>CM053788.1:296471839-298871839 GCA_028749045.1 Cupressus sempervirens | reverse complement strand
CTCATCTCTTTTTCAAAGAGGTAGTACAAATTCATGGTTTTCTAGTGAGTATTGTCTCTATTGGGATGAAAAATTTATGGATCATTTTTGGAAGACCTTATGGAAGAGATTGGGTAGAAGCTCGTGATTTTGCTCAACCTACCATCCATGAATTGATGGTCAAACAAATTCCATCAATAGGGTGTTAAAAAATTTCCTAAGATTCTTAATAGAGGAGTATGGTCAAATATGGGACCAAGTATTGCCTCAAGTAGAGTTTGCATATAGTGATAGTATAAATAGGTCACTTGGAAAAGTCCATTTGAGGTAGTTTATGGCATGCACTCAAGGGGAGTATGTGAACTTTCAAAACTTAGAAGCATAGAAGGAAGAAGTGGAGATGCTAAGGACTTTTCTCAATCAATGAAGGAGGTGCATGGCCATGTTAAAAATACCATAATTGAAGCCAACCAAAAGCTTAAAGCTAAAGTTGATGAAAGGAAGAAAGAACTAGAGTTTGAGGTAGGAGACTTGGTTATGCTTCATCTTAACAAGGCAACGCTATAGAAGGAGATTCCATGAAAATTTCATATGAGAAGAGTAGGACCATGCAAGGTCCTGGCTAAGTATGGACAAAATGCCTACAAGGTAAACCTACCTATAGATTTAGCCATTTCACTAGTGTTTAATGTGAAATACTTGATAAAGTACAAAGGTCATAATTTAGTAGAAAAGGAACAAGGTATAGAAGTTGATAAAGACCTTACTAAAGTGTCAATACTCTAATATCCCAAAATTGGCTCATTGCCATGATACCAATTCTAGTCTATTCTAAATCAATTCTAAAGTCCTATTTCACTAGGCAAATTCTCATTTGGCTACTCGCTACTTGACTTAATTGTTAGATGCAAAAGACCCTAATCTGCATTCATCACATTTCTTATTTAATTCCTATAGTATGTACTAATATTAGTCGCATTAAACCTACTTAATTTAATTATAATTTAATTTAAAAGTATTTATACTTTATTAAATTAAATTATCTCCTAAGACTAATGTACTATGGGATTAAATTTATTTAATTTAATAAATACGCCTATCTTGATTAATTAAATGTAATTATTTAATTAAATGGGAAAGGTATTTCTAATTAATTAAATGTAATTATTTAATTAAATGGGAAAGGTATTTCTAATTAATTAAAGAAAATTATTTAATTAAATGGAAGGCTATTCTTTAATTAATTAAATAAAGTTATTTAATTAAATAGGAGTAATTCCTAATTAATTAAATATAGTTATTTAATTAAATAAGAAAGTGTCTCTAATTAATTAAATGAAATTTAATTAAATAGGAAATATATTTATGAGAGCATATCTCATTTTATTAAATTAAATATCTCTCCAAAATCCTTCTTCAGTTCAAAAAGGAAAATTCCCAATTCACTGTTGATCAAAAAGGAATTAAATCAGTTAACTCCTTATTCTACTCAAATTAAATCAGTTAACTCCTTATTCTACTCAAATTAAATCAGTTAACTCCCTTTAATTTGGGAATCTTCCTTTATGACTGAACTTCATCTTTAATCTTGATCGTTGATTGAAATCGATCTCAACCGTTGATGGATTCCAGGAAAGTCTATTTAAGAGACCCTCATTTCTTCATTTTGGAAGAGCTTGAATGAGAATTTGCATCGAATTGCTACTAGATTGTGCATTCATTTGAGCTCATTACTTTCATAAGATATTCATTTTCTAGTTTAATCTCATTTAGCATAATATGCATACATTTTAGCATAATCTTCTTTTACATGTTCTTAGATTAAACGTGCATACTCCATTCTAGATTAATCTGCATTCTCATTTAGATTAGTTGCATTTTCTTTTAAATCCTTCGTTCTTAGAGGGTCTGGTTGCTTAACACCTCAAATCTGAGGATATCTAACAAGCAATTCCCTTTAGATAGAAGGCAACAGGTCACCTTGCCAGCTGATTTTCGAATGAACAATCCAATGTTCATTTCACGATGAATTCACAAATAAAGACCATGTTGAAGTGTGTGTGTTAGCATAGGCTGCATATTCACACATACATTTCTGGCACCCACCGTGGGGCAGGGAAAATCAATTTTTCTGGCCTCTTTTTGCATTTTTTAAATCATTTTTTTGTTCTCTATCCATACTGTTCTGTACAGATTTGGGAATCTTCACGTGAAACTGTTCATTTTCGTGTGAGGATCCAAAATCTTTGCGCGAAGATTCTTTCTGTATTGCGCGAGAAATCGCATGAGTGCTCGAAACTTTGGGCGACACCTATTTCTTCGTGCAGGCCAAATATAATTTTGAGCGGGTCGTAAAACTTCTTCGCACGGACTGTCAAGAATTTTGCATGAGCCTCTACTGATAGATGCTATTTTTTGCATTGATTTTCATGTTTTCTGGTTTTTCTGCTAACTGCTCACTATTTCTGGTTTTTTTGTGTTTTCTAATTTTTTGGAATAGCATAACAGTAGTTTGTGGGATAATTGGAAAAGCATGATAAAGTTGCTAAAAATAGGTAAAACATCTACTAAGCGTGTTGCGAGGATTACCAAGTAATTCTCTTTGACTGATAACACTTCATTTGGAGCTAAAAAAACATCTCTAGTGTCAAGTTTGTGTGTGTTTCCTTCCATGTTCTCATTTTACAACACATGCATAATTTGATACTAGGTTGTGATCTCTATTAGTTTCATCTAGTAGGCTTAGTTACTAGTGATAGATCTAATCAGCTATTTTGGGTTATTGGACTCACTAATCTGCCGGCTCCTCGTTCCACCCTGTGGTTGCAAGATCAACACTACGTTAAAGGGGAGGGGTTTACAGGAAAGAAGCGTTAAATGCTCCACTAGGCAATCCTTTTGTGCTTTCTAGAACTCACTAGTTTTTGAGTTGTGGACTCATTTTGGCTTGTGTGAGGGGTTAAATGTTTCACATCTTTGGACTCACCTCACATTAGTTAAAGTGTTAAGTGTACCACCTTGTGCTCTTTGATTACTTTTGGATAGATTTTCTTTCAGGAATTAACATCTATACACACATAGTAATTAGATCCCCATGAACACTATTCATGAATCTTGAGAGAGTGGGTTCCTAGTGAAACTCCTCTCTACGATAGATTCCTTGTAGGTGGGGAGGATACTTTGAGCATCTTGCAGATAGATGGATCTTCAACTTGTTGATTGAGGCATCCTTTCTCCATAGAGGTTGATAGATCACTGGGAGTTGATATCATAGATCTTTAAGAGATACTCTTAGTTTAGCGTGTCAGATTAATCTGTCTGCTTTGATTGGGCTAAAAGTGAAAAGGTGTCAAGACCTTGAATCTAGAAGCTAAGTACCCTTATGGTACATTATTATTTGTCGGTCACCTTTAGAGAGGGTTAATCGTAGCAGATAATCCCTCTACAGGAAAAATTGTGTTGACAGAACTTCAAGCGGTAATAGCCATTTTTGATGTGGTAGTGACAACCACTATATAAATGTTTTTGTGGAAGAAATCTCCATGAGTGTGGTTCATTGTGGGTTGTTAGATCTCCCTAGCAGCTCTTGAAGATTAAGTTCTCGGACTATGTTAAAACCTCGGTGCACCAGGATTGGAGGTCACCCTTGTGAGTCATAAAAGTTGTAGAGTCAAAACATTACTAAAAACTCTAGAGAGGCTAAACTTTTATTTTCTAGGGATGTATGCATGATTGCAAAACTCTTTGAAAACATACACAAATAGCTCTCCTAGGGATTAGCACAAACTAAGTCACTTGATTGTTCATGTGCAAGGTTGCTTTTTCCCTTGCTCATTATTTTCAGACGTGCTTGAAATCACTTGCTTGCTATTCTACGTGCTTGTTTATCTGCCTGGTTACTAAAATAATCAAAAAATTTGTCAAAATCAGTTGCTATTGTAATACTGGTCTGCCTTCTCTCATGAAATCATTTTGGTCTCGTGTGAAATCATCTGGTCCTTGCACAAAATCATTTTCTTCTTGCGCGAAATTAAATTGTTGTTATGAGTCTTCACATGGCCCTGTGAACTTCTTCATGTGAAATTAAACTACTGTCACTGACCTTCGTGTGATACAGAAAACTTCTTCGCGCGATCTGTGAAACTTCTTCACGCAGCCTGTAGAGGTTTTTCGCACGAGATCTTGTGTCAGCATTACCAATTTGGGTCTATTTTAGCTATCTGTAGCCTGCATGCTGTCCTTTTCTGTGTTCGTTTATTGCTCTTTGTTTGCAAATAGTCCTGAAACAATGACACTTCACTTAGCTGAAGACTTGTGTCGTACACCTTGACTAGTCTCGTCTCATAAGTAATTTTTTTTGGTCTTTGTCTTAATGCTTGTCATACTTTGTGTCGCATTGGTCATAATCTTTGGCTGTTCTAGCCTTTAAATCAAACCATTTGTGCCTTAGTGAGCAACATTCTTACTATTACCTTGTCTTTTTTGAGACTCAGTCTTAGTGTAGTCCTTGTCCAAGTTCTATCTTTTTGTCCTTGTCTATGATTGTCACAACCAGAAGCGACAACATGTTTTATCTTAATAACCTTAGACATGGTCATGCTAGGGGTCATAATCGTGGTAGAGGTTTCTTACCTTTTGTTACGTAATCTGTATCCAATTTGGCTAGTGAGGCATCTTCACGATCTCCCTCACTTGCCAGGTCTTCTCGAGTTCAACAACCATTTTCCAATTTGCAACAAATTAGGAATCCTTTTTACCAAGAGGATACTGAGACAGGTAGAGGTCCTGCATTCCCAAACATGATGTATGATCCTTTCTCCAGAGACCATTTTGAAACACAAAACACTGAAACTGAACACGTTCCTATAATGACTAATCATGAACCTGAACATGGTAGTCATAGTCAATATCAAGAACCACCTAGGGATGACAAAGAGAAAGAGAAAGAATATGACACTAATGAGGAACATGAAGAGGTGGAAATCCTCCCTGAACACATAGCAAAATGTCAAAGAGAAAAAAACTTTCAGAAATTCATGGGAATCCTAATCAACGAAGATAAAGAAAAATACTTTCTCAAACTTTCCCAAGAGGGAGCAAAGTTACCTTCTCATTTCAATGTAGAAACCATTGTCAAAACTGAAGAAGAAACTAAGACCTCCAAACTCCAAAAACAATTGAAAATTATGCAAGACCAATTGGCTTAGATGATGCAAGAGAAAGAGAAACCCATAAAGACATACACATTGGACACTCTTTGTTCATTTCCATTTGACCAAAGCATAAACATGCTGCCTTTCCCACGAGGCATAGAATTACCCAAATATGACAAGTACTTTGGTACTACTGATCCCCAAGATCACTTGTAGGAATTTGGTGCTTTTTCTATGGAGTTTATACACAATCAAACGTACCTCATGCGTTTATTCCCTAGAAACCTAGGTGGTCAGGCTTTGGAGTGGTTCTCACATTTACCTCCTGGTATCAAGACATTTGACAAAATTTCCAATTCATTTGTTCAGCAATATTCTCATAACATTCAACATCTTGTAAATATTCGAGATCTATGCAATCTTAAACAGAAGGTTGGTGAGCCTTTTCTCACTTTCCTCCAATGGTGGAGACAACTATACACTAAGTATTCCCGTAAAATCCTAGAAACAGAGAAGCTTGACATTTTCACTGATAACCTCTTACCTGATTTCGGGTATAGAGTCCAACTACAAGGTCCACGTATCTTTGAAGACATGATTACATAGGCTATCTATATTGAAGAATTTATGGTCAAGAAAGGTGAGCTCACTCTTTAGAGAGACACAAAACAAGGTTCCACTTCCAACAGGGATAAAACCAAACATGTCAACAAGAACTGAGAAATTGTACATGATGGGGTTGTTGACAATGTCACACCCAAATCTGCTGAAATGGCATTTAATCTTATAGACTGCCTCAAAGTGGCCAAAAATGCTGAGAAGCCTCTCCCTGACAATAAGGTGTTTGGAAACAAATCGAGAAACTCATGGACAACATGACCCAAGCGAGAGTATATGCCTTTGGGAGAACCTTTGGATGTGGTTTACAAAACATTGCTACAACACAAGCTTATCTCACCAATGGATAACCCTCGTCCCTATGATCCACAACCATGTCCACCATGGTGGAATGAGACCTCATTTTGTGAGTATCACCAAAACAAGGGACACAAAACTAGCAACTATATAAACTTGCATCATAAAGTCCAAGACATGATTGATGCTGGTGATCTTGTGGTAGATGGACATAACAAAAAATCGGACCACAAGGCATTCAAAGAGCCTTTCCCAGCTTATGAAAAAGGAGAGACTTCGAAACTAGAACCCTACAATAAGGTCAACTATACATATTCCAATGATGACTATGTCATTCACATGGTTGAACCTATAGATTTTGAATACTACGATGTTATTACCATAAAGGGCAAGCAAGATAACGACAAACCCAAGACACCATTTATTTTGAGAGGCCCTACTTCCAATAAGATGGATAATGGGTCTTCGCAACACTGTGCTAACACTATTACTCGCTCTCATGTGAAGTTAGTGCTCAAAGGCCCTGCACCTCCTACTTCAAATCTTGAACAACACAAAGACAAAGCCTTTGCTGGTCCATCCGGTAAAGGTGCAAAACACAAACAAACTTGACTAGAACCAGTTATAGTGTTCTTGATCAGTTGAAATGAACTAATGCTCAGATTTCCATCTTTGAGCTACTTAAAATCTCACCTGCTCACAGAAAAATTCTAGACAAAGCCCTCACTGAGGAAAACATTCCTCAAGATCTTGATCTTGAGCAATTTCAATCCATGGTAGGTCACCTGACCTCACCTTATCTTATGACCTTCTCCAGGGAGGATGACAACTCGCTGAATCACCTACACAATCAACCTCTACACATTGAGGTTATGATCCACTAGACACGTGTTCGTCAGGTACTCATTGACAATGGCGCTAGCCTAAATATTGTCTCTGCTGCTCTACTTAGACAATTGGATTATTCTAAGGACTCTATTGATCCTCAACGAAAGATCACTATTAAAGCATATGATAAAGTGGAATGAAAGTCACTAGGTCTTGTGATTTTACCAATTCGCATCGGTCCTGTCGAAAGGGATGTCACCTATCAGGTGCTTGACATTCCCTTAGCCTACAACATTTTGTTGGGACAGCCATGGATACATGAGATGCGTGCTGTGCCATCCACATACCACCAATGAATCAAATTCCCATTTCATGGCTCCGAAGTTACTATTCCTGCCACTACTAGCTACACTTGCAATATGCTCAAAGCTATTGATTCTTTCATCCCTGCTAATAGTGAGTCTATTTAGTGTCATGACAATAAGCTAAAACAAATTGAGTAGTCATTTAAACTGAAAGAAACTGGTATGGGAGAGTACCACATGGAACCAGTGCTGTCATTAACATCTCTTTCAAAGTCCCCTCGACATTATGGGAGGCCCTCAGAAGCAAAGAAGCCATTCGTGCTGACACCTTAGACCAAGTTCAATGGCTCTTTTATCAAGGCTACAGTTCCCTTAGAAGATGAAAGTGAAAACAAAGCCATTGCTGCATGACTTTACAAAGAAGAGGCTCTAGTGGACCTAACAGAACAAGCTCGAGAAATCATTCCTAAGAAATATGGACCTGGTCTTAAGCTTATGAAGCATTTTGGTTACAAGGGAACTAGCCCTATTGGGTGCAATAACAATGGCCTAATTGATCCTATCAAAGAAAAAGCTCAAAGCAACAATGATACAACTGGCCTAGGGTTTAAGAAGGTCCCTTTCCATTTGGGATCAAATCAATTCATCCCCAAACCTGAAAGTTCATCTGAAAATGAGTCATAAGCTGAGTCAGATACTCAAGAGGAAGAATCGGATGATGAGGATTCCTACCCTCATCCTATTCCTTATGATCTCGCTAAATTCTTTGCTAAGCCAGATGACTTTGTGCCACATGTTAGCACTGTGGATGATAATAGTGATTCTTCTAAGGATAATACTGAGCAACTAAAATATCATTCAGAAAAGGGAGAATCTAGTCAGTCATGCCATATTGAGTATTTGTGTAAGAATCTAGAGGCTGAAGGAGAGTATGTCCCTATCACTGTTGGGGAGTTCTATAGTCTCTCACCATGTAGCACCGACTCTCATGAATATGAGTTTGACAATCTTTTAGAAGCTACTACTGATAAAGACATTGACCAAGTGCATGTCTATGAAAATTGAATCGAAGTGGGTGAAATGTCTAGGGTTAGGTCACGGGGGTTTGATCCAACTAGTGTCTTAGAGTCATCAATTCTTGATGTTAGTATTCTGAGGTGTTTGAATACACCTATGGATGAGGTCACCGTAGGTCTCAAATTTCTGGTCCATGCACTTAATGACTATACTATGAATGCAATTGAACCAGCCACTACTCTCTCACTCGCACATCCCGAGCTTATAGACTAGAACCCCAATGCATCTAACGAAGTCCCCACATTCCAAAATGACTATGCTCTTGCCTGTTACCTAAATGCTATTGAACCTGTAATGTCTTCCACCAATGAGAAAAGTATCAACATGATTGAGGCCGACATCAAATATCTCAGTCACATAATTGAAAAGAAAAAATGCAAGAGGTTCGATGGTGAAAACCACATTGTGGCAGTGTTGGATCCCAAAAAAGTAAAAACAAAAGATGTATCCAAGGGTGAAAACCTCTCTGGGGCACCTGTGGATGAGATATTTGATGTCCTTCCTAGTCACTTTTAGGAGAGATCATCAATGTTAATAGAGTTGACACAACCAATTAACTTGGGCACAGAACAACATCCTCATGTGATACATCTGGCACAGTCATTGTCACCTGAAGAGAAGGAACAATTCATTTCCTTTTTCAAGGAAAATAAAATAAATTTTGCCTGGACATATTCTGACATGCCAAGATTGGATCCTGATCTTATCATGCATCACTTGTCCATAGCACCAAGCATCAAACCGGTTAAACAGAAGCTTCAAAAAATGCACCCTCATGTTGCATTGCTCGTCAAAGTCGAATTGGAGAAACTTCTAAAGGCTAGTTTCATCCGTGAAATTGATTATGCTAAATGGATATCCAATATTATTCCTGTTTCCAAGCATGATAAATCTATTAGAGTTTGTACAAACTTCCATGATCTTAACTTGGCATGTCCTAAAGATGACTTTTCGCTCCCTAATATTGATATGATCGTTGACATGACGATTGGATATGAGATGTACTCACTTATGGATGGTTTTTTTGGATATAATTAGATAAAAATTGTGCTAGAAGACCAGGAGAAAATGGCTTTCACATGTGCATGGGGAACCTTTTGTTGGAATGTGATGCCATTTGGTTTAAAGAATACTGGTGCTACATATCAACGGACTGTTACTACAATTTTCCATGACATGATGCATAGAACCATGGAGGACTATGTTGATGATACCTTGGTCAAAAGTGCTAAACACAATACTCATCTACAAGATTTGGGTCCTATCCTAGATCGTATGGAGAAATTCAGTCTTTAGCTCAATCCTAAGAAATGCGCATTTGGTGTCAGATCAGGGAAATTATTGGGATATATTATTTCTGCAAAGGGAATTGAAGTAGATCCATAAAAAGTACAAGCAATAATGGATATGCCACCACCTCGGAACATCAGTCAGATGAGAGGACTATAGGGAAGGCTTCAATCTATTCGTAGGTTTATTTCACAATTGGCAGATAGATCACAACCCTTCACAAAGACCTTACATAAGGGTGTGAAATTCAATTGGAGCCAAGATTGTGAGCAAAGCTTAACATAGATCAAACAATATCTTGTCAATCCACCAATTCTAATGCCTCCTATGCATAAGAAGCCTTTTCTTTTATACATTTCAGCCACTGAAACATCTTTGGGAATCCTGTTGGCTCAGGAAGACAATGACAACAAAGAAAGAGCTATTTATTACTTGAGCCGAACATTGGTCTCTTATGAGAAAAACTACAACATTATTGAGAAAGCTTGCTTGGCAGTTGTCTTTGCTTCCCAAAAGTTGAGACACTACATGCTTGCCCACACTACACGGCTTGTGGCTAAAATAGATCCATTAAAGTACTTGCTCAGTAAGGCAGCTCTCACAGGAAGATTGGCTAAATGGGTCATTATACTAAATGAGTTTGACATGCAATATGTGGAACGAAAAGCTATAAAGGGATAGGCAATTGCAGACCAGCTGGCCGAGGCACCCATACAAAGTCTTCTACCAATTAACATTGATTTCCCAGATGAGTCAATTCTGACACTTGCACACCATACATGGGTTATGTTCTTCGATGGGTCCTTCACACAACAAAGATCAAGTGTTGGATTACTCTTCATTACACCACAGAGATACTCATTTCCCAAAGCATACAAGATTTTGTTTCCTTGTACAAATAACATTGCTGAATATGAAGCTTTGATCAATGGTATGAAAATTTTAGTTGAATGGAGAGTAGATTAGTTGGACATCTTTGATGACTCTCAGCTTGTTATCAACCAAGTAAATGATGTATATCAAACAAAGGATGAGAAACTAATTCTTTACAAATGCATGGTTGATGACTTGACGAAGTATTTTGCACACATCACCTTCCAACAAGTTCCACGTGTAGATAATAAATTGGCTGATGCCATGGCCACTCTGGCCTCCCTGCTACAAATGCCAGAAAATGATCTCCAACATGAGTTCTTGGTGGAAGCGTTACACTACCCAGCCTATGACACACCTGATTCCAATATGATCTATTATATTATAGGACAAGAATCATCCCACTACCATCACATCTATTCCTACCTTCATAATCAAACCATTTTGAAAGGTCTGACCCGGAGTGAGAAACGTTACCTAATCTGTAATGCTTTACATTATGTCATTATTGCTGACGATCTATCTAGGAGAGGTCTTGACAGAACACTCCTTAGGTGTTTAGAACTTGACGAGTCCAAATGCACACTAATTGACATTCACAAAGGCATTTGCGGATCTCATTTCAATGGCCTGACACTAGCTTGCAAACTCCTTCGTGCTAGTTACTACTAGCCTAAAGTGGAGCAAGAAGCTGTTAAGTATGCTAGGTCCTACAAGCAATGTTAGCTACATGGGAATCTCATTCATGCTCTAGCCAGAGATCTAATTTCCTCTACTACAACATGGCCATTTCAACAATGGGCCTTCCACTTGGTGGGGTAGATTCACCCAACCTCTTCCAATGGACATAAGTTCATTATCACGGCTATAGATTATTTCATGAAATAGGTAAAGCAATCCCTCTCATAGTTTCTAATGGAAAAATTGTAGCACTTTTCATCACAAACTACATCATCTATAGATATGGTGTACCATCCTCAATCATTACTGACAATGGAGGACAATTCAAGAATAAAGACCTCAAGGAACTATGCAAGCAATTCAAGATGACACAACATTGGTCTTCCATTTATTAGCCCCAGGGTAATGGCTAAGCTGAGGCATCCAATAAGGTGATCCTCAAAATTCTTCATCGCACAGTCAGTAAGTCAGGGAGAGACTAGCATCTCCAAATCAACATAGCCCTGTGGGCATATAGGACAAGCATTAGAAATCCCATGGGCATGACTCCTTTTGCGTTGGTGTATGGGGCAGATGCTATGCTTCCAATAGAGGTCAAGATTCCTACCTTGATAATCTCCACGAAAGGACTTATCACTGATGATGACTACAGGATAGCTCAGCTTCAAGAGCTTCTGTTACTGGATGAATGACAACAAGTGGCATGTGATCATCTACAAGCATATCAACAAAGAATGGCATGAAGCTACAATCAGAGAATTAGGCCACGTGACTTCTAGCTGGGTGACCTCGTCCTGAGAGAGAACCCTAAGAATCAACAACAACGAATACAAAAGGGAAAGTTCCAACCAAACTGGCTAGGTCCGTACATCATCACTGCAGTATATGGATCTGGCACTTATCAGCTTTCCACAATCGAAGGAGAAGTGCTTAAAGAGCTTGTCAAAACTCTCCACCTGAAGCGATTTTATAGTTGATTTAATCTCAGCAAGCTCTCTGTACATATCTATATGTCCTAAAAAAAAAATCTAAAAATAAAAAAAAGTCCTAAAAAAATTGTTACCTTGGTGAAAATCTAGCAATAGGCACCTTGGTAACACTAAAAAAAATTGAAAAATCTCAAAAATACAAAAAAATCAAAAAGAGAAAAATACAAAAAAATTGAAAAACAAAAAAAAGTGCCATTGGTGAAAACCTAGAAATAGACATCATGGTAGCAAAAAAAGAGAATCCTGCCAAGAAGGTGAAAACCTAGTAAACAGGCGCCTCTTGTTCCCAATGCTCCATCTTGCAGCACAATTTCTGGCTACTTTGTACAGTCACTTTCGTGCTTTTTCTTTCATGCTTTTCCTACTTTTTGCTCATGTATCCATGGATTGAGTCTTGTCATAGCTCGTGGGCACCCTCTCCTTAGTGTCACTCTTTTCGAAATTCTCCTCATAGAATCTCCTTTGCGACAGTCACCACTGGTTCTCACTACGTCTGCCTATTGTCGCTAGTGTCACTCTTTTTGAGATTCTCCTCATAGAATCTCCTTCACGACAGTCACCAGTGGTTCTCACTATGTCTGCCTACTGTCGCTAGTGTCACTCTTTTTGAGATTCTCTACATAGAATCTCCTTCGCGACAGTTACTAGTGGTTCTCACTGCGTCTACCTACTGTCGCTAGTGTCACTCTTTTTGAGATTCTCCTCATAGAATCTTTTCTGCAATGGTCACTAGTTGTTTTAGCTATTTCTACCTACTGTCGCTCGAGTTATGTCTCCACATTCCTTTATGGAAGATCTCTCTTGTGTCAGTCACCAGTGATCCTCACTGCGTCTACCTATTGTCGCTAGTGTCACTATTTTTGAGATTCTCCTCATAGAATCTTTTTCGCAATGGTCAATAGTTGTTTCAGTTGTGTCTGCCTACTGTTGCTTGGGTTATGTCTCCATATTCCTTTATGGAAGATCTCTCTTGCATTAGTCACCAGTCATCCTGGCTGTGTCTGCCTATTGTCGCTCATTCCTTCTTAGGTTCTTCATTGTGAAGATTCCTCTTTGACCTCAGTCACCAGTTGTTCTGACTGTGTCTACCTACTGTTGTCACCCTACTGAAAATATTTCTTTCAAATGTATTTTGGACATTGACACTTGACATCAATCCCAAAACATTGAACTCAAAAATGATATACTTGTTTGGATATGCTGAGCTTTTTCTTTATTTTCTTTGTTTTTGCTTTATCATATCTCCTCGAGCAACTTGATGATGTCATCTTCGACTAAAGAAGTAATGACTGGGGGCATGATCTTTTCTTTGCTTTCTATTTGCAGTTTAGTTTCAATTAGTTGACATATTTTATATAAGAGGGGTGTCCACTATAAGAGCCTCCATCTCATATTGGATGGCCGTGTGTACCTCGACTCCTTTTATACAGATATGTAAATGAAACTGGTTCTTCTCCTTGTTTATTGGAGTGAACTCTTCATGCTATAGTACATACTGATACTCATCCTATTAAGTGAACATATGGGTCACTGCGAGTATATCTAGCAAACTTTTGTCTCAGGTTACGAATGCAAGGGTCATTGCGGACAGTATAAATACTGAGTACTTAGCATAAGATGGATCTCTTATGTGTTTGATGTGCTTGTCATGCAAGCAACATTCAAGTCATCCTAGCGTTTATGCTCTGATGCTTATGTTAACTTGCTACATTAAAAGGGACAAATGTTCTGGTCATTCTGGCTTCTTGTGCCTCGAATGCTTACATTTAATCCCAACAAACCAATAACGTATGTTATATTCATATTTCTATGATTGCAATGTCAGTGGGAATTATATAACATATGAGCTTTATTTTATATCTGGTGATGATTAAATATCGAGGCTTGGTAACAACAGAGACAATGACATATACACAGGAATACTCGGCTCAAGATCTTGTACATATATATATCAAAAGAATGGGTTAGTACAAAAATGGGCACTACTCAAGCGCAATCGATCAAAAATGATACATGTGGTGCTGGCACACCAATCGATACATAGCCAGGGATCAAAATCAAAGATTAGGCATAGAGTGTCTAACTCTGTCCCAAACCCTCACCTCTAGGAGGAGTAGGGACAGTAGGTGGCAGAGGCAGCGATGGCATATTTGGCTTGACAAGAGGTCGTGTGCCCCCAAACTCTCGCACATACTAAGAATAGCATTGCACATGGAGTGTCTCATCTAGCACGACACTAGTATATGCAACATAGTAATACGCTGCCCGAGCTGACTGGAAGTGGATCTCATCCTGTGCCAGCTCTAATCTCTGCTTTGCAGTCTCAGCGCACTCTCTCCAAAGATTAGTGTCTTGCTGTTGCTCTACCAGCTGTGCATCCCTGACAACCACTACAATCTGTAATTCTCCCAACTGTCGGGAGGCTGCACAAACCCGCCTTGGTACCTTTGTACCATATCTTGCACCCCACCTATCGACTGATCTGACATATCCTCATCTAACATCTCAAGTGCTTGTCGCTGTGGTGGTGCCTGTGGCTATGGTGGTACCTGCTACTATGAAGCCTCCTACTTAGGGACTTGCTCCTCTGTCCTCTGCCTCCTCTGTCGAATGTGTCCTATCCCACTACCCCCAACACCTGGGTCTGATCCCATCTGACATGGGGGAATAAGCATCTGCTGTACCTGGTGCTAGACCTGTGGTAGAATCTGTGGCTGACCTGGTGGCTATGACTGTGCCTGCTACTGCTAGGGCACTTGTCTTTGTGCCTGCCCTACCATCTTTAGTGGATCTGTGAAGCGTGTGAACGGATGGCTGATCAAAAATGTCTGATATGTAGGCATCATCCCTACATCTACTACCTCTAGTAGGTAGTCCCACTAAACTATAGCTAGACTACAGATATCTATCATGGATTGCCCTGGATCCATCCGTGGTGGCCATCCCCGTTCAACATCCTTCTGCACCCTGGCATAGGCACAATACTCATGTGAAATGTCCTGGGGACGACCATACTGCTACCATACTTGTGAAATAACAAATCTCTCAATAACTGATGTCGTCCTGACTACCAGAGGTTGAGAACTAAACATCCATGGCAGCTCTCTGGGGGCATCATCCCAGTCCTCTGTCTCTCTCCAGGGTCACCATACAACATACAACAGGTCATCAAGATGCGTTCACCAGTGCTCAATCTTACCCAGGTGGGCTTGGGTAATATGCCCTTGATATCTACATATGTATGGCTCCCATGGGCTCTCTCACATCCTCAAAAATTGACCGGCATACGGGAAGATGCTCCCAGGCCCAGATCTGTAATACATATACCCCCACTGCCATGGTCTTCTTCTCGTGGAAGATGACCTTGTGCATCTCATGGAAAAGGTGGGCCAACATGCACTAACCCCACCTGAAAATCTCTGGTGCCTCTAGCATCCTGCGAAGCATGGGATCCCATCTGCACTCCAACCCATGTTGTCCTCTGTTAGGACATAAGAAGCAGCTCAGAAATATACCCAGTATGGATGCCAACCTATGTGTCGGTCCATAGGTATGCATCAGCTCATCCCAGCTGATGGCTTTGCCCCTCGGTAGCTCTCTCCTGAACACAACAAATAATGCTTCTGTCCCTGCTCGGGGAACTATATCATAGATGACTCGGTGCCATGAAAAGGAATCCTCAAAATCCTCCAGATGTCCTTTGGAGTGATGGTCATCTCACCCATTGGCAAGTGAAAGGTGTTCATCTCCGAATGGAAATGCTCGACCAAAGCTGTGAGTAAGCCGTGATTCACCATCATGACTGGAATTTGGCATAGAGAGGACAAACCCAATTGGGCAATGTGAGCCCGATATGCATCATCAAGACTCCGTAATAACTCCCCATATGCTGGATAATGAGACCTGAATTAAACGTCACCAAAAGACTCCTGCACACAACAAATAACAAAGAACAAATAACAAACAAAATGATCAATATCAAGTTGAAACAATGCACCAAAACCAATTAAAAAGAAATTTTTGAGCACAAAAATCTAAATTTTAAACAAAATTGTCACGAAATTTCATGCGAGATTTCACAAATCTCTCACGAAGCTCTCTAGTTTTGCGCAAAATCATTCTTTCTTCACGCAAAAAAAGAGCTATTTGTAGGAGAAAAGAAATTCTCACACGAGAAATGAATTGCCTCATGTGAAGAATCTAAATCTTTGCGTGAAACCTAATGCGTCTCGCGCAAAGATCCTCTGGCCACGCATGAAGAAACAATGCACCCTATTTCTTCGTGTGAAGAAAGAAGATCTTCATGCGAGAAGAGATAGGCCTCGTGTGAAGACTGAATTGACAATCCTAAAACATGCTAAAATGTGCAATAAATGACCTCAAAATATGTGAAAACAAAAGTACGAAGGAAGGGACTCAATGACTCATCGGTGGTCCATAGTCTGCTGGGCAGCCGTGATGTCTGGAGCACTCGAATTGATGATGTCTCATGCTAATTGCCATGTCTCTCTTAGAGCTCAAATCAATAGAAGAAAAAAAGCACAAATGAATTGAAAATGACCCCTCGAGCCCTTATATAGCTGTTGACCCAAATTTTTCAAAGTGCTCAAATTTGCACAAAAATCACACCCCTGGCTAATTGGACCATTCTGGATCCATTTTCGAGATCAAATTCAAAATTTGACACACTTAAGAGCCTCAAAAATGCATTTTAAAATTTTGAGGACCAACGTAATTGAATGCTTGTGTAGCCCAAATCTTTTTGATACTTTGTGATTCTTGGAATCCTTTTATCTCTACATTCTCCATATTTTTAAAATTCATTTTTGAAATAGTCAACCCAAGTCAATTGTGGCTAAATCTGATCAACTTTTGGTCAAACTTGGTCTTTGCGACTTCACAGTCATTTCAAATCAATCCTGAATCTTCTTTCGATCGTTCTGATCTCTTCTATATTCTGCTGAATCTCAAATTTCTTCTATATCTCATGATATACTGCTTCAAATCATATTTCTGGTATGTCATCTTTCGATTTCGCTCCCGAGGGGGTAGGATGATTAACATCATTAAATACCTATTGTTTGGGGCATCTGGTTCCTATCTTATGTCCTTATCACTTGGGGCATCTCATCACTTGGGGCATCTTGTTTCCTTCTATCTGGCATCTTTGCTATCTATCTTATCTTTTCATCAATTGATCAACCTTATAAAAATTCTTCTTAGAGTTTGATGGATAGGTATTGGGATAGTCTAAACCTCGACTCCTAAGGATCAAGCCTCGTTCTGGGGATGATTCTACGACTCATGATTGGACCTTGTTATCTTTTATTACTCTCAGGTATCTAAGTGTTCTACCTGGATCCTTGAAGGTTAAGCTCTGTTCTGGAGATAATCTTCTAAATGCTTATCAATCTCAAGTATCTAGGTGTTCTATTTGGATCCTTGAAGATTACGCTCTATTTTGGAGATAGTCTTCTAAATGCTATTACTCTCAGATATCTAGGTGTTCTATCTGGATCCTTAAAGGTTAAACTTCATTATGAAGAAACCTTTTAAAATGCTTATCAATTTCAGGTATCTAGACATTCTGTTTGGATTCTTAAAAATTATGCTCTATTCTAGAGATAGTCTTTTAAATGCTACCCATCTTAGGTATCTAGGTGCTCTACTTGGATTCCTTGGGATTAATCTCTGTTCTAGAGATAGTCCTTAAAAGCTGATCAATTGGTCTTCGTATCATAAATTTTGGAACCAATCTCATTTCTTGATCCTCACATCATACTTTCTGATTTTTCTTTGAATTGAACGTACTGCTTGCACATTCATTCAAAGAGGGGCAAATGTAATACCCAAAAATTGGCTCATTGCCATGATACCAATTCTAGTCTATTCTAAATCAATTCTAAAGTCCTATTTCACTAAGCAAATTCTCATTTGGCTACTCGCTACTTGACTTAATTGTCAGATGCAGAAGACCCTAATCTGCATTCATCACATTTCTTATTTAATTCCTATAGTACGTACTCATATTAGTCACATTAAACCTACTTGATTTAATTATAATTTAATTTAAAAGTATTTATACTTTATTAAATTGAATTATCTCCTAAGACTAATGTACTATGGGATTACATTTATTTAATTTAATAAATATGCCTATCTTGATTAATTAAATGTAATTATTTAATTAAATGGGAAAGGTATTTCTAATTAATTAAAGAAAATTATTTAATTAAATGGAAGGCTATTCTTTAATTAATTAAACAAAGTTATTTAATTAAATAGGAGTAATTCCTAATTAATTAAATATAGTTATTTACTTAAATAAGAAAGTGTCTCTAATTAATTAAATGAAATTATTTAATTAAATAGGAAATATATTTATGAGAGCATATCTCATTTTATTAAATTAAATATATCTCCAAAATCTTTCTTCAATTCAAAAAGGGAAATTCCCAGTTCACTGTTGATCAAAAAGGAATTAAATCAGTTAACTCCTTATTCTACTCAAATTAAATTAGTTAACTCCTTATTCTACTCAAATTAAATCAGTTAACTCCATTTAATTTGGGAATCTTCCTTTATGACTGAACTTCACCTTTAATCCTGACCGTTGATTGAAATCGATCTCAACCGTTGATGGATTCCAGGAAAGTCTATTTAAGAGACCCTCATCTCTTCATTTTGGAAGATGTTGAATGAGAATTTGCATTGAATTGCTGCTGGATTGTGCATTCATTTGGGCTCATTACTTTCATAAGATATTCATTTTCTAGTTTAATCTCATTTAGCATAATATGCATACATTTTAACATAATCTTCTTTTACATGTTCTTAGATTAAATGTGCATACTCCATTCTAGATTAATCTACATTCTCATATAGATTAGTTGCATTTTCTTTTAAATCCTTCATTCTTAGCGGGTCTGGTCGCTTAACACCTCAAATTTGAGGATATCAAACAAGCAATTCCCTTTAGATAGAAGGCAACAAGTTGCCTTGCCCGCTGATTTTTGGATGAACAATCCAATGTTCATTCCAGGATGAATCCGCAAATAAAGACCATGTTGAAGTGTGTGTGTTAGCATAGGACTCATATTCACACATACAAATACCTTCTAAATAATAATCACAGGCAGAAAGGGTCTTGGACTCAATGATAAAAAAGAATACCAGATATGAAATATATATGGAACATCTCATTAAGTCAAAGCACCAACCTAAATTAGTGGCCACATGGATAGAAGAGAATAAATTCAAGATTTTTGTCACTAGGCATGATCTTCTAACACCAGGTGTGACATGGCTTCTTTATTATAGGGGATAATGGTGCAAGAGCACCTAGGGTTTAGGCTAAAACCCTAAGACATTTTGTCTTGTAAATGATCCTAGTTAGGTCATTGATGACTAAGGGTCTTACTGGGGCCCCAGACATGTGCTAGTTTGAGTTGAGTTCTAATTAAAAATATTTTGGCAAAAGATGCCAAGAGTTGGTACATAGTTAGTTTTCAATATTTCCAAGAAATTGCCAAAGTTGTCAAATTTGGGCAAAATATGTAGTGTGACCCAAAATTGTCTAAGAGGAGTAGGAAAGATGCTAGGAAGGATTAAAAATGTCTATATGACAACATTTTGGAAAAAATCTACATAACAAAAAGAATTCATTATGGGCCAATTCAAAAAGTTGGAACATTATGTATGAAGATACTCAAGATAATACAAGGTGATGAGAGAAATATATGTCCCAAATTATACCATATTTTTGCCTTCATGCTCATTTCAATACCCATTTCAATATTCTATTTTCTCCTTCTATGTTGCATATGATCTAATATATGTAAGTAATATTTAGTTTACTCATTAGATAAAGTATGTGAATACATAGATGTGATTGTCTTTATCTAGCATGCTGATTATAAGTTACAGATCTTCTTGTAGCTCTTTTACCAATATAAAGCTCCATCAACTTTTAAATAGATACAATTTCTGCATATATCATCCACCCTACGTGAATACATGGAAAGGACATTGAATATTGGTGGAGGACGCATTTTCCAGCTACATAGGTTTTTATTAACATATTAACTACAACACTTGCTACATATGGAATAATAATGTGAAATGTTCTCTCTATAGGCACAACCACGTTAACAATGGAAAGCCTTCACAAAGCTAAAGCCATGTTAATCAAATTACTATTTGGAAAAATTTGATTGTTATTGTTAATTATATTCTTTCAAGCCATTTTAAAAATCATGGCTCGAAATAGTGGATCAAGACGATACAGTTTGTTGGAGTGGTAACAATGCTAACTATTCTTGGCATAGAACTGTAAGATGGCATTCAATTTCTAGTATATTGTTATAAAACTATTATTTGTATGATCTTCATCATAAAATAGTTATAGCTTCATATATATATATATATATATAAGCAACCCAATGTAGATTAAAATATATTCTTCTCCCTTTGTAAAATCGAAGGAATAAAATAACAATTCTTCTTATCAGCCCAATGTAGAACATTATAGTTTCTTCACTCACCTTGTAGACCAGAGAAAGGGCCCACTCTTGGAATGTTTGGTGAGGTTATTAGTATTGTGAATTATTGTAGATTGTGTAATGATAATTGCTATAAATTAAGTCTAGTTTATTTGATTGTTAATATAATAAGGTTTCTCTCCAATTCAATAGTTAGTCTATATAAATAGTTCTGCAATCAAATTAATGTCATAACTGGATAAAACAGTTTATCACATTCTCATTATTATATAGATTAGTAGTAATTTTATAGTCATATTCTAAATTTTTTATCATATTTTCACCAAGAGACAAAATATTATAGCTATATCAGTTTCACAATAGTAAATTACTATATTAAATTAGTTATATGCATAGTATTTGTTATTTCTTCTAAATTAGTTTTTATTGAATTTGTGAATTGTCATAGTTGTTATTATTGTTTTCATTTCAAGAAGATTTCCTATTGTTAGGGAGTGACAGTTCATGTTGCTGGGATTTACTTGGATTTTCATAAATTTTATTTCATGTGTCATAGTTGCATTCATAATCCCTCATCTCAAAACTATTATCCCTTGATGGCATACTGCTCGGACACCTTTCACAAGCTTATGCTCTTAGATTAACATGTATAGACCAGCTGAACTTCATCATAAATTATTAATTATTTATTAATTATTTTCCATAGTGTTGGCCTATCATAAGGCCTAAGGACTAATTTGGTTGATGAATTGGCTAAAACTCAGTAGCAAACAAAGTTGATTTCTTGCAAATTCATCACAATTGAGCTTGCAACTCTAGCAACTCAACATATTTAGATTGAATGAAGCCTATAGAATTATAGATAGTTAGATTTATTTTTCTTTTTTCTTTGTGTGCATTTGTAGTAATAGTTTGATAGATTTCCTAAATCAAATAAAATTCCTCCTTTGTTGCCAGTTTACTAGTTTTGTTAGAGCTCGAGGGATAAAAATACCTCTTCCATAAAATCCCATTGCACGACTGTCACAAACTTTAAGTAAATTGAAGGGAATTTAATGTATGGTGCATATACCAATTTTGGGAACCAGAGAATGAGATTTTCTATTTTTGGTTGCTTTCCCTAGTGAGACAACAAGTACCCAACCAGGAGCAAGCATAATGATAGTTGAAGGAAGAATGGGTGGATGGGTTGGAAAGTGTGCCAAAAGGATTAGAGAGTATTTATATATTGTTTATAATGTTTTGGATGAGTGAATCCATCTATGCCAAGTTTTAAACAAGAATCTCGAAACATATTCAAACCCTTAAGTAATAAGGCCTATTTGTGAATAGTGGTGTACAAACACCTTGTGGGTCCCAAACCCTAAAAATTTGTGAGTCCTCCCAAAAGGGTATATGGATCAAGAGATTTTTTGTGAAAATATTTGGAAACTTTCATAACTATTTAGTAAAAACCACATTTTGCAGCCTAACTAGCCCTAAAATCCCAGTAGCCCTATTTTATAGGGACTTTTGAGATCAATAAGAAATCTAATGGAAGAATATTCAAAATGATGCTAAGAATGGTTTAACTAGGAGGTTGAGAGTCCATCCATCCATTTGAATTTGGCCATAGTAAATGATGTGCTTTGGAGTGAACTTAGTCGATTATGCTCAAGGGAAAAGAGTAATGTTTTGACTTGATAGAGAGGTCTCAAAGTATTGGGGAGTTAGAATGAGTACTCCTTAGTGATTGGGTTGTATAGGGAACCCTAGAAAGGATAAAGAGAAAGCCTAATAGGATTACAAGTGTAGAAGGGATTTAAAGTAGGAAGATCTCCCTATCAAATTTTAAAGAAGAATTGACTACCATAACATATCTTGCTAGACCATCAGTTCTCCTTCCTCTTTCTTTGATTAAAGCTAGCATAACACAATTTTCTAGCCTTTCTACTTTTTCTCAATGTTTTCATGACTAGAGGGACCTCAAATGGATATATCCAATCCATGAAACTTGATTTAACATAGTGGAATCAACAATACAAGGTCAATAATAAACTATAAACATGAAATCTCATATCTTTGCATTAACATAGGTTAATGAGTTTACATCAAATTGGCTAGTAACATGTATGATTATATTTGGCACTTACATGCCATTAAAAAAAATCAAACCTTTTATATCCTTTGAACCTTAAATAAAATCCCACCGAGAGCTCCCCAAAACAATAGAAAATTCCCCAATATATAGAGCCCTCGCAAGAAACATGTCAACATAGATCAATCACATTTTCTAGGTAAAGAAAATGTAATATTGATAATATATGTCAAGACTAAATCATGAAGATGTTGATGACAAGTTTTTGAAATTCAACACAACCCAATTGAGGCATCAACCTAAGATCAAGTAACATCATGATATGATCCATAGAGTTTTGTTCACCAATAAATTGCTTCACATGATCAAAAAAACTTTAGATGATTGTTAGAAAATGAAGAACACAACCTCAAGAAAGAAATCAAGATATCCCAAAGAAATCAAGATATCCCCATTGTAAAGAATCAGAATGAGGTGTAAACCTAGAAAAAGATGAAATGAATTTCCCATAACATTTCATATAGCTTGCAATAACAACTACGCCAAATTTGAGGAATGTCACAAGAAACACATAAACTAAACAATTGGAATAAACTAAAAAGGATTTATATTTTTGGGTGATGCAAGTTTTCCATGATGTAAGGATGATCCTACATCAGATACCTATAGTGATAATATGATTTTATATAAGAGGAACTCCTTAACATCTTATGGAATTTAGTATATAAATTTCATGCTCATTCTTGACCAATTGTCTTCTTCATCTATAAATTTATTCCATTGTACTATGCTCCATATTCTTCAACTTTATATTCTCTACACTTTCTTTTCCATACTTTTTATTTTCATATGGTAGTGAGGGATGCTTACTATCAATTCATTTCTTCTTCATATCCGATTTACCTCTTCTACATAATTTTACCTACCTTACCATCAGGTACCATCTTATTCTCAGGTACTCTCTCAAGATACTTATTTTCCACCAAGACATCCTCTACTAGAGCCTCTTCATTTTCCTTTTCAACACAAAAAATATTTAAAAGGATCAATTTTTTCACTTCCTTCTCTTCAATGGAACCAAATTAAACTTTTTTCTCATCCTTGTCTATGGTGACCAAGTTTCTTATGTAATCATAGGTATATCCCCTATAAAATTTCCAAGTTCTACCCAATAGAAAATGATAGAACTCATATACAAGACATGACATAAGACTTCATCTCATAAAGGGACATTACTAAAGTTCCCAAAATATTACTCTTTCACCTCTAATCACATCTTGTAACCAACTTATCATTGGAAGTATTATTGGAAATCAAGATAATGAGAGGGGGGGGGGGGGGGGGTGTTTGGGGGTTGAATGAGAATCTATAATTTGTTTTTCTTCTTGAATAAAATAACTAATTAACTAGATTCACTCCTAATCCATCTCATGTCTTTATCATATAACATATAATCAAATGCTGTAAAATTGAAATAGATCTAGCTATGCATCACATCCATTAACATGAAAATGTAAACACATAACACAAAGATTTTGGTTATCTAGAAACCCTCTAAGGTGAAGGTAAAACTAGGGTGGGGATGATACCCACAAATCTCCACTAATATAGTAATAGTTTTCCTGTTAGGGCTACAATGTTGATCACTTCTAATGATCCACCCTATAAGGGGTCTTCTCAATTAGATGTATTAAAACACTATTAAGTCTACCTTGATTAAAGGATTTAAACTTACAATATTGAAGTAAGCACTCTGTTAGGAGATTTGACTAGGTCTCTCAAAACCACACTGTTAAGAGATTTACTCTAATACATTGGTTATAATTTCTTAGTACCTAATTCTTCAATTTGATCTCATGAAGTTGATTATAGATCTTCTCTCTTCAATGTCTAAATATGAACTCCTTATCTAATTTTCTCTGTTTTGTCTTTTTATTGCTAGTTTTCTTTGTTTGTTCACTTGATCAAACTTAGCCTTAATCACTCCATCCTTATCCTTTTCACACATTTATAATATTCTGTAGTGCCTACCCTCATCTTTTCTAGACTTATCGTTACTATTATTATCATACTTTGATGGACTAGTATTATGTTGATGGATTAGTGGTATTGTTTTGAGACTATCAGACATTATGTTATGGATTCAGTGGTTATATGATGAGATCATTTAGACTTTACATTTCATGCATACATAATAATCATTATATTGTTTTCAGCTATTATTGATGATTAGTTGGATGGTTTATTATCTTATGTGTTTTATTATGGATACTTACCCCATACTTGCATGTGTATGGTGTGCATGTTTTCTTATTGTATGGCATTTCTGATGTGGTTAAGGAAGGGAGTCGTAGTCACCTGCTTAGTCAGGATCTACACGATGCACCACTTCCTGCCATTGTCTGTTTAGCTTAGCATTATATATATTGTATGTACATGCATGGTTTTTCTGCAGGTTGCAGGTACCGGGTATCGACTTCCCTGAATTGCCAGGATGAGCGTACCCTATTATACTATCTCAATGATAAGAGAAGGGAGATAAATTCTCAAGTCCAAATCCCAAACCTTTAAGCCAATTGTCCTAGTGAGGTAGGACAAGTATCTAGATATTTTACCCACTGAATGTGTCGGATGACATGATTCGTGATTTTTAACCCTTCAGACTAATTTTGAGTAATTTGCTCTATGATGGGTTTTCATATTTTATCTTGGAGGTCTATGGTGAATTTTCTATTAATTAAGTCTTAATAAATAGATTTAATTAATAAATTAATTTTTTGAGGAAATTAATATTAAATATAATGTTATTTGATATTTTGATTGTAATTAATTAAATGTGAATTATTGAGGAAAAATGAATTAAATAAAAGAAAATTAGAAATTAAAATTAATAATAATTATAAAATAATAATAAAGTAATAGATAAATAAAATAATAAAAGTTACAAAAATTAAAATAAAAGTGATAAATATTTAAATAGAAATTATATAAAAAGTAAATTGGAGTTATAAGCTTGCATGGGAATTAATGCACTTCTCTATTTCTCATGTGTCAACAACACGGGGGTTAGTGCATCAACTAAGCACATGGTGTCTACAACCCTATGGCTCATCTTGAAGGTTGGAAAAGACCCATGCTTAGTTGGTGACACCTTTCAGCTATTACTAGAAGCATTCTAGATGTTTCCTGAAAGCTCTTTATATCCAGGCATTCATAGAAGCTTAGACAAGAGCGTTGGGAGTGCAATTGGAGCATTGGAGGACTCAAGAATTCTAAAGAAGGGAGGAGCTTGCTCTGTAGATTTTTTGAGGAAGAGCGATTTAGCATCAGAATCTGGGTAGATTCTTATGATTTTAATTATGCTATTTTTGCATCATGCATACCCTGTCTTCTTCGTGTCTTCCATATGTCTTCTGAGAAGTTTCATATTTATATGCATTCTCAATATGGGTTGATTAATTCATTGGAGAATTTTATATGCATTCTATAATGCAAAAATTTTATTCTTGAATTGTAGATATAATCTTTGTGGAAAAAAAAAAAAAACATACATGGTTATATATTCAGATCTGCATACATATACATATACATATATTTATATATATGCATATGTATACATTTATTATGAATCTATTATAAAATTTGAATATATATACATACATACATACATACATACATACATATATATATATATACTGATATATATATATATATACATATGTATATTTATATATAATACACCGAATGAGCGATTGATAAATCGCAGTGGGAAAATTTAATAAATCGCATTGCGATTCATATCGCATGAAACAATGTTTAAAAAATGTATATAATGAAATGCCGTGGGCACGAATTATACCGCATACTTGCGAAAGGTAGAGGCCTGCCGTCGTAGGTCTGCGGCGACAGGGGTACTACGTACCCATTGTCGGCGCAGTGCTTGCGACTGCAGGTACTACGTACCACAACAAGAGAAAGGGGGGGTTATTTAATAATATTGTTATACCAAAAATGTTTATGTTAAAACGTTTAAAACAATCGATATACATGAAATCGATTTTCATTGTTATTTCATATGATATATATGGTGTCAATCGAAATTGTTAAATCGATTTTATAAAATGTAATAACTATTTATATATTTACATATGTATGTATATATATATGTATATATGTATATATGTATATATGTATATATGTTATTAATAAATTTAAGTTAATATTATTTGATAAATGAGTTATATTGAAGGTTTATTTTCACAATGGTGACTTTTTAATAATTTTCAACTATTAAGATTTAATTGTTTAAATAAATAGTTGATAGTTTGGTGGGGGATGTATCAAACAAATATTATAATTGAAAAATGGATTTTTAGTTCTGTTAAGGTAAAATTTTATTTATCCTAAACAATATATGTGTTCCTCCATTCATTCTTCAAACTTGGAAACCTACACTGAGATCTCTATATTTAAATTTAAGTTGTAAACTTGGCAAAACCAAAACATGTGTTTGCATTGTGAATTCTTTATGCTATTGTTTTGGGTTTTGGGTTGACTAGTGTTGACCAGTATAGGACGTCTACTTGAGGCTGGGGAGTTATGTGATTGTGGTGACATGATGATGTTTTAATCTCGATCTTTATAAACCCAACCATGGTTATGTGATTGAATGCTCTATGTATTGTTTGTGATTATTGATTGATTATAGTTGAGATTCTTATGTATGAGATACTTGACTTAACCATTATTTTTGGTCATCGATCAGTTATCCTTGATTATTTTCTAGTCGCCATGATGGGACAAAAATGTGGATTTATTCTTGATGATGTCATGATGTGACATGTTTGACTCGACCATTTTTGGAGTCTTCGATTTGTTTGATTGAGATATTTTGGTTATTGAGAACCATTGGATACTTTGATTATCAGTGATACTTCAGTTGCCAATAGAGAGCTGTTGTGTTCATGATTTTCTATGGATGTTTTCTCATGGAGATTTGATGCTTTTATGCATATTTGATGATTTTATTATGGATTATCTTTTGTAATTTTGAGATTTAAGATTCCATGAGCATTAGGGTAGGATATTTGCATGTAGCGACGGGAAGTGGCTTGCAATGGGGGCCGGGGCCCTAAGAGGCTGCCAGGGTAACTCATTGTAAGTTGGATTAATAAGTGATAACATTCACACCTAATATTAACTGAATGAACCTAAAAAGATAAGCGTTTTGTTCTCGCCCATGCCTTGAGTGCTTGTACAAGCTAGGATGGGAGTAGTGAGACGCATGGTTGTGACCTTGCATTTTGTAGTATGCCTTGTCAGTATCAGAGGATACTAGTGGCTGCATGAAATTAGTATGGACCCGTGGAGTTTAGCTAACTACCAGGGTAACTTGTACGTGATAATTGCAATGACACTTTCCTGCTTGCATAGTATGTTCCTACATGTCATTGTGTGCCTCTGGGATTAGATGTCAGATTTTGTGTTTGGAACCCTTGAGTTAGTATACCTTTAGGATTCTTGGACTTATGGAGATTTGTGCTATGTGATTTTGATAGCCTATTTGGGACTTGAGATTATCTCCTCAGCACGGTGGGACTGGACCACTTAGGTACCATGCGGTCGAGTGGTAGTGTATTTTCCACTCTTATCATTTTGAGATTCATTGAGACATCGTGGCTGATGCGTCCTTCATGATGGTGGATATGTATCCTTTTTCATTGATGATTAGCATATGTTAGATGATTTCATCTTATGCTTTTATTTGCATGTTAGATTACTTTCTACATATGATGTTGTATATATTAGGAGTGACATTCCTACTATGTAATATCAATGATCTCTTCGGTGATTTGGAATGTTATGCACGGAGGGATGGCTAGGATCCACGATGGTCTAATGATGCTATTAACGGTTGGGAGGAACCGTGCACTTAGTTTATTATGTTTGATCTTTATGATGGATGTATATGTTTTCTATGATGATGTATCATGTGTATCATGTGATTATCTTTACTTTGATGTATCATGGATTAGAATAGGATGATGTACCTTATTCTATGTATGTATATTCTTTTGAGGTTGACATAACCTATGACATGTATAGTGGATGATTGAGTATTTGAAATGTAATGTATAAACATTGGACTTATCATTATTGTTTCATATGGATGTTTTCCTAGATGGATTCATGTATGTAATTCAACATTAAGGGATCTTAAAGAATGTAATCTGTTATGTATGTTATGTTTACTTTCAAATGGACATTGCTATTGCTTCTGTTATTGTGCATAAGTTATATGTGATGTTTACTTTCATGATTTTTTTTTTTTTTTTTTGCTTCTAATCTTAGTGAAATTCTAGGTTAATTCTTTGGATCCCTTGGCAGGGCATTACATCTTCCTTCTCACACACTAATTTAAGTTTTGATCCCTTATTAAATGGACAACAGTGGAAGGTTCTAGATCATAATCAATAATCTAAAATTCATTGTTTTGTCACTTAGTCCTTCTATTTTCTAATTTGTTACTCTATCTTCCGAGGGATTGATGTCCTTTGACAAGATGCATAATCATCTCCTTACATATCTCTTCAATCCATAAATATCATATAGAAATCAGCCAAAAATGATTTACATAAGTATTTGTAGCATTAAAAACACATATGCCAAAATTGGTTTACTTGACAGTTGAATATCCTAATGCTTGGTCATAACTAATATTGATGTTGTCCCTTGGCTTCTATATATTTGACATGTACTAACTCACTTGAAATAATCTAACTTTACCTTGCTCGATATCCATATGTTTCACTTAGCATATATTGTGACTCGATCTATATTGGGTTGCTCGACAACCTTTGACTTGTTTGACATATAGTAAAATATAGACAAATTCTTGTGGCTCGACCTTTGGATGGTTCGGTCGTAGTGATGACCAGGAAACTCTACCTAGAAAATGACTAAGTGTTGGACACTAGTAGGAAATAAGGCTTAGAGATCAACAATCTCCCCCTTTGTTATTAGTGGCAAAAGCACTTTATCATGACTTATCAATCCATTCAAAATTTCAAAATAGTAAGAATTAACACTCCCCCTTAGATTTTGATTTGGTCTAAAAAAAGATTGACTCTTCTATATACACAATATATGTACATGTATCTGTATACCTAAGATCTTAGATTCTGATACATCTGATTTTTCTTTTGAGATTTTGATATAATTGATCTAATTTTCTTGTGATTTCATGAATAATAACCCTTTTGACTTTAGTAATTGTCTTGATTGCTATAGTGTCATGGCTGATTTCCCCCCTATTTTTGACACTCTATAGGGGTCAACTGATATTTATCCAAAAAAGTTTTTTGATTTGACAAAATCACCTCTAAGCCTTGATTCCATTGTGATATGGCTGATTCCATAACCTAAATCTGGATTTCTATCTAAGCAACTAGATCAACCAAACTATCTACTATTGAGAGATAAGGAACTTTCTTAACTAAATCTTGTGCAATTGATAGTTCTTTTTGAATGACTTCCATATGAGGTAGCAACATGGTTTGTATAGTAATCAATTTTTTCCTTATTTTTCTACCTTTAGCCATGAGTTCAGTTTATATACCTTGACCAAATGTCAATTTATTAAATGAATGTGAGCTTGAACTTGAATTTGTGCTTAAAGAATGAATACTAGCCTTCAAATCTACTTGTAATTGATCAATTGTATGTTGATTCTCAACAATGAATAAATAAACATCACAAAGCTTTAGCAATGAATGAATAGTTGTCAAAATCCCTTCCAAAGCTCAACTTGCCTTATTGCAATCTTTTTTGATACTTTCTGCAAACATTTATGCTCGAACTTCTTCTTAGACCATCTCATCATCTTGCCATTGGTCTTTATATCTTCATTATTCACTTTCTCAACCATATACACTAATTGTTCCAAAATTAGCTTTTTCTCATTTACATCTTGAATATCAAAAACATTTGCAAAAATGTATTCTATATCATGGAGTGACTACTTTTTCTTGAACTCCCTCATTAATTTTTCTTTCTTTGTCTAGAGACTCAAAAAGTTTGCAGGTCTTGAATTTTCTCTAATGTCATATTGTCAATGTCATAGTTGGGTAAAGTAATGACCTCATCTAATCTTATTGGAGTCTCTGGTGTGTCAAACTTCTGTGCCATTATCTATGACCAAGGGATGCTGTCACTTGGTAGTGATATTTGCAATTGTTTCCCCTTTTCACTCTGTCTAGGTGTTTGTTGTTTAGTGTGAACAACACATGATAGTTGAATAAGAGCTTGAATAAACTCTTTCTCATTAGACTTCTTAGTCTCTGTAGGCTTGGATAGTTCTTCCTTCTCTTCTCCTTCGGTGACATCTTGAGCAAATTATTCTTTTTCAACTTTCTCTTTCTCTTCTTGTCCATCAGTGACATGAGTAAACTTTGGTAGCAAAATAATGGCCTTTCCCTATAGATCAACACTCATTTTAGGAATAACTAATATTGATGTAATTTGAAAACCATCAATTGATGCAATATCAATCCTTGGGTAATCTTGTATCTACAATAAAATTGGATTGGTGCATATGAGAGAGATGTATGAGGTATTAAATTCAACATTTTTTAGATCTTCCTCAGTTATTATGTTATGATTCTATGGTGATGAATTAAGAACATCCTCTATAGTGACAACATACTATTCTTCAATCCCTTCTACCAACTTCCTCACTTCTTCTATTCTGTCAAGTTCATCATCATCTTGACTTTCCGACTCTATAGCATCTCTACCCTCTTCCTCTTTTTCTTTTGCCCATGGATAAAGAAATCCAAATGCTCTCTTTCATATCAAAATTATTTCTTTCTCTTCTTCATCTACTTTATTTTTCAAAATTTTATATGCCCTTACTTTTGGAACACATTTCTTTGCAAAATCTATTAGGGTAATAGACATATGTGTCTTCTTTAAGTCAGGCATAGTTTGGGCCAATGTGGTCTCTCTTATTTTTCTTTCATTTCCAATTTTCATCTAATTTATTATATAAATCCTTAGGAATACCTTTGCCTAATTCAATAGGTGTATATTTAAATTTTGCCACCATTTCTAGCATGTCCTTCTCAATCTTTTCATGATCTTCTTTATTTAAAGAATCGCATTTTATTTGCTTGAAAGTTTCTATGCCATTTGAGTTTCAAATTTTTTCACATACCTAATAAATAGTCATGGGAGCTCACCTAGGTATAATTTGAAGCTTTATCAAGTCATCAACCCCATTTATTCTTTTTCATCCTCCTCTTTCTTAGGTATGGCAACAATTTTTCTTCTTGACCTCTTTGGTAGGCTCATCTTGGTCCCTTTAGAATATTTTCTCTTAGCTATAATTTTCTTACATTTAGAAGTTGGGGGATTTTCTACCTTGGAACTTATTATTATCCTCCTCTTTGGCTCAAGTTTAGGAGGTGTAACTTCCTTCTTCACATTCTTCTTTAGGTCCATCTTGACCTTAGGATCAAAAATAATTTTTTTTTGTTGCCTTAGGCTTGCCAACAACTAGATCTTTCCCATGATTCTTTATCTTATTCTTCTCCTTCATTAGATTCTTCATCTTCACCTTTTCCCTCTATTTGCCGAGCTTTCCTTCAAGATCTACAAATCATCTTCTTTCATTTTCTATACATCTTGGGCACTTTGATTTGCATCAATATTCTAATCTTTGTTGACTCATAATTGTTGAAGGACTCAACATTCTTGTCCATCTCTTCAAATGATAAAGCAGTAACTGTTGTAGTGACATTATCAATGTTAACTTCATATTACATTAACCCTAACCATGCAACCTTGGGTAACACTTCTATGCATATACAAAATTTGTATCTACCATGAAACAAATGACTTCATAGTAGTGATCCAACATCAATTGTGGGATCCTCATTCTATTTTTCATTTTATCTTTAAACTCGTTGAAATAGTTATCCATTATAGTTTTAAAAATTTCACCCAATTTCTCAATGAAAAAATTGATTTTCTCAGTGACCGGTCTATTTCTATCCCATACAATTATCCCTACAGTGGGAAATGAATTTTGCACATAGAAAAATATACATACTAGAAAAGATCCAAACTTACACAAAGTGCTCTTGGCCTTTCAAATTTCTCTAAGATTTCTTGACAATTGTTGTAGTTACAACTCAACTAGGCCATAACTGTGATCTTTCTTTACATATTTTAAATCTAGGTTGACTACAATACACAAAACTATTTAGTTAGCTTGACTGATATAGTTTGTGTGTATTTACACGTAGTGCAAACTCAATAACTGGACCTTCAACTTTGTCAATAGACATTCCTTGGCCATAATTTCATGTTGTGTAATTGAATCAGTATAATATCTATCCACTTTACCTTGAAAATATTAGGAAATTCTAGGACATGAGTAAGCCCTTTCTAGACAATAATCTTATTTTCATGTTTCAACATTCCATTCTTACATAGCTTTTCATAAGCAGTTGGTAATTCATTGTCTCTAATCTATGCAATCTTACACATGTAGCATGATTAAACATCGTGAACCATTAAGAATCTTAGTGAGATTGATGACAAGGAACTAGACGTGTCTCCAATCATCACAATGTTAGGGTATGCCATGAATTAATCTGTGCATTTCTTATCTTCAACATCTCTTTCCCAAATACAAATGCAATGAATTACATATCCAAACTAGGGTTTAGAAAACTTCACTTCAATAATTTGAAAACAACTTAACTTGGTACTGTGAAACTTACTTTCTTAGTTCTTCAAATCTTGATGATGACACACTGTGATTCACTTATTATTTTTCTGGAATTGCCTTAATCGGCTTTGAATCACCCATGTGCACTGAAATCACTTGGTAGATAAAAATGAACATCAAAATTTGATATATACCTTCAATTTGACAAATTAGGTCTACAATAAATAATGCATTGTACTTATGTAGGTGCATTAGAACCATCTTGGCTTCACATAGCATTGTGTTCATGTTTCTTCCCTTTCAATACTCAGTCACTACTACTTGGCTTGGTTAATATATTACCTTGGTTTTGCATGATCTCTTGGTCCATCACTTAGTGGCCATAGACCATAACACTGATACTCAAAATCTATTATGAATGCAAATTATTTTTCTTAATTCTTCCTTTAGATCTATCCCAATGCATCTTGATTTATGCATATATGGAATTTTAATCATATATCTGGTTAGGAACTAATATGTAATTTGTCATTCAAGTGTATAGTTCCTTACATACCTACTCTGCTTAGCTAGATGAGGTGTGATCACCTGATCCATTGGATTGGGTGATCTCAACTTCACTGGATTTACTACTTTCACCTTCTACTTTCTTTTTCTAGGTTTGATTCATCTCTTTCTTTATTTGTTCTATGCCAACTTTGCCTTTTCCTCTGTTTTGTTCATTGTATGGTGCTAGTGCTTGTGTCATGTAGTTCTCACTAACATGTCCAACCTTGTGACAATTGAAACAAACTAAGCTTCCAGTCAACCATTTCCTATAATTACCTCTGAAATGTTTCCTAATACGATTTTTTGTAATGTGACCATACTCTCCACAATAATGACAATTGTACCATGTATTATAATCCCAATTGTAAGAGTTACCTTGCTTAGGTGCATGTGCTTGCTTCTTAGATATCTAGTTGGATTTTATCTTGGATCTCCATTCTCAAGTTTTATATTCATATTTTAGATAGATATAACAATGTCCTTCAAATTTAGGTGCAATAGGTACTTCACTTTCCTTTTTCCTGATCTACTTGGTGTCCTTGTTTCTTGCAATTAAAATAGTTACTAGCAAACTTAGGTTTAGGATTTTGCTTACTAGTCTTTCTCCTACAAATTTTTGTTGCGTGTCCTACCTTACCACAATTATGACATGTAGCTTTTTCTTTAGGCTTTGCATTTATTTGTTCTCCACTCTTGGATGTTTCACCTTCTTCAATAGATGAATAGTGCTTGATATGTCCTAATCTAGAAGTCTCACTAGATGACCTTGTTGATCTCATTAGTTCTTTAAAGTATAGATTATAGCTTCACTTGGTTTGTTCATCCTCTCTATTAGAAATCTCTCAAATTTTAGCTCATTCCTTAGTTTCTCACCTTGTGATTTTAGATGTGAAATCTCTATGTCCTTTCTATTTAGTTCCTGGTTTGCAAGTAACAATTGATTCATCATGTCTAACTGAGTGTTTTTAATCTTTTACACATCATATGACCTTTCTTCAAGTTTGATAGCCATTTTTATTTTGTATTATTTAGTCATGAATTTATCTTCTTCAAATTTTAATAATATTAGATTTCCACAATCCATTTCTAATGATTTTTATCTTCTAAATTTGATTGTGTATGCTTTTTTGACATCAACATTTTGGATCACACTCTGTGATCCATCATCAGGATGAAAGAAGGATGTAAGATCATAGAGTGTGATCTGAAATGTTGATGTCAAAAAAGCATACACAATCAAATATAGAAGATAAAATTCTTCAACTTTCTTCTTTTGTTTAGTAACTTCACATAGCCTTACTAATTGGATTCCATGCTCTCTCTTCAATCCACTAACTTCTTCATTCAAAATGTTGTTTTTCTCTAATAGGTTTGATATTTTTGCATCACTTTCATTGTAATTCCAATTGTCAAACAATCCTTTACTGTCAATTTATTGATAAAGTGTGTCATTCTAATGGATGGGCATTTCTTTCCTTTTCTTTAAGGAATTTCTCAATTCTTCTCTTGTTGGTTCAAGTTGCTGCAGTATGATCTAGATGTCAATCACCTGGTTCTCAATAATCTTTCCCAATTTGCAAGCCTTCAATTCCAAGATCTAAAATCTCAAGTTGTTGTACTTCTTCAAAGATAACTGTACATTGATACCAATTGTTGGAAGTCTTATTGGGAATATATTGAAGGGGGGGGGGGGGGGCGGGGTGTGACTTAGGATGTATAAATTTTTTCACTTCTTCAATATAATAACTAATTAACTAGGTTCACTCCTAATCCATCTCATGTCTAAATCATATACCATATAACCATATGCTATAAAACTGAAATAGATCTAGCTTTGCATCACATCCATTAATACAAAAATCTAAAAACATAACACAAATATTTTGGTTACCCAAAAACCCTCCAAGGTGAATGTAAAACTAGGGTGGGGATGACACCCAAAAATCTCCACTACTATAGTAACAGTTTTCCTGTTAGGGCTACAATATTGATCACTTCTGATGATCTACCCTATGAGGGGTCTACTTGGTTAGAAGCATTACAATACTATTAAGTCTACCTTGATTGAAGGATTTAAACTTATAATGAAGTAAGCAATCTGTTAGGAGATTTAACTAGGTTTGTTAAAACCACCCAGTTAAGAGATTTTCTCTCATATACTAGTTATAATGTCTTAGTACCCGATCCTTTGGTTTTGTCTGATGAAGATGATTACAAATATTCTCTCTTCAATGTCTAAATTTGATATCCTTATCTAATTTTCTCTATTCTACCCTTTTACTACTAGTTTGCTCTATTTGTTCACTTGATCAAACTTAGCCTTCCTCACTATATCCTTAGCCTTTTCTTTCTTCTCACACAATGATTTAGGGTTTTATCCCTTCTTAAATAGATAATAGTGGAAGGTTCTAGATCATAATCAATGATCCAAAGTTCATTATTTTTCGTCTAGTCCTTTATTTTGTAATTGGTTACTCTACTTTCCTAGGGATTGGCGTCCTTTGAAAAAAAATTTAATTAGCTCCTTAGCTATCTCTTCAATCCATAAATATCATATAGAAATTAGATAAACATGATTTACATAAGGTTTACTCGATAATTGAATATCCCGATGCTTGATCATAACTAATATTCATGCCATCCCTTGACTTCTATATATTTGACATACACTAACTCACTCGACATAAACTGACTTTACATTGCTCAATCTCCATATGTTTCACTCGACATATATTGTGACTCGATCTAAACTAGGGTGCTCAAAAACCTTTGACTTGTTTGACATGTAGTAAAATATAGACAAGTCCATGTGGCTCGACCTTTATTGAATGGCTTGATCATAGTGATGACTGACCAACCCTTCCTTGTAATGCCTACCCCTAATTGACTTTTTTGTTGTATTGTCAAATTCTTCTAGGTTAGTTTTATGATACAATTTTATGATTATCGATACTTAGTTAACAAATTTGATTATATGTCATTTCATAATCAGTTGATTTATGTTATGAGGCACTTGAGTTATTCAGTTATTTCATATGTTCAAGTTTATTTTGATGATAATATATGTATGTTCATATAGTGATTTTAGTTATTTCATGATGTTAGATAGAGAAATGATTTATATGCAGTTCTATGATTATTTACTGATGTAACACCCCAACCTTGCTTCCAAACCCCAAGCTCTCTCAAGGCTACCTTAGGTCATTCACTAGACCCACTAGGGCTTCTTCACACCCTATGCTTACTAGGACCTTGCTCAAGAGATCCTAATCCTTCAATTGGGGCACACCAACAAAGTAACATCAAATTTCTTACTAGCTGGCTCCAGTTCGCTACTAGCCCTCAAGTCCATCTATAGCTCCAAGGGTACTAGTTCTTCATCTAGGACTTTTTTAGACTCATTCTAACATCCATGACCCTAAAAAATGCTGATTTCATAGGTGCATTCAATCTACTGGGGAAAATACACCAAATTGCTCCAAAAAGGCTACTAGGAATTAGCCCTCCTAAATAGCTAGAAACAAGATTTCTTGAAAAAATTCTTAACAACCCTACAAAAAAATTACATTTATGGATACCCTTTTCAGAGTACTTCAAGATTCTATGATTGTTCAACCCCCAAACTATTTGTACAACCAAAGCATAGTTTTAGGCCAAAAATGAGGATTTCAAGTGTTTTATCGCTGTTGTGATGGAAAACCACCTTGAAAAATGTTCCAAGACCTCTCCCTTGGAATAAAGCAAGGTTAGACCTTCTCCTTACTCACTATGTGGTTGGATTGAGGTGTTTGCACGTTCAATCTCCTCCATAGCTCATTTTTCCAACTGTGATACCTAGCCAAGTTGCATTTGGCTTGCCTAGGGCATCACTTTAAAAATGCTTGCTGATGCTTCAAAGGGTCCTCCTTCTAGGTACATAATGTAAATGGACCTTAGTTCCAATTCCCAAAATACTAGAGGTTTCCAATGGTGGGAAGAGGCACTAAGATCCCATTTTCTAAGTGCAACCTTATTCAGATCAGCAACTTGGCAAGAACAAAAAGATTTTCTAAACTAATACAAACGAATTGAAATGATCAAACCAACACTACAAAAAGATGAAACAAAATATTTCAGAACTTTTCCAACACAAAAATCAGGCCATTCAATCCTCCTCTATTAAAATGCCTTCAAAAGCATAAAACTGGCAACAAAATACTTGCACAATTCGTACAAATGCAAAACCAACTTGTCCAACCCATGAAAACGGTTGTCATCACCTTTTTAAAGGCTCCTCCATCAGTTCCATAACTTTTCTAAATAGTTAGGATGTTGCAAACTAAAAAAATGCAAAAAGTTTCTTTTTGCAAGAAAATGTTGTCATGACAACATGACAACATTTTAGCAACTTTTGTTCTAAATGGAGTTAGACCTCTAAATTTGGAACAAAGACCAAGTAGACATATAATATGAATAAAATGACTTCAAATAAACTATTCAAAGCCATTGGAACCTTTCTAGACCATTTTATCCTTTACTGGACCTAAGTCACCTAGTTGACAATAGTCAGCAACTTCTAGCAACTTGGTCACTTTGGGTCTTGCCAAGTCTCCTAAACACACCTAAGGACCACATAGGACCTATTATTAGACTAGTGATTTGGCTAGCATCACTACAAGCCAAAAATAAATAAATACCTAGGTTTCACACTTAGCCTGCCTAGGTGCTCCTACACCACTTACCCCATACTTGCATGTGTATGGTGTACTTGTACATTTTCTTTATGTTTGATGTTCCTGATGTGGTTGAGGGAGGGAGTCATAGTCACCTACTAGTTGAGATCTGCACAATGTACAACTTCCTGCCATTGCCTATTTAGTTTAGAATATATGATTATCTACATGTGTGGATTTTATGTAGATTGTATGTATCAGATATCGAATTCCCTGAATTGCCAGGATGAGTGTACCCTATCGTGTTAATTTAGTGGTATAAGCAGGGAGATAACTCTTGAGTCCAAATCCTAACCTAAGCCAATTTTCCTAGAAAATATGACAAGTATTTGAGTTAGTTTCACCTTTCCGAATTTGTCAAGAGACGTAAATTCGTGACTTTGACCCTGTAGTTTGATTATGTTCTTTATCTTTAATTGAGTTGTCATGTTTGGTTTTATGGGTCTATTGTGATATTTTATTTTAATTAAATCATATTAAAGATAATTTAATGATTTAATTTAGTGGAAATTTTATAAAGAAATTTGATATTTAATTATATCTAATTAATTGAGAAATTAATTAAATAAAGGAATTAAATTTAAAGATATTTTTAAAGTTCAAATTTTGTTGTGATTATATTTATTTAATTTAATAATAATTATTTAGGAGTTGGATTTTAATAATAAAATTTAAATAATATTATTAATTAATTTAATAAATATTATATTAAAAACGTCTCACAATTTAATAAGAGAGAGAAAACATAAATTTAATAAAGTTATTTTAATTAAATTGCATAAAGCTTATGCATGAAATTAAAATATAATAAATTAATACAAGAGAGAAATAACATTTATTTAATAAAGATATTTTAAATGCCAAAAAGTGTGCATGAAAATGTAAAAGATAATAAAATATTAAAAGAAATTGATCAACGAGTTTCATTACGTGATTGCACAATTAGAGCCCCAAATTAGGGGAAAAATCTTTATCAAAGAGCTGCAACTCATTTTTCAAGAATCAAGTTTTGGAGGAGCAATTTCCAGAAGGAGGTTTTTAGAAAGGAAAGCAAATACTTGTGTGCTTTGTGCATTGTCAAATTAGCATTAGATTTAGGTAGAAACTTGTGGTTAATTTGCGCAGTAGAATTTCATTCTTAAATTCCTATCTTCTTCGTGTTTGTAATCTATTTTTGAAATGAATTTGGATTGAAATCCTTGTATGCGAGTTGTTTGTTCTTTGATTGAGAAATATTTGTATATGCTTTGAAAATTTGAAACCCTCATTGGTTTTAAACTGGGTGTTTCAAAATGGATTTGATAAAATCGGGTTGTGGGTTTTGGAAAAGAAATCAAAATTTAAATTCACAATTTGATTGTTTGTTTGTGCTTCTCCTATCAGATCTATTGTGCAAATTTATTTATTATAATAAGAATGACAAAGTTTATTTTGGGGAAGTTATTTTGTTTGTTATTATTATTATTATAAAACAAAAACAAAAGGGAATTTTGTGATTTTTGGTGTAGAAGACTGGGTTGGTGTTGTTTATAAAAATAATAATTAAATTTAATTATTTTGGGGAGGCAGGCCACCAACCCCACCTCCCTCCTCCCTTCTGTTGGGCGTTCATTTTGCACGAGGTCAACAATAGGAATCCATAGTGTAATTCCTCTCTTGAAAAGAAAATCTTTTTAAGGATCCACTCCAAGGTTCAGTGTTTGTCTTGCGACGTACCAAAATCCACTTAGTAGAAGATAAATGTGAATGTTCACGAGGAGGCCTTTGCTGGTTCCAAAACTCTTTTACCTTGGAATCAAGTAAAATCTGTTTGCTGTCTCAAAATATCACACCAAAAGAACAATGTTTTTGTATTTTCTATTTTTTCAATGAATGCAACTCTAACAATGCAGCTAGTATGAGGTCCTATTCTAATAGGGGGGTTAGCAAAGAAAATAACGAAACTGAAAGCAAATAACATGAAATCAAATAACTTGAAATTAAAATTCCTAAATGGACATAAGCTACAGAACACAACATGTTGCGAGTTAAACCTTCAATGAAATTGGTAGGAAACCAATGAAAACAGGAACAACGCTTCCTAGAATCCATTGATGCAATCGTTGGTGAGAATTTGTAATAAATCGAATGATGTTTCACTCTTCATCAAATCGCAAGGCCACAAAAAGTGCGCTCATGCGAGACAAAAGGCTATGTAGACACAATCAGGCGATCTCTTCTCAAGCTCGTTACGTCAATAAAATTCATATATCTACAACAAACACTAGAACTAAAAGATCGCACAACCAGAAACAATGCAATAAACCTTTGGCTCAATCATAGTCTCATGAATAAAATCCACAAAACAATGACACATTCAGGCAACAATAACTACACTCCAAATGTGAGCACCAAAAGCATAACTTTATTGCATAATAACGACGACCCTTTTTACATTTTACAATGGGGTATTTATAAGAAATCGTCTCCTCAATTTGTATTGAGAGTGAGAGATTTCTTAATGCAATAAAAATGTCTTTAAAACATTAAAACAAACTAAATATATACAAACTGGTAATCTAACTGGTGCTTGGAGGGACTCCATCCATATTTTATTCATTAATTGGATGTATGAGCCCTTTATATGTTAAAAACAATGAAAGCATGAGAGAGAAAATAGGAGGAAGCCATCAGTCAAAGTAGAAGTGCATGGAGACACCAAAAATAGAAGCTGGCCCTTCACTTGATGTGTGTCAGAGTTATCTTGCCATCAAAATGTGTTTCCAATGCATGTAAAGTGCTATTTTTGGAACTGGTAGTTGACTGTCAGCGCACTTCTGAATTGCGGAGCCTCATGAAAATGTGGAGCTAAGAACTTGTGGACCTGCGAAGCTGCGGACCAACAAAGCTGCAAAGCTGCGGACCTCGACTGAGTCAAAAACCTCAAAAACTTTCTAAGTGTCAAAATTGAAATTCTGGCATCTGGGTTTTGTTCATCTTCATCCTAAAGATATATTTGGATATTTGCTCTTGAATTTCTCTATAATCTTAGTAATTTTAGCGGCATCGGGAAGATCCAAAGCCTCATACTTATCTTTGACCTTCTGTCTGTAGTTGTCCACCTCAATCCGAGTTTCTGCAAAATCCTCGAGTTTGGTATCCAACTCTAACAATGCTTCTTCTGTCCTGAAGGCTTGTCTGATATCTTCATCACTGGATGCTTCTTCTAAAGTTTTTCTGAACTTTTCCACAACAAACTCAACTGGTAAAAGCTTCTCCCATTCTTCATATTCAAAAATATCCAAGCATGCATCACTATATAGCTTTTCTGCTTCCAAAATTTGCTCTCGAGCTTGGTCCTTAAGCCTATGTATCTCATCATGCAATGTTTCCATTACTTTATTTCCCTCTGCAATCTTTTCTATCCAATCATCTATCATGTCTAGTTCTTCGCCAGTATAGACATCAATCAAAATGCGGTACCTTTGTCCTTTTATGGCTTGTATAATTTTCAAATCCTTGCCCCAAAATCGTACCTCATCCATAATGTTGAAGTCCTACCTCAAAATTGCCACGATCTTATCAACGTTGTCTTGTGTAGCATGCAATAATTTTAGACTTCCTGTAATTATAGTGATACCCATATCCTCAAGGTTGTCTCGCCAATCTTGACAAGCTCTCAAAAATGGATTGAGCCGTACACCTTCCCCTTCTTTCAGAATGGTAGTCAAAGTCTCCTTGGGGCATTCAGAGTCAAGAGGACCAATAACTTCAGCTAGATATCCTTTCAAGATCTCAACTTGCCTTCAAAGTGCTCTGATTTCAATCTCATCATGTTCCATCTGGTTAAGAACCTCTTTGACTCCCATAGTCATCATTTGTCGAGAAGTATCCCGTGTAGGTTTCCCTAATGTGATATCCTTTACCTCATAGTCCTGAAGGCTGACAAGTTCTTCATCTGTACCTTTTGGGGGATGAGCCACTTGTGCAAATAGGTCTTGATTCTGAGTAGTGGTAATGAATGCAAATGGTGTTGCATCCTACAATGGAGAGTCAGGCTTGCTCAAAATCTCTGCAATGTCACAGATATCATCCTTTGAAGCAAGGAATTGATGCTTAGCACTTCTCATTATTTCCTTTTGGAACAATCTCGAGATATGTTTTTCTCCAACCTTAGCTCTAGATGATGAAGGGATGTATTCAGCTACCTCCTTCCCTTTTGTCATTTTTTCTTGGAGTTTCCTGTTGTGAGGGTTCTTCTTCTGTAGTCTCAGTTTCTGTAGATCCCGTAGTTTGATCCTCAACTTCCTGAGAAGGCTGTTGTATACATTCCATTACCTATGCCTCTTTTGATGGCTCACTAGTAACCCTTGATTCTGGTTCTCCTTGTAATGATGATTCCTTCTGAACATGTTCTTCTGAACTCAGAGGTGGAGGTGTCACTGAAACCCTATCTACCATCATAGACTGAGGTGAAGATGGGGGCGTTGGATGAGGACCTTGTGTCTTAGATGGCATCTGCATCCCATCTTGCTGTTGAGATTCACCTGTAGGAGTATCTCTAATCTTATCTCCAACCAATTTTGTACCCACTGGCATGAAATCAAAATTTGGAATGGAGAGAATATTATCACCTAGCTCTCCTTGCTCATTCACCCATCGTTGTACTTCATCTTTCGATGAAGAGAGCTCTATTGTTTCAGCTTGGGTGGGTGGTGGGATATTTGTGACATTCTTCTTTCTTTTCAATTTTGTAGCTTTGGCAAGTCAGGTTCTCCCTTGTAGAGGCACTTGTTCTTCCTCCCCTTCTGACTCTTTTTCATCCTCATCTGATTCCTTGAGAATAGTTTCAGGAACAGAGAGATTAGGCACTAATCTTTTATGAACTCTCTGCCTCTTGTTCATTCTAACCTTGACCCTCCTTTGCTTCTGTGGAACCATAGGAGAAGCGAGCTCTGGATGCATCGGAGGAATGGATGTCTCTAGAATCTCTCCCTCCCCTTGCTGGCTTGACAAAATAGGAGGCAATGGAAAATCAACCTGGAAATGAGAAATCCCAGAGTTGTGGGGGTCTTGGGGAGTAGATTCATGTTGCTGCAAAGGGGCCTATTCTTCAACATGCTCTGTCTGGATCCTCTGAGGAGAGGCTCTCTTCCTCTTTTCTTTCTTCTTCTCTGGTGGATGATAATATCCCACTGGATGATCAAGCTGGTAGATCGTTTCTGGCCTGATAGGAGACTGGAGCGCAAAGACAGGAACTATGACTTTCCTCCCCTTTACCTTTTCTGGGCGAGCATGTATATGGAATATCACTGTATCCAGAATTGGATCAAGAAGAAAGGGTTTCTTGATCCAACTCTTTGTCATTCTGATGACATGTCTTGCTCGATGATTAATATCATCCCCTTCCTCTCTATCAATTTCTGCATTCAGAACGGGCCTCTTGCCAACTTTATTTGTATTAAATAAGGGATCTAATAGCTGCTGTGAATCTTGTATCCTTATCTCATCTGGGATGGTCAAATGGAGAGCCTTCTCTGCTAAATACAAATTCATTCTACAATAGTCCCTGATATGGACATCATAGTCATTTGTGGCATTCATCCAATGATCTTCAATAACATCCTCATGGTAGAATTCTTTTCCTGCCAAATTTTCCACTTTACCAACACTATCAAAGAACGGCCGGGGAGAGTTATATTCCTCAAGCAGATAGTTCTCCCATTCCCATTCAAAGGTCGGGATATCTTGCTTTCTCTTTACTTGGTATGCCCCTATTACAAAAGGCCAATCCCAACAAGGCCTTCGTTGTTTCTTGATCCTCTCATAGGCTGACTCAATCTGCTAAGAAATTTCCATCAGAACCAACTTATCACTTGGGTACCTTGGGAGCTTCTTTGGATGGATAGATGCACCACCGACCCGAATGTATGTGAATGTTTGGAATTGGATAAAATATGCACTGAGAGTTGTGATTTGTGCCTTGGCCTCATCAGACAATCTCTTTCCATAGTCGCCTTCAATGAATCAAATGATGGCAAAGATAAAGGCATCATCCACAATCCGGTACTCTTTGCTTTGCGGTGAGAGCTTTTTCTTAACTAGTTGAGGATAAACTATATAAGGCCATGCGTTAGGATCCTGCACTGCCCTTTTTGTACAACTCGAGATAGTCAGTGGCCCTTACTACAAGTAGATAAATCACATAAGAAATCATATAGAACTTCTTCTTGTCCTTTATTGTCCGCAACTGATTACACAAGTTCTCACTAAGTGTGGTAGCCCAATCTAGTGGCATCTTTGCATGTCTGATGGTTTCAATGAAGTTAACCATGAATGGAGCGAGATGACCTGCTGTCAGCAGTCCCATAACTCTGCTCAGGAGAATGATTGAATATCCAATGTCATCCCTCATATATCCTCGAGGCATATCTACTTTGCTGATTATCTTCCTCGAGATGGCTTCTCAATGAAGTATGAGGAATATATAATGTCCATGGCCTCCTGGTGATGATCCTTATGCCACCTCTCAGCTGCTTCATATGAAAGCCTAATAAACTGATCATCTCTGGGTAAGTGAAAGATTCTCTCGATATTATCAGGTCATAGATCCAAGACTACTTCCCTAGTGACACTCTTTACCACCCTTTCCTTGGGAACAAAATGTCGGGATAAGGTCATGATCAATTCAGCTGACTAAACAGCCTCAGGATGTGATGCTGCATTTACCAATCCAGACTGTATTAAGGCGAATCTCAAAGAAGATCTTTCAGTTGGGTTGTTACAAACCCTCAAAAATTCTCCCAAGTCCATGTGTCCAAGTTCTGTGTCTTTGATCTCAGAGTGTTCATTGTGTAATCGTGACTTCGGGGTTATGCCTTGAAACTTGTATACGACTGGCTTTGCTATTGATCCGAATGTGGACACCATTTGATTGTATTACCTGCACGTCACAAAAAGAAAAATAATTAATTACTGGATACATAAAACACATTAAAAAAAATGATACTCAAAAACCAAATTTATTTTACTTATGATTTTTTATTATTTTTTTTGACAAAATAAAAAAAATAATTTTAAAAAAAGTGAGGGCAGTGGCCGCAACTGCGCGTGCCATGCAAAAGGGACATCGCGGTGGAGCGCCACACATGTGCAACCAGGAGGCTTGCGTAGCGCCATGCACGCTTGTGGCCTTAAAGGCGTGCGCCCCCATGAGAGTGCCGTGGCAGCACAACGCGCGCACATCCTTAAAGGCACGCATAGTGCAGCGCACGCACGCGGTGTGCCCAAAAGGGCGACGCAGCACGAGCGTGGCCTTAAAGGTGCATGTAGCATAGCATGCGCATGTGGCACGCCCAAAAGGGCACCGCAGTGGCATGGCACACGCGCGGCCTTAAAGGCACGCGCAACGCAGCGCGCGCATGCGGCATGCCCAAAAGGGCGGCGCGGTGGCGCGATGTGCGCGCGGCCTGCCCAAAAGAGTGCCACGGCACGCGGCCTTAAGGGCGCACGCGACGCAAAAATGGAGAGAGAGAAGGGGGGGGGGGGGAAGAATTTTCCTCACCTTCCTCCCTTAGTTAAACAAGATAGTGGAAAAAATGAAAAGAGTGATAGGAACGAGGGGGTTTTATAACCCCTCCCCTTGCTTGCTCTTACAAAGCGCACGTGCCTTGGTATGCACGCTCGCGCGAGGATTTTTTTTTTTTTGACTCAAATAATCTAACTAATAAACTAATTTTCTTCTCCCGATTCTCGAAATGAGAGTCAGGAGTCGAAAAAAATTAGGGGGTCCCGATTCCGGACTTGAAATGGGGCGTGTGTTGCGAATACCACAACACCTTCCTTCTCTACCACTGATGCTTTATTTTCCTGTTTGTAAATCAAAATATTATAAAAAAATATATTAATAAATTTTATGAGGGGAAATGACCTCCCGCCCTTGGCTACAATGGCAGACCGCTACCATAGTAGCGGACACTGCAAAGGCATCAAGTGTTGTCAAGGTAGCATGTTGCCATAGCAGCCAACCATTATGACCACCCAATTGATTGGGGTTAGCAATTTCAAATCGCTAGGTATTTTATTGTGTTTTGATATTTTTAAATTATTATTATACTAAATTATTATTTAAAGTTTATAATAATAATAATATTATTAATTATTGATATTATTTTATTTAATAAATATTATGTTATTTAATTTAATAATTATTAATATTAATAAATTAATATAATTAAAAATATATTATTTTATTGATATTTTGATAATAATTATTAATAATGATTTAATAATGATTAATGAAATTTTAATAATAAAAGTTATTTAAAGAATGGTTGTAAATTTACTTTAAAAAAAAATAAATTGAATTAGTAGGTGTGCAAATTTGAGACAGATTGATGAATCTTCTATTATTCTTATTTTATTAATTGACTCATAATTTTTATTGATTAAATAATATAAGTTATTTTGTCATTATTAATTTAAAGAGTATTGAATTTAATTTTAATAATATTTAATTAAACATTTTTAATTAAATTATTATTAAAATATATTTTTGAAGTAAATTGATAGTTGAATTGGAAAAAAATGTTTTAGTAAATTCAGGTTTTGGTTGATAAATCAATGTCATTTAAATTTACTTTTAATAAGATTTTTGAATTTATTATTCTTGTGAATTCAAAAAAACATTGGCAAATCAACACTAGGGGAATTTTATGATTTATAAACCTTAGTAATTATTATACTTTGATAAAATGAAAACGTGAACTCTAATTGAAATTGAAAACTCTATAAACAATAATACTTGGCAAAGAAAACTGAAAACTTGGTTGTTATTTAATCTTTGTGTTTTTGAAATTAAAACTGAAAAGTTGAAAATCTATAACTGAAAATCAAACTTTTGTGTTTTGAAAACCAAATGAACTATGGAAATGATTTTTGTATGTACTATATGATGTGCGTTATTAATTTTGAGTTCCAGGGTTGACTTAGCTTTGGCCAGTCAGGATGTTTACTAGAGGCTTGGGGGTTTGTTCTGTGATGTCATGATGATATTTTGATTATAATCTTTTATATTTGACCATGGTGATCTATCATGTGTGTGCTATTATGAGTTTGATTAGATATTTTTATGTGCTTTCCAATTTCTTGTGTGGAACTGAGGTGAATGGTGTGACTTTCTTGATATAACCTTTGAGTCTTCAATCAGTTATCTTCAATTGCTTCCCAGTTGCTTGTATATGACTGTGGTGATTAAGTGATTTATTTTTGGTGATGTCATGTCATGACATGGATTTGGTTTATGTGTATTTGATTTTGGATCAGTACTTTTACGATGATCGTATTGGTGAAATTTGTGATGTTTTCTATATCTTCTAGTTTCTTATTTAAGAGTTGATGTGTGGTTTACAGTCATTTGAGATCTTATGCTTTTGTTGAGCTTAGGGTAGGTTTTCTATATGTAATATTGGGAAGTGGCTTGCAATGAAGGCCAAGGCCCTAAAGAGGCTGACAGGTAACCTATTATAGGTTATTTTAATAAGTGATAACATTTCATTAAATGGGTTTAAAATAAATTAATAAGATATTGGCACCACAAAAAGTCTCTAGGGTGTCCAAAGTATTAAAAGTCTACCATGGTAACCTTAAAGCTGACTTGTTAGTATGCCTTGTTTGTATGAAAGGATATTGATGGCACATAGAGTCACTAGGGCGTCCGAAGTATTAAAAGACTAGACCGAGTAACCTTAGAGTTGGCTCATGGGAAGATGTTGGATACAAGTGATTAATTATGTATTTTCTTTGATGTTACACAAATGTCATATCAATTAATAGTCAGTGCTTATCGAGCTCACTTGGTCAGTGAAGATAGTTTTCCTTGTCTACCAAGCATTCACTGGTTTACTCTGAATAGATGATAGTGTTTATTGAGCTCACTCGGGCGTTGAAGGAATTGAGGTAGAAAAGAGTGTTAACCGAGCTCACTCAGTTAACAAAGGGAAAGATGGCTAGAGTTAGTATTCACCGAGTTCACTTGGTTGCCAAAGGATTTTTGCAAGTTCGTAGTGTTAATTGAGCCTTTGTTGGTTAACATAGAGAATCATTCCAAAGTTAGTTTCTACCGAGCAGGGTCGACTTACGAAGGATTTTTCTTGTTTTGGCATATGAAGCTTAATTACTTTATGTATTGATTCTAGCCAACTATGATGATGAATATTGGTTATTATAATTTGAATTTGGGCCGACTTGACAATCTAGAAGGTATAAATAAAAGGTCAAGTTGAGATTTCTAGTGTGTGCAAGTGTGTTGATTGAATTGAATTGAAAAGATGAGTGAACTTGAAGGATAAGGAGGTATCCTTGTGGAGCAAAAAAGTAATATTCGATTAGGAAGGATCAAGTTTAAGAAAAAAAGAGATCTGGATTCAACAATTTAGTTGTATCACAATCAGGTCATTTCATTGTTACTCTCTAACCATTGTAGCAGTGATCTAAAATCTCTTAACAAATTTGGTTTAATAGCTAGTTGTAAATCCTCTAACAAGGTGGAAATTCCATTGAATTTTTTTAAAGACCTCTTGAAAGGCCACTCCTAGCAGGGTGATTAAATCCTCTAATAGGGTCACACCTAACAATCTATTTTGTAACCTTTAATAGGGCTGACTCCTAATAGGGCTCACTTCAGAAGAGTGAAAAATAGTAACTAGTTACATTGGTGGCTTTTCCCAAATTGGGTTTCCACGTTAAATCTTGGTGTCTGATGTGTTCATGTTATTTCTCTTATGTTTGCAAGTTAATTACTATTAATGTTTTAAGATCTGCTAAAAGTAATTCACACTGCATTTACTGAGTGATAACATTTTTTGTGTGTTTACCGAGTAACATCAGTTAGTCTAAATTTTATTATTGACATCTAATGGATTTGGGATTTATTTTAGTGGTAATTGATTCACCCCCCCTTAGTTACTCCTATATTTCCAACAAATGACACTTGCCCACTTGCATAGTAGATTCCCTACATGTCTGTGTTGCCTCTAGGATTAGTCGATACTTGTGTCTTGATACCCTTTGAGATAGTTTGCTTTCAGGTGATTCCTTGAACCTAGATGTTGGTTTTGACTTGTGAGTTTTTTATCCTATTTGGGACTTGAGACTATCTCCTTAGTGTGGAGTGGACCTTTTTGGGTTTCACGAGGTTGGGTGCTAGTGCATTTTCTTATACCATTGAGATCTGACTATTAGATGTTGTTGCTAGATGTGTTTGTGCAGATGTTCCTTTTTATCTAATCTTGTATTTCTATAATGGATGGTTATACTCTAAGTGCATTGTATTTGAATTCATAGATCTTATGAGATGATGTAATCTACTTCATGATGTATATTATTTCAGCCTTTCAGACCCTGTGACTTGTATAGTGGATGATTGTGCATTTTGTTTATTGCCAAGTGGCATTTGAGATAATTATATATTGTTTAAATGGAATTTGTACTTGTAGTTATTCTTTATTATGGATGTGTTATGTATTGGTTTTAGTATTAATTAAACTTAGATGTGATTCAACATCATGAGATCCTTAAGAATTATAATCTATTTTATGGTATGTGTTTATGAGAATGTTAATGCTTCCACTATGATTTTATCTCTTGTTGTTATTGTTTTCGCTATTTTATAACTATTGTTTAATTATTATATTTCAAAAAAAAAAGTTTGAAAAACTTAGTGAAAATTTAGGTTAGTTTCTTTTGGGTCACCTGGCGGGGTGTTACATCTGGTATTAGAGCCCGAGTTTCTACATTGGGAGCTCTGGGTTTATTGGAACACCACTAGTTGTTAACTAGTTGAACTAAAATGAAACTTAAACTATTATATGTATCTATTAAAAACTTGAACACTTGAACTGAAATGAAATGTAAGCAATGTTATGTATCTTTTGCAACTTTAACACTTGGAAACTTCAAACTTGAACACTTGAAACTTGAAAACTTTAGACTTGATACTTGAAGCATAGAAAAAAGAAAAACTTATAAAACTCTTGAGTTGGATTTTAGACATTTTTCCTTATTATTATGCTTTAAGGTAGTATGTCTTTGATTTTCTTTATGAGCATTATGTTGTTCTTGTTTGGGTGTTTTTAGTAGAGTTACAAACTTGAACCTAAACAGTTTGAACAAGAAAAATTAGAAGCAGTGGAACTATTTAACACGAAACTTGGAGACTCATGACATTTATGTTCTTGACTTTTGATTTATGTCTATACATTATAACTTTTATGTTTTCCGATTGAATTAGAGATGTTAATTTTTTTTTTTGGAGTGTTTTAGGGGATCTATTTCAGTATTTGTTGAAAAGATAAATGTTGGATCAATATGGTTTTCGGTTTATTATTAAACTAGAATCATATTGCTCTAAGTGACTAAAAGTGTATACATAGTTAACTTGCTTGTATAAGTTTCTTAAATGAGCTATTTTGTTTGACATTGTAGATAGTACTCTTTGACTTTTAGTTACCCTAGCCATTTTAGTAGGCTTCCAAGAGTAAGCCTAAATTTAGGGGGAGTGGATGTAATGCCTACCCCTAGTTTAGTTTTATTTTTCTTCTAGGCTTCCAGGAGTAAGCCTAAGTCTAGGGGGAGTGGATGTAATGCCTACCCCTAGTTGACTTTTCTTTTATATTGTCAAATTATTTTAGGTCAGTTTTCTGATTTTGTTTTATGATTATCAGTACTTAGTTATCGAATTTGATTATATGTCATTTCATACTTAGTTGATTTATGTGATGAGCTACTTGAGTTATTCATTTATTTCATATGTTCATGATTAATTCGATGATGATATATGTATGTTCATACAATGATTTAAGCTATTTCATGATGTTATATAGAGAAATGATTTATATGTAGTTCTATGGTTACTTAACCCCATACTTGCATGTGTATGGTGTACGTGTACATTTTCTTTATGTTTGACATTCCTGATGTTGAGGGAGTCGTAGTCACTTACTAGTTGGGATCTACATGATGCACAACTTCCTACTATTGCCTATTTAGTTTAGAATATATGATTATGTACATGCGTGGATTTTATGTAGATTGCAAGTACTGGGTATTAACTTCTTTGAATTTCCAGGATGAGCGTACCCTATCACAATATCTCAATGGTGTAAGAGGGGCGATAACTTTTGAGTCTAGATCATAACCTAAGCCAATTGTCCTAGAAAATAGGATAAGTATCTGAGTTAGATTCACCTTTTCAAATTTGTCAAGTGACGTGAATTCATGACTTTGACCTTGGAGTTTGATTATGTTCTTTGTCTTCAATTGATTTGTCGTATTTGGTTTTATGGGTCTGTTGTGATATTCTATTTTAATTAAATCATATTAAAGGATAGTTTAATGATTTAATTTAGTGGAAATTTTATAAAGAAATTTGATATTTAATTATATTTAACTAATTGAGAAATTAATTAAATAAATGAAATAAATCTAAAGATTTTATTAAAGTTCTAATTTTGGTGTAATTATATTTCTTTAATTTAATAATATTTATTTAGGAGTTTTATTTTAATAATAAACTCTAAATAATATTATTAATTAAATTAATAAATATTATATTAAAAACATCTCTCAATTTAATAAGAGAGAGAAAACATAAATTTAATAAAGTTATTTTAATTAAATTGCATAAAGCTTATGCATGAAATTAAAATATAATAAATTAATAAAAGAGAGAAAGAAAATTAATTTAATAAATATATTTTAAATGGCAAAAAGTGTGCATTAAAATGTAAAAGATAATAAAATATTAAAAGAAATTGATCAGAAAGTTCCCTCACGTAATTGCACAATCAGAGCTCCAAATTAGGGGAGAACTCTTTATTAGAGAGCTAGAGCTCATTTTTCAAGAACCAGGTTTTGGACAAGCAATTTTTAGAAGGAGGTTTTTAGAAAGAAAGGGAAATACTTGCGTGTTCCATCTGTTGTCGAATTAGCATCAGATTTAGGTAGAAACTTGTGCTTAATTTGCGTAGTAGATTTCCATTCTTAAATTCTTGGCTTCTTCATGTCTTTATTTTGTTTTTGAAATGAATTTGGATTGAAATCCTTGTATGCAAGTTGTTTGTTCTTTGATTGAGAAATATATGTAGATGCTTTGAAAATTTGAAACCCTCGTTTGTTTTAAACTGGGTGTTTGAAAATGGATTTGATAAAATCGAGTTGTGGGTTTTAAAAAAGAAATCAAAATTTAAATGCATAATTTGATTGTTTGTTTGTGCTTCTCCTATCAGATCTATTGTGCAAATTTATTTATTAGAATAGGAATGGCAAAGTTTATTTTGGGGAAGTTGTTTTTTATTTTATTTTTATTATTATTATAAAACAAAAGCAAAAGGGAATTTTGTGATTTTTGGTACAGAAGATTGGGTTGGCGTTGTTTATAAAAATAAGAATTAAATTTAATTATTTTGGGGAGGTGGGCCACCAACCTCACCTCCCTCCTCCCTTTCTTCTCTACTGGCGGTGCTCTATTTTCTTGTTTGTAAAACAAAATATTATAATAAAAAGTAAATATATTAATAAATTTTATGAGGAGGGACAATGATCTGCCCTCCAGTTGCGATGATAGATGACTACCATAGTAGCAGACGTTACCAAGGTAGTGGATGCTATTAGGCAATGTGCTACCATAGCTACCGACCATTATGGCCACCCCATTGATTAGGGTTAGCAATTTCAAATTGCTAGGTATTTTATAGTGTTTGGACTTTTTAAAAATTATTATTGAATTATATTATTATTTAAAGTTTATAATAATATTAATAATTTATTTTTTTGATCGGTAAGAGGCCGAGCCAAGATTGATTCTTATGTCTTTTGATTAATTATTGTTGCTTATTTAAATTGAATAGATTCAAACGCGAGACCTCTCATATAAGAGGCTCACAATTTACCGTTGTGTTGTAGGCTCTTGCCTAATATTAATAATAATTAATTATTGTTATTATTTAATTTAATTATTATGTTATTTTATTTAATAATTATTAATATTAATAAATTAATATAATTCAAAATATATCATTTTATTGATATTTCAATAATAATAATTATTAATGATTTAATAATGATTAATGAAATTTTAATAATAAAAGTTATTTAAAGAATGGTTGTAAATTTACTTTAAAAAAATTGAATTGAATTAGTAGGTGTGCAAATTTGAGACAGATTGATGAATCTTCTATTATTCTTATTTTATTAATCAAATCATAATTTTTTTTGATTAAATAATATAAGTTATTTAATCATTATTAATTCAAAGAGTATTGAATTGAATTTTAATAATATTTAATTAAAGATTTTTAATTAAATTATCATTAAAATATATCTATGAAGTAAATTGATAATTGAATTGGGAAAAGTTTGTTTTAGTAAACTTGAGTTTTGGTTGATAAATCAATGTCATATTTAAATTTACTTTTAATAAGATTTTTGAATCTATTATTCTTGTGATTTCGAAAAAACACTAGCAAATCGACACTAGGGGAATTTTATGATTCAAAAACCTTAGTAATTATTATACTTTGTTAAAATGAAAATGTGAACCCTGATTGAGATTGAAAACTCTATAAACAATAATACTTGGAAAAGAAAACTTAAACCCTGGTTATTTAATTTGTGTTTTTGAAAATGAAACTAAAAACTTGAAAATCTATAAGTGAAAATCAAACTTTTGTGTTTTGAAAACCAGATGAATTATGGAAATGATTTTTGTATGTACTATATGTGATGTGTGTTATTGATGTTGAGTTTTAGGGTTGACTTAGCTTTGGCCTGTTAGGATGTTTACTAGAGGCTTGGGGGTTCTTTCTATGATGTCATGATGATGTTTTGATTACAATCTTTTATACCTGACCATGGTGATGTGTCATGTGTGTGCTATGATGAGTTTGATTAGATGTTTTGATGTGCTTTCTAGTTTCTTGTGTGGAATTGAGGTGAATGGCATGACTTTCTTGATATAACCTTTGAGTCTCAGATCAGTTATCTTCAATTACTTCCTAGTTGCTTGTATAGGACTGAGGTGATTAAATGATTTGTTTTTGGGGATGCCATGTTATGACATGAATTTGGTATATGTGTACTTGATTTTGGATTAGTCCTTTTAGGATGATCGTATTGGTGAATCTGTGATTTGGATTAGTGATGTTTTCTATATCTTCCAATTTCTTGTTTAATAACTGATGTGTGGTTTATAGTCATTTGAGATCTTTTTCTTTTGCTAAGCTTAGGGTAGGTTTTCTATATGTCATGTTGGGAAGTGGCTTGCAATGGAGACCAAGGCCCTAAAGAGGCTGACAGTTAACCCATTGTAGGTTATTTTAATAAGTGATATCATTTCATTAAATGGGTTTAAAATGAATTAATAAGATATTGGTACCACAGAAAGTCTCTAGGGGGTTCAGAGTATTAAAAGACTACCATGGTAACCTTAGAGCTGACTTGTTTGTATGCCTTGTTTTTATGAAAGGATACTGATACTGCATAGAGTCACTAGGGAGTCTAGAGTATTAAAAGACTAGACTGAGTAACCTTAGAGTTGGCTCATGTGATGACACTTGCCCACTTGCATAGTAGATTCCTACATGCCTGTGTTGCCTCTTGTATTAGTTGATACTTGTGTCTTGATACCGTTTGAGATAGTTTTCTTTTAGGTGATTCGTTGAACCTAGATGTTGGTTTTGACTTGTGAGTTTGTTATCCTATTTGGGACTTGAGATTATCTCCTCAATGTGGTAGGGGTGGACCTTTTTGGGTTTCACGAGGTCAGGTGGTAGTACATTTTCTTATACCATTGAGATCCAACTGTTGGATGCCATTGTTGGATGTGTTTGTGGAGATGTTCCTTTTTATCTAATCTTGTTTTTCTATAATGGATGGTTATAATCTAAGTGTATTATATTTGATTTCATAGATCTTATGAGATGATGTAATCTATTTCATGATGTATATTATTTCAGCCTTTCATACCCTACGACCTGTACAATGGATTATTGTGCATTTTGTTTATTTCCAAGTGGAATTTGGGATAATTGTATATTATTTAAATGGAATTTGTACTTGTAATTATTCTTTAATATGGATATGTTATTTACTGGTTTTAGTATTAATTTAACTTAAATGTGATTCAACATCATGGGACCCTTAAGAATTGTAATCTATTTTATGGTATGTGTTTATGTGAATCTTAATGCTTCCACTATGATTTTATCTCTTGTTGTTATTGCTTCCACTATTTTATAATTGATGTTTAATTATTATCTTTCAAAAAAAAAAAAAAGTTTGACAAACTTAGTGAAACTTTAGGTTAATTTCTTTTGGGTCACCTAGTGGGGCGTTACATGCCTAGAAAATGACCAAGTTTTGGAGACTAATAGGCAAAAAGGATTTAAGATCAATAATTATCTCACAAGTACAATGATATACAAGACTCTTAAAGCTAAGATTTTGTACCATCTCTTTTGATACCAAATTATGGTACATTTTCTATCTACTATCCTAACTTTGTAGATAGTCCTAAAAGCTTCTTCCTTTGGAAAGGTTCATTTTAAACTCTAATTTTCTCCACTGATTCCCTCCTAAGAATAAGATATTGTTTGATTCTCAGGTTCCACCATACTCTCCTCAAATACCTTAGCTACTTGATCCTTATGTACCAAGAAGATCTTTTTAATATTACCTTGTGACCCTTTATGATATTCATAAGTTCCATCTCTAATCTCTCCACTCTTAAAACATTTACCTAGGAAGTCATTGCTATTACTTCCTCTTCTTGGTGACTACTTATTTTTTTCTTTACTCTACTTAAATATCTAGTCTCCTCTTTAATTTTTTCTTCTCCTTTCTAATTCTTTTAAGCTTTCATTTCCTTTAACATCTTCTCCTTATCTCATCTTTTTCCTCAAGAGCATATTGGTAAGAATATTTCATTGTAGAAATCATTGACATACTCATCTCATATAGGATATTAAATCTCAGACCATTGATATATCTAGCTACCTTCTCCCTAGATATCTCCTCATGTCCAAATCTAGTTTTTATATTGTAAAATTCCTTACTATATTCCTTTACACTCATGCCCTCCTACTTAAAGTTTTACAACTTCTCAAATAATATCAACTCACAATCTTATGGAATGAACTCAGCCTTCATTCCTACAACCATTTTCATCCACCTAGTAATTTTCATTCACCATTTTTTTAAATCTATAGTCCTACAAATATTTCCACCATAAGGTTCAATGCCCTTTCTAATTAGCTTGTGCTAAACTTACCCTTTGTGGATCTTTGATATCATCTAGATTAAATTAGTTCTCTAATTCTATTCACATTCTATAAAATCCTTTAGATATTATAAGATAGAAAGATTATAAATGTTCATTCTATGAATTTTATTGACTTGATACACTACCCTTAATAATTGCTCTTTTTTTGTAGGTACCCTTGTCCCTTGAGTCTCTAGATCTTCAAAAACATCTTCATATTACTCCTTTGGTTCTATATTCCTTCTCAAAATAGTTAACACATTTCAAATTTCATTTATCATCTCATTCATGAAATCCTCCATCATTTTTTCTATCCTCCAAGGTTTCATCTTTCTTGGTGACATCTCTTCCTTTCCTCTAGTGCAACTTCCTTTATCTTGATGAGCTATCTCCAAGGTTTCAATTACCTCTCATGTGGTGATCTATTAATGCACCTTCATCCTTCCTCAAATTTCTAACACAAGATTCCTTATGGACCTATTGAAAGATAACAATAATCAAAAGTTCCTCTTTGATCCATCTTGGGAAAATCCTCTACACTTATGTGTCATATCCACTCTTTACCACTCAATAATTAGTATTTCTAGGGATTCATAAGTTCCCGAATAAAGATCTACCATTACAAGAGTGTAATCTTTATATAATACCAAATTATGAATTCATTGATAGAGGGACCCCAAAGATATATGTTTAAACTATACAACCCAAGTCAATATAGTGCACAAAATCAATATTGAATTGTAAAAGTACAAAATCATGTATTCACATTAACACAAATTCATGAATCTACATAAAATTATCTAGAAACATGCAAACTTACATTTTAGGTTTACATACTTGATTACATATAAAACCAAGACCTCTAAGTCCTTTGATCCTTCGAGACACTTCCACTTAGATCTCCCCAAAAAATAATAAGAAAAATGTAGAGCTTTTGCAAGAAATGTGTCGAGCCATGTAAATCACATTTTCTTAGGTAAAGAAAATTTAATACAATGAATATAAGTTAGGAACCAAATCATGAAGAATTCAATGTTGATTTGTTTAATGAACCCAAGAAAGACGTTGGCCTAAGATTAAGGAACATTATATTATAAGACAATTGTTTTTTGATATGAGAATAACTTTGAATGATTGAAAAAAGACAACTAATTATTGGAACATGAAGAACACAAGCCTAATAAGGTAAGGCAATGGTAATGGTTCCCACTTTTGGCCAAGTTTGACACTAAAGTAGATATTTCAAACAAAAACTTGATTTTCAAATGCATATTGCTACAAAACCGTAAAGAATTTGATGATGATGTAAACTAGTGATTTTTAAAATTTTCTATCTAGTTTCTAAAATTATTTTTTATTTAAAAAAAAAATTCAATTGAAGTCCATTTTTCCATCTCCTTTGAGAAGTTGTTTATATGAAAATTGACATTTTCAAAGAGTGACGAGTCTTTTGATCAAGATAACTTTTTTTTTTTTTTTTCCAAATGATAATGAGAAAATTATTTCAAGGATAGAATAGTAACATCAGTATCTAGAAATTTTAGTTGGTTCCATTCAATTTCAGTAAAAATATATATTGTATTTAGTGACAAAGTGACACTAATGATAACTTAGACACAACTTGTTCTTGATCAATATAATTTGAGTTGTATTTATCGAAATGAATTGTTTCTTGATTTTCTAGAAATGTAACTTACATACCTTTGATGAAAATATTTTTGAATTTTTTATTTTCTCATTATTTATTTTTCTTGAAGCTTCAAATCCATATTTGTGAAATGGCTAGACAACCTATATTTAATAAAACTAAAAATTAAACATCATGATAAACATAATATATACTAAAAAATATAATAATTGGAAAGCTTATTTAGAGTACAACAATTTTCTATATTTAGTTTTAGATTATGAACCTGTTTAGCCCTTGTTTAAGACCTTAAAAGGGAAAAAATTGATAGAAATCTGAGAAAGTTTGTAAAATTTATAATTTTGGGACCTTTGAATGAAGGGGGCTTTGCATGAAGCCCTTGGAGAGGCTTTAGATGAAGGGGTTTCATTCGAATCCCCCTAAGGGATTATTTGGGTGGACCTAGGGGGTTTGAATGAAGCCCCTTGGCCCACTTTTTGGTCACTAGGTGGCCCTAGGGGGGTTCAAATGAAGCCCCCTTGCTCACTTTTTGGCCACCTATCGGCCCGAGGGGATTTGAGCAAAGCCCCTTGGCCCACTTTTTAGCCACCTATTGGTCCTAGGGGGTTTCACTCGAATCCTTAAGGGTTTTTTTGAAGCCCCTTGTGGCAGTTAGCACAAGGGACTTTGAATGAAGCCTAGGGCTTCAAACAAAGCCCCTACAACCATAATTTTGAATGAAGCCCCTAGAAAATGATTTTCCCACTTTTCATCTGATTTCTTTGTGATGAAAAGTGGGAACCATTGTTGTGGCCTTGCCCAAGAGAGAATCCAAAAATCTCCCCTATAAGGAATCAAATTGAAGTGAAAACTTAGACAAAGATGAAACATGTTATCCAATCATGTCATATGGTTTATAATAGAGATTGAACTAGATTGAAGGAACACCATAAGAAGCATAGAAATTGACAAATATGGATAAGCTAAAAAGGAAATATTTTTGGGTGATGCAAGATTACCATGAACCAAGTATGCTCTTTCTTTATTTCTACTCTTCTTCTTCTCCCATGGATCACTTAGCATAATACAATTTTCCATCTTATTGGATTCATGGTCTCTTACTTATTTTTATGATCTCATAACTATGCTAGTGAGTTGGATTATGGAGTTTATTATCATCTTTGGAAAAGCTCTTACCCTTTCTATTTGGTTACTTATGCTCTAGTAACAAATTTCTGAATATGATATTAGTTTATGAGACATTTCCAATCAAGTCTTCTTTTACTAGTTGATTTGAAGCATTATTTACTAATACTCTCTTTTTGTTTTGTACATTTTATCTTTTTTTCTTTGTTGTACCCTTGTGTATGGATGATCAAGATGAGATCCTTTTGGTGCAGGAGCACCTAGGTAAGGCTACATGGTAACCTAGGGTTCCTACTCAAGTTTTGGCTTGTAGTGGCCTTAGCCAAGTCACTAGTGCAATAAGGAAGCTAGTGAGTCCCAGAGGGGGTCTTAGCCATTAGGAGTTCTAATTAGGTCTTTGAAGGTAATCGATGGTACTTGTTTATCCAAAGTTGCTAGGTATTGTGTAATTGTTGTCATCATTGTCAAATGTGACATTTGTGCATTTAGAGGGATAGATTGGAAAAAGAAAGGTTGGATGGTGGTTTCACTTCATAAGGATCATATTCAAGCATTTGGTAGAGTTTAATGAGGCTTTTACCAAGTTTTTTCTAACTATGCAAAAGTTGTCAAGTTGCATGACAACTTTGCAAAATTGCAAAAGTTGTCATGACAATTTTTGTTGCAAAAAATGCATTTTCGATTAGTAGGTGGAATAACCACTTAAAATAGGCCAATAAATTTATGTTTGAAATATATAAGGCCTCCCTCAACCTGTGATAGGAGTTGGATGACATTTTGATGAAAAACTTATTTAATGAACAAGTAATTTGCTGAGAAATTTTTCCACAATCAGAGCATTTTCATTTCATTGAGTCATTTAATGGATTGATCTCTACACTATGAACTATGCATGAGTTAGTAGATGTGAATACTATATTCTATGTATTATTAGATAGGTCATTTGGTTTCATTACATTCTTTTTTAAAAATTATTTTGTTTTAACAGTGTCATTGGTCTAAACCAAACAATTTTTGGATATGGAGTCATAACTCACCTTTCTACTATGGCATCTATCCAGTTCCTCAAAATGTGTGAGAGGACTCCTTGTACTATAAGTGTGCAAGAACTTGGGCCCTAAAAATCACGTTTGGCATTTTTACAATGATGCTCTAGGCAAGCCAAAGGAGCATGGTTAGGGTTCACAATGATTGAAATAGTATTTGATGGGATTGAGTGCATTAGTTGCTTCAATCCAAGTGGATGGAGAGGAGGATATAAGGGTGAAGAATCTCTATGCCCATGGGGAAGTCCTAATGACACATTTTGATATGGATTTTAAGAAAACCTTTTGAATATTGTCAACACATTGGTAAAATCCTTAATTTTAGGCTTAATTATAGCAACCCACTATATAGAGAGGTTGGGGAAGTGAGACCAAGTGAATCTGAAAGGTCTTCCAAAAGGGTTCTAGGATGTGAAATTTGTTTTCCACCTTGTTAAGAATTTTTTTGAGTTCTATGAAAAAAGGTGCATTTGGAGGCCTATTTCCTTATACCCTATTAGGCCTAGTTTGGAACAATTTCTTGAAATTGATAGAGATTTCTATGAATTTTTGGTTGATGAGAATTTGAATGGATCTAATTCCCTACAAATAAACCTCTCTCTCCATTTTTGGGTAGTTTTGAGCATGCATAGACATTTGGTGTGGATGATCCTGCATGGCATCTAAGGAGAATTGATTGAGTTTATTTGATTTCTTCATTGGTGTGGACAAGTTGAAGGTGGGAAGGATTGAGAATGTGATCCAAGTTAGGGTTATAGGAAGAACCCTAATAGACTAGAGAAGTAGCCTAGAAAAGACCCTATGAGAAGGTAGGGCTAGGAAGAAAGACTTGTTCCTACATCACCTTTGTTGTGGGCTTATTTAATTAAACTTCATGAATTCTCATCTATTTACAATTTTTCAATGATCATCTCTCCTTTTCCTCTTTCTTCTTTATCGCAAGCATGATTTTGCCTCATACTCATGCTAAAGTTGGGGCTATATGTACCATTCTAAATAGTATGTACCATTTTTTTTTTTCAATTTAAGGATTCTTGGTGCCTACTTTAGTACATCATCTATGGTAGGACCTCATATGGAACTTGGAGGATACATAAATTCAAATATGAGTCCTCCACTCCTTTGAATCTAGTTTAAAATCAAGCCTAGACCTTATTTCTATGTGTGTTCCTCTCTTTATCATCCAATCCCATAGTTCATTTCCTTAACTAGGCCATATATACTCTTTTTTGGCATTAGTGATCTAGCTAGACTTTAGAATGAGCTATGATAAAAATATCACATAAAAAATACATCCCTAGAACCCAAACTAAATATGAAATTATTCACTTAGGTACATATCTGTATTGGCAATGTATCCCGAAAGAATGCTACCTGAATTTGGCCCAATGATCCATGCCAGGACTTTGGGTGGAGATTTGGTAAAATAGTTGGTCTTCTTAATTCTAAGCCCTCAAAGTGACACGAGATGTGTCTAACCCATATTTTTCCTTATTTAGTGATTCAATATCTATTATTAGCATTCATGATCAAGATTTTGCAAAAGTTCAACCATTATTATCAATCAAGTTATATTGTGCAAGCAGGTGAATCAAGCAATTAAGAGCCACTAATTTTAAGCATTCAATAATTATTTTTCTCAAGTAATCAAGGTGTTTTCTTCCACAAATATAAATTTTTCCCTTTGAAGGCCAAGAAAATTATTTTTCTATCAAGGGACGAGATCCTTATCTATCTATCTCCATTCAATATTCTCTCTCTTCACCTTAATCAAATATTGTGTTGAACTACAACATCTACTACATGAGGTTTTATCTTTCATGGTTTTCATTTGGGTTTTTGTGTTTAGTCAATGTTATTGCATTGATATATTTGGTCACATCTAAAGAGTTATTTTCATCATTAAGGTATGTCATGCTTCATTTTCTAGATCTAGACTATGCTACATGACAATATATTTCCCTTCATTTCATTTCAAGGTGGATTCTTAAATAGGGTTTCGACTAAGGAAAACCCCTTTTTCAACCTTATTGAAAAATTAAATGAATACATCAATAACATGTTACCACTACCATCATGTTCAAGGAACACATCACCAATATCATTATTTTCCTACAATTTTAAGCTCATAGCTCTTTCACATATCAATTTTATCTTTTGATTTATGTTTTTGTCAACTTAATTCATTATCTATGAGTTACAATTTATTTTTATTGAATTTCCAGTAACTTTTGTAGTTACTCATTTATAGCACATCAACTCTTCCTATCATCTGTCAAGCATATTTTGAAGGAAGGAATCATTGTCCTTATTTAATACTTGAGTTACCACTTGAGCCTATTGGGGGCATCTTCCTTGTGAAAATACAAATAAGGGAAAGGGAGGTAATATACATATTTCCATTTGCTTGCTTTTGCCACTATACAATAAGTAGAATATTTAGCCTCAACTTGCTACAAAGCCACCGTGGCACTTATGTAAGAGTGTTAGTTTTTAGTTAATATGGAGATAAAATATTAGTCCATCATGTCATTCTTTTCACATTTATATTATAGAAAAGTAACACTTCATTTTTTTCTACAAATCAAGACAATTAAATTGACATTTCAAAGTAAGTGAAACAAACATTTAAATACTAGAATTTTACCCTATTAAGAAGTAGGTCAATTAGGAAATATAAAGCCTCAAAAAATAAATTATTAACTAGATGATTTCACATAAAAGAGTGGACACACTATAACAAACCTCAATACTAGAAAACTAAAGGCATACAAGCCAACAAAATTGTATAGGTGGGATAAACAAGTACATATAGATACAAAAACAAAATAAGGGATAAAAACCTCAAACTAGGTGTTCTTTAGAAATAGTTTGAAGAAATTCGTTGTTCCATTAGGTTTGAAAGGCATTACTGAAAATTATAGTAATAAAAGGATTCATGAACTACTCCACAATCATAACAATGTTCAAAGTATAGCATATATTTAATAAGCATTGACATCACACATCAACTGTGAAAGTGTACAAGGTAAACTCAATTCCTATGATAATTTTAAATATGACTTTTGGAATTCAAAAGATCAATTTAATATATATCAACATTCACAATCATTTGAAAATTAAATTAATTTTGTACGTAATGGATTTGAATAGTTTAGCTCCAAAGTTACTAAAGATAAAATTTTCCTAAGCACTACAAGTGTCAAACTGAAGGTGAAATACTTCATACTTATGGCAAGGTAGGAAAAATATGGAACAATTTACTAAGGTGGATATGACCTCCTATGATTCAAGTTTTGCTAAGCCAATAAATTTTATTTTACTCTTATACTTGATATAACTATATGAAATATACATATTCTTTGATTCATACATTATGCAATAAATAAAATGCTCTTATTTATTTATCACCAATTATTCGTATGCTCATTTGACAATATAAGGTTGGAAACTTTCATAAGTAGATAAAATACCTTGTAAAGTATGTGAGGACACATCTATGATGACTTTTAGTGTCTTATACGAGTACAATAGTAAGAAAAATATAATAAACACAATATGAAATGAATTTCTAGTTTAAATGTTTCTTTTTGCCTAATGGGACGAGCATGAGCTAAGTGTATTTTTTAAATTTCCAAATGGAAAAATATAGTCATAAGTTTCATAAATTAAAGGATTTCATAACTAAAATCCATTGTGTAACACCTTTAAAAATATATAATTGAAGACTATAGCCTTTCAACCACACACATGAACTAGGCTCCACACATGTAGTTAAATATATAAAAAAAGAGTATAAGATATCAAAATAAATATGACTTAGTACTACGCAAAAAAAACCATATGTTTTATGTCCATAAAAAAACATTTTATAATAATTTGGATGAAAAGTTAAAGTTAATATTCACATCAACAAAATATGATTAAAAATACTTGTGACATCTTCAAAAGTATGTGCAATACACATGGATACATTCACAATATATTAGATATAAAACATTTATGAATTCTCTTGGGATTACGATAATGCACTATACATGTGTCTATTTTAAAAAAAAGGATAACATTAATAAAATAGAAAGTTGGTTCTCTTTCTCTTTCGTACATGACCCCTTTTAAGTCCATTTCTAGTATCATTTAACACCTTTAAGTAATCATGCAAGGAAAAATACAATCGCCTATTTTTTTATATGACATACATTATTTCTCACATAACCATCAAATGACACTGTATCACTAAATATGTAACATATCATCTCTTGGGACACATTAATCTTAATCTCTTGAAAGTGTACACTCAAAAGTGTCTCACTCTAAACCATTCTATCTAAACGATTCCATGAGTTGGAATGCTTGGATGCTGGCTTAGAGCTCCGTATCCACGAAGTGCAAGAGAGTATATTTCAAGAATAAGAAGGCTCTTAGATGAGCCTTAGAGATACTCTTCTTGCTAGTAAACCATGCAATGGGAGGTTCCAAAGACAAGATGCAAGAATGCAAATGTCCCAAAGAGTTCCTCATGAATGCAATGCAACTAAAGATTAAACTAGAATGATTATGAAAAGTGCAGCTATTCTAAGCATGGATGAGAGTGTTACAATACCAAATATTTAAACTATGTGAGATTATTGCAAGAAATCAAAGTTAAACTAAAATGCAACTATGCTAAGAATGCCATATGATCTTATGCTAATATGATGGAATGAGAGAATGAGACAAGAAATGAGAAGTTCTCCACAAAGCTCCCAAGAAACCTGTTAAAAAACCTACAGCATGACAATATTCAAATGAGGATGGATCCTTTGAGGGGGAAAGCTCTCTCCATTTTAAAGATGTACGGACGGTGGAGATCAAGATGAAGATGGTGGATGATCAATGGTTGAATGTGAAAATAGGAGTGATCCATGTGCACACACAAGTCAACCAATAGAATATAAGTTGACTTGTCATATAAGACAAAAGTCTCACAAAACTTTTATTTTAATTGTAAAATAGAAAAAGGACTTTATGTGTGCATTTTAAGTGGGTTAGAAGAATGGGGTCTTTTATTTAATTAAAAGGGGACATGTTCTTTTAATCAAATAATGAACTTAGGATAGCATAGTCAAACTATAGGTTATAATCAAATAAATTGATTATTAGCAATTTGGTCTAGGTAAATGATTAAATTAATTTAGCCAAAATTCTGAGAAGGGGGCTAATAGTCTAGATGACCATTTTTATGTGATTACATTTTTCCCTCTTTGACTAATGCGTGATCGATCTGGAAACACATTATGTCAAAGAAAATCGAAGCCAAGTAGGCGATGATAGATATAGATATCTGATTCCAAAAAATGAAATGCAGAAATAGATAGCAAGTCCTAAATGCATAGCCTGATAGCGATAGTACTGAACATTAGGAAGATGATGTTAAGATCCAAAAAGAATTTTAACACCTAGCAAAGCGAATAGGTTGAGAGCAAGTGATAAGGTCAAACAAATGCTCCTAAGAAATAGATAGCTGTAACAATCAGCAATAGAGTATTTCTGCCCCCTCGGGATCGAAATTGAAATGAGGTAAGGGGATGCAAAAACTTGCTAGACATGAGAAAAATAGAATAAAGCAATGTCCAAGATGACAAATAAATGATTAGAACCCAAGAATGACTATAAGAAATTGATAAAATGCCCCAGTTTGACTAGAGTTGACCTTGAAGGATATAGCATAAAAATTAGGTCAAATTGAGTAGAAAGAGGATTTAAATATGAAAAGATGAATAGAAGTAGATATGAAGTATGGAAATGATGAAGACATGAAGAAATGAAGATGCCCCAGTGATGATTTAAAGATTAGACCTCAAATGGTCAGCTAACTGCTCAGAAGAAGGTAGAATTTTAAAAGACAATTTTGACCATCAAGATGAACTCAGATTTTGATTTCGATCCCGAAAATGGATCCAGGATGTCGAAATTAGCTAGGGGTGCAATTTTTGCGCAATTTCGAGGAGTAAAAAAATTAGGTCAAAATGAGGTTGGAGGCTATAAAAGGGGTCCAAGTGTCATTTTCACTATTCATTTGTCTTTTTGTGATTTGAGAGATTTTTTGTGGTCCACATAGTATCATGGCTCAGGCAAAGATTTCCTCTTCATTGACACTGTTTCGAGCGCAGCCAGTTGCACAACCGACCAGAGCGATATGGGGCGCCGTTAAGTGACTATCTTTTTGTTGCTTTTTCAAGCTTTTTGTGAGTTTTTTGCATGTTTTCAAGCTTTTTTGAAAAAAAGTCACACGATACTTTTTAAAGTATCGCACGGCTTTAGAAGTATTATCGCGCGATACTTTTTTCAAAAAAAATGTCGCACTACTTAGGAAAATGTGTCGCTCGAGGGACACCCAAATGTTGCACGACATGGTGCGAAGTGTCACACCATGTAAAAATGTCACACTACTATTGAAAAAAGTGTCACGCAGCACTGTTTCAAAAAAAAGTATCATACTTTTTTTGAAAAAAATGTCGTATAGATAGTTTTGTTGTTTTTATGAATGCTTTTTTCTTTGTCATGTGACTATTACTGATGATTGCTTGTTTTACCTAGACAGGAGGTATTCCCAACATTACAGATTAGAGCTCCCAGGGTGGTTGGTTTACGCGTTGTGCAGCATTTGAGTGATGAGGAGCAGACTGCGGTAGTGGCTATGGGCTTGCGCTGGGTTGTACGGATGCCCCATATTCGAACAAACCATGGTTTGCTGTCTGCACTGGCAGAGAGGTGGCATAGCGAGCATAACACCTTTCACTTACTGACCGACGAGGCGTCGATTACTTTGGAGGACGTATATCGCATTCTGCGAGTGCCATGCCATGGTGAGCCAGTAAGTTACTTGGTTAGTATTTTGTTGATTTAGCCATTTCAATGTTGGATGCTAGGTGTATTGATGTTAAGTTTTCATGATGGTATAGGTGTACTATGATACGACCCCGATAGAGGGGTGAGCGCGAGTGTAGGAGCTTTTCCAGGATGTGACCATTTTGGATTATCACCTGAGTTGGGAGAGATTGATGACTGAGTATGGATATGATTATCCTTTTCCCAGCTTATTATGTTCTTTGGTAGCCCAGGCCCTGGTGATAGACCGAGGCCAAAAGGGCTTTCCACTAGGATGGGGTCGGCTGGTATATGATCTGATCTCTCGACCATGTAGGATGGCATGGGGGCCTGCAATATTGGTAGAGATGTACCACGAGCTTCATGAGATAGTATATCATGAGGGTGGATCATGGGCATGCAGAGTAGTGTTAGCACAGATCTGGGCTTGGGAGCACATTGCTGTAATCTGACCACGAGTGCAGCCACGAGAGTGCAGCCAGCCATACATTTTTTGTTATAGCGGTTTCATCCCATAGAGGCATAGTGGAGATGTGACCTATTATCAACGCGTGTTTGATGAGCTGACAACATTCACATGGCGACCATACCGGGAGTGTCAGCGATGGTCAAATTCATGGGAGTTAGATTACATGCAGTATAGCAGACCGCTGGTGGGTCGGAGCACAAACATTGTGGAGCGGTTTGTGATTAGTCACGTATGGCAATAGTTTGCAGAGCGACAGGTGGTATCAGTGGAGACTACTACCTATGCCTGAATGTGCATAGATGAGGGATTGGGATGGTTTTCGATGTTGGACTATCATATAGCAGTTCGGGATACCGCAACACTAGTGGCGACTCCTTGGGATTATTGCCTAGATGTGGAAGATGCAAGGGCTGATCCGAGGTATCTTTATGAGATGCAGAGGCACTCGTTCCCTCGATTCACACATCTAGATGAAGCACCTACAAGAGTGGGAGGTGGAGGTGGTGACTGAGGAGGAGGAGGTGGAGGAGGAGGGAGAGGGGGGAGGCAGATGGAGGGGGAGAGTTCTCGAGCAGGGCAGAGGAGGATGCGAGTGCAGGCGAGGCATGCTGCAGAGGGGTCCTCAGAGTCGGAGGAGGAGGGGGTGCCCTTGAGGAGGCGGCGAGCGGTGGGGTGGAGGCACCTGCAGAACAGCCGACAGGAGGAGAGGAGGAGGTGCCCTTGAGGAGGCAGTGAGCGGTGGGGGTGGAGGCACCTGCAGAGCAGCCAATAGGAGGAGATGAGCAGTGTGCGAGGATTCGTGCCTTGGAGGCAGAGATGCAGGCACTTTGGGTGACTATCGCAGTATGGGATCAACAGTTGATGGACGAGCGAGCACGAGCAGATGAGCTGCGTTGAGAGCGGGATGCTGCGAGATGAGAGGCAGCGCATCATGGTGCCCGAGCTGCCTACTATTATGCCGCCTATAGGAGTGTGGTGCCACTAGGACAGGGTCTTCCTGATTATTCAGAGTGAGCAGGCAGATCAGAGGGTGTAGTGTAAGCACCAGATAGGAGACAGGCTCCTCCACCAGGGCCAGCACTAGCCGCGAAGGGTGGCAGTCAGACATGACATTGTGTTTTGATTTGTACCTTATGTATTTTTGAGACATATATCCAAATTTTGGATCTCACATTTGTATATGTACCATGACACATTTGATATATATATGAGATACTGGGTTTATTGATATTCTTGTGTACTTGTCTCAAAAATGTATGTTTTCAGCTTTCATGTGATGTTTCAGTTTTTTTGTTTCCAGCTCATGCATGTGTATATGCTTATGTGTATTGTTTTTGATCTCTCATATGGGTGGTATAGATTTAAATGTTTTCGTGAAAATTTGACACTTGGATAGATCGTATGTGATGATTTTTTTGGATTAACCCCTTGTGATGACAGGTAAAAAAATGTAGCAAAAGATTAAGAAGGTGAAAAGATATGAACAGGAAGAAAGAAGTATATGAAAGGAGTTAGCTGATATGTCCATAAAAAGATGAAGAGAGAGCTTTCCCCATAGGCAAGAATGCAATACTAATCTTAGAAAATGAACCTAAAATGCAAGCTAATATGCAAAGTGGTTTACCAACAAGAAGCGCATAACATTTAGACTCTTAATTTCATCATTGAGCATTTATTAGGGACATCATGAGATCATACAACCATCACTAGTATAACTATGAGGATATGAATATGATCGATATTAGATAGGTATGTGGAAATCCAATCTAAGCATCAGAGACATGTAAGTCAAGATAACTACACGATTAGATTCCCTAAATTTAATTTAGCAAGATTACACCTGTATCAAGGCATAAGCGCCAGGATAAACCCTGAGTGCGGTCTTACAAAACAATCAAGGATGATACATTTATAAGTCAAAGTGTTGAATAGGACAAGCATGAATGCTTACAACACTATAGACAAACAAAAGTATACCCACAAGCAGAAATCAAGAAAATATGTCCCATGCCCCCAGTCTTCTAGTCAATGACATCCTTTAAAGACTATTAGGGAGGGAACACCTGGCAAAGAAATCATCATATACAACACACAAAGTAGATAAAGATCAGCATAGCTCAGTCGTTTAAGTGTTAAAGTGTGTGTGTGTGCAAGTCACTTGGCCATTTCTTCCAGACTTGATTCTGATAATGAGAAATATCACGACATCGGAGACCGTAGGTAAACTATTTGTAAAGTGTTGAAAAACACTTGATGTCAAAGTGGGGGAAGTGTTGAGAAACACTATTTTGTGAGTTGTCAAAGAAACCCTAATGCACAAGAATACCTCAATAGGCTAAGTAGTTGTGCCCCCAAGATGAGGACAAGAAACAATTCCAAGCTAGGAAATGTGTAGCGAAGTAGGTGATTGAGACTGATAGACATAGGTGCAAGGGTTTCAAGTAGTGCCTATTTCCAAGTTTTCACCACTTGACAGATTTTTTTAGGACTCTTTTTCATTTTTTTTGTATTTTTTAATTTTTGAATTTTTTTGGTGATACATCAAAGTGCCTATTGCTAGGTTTTCACTACGAAGATCTTTTTTTCAGGACATTTTCTGATTTTTAGGATTTTTTCAGGATCGTATATGATTTTTTTTGAAATTTTTTAGAATAATTTAGAGATCACTAGTTCTCAAGCAAGATCACATCATTTTCTTCCAATGTCTAGCAAGGTATAGGACACAATGGAGAAACAAGCTGATAGATAAGCAAAGATTTATAAGAAAGGAATGTGAAGCAAGTGAAAGTGATCCTCAAGAACTGACTCCTCAAGAGTACCCAAGCTAGGGAAAGAGGTGAAATAGTCAAATGAAGCATATTTTGGATAAGCAATGGAAGTAATGAGAAAGATAGCATGTAGGATAAGAAATGAAGCCAACAAGTGAGATAGCATGAAGCATGTAGTCCAAAAGAGTAGATATGTCAAGAGATCTAAAAACCATTTTTCATTTATTATGATCAAGACTTAGGGGTCAACAAGATAGGATAGTAATGGGATAGAGCAATAAGAATAAAGCTCAAGATAAAGGCTATGAGTGAATGGGAGAGCACAATAGAAACTCTCATGGATAAGATAACCAATATGCAAAGATAGCTCAACATTGTCAAGATCAAAGAGAGAAGAAGGGATTGATGGATGATGGAAGAATTACGCATGATGCCTGTTTGCCAGGTTTTTATCATGGTACTTATCCAAGGTGCCACAAGAAGTAGTTTTCACCATAGGATAAATTTATTTCTCTTTACTTTTGCTACCAAGGTGCCACAAGAAGTGGTTTTCACCAAGGCACATTTTTTTTTTCTTTTTTTGAATTTTTAGAAAGAGCTCAAGCTGTTTGAATGTAGACAGTGCTCCTATAGAAAAGATAAGTCATGATAAGCCAAGACCATAGAAAGGTATGCTCAAAGATGTTGATAGGGTGATGAAAGAGAAATGGTAGTAGGAAGAGTATATGGAGGATAATAGTTCATGTATAGAAAGTAAGTGTAAGCTTTAGAGGATTTCATGAGGGTAGATAAAATATTGGACAAGATCAACATTGACACACACCTTAAAGGGTATTGGAAAAATGGAGGAATCATGGATGAAATAGCTTGAGATTTAGATGTATGAGGTGGTAGAAGAGATCTGGAAAAAAGTGGAGTGGAAGGCTTTGGAATAATTTTAGGAAGATTTTTGGAAGAAGATGGAATGGAAGCCTTTGGAAGCTTGAATGTCAACTTTGAAGTATTTTCAATATTTAAGTCTTTTAAAAGAGACTTGGGAATCCATATAGCTTTAGATTTTCCTTTGGATACTTCAAAACACATTTCTTCTATAATGGGTTTATGAACCCATATTTTCTTTGATTTAGCTTTTTGAGTAGTGGACCTTTGCGGTCTCTTTTGTGCATTCTCCGTCTTAGCATTCACATGTCGATTAGATGGGACACAATGATCTTTCTTTTTCAATGGATTCTTATGTTTATTCTCACTTCCAAAGGACTTGGGATTTGTGGATGAATAAGGCTAATATGACTGGTTTAGATGGATAGATGAGTAAAAAGTCATCAAGGATGAGTGTCTTTGTTGATCTTGAGGTATGATGAGAGAGCTAGGGAATGAGCTAGGAGTGAATGTAGGAGATGGAGGAACATAAGGTCCCAATATAGATGGAAGGTTTGAAGACTTTAGCTTTGATGGATAAGGACCAAGGATAGATTTAGAAGATGCAAAGGGATAGTGGGAAGGGACATCAACATCTTTAGAGTGAGCAACATGGTCAAAGCCATCAATAGACTCATGAGTAGCTTTGATAGGAACAACATTTTTAATAGAAGCACTTGAAGCTTGAGCACAATTTTGAAGTGGATACGGAGAAGTAGAACATGAGGGGACACTTTGATCTTGAAAAGTAGCTCTGGATAGCATAGGAAGAGAACTTTTCTCATAATTTTTAGTAAGCTCAAGGGAGATAGTGGAAGTGATATCTTCATCATACTTAGGAGGTGGACAAGATATAGGATATGGAATGGAAAAGTCTTGAAAGAGATGAACGGGTGCTTGATCTTGATCTTTCTTGACATTTATAGCTTTTTCTTTTTCAGAGTCCTCTTGACATGGAGCCACTTCTAAGGACAAGGGAGAATGAAGAGTGAATGGAGTAGTGCTTGGATTAGGCATAGTAGTGCATGAAGGTTGAGGATTTTTAGGATTAGTAGCATGGAAAAGGTTTTCCGCCAAGTGAAGGTTAGCTTGAGTTTCTTTTAGAGGTAGCCCTTGAGGATACACATAGTCTATGTGGAAAGCATTAGGTTCTTTATTTGATGGAGGCATGTTGGAAAGATTTGAAGTGTTGGGAGATGCACGAGTGTTGGAAGAAGTGGAGGTATCAAGGAAACCATCACTAGACATAGGCTCATTAATATGATCTTGCTCAAGAAAAGTATCCTCATCACATGAATCATTAGAGGTATCAATAATTCCATTATCAATAAGATCTTGGATTTTATGTTTTAGCTCAATGAAATCTGAAGTACTATGCTCATTATGTTGATGATAAGAATAATAGTTATCCAAGAATGGGTTTCCATATGAGCTAGACTTAGGTAACATGATGATCTTATTGCCAAGAAGTTTTTGCAAAGTGTCATCATAAGAATCTTCCAAGGGAGCAAAAGTTCTATTAGAAGTATGTTTAGGATCTTCTTGTTGTTTCTCAAGTGAATAGAATGCATTCATGTCTTCATCATTATCTTGGTCAAAGATACGTCCATCATGAAATTTTGGAATAGGCTCAAGGTAGGTATCACTTGCTTGTTCTCTAAAGAGGTCTTTAGATCTAGAAGATGAAGACATTTGATGTCTTGAAGTAGAGCATGTAGACCTAGAAGAAGAGGATGACCTCAAAGAAGGTGACTCACATGCATGTAAAGACCTTAAGGAAGATTCATGTAATGATGCAATCTTCTCCTCTAACCTTTTCTCAAGTTTAGACTTCATTTCTGTCATGCACTTAGAGAGATGAAGGTAAGAAAGATCATTTGTCTCTTCTAGTTCTTTGTATTGTGCATATAGATCTTGAAACTCTTTAGTGACATGGAGGATATCATGATCATCTAGATTTGGTTGAAGTTTGGTAGCACAAAGTTTAGATCCCATAGTTTTAGATGCAAATCCAAGCATAAAATAGTCTAGAAGATAACTTGATGTTGAAACTATAGGAGGTAGAGTGTTCACTTGCCAAGATAGTAGAGAGAGATTAAAGTGACTTGTCAAAAAATATGTCCAAGAAACTTACGACATGAATGACTCAAGTCAATAGCTAGGAAAGATGCCCAAATAGCCAAATAGATAGAGCAAGCAGGGTGACAAGTGAACAACTCTCCAACCCAAGAGTGTAGTCAAGAAATCAAGACAACCATTTCAACAAAAAGATAACTAGCAAGTGGACATAGACCATGAAGACAAAAAGACCAAGAGCACTAAGACCAAAGAGCCACTTTAATCATGTTCAAGAACTAGAGACATAAAAAATAAAAATCAAATGATGAGAATCCCCTTAGCAAGAAACAAAAAAAAATGTTTGCATTTGATGTTTTGACTTGGTTGACAAAGTTTGACAATAGTTGATAGCATAGCAAGTTTGATGTTCAAAAAAAATTTCTTTCCAAGCAAGATAGTGACACATGGAGTAGTCTTCAAACAATCAAGCAAGGGACAAAGCAACTTTGCATGATACAAGCATATGTGAGGTCTTAAAAGAAATCCCTAGATCTATCGTCATGTGTATGTTCAAAAGATTTTCACAAGTCTAGCACATTCAAGAACACATCAAGCAATATCTACTTAGAAGTCATGGTTCATTACTCAAAAACTTGGCCCACACTTGATGCTCCTTTGCCTCACACCAAGTGGTTTTCCACAAGAGATATTGGATTTGTCATAGAAGTGCCATAAGCACAACCAAGGGAACACATATGGTGAGTGTAAAATCTTGGGGTGATCCGGGTAGTCCACTAGGATCGACCCTTGCACCAAGAAGTTGAGCGGTTAAAAAAGGTAGTTACTAACTTAGGGTGTTTAGATAGGGCTTCCATTCATAGTGTTCCTCTTGCTCCCAATTACGAGACACCTCACCTTGCGATGAGTAACCGATCTCGCGATCACAAGAGTACCTTAAGCATTCTTGCCTAGTGATCTCCCTATGGTCAAAATCCCATAAGCGATCACATTAGTTGAAGATAAAAACTACGTCTACCAAAATTTTGTGTCCTTGATAGCCTTGAGTTTATAGTGGGTTGGAAGAGCCAGGTAATTTTCTTGTGCCCACTTGGGTCGTTCCTCTTAGGTTGTCCGAGAGCAGGCCCTCTAAAGGATTCTAACTACACAAAGAGTGGATCAACTTTTGGAAGTCAAGATTTATGGTTAACCACAAGGGTGAAGAGAATACTCTCCTATTCCAATCATTTTCTCCCACACATGCCAAGAAGATTCAGTTACCCCCTTGCTTTTGAAACCAAATGGCATGTCAAGATTTCTGATTCACCACAAGGGTGAAGAGCATACTCTCCTATTACCAAAAAACTCCAATCACAAGTTTTATGTGCCTATGGAAAATGAAAAATTAGTAAATGCCACACATGAAAACAAAAAAGTAAGAAATTTTGGGTTTTTGTGCTTTGGGCAGCCCTGCAAACAATGTTAGTAGCCCTTGCGCATTTGAAGCTTTGACATGCGTTCTTTTTATGCAATGTTTCAATTTTTTTTTCATAAGGATGGCAACATGTAATCACAACTTGTTAGCACCAAAATTTAGTATGAAATAACATAAAAATATGCAATAAAAAGTGGTTAGTTTCCTCAAAAATCCAATTTATCTTCCAACCAAGTGCATGCAAAGAAAGTGCAAGTTAATCACAAATGCTCTCATTTTTACTCTTTGATTTTGACCTAGTCAACAAGATTGGACTTGTTTACTATGATTTTGTATCCAAAAATGAAAATAAAAAGAAGAGACCCCTATTAAAAATCAGAGAGCTTTCCAAAAATGAAAGAAATTTTAAAAAATTTCTTCATTTGTGCTCTAGAGATCAATTTTGTCAAAACAGGCCAAATTTATCAAATCAAGTTTTTGATCTTTAATACGACCTAAAAATTCAAAACACAAAGAAAGAACCCCTATTAGAATTGAAAAAAATTTCTGAAAATGTAAGTTTTAGAAAAAATTTCGCTGATTTGCGATCAGAAATGACTTTTTATTAAAAACAAAGAAAAACTCATAACTCCCAAAAATAACATCAAAATGATCTGAAAATTGGACTAAGACATTTTGAGTACATACCCAACTTGTAAAAAAAATTTCAGAACCAAAATCCAAGAGGTTTAATAGATATGATCAAATCTTTAAACCAACTAAGTTTTTGGCCTTCAAACCAATCTACTTATGGGTTGGCCTTAAAACCAAAGTGATAATTCTACAAAAGCATTTGATTAGATCCAATATGCTACTGTAAAAAATTAGAGATGAAAAATAAAAGCAAATGGAGCTAGAAACTTGATTCAAGCCCCACGGTGGGCGCCAAAAATGTACACTCGAAAGTGTCTCACTCTAAACCATTCTATCCAAACGATTCCATGAGTTGGAATGCTTGGATGCCGGCTTAGAGCTCCCTATCCACGGAGTGCAAGAGAGTATATTTCAAGAATAAGAAGGCTCTCAGATGAGCCTTAGAGATACTATTCTTGCTAGTAAACCATGCAATGGGAGGTTCCAAAGACAAGATGCAAGAATGCAAATGTCCCAAAGAGTTCCTCAAGAATGCAATGCAACTAAAGATTAAACTAGAATGACTATGAAAAGTGCAGCTATTCTAAGCATGGATGAGAGTGTTAAAATACCAAATATTTAAACTATGTGAGATTATTGCAAGAAATCAAAGTTAAACTAAAATGCAACTATGCTAAGAATGCCATATGATCTTATGCTAATATGATGGAATGAGAGAATGAGACAAGAAATGAGAAGTTCTCCACAAAGCTCCCAAGAAACCTGTTAAAAAACCTGCAACATGAAAATATTCAAATGAGGATGGATCCTTTGAGGGGGAAAGCTCTCTCCCTTTTAAAGATGTACGGATGGTGGAGATCAAGATGAAGATGGTGGATGATCAACGGTTGAATTCGAAAATAGGAGTGATCCATGTGCACACACAAGTCAACCAATAGAATATAAGTTGACTTTTCATATAAGAAAAAAGTTTCACAAACCTTTTCTTTTAATTGTAAAATAGAAAAAGGACTTTATGTGTGCATTTTAAGTGGGTTAGAAGAATGGGGTCTTTTATTTAATTAAAAGGGGACATGTTCTTTTAATCAAATAATGAACTTAGGATAGCATAGTCAAACTATAGGTTATAATCAAATAAATTGATTATTAGCAATTTGGTCTAGGTAAATGATTAAATTAATTTAGCCAAAATGCTGAGAAGGGGGCTAATAGTCTAGATGACCATTTTTAGGTGATTACAGAAAGCACTTTTGTGTTTTGATTGAAGGAATGTAACATTGTGATCACTTGCTTTCAGAAACTCAATGGAGAAATCAACATCATTGTTTTGGATTCTAATATAAATTTGAACACCACAACCATGTGTAATGAATGATGTGGATTTGGTCTTAATATCATTGGGAGATAAATACCATCTACCTCATTAATGTTAAAATGATCCCCCTCACCACCCATTATTGAATATTGCATTTAAATTTACACTCTCAAGATAAAAAAATGTTTAATGTATGTGATAAAAAAATTATGTACTTATAGGTCAAATTTGGCCATTACCATGTTGGGAAGTCCAAGGAAGTAGTGGAAATAATTTGTAAGAACTTTGGAGTGTCCGAATACAAGGATGGAAAATGTAAGGTTTTGAATCAAGATTGGATACGAGAAGTAGATGGAATGAAGGTCCAAAATTCACTTGTAAAACCTCCAAAAAAGAGGAAATGAATGGAAAAAATCCTAGAAGACTAGTGATAATTCAAAATCGATGTAGACAAGAGAAATAAAAATTTGTGATGGAGGTTCAAAGATCAAAGGTGGGAAGTATTTTGACAATGAATAGACTAGCTTATATATATATATATATATATATATATATCATGGTGAGAGTTATCGTTCTCAAGGCACCTATTTTTATTTAATGCCAAGGTTATTTTAATTGCATTTGGGATTTATGAAAATAGGTACCTCGAGAACAATTGCTCTCGGCATAATATATATAGGTATATATAAGCTAGTGGCAATCACGATGCAATAGGAAAAACATTTACTTTTTATTTATATTTTGATAAGGTTATTATAAAATTATTAATTAATTTTTAATTAGAGTTGTATAAAGTTACAATAAAATTATGCTTCAAAACATTAAACTTTAAATTTAATATATGGAGTTTAATTTAGATAAAAACAATTAATTTTATTTTTGGGATATTGTAATGTAAAATGTTATAGTCAAATGTAGATCTATGGTTAGGGACAAAGTTACCATTAAGTTAATGTTAACCTTAGGGATAGAATTAGGATTAGTGTTAGCATTCTAGGGTTAGGGTTTGAGTTAAGGTTAGGGTTAGAGTTATGGTTATGGTTATTGTTATGCTTATAGTTAAGGTTTAGATTAGAGTTATTTTTATGGTCAAGGTTAGGGTTAGAGTTATGGTCATGGTTAAGATTAGGGTTAGAGTTATGGTTATGGTTATGGTTAGGCTTAGGGTTATAGTAAGGCTAGGGTTAGGGTTAGAGTTAGGGTTAGGTTTTGAGTTAGGATTAAAGTTTGGGTTAGGGTTAGGGTTAGAGTCCAATTATGGTAGAGTTAGATTTAGGGTTAGAGTTAGGGGTAGAGTTATGTTTATAGTTAAGGTTAGGGTTAGAGCTATGCTCATGGTTAAGGTTAGGGTAAGAGTTATGGTTATAGTTAAGGTTATAGTAGGGCTAGGGTTAGGGTTAGGGTTAGGGTTAGGGTTAGGTTTAGGGTTAGGGTTAGGGTTAAGGTTAGGGTTTGAGTCAAGGATAAGGTTAGAGTTAGGATGAGGGTTAGGGTTTGAATTAGGATTAAAGTTAGGGTTAGGGTTAGGGTTAGAGTCATGCTCATGGTTAAGGTTAGGGTTAGAGTTATGGTTATGGTTAGGGTTATAGTAGGGCTAGGGTTAGGGTTAGGGTTATGATTTGAGTTAGAGTTAAGGTTAGAGTTATGGTTAGATTCAAGGTTTGAGTTGGGATCAAAGTTAGGGTTAGGGTTATGTTTAGAGTCCAATTATGGTAGAGTTAAATTTAGGGTTAGAGTTAGGGGTAGAGTTATGTTTATGGTTAAGGTTAGTGTTATAGTTAGGGTTAGGGTTAGAGTTAGGGTTAAGTTTAGGGTTAAGGTTAGAATTAGGGTTAGGGTTAGTGTTAAGGTTAGGGTTAGGGTTCGAGTTAGAGTTAGGGTTAGCATTAGGATTAAAATTAGGGTGAGAGATAGGGTTTGAATTAGAGTAGGGTTAGATTTAGGGTTATTTTTAAGGTTAGGGTTACAATTAGAGCTAGAGTTAGGGTCAGGGTTAGAGTTATAGTTAGGGTTAGAGTTAGGGTTAGGGTTAAAGTTAGGGTTAGGTTTAGAATTAGAATTAGAGTTAGGATTAGGGTTAGGGTTAGAATTAGGGCTACAAATATAGCTAGGATAAGAGTTAGAGTTAAGGTTAGGGTAAGGGTAAGAATTAGGGTGAGGTTAGAATTAGGGTTACAAATATAGTTAGGGTTAGGGTTAGAATAAGAGTTAGAGTTAGAGTTAGAGTTAGAGTTAAGGTTATATTTAGGGTTAGAATTAAGGTTAGGGTTAGAGTTAGGGTTAGGGTTATATAGGTTAGTGTTAGGGTTAGGGGTAGAATTAGAGTTATAGTTAGAGTTAGAGTTAGGATTAGGGTTAGGGTTAGAATTAGGGTTACAAATATAATTAGGGTTAGAGATTGAGTTAGAGTTAGGACTAGGGTAAGGGTAAGAATTAGGGTTAGGGTTATATTTAGAGTTAGGGTTTGAGCTAGAGTTAGATTTAGAGTTAAAATTAGAGTTAGAACAAGGGTTAGAGTTAGGGTTAGGTTAGGGTTAGGGTTAGCACAAGGGTTACAGATAGAGTTAGGGTTAGCATTAGGGTTAGGGTTATAATTAGTGTTAGTGTTAGTGTTAGAGTTATAGTTAGGGTTAGAGTTAGGGTTAGCATTGGGGCTACAATTGAGGCTAGGGTTAGGGTTAGAATTAGAGTTAGAGTTAGGGATCATTTTAGAGTTAGAGTTAAAGTTGGAGATAGAGTTGGGGTTCGGGTTAGCTTTAGGGTTAGGGTTAAAGTTAGAGTTAGATTAAGGGTTAGAGTTAGGGTTAGATTTAGCGTTAGAGTTAGAGTTAAGGTTAGAATTAGGGTTGGGGTTAGGATTAGAATTAGGGTGAGGGTTAGAGTTAGAGTTACACAGTGTTAGGGTTAGGATTAGTATTATATATAGTTTTAGGGTTAGGATTAGGGGTAGGATTAGGATTAGAGTTAGGGTTAGGGTTAGGGTTAATGTTAGGATTAGGGTTACAATTAGAGTTAGAGTTATAGTTAGGGTTAGAGTTAGAGTTAGAGTTAGGGTTAGAATTAGGGTTAGGATTAGGGTTAGGGTTAGAGATAGAGTTGGATTTAGAGTTAGGGTTAGAGTTAGAATATGGGTTAAAATTAGGGTTGGTTTAGGGTTAGAATTAGTGTTAGAGTTAGAATTAGAGTTAGGATTAGAGTTATAGTAAAGCTTAGGGTTAGGGCTAGAATTAGGGTCAAGGTTAGAATTAGGATTAGAGTTAGGGTTATAAAGGGTTACATTTGGGGTTAGGGATAGAATTAGAGCTAGAGTCAACAGTCAGAGTTAGGGTTAGGGTTAGGGTTATAATTAGAGTTAGAGTTAGATTTCAAGTTAGAATCAAAGTTAGAGTTAGGGCTTGCATTATTATTACGGTTAAGGTTATTTTTTGGTTACTAATCATATTATAGTTGATGTTAGTGCTATTATTACACTTTACCTTAGTGTTAGGGTAAATGTCAAGTTAATTTTTTATGTGAGTTAGTTCTATTATAGTGCCCATGGTTAGTGTTATCATGATATAAATTATTAACCTTTTTAATAATGTAATCCCTCCCTCTCCCATCCTCTCTCTCTCTCTCTCTCTCTCTCTCTCTCTCTCTCTCTCTCTCTCTCTCTCTCTCCAACTTCACCCAGTAATATCTCCCCCCTATCTAAATACACCCTCTAATATCTCTCTCTAGTTTCTAGATACACCCCCTAATCCCTCTCTCTAATATCTAGATACACCCCCTTATCTCTCTCACCTCGCTCTCTAGATACACCTCCTAATATTTTTCTCCCTCTATGCTCTCTAGATACACCCCTAATCTCCCTCTCTCTCTCCCCCTACTCTCTCTCTCTCTCTCTCTCTCTATTTTTATATATATATATATACCCAAGCTAATCTCTCTCTCTCTAGATAAACCTCCTAATCTCTCTCTCTAGATACACCATCATATGACTATCTCTTTCCTTATCTCTAATATCTCTCTTTCTACTGAAAACATGTCTCTATAAGAAATAAAATATGAGCTCCCTTTTGTTCACATATATTCTCTCTCTCTCTCTCTCTATATATATATATATATATATATATATATATAAATTCTAATATTATTTCTAGTTACTTGTACATACAAGGTTAGGTTAAGGTGTATAAGGTTAGGTTAAGGTGTATAATTTACTAAATGCTTAGTATGGTCATATATAGAGTAAGAGTTAAAGTTAGGGTCCAAGGTTTACAATTTTATTTATATGACACTTGGTGTTATGGTTATGGTTAATAAGTGGTTAAATGTTACACTAAAATAAGGCACATGGTTAAGGGAAGTATGAGATTTAGGTGTAGTGTTGGAGTATTTGGAGTACAACTATGGTCACATTTGGGATATATGTTATACAAATGACTCGAATAGTGGAAAAATTTTAATTCATGAAAGGGAAATTATAAGTCCCAACACAACTATTTAGATGATGTAAAAAGTGTGAAAGAATATAAAAGAATCAATTTTATGGAAATTATTTCTCCATGATGATGTGAGAACATTATATATTGTTGAATTTTAAATAATGCTAATGCAATTTTTATTGCAATGATTAAGAATTCTTATCAGTAAATATGCCTATCATTAAGGACATCTGTTTAGACTTATGATTTTCTTTCTTAATTAACATATTTAGTAGCCACATCCATTGAAGAAATGTTTTGTACAACAATAAATTTATTTTTTCTTGTTCTCTTCTTCATGAAAGTTACATAGAACAATGGGGAAACAAAACTGCCAATACAACTAATTAGAAGTAAAATTCTAAAACCAGAGACATGAATGAACTATATACAAAAAAAATCTTTAATGGTGCAAATACATGTCACATTCTTCAATGATTAGGATTCTTTTGTGACACTTATTTGAACAGTGATTGTGAAATACTTCTTTCATCATTGAGGGAAACCCATCCACTTTTTTAGATGTATCAAGCAAGAATTTTTATGCATCTTTCATATGAATTCCATTTCCTCAACATAGTCAATTGGAAATATTGCATTCTCTACAAATTTAATTATAGTTGTGCATGCCTCTTTAATTATTTGTAGGCATTTGTCAAACTCAATCTCAAAGAAATTATTTGAGGTCATTGAAGTAGTCAGACTAGTATCAAATAATGTTTGATTCTCTATTCGAGACATCCTTAACTCAAATAGTAACTTGCAAAACTATAAAAAAAATCAACATATAGAAATAATCTGAATAAAAAAGTATTAATAATTAACGTAAATTCTTTCAAATGAATAATGTTCAAAATAAAATAAATAAAAATCAAAACTATTTCAAATGAAATAGTTAGATTGTAATGTTTGAAATATGGTGGCATTGCCTTCCACTTTTCAAACATTACAAACATTACAAACATAAATATTAACAAAAATCTATATATACTATGAAAAATATATAAATAAAACACACACATAATCTAATTAAATAATGATAAAATATAAACTAAATATATGATTCATTTATTTTAAATTAATCATTAACTTAAATAAAATACAAATTTTATTGATAAGGTGACCTTGCCATCCACATTAATGATAAAATTTAATTATGAAACATGAAAAATATAAATATTTTGAAACATGCAAATATAAAATTATTATGAAACATACAAATTTAAAACATGCAAACTAAAAACATTTTGAAATATGCAAATCAAAAACTAATATGAAACATGCAAATATAGAACTAAATTGAAACATGCACATTAAAAATGTGCAAATGAAAGGTATTATCAAATAAATTCTTTCAAATGAATAATGTTAAAAAAAATAAAAAATAAAAATCAAAACTATTTCAAATGAAATAGTTAGATTGTAATGTTTGAAGTATGGTGGCATTGCCTTCCATTTTTCAAACATTACAAACATTACAAACATAAATATTAACAAAAAACTATATATACTATGAAAAATGTTTAAATAAAACACACACAAAATCTAATTAAATAATGATAAGTTATAAAGTAAGATATGATTCATTTATTTTAAATGAATCATTAACTTAAATAAAATACAAATTTTGTTGATAAGGTGATCTTGCCATCCACATTAATGATAAAATTTAATTATGAAACATGAAAAATATAAATATTTTGAAACATGCAAATATAAAACTATTGTGAAACATACAAATTTAAAACATGCAAACTAAAAACATTTTGAAATATGCAACTCTAAAACTAATATTAAACATGCAAATATAGAACTAAATTGAAACATGCACATTAAAAATGTGCAAATGAAATGTATTATCAAATATCTAAATCAAATAGATTTTGAATCAATTTGAATTCTAAATCTAAATCAAACATGCAAGGCTAAACTATATGAAACTTGTGATATTGCTATCATGATTTAATGTTGTGATTTTTGAGCGAAACTCATTGACCCATGTTTGATGAGTAGTGATTCAACATGAATCCATCTCTCATGAGAATAAATGGAACACTTAGCACTCATTGGATCTAGGTGATGCTCACAGGGGTGCAGCACCGAGACTTCCCGGGAGGTTACCTATCCCAATACTACTCCAACTTGAGCACACTTAGCTATAGAGTTTCCTCCATGGTTAAACCCAAAGCTTGCAAACCCATTTACAAAACCTTCACCAAGTGTTGTACCTTATAAACCATTCATTAGAAAGCCCTTTAAGCTCATCAATAGATAAGTAGGAGATAATTTCCACAATAAGTCAAATTGTGATATTGCTATCAAGATTTAACAGTGTGATTTTTGAGTCAAACTCATTGACCCATGTTTCATGAGTAGTGATTCAACATGAATCCATCTCTCATGAGAATAAATGGAACACTTAGCACTCATTGGATCTAGGTGATGCTCACAGGGAAATTATCTCTCCTGATAGCAATATCACAATTTGACAAGCTGTAGAAATTATCTCCTGCTTATCTATATGAAACTTATTGAAATTGAAATCTAAATGTAAGGTTCCTCCTCGCATGTACTTATTAAATATGAATTTTCTTGTTAAATTTGTTATAGGAGAATTGAAAAGATATGAAGTTATGTTTTATGTTGTGAATATCTTAATGAAATTGAGAGTAGTTGATACATCCATGTGTAATACTCAGTGTTTCAAGAACTACTACATTATCTCAACTGTTTAAACATTGAAAGTTTACTAACAATGAAATAAGACATTTTCACCTAATGAGAAGGGTGTTGATTTCAGTATTTCAATGATTGAGTGTTATGCTTTAGATAGTTCAATATTTTTTAATTGGTGTTGTTACTATGATTAGGTGTATGCATGCCTAACAATGATTGTACTAGTACTTAATCTAAAGTAATGAATAAATTATGTTATCTTGATTATGTGTTGCTGGTGATTAAATGTGAGTAGAAATGAATTAAATAGTAAATTATATGAAAGATTCATGTTTTGATTTAAGTAACCACTCATATAAGTTTTGAATATATGTATGTGATTTTCTTGAGCTACTGAATGTGTGCAATGAGTGTGCAGGATATTTATTAATCGAGGAATCTAATAGAGAAACGAAATTGAACCCTATGTACCAATTGTGGAAACCAGGGTTAAATCTGACGAAAGATGTAAACCCTGTTGTTCATATTGTATGTATGTTATAGTTTGAACGAATGTATCATTCTGTAATCAGTAAATGTTAATGTTTCATAACAGTGTTTTTATATAGTGTCGCTTGACACTTGTGATTTGTATATGCATTCCAACATGATAGTTAGTGGTAACTGTGTAACCTAAAGATCTAAGTCAGACTAGTTTAGTGACCTTTTTGCTAATCAGTGAGTAATTGAGATTAATTACCTCTAATTAGGATTAGTGAGTAATCTGTATTTTGAAAGTTGTTAGTAAGTCCTAAAATATTCCTAGCTTTTGATAAGTCTCTAATTAATCCTAAAAGCCTAAAATCATTAAATCTAAGTACCTAAGGGGTATGGGTATGGGTTGGGGAAATTTTCCACCCCTTTATCCCCTTTGGTTGACTTTTGTGGTCATTCAAAAAGTCCATTTTTGCTTTAGTGCAAAAATTGATTGCTTCCTTCTTGAGTTGGTAACCTTGACTCCACCTTGAGGTTTACCTAATGTCTAGTTGAGTTAGGATCATATTTAGAGGCATCTTGGAGAAGTTTTGGTTGTCACTCAATCTCTAGTTTTAGAGAGAAGTTTTGAAGATTGAAGGAAGGAAGGAAGAGCTCATCTCAAACTTGTTCATGTTACCATAACCTTATTTTGGAGGTAGGAGTTCTTCATCCCTTTTCTTTGTGTGTTCATGTTGTTCATGCTTGGTTCATGCTTATGCTATTGTATTTTTCATGGTATTCTTGTATGTATGTTGGGTATATGTGGGAGGGATTGAAACATATTTTCTTGAATGCTTTTCCTTCATGTTTTACTTAATTTTTGAAAAGATTTTGTGGGTTGTTTTGGCATTACTCACCCTTAGATAGGGAAGAAGTGGCCATGTATAGGGGAAGGGCTTTAGTTGGACCCTAATAGTGTAGAGTCTTTTCTTATGGTGAGAAGAAGGAAAGAGGGTAGGGTGTTATGGGCCCCTACTTGTCATCACATACCTTGAAGAAGAGAAGGAATGAAAATCCTTGTTGTATTGGCCTCGAAAGGGCATTGGTAGAAGAACATAAATTTTTGAGTTTTTAGCCCCGAAAGGGCTATGTTATGGTATGGTGATTGATGTCTCCTATTGGGAAAATTAACCTCCCCCCTAGTCTAGCTCAATGTTGAACCTATTGTGCAAACTGGGATGGGAATGCATGCTTGTTTTGTTCTTCATGTTATGCTTAATTTGTCTCCGAGTTAGTTTCATCTTCTCCATGATCACCATGATGTATTGAAGAGATTGAGAAGGATTCTTGCTAAGGACCAAGAAGAGAATTCAAATTGTATTGTAAAATTATGTAAAAATGTTTAACTCTTGTTGAAGCGGCAAGGATGTCGGGTTTTCTTATTGGTTCTTTCTCGACAGAGCCTTGAACCAGGTTGATTAGTAGAAGAAAAAAAAGAGAGATTGAGTGATGTTTCTTGCATATGAGATTTTTGTATTTCAGTTTTTACGCATATGAGAAATGAAGAATAGGTAAATTGTTGATGTTTCAATTATGCAAATTTCAAGTCCAATTATGCTAAGGAAGAAATTATGTTAGGTTGAAATTTTCAATTTGATTTGTGAATATTAGGACATAAAACAAATGAATCTTGCCTTGTTAATGAACTAAATTATTCAATCTCCCTTGTTAAACTAAGTAGTTAGTAAAAATCCAATTTGGAAAGGATACATACACCTCTTGTTAAAATATAGTTGCAAAAAAAAAAAAAAATACTCATACCTCAAAGAAACAAAAAAGAAAAGAAAGAAAGAGAGAAAACACAATTTCAATAAGCACCTATAGGATGCTGGAAAATACATGAGGAAAGGATAAAGCTTTTCAAAAAAAAGAAGCAACAGACTTAATAGGGATTATAATATTCTGTGATAATTTAAATATCTAAAAAAATATATATATGTATAATAAGCAATTTTAAAATATAAAAGGAATTGATAAAGATCTTACCACTACCCTTATCTACTCCTAGCCCTCACCTAGAAAAATTTTCATCTTAACTCCTTCTTTATTCTCATTATTCCCTAGGCGTTGACAAGGCCTTTATTAAATCTACATACAAAAAAAGAGAGTTAACTCACCTGCCCCTAGGTGAGTTGACATGTCACCTTTCTAACAAATGAGATTTGGGCAAATTACTTTATTGGAGCAGACTGTGTTAAAAGTTCAAAGTTTTTATCCTTTCTCCTTCCCTGCCTATCTATCCATGCGTACATTTCCTTTGGCAGGCATATTAAATAACCTTTGACCCATTCCTCACACAAATCTATGCTTGCACTCTCCTGCATCAACTGCAAGTGGGAATGAAGTGAAGTTAAAAAAAAAAACAAACGTATGGTATTGTAAGCTTTTTGTTCCCCCCTTGATTTGACATCATCTCCTTTACTCAATGCCTCCTTGGTAAACATCCAAGGGCAGGTGGGAAACAACATGGGGCTGCTTAGTCAGTGTACCCTCACCTTGGTATACGTATGGGGTTAGGTCTTGTGGTAATGGGTTGAGGTAAGTTAAAATTTGGCTTGTGTGTTAAGTTTGTGGTTGGGTAGGAGGTAGGTGATAACGTTAGTAGTTATTCTTTTGTTTTAAAGTAAAATTTAAATTCAGTTCTTAGGTTAGTATAACTTGTTAAGTTGGATGATGTTAGAAGCTATAGCTAGATGTTAGTAGGGATAATAGGTTGTAGGGAGTTAGTAGGATAGTTAAGGGAGTAGATTAGTTTATGTTTTACATAAAGTTTAAAAAAAAATTAAACTAGTATGTATTTTTAACAATAGGATATGTTAATATGTTTTAAAATTTAAGGTGAAGGGATTATGTCAGAATATTAATGTTTTTGATTAAGTAGTTTTTAGTTATTCGTTAAATTTTAAGTTAGGATTTGATTAGTAGAGGTTGAAGTTAGTTGTAATGTAAATTAACTAGCTAGTATGACTTGTTAGTAAATGTTAGTTTTATTTCATTTGTATTAAATTACTTTAATTAGGATGTTTTAGTGTTAGATAGTAAAGTTAGAGGTTAGTGGTTAAAAGATTGATGTATGTCAGTTTTTAAATCATTTTGGTTAATATACTTAAACTTAGTGGATTGATGTTAGAAAATTAGTTAGTATGTTAAAAGTTATGTTAGTCAAGTTATGTTTTTTTTAAAATCTAGTAAAATTAAGATTTGTTTTAATTTAATGAATTTATTTTAGTATTAGATAAAGGAAGTTAGTATGGTGTTAAATTAGATGTTAGTATAAGTGAATTTGAATATTGTTAAATATTATTAAAATTAGTGTATTACTTATTATCTAGTTTAACTTAAGTTTATATCATTATTGTTTTATATTATTCTTTTTGAATTATTTACGAGGTAAGAACAAAGATACTAAAATTGGTTTAAATTAATATCAGAATTTTAGTTTATGTTTTAGTTATCTATATTGATTATTTAATTATAGTTTGATCAAAGGGATGTTTCACTTATGATAAATTTAATAAAGTTAGTATCTGAATGTTAGATGATTTTATCATTTAGTAAAGTTTTATGTTTAAGGAAAGTTAGTATCTTTATTGGTTAATATGTTATCTAAGAACGTAAGTTAGTATTTTTATCCATCTTAAAAATAGTTTAGATTTATTATGTAAGTGATATCATTCTTAAAACAAAGTTTAGTGTTAATTTATCTTAAATGGTTTTGGATTAGTAAAGGTTGTAAAACTAAGTTAGATTATTAAATAAAATTTTAAGTGTTGTAGATATATCTAGATAGTTGTTTAGTATTGTGAGTTTAGGGTAATTTGATTTATTCAGTTTAATTTAAAAATATATTACCTTAAAATTAAAGTAGTAACGAAATAATGGTCGAAACCAATTTCATAACGAATGCTTAGATTTAACGATATTTTCATATTCTCTGATGATAAACTTAGATGGTAATGACAAGACATCATTAGGAGATCGTGTATCTGTCTCATTTTCCTTATACTTTAACGTGTGTGTCATTAAGCATATCAACTTAGTGGTGTTATTAATATTTTAAAAAAATAAAAATAAAATAAAATTTGTTGGTGTGTTTTGACCCAATTTTTGGGCATGACACTAAATCAAAGGAGAATATTATAACTAATTTTGAAATTAAATCTACATTTAAATCTAAATACATAACTAAATCTAAATCTAAATGCAAAACTAAATTAAAAAATAAAAATAAAAATAGATACCTCACATGCAAAAAATTACTCCAAAACTTTAATCTACTCCTCTTCAAAAACTCTAATATGCTCTAATAACCTCCACCTTGTCCTCCCTGTAAAAATAAAAAACAAGAATGAAATGAGGAACATTTGTTTTATAACCTATGACAGACTCCTCATATCCCCCAATAGATGTCTTTTGACATTCCATAAATTTGTTTCAAATTCCCCCACTCCCCACAAAAAATAAGCATGGATGTGCATGCAAAAATATATTTAACAAAAAGAAAATGTTTTATATTTAAAATTTAAATGAAATTATTTCAGCCTATTTTTTTGGGTCTTATTTTTTGGCCCCTTTTTTGGGCCTTATTATTTTGGCATCCATTTGACATTCATATTATTTTGGCCAGCTATTATTTTGAGAATATTTTTCTATTTTATACTATAATAATGATAAAATATATACTAAATATGTCATGCCCAAAAAAAATGAGGCTCAAACACACAAATTTTTTTTTTTTAAAGATAATAATTAACTTAGTAGGTTTGATGAGTTTGTTTCCAAAAGATAAAATATATGTACTCTAGAAGACTGATACGAGATCCCCTATCAAATCTTAAGATTACCACTCAGTTTTTTTTTTAAAACCAACTAATTTCAATTAATTAAGAGAATTCATACTTTACTATTTTTAATTACACTTTAAATATTACATCCTTAGAACAATAGTAAAACCATAATTTACCATAATTTAAGTCCTATTAACTTTGGTCAATTATTAATCTATTTAGACAATATTAATCAATAATAAAAATTCATTTATTCAAAAAAATCATTTAAATAATATAAGTCTAATCATTCGAAAATGAACTTGATAATAAGATAACGTCTATCACAAAATTTAAACAAACTTTATTAAATCCTTATTCTAATATCAATTTTGTTTGAATTTAGGATCTATTCTAAAGTAGCAATAATAAGAATGATAATAGTATTATATTTAAAATTAAATAAACTAAAATCTAAAGTAAATTTACATGAATAAAAATTAACTAACTTAAACAAAAAAAACAATTTAAATAAAACTACTTAACATAATCTATCTAAATATTAAAACTTAATTAAAAAAACAAAAAAACTAACCCCAAACTACTTCTTACACCTAACTTGAATCCAAAACCTAAATTAATACTAATACCACTCCACTAAAACTAACTTAAAAATTAATAACTTTAACCAAAACTAACTAACTTACATAAATCTAATACAACTAACAAAATACTATCTCTAACCCCCCCACCCCCCCCCCCCCTCCCTTTCCCTACACTAATCCTGACCTCAGTGCTTTCCAGCAGTTATCAAATGGATGAGGCTCGCTGTCCTATCGTACCTCGATGCTAACAAAGCTACCCACATGATAGGTACAGTCCCCTTGCCCACTAGGCAATGAAAAAGGTAAGGGAGAAAGGTTTAAAAAAAAAACCTTACTTAGAACATGACTTTAATGCCACCCAACAATGCGCATCCCAAGCTAGTCACATTTTCTAATCAAGGGGTCTGCGAAATTAATGGGAACTGTACAAAGTTTGCATTCCCCATTAAAGCATTGAATTAGGTTAGAATTAAATTTTCCCTTCCATATTAATAAGTATGCTAGTGATGACAAGACATGGTTAGCTGCTCCCTATAAGGAAAATCATGCACCCAAATAAGAGGGAGAAAAGAAATGTAAATGCTAAAAGTTAGTTAGGTGAAAGAAAATAGGATATTTAGTTTATTAGCTCATTAATTTTATGCATTTTCCATTTTTTTTTTTTTTTTTTTTGAATTTTAAACTTAAAATGATTCATAGAGAATATTCTCTATTACAATATGGAATTAAACACCAAGCCCATACAAAATCCAGAGGACTTTTGTTCTAGGAAACATATATATATTTTTTCTAAGTGTCATTTTGCCTAAGTGATGATTTTTCAAGAAATGTATTTTTCTAACAAGGGAGCAATATTTTTTTAACACTATTATATTTTGCTAAAACATAGTTAAGCCAAGAAATTGAATAATTCTTTTAAACAACATAGCACGATTGATCTTATTTCCTTATAACTATGAAAATGAATTAACGTTCCACACATAACATAATTTTTCCTTAACATATTTGAAAATTGAAATTTACATAATTGCACATCACCATTTTATCTCTTTTTTTTTTAATACACATACATATAACTAAAAGTATGAAAGCCTCAAAAGAAATGATATTACTCATTCATCATTTTATTGACCACCTAATTCAAAGGCTTCACCGCGAAAGAATCAGGAAGAAAACCCGACAATCATTGCCACTACAACAAAGGTTTAAATTACATTTCTACATAGGATTTTAATCCCGAACATAATTGAATTTCAACAATCAATTTAAATTTCCTTCATGGCCCTTATCAAGGGATCCATATCATTTTCTGCAATGCATCATTAAGATTGTGGAGGGAATGAAAATTGACCAGGTGACAAACAAGCATAATAAGGAACAAAAATTAGACATTCATTTCCATATCGAGTTTTCACAACCAATTTGACATTGAAACAAAATTAGGGAGAAGGTGGATTTTTCCAACATGAGATGTCAGACACAAGACCAAAACAGGTGCCCAATTGGAGCTATATTATTCAAAAAGTTTTGTTCTTCCATTCTTTTATGCCAAATTTCATACGTGGTTTGTGCTGACAAGTAGGGGCCCATAACACCCTACCCTCTCTCCCTCTTCTCATCTTGAGAAGACACTCTACATTGTTGGAGTCCAACTGAAGACCTTTCCCAAAAAATGGCCACTGCTGCCCTATCCGAGGGTGAGTAATGCCAAACAACCATGAAAGAAAACTTCAAAATTCATAACAAACACAAAGGAAAAACATTGAAGTAAAACTGTTTCCAATCCCACCCAACATACTCAACACACATACAAACATACATAAGTAATAAAACTAAACATGAAGCACTACATAAAACCCAAAATGAAGTAAAGAATTCCTACCTTCAAGAAAACAAGTTATGGAAATGAACAAGTTTGAGAAGAGCTAGCTTTCCTCTCCTTCTCCTTTAATTTTGAAAATCCCTCTAAAACAAGAGGTTGGGTGAACGACCGAAACCTCCTCAAAAAAGCCTCTAAATAAGATCAAAACTCAACTACCTCTCCCAAAATCCAATAACTCCCCCCCACTTGCCTAAAGATCTAGAGGTTTCTAACTCAACTAAACCTAAGGCTAACCTCAAGGTGGGGTTAGGGTCATTCAACCCATGGTGAAATCATTCTATTTTCGCACTAAAGCAAAAATGGACTTTTTGAGTGACCATAAAAGTCAACAAAAGGGGCTAAGGGGGTGGAAAATTCCCCCAACCCATACCCATACCCCTTGGGTATTAAGATTTCATGATTTAAAACCTTAGGGATAAATTTGGGGCCTAACAAAAGCTAAAATTTTTTAGGTCTAACAAACAACTCCAAAATGCAGATTAAACACTAATCCAGATTAGGGGTAACTAAACTCGATTAAAAATAGATTAGTGAAAAGGTCACTAATTTAGTCTGACTTAGTTCCATATGTTACTTAGTCAACCCTAATTAGCATGCTGGAATACATAAACAATTTACGAGTGTCAAGCGACACTATAAAAAAAACACTATTACGAAACATTAACATTTACTGAATACAAAACAATACATTCATAAATCTTATGATATGAGTAAATACGAACAATGAGGTTTCCACAATTGGCACATAGGGTTTAGTTTCATTTCTCCATTAGGCTTCTCGGCTAAAATACCCTGCACACTCATTGCACACATCAGTAGCTCTAGAAAATCACATGGATATATGTATATAGCATATCAGGGAAATCTCATAAATTAAAACATTCATCTTTCAGATAATTCAATTGTTTTATCTTGTTTTACTCACATTCCCAATCATTAAAATTTCATAATCAAAGTGTTAATTTTGCATTCACTTACTTCAGGACACATGTTCATAAAGCGTTAAATGACGAAACCAAATATCTAAAAATAAAACTTCACACAACATGAAATAATATAATGTGTTTGGTGTATCTGATAGTGTCTCGACATAACAAGTCATGAGCATAAAAAAAAAAGGTATCACCATGCCACAATGGGTCGGGGTGAGGTCTCACAAAATATATGATTCATCTACTTTAAATAAATCATTAACTTTAATAAAATACAAATTATATTGATACGGTGGCATTGTCATCCACATTAATGATAAAATTATACTTTGAAACATACAAATGCAAAACTATTATGAAACATTCAAATCTAAAACATGCAAACCAAAAATATTTTGAAATATGCAAATCCAAAACTAATATGAAACATGCAAATTTAAAACTAATGTGAAAAATGTACTTTTAAAATATGCAAATGAAAAGTATTACAAAATATATAAATCAAATAGATTTTGAATGCAAGTCTAAATCTAAATCAAACATGCAAGACTAAACTATTAAATGCAAGCCTAAATAAATTTGAATAGAATTCTAAATCTAAATGAAACTAATTAAAATTAAAATCTAAATCAAAGTAGAATACTATAACTAATTTTGAATCTACATCTACATCTACATCTATGTCTAAATCTAAACTGAAATCTACTCCAATTCAAAAACTCCAATCTAATCCTCCAATAATCTCCACCTCTTCCTTCCTGCAAAAACATAAAATGAAAATGAAATGAGTAGCCTTTGTTTTATAACCTGTGAGGGGCTCCTCATATCCCCCAATGGACGTCTTCACATTCCATGAATTTGTTTCAAATTCCCTCACTTCCCACAAAAAAAAGCATGAATGTGCATGCAAAATTATATTTAATAAAAAAAAAATCATCTTGAAATTATTTTGGCCCTATTTTTAGGGGTATATTTTTTGGGCCTATTATTTCAGCCTCCATTTGACTTTCTATTATTTTGGCCAACTATTATCTCGGGAATGTTTTTTATTTTATGATTTAATAATTTAATATTTAATTTAGAAGTTTGTAACTACTCCCTTTTCTTTTTTATTGACAAGGAATCTTGGCATATTCCTGTGCTAGGCATTTGTGTTGCCATTGTATAGAATGCCTCTCGGCATAATGAAGTGACTTGGTCAAGAACTAGATACAAGATGTAGATGTAATACAAATGTTCAAATACATACCAATATTCTAGAAGGATAAATAATTTTAGGGATTAATTAATTGTAAGAACTATAAGAGAATGAGGACAAAAGATCAATATTAAAAAGGATAAGGGAGTTATGTTAGGATAGATGAATATCGAGAGATGGGGTGAAGCAATATTCCATCTCTTTAAATAACTTCAAAATGATTGCACAAATACCATGAAAATCATATATAAAGTAAACTAAAACCATAACACATAAGAAATTAGCAAAATCATAACACCATATTTTATTTTTGAGGAAAACTTGGTCAAGGGGAAAATCCTAGTGGGGATGGTACAAACAAAAATCTCGCTACTATAGTAACAAGTGCCCTATTAAAGGTGCATGCACAAAATAAAGTTTGGGAATAAACTTGTATTCAAGAAATCATCTATAGGTTAATGCTCTTATTAGAAATAAATCTTCCCTTAGTCATGCTCACTAATCAAATTACAAAACAAGATTAAACTTACTATTTTTAACGAACTGACTAGTTACATCTACTATGATTAAAAAACTATGTTGAAGCTCTAACAAAATACCTACATTAAATGAAATATCTAATCACACAATTTTCATCCATGCATCATAATTGTTAAGCATATATCTCATATCTCCTTTGCAGTAAAAACTCAATATTATAAATGATCTCCTAACCCAAAAGCACATGTTTTATAAGCTTCTAGAATCAAACATGTAGAATCTTTGATAAAAGTACCAATTTAATGTTATTTGATAAAGAGTAAATAAATCTAATATTATCCTTACCAAAATATATCATTTACCAAAACTAATTCTCCAACTAATTCAACATACTGATAAATCATTACCAAAATGCCTTTTTCTTTACAAAAATATCAATCTGATACTCATAAGTGAATATATCCATAATGAAATAACTCCAAACATTATAGTGATTTGATTAGAAATAATCATATGTCTACTCCCATGCTCTATAATTGCATTCTATAACTCCTCAAACCTACTCATACAAAATTGGTTAGTCTAATTGACTCAACACTGCTTGAAATTTCTCTATGCAATTTGTTTCATCAAGTATATGACCTCCAAATTGATCATAACTAAAAAGGTTAGTAATTTCTATAATTGGAAAAATAATATTATTTTCTAAATACTATTGTAAATAATATCCCCCTTTGGCATTGATGACAACACTTAGTGAAAAATGGCTAAATGTCCATCTAAAATATGTCAAATCCTAAAAAATATTCCCCCCTTAAAATGTGATGTCATTAAACACACTCCCCACCTTTGACATCAATATAAAAGGAAGGGATAAAAACCAAAAGTTTCTACTAAAATTCTATGTTTTCTACATGTACATGTATAAGTTTGATAAAAAATGGATGCAGGAGAATCTTGGGTTTTTTTGAAATCTTGCATCAACCAAAAATATTTCCTATTTATTGGTCCTCTCTACTATTTGAGGTATGACCCTAGTTGTTCGTGTTCTTTCTTTTCATGTAGTTGGAATCATGATGAGGACCTATGGTGAATCATCTTTCTATGTTCGTAGAACTTCATTTGATTTTGCCAAAAAGTTATACTCCTCTTTTTTTAAGGCGTGCTCATTTCCTGGCATATCAAGTAACATGTGGTTATTTTGGTCTACGAGGTTTGTGGGATATCAAGGATTTATTTGGACTTGGGAATATCTTCTTGGATTACATATGGACCTATCTTTATCCCCATAGATGCTATTTTTCTTGTTTGTTTGGTCTCTAATTTATACTTTAAGGAAGGTCCTACTTTTGTAATAAATGCACCTATCCGACTGACTTGTGGTCATGGTGGCTATATATTTGAGATCTAGGATTAGAATAGGTAGTGATCTAGATAGTAGAAGGAGGATGCCATCAACTTGGCTCTATAAGCTTGAGCTTCTAAGCACATACATTATATATTAGTTGTACATGGTTGTAACTAGGTAGGCTTTATTATTGACATGCTATAAGAAGATTGTCTAATCATATCTGAATTTGAAATCAATATATATCTTATGATTTCTTCCATATTAGTGTTGGATTCCATGTTCTTACTCTAGAAAACTATTTTTTTGAGTGATCCTTGGTTCATTTTACCATTCTACCTTGCATTAGGTTGTATTAGAGCAAGTTTTCTTTCCTTGCAAAGTTTTGGGATCATGGAGAACCCTAATAGGATTGGTTGTAGGGTGGTAGATCTAATTTTTGACCTATAACTTGCATAGGGGTATCATAATTTGAAGAAATATTGTCAAAATAGTTTAGGGTAGAGGAAATGCATAACATTCATGTTGGAATAAAGATAGGGCAACTGAAAGGGGGGGGGGGGGTGAATCAGTTGCTTACAAAAATTAATCCGTAGTTCCCTTAGATGTCTTAAAGATCTAGTTACTACTAAGACTCGGTAAATAAATGCTATAACTCGGTAAATTAAACTATTAATTATTTTTTAGGCATTCATGCATGCAGCTGAAAATAAATGAACACAAGAGACACCAGATTTAACGTGGAAACCCAATATGGGAAAAACCACCAAGTAACTAGTCACCAATTTTTCACTCTTCTGAAGTGAGCCTTATCAGGAGACAACCCTATTAAAGGTTACAATACACACTGTTAGGTGTGACCCTATTAGAGGATTTAATTACCCTATTAGGAGTGGCCTTGCTAAAGGTCTTTAGAACAATTCAATTGAACTATCACCTTGTTATAGGATTTACAAAATGGTTGTTAAACCAACTTTGTTAAGAGATTTAAAATCACTGCTACAATGGTTAGAAAGAAATAATGAATTGACCTATACAAGATGCAACTAAATTTTCTAGTTATAGGTCTCTGTTCAGCATCATTAGATCCTCCTTGATCAAATATGGCTCTGCTGCTCCTCAATGATCTTTGATCATCCTTCAAATTTGCTTCCACAATAATCAATCTTCATATTATGTTAATTCCATTTTTCACACTTAGAATTTGTGACTTGACCTCTTATACCATTCAGATTGTCAAGTTGGCCCATTTACATGTTGCATTTACCAATAAACCATACATCAGTCAGTTGTAGATATTTCTCTGAACAAATAAACATTATTTCATAAAACAGTGAAATACTTTACTGGTTGACCCTGTTCGGTAAATACTGCTTCCAAAAATTACCTAAGTTAACCTTCTTGACTTGGTTAACATTGCAATATCTGTAAAATCCTCTGGCTGCTGAGTTTACTCGGTAAGAACTAAATTCTTTAATGAGAGCTTAGTAAGAACTACTTTTGCCACATTTCTTTTGATGACCGAGTGAGCTTGGTAAGAACTACTTCAGTCACATTTGCTTTGATGATTGAGTGAGCTCGGTAAGAACTGCTTCAGTCACATTTCCTTTGATGACTAGGTTAGATCGGTAGATTTTGTCCTTTGCCTTGCTGACCATCTGAGCTCGATAAACATTGTCCTTTTCCTTGCTAACCTTCTGAGCTTGGTAGATACTGTCCTTTGCCTTGCTAACCTTCTGAGCTCGATAAACACTGTCCTTTTCCTTGCTGACCTTTTGAGCTTGGTAGATACTTTCCGATGACTGATATGAAATTTTTGTGACGTCAAAGACAACACACAATTTGAACAATTGTATCTAACAATTCAATAATGGACATGTTGAGAAAAATGCAGCTAGACTTGAAACTATTGAGATAGCCTAAAGAATAGGAGTACATCTTGATGGCTCTGGTGATGAAGAAGAGGTTGTTGCACCTAATCCTAAACTTGAAGAAGATAAAAATTAGAAAAGGGTTTTTAGAGATTTATCGAGAGCAAATTCTAGACTTTCTTCTGAACTCTTAAGTTACTATGGAAAGTTTGATATAGATGATTTTTTGGATTGGATCTATGAGATTAAGAATAATTTTGATTATGAAAGTATCCCCATAGATAGGAAAGTAAGGGTAGGAACTACTAAGTTGAGAGGATGTTCTTCTCTTTGGTGGGAATACTACAATTGATAAATAAAGAAGAGGAAAGGAAAAGATTAAGGGTTGGGTGAAAATGATTGGTAATTTAAAAAAGAATTTCCTTTATGTTTATTATCAAGTTAATTTGATGAGAAAAAGACAAAATTTGAGACATATGACTCTCAAAGATTATATTTGGACAATTAGATCTAGACATGTTGATGATGTAGTTGAAAAGGTTGCTAGATATCTAAATAGACTGAGGACTTCAATTTAAGATGATATCAATTTTTTGAGGATAGAAAGTGTTGAAGAAGCATACTTGTATGCCTCAAGAGATAAAAAAGTATTAGAAAAGAAGCAAGAATATATACAAAGGAAAAGAGGTGGAAGTTTTAGAAAAGTAGAGATTGAACTTATAGAGAAAGTAGTAGACTTGATAATACATCACATGAAAAAGGAAAATTAGAATGGAAAGAAAATGCTAGTAGTGGAAGATGTAACTACACTAGAGGTAATTATTCTGGTTACTCTAGGAATAATAGTATTGCCAAAAGGGAAGATAGATTTTTTGGGAGGTTGGTGCCTCCATCCCATCTAGGTGAAGGTACTACTGAACATAGACTAATGGATTTGTGATATTTTCTTAGCTACCTCCAATGGATCCTTGTATCTAACTATTGTAATGCTCATTGATAGATCAAGCTTTTGGTTAAACAACAATTATTTCAAAAAGTGGTATCAAAGTGCTAGGTAATGGCTTCAAATCCATTGGGTCATGTTGAGGGAGTGATTTTTGGGAGGTTGGTGCCTCTATCACCTCTAGGTGAAGGTACTGTTCAACATAGATTGATGCATTTATGACATGTGCTCCACCTCCCATGTATCCTTGTCTCTAGTTGTTGTAGCATTCATTGAAAACTCAAGATTTTTGTTTAATGACAACAATGATTCCAATAAGGTCTTGATTTAAGGTCACTTATTCTAAGTGTGGAGATAAAGGACATAGAGCCTTTGAATGTGCCATTTCTAGCAAAAATATAGGAAGTAGTAGTAGAAATTATTTGATTCAAGAAGAAGCTATTAACCCTCCTAATGAACTTGAAAATGGAGAGAACCTAATGATCAAAATAACTTTGTGCAATGAGCAGTTGAATGAAGAACCTATTTTGAGAAAATGTCTTTTCAAGGCCAGATATTAGATTGTAGAAAAATGTTACAAGGTGATAATTGATAGCATAGTTCAAAAAAATTGGCATATGAGGATTTAGGTCGATCAAGGAGAGAGAGTAGGCAAGAGGGCTTTGTAACTTGGCTCCGTAGAGCCCTCTTCATTGCATTGTGAACACTCAATTTGTGTCACACTCTAAACCATTCTATCCAAATGATTCCATGAGTTGGAATGCTTGGATGCTGGCTTAGAGCTCCCTATCCATGGAGTGCAAGAGAGTATATTTCAAAAATAAGAAAGCTCTCAGATGAGCCTTAGAGATACTCTTCTTGCTAGTAAACCATGCAATGGGAGGTTCCAAAGACAAGATGCAAGAATGCAAATGTCTCAAGGAGTTCCTCAAGAATGCAGTGCAACTAAAGATTAAACTAGAATGAATATGAAAAGTGCAGCTATTCTAAGCATGGATGAGAATGTTACAATCCAAATATTAAGCTATGTGAGATAGATTATTGCAAAATAGAAGCTAAAATAATATGCAACATGAATCTAAGCTAAAATGCTATGGTATGAGAGAATGTAGACAAGAAATAGAAGTTCTCCACAAAGCTCCAAAGAAACCCGTTAGAAAACTTGCAGCATAACAATATTCAAAATGAGGATAGATTGAGGGGGAAAGCTCTCTCCCTTTTAAAGATGTATGGATGGTAGAGATCAAGATCAAGATGGTGGATGATCAATAGTGGAATTCAAAAAAAGGAGTGATCCATGTGCACACACAAGTCAACCAATAGAATATAAGTTGACTTGTCATATAAGACAAAAGTCACAAAGCCTTTTCTTTTAATTGCAAAATAGAAAAAGGACTTTATGTTTGCACTTTAAGTGGGTTAGAAGAATGGGGTCTTTTATTTAATTAAAAGGGGACATGTTCTTTTAATCAAATAATGAACTTAGGATAGCATAGTCAAACTATAGGTTATAATCAAATAAATTGATTATTAGCAATTTGGCTTAGGTAAGTGATTAAATTAATTTACCCAAAATGTTGAAAAGGGGGCTAATAGTCTAGATGACCATTTTTAGGTGATTACATTTGCCCCTCTTTGACTAATGTGTGATCAATCTAGGAACACATTATGTCAAAGAAAATAGAAAGCCAAGTAGGCGGTGATAGATATAGATATCTGATTTTGAAGAACGAAATGTAGAAAAAGATAGCCAAAGAAAATAGAAAGCCAAGTAGGCGGTGATAGATATAGATATCTGATTTTGAAGAATGAAATGTAGAAAAAGATGGCAAGTCCTAAATGTACAACCTGATAGTGGTAGTACTGAACACTAGGAAAAGATGATGTCAGGATCCAAAAAGAATTTTAACACCTAGCAAAGTGAATAGATCAAGAGCAAGTGATAAGGTCAAACAAATGCTCCTAAGAAATAGATAGCTGTAACAATCAGCAATAGAGTATTTCTGCCCCCTCGAGATCGAAATTGAAATGGGGTAAGGGGATGCAGAAACTGGCTAGACATGAGAAAAATAGAATAAAGCAATGTCCAAGATGACAAATAGATGATTAGAACCCAAGAATGACTATAAGAAGTTGATAAAATGCCCTAGTTTGACTAGAGTTGACCTTGAAGGATATAGCATAAAAATTTGGTCAAAATGAGTAGAAAGGTGATTTTAGACATGAAACGGTGAATTGAAGTAGATATGAAGTATGGAAATGATGAATACATGAAGAAATGAAGATGCCCCAGTGATGATTAAGAGATTAGATCTCAAAAGGTCAACTAACTGTGTAGAAGAAAGTAGAATTTTAAAAGACAATTTTGACCATCAAGATGAACTCAAATTTGGATTTCGATCTCGAAAATGAATCTAGGATGTTGAAATTATTTAATAGGTCAAAAATTTATATAATGTGATGATAAGATAGAAAAGAGATGAAGCGAAAGATTAAGAAGGTGAAAAGACATGAACAAGAAGAAAATAAAGAAATATATGAAAGGAGTTAGCCGATATGTCTATGAAAAGATGAAGAGAGAGCTCTCCCCATATGCAAGAATGCAAGACTAAGCTAGAAAATGAACCTAAAATGCAAGCTAATATGAAAAGTGGTTTACCAGCAAGAAGTGCATAACATTTAGACTCTTAATTTTATCATTGAGCATTTATTAGGGACATCATGAGATCATACAACCATCACTAGTATAACTATGAGGATATGAATATGATCGATATCAGATAGGTATGTGGAAATCCAATCTAAGCATCAGAGACATGTAAGTCAAGATAACTATGCGATTAGATTCCATAAGTTTAATTTAGCAAGATTACACCTATATCAAGGAATAAGCACTAGGATAAACCCCAAGTGTAGTCTTGTGAAACAGTCAAGGATGATACATTTATAAGTCAAAGTGTTGAATAGGACAAGCACAAATGCTGACAACACTATAGACAAAAAAAGTATACCCACAAGCAGAAATGAAGAAAACATGCCCCATATCCCCAATCTTCTAGTCAATGACACCCTTGAAAGACTATTAGGGATGGAACATATAGTAAAGAAATACTCATAGACATCACACAAAGTAGATAAAGATCAACATAGCTCAGTCGTTTAAGTGTTAAAGTGCGTGTGTGTAAGTCACTCGGCCATTTCTTCAAGACTTGATTCTGATAGTGAGAAATATCGTGACATCAGAGACCATAGGTAAACTATCTGTAAAGTGTTAAAAAACACTTGATGTCAAAGTGGGGAAAGTGTTGAGAAACACTATTTTGTGAGTTGTCAAAGAAACCCTAATGCACAAGAATACCTCAATAGGCTAAGTAGCTATGCCCTCGAGATGAGGACAAGAAACAATTCCAAGCTAGAAAATGTGTAGTGAAATAGGTGATTGAGACTAATAGACATAGGTGCAAGGGTTTCAAGTAGTGCTTGTTTCTAGATTTTCACCACTTGATAGATTTTTGTTAGGACTTTTTTCAATTTTTTTGTATTTTTGTATTTTTGATTTTTTTGGTGATACATCAAAGCACCTATTGCTAGGTTTTCACTAAGATGATCATTTTTTCGAAACATTTTCTGATTTTTAGGATTTTTTCAGCATCATATATGATTTTTTTTGAAATTTTTAGAATAATTTAGAGATCACTAGTTCTCAAGCAAGATCACATCATTTTCTCCCAATGTCTAGCAAGGTATAGGATATGATGGAGCAACGAGCCAGTGGATAAGCAAAGATGGATGAAAAAAGAGTATGAAGCAAGTGAAAGTGATCCTCAAGGTCTGACTCCTCAAGAGTACCCAAGCTAGGGAAAGAGGTGAAATAGTCATATGAAGCATGTTTTGGATAAGCAATGGAAGTAATGAGAAAGATAGCATGTAGGATAAGTAATGAAACCAACAAGTGCGATAGCATATAAGATAAGCAATGGAAGCCAATGAGTAAGATAGCATGTAGGATAAGCAATGGAAGCCAATGAGAGAGATAGCATGAAAGTGTGCAATCAAAGAGAGTAGCCATGTCAAGAGACCTATGAGAACCATGTTTCATTTATTATGATCAAGACCAAGGGGTCAACTAGATAGGATAGTGATGGGATAGAGCAATAAAAATAAAGCTCAAGATGGAGGCTATGAGGGAATGAGAAAGCACAAATAGAGAATCTCATGGATAAGATAGCCAATATGCAAAGATAGCTCAACATTGTCAAGATCAAAGAGAGAAGATGGGATAGATGGATGGTGAAAGAATTATGCATGATGCTTGTTTGCCAAGTTTTCATCATGGTACTTATCCAAGGTGCCACAAGAAGTAGTTTTCACCATAGGATAAATTTATTTCTCTTTACTTTTGCTACCAAGGTGCCACAAGAAGTAGTTTTCACCAAGGCACATTTTTTTTTTTTTTTTTTTTGCTTTTTTCCTTTTTCTATTTTTTTGGAATTTTTTTTTGAAATTTTTAGAAAGAGCTTAAGCTTTTTGAATGTAGATAGTGCTCCTATAGAACATATAAGTCATGATAAGCCAAGACCATAGAAAGGTATGCTCAAAGATGTTGATAGGGTGATGAAAGAGAAATGGTAGTAGGAAGAGTATATGGAGGATAACAGTTCATGTATAGAAAGTAAGTGTAAGCTTTAGAGGATTTCATGAGGGTAGTTGAAATATTGGACAAGATTAGCATTGAAACACACCTTGAAGGGTATTGGAATGATGGAGGAATCATGGATGAAGTAGCTTGAGGTTTAGATCTATGAGGTGGTAGAAGAGATTTGGAAAAAGGTGGAGTGGAAGGCTTTGGAATATTTTTAGAAAGATTTTTGGAAGAAGATGGAATGGAAGCCTTTGGAAGCTTGAATGCCAACTTTGAAGTATTTTCAATATTCAAGTCTTTCAAAAGAGACTTGGGAATCCACATAGCTTTAGATTTTCCTCGTTCTTTGGGTGCTTGAGAGTGCCTTTGTATAATGATGGATTTAGGAACCCATATTTTCTTTGGTTTAGCTCTTTGAGTAGTGGACCTTTGCAATCTCTTTTGTGCATTCTCCTTCTTAGCATTCACATTTCAATTAGATGGGACATAGTGATCTTTCTTTTTCAATGGATTCTTATGTTTATTCTCACTTCCAAAGTACTTGGGATTTGTGGATGAATAAGGATGATATGACTGGTTTAGATGTATATATGGGTGAAAAGTCATCAAGGATGAGTGTCTTTGTTGATCTTGAGGTATTATAGGAGATCTAGGGAATGAGCTAGGAGTAAATGTAGGACATGGAGGAACATAAGGCCCCAATATGGATGGAAGGTTTGAAGGCTTTAGATTTGATAGATAAGGACCAAGGATAGACTTAGGAGATGCAAATGGATAGTGAAAAGGGATATCAACATCTTTAGAGTGAGCAACATGGTCAAAGCCATCAATATACTCATGAGTAGCTTTGACAGGAGAAATATTTTTAATAGGAGCACTTGAAGCTTGAGCACAATTTTGAAGTGGATATGGAGAAGTAGAACATGAAGGGATGCTTTGATCTTGACAAGTAGCTTTGAATAGCATAGGAAGAGAACTTTTCTCATAATTTTCAGTAAGCTCAAGGGAGATAATGGAAGTGATATCTTCATCATACTTAGGAGGTGGACAAGGTATAGGATATGGAGGGAAAAAATCTTGAAAGAGACAAAAGGGTGCTTGATCTTGATCTTTCTTGACATTTATAGCTTTTTCTTTTTCAGAGTCCTCTTGACATGGAACCACTTCTAAGGACAAGGGAGAATGAAGAGTGAATGGAGTAGTGCTTGGATTAGGCATAGTAGTGCATGAAGGTTGAGGATGTTTAGGATTAGTAGCATGGAAAAGGTTTGCAACCAAATGAAGGTTAGCTTGAGTTTCTTTTAGAGGTAGCCCTTGAGGATATGTGTAGTCAATGTGGAAAGCATTAGGTTCTTTATTTGATGGAGGCATGTTGGAAAGCTTTGAAGTGTTGGGAGATGCACGAGTGTTGGAAGAAGTGGAAGATGTAATAGAGCTGCTACTAGACATAGTTTCATTAATGTAATCTTTCTCAAGAAAAGTATCCTCAGCACATGAGTCACTAGAGGTTCCAAGATCAACAATCTCATCATCAATGAGATCTTGGATTTTATGTTTAAGCTCTATACAATCAGAAGTAGCATGGTCATTAGATCGATGTGAGGCACAATAGGTATCCAAGAATGGGTTTCCAATTGAGCTAGACTTAGTTAACATGATGATCTTGGTGCTAATAATTTTTTGCAAAGTGTCATCATAAGAATTTTCCAAGGGAGCAAAAGTTCTATTAGAATTATGTCTATAGTCCTTTGGTTGTTTCTCAAGTGAATAGAATGCATCCATGTATTCATTATTATCTTGGTCAAAGATAGGTCCATCATGAAATTTTGGCATAAGCTCAAATGCTTGTTCTCTACAGAGGTCTTTAGATCTAGAAGATGAAGACATTTGATGTCTTGAAGTAGAGCATGTAAAGACTCACATGCATGTAAAGACCTTAAGGAAGATTCATTTAATGATGCAATCTTCTCCTCTAACCTTTTCTCAAGTTTAGACTTCATTTCCATCATGCGATTAGAGAGACGAAGGTAAGAAATATCATTTGTCTCTTCTAGTTCTTTGTATTGTGCATATATATCTTGAAACTCTTTAGTGACATGGAGGATATCATGATCATCTAGATTTGGCCAAGGTTTGATAGCACAAGGTTTAGATTCCATAGTTTTAGATGCAAAGCCAAGCATAAAATAGTCTAGAAGATAACTTGATGTTGAAACTATAGGAGGTAGAGTGTTCACTTGCCAAGATAGTAGAGAGAGATTAAAGCGACTTGTCAAAAAATATGTCCAAGAAACTTATGACATGAATGACTCAAGTCAATAGCTAGGCAAGATGCCCAAATAGCCAAATAGATAGAGCAAGCAAGGGTGACAAGTGAACAAATTTCTCAACCCAAGAGTGTTGTCAAGAAATCAAGGTAACTATTTTAGCAAAAGGATAACTAGCAAGCATGCATAGACCATGAAGACAAAAAGACCAAGAGCACTAAGACCAAAGAGCCACTTTAAGCATGTTCAAGAACTAGAGACATAGAAAATAAAAATCAAATGATGAGACTCCCCTTAGCAAGCAACACAAGAAAATGTTTGCATTTGATGTTTTGACTTGGTTGACAAAGTTTGACAATAGTTGATAGCATAGCAAGTTTGATATTCAAAAACAATTTCTTTACAAGCAAGATAATGGCACATGGAGTAGTCTTCAAAAAATCAAGCAAGGGACAAAGAAACCTTGCATGATACAAGCATATGTGAGGTCTTAAAAGAAAGCCGTCTAACTATCATCATGTGTATGTTCCAAAGATTTCCACAAGTCTAGCACATTTGAGAACACATCAAGCAATATCTACCTAAAAGTCATGGTTCATTACTCAACAACTTCGCCCACGCTTGATGCTCCTTTGCCTCACACCAAGTGGTTTTCCACAAGAGATATTGGCTTTGTCATGAAAATGCCATAAGCATAACCAAGGGAACATAGATGGTGAGTGTAAAATCTTGGGGTGATCCGGGTAGTCCACTAGGATCAATTCTTGCACCAAGAAGTTGAGTGGCTAAAAAAGGTAGTTACTAACTTAGGGTGTTTAGATAGGGCTTCCGTTCATAGTGTTCCTCTTGATCCCAATTATGGGACACCTCACCTTGTGATGAGTAACCAATCTCACGATCACAAGAGTACCTTAAGCATTCTTGCCTAGTGATCTCCCTATGGTTGAAATCCCATAAGAGATCACACTAGGTGAAGATAAACACTACGTCTACCAAAGTTTTGTGTCCTTGATAGCTTTGAGTTTATAGTGGGTTGGAAGAGCCAGGTAATTTGCTTGTCCCCACTTGGGTCGTTCCTCTTAGGTTGTCCGAGAGTAGGCCCTCTTAAGGATTCTAACTACACAAAGTGAATCAACTTTTGGAAGTCAAGATTTCTGGTTCACCACAAGGGTGAAGAGCATACTCTCCTATTCCAATCATTTTCTCCCAAACACGCCAAGAAGATTTAGTTGCCTCTTACTCTTGAAACCAAATGGTAAGTCAAGATTTTTGATTCACCACAAGGGTGAAGAGCATACTCTCCTATCACCAAAAGATCTCAGTTGTGAGTTTTAATGTGCCTAAAAATAAACAAGTAGTATGTACCACACATGAAAACAAAAAAGAAAGAAATTTTGGGGTTTTATGCTTTGGGCAGCCCTGCAAACAATTGTTAGTAGCCCTTGTGCATTTGAAGCTTTGACATGCATTCTTTTTATGCAATGTTTCAATTTTTTTTTATAAGGATGGAAACCTGTAATCAAAACTTGTTAGCACCAAAAGTTAGTGTGAAATAACATAAAAATCTTCAATAAAAAGTGGTGAGTTGCCTCAAAAATCCAATTTATCTTCCAACCAAGTGCATGCAAAGAAAGTGCAAGTTAATCACAAATGCTCTCATTTTTACTCTTTGATTTTGACCTAGTCAACAAGATTGGACTTTTTTGCTATGATTTCGGATCTAAAAATAGAAATGGAAAGAAGAGACCCATACTAAAAATCAGAGAGCTTTCCAAAAATGTAAGAAATTCAAAAAAATCTCTTTATTTTCTCCCTAGAGATCAATTTTGTCAAAACAGGCCAAATTTATCAAATTGAGTTTTTGATCCTTAATATGACCTCAAAATTCAAAACACAAAGAAAGAACCTCCATTAGAATTCAAAAAAATTTCTGAAAATGTAAGTTTTTCTAAAAAATGCACTGATTTGTGATCAAAAACAACTTTTTATTAAAAATAAAGAAAAAATCATAACTCCCGAAAATCACTTCAAAATTCTCTGAAAATTGAACTAAGGAATTTTGAACACATACTTAACCTGCAAAAAGAATTTCAGAACCAAAATCCAAGTGGTTTAAAAGATATGATCAAATCTTTAAACCAACTAAATTTTTGGCCTTCAAACCAATCTACTTATGGGTTGGCCTTAAAATTCAAGTGATAATTCTACAAAAGCACTTGATTGGATCCAATATGCTACTGTAAAAAACCAAAGATAAAAAATTAAAGAAAATAGAGCTAGAAACTTAATTCAAGCCTCACGGTGGGCGCCAAAAATGTACACTCGATTTGTGTCACACTCTAAACCATTCTATCCAAATGATTCCATGAGTTGGAATGCTTGGATGCCGGCTTAGAGCTCCCTATCCATGGAGTGCAAGAGAGTATATTTCAAAAATAAGAAAGCTCTCAGATGAGCCTTAGAGATACTCTTCTTGCTAGTAAACCATGCAATGGGAGGTTCCAAAGACAAGATGTAAGAATGCAAATGTCTCAAGGAGTTCCTCAAGAATGCAGTGCAACTAAAGATTAAATTAGAATGAATATGAAAAGTGCAGCTATTCTAAGCATGGATGAGAATGTTACAATCCAAATATTAAGCTATGTGAGATAGATTGTTGCAAAATAGAAGCTAAACTAATATGCAACATGAATCTAAGCTAAAATGCTATGGTATGAGAGAATGTAGACAAGAAATAGAAGTTCTCCACAAAGCTCCAAAGAAACTTGTTAGAAAACTTGCAGCATAACAATATTCAAAATGAGGATGGATTGAGGGGGAAAGCTCTCTCCCTTTTAAAGATGTATGGATGGTAGAGATCAAGATGAAGATGGTGGATGATGAACAGTGGAATTCAAAAAGAGGAGTGATCCATGTGCACACACAAGTCAACCAATAGAATATAAGTTGACTTGTCATATAAGACAAAAGTCACAAAGCCTTTTCTTTTAATTGCAAAATAGAAAAAGGACTTTATGTGTGCACTTTAAGTGGGTTAGAAGAATGGGGTCTTTTATTTAATTAAAATGGGACATGTTCTTTTAATCAAATAATGAACTTAGGATAGCATAGTCAAACTATAGGTTATAATCAAATAAATTGATTATTAGCAATTTGGCTTAGGTAAGTGATTAAATTAATTTACCCAAAATGTTGAAAAGGGGGCTAATAGTCTAGATGACCATTTTTAGGTGATTACGCATTGCACTACCGATTAATGATCTCTTCATCCCTTGGAAATGTCTTTAATGCCTTGTTCTCCAAGATTTTTATACAAAATCACTCTTCTTTTTTCTCTCCCATTTTGCCTAAAATCCCTTAAAGGAAGCCCTTGTTTCCATTACTCAGTGCCCACAAATTTGAGAAGGTGAAGGATCCTAACCATGACCAACACACTTCCAGATAGGACTAGGCTTGTAGATATTTCAAATAAGAATTGAAAGGATCTTGAGTCATTGAACTGGGAGAAAAAGTTATCCAACACAACCAAAGGTTAGATGCTGCCGCTTCCATTTCAGATGCTTCCTGGAGAGACAAAGATGGAGGTAAGGAACTAGCTTCCCCTAAATTCATCATTAAACCTAATGAAAAAATTTAGTTAGATTTGATTAAGGAGAAAAGTAGGCTAAAAAATTATGCTAGTTTTTTGATGAAATGGACCCATCTATTTTACCTTCTAGAAACTTTCTAAATGATTGGCTGCATAATGTTTGGGGCAATAAATTAGGGTTTCACTACTCCTTCTACTGAATAGTTCAAAAAGGTCTTTTCATACTGATATTTTATAACCCCAAATCCCAAAAAGCCATTGTTGAAAGATAATTCTAGAGAGTTATTTAGCATGAATTCAGAGCCCTACCTTAGTCTATGGATGTTGTTAATGATAAAATTCTTGCATTATCTTGTCCAAGATGGGTTATGGTCAGTAACCTCTCACCATTTGTATAAAATTTCATTCCTCAATTTTTGGAACCAATAGATAGGGTTTTGAAGGTTGATCATTCTAATACTTTAATCCCTAATTTAGATGTGTATGTTCTACTCTTTATCTATTTGAGCATAGATGCACCTGATATCATTTGGCTAGAACTGGATAATTCCCCCCTTGAATGCCAAATCTCATATATGGGTGGCCTTAATGCTTGCTATTTGTGTAGAAAAGAAGGGAATAGAAGGAAGTAATGTCCTCTTTTGACAAAGAAAAAGAAATGCCTGTCTACTACCATCCCCCTCTTATCCAAGCCCCCCTAATGGTTCTCCCCCCTGAAATTCAAATCCTCCATTTGTCATGTAAGTATGAACTCTACTCCAGACATGCCTCAATTAGACCTAGCCAACCAAGCTTGGATGGAAAATGTGGATGACATTCATACCTCCGTTGATATTCTAAAAAACCAATTTTTAGTGAACTCTAATGATGTTTCTTTGAGTAAAGACTTAACCCTAAGGGTAGAAATTGGTATGGATTTCAAACACCAAAGAAAATTTTAACCCTGGCTCTAATTCTTGCTAGCCCCCTACTTCTCACCTTAATGCTCAACAGTTGGCTCTCAAAACCATAAATGTAAGGGCTCAGCTTCATAAATCTACTCCTCCTGGTGTAGATCTTCACACTTCCCATTCTCCCATCTAGGGGAATGTTTTTCCTTTTCCTTCTCTTCCTCCTATTTGTGCTTCTTTAGAGGCTATTATTGATGTTTAGGGGGTGGAGGAAGTCCTTGAATATGAGGATATAAAAATTCCTATAGTAGCAAATTGTATTCTCCCTAAGGAGAGGCTGAATGATTATGAGCTCATTATTATCCTAACTCCTCCTCCCTTGCCTTCCCCCATTATCAGGGGTATTTCCCCCATTTCTATCATAATTATTAGAAATATTTCCTTGTTAGTTCCTCTAGAGAGGATAGCCAAGTTGAAGAGAAGGTACAAACCAACATTCCTCTAGATGGAAAGTCTGGGGTTGATTTAGTGAAGTAGTATTTAGTTGAACATGAATCTTTTGCATTTAAAGCTAAATATAAGGGAAGAAAACATAAAAATATGAGTAAGTCAGAGCCTTTCATTCTTAGTAAGGGGGAAGTAGTGAGGAGAAAAAAAGGGAAACCTCGACAATAATAGGCAATCCCAAACCCTCTAAAATTGCTTGAGAGAAGCTCCTAGACTTGTATAGAGGATTCCACTCCCCTATGGAAATTGATAAATGAAAAATTAGTATGGAGATGTTTAAGTTAGTATCTTGGAATGTCAGAGGATTGAAATCCTTTGACATAAATTATATTGCTAAAATGTTGATATCCTATTATTACAAGAAGTTAAAGCTATAGGCTTTTCATTGGAAATTTCTATAAGATGCATTTGGAAGGGTTTTCTAGATTTTTCCACCAATCACCAAAGAGGTAAAGGAGGTACCTCTATTCTAGTAGGTCCTAAAATGAAGAAATTTATCTATTAGTGGGGGTGTTCCCCTTGCAATTGGATAGCATGGGTTTCCTTCAAAGTTAAAGACTTTGAATTTGGTGTATGTTCAATATATGCTCCTAATGACCCCTATCATCGAGTCAAACTTTGGCAATGCCTCCCTTTTCTTCCTAACCTCCCATGGATCATGGATGGAGATTTCAATATGATAGAACATGCTCAAGACAAGCGTAGAGGATCTAAATTTGATTGGAAAATAAATGAAGAATATATTTAGATCTAATTAATTAATAAAATTAAACTCATCGATCTCATGGCTGGTTTGAAGAATCATTCAAAAGGCATATGGTTTACTTGGTCAAATTTTTAGAAAGGAGATGAAATAATTTACTCTAGACTTGATAGAGTATATTATAACAAAGACAACTTTAGCTACTCTAAACCTCAACGTGTAAATTTGGTTCAATTTGTTCCCTTTCACTCTTTGATCATTATATCGACATGGTGGAAATCTTTAGGATTAACCAACCTATCCACCAACATAAGAAACAAAATTCCTTTACTATGAATACTTCTCTAGTTGATGATGAGGATTTTTAGGCCATAATCTCAATCATTAATTGGTACAACTCCTCTGTTTAAAAACATAAGGACCCTTCAAGAAAATGGACTCAAAACCTTCAATCTTGGTAGAATCTATTTAAGACATTGGGCAAGAAAAAAGATAAGGATGCTAGGCTCCAAGAGCTAAAGTTTATTTCCTTCCTCCATGGAAAAGAGATGGATTTAGTAATTAGAGGTAGACAGTACCTTGGGAAGCTTCCAACAAGAAAAGCTCAAGGAGCTATTATTAGATCAAGGTTTAATTAGTTAAAGTTTGGAGATAAGGGTTCTAAAATGTTCTTTTAGATCTTGAAAATTAAAGAAGAAAAAGATAAGATTGATTTTTTGTGAGGATGGGAATAATATTATAGAACAAAGATCTATCCTTGATGCCTTCTCTAAATATTACAAAGCTCTCTTTAGGTCATAAGATGTTGATAATTGTATGAAAGGATCCAAAGAGAATATCTATTCTATTATTCCTAAGAAACTTTCTAAATCAAACTCTATACCTCTTGAAGCTCCTATTAGTTTAGAGGAAATTAAGGGAGCTATACAGAGTATGACCATAGAGAATGCCCCAAGGGTAGATGGCCTACTAGTAGAATTCTTAAAAACTGACATGGAGTGGATCAACACTAAACTCAAATAGTTATATGAATTTTTCCTTAGTAGAGGAACTTTAGGATCATAGATTAATACTGGTCTTATTAAACTTATTCCCAAAATTGGGATAAAACCCTTATAAAGAAACTAGAGGCCAATCACATTACTTAATGTATCATATACAATCTTCACCAAAATTCTAGCAACAATGGTGGAGAATATCCTTCACACGATTATCAATCTTACTTAGAATAGATTTGTTAAAGGCCACTATATATTGGAAAATCTAATAATTTTTTGGGAAACCATGGATTGGGATAAATCTTTTGGCCAACAAGTTGGTATGCTCCTCATTGATTATGAAAAAAGAATACAATAGAATATAATGGGAATTCATCTTGATGATGCATGATGCCTTAGGTTTCTCCCATCAATTCTTCCATATGATTTCAACCTTAATGAAAGATGCGGAAAAAAAACTATGGAAGTTAATGGGGCAAGATAAGGAGCATTCTATCTTTCTAGGTCAATGGATCCCTCCCTCTTTGCTATTGTTGCATATTCCTTTCATTATTTTCTTAGAGATCAAGTTCTCTTCCCAAAAATTAAAGGCTCTATTCTACCCAATCAAGAGGAAATAAAAGAAATCTAATTTGCTGATGATACTACAATCTTTTTTGCTCTTGAAGAGGAAAATATGACTCATCTCATGACTAAATTGGATATCTTTTTTAAAGCATCAGGTAATAAGATCTCCATCAATAAATTCAATATGTTAGGATGGGATGATAATGCTCCAATCTTGTGTGAGAAATTTAATATTGGTTGGGGAGGCCCAAATCATAGAGTAAGATATCTTGGTATCCCATTTGTAGTTAATCCTAATTTTAATCACCTGTGGTTCTGGATAAAGGAAAAGGTGACTGAGAAACTTAATAAATGGAACACTGCATATCTGACCATGGCTAGGAGGATTCAAGTTTGCTAGAAGATTCTCTCCTCATATACTATGTAATTTTCATTTTCTTGGTTATTCAATGTGGGTCAATTTCACTCTCTTCAAAAGATTATTAGAAATTTAATATGGTCAGATCGAAGAGGAGCTAAATTAGGCATGCAGTTAGATGAAACTAGTGTACTATGAGTAAGGACAATGGTGGATTGGGTCTTAAAGATCTTACACTTTAGGGTATTGTGTTAGTAATCAAATGGATTCTAAAAGCCATTGAGGGTGATGAGCCATGGAAGATCCTTGTTAGAAATAATATTTTTAATAGATTTCCTACTCGTGCAAAGAATTGGAGTGGATTAGATATATTAGATATCCTGGCTCTCGATGTTAAATTTTCTATCAAAGTTTCTAATATCTTTAAATCCTTATGGAAGGGTTGACTTACTGTCAGATCCCTATTAAGTCTTGTTCAGTGAATGGAAATTGGCAAAAGATGGTGTGGAAAAGGATCCATATGTCAAAATCTAAAAAAAGATGGCAAACTTTGGCTCTTGTACATGGCTATTTTGCTAAGAAATGGGCACAAGTTGTCATTTGTAGATTTTAAGATATCTTTATGGATGTCAACCTTATTCAATGGGATGCTCTTTAAGCTAGGTTCAACCTTCCTAATTCTCATTAGAGGACTTATTGCTCTGTTAAACTTGTGATTGAGAGATCTTTGGCCTCCTTCTCTTGCTCTCCCTCCTGCTATTCATTTTAGCTGAGATGGCTTGACTCTACCCTTCTCCACCTTGTCAAGTCCAAATAGATTTATTATTCCCTTACTGGTAGCCATACCACCCTTGGTCATCTCAATTCTCTTTGGAACCTTACCCTTAATCCCTTGACTTGGAAAAAATATTTGCAAAAGCTCCAGTCTAAACTTGTTGAACCTAAGATTTCTTGTTTTCTTTGGAAATTCTGGTTGCACAAATTACCATTCAAGAAGCCAAGAAGGGTGCCTAACACCTATCTTTTTTTCTAGTAGAATGAATCTATCCTTCATCTTTTTTCTTCTGCCCTTTTGCTAAAGGTGTTTGGGATATGTTTCATTTATCCTTTGATAGGAACTTCAGTATTCATAATATTCTTTCTAGGAAGATCTGTAGGAATAAATTTTTCAATTTATTATGGTCTATTTTATCTTCTCATAGTCTCTAGCTGATTTGGAAACTTAGGAATAATGATGTATTTTAGGGAAAAGCTAGATTTCTTTTCGAGTCTCAAAAGAGCCTCATAGTACTTGATGTTTTTCTACAGGTAACAAAAATCTTCAAACTAAAAGAAGTTGACTTCCTAAAGATTCTAAAAGAAGGAAAAGGGACTGTGGAATTAAAAGACTTGGCTCATGGTTACACTTTACTTAAAAAGGTTGAAGAAGTTAACATTCCCCTAGTGCAACTAGTGAACAAGATAAAATATGAAGGTAATTGGAAACCAAAGAATTCAGTTTCCTCATCGCCTGACTCATACCTCATTCCTTCTCTAGTTAGACATGCCACTATAGACTACAAATATGAGGAGGAGGACTAAATTTTACCATTTTCTTTAGTTTTGATAACTTTATATATATATATATATATATATATATATATATATATATATATATATATATATATATATATATATATATATATATATATATATATATATATATATACATATATATATACATACATACATACATACATACATACATACATACATACATACATACATATGTATATATATGTATATGTATATATATGTAGTAACTGATACACTTCATTATCGTAGTCTATCATATATTATTTTTCAGTTCTCTTTTTTGGAGTTGGAGAATGGGTCTGGCATTCTCACATCTCTTAGGGTGATAGAAGGCTAAAAAGTATCTTAATATACTATTTTGTTCTCTCATATTTTTTCTTGATATGCAATATTATAAAAAATTGGTATCTAAGGAAACAACATCCAAGTTGTAGTTACAAAGATTGAAATACCTTAACCCTTATCATATTTCTTGGATCAAGGATGAGCACAAGTTAGTGGTAAGTGAACAATGCATTGTGAGATTCAAGATTGGAAATTACTTTATTGGAGTCTTGTGTGATATTATGCCTATCGATTATTGCTATATTCTTTTGGGAATACCTTAATAGTATGATAGACAATATTTTCATGATGATAGATTAATCAATATACTATATGGGAACATAGAAAGAAACAAGTCTTGTTGCCTTTGATAGAGAAACCTGAGGAAAATAATTGCACTATAGTTAGAGTCTTCTTGGTTGAAGGAAATCAATTTGTGAAGGAACAAGATAAACTTGAGAATGCACTTAAGGTTAGATCTTTGTTGATAGAATTTCAAGACATTATTTTAGATAATGTACCTAGTTGATTACTCTTGTAAGAAATATCAATCATTGTATGAGCTTAGTACCTGGGGCTAGTTTTCCTAATAAAGCACCACATAGATTAGCACCCCCAAAGAATGAAGACCTAAATAGACAAGTGCAAGAATTTCCAAAAAAAATTTAATGAGACATTTTTTTAGTCCTTATGAAATACCTATTGTATTGGCACCTAATAGGAATGAAGAATGGAGAATGTGTATTGATTCTAGAACTATAAACATAATTAAAATGAAATATAGATTTCCTTTGCTTAGAATGGATGAAATTGTGGATTCAATTCAAGCAAAGCATTTTACCAAAATTGATTTGAAAAATGGATATCAACATATTAGAATTAGTGAAGGGGATAAGTGGAAGAATACTTTTAAGACTAGTGAAGGTTTTTATGAGTGGTTATGCCTTTTGGTTTAACTAATACACCTAGTACTTTCATGAGATTAATGAATGAGGTTTTGAAGAAATTATTTGGTAAATTTGTGATTTTGTCTTAATGACATACTACTCTATAGTAAGACTAAAGATGGACACCTAATGTATATTTGACAAGTTTTGTAGAGGTTGAAGGAGGAAAATTTCTTTATACACTTGAAGAAATATTATTTTATGAAAGAAGAGATTGTGTACCTTGGTTTTGTGATCTCTAATGATGGATTAAAGATAGATATTGAAAAGGTAAAAGCTATACTTGAGTGACCTACACTTGAGAATGTTGGAGAAGTTAGACCATTTCATGGATTGACAAGTTTCTATAGGAAGTTTATCAAAAAGTATATTTTAGTATGTAATGCTATGATAGAGAAAATGAGAAATGATAAAAAGGAATTTATATGGACACATGGAGTGAACAAAATTTTTGAAACATTGAAACAAAAGGTAGAAAAATTACCTATGCTTGCTTTACCTAATTTTACTAAATTTTTTTTAGTTGACTGTGATGATAGTGGGAATGCAACTCGAGCTATTTTGAGTCAAGAAGGTAAGCCTATGGATTTATATAGTGAAAAGTTGAATGATGCTAAGAGGAAATATCTAGTTTATGATCAAGAGTTTTATGAAATTATTCAAGCTTTGAATTATTTGATGCCTAGAGAGTTTGTGTTGTACATTGATCATAAAGATTTATCATATTTGGGAAGCTCAAATAAGTTGAGTCAAAGAAATATGAAGTAGGTTGAGTATATGCAAAAATTTTCTTTTATATTGAAGCATAGAAGTGGACAGTCAAAAAAGGTAGTAAATACATTAAGTAGGAGAAGAAGTTTGTTAAAAAAGATGAGGGTTGAAGTACTTTGTATTGATGACTTAAAGAACTTATATGAAACTAATCTTGATTTTATAGAATCTTCAAAGGCTTGTAAGAATCATATGATAGATGAACAAGACAAGTGAGTTGATTAATTTATTTAAGAAGATTGTTATTGAAGGGGATTTAGTTTTGTATACCAAGAGAATCTATGAGAGATAATCTCATTAAAAAGAAACATTGTGGTGGACTTGTAGGACATTTTAGAATCGATAAGATAGAGAAGTTGATTGTAGAGAGATACTTTTGGCCATAGTTGTATAAGGATGTTAAGAAAAGGTGAAAAGTTACATAATTTGTCAATAGCTAAGAGGACTAGTTAAAATGTGGGCTTGTATACACCTTTACTAGTTCCTAGTAAACCTTGGGAAGATATCAGTATGGATTTGTTCTTAGATTACCTACAACTTAGAGAATTAATGATTCTATCTTTGTTGTAGTTGATAAATTTTCTCTAATGACACATTTTATACCTTGTAAGAAGACATCAGATGTAGTACACATAACAGATCTATGTTTAAGAGAAATTGACAGACTACATGGATTACCTAAGACCATTTTTTCAGATAGAGATACAAAGTTTACTAGTTATTTTTGGAGGACACTTTGGAAGAATTTGAATACTGAGCTTAAGTTTAGTTCTAAATTTCATCCATAGACATATGGACAAACATAAGTTGTGAATAGAAGTTTGGGTAACTTATTGAGATGCTTGATTGAAGATAAACCTATAAATTGGGACTTGGTTTTGGCACAAAAAGAATTTTCATATAACAATTTAGTGAATAGAAGTACTAAGAAGAAATTTTTTGGGATAGTGAATGCCATGAATCATAGAGGAACTATAGATTTGGGGAAATTGGATACTAAAATAAGGAGTAGTGTTGAAGTAGAAGAATTTTTGGACTTTATAAAGAATTTTCATGAGGAAGTGAAGAACAATCTAAATGAGAGTAATCTAGGATATAATGAGAGAGTAGCTAAGAGGAGAATACTTAAAATTTTTAAGATTTGAGATGAAGTGATAGTACATCTTATTTACCAAAAAGTGACACATTCTCTAAGATGTTTTATCCAAGGGATCCAATAGATTAGGAACCTTTAATGGTGACTTAGATCTTCTTATCTATGACAAAGGGAAAATAAGAAAATAGAGTAACAATGAGTATGGCTCTCAAATGATCCTCAATAGGAGACCCTTCCAAGGTGCACCATAGAATAAAATATTCAAATGAAAATGCAACTTTTACCAAGATGAGAATGTAAGACTAAGATATGATACAAAACAAGTAAAGAAGCTAATCTAAAAAAAAGAGCATTACAAATACCCTAGTTAAGCTATGTGATCTAAGCTAATTACAATAAAGAAAACTAAGCTAATATGCAAGTAACTAAAATTATAGTACTAGTATGTGCTCAAGTACTTAAGATTGTAAGTAGAGAAAATAATAACATAACACTAGAATGAACATGAGATATGAGAGAGTGAGGAGAGAGCCTCCTTATAAAGAGAAAAGGATGGTAAAATATTAAGAGGCAAAACATACAGTGGAGAATAATCCTCATGTTGATTTTGGTGCACAAGATTATTAGGAGGAAAAATCAATGGTTATGATTAAGAGGAAAAATATATGTGGATCATGATAAGAGGCAAAAGAGATTTCATTTTCTTGGAAAGCATGCTTTCAAAGTGTAGACAAAAATGCCTTTTCCTTTATTTTAAAATTAGGAAATTCCTTTTTCATGTGTACACAAAGGATAAATGGGATTTATTTAATTAAAAGAGGACATGTTCTTCTAATTAAATAAAGAATTAGGATAAGGTGGTCAAATATAAGGTAAATAGATAAAATACTTGTGAAGTGTTTTGATCAAGGATAATTGATAAAAAATTATGTAAAATTGATTAAGCATAGATTTTAGCCAAGTATAAAGATTAAAAATGCTGAAAAAAGGGCTTATAGTTTAGTAGACCATTTTTAGGCAATTACATTTGCTCCTATTTGACTAATGTATGAGTGATCTAGGAACACATTAAGTCAACGAATGATGATATCAAGATAGCTAATAACTATCTAACTTTGAACCTAATTGAATTAAGCACAGAGAGATAAATAGGATGAATCAAAACCCATAATAATAAGATGAGAAATGTTATGACCAAGAGAGATAGATCAAGATTAATCAGAAGCCATAATGATAAGATGTGAACTAATAAATCAAAAATAGATAGATAAGATCAAAAGTATGCCTTAGATGAAGCATACAATTGATAGATAGCAAAATTAATTTGCAAATAGATAGATCCATGTGGTTGTGCCTCCTCAGGATTGAAATTGAAATGAGGTAGAGGAGATTCATAAATGCAATAGATTTAATCAAATCAAGATAATATAAGGTCCATGCTGAATGATAATAAATACAAAGATTAGAGAACCAAGTTGACCACCAAGCATCAAAAGTGTGCCCCAGTTTGACTATATTTAGCCAAAAAGATAAATTAGTGAAAATTAGGTCAAAGTAAGAAGAAAAATGATGAGATGGAAAATGAGAGAGGATAAAGAGGTAGAAATGATAAAATGAATGTTGCCTCAAAATATTTTTAAAGATTATCCTCAAAAGGGTAAGTTAACTGTGAATAGAAGAAAATAATTTAAAATGCAATTTTGACAAGAAAGGTTGAATTGAATTTTGATTTAATCCCCAAAATGGACCCAGGACATCAAAATTAGGTAAGGGTGCATTTTTTTTTGGAAATTTGAGTCTTTAAAAAATAGGTCAAAATGCTATATAAGGGACCCAAAAGGTCATTTTAAATTCATTTTTACATTTTTCTTTTGCAAATTTAGAGCAAGAAAAGAGCTTTCTATTGGTAGAGAGGTGAGTTCCCATTGATCATTACTAGTTTGAGCTTAGTCGGGTACATAACTGGCCTCGTCGCTATCCTGCACCAATAATTAACTAAAATTTTTACCTAATTTGGCCTCTTTTTTTTGCCATTTTTTCCCATGTTTTTAACATTTGTGTGAAAAATGTCATACAACATTCTAGAATGTCATCCCATAGTTATGTGAAAAGTCATATGATACATATATCAGAGTGTAAGTATTGTATATATTTTATAAGGTCTATTGTATGCATATAACCTATGAGTCATACAATGGTAGGTGAAGTATTATTTGAGAATAAGGTATTGTCTCTCTATTATATGAAATTTTGTACATGCATTAGTTAGCAAAATAAATGGTGTTCAAGTTAAATGGAGTCTCTAACTACTTTTGAGAATTTCTTAGTCATACAAGTAGTTGTCTCTGATGATTCCTTGACGTGCTTGGTCACTTTCTGATATATCATTGATATATTTTTATATGTTTTATCACTTGTATTTGTAATGAAAAGAAAATTTCTAGATTTAGTGATTAGGGTCATCACATTGATCCTTGTACGATATCTAGATTCTCAAGACATACATACCTTAAATACCATGGGTTTTGGAGAGCTCTTACACATGCCCCATATTTAGGCTAACCATAGTTTTCTTAGAACATTGGTGGAGCAATTTTATTCAGAGCATAACACATTTCACTTAACTACATGAGAGATTTTGATCACATCAGAGGATGTGTACTGGATACTTTTCATTTTGTGCCATGATGACCCAATGAGTATCTTGATAGTTCATTTCTATCCTTTGATATTGATCCATACGTTGAAATTTGTATGATGCAGGTGTAAATTTATCAAGCTCCCCATGAGGGAATAGTTGTCATTTACACAAAGACTAGAGATGACACCCTTCTAGATCAGACTATCTTATGGGAGCACATGGAGATTTAGGATCTTCAGTCTTAGTAGCATTGAAAAGGTTTGCATCCACATGTAGATTAGCTTGGGTTTCTTTTAGAGGTAGCCCTTGAGGGTACACATAGTCAATACAAAAAGCATTAGGTTCTTTGTAAGGTGGAGGCATCTTGGAAATATTTTATTTTTTAGGAGGTTCATGAGTGTTGGAAGAACTATAGGTTGAAAGGGAACCACTATTAAAGATATGTTTAATAATTTGATCTTGGTCAAGAGTAGTATCCTCATTACATAAGTTATCAGGGATTTCAACAATAGTTAACCCATCATAAATAATATTGGACTTTATGTTTCAATTCCATACAATGTGAAGTGCTATGTTTATTATGTCAATGATAGGCACAATAGGGTTTCCAACATGTCACTCCATATGAGGCAACTTTAGGTAATGTGATGAGATTGTTGTCAAGAAGCCTTTACAAAGTTGTGTCATAAGGATCTTCGAAAGGAGAAACATTTCTCTCAAATGTATGTATAGGATCATGGTTTTTATTCTCATATTGGTCAAAGATATGTCTATCATAAAATTGTGGCATAGGCTTGGATCAAAGATTTTACCACTTTCTTTCTCTCTATGAATGTCTTTGAATCTAATAGATGAAGATGATTGATTTCTTGGAGATATAGAATATGTAGAATTAGAAGATGAATTTGAAATTGAATAAGATGACTTATATGCATGTAAATTTCTTGAGGAAGCATCATGTGAGGATGTCATTCTTTGCTCTACCATTTTTCCAAATTGCGAGTGCAATTCTATGATATATTTAGTGAGACTAAGGTAAGCGAGATCATTTGTCTCTTCTAATTTTTTGTATCAAGTGTATAGGTCCTAAAAATCCTTAATAACATAGAGAAATTTAGGGCCATCTAGATATTATTGGGATTTGGAAGAAAATGATTAGAATCCCATATTCTTAGATGAAAAGTCAGTCATGAAGTAGAATAAAAGAAGGAAGATGATATGATAACTAGAGTGTCCCTGATTTCCAAACAAGGTAAGAAAAGTGTTCACTTGTCCAAAGTGAAAAATCATAAAAAGAGACAACAAAGATAACTTGCCCGAAGATGAGGAAGTGTTGTTAAATAACCTATGTATGCCACTTGTGAACCAACAAAGAGAGGCTAAAAGATCAACACAAGAGACAATAAGCCAAGCTAGACAAGTGGACACTTCAATAACCAAGCTTGTAGTCAAGTAGCTTAAGCTAACTTTTCAGCAAAAGATAATCCTAACATGCCAAGACAAGACAAAATGATAAAAAGAGATAAGAATGATAGTGAAAAAGCTATGTTGACAATGTTAAGCTCAGTTTGGAAAGTTTGATCCCAAATACCCATTCAACTTGTTGTTGTGATGTTTGACTATTTTGGACATTTGTACTTAAAGGAAAATGTTTTGAAATTTATTTTATTGTATTTTTATGTATTTTTTTGGGTTTTTGAAGTTTTATGTTTTTTTGAATAAAAACACACAATGAAATAATGCAAAAGATGAAAAATTCTGAAGGTTCAATTTGATGGATGTATCCCATTTTGTTCCAAGTGGGGAATGTTTTAAAAATTCAATTACATTAAACACACCAACAACCTACTCAAGTTTCTACTAGGATGTACAAGCTCAAGTAGGGGATGCCCTTGATATACACAAGGTACATGAGGCCTAAAATTGTAGATGAAAGAGAACACTACCAAACAACTAGGAGGAAATGGTAACCCAATATCCACCTTCACTTACCAAAGGTATAAATTTCTCTGGGGCTGAACCAATATTGATGGTATTGCTACTTCCAAGAGGCTTGTCTTTAGATTCAAGCCTCTCTATTTATTCTTTGTTGGAACAATGGAGTTGAGGTACTCTCCTAGAGTGATCACTTTGTTAGGATTAAATCTCAGACATAAATAAAAATTACATGCAAATATAAAAAATATCAAAAAATAATTAGATCACACAGAAAAGAAAACAAGACACCAAGATTTAACATGGTTCACCCAAACCCTGGGCTGCGTCCACCAAATAACAAGTCCAATATTATTATGATCTAGTGATTACAACTTGATTACAATCTATAATCCCTTATAGCTCAATACTACCACAAGAACCAATTTTCACATCACCTTATCAAATAATCCCTAACCCTAATCCCTTTTATACAGGTATTTTTTCCGCTTTAGGGTTACAACATGTCAACCATATGTCAATGAATATAAGCAATAGCCAATTGGTGAATAGTAACCCAAAATTTTATGCCATTGGTGAATGATCAATAGAGCTGTCATCATCCAAACTCTTAAAATAAACATAATGATTTGAATGACACCTATTGTATCCGTGCTCATGCATAAAACTATCAACATTTAGATACCATTGTTGAGGTGCTTGCTTCAAGCCATATAAAATTTCTTCAATCTGCACACTAAGTTCTCCTTACCTTTGACCGCAAATCCCTATAGTTGTGCCATATATATCTCTTCATCAAAATCACCATGGAGGAAGGCTATTTTAACATCAAGTTGCTCCAAATGCAAATCTTCAGTAGCCACAATACTTAAAATAGTATGAATAGAAGTCATTTTAACAACAAGAGAGAATATCTAAACTAAATCAATGGTTTTTTTTGTGAAAATCCTTTTAAAACTAACCTAGCTTTAAACCTTTTCTTACCTCCACCCTCTTCTTTCAACCTATAAACCCACTTATTCTATAAAGCCCTTTTACCTGTAGGCAATTTGCATAAATCTCAAGTCTTATTTGCAGCAAAAAGTCCATTTCATCTTTCATTGTAGACTCCTACTAAATCTTAGTATCCACCTGTACAACTTCATCATAACATTCAGGTTCACCAGCATCTATTAGTAAAATAGAATACAAAGAGAGAGAAAATCTTTCTGGAGGTCAAATCAACCTTGTTGATCATTTAACATTCACTGGTGTGTGTGATATTTGTTGTTGCAATTGTTTCACATCATGAGGAATTGCTAGAACATCATCCAACACTACATAATCATCTTCTTTCTTCTAATGTTGCTGCAACAGATCTTTGTACAACACTTTCTCATTGAATATGACATCCTTGCTTCTTACAATTTTATTATTTTCAAAATCCCAAAGCCTATAACCAAATTCATTAATGTCATATCCAACAAATACACATTTCTTTGACTTAGCTTCTAGCTTGGTTCTATTTTTAGAATCTATATGAGGAAATAATTCATAACCAAAGGTTTTGAGAAAAGAATAACTCACCTTCTTACTAGTCCATGCTTCCTCTGGAATACCATAGCCCAAAGGAGTAGAGGGACCTCTATTAATCAAATATACAATAGTATTAAAAGCCTCCACCCATATGTGTAAGGGCAATGAAACATGTAACCTCATGCTCCTTACACACTCCATTATAGTTTTGTTCATGTGTTCAGCCACTCCATTTTCCTATGGAGTCCTTGGAACAATTTTCTATCTACAAATACCATTTTTGGAGCAATAATATTCAAATTCATGACTGCAATACTCACCACCATTATCAGATCTGAGACATTTAATTTCTTACCAGTCTCATTTTCAACCAAGCATTTCCATTTCTTAAAAATTTGAAATAAATAAAATTTATATCAAAGGAAATAAACCCATACTTTTCTAGTTGCATCATTAATAAATGTAACATAATAATGAGAACCACCAAGGGAAGATACCTAAGCTAGTCCCCATACATCGGTATGCACAAGCTCTAATTTCTCTTTTATTTTCCTTCCCAATCTTCACAAAACTCACTCGCTTTTGTTTTCCATACACACAACTTTCACAAAAATCCATATTAACACATTTAAAACTTGGTAAAACTTTCTTTGAATGAAGTAATTTCATACCTTTCTCACTCATGTGCCCAAGTCCATAGTGCCATAACACTGTATCAAAATCTACAGCAACTATTTGTCCTCCCTGCTCAATTGCAACAACTTTTCCTGAATATTCATTTTTCTCTGAAACAATTAAAGTAGAAGGAACAATATGACCTATACAAATATATAAGGTGCCTACTTTCACACCTTTTTCTAGCACAAGGGAACCTTTTGAAACCTTCTAGTTTTTATCATTAAAAGTAACTACACAACCCTCATCACCGAGTTGCCCTGCTGAAATTAAATTCCTACTTAGCCTTGGAACATGTCTTACCTCATGTAGTAGCCAATGATCCCCAAATAAAAAAGCCCAAAATCCCCCTGGACATAATCAATGAAATAACATCTATGAGGTGTAGCATGAAATGAAGTATTGAAATCTAAAACCCATGGATCATCAACACTTTCTAAAGATAGAAGCAAAGTATCCTCTTTAGATTTTTTACTTACCACATTTGCCTCCTTGTCTCTGTCTAGTTTATCTCCTTCATTTTTCTTTTGAGTCCAACAATCTTTCTTTCTATGCCCTAGTTTCTCACATTGCCAGCATTCATTCGGTCCTCTCAATTGAGACCTCCTCCCTTTTGACTTTCCTCTTGATTTTCCACGATTTCTATGATTACTTCCTCTCTCAATCGTTCTGCCTCTACTTCGTGCATTCAAAGTACTTCTTGATGTAGATCCACCTAAGGATCTCCTATGAGTTTCCTCACTCAAAATAACACCAATCACATCATCGTATTTTAGGGTACTAGATCTAGGAACAAAATTACTCACAACCATTACCAAGCCATTCCAGCTTTCAAGCAAAGAACAAAAAATTAGGAGAGCCCTAATTTCTTTATCAAAATTGATACCCATAGAAGATAACTGACTAGTAATAGTATTTAACTCATTTAAATGATCTATAATAGATCCACCTTTTGTCATCTTCATATTAAATAAACACTTAAAGAGAAATACCTTGTTTGAAGCAGATGGCTTTTCTTGCAATTTCACTAAGGTTTGCATCAAATATTCTATTGTATTCACTTTTGTAATATTAAATGCCACTGATGGTGACAGGCATAATTGAATGCTTCTAAGTGCCTTTCTGTCTAAAATATCCTAGTCTTCATTTGACATAGATCCCTAATTCTTGGTTTTTCCTTCGAACGACTTCCATAAATCCTTCTGATAAGGATAGTCTTCAATTTTCATCTTCCATAACTAAAAGTTCTTCCCGTTAAATTTTTCAACCCTTAGCTTACCCTCGTTTGCCATTGCTCCCACTCAACTATGAGACTCCCACTCAATTGTAAGAATTTTCTGTAGAGGATAACTAAAAAATAACCTCGCTCTGATACCACTTGTTAGGATTAAACCTCAGATAGAAATAACAATTACATGCAAATATAAACACTATCAAAAAATAATAGATCACACAGAAGAGAACACAAGACACCGAGATTTAATGTAGTTCACCCAAACCCTGGTCTACATCCACCAAACAACAAGTCCAATATTATTATGATCTATTAATTACAACTTGATTACAATCTGTAATCCCTTATAGCTCAATACCACCGCAAGAATCAATTTTTGCATCACCTTATCAAACAATCCCTAACCCTAATCCCTTTTATACAAGTATTTTTGCCACTTTAGGGTGACAAAATGTTGGCCATATATTGGTGAATATAAGCAATAGCCAATTGGAGAATAGTAGCACAAACTTTTGTGCCATTGGTGAATTGTATAGTACTTCCCTGAATAGTCAATACAATGTAACACACTTCTCTAGGCAGACCCCCTTAAAATAAAAATCAAGATCCCTTATTTATGTTCCCCTCTAATGCCTTAATAAAGATGCAAGAAGAAGACATAAGTAAGAAAATCTTGGGGACTAAAAGACAAAGAGGTTTATTTTAAGCCCAAATCCAAATGTGAATGATTGATTTTAGGCCCCTTTTTCAATGTTGGGAAGACACACCAAACAAGTTGACAAAAAGAAAGAAATTATTGGATTATGAAAAGAAGGCAATGATCACTATTTACAATGTAAATAGGAAGGTTTCAAATATATGCACCTATATTTTATGCTTTCCAATTTTTTTTCTCCATTTTTTGCTCTTTTGACCTCCAAGTTGCCTTCACAAACTTCAATCAAGTGCATGCAATCATGAAGAAATATAAAAATTCAAAGAAACTACATTGTATTAGTTGATTCCAAATGAAGTGATAGCTCATGATTTATTTTATCATGCATTGAACTTTTGTGTAAATAAAGTGGAAGTTAATCGCAAAATGGTCTTATTTCATTTTTCACTTTTAACCTAGTTAACAAGATTAGTTTTGTATGCTAGTATTTTGGCTTCAAAAATGAAATTGAAAATAAGAGACCTATAGTAAATATTAGAGAGCTTTCTAAATGTGTAAGAATTTTAGGAATATCTCTTAATTTGTGCCCTAAAGACCCATTTTCCCAAAATAGACCAGTTTTCATAAATTGACTATTTGCGCCATACTATGACAACCAAATAAAAAATAAAAATAAGTAACCCCATGTAGAATTTAGAAACCTTGCAAAAAATGTAAATTTATCTAAAAAATACATTGATTTATGACCATAAATAATTTTTCATGAATAAAAAAAATATAACTCACAGAAAACTATTATGAAAAATTTGATTTTTAGACTGAGGCACCTTTGATTCATCTCCAACCTTGAAAACAAAATCTAGATTCAAATACCAATCCATTTGGAAGATATGATAAAATATTTCAAAGCCTTAGGGTTTTTGCCTTCAAGTTAATCTACAAGTGTTAACCTTATAAACCAAAGTGAGAACCTTGCAAAACCACTTTATTAGATCCTATAAGTGGCTATTTAAAACCATAAATGATAATTCAACTAAAATGCAACTACTAAACTCAGAGAAATGCAAGAAAATGGAGCTAGAAACTTGGTTCTAGCCCAACGGTGGGCACAAAAAATGTATGCCAAAAATGTGACACTTTTATAAGATGTTATATCTAAGAGATCCAATGGATTAGGAACCTTTAATTTCATACTTAGATCTTCCTATCTATGATGTGCAAGGGAAAATAAGCAAATAGAGTAACAACAAGTATGGATCTCAAATGAACCATAATAGGAGACCCTTGCAAGGTGCACCATAGAAAAAAAATTCAATAAAATGAAAGTTTAAGCTAAGATAAGAATGTAAGGCTAAGTTATGATTCAAATGTAAGTAAAGAAGCTAATCTAACAAGAAGAGAATTAAAAATCCCCTAGTTAAGCTATGCGATCTAAGCTAATTGCAATAAAGAAAACTAAGCTAATATGCAAGTAACTAAAATAAGAGTGCAACTATGTGCTCAAGTTCTCAAGTATGCAAGTAGAAAAAATGAAAACATAACAATAACATGAACATGAGATATGCGAGTGAGGAGAGAACATCCTTATATAGATCAAAGGGTGATGAGAGATTAAGAGGCAAAATCTATGCTGGAGAATAATCCTCATGTTGACTTTTGGTGCACAAGATTCTTCATATGTAAAATAAATGGTTATGGTTAAGAGGGAAAAGATATGTGGAGAAGAATAAGAGGTAAAATAAATTCCATTTCCTTGGCAAGAGTGCATTCAAAGTGTAGACAAAAATGCCCTTTTCTTTGTTTTTAAATTAGAAAATTCCTTTTTCATGTGAACACATAGGATAAAGGGGATTTATTTAATTAAAAGGGGACACATTCTTTTAATTAAATAAATATTTAGAACAAGATGGTCAAATATATAAGGTAAAATAGATAAAATATTTTTGAGATGATTTAATCAAGGATAGTTGATTAAGCATTATTCAAAATTGATTAAGAAATAGATTGTAGTCTAGTATAGAGATTAAAAATATTGAAAATAAGGCTTAAAGTTCACTAGACCATTTTGGGTGATTACAGATATAAAGAAAAGCATATTTTCAGTTGGAACATATGGCATGTTGAAGATAAAGAAATTTGAGCCTTTTAAGATCTTGAAGAAACATGACATTGGGAATGTTTTTGAAGTTGAATTGCATGAAGATATGGATATTTCACCTATATTCAAAATTTAAAAAATCTATGAGTATTTTTAATCTTATGAAGAGACATCTGATATATTTGATCATCTTAAGAAGAAGATAGAAGGAATTGAAAAAATATTTGATACTAGAGTTCGTAAGAGCACTAGAGGAAAATACTACAAAGAATAACTAGTTTTTTGGTATAATAAACTAGTCAAAGACAATTCTTGGATTTCTCAAGTTGATTTGGATCTTTATAACACTTCTCATAATTTGATAAGTAGGATATAATTTCCACAGCAAGTCAAATTGTGATGTGAATATCAAGATTTAACTGTGTGATTTTGAGTCAAACTCATTGACCCATGTTTCATGAGTAGTGATTCAACATGAATCCATCTCTCATGAGAATAAATGGAACACTTAGCACTCATTGGATCTAGGTGATGCTCATAGGGGTGAAACACTGGGACTTCCCGGGAGGTCACCCATCCCAGTACTACTCCAGCCTAAGCGTGCTTAACTACAGAGTTTCCTCCATAGTTAAACCCAAAGCTTGCAACCCCATTTGAAAAACCTTCATAAGACACAACACTTGGTGAAGGTTTTGCAAATGGGGTTGCAAGCTTTGGGTTTAACTATGGAGGAAACTCTATAGTTAAGCGTGCTTAGGCTGGAGTAGTACTGGGATGGGTGACCTCCCGGGAAGTCTCGGTGCTTCACCCCTATGAGCATCACCTAGATCCAATGAGTGCTAAGTGTTCCATTTATTCTCATGAGAGATGGATTCATGTTGAATCACTACTCATGAAACATGGGTCAATGAGTTTGACTCAAAATCACATAGTTAAATCTTGATATTCACATCACAACTTCTCATAATATCAAGCTTTCTTGATGTGGACATCAATCCTTGTTTAACCCATGTGTTTGATGTAGGAGCATCTTGGGTTCTTTGGCAATCTTGCATCAACCAAAAATATTTTTTATTTATTGTTCCTATCTATTACTTAATAAATGGCCCTTAATGTTTGTGTTCTTTCTTTTTGTGCAATTAGAATCAATCTTGATGAGGTCATATCATGGATCATCTTTCTATGTTTGCAAAACCTTATTTGATCTCACCAAAAAGCTATGCTTCTCTTTGTTCAGGGCATGCTCATTTCTTGGCATATCAAGTAATGTGTGGTTATTTTTTTTGCGAGATTTTTGTGATATCAAGGCTTTTTATGGTTGTAGGGATCTCTTATTGGATAATGTATGGACCTATCTTTGTCCCCATGTATGTTATTTTTCTTAATTATTTGGTGTCTAATTTCTCCTTTGAGGAAGGACCTATTTTTTTAATAAATGCCCCTATCATGTTGACTCGAGGTCTTGGTGGCTATATTTTTGGGATCTAGGATCAAAGTAGGAAGTGATTTGGTTAATAGAAGGAAGATATAATCAATTTATCTTTTTATTTCTGAGCTTCTAAGCTCACAGATTATATTTTAGTTGTATATGGGTATAATGAGGTAGGCCTTATGCATGGCATTTTGTAAGAATATTGTTTCATCTTATTTTCATTTGGAATCAATATATATATATCTTATGGTTTCTTCTATATTTGTGTTGGCTTCCATGTGTTTAATTTAGTGAGGTGCTTGGTTGAGTGACCCTTAGTTAATTTCACCATCCTACCTTGCATAAAAAATACTTACAACATCTTAAAGACATATGAATAACTTCTCCTTAATGAGATGCTATGTACAATCTAAGTTTTCATAATACTATCCAAAATTTGAATCTCACCACACAATACATAAGACATTTCCTATGCATTTATAATATCTAGAAATGGTGGATACTTAGTCAAGACCGTGGCTTTCTCTAAGATTCTTTGAAGTACATCCAACTTAGGAACAATGAGATTCATTAAGTTAGAAAACATCCCATATATTCTCCTCTTCTCCGCCTCCAAACATTTAATCTTTTCATTCAATTATACTATCGCATACATAAGATTAGAAGAAAATATGTTTTATAAATCAATGTTCTTTGATTTCGTTGCTAGTTATTCCTCACTCTACTTGATAAATTTATTAGGATATGACACTTAATCAAATGGATTAGTACAATTTTTTAAAATTTGATTACCATTACCTATAAAATTCTTAATATAATATTTTGTTGTATCTAATGTGGCTTTTGTCTTTAGCAATTTGTAATGCCCTACTAAATCATAGGGAAAATTCATTAATGTAACCCAATTTTGGTGCTTGTACTTCTGCTACTATTGGAATTGGTAATCAAATTACTGGTATTAGCTCTAGTCTAATGGAAGTAGTGATGACAACTAGTCCTTGTCAAAAGATGGATGAGTTTCTCTCTATTTTGGAATCTCAAGTTTGGCAGTCTAAGGCTGTGATGGTGGAGTAGGGCTGGACACCTATTACTAGGAAAGGATCTAAAAAGGCCCTTCCTCAATTTGATATGAATTTATGCTCCCAAAAATAGGGAACGAAAGGCAATTCTTAGTCCCCTTGCTGGTTGGCCAGTTGAGAGTTCCTGTTGGTTTCTTTTTTGGTATTTTTTATTGGTTCTACTAGAGATATAATATTTTTCTGTTGCAACTTGCTTTTGGTTTTAAGTTCTTACTTGGGGTATTTGGTCCCTATATAACCTTTGTTTGGATCCCTTTGGGATGTTTTGGCTTTCTTTGAATATATTTTGTGTTTATTATGTAAAGGGGTTTTGGGTCCCCTCAAAACTTGTTTTTACCTTAATCTAAAACAATACCATTGCAAGTCTTTATCTTGAAAGGTTCTAGAAAAAAACTTAGCCATGAACCTATAGTCATGGTCAAAATAATTACACAAGGTTTGAAAAGTTTTGACATGAGTTACAAGATTTCCCTTATTATTATATGTCTCAAGATAGGAAATCTCAATATTTATAGAAAAAAAAACTCAAATAATGTCAAAGGAAAAAGTAGTGACATTGTCACATGCGGGGAATTTTAATTTGGATTGATTTAATGAAGCAAGTTTTTGTTGAACGGGAAAAATTATTTGAGCTAGGTTATTAATGGTGGAGTTAGTAGATGAAATGATAGGAAGAGACATATTATATGTGTTAGGAAAGTTATGGGACATGGAAGGAATACTAGAAGGGGACTGAATCATAGTGGGAGTGTTTGGACGAGGGTTAAAATATGTAAAGGAAAGAATCTAATAGTAAGACATGGATGAAGGAAATGAAATGGGTGAAAAACTCATAGGGAGAGTGGGATTAGGAAGACTCACCATAGTAAAATTGAAAGTTTTAATTGAAGTAGTAACAAGAGATGTCATGTAATTAGGAATACTAGGAGTAGAAGTGCAAAGTGGAAGGGAAGTGTCAACACTCATAGAAGGAAGAACATATACTATCTCTTGAGAACTATCCCTTAAGTTCTTAACATTAGAATTAACAAGATGGGAAATTATACACAAAATAGTAATTCTATGTTTGTCATTTTTAATGAGTTCCCTTACAAACTCTATAGTAGGTACCACATTGAGATTATGGTTCTCTTGAGCTAACCAATTTTCTAATTTCTCTAAGTCATTGGTAAGCTTTTGAACTTGGATAGGAGGAATATGTAAGGTATTTGTTGGTTCCACAATAAAATGATAGGTTTATTACCAATACCTTCATTTAAAATCTAAGGAGCAAGCCAAATCCAATGCTCAAATCCTGGGAAGGGCTGGACCAACTAACAAGGATAAATCCTTATGCACTTTAGGCTCTGTAAGACCTAGGTGGGTGGACCTTGGATTCACACAATATAACTAGTCCTAAACAAATTCTTGAACCCACTAAATAGATCATCTCATATGAAGGCTGTAATCATAAAGAGAATTACTAGATGATGGATAATCACCCATTAAACTTACATCTTCAAGGAGCATGCGATGTAGAACTTCCTAACACTAAAAATATGAAATGGAAATAGGCTATTTGATTTAAAATTTTAGTAAAAACCATGAATGAAACAACAAGAAATGTAAGTTCCTACGAATGAGATTAGTGCCTAATCCATTAGGTATTTGAGTCACAAGAAATATAACAAATTAAAATAAACTTATGCAATAACTCAATATCTTTAAAGTGATACCTTACGAAATCTCTTAATAGTGATTTCTACTCATCCTACTTATCAGATCCACATGTAAATATTAGTAAAACTACAACCTCTATAAAGCAATTTAGTCAATCCCTTGGATTGAATCATGAAATATTGATCATGGATCTCACAACAAGACAATTAAGGAACACAAAACTCAGTTTCTTTTCATTCAAATTTATTGATTTACAAAATGGAGAGAACTAAAACATATTCCTCTTTTCATTAAAACTTATGATATCTCTAATTTACAATGAAATATGACTTAGAAAAAATTGAAACCCTATAAAGGATTGGAACATAGATTCATTATTTTCTCTATGGAAACTATACATAGATCCTCATAAAAGAAGAACTTACTAGAAATGGTGGAAACATGAAAGTGGAAACTTGTCTTCGAACCAACTATAAGAATGAGAAGAAAAAATAAGACATAGAAGAGAGGAAAATCATATTTAATCTTTAAGTATCTAATTTCATCTTCATTCTTCATCCACCTATAGAAAAATAACTCCACAGTCCTCCTTAACTGACAAAAAAATCCCCATCATTACAGTTATAATAACCTACAAAATATGTCCACATGATGAGAAAATAAAATCTAAGAGAATCCAACAATCTACTACCATCACCTTTGCTAAAATTCCCATCCAATACCTCCAACAAAAAATAGATACCACTGGGAGAAACTTGCAAGTTTGGAGCATACTCAAACCATTTCACCTTTGAGTCATGTGATACATTAAAAAAAACATCTTTCTGTTGGCTCCAATTGTCAAGTGGGACCTATGTTCACACCAAGGCTTATGTCACAAAGGTGCTTGCCTTTAGATAATATGTTATTAAGTGCATGAGTATATAAATAACATAAAGTTTCTCCACTAAAATAATGTGGGAAAATTGCCTTTAGAAATTTTTGTAGAGATGCCCCTTGTATTATAGTTTATCAACCCTAACATTGAAGTAGGAAAATATTTGTACCCATCCTAAAAATTTTTAGGTGCTCTACAAAATAATGTAGGCCCTATTTTCATTTTTCCTAGTCCCCTCTACCAAAATCATGTGGTGCTATACTAAAAATGGAGGCCAACTGCACAAATTGTATGCGCTCAATCAAAGGCATAGTGACACCCTTGCACCCTAAAAAAGTGGCTATTTTACATCAAGAAATGTGGAATCAAAATATGAAATGGGGCCAGTTGAGATGAAACAAAATTTAAAAATAATAATATGAAAATAAAATTTACAACACATAAGCATTCACATATTTGACACAATTATTTAACGTGGAAACCTTGTAAAAGGAGAAACAACTTAGGAATTGACAACTCAAATAATTTCACTCTTCTAAAGTGAGCTCTATTAGGATCCAACCTTGTTAAAGGTTATAGACATATTTTTAGTGTGACTTGGTTATAGGATTTTGACCAAAGATCATCTAGACCCTATCACTCCTTGACATATCTAAAGAGTGGCCTACTCTAAAGGACTTACAAACATAACTAATGGAATCTACCATATAGGATTTCAAAGACTTGTTAGGTCCACTTAGGGAAGATATTTTATGTACTACAATGATAAAAAAAAAAGTCAAATGATCTGTTAGGTTTTAGCACTACCTTACTTGTTTAGATCTATGCTTTACTCTTATCTTTTTCTTGTGATTTGTGTCTGGTTGATTTACAGACTCACACTTTCATTCAACACTTACTCTTTCTTGATCTTTTCACTCTAGTTCTTCTTGGTTCACCGTCTATCTTTCTCCTTCTTTAACTCAATCCACAAAACCTGTATCATCAACAATCAACAACCAAAAATATTATTTTTCATCTCTTTGAATAGGTAACTTTGACTTTCTAGATTTTGCCACTTAATCCCAATTGTAGATCTCATATTAATCATTTAGTTACTCATGAAAATAGACTTCCTTCTTGAAATTTTTGCTCAACTTCATTTTGTTAAATCTCCTTCATTAGATCTTTATTATATTCTTCCAACCATAGATCTCATAACAAACTTTGACTCTATCCTTTGAACTTCTCAAACATTCTTATTTTCATCAAATGTCAGCCTTAGATTAAATTTTTTATAAACTTGTACTTTCTATTTAGGCTCAGTGAACATCACAACTTGACTTGGGCAATACATCACTAGATTAACACTGAAACTACTCAATTAAACTAAACTTCAACTCTTCTTTGCTAGGTGCTTGCTGATAACTATAGTAATCTAGTTAGTACTATTAGCATGAATGTTGATGATATTCCTATGGGGGAGTATTCTAGCATTGTTAAAGCACTTAAGAGATTGTTACAATGGTTACATGTTGCATTCATGACTATGTTTGTCATTAATGTCAACATACTGGTGATCCTGAGAAGACTGGAAAGTAGCAGATAAAGATTAAGGCCACACAGTTAGAAGGTGGTATATGAGGTTATGAAAAGTTGAGGATGTGTTCTATAGAGTATCCTAATGATTAGTGCATGTGGAAAGTTGAAGACTAGTGACATTTATTCATGATTTATTCAAGACTGTGTTTTGATAGAGTTTTTGAGAAGTAGTTTGTGATATTTGGATTATATCTCGTAATAGAGATAAATTCTTGATAAGCATAATTAGAAAGAGGTAGAAGACATGTTGAAGATGGCATGGTTGTTCATGCTAAGTCATAATTTTCACATGTAAAGAAATTGAGAAGACAGTGAGTTGTTATCACACTCATGTAAAAGATGAGCCATGTTGGATGGAAAAACATTATTGTGGCCAGATAGTGGATATCTCATAGGTTCCATTATGTCAATAGCATGTAGTGAAAGAGATCATATAAAATATGCTAAGAGTTTTCCATAAATAGGTGAGAGAATTCACTTTAATACTTAGTGTGTTTGAGTAAGAGAAATTTTCTATTTGGATAATTCTCATGGCTGATCCAAAGGAGTAGTAAAAATTAGAGCTCAAGATCATGGAGGTGAGAGCCAAAGGATGGGTGGATGATGAAAGTGATAGCTTGGCAGATAGAACATGACATAGTAGATAGAGAAGAGAAAAAAATAGGTAGCTAGAAGCAAGCAAAGAACCCTCTCATCAAAGTGTGCATTGGTGCAAGCGGGAAGTCATAGATACAAGTCAAGGTGAGCTACTCTAGGAGCCAATAGAAGACCAAGAAGAGGACCCCACCCTATTGTAGATACTATCCAAAAGTGTGATACAATTTGCAAGAAAAGTTGAGTGAGTGGAAGAGACTAAGTCTCTATACAAGGGGAAGTGGCAAGAAGAAAGAAATGTACTTGTCCACTTTACAATAGCCAAGTGGAAATTCAAACAACTGTGGGAGATTTGATCCTAGTCACAAAGTAAGAACATGTGGTGAATCTAGTGGCTTCACTATTTTGGTGTGGAAAGAGAATCCTGGGGGGAATAATTGACTTATCCATGGAGAATATGAGTGATCCTATCATGCCTTCATTTTATCTATTCAAAGAAGCATATCCTAGTGTTGTCTTATAACCAGTTCATGATGCACCCATGGTGATGGAAGAGGAGCTAAAAAATGCAATGAAGGTTGAGATAGAGTGGGCTAATAACACAGAGAAAGACATAGAGTTCTTTCAAGGGTTGATTGAGAGAGCTCAAGAAGGTGGAGTGTGTGAGGAAGCAAAGTAGTTGGAAGCAACACTATTAGTTTAATAAGTGTGAGCAAAGAATGTAGAGGCCTCTCTGGCTACAAAACAAGCATTGGCGGAGTCAATCCATAATGAACTCGTTTTGGTGTGATCTAAGGTGGAACCATTTAGAGAAACAATGACAAAGACTAATACCATAGTGTATTGATTGCAAGAGAAAAAAAATGCCACCAATATAAGGATTACTCACATTATGAACTATATGCACAAGGTGGAGCATGAGATGGAATAATGGAAAATGACTACAAACACCTATAAGAGGGAATGAGACATTTCTCAATATGCGATACCACTACTTGGGGCAACAAGACTGTGGGAAAATATGAACAAAGTTAGAGAATGGTCTAAGAAGCTTTCATAGGAGGTAGCATACTACATGTGATTGTATCATTAGGTAGTTCCTATAGAGCACATGATAGGAGTATTCTTTTGAGACTGGTCATTCATGATGTAGATGAATAATCTACTATGACATGGTCACATCCCAATTCTAATAGATGCCATCTAAGAAGGTGCGAGACTGATGCTAGAAGCTTCATTATCTAGGACTGTGCCAATAGGTGTGCCCTCAACTGGGAATCCAAATGTCCAATCTCCATGAGGAGGAGCTCAATGAGTGCTATTCTTGTATTTTTTTTTTGTGCAAGGCTTGTTGTAAACACATGCTCTTTTAAGCTTGTTATTTCTTATGGTGTATTTGTACTTGATTCTCATTATCAATAAAGAAAACTCTTGTGTTTATTTCCTAAATGGTATATCATATATTTATTACACAATGTGATAATGTCAATTCAAAACAACATGACTATTTAGAAAATTTTGGAATTTTATGAATGTTTTTGACATTTTAAAAAAAAATAAGGATGTTTTTGGTATTTTTAGAGGCTTAGTCTAACTTATAATAAAAAAATAAGAAGGAAAGAGTGGAAAGAAAAACACTCAAAGCAGGAAAGTGAAAAAGTAGATTTTTTTGGTATTATCAAGGTGGCATATGGCAAAGGTTTCACCAGGATAATGATTTTTTAGGACTTTTTGCAATTTTTAGACTTTTTTCAGAAGCTTGAGATATGTACAAAGAGCTACAAAAATGAGTAATCTATAGAACCATTTCAAATGAAGGGTATTGATAGGCATCAAATTCAAACACTGCAATGACTATGTATAGTCCAAGCTAGTTAGGTTTAAACTTCCCTTTCTATATCTATTGTTGTTGATTCTTGGGGTTTTCCCTCAGGATGATGTCACCCACTTGAAAATTATGAGGTTTGAATTTTTGGCTGAAGCTTTTGGACATTCACTTAAATTGATAAGATAATAGGTGACCAAATGCTACTTGTTGATGTTCATCTAGCAGCTCTAGCTCTTGTGGCCAAGATATTCTATAATCTTCATTAGTGATGAGTCCTTTTAGATAGATTCATAAAGTAGGAATCTCAACCTCAATTGGTATCATAGAATTTTCTCCATATACCAAGGCATAGGGCATTGTTCCTATGGGAGTTTGAATACTTGTTCTATAAGCCCATAGAGCCAGATTGATCTAAAGGTATTGGTCCCATCCAAATTTAATAACTGTGTGATGTAAGATCTTAATGATATGTTTATTTGATGCTTCTACTTATCCATTACCTTGGAGATAATAGATGGAAGACTAGTGTTGCTTGATTTTAAACTTGGAGCATAATTCCTTGAGATCTTTTTAAAAAAAAATTGTCCTGACCCATTGTTAGTAATGATGGAGGAGAGTACACCATAACTATATATGATGTAGTTGAGGATGAATAGAGCTAAAATTTTTACATTAGCCTTAGAAAGAGGAACTACTTCTACCCATTTTTTGAAATAGTCTGAAGTTGTGATAATGAACTTGTGTCCATTCGAAGAAGATGAATGAATTCAACCCACAAAATCAAAGGCCCATTATTGAAATGACCAAAGTGTGATGAAAGGAATTAACTCCATAGATAGAGAATGAATCATATTTACATGGAGTTGTAATTATTTGCACGACTTGGTGTACTAAATAGCCTCCATTTTTGGCCAATAGTAGCCAGCTCTAATAAGTTTGCAACCTAGTGTTAAGCCATTTGAGTGAGATCCACAAATGCCTTTGTGTACATCTATAAATGTGCATTTTGACTCATCAATACCTAAGGAGTGTACCATCAATACCTCTCCTAAACAAGTTGTTTTCAAAAATGACATACTATGAAGCACTAAAGATTAGGTGACATTTTTCATTCTAAGTTAGATTATCTAGAATTATTTGGTTACAAAGGTAAGAGTAAATATGAGAGTAGCAAGATGAATCATGTCCTATGATAGAACATATCATTCAAGATTTAGGTGTATCATAGGTAGGGTAGGATAAAATTTCCTCTAGGTACTCATGTCAAAAATCATTTTCAAGCATGTATAGCATTGAAGTGAGAGTAGCCATTACATCAGCCACCTTGTTATCTACTAGAGGAATTTGTTAGAAAGTGAGATGTGCAAAGTATATTTTCAAGTCATCAACCATCCTTTTTTAAGGTATCAAATTCTCATATTTATTGTGATAACTATCATTGACTTGGTTGATTATCAACTGTGAGTCACCAAAGACATTCAACTGATCTACCCTCCACTGAACAATGATTTTTATCCCGTTGATCAAGGCTTCATATTTAGCAATATTATTAGTATACAAAAATAGAATCTTGTATGCCTTGGATAGAGAATATCATTGTCATGTTATGAATAGAATTCCAACACTAGACCCCTATTGTATGAAGGAACCATCAAAGAACATCACCCATATTTGATGTGTTAGCTCTAAGATGGACTCATTAGGGAATTCAATATCTAGTGGTAGAAGACTTTGCACTAGTGCTTCTACTAGTTGATCATAAATTGCTTGCCCTTTGAGAGCTTTCCATTTGACATAATCAATGATAAACTCACACAAGATCATGACCCATTTAGCTAACCTTGTTAGAGAAGCCTTGTTGAGTAAATATTTCAATAGATCTAATGATGCTAAAAAATGGTTCACATCTACAATTTCATCACATTTTTGCACTAACTCATCCCATTTTCTCATTTCACTAATTCTGATCTTTTGGCCAACATGATTATATCTCAACAATATTATTCATCATTTGTATCCATTCCCACGTTAATTGTAGATCATTTCTAAATCTTATCCGATCAACACAAAACCATTTTAACATCATCAAAATCATATCAAATCAACCCATAATCACCCCAAATATACCCAAAATCACCCAAAATTAGTCCTAATCAATCGAAACATGTTAGATACCTTAAATCTATCATCATATGTCCAATCCTAGGCATTTTTGTGGCTTTAAGTGCCTCAAAAACATACCAATCTATCAAACCTATCAATCTGACCTTAGTACTATCATAGCTCTCAGTGCTAGGTCAAACTGTCATTCTTGTCATTCAATCATTGATATTGTCAGGGACCTCATTGTCAGATTGTGACATTATCAACCATTTTAATAACATTGACAATTTTTGTCAATGTTATTATAATCAACCATATTAGTCATTATCAAGGTAAACTTTAAGCAACCCCCCATTGAAAAAGAGATATAAAAATATTGGCAAATCTTACATTATTTTAAAAAATAAAAATAATTTTGATTATTAATTGGCAAATCTTTAACTATTTAAATATTTTTTATAATTAAATTTAATAAAAATATGGCAATTTTAAATATTTTTAAGAACTAAATTATTAGCCAAAATTTCCTAAAATTAGCCGATTAGCAAATATTAGCCACTAAAAAATACCTTGGTCAATATTGATCCTGTAGCATTTACAATGACAACAAATGTTATGTGTCCTTAATTCATGTCATGTGTCCTTGGCATGTTATCAATTTTGATCAGTTACTCAATTTGACCATGAATTTGGTCTACCCATCATCATCATAGTTGATTTGCATGATCATCATATTTCATCAAAGGATATTTTCGTATTCATCACATCAAATTAGTCAATCATCTTTTAATTTTCTCTTCTAGGACTAAATAACCCATAATCTAATCCTATGTCATTCCAATTATTTTTATCTTGCATTTGCTAATCATTATTCCTAAATAACATCCTCAATTAATTAATTAAATTGATTCATCATTTGCAAACCATGGAAATTCTCAATTTTCTAAGTCACATTTTCCACCTATAATTTCCAATTTCCAAATTCCATTTGTGAGGAATAATGAATTTTTAATTCAATTTATTCTACACAATATTGACATAATCTTGACATCATTGTGACACATAGGCATCTCACATCATGTATTCTCCATCTACACTTTGCTAAGATTTGTCATAATCCATATTCTTATTCCTTACACATATCTATATTTAGCCATCATTGTCATAGATTCTTAACACGAAGTGGCTTCGATGTATCGCATGATGCATCATAGATCCTCCACTATTTTTAGTCATGTTTGACTTCCAAGTGTCATACAATCTTACATCTCGCATCTTGTGATATGTATCATGGATTCTCAAAGACATCTCTTGCCAAATTGCATATCCAAGGTGACAAGTCTAACACTCTCCTCTTGTGTGATGACTATAAATTGAGAATTCTTCCTCTCATTTCTTATCCTAATGCCTAAGTCCATAATCATAAAGCTTCAAATCACTTCTTCTAGTATTCTCAATACCATTTTTCCATCATAGACTTTTCTTTTCAATTGTGTGCATTGTAGGCAATTGGGGCTACATCATATGGAGAAGAAAGAAGGACATGGAAGCTACAAATGAAAGAGGGGGTTTTTACTTTATATTGCTTTCTTTGTTTATTTAGCTTTCATGGTAGACTAGAGGGTATTAAAATATGTTTATTGAGTTTGTGATTTACTCATAGTATGTTAGATATTAGCCCATTTTTTGGTCCTACAATTGGTGAACCCAACGTGAAGATCATGCTTAACTAACCTGGGTTTCTTGTTTGTGTGGTTGTAGGTGCAAGAAAGAAGCTCATTTGGAAGGGTATAATAGCTAGATTCTCTTGCTTATCATACATAGATTAATTAGGGAGCCTAGTAACATGATTCTAAGCTCTCATTTATGCATTCTATTAGCATTCTATCCTAGGGTACACTCTGCTCCATCTGGGCACACTTGGGATCTCTAAGAAGTAGTTTTAGGGGCCTAGGAGTCACCATAATCCCCATCTACTATTCAAAGCTTACCAACTATACTAAAAAAAAACTAGCTATGCCCTTCTAGGCCCCAAGTGCACCAAGGGCACACTCTGCACTATTTGAGCACACTTAGTTGACTAGGTTTCAAAATTTAAAGTTTTGGGTCTTATTTAGGCACCATTTCCCCATAGTCTACACTTGGTCTCCCAACTTTGCAACAAAATTGCCAACTATGCCCTTTTGGACTCCAAGTGCACCATGGGTAAAATTAGCATAGTTTGAGCACACTTGGGGTCCTCCTAAGTCATTCTAGCCTTTTGGGACATAACCTTCTCTATTAGAGTGTAGTTGGTTCACAAAAAAATCTATTTTGGTTAGAATCTGCATCTAGGGTTCTAGTTTCATTCTAGGACATAGAGTAGACGATTTCATGTTACTGATGATCTATTTGTAACATGTGGCAATCATTTGGAGAAGACATTCATTGAAAAACTACTAATGCTTGTTTGTAGGACATTGTTGAAGACTCGTGTGCTTGTCCAAAATCCATGTGTTGTTTTTCTAGATTAGATAACACTTCATTTGGTGCACTAAAATGAAATTTCTATACTGTTTGGTGTCTTTGAATAATTTATAACCCTAGGAGTTGCATGGAAATATCCTCTCCCATCACCATTCATGGATCTTGGGTGCAAGAGAAATCTGTACAATTTTTATAAAGAGGCCTACATTAGACCCAAGACTCACCACTTGGTGAGCCCTAGGAGATGACCTTGAAGCAGTAACGAGCCAAAGCCATGTCAATATTCTAGCCTCTATAAAAATTTGATATGATTAATACTATGTCAATGGTATTGCTACATGATAGCTCTCCTCTAGTACCCTTGTGGTTTGTCAAATCCTTGATCTCAGGGCTAGGAAACCTTCTATGGAAGTTTATCATTCACTTGCTGAATTGAATGCCTACACTAAATACTTTGTCTTAGAGGCAAATTTTTTTTTATATCCATTGGCTTAGGGTGTCACCCATTCCCATGAAGACATCCCACATACTCACAATCCTTAATAGAGGCAATAGTCCCTTGGGAAGTGATGACCCTTGGAAGGATTTGGATCTTGGTAGACCTAAGAAGTGAATACATTGTAGGGGGAGTTTTGGTGCCAAGATCCTAGGTTCTCTACTCTAAATAAACATGATTGAACTTTAGTTCAAGTGTGAATTTAGTAGATACAGTCTTAAAGCCTAGGTTTTGGTGTGTCTTTTCACTAGAACAACAATCATTCTTATTTGTTGTCTTGGATGTTATTCAAACCTTGTCAAAGCAGTAGACTTCTTGTCAAAAAATTGCAACCTATGTCAAAAATGTTGCAAACTTTGGTCCAAATTATTCAAGACTTGGAAAACATGGTAACTTGTAAACTTAGGATTTCTTGGCATGACTTAGATTCCACTTTTACATAGCATCCACTTGCATTTATCACTCTTTGAGTTTTATACTTGCATCCTCTAGGCCTCATATTGCATCTTATTAGTCCTGATTTTGCATCTCTCATCCTTCATAGTGCATTCATTCCTTAGGCTTTACTTTGCATCCCTTAGTCTTTGCATTTCAACCTTGAATCTGTATCTTGCATCTCCCATTTGCATTCTTTCATTACCCAACCTTCATCTTGCACATTTAAACCATAATTATAGGTGTCCTAACCATCATTTTTCACCTTCATCCTAGTCTTAGCATTGTCCTATGCCATTTGGCTCACTGGAACATCAATCTAGAAACCACAAAACCCAAAACCACCTTAGTTTCAGCCTAGCTTACCAATTGCACCCTGAAACTACCAACTACACTCTAACTAGATCCAAGTGCACCATGGGCACAATTGGCACTATCTAAGTGTACTTGATAGTCTAAGAACCTAGTTTAGACTTCTAAATGGCATTTTGGAACCTCAAGAGTGTCACTAGGCACTTGGATAGATCCCCTTTCTCAACATGTCTTGATCTGCATTCTGCATGTCCTAACCATCATTTTATTCACTTAGGGCTTCATTCCTTAGGTCATAACCCTAATTATGCATCTCCTATCCAATTATAACATCATCCCTAGCATCTTAGATCTCTGGTATAACAACTTAGCAATCACCCAACCCAAAATCAAAAGACATTCAATCTAGTCTCCCAACTGTGCCATGAAAGTACCAACTACACTCAAACTAGCCCCAAGTGCACCATAAGAATAGTTGGTGCTGTTGGAGTGCACTTGGTTCTATCAGAGCACACATGGTGACTAGAAAGACCATTTTGGGACCTTATAATTGCATCTAGAGGTCTCTGTAGGTCCTTATTCTGCATATGACCCGAAATGTCATCTTGCACCCAAAACTTCATTTTTCATCCTAAGACATTTTTATATTGCATATCCAATCAGAATAATCATAATATTGATCACCCTAAATGTCATTTTGAACCTAAAACCCTTGAACTTAGTCAAAAATTAGAACAAAGTATGAGTCCTACAGTATCTCCTAGTGTTGATGGATGATGGATCTTGACTAGTCCTTCTGTCATTTTTATCATTTTCTTTGGTCAAAATCTATCTATATCTTGATGGATTTGACCTTTTCATATTTATCAACTTGATATTTTTGTCTTTAATCTCTTTTTGGTCAAGATGACAAGTCCAACTTCACAATGTTAACTCTTAAACAAAATACTTTCCAAAGATTTGATCCTAAGTTCAAAACCTTGCATGCACCATTGTCATAGCATTATCATATTACTAGCCTCCCTAAATTCCATTTTGACTTACCTTAGTTGCATAATCACTCCATCTATCATTGTCCAAAATCCTAGCATCATTTCCAATATCAAACCCTATCAAGTTGTTTATTAATCAATGTGTCCTCTTGATATCATATCACTATTATTGCATGTCCTAAATGTCAATATCAACCTTAGCATATCATCCTTTGAATAATCAAAATTTCATACATTAACCTCTGACATCATCCTAAAGTCCAAAGTCTAACCCTAATATTCTTTTTGCATACTATAGAGTCACTTTCATTCCCTTTAGTCAAAATCCAAAATGTCATTTACATTTGCATTTGCATAGTTTCCCTAGGAAATTTTCACCTTGCATATCAAAATTATAGTTAATTTGGAACTTCCTTAGGTTGGATAACATCCTTAAACATTTAAAAATCCAAAAAATACTCATATCTTGCATACCACTTCCAAATTTCCAAGTTTTTCCCTATTTTACCAACTGCACACTTTAGGTGCGTAGTTCATAGTTTCAGAGTGCACTTGGTAATTAAAGATTTTTTTTAAGGTTCCAGAACCTTAATCTACATCTCATAGCTTGCATTGCATCCCTATACCTTAGAAAACACCCAAAAACACCCAAATCATTCACATTCTACATATTTATCACCTAAAACACCTCTTTTTTCCAATTGCATACCTTCTACTTACCAACTGCTTACCTTTAGGGCCCTAAGTGGAGTTGGTAGTTTAGGTGCACACTTGGGAGGCATAATTTTCATTTATGGTTTTTTCCATTACATTTGAATCCTTAGGTATCATGCATTATATCAACCATTGTTTTTTGAGGTACAAACACAACCTAAAACTTGTCCAAGACAAAAGGTGGGAAAGAAACTCCAATAGTTTGATGAAGACCAAATTGAAGCATCACAGCCTTTACTTTTGGACCTATTAAGCATGTATTCACAAGATCACAACCATTAGGATGATGTTTCCTTCAAGAACTTTCCCCATACATGGAATGGTTCAATGAAGTCCTAATTTTGAACCCATATTTGTACCTATACCACCTAGATATGAAAGTGTACCTATAAATCTTGAGGATGAAGAAACTCACCGATTCAGATTTAGTAATCCTAAAAAAAGTACCTCTAATCCTCTAAACATAAAAGGTACTTTACACCTAAGAAATAATTTTGGCATAGTTTATGGCATCAGCGATGAAGAAATGGCTAGGGATTTCCATGACAAGACTTTTTGTAGAAACATCAAACTGACCCAACACTTGAAACCATGCAACCCATGATCAATTTGGACTTAGATAAGGGAAAAAAACCTTTGGAATTTTCAAATACAATGATGACACCTGTAAGATCCCATCAAGAATCAACCATTGAAATCCTCCAAAGTATGTTTGAACACATCATTATCAATCCCTTGTTTGAAGAAAAACCATCAATAAATGGAAACAAGACTCTTCCTAAATATCCCAAAAGGATGTTATGAATTGACCTCAATCAAGTAATGCAACAATAAGATATGCCTAAAGGGCTTGCACTCTAGGGATGCCAAAGATACCTCCTTTGGAGGAAAATCAACAAAGTTTACCCTTGCTCCTAACTTTACCAAATATTATGATATCAAATGTTTTGGAGCTTCCCATAAGTATACCATGTGAAACATCAATTACAACAATCCCTATTGAAATACAAAGGAAGAGCCTTATTGAAATTTCACCCATTCTCAAAAGGAACACCTCTTATTGCCAAATAAATATGATGTCCCAAGGAGAAATATCTAACACAAAAAGGTATAAAAAAAACAACATAAACATGATGTTCAATTCTCAAGGGCATACCAAAATTCAAAGACAACAACAACCTCAAGAGATGCAAGGATCCAACATCTCTAACACACAACCTAATGTGAATCCACTTGACTTACATGCAATGTACCAACAACAATTCCAAAAACAACAAGCCATGTTTGCTAAACAAGAAGAGAAACTAAAACAATAGTTGGAATATGAAAGACGTCTAGAGAAACAAATTTCCTATCAAAAACACTTGTTACAACAACAACATACACCATGAAAACCTCAATAGATACCTCTACAACAAAAATCACATACGTGGTCTCACATGTAACTAGCTAAGGTATCACAATGAAAATTTTAACAAATGGCACAACAAAAACCATAACAAGTGATACAATAACAACCTATGGTACAACAATCACAATCAATACCACAAGCACCACAATAGGTATCACAAAGAGTATGCCAAGATGTACTAAAACAAGGACCCTTTTGCCTTTGAGGTACTAACATACCTCCACCACCTAGTGACACATCACCTGACTCTTCAGATAAAAAAATATTAGAACCGAGTAGACACAATTCTCACCATAGCAAATGATCTACTCATAGACACAAAAGACTCAAAGAGAAGACAATCATTCAAAACCCTAATGATGAGTTTCTATAAAAATTCAAACAACTTTACAAACAAGTTGAGGCATTGGGAGTCCAAAAGGAAAGGCTCTATATATAGAAAGGGACTAACATCCTAATCCTGATAAAAGTCTATATATGCCTCCTTTCCTAAAACATTTTGAGGCACCTAGATTCAAAAAATACTAAGGAAAAGGAAACCCTATTGATCACATTAGGAAATTTTGCACTTCTTGTATTGAATTCAATGAAGATCCCACCTACCTCATGAGACTACTCCCTCATTCTCTAGGTGGTCCCACACTCAAATGGTACTCAAGCTTCTTGGTAATATCAAATCTTGGGTTGAATTAGCAAACAAGTTCATCTTCCACTTTGCCTTCAACATTACAAATGAGATGAAACTCTCTAATTTGTGCTAAACTAAATAGAAGATGGGAGAACCATTTATCACATTCTTATTATGTTGGAGAAAATTAATTAGTCAATTCTTACTAAACATTCCTAAAGAACAAAAAATTAATCTGTGCATTGAGAACCTAGTCCCCAACTCAATGTATGAACTCAAGATCAAAAGTCCAAGCACCATTTCCAAATTGATGAAAAAGGGGCTAGTATTGAAGACACTCTCATCCAAAAAATAAAATATAACCAATGATGGCATTGTGGATGCATGAACAATCAATGCAACACAACCTTAGCTAACTCTAAAAGGTGCAAACCCTACAAATTCACAAACTTCCATTCAAACACTACCTCAATAATAGAAAAGTGAGACTTCCAAGTAGGACAAACCTCAAAGATGTCTTATAACCAAATATATAAATTCACACACTTGGGGATACCTCTTAACACTGTACTTCAACAATTAATGAGTAATAACTTCTTATAGTTACCTGCAATCAAGGATGAGTCATTGAAAAAAATCATAATGGTTGGATAAAAAAATAATCTGTGATTATCACTGTATTAGAGGACACAAGACTACCTCATGTTTTTAGCTCAAACATGAAATCCAAGACCTCATTGATGATGGTATAATTATTGTAGATCCTTCATTTCTAGCATCCAACTCTGATCACACTATTTTAAAAGATCTTTTGGTTAATCATGACAAAGGGACAACCTCCAATTCAAGTTCTCACTCACAGGCTAACTACACATGGACTGGATATGACTACACCATAAAATATTTTAATGAGTCTGACTCCCACATATCCACATTCACCTTAAAGGCTGAAGACCCTCATTGTGTTGTCACTATGTGTTGTACCAAGATTACCCTACCTGGAGCTCCTTCTAGACCTACTTCCTCTACTAGACATGCACCCCCTAGTAGACTTAATGCTCCTACTTCATATGATTATAGACTTGTACACTAGCTTGGTAAAACCCCTACAAAAATATCCATCTTGGACCTAATGCATGCAACCCCCCAACATTAGAAGATCTTGGATTAAGCCCTTAAAGAGTTAGTAGTCCTAGATAACATTGATGTTGCTAAGTTCCAGGCCATGATTGGTAACCTATCCGCATCACATCATATCACATTTTTTCATTGAGATATTTCTAAAGAAAGACCTAACCACAATGACCCCCCTCATCTCAATATCTTTATCCATAATGAAAAGGTTAGATGTGTTTTGATAGATGGAGGAGTGGGATTGAACATTTGTACCCTTAAAGTTGTCAAGGGTTTGGGTTATTGTGAAGAAGATGTAGATCCCTCTCGCAAAATCACAATAAAGGCCTATGATTATGGAGAATGCTTCTCCAACGGTGTCATCATATTACCCATTAGAGTTGGTCTAGCTACTAAGAATACATTGTTCTAGGTCCTGGATATCAAAATGAATTGCAACATGAGACTAGGATGCCCTTGCATCCATGCTATGAAAGTGGTACCCTCTATATACCACCAATACATAAAATTTTCCTATAACAATGTAGAGGTTACCATCCCTAGTGATCCAAACCCATTTCAATTTTGTTCTAGTCTTAGAGGAACTACTGCATACCAAGTCCTAAAAAATTATGCAATGAATCCACATGATTTCTCCAAATATGTTGATCCTTCCACACTCATAGCCGCATTCAAAGGAAAGCTCAAAATTGAAGACCAAGGTTGTGGTGAGTATTCCATGTCACACACCTTTCACATTGGGAAACTCCCTCTCTCTCCCAAGTCATATGGTAAACCAAAATTTATGTAGATCAAGCTTAGATTCATATTTTAGAAGAAACCTTCCATGACTTTCACTAGTGGAGGTGGACTGCATGAAGAACATGTCTATGAAAACACATCTACATGGATTGAAAATGATAATGCAAAAAATGAACCTACTCCTATATCATTAGATAAGTATGGACCTAGATTCACCATCATGATAAAAATGGATATGATGGATGTAGTGGCCTAGGACCTTGAAAGAAAGACATTATTTAGCCCATCATTGCATAAGAACAACCTCATAGCTTGTGACTTGGATTCAAACCATTTGTTTTGGGTCTCCCTAATACTGAGTCATCCTAATATAAGAATGTGAATGTTTTGACTGATAAAAAGGCATGTGAGAACACCACCAAACCTAAGACCATAAAACCTGCATCCAACATTGATGACCTTGATACCTCCTTTGGCCTTGACAACATCTTTGATCCTAATGAACTATCTATACAGGATAAGAAAATTACTGTAAATTCTACTAGCCCTTCAATTCATCCAAAATCTTGTGATGAAATACATTGGGATCCAAGCCCTCCCATATGTGAGCATGGCACTTATGACCCCTTTGGTAATGATACCCATATCCTTGCCTTCAACCAAATCTTATTCAACACTGATGATGGAATTTCCCTAATTTACCTGGAACTTATTGATTCGGACCAAAAAGGACTACAAACATTTGACCAATTTGAAAATGATGACACCATTGTAGAATTCTTTGAGCTTTGTGAAGACTTACCACAAGGTGATCACAAGTTAGGATTTTCCATTGACCTAAACATAATGGCATACTTTGGGGAGTTAATTCCATCTTCTAGTCACAAAATTGGAAAAATAGCAAAAAAAGACAAAAGTAGGTCTCTCAGTGAAAATAAAAAGGTGTCATTAGACCACGAAAAAGTAAAAGTAAAGGATGTATCCAAAGGTGAAAACCTCTCTAAGGCACCCAAGGATGGAAGATTGGACATACCCTCATTGAAGGAAAGATTAACATTACTTGTGGAAATGAAAAAATAAATAAATATGTGAACACCTAACAACCCTAAGATCATACATTTTGTAGCCTCAATATCACTATAAGAAAGAGATGACTTTATTAGATTCTTTTAAGAGAGGTAAATTAACTTTTCTTGGTCTAATGTAGACATACCTAGATTAGATCCTAAACTAGTCCTTCATCACCTGCCATTAAAACTAGGAGTGAAACTAGTAAAGAAAAAGTTAAGAGAGATGCATCCTCAAATTGCTCTCCTTGTCAAAGCTAAATTGAAGAAATTATTGGATGTTAGCTTCATAAGACCCATTGATTATGTGGAGTGGATATCTAATCTAGTACTAGTAAGAAAACACTAGGGGCATCTAGATATACAATGATTTCTATGATCGTAGCAAGGCATGTCATAAAGATGATTTCCCATTGACATGATAGCCAGCTATGAGATTCTATTAATAATGGATGGATTCTCTTGTTCCAATCAGATAAGAATAGCTCTTAAGAATCAACACAAGATAACTTTCACATGCCCTTGGGGAACATACTACTAGAATGTTATGCCATTTGGCCTTAAAAATGTTGGTGCAACATATCAAAGAGTAATGACTACCATCTTCCATAATTTCATGAACATCCTAATGGAAGACTAAGTGGATGAATTACTTTGCAAATCCCCTAGAAGAAGGGATAATTTGGGCATCTTAGAGTAGATATTCAACATAATGGAAGGCTACAAGCTCCATTTGATTCCCAAAAAGTGGGTATTCAGAGTTGTCCTTGGAAAGCTCCTAGGATATATTATTTCTCAACAAGGCATCAAAGTGGATCCTGAGAAAGTAAAAGAAATACTTGAAATGTCTCCTCCACAAAATCTAAAGACATTAAGAAGTCTACAAGGGATACTATAGTTTATCAATAGATTTATTGCACAAATAGGAGACACATACCACTCCTTTCAAAATCTATTATGTAAGGGAGTATCTTTTTAATGGAACAACTAGTGTGATGAGTCTTTTCAAAAGCTAAAAGACTATATTCTACATCCACCAGGTTTAATGGCTCCTATTCTAGGAAAACCATTCATTTTATACAAATCTGCTACAAAAGCAACATTAGGGGCTCTCTTAGCACAAAATGATGAACAAGGTAGAGAGTGAACCATCTACTAAATTAGTAGAATACTTGTGGGATATGAAATAAATTATTCACTCATTAAATGAGCATGCCTCACCATTGTCTTTGTAGTCCAAAAGCTAAGACATTACATGCTCCATCAAAAAATAATGCTTGTCACTTAGATTGATCCATTAAAGTATCTCCTCAGTAAGGCTACTCTCATAGAATGCTTAGCCAAATGGGTTATGATCCTTAGTGAATTTGACATAGAATATGTGGACAAAAAGGAAATAAAAGGGAAAGTGATAGCTGATCAGTTCATAGAAGCACCTATGATAGATGATCATCCCATGTTGATAGACTTTCTAGATGAAGCCATCTTTAACATGGATATAGCTAATGAATGGAAGCTTTACTTTGATGGATCACATACAATAAATGGTTCAAGAGATGGCATTATGTTTATCACTTCCCAAGGAGACATAATCCCCAAGTCATATAAGATAACATTCAATTGTATAAAAAACATATCAGAATACAAGGCAATGATTATAGGACTGAAGCTAGCTATCCAATGAAACATACAACATTTGCAAGTTTTTGGTGATTCCAAGTTAGTCATTTTCCAAGTCAATGATGAGTATGAAACCAAAATGACAAATTAATGCCTTACAAAAAGATGGCTAATTTCCTTAAATCAAAATTTGTTAATATTTATTTTCTTCAATTACCAAGAAAACACAATAGGAAAGCTCATGCTATGGCTACTATTGCTTCTATGATTGATATGCCTAAAAATGTGGAGCGTTGTGAGTTCCTGGTCGAGAAACTTTTGATTCTAGCATTTGAACTCTCTCAATCTAAGTTTGTATGTGAACTTGTTGGTCCCAATTCCCCCTAGTATCGAGACATTTATTATTGCCTACATGCCCAAATCCTTCCCCTTGGCTTATCCAAGAACAAATGCTAAGCCTTTATCCACAAAGTTGCTAGATATGTCATCATTTGTGGCACCCTTTACAAGAGATGCTTTGACCAAACCCTTCTCAGATGCCTTGATTGGCAAGAAGATGAAACTACCTTACATGAGGTTAATGAAGGTATATGTGGAAGTCATTTCAATGGCCTAAGTCTATCCAAGAAGTTGGTACGAGATGGATAGTATTGGCCCACCATGGAACAAGATGCCCATGATTTTGTAAAAAGATATCACAAGTGCCAAATACATAGTAATCTGATCCACCCACTAGCACAAGAACTGTAGCCAGTCATATCTCCATGGCCCTTTTCATAGTGGGCATTTGATCTTGTTGGAGCTATTTCTTATCCTTCTTCTAATGACCATAAGCTCATCATTACAATAACAAAATATTTTACCAAGTGAATTTCACCACTAGAAAGAAGATTTTAATGTTTATTCTGAACTACATCATATGTAGGTATGGAGTCCCCTTAGCTATTATTACTGATAATGGAAGTTCATTTTAAAACAAAGATGTGGATAAATTCTATGAGAAATACAACATATACCACACATATTCTAGTATTTACCATCCATAGGGAAATGGCCAAGCAGTAGCATCTAATAAGACCATTGTTAAGAATCTCCAAAAGACTGCCAATGATTCTGGTCAAGACTATCCCTTACAACTAAATCCAATTCTTTGGGCCTAGAGAACAAGTGTACATGCTCCCACTAGTGCAAAACCATACTCTCTTGTCTATGGCATTCAGGAAATACTTCCCATTGAAGTTGAAATTCCATCATTGAGAGTATCCTTACAAGATGTTGTTGATGATAAAAACTATAGAATATCTAAACTTAGATGCAAGACACCTTGACACATCTACAAGCTTACCAAAACTAAATCAAATGAAGCTATAATAAGAAAGTCCAAGGTTTTCATTTTGAGATTGGTAATCTAGTACTAAAGATGACCATGCTGCTGAAGACTCAATAGAATAGAGAAAACAAGGAAAATTTGAACCAAATTGGGAAGGACCTTATGTAGTTATTGCAGCATTGGATCGTGAGTATATTAGATTGCGACTCTAGAGGGTGAACCACTACATGTTTCCATCAAAAACATGCATTTGTGCAAGTACTATACTTGATTCTATCTAAAAGTCCTAAAAAAAATCAAAAAATGGCAAAAAGTCCTAAAAAATATCAAAAAAGAAGCAAAAAGTCATGAAAAAAGAAAAGATAAAAGTGAAAAAATTCATAAAAAAAATGGTTGCATTGATGAAAACCTAGAAAACAGGCATCTTGGCATGAAAATTTGAGTCAAGAGATAAAATTCCGTCCAAAAGTGAAAACCTAGCAAATAGGTGCTTTGGGCAAGTACAATGGTGAAAACTTGGCAAACAAGCACCATGTATAGTCAATTATTGCTCCTTTATTTATTGGGATTCCATCTAGTTTTTACCCCTATTGTCATTCCCTGATCATATCCTTCATATTGCAAGACATCCCTAGTCCTTGATCATGGCCCATGAACTAGTTAATATCCATTATTATCTTACCTAGTGTCACTATTCTGTACATACTTTGTCTTAGGCCTTTGTACATAGTTTGAACTTGAACTGGGGGCATCTCCTTAAGTATGAGTTATCCATTGGACTTATCGTATATTGGATTAGAGATAACACTTGTTAATCCTTTATGATATTGAAAAAATCCTAAAAATTCAAATATGATCATGAATAAAAGCACTAAAAATCATAAAAGGTCTTGAAAAAATCCTAAACACTCACATATGATCTTGAAAAAATCACTAAAAATCATAAAATGTCCTTAAAAAAAAAAAAATCATAAAATGTCCTAAACAAATTCATAACAATCATAAAATGTCCTAACAAAATCCATAAAAATCATAAAATGTCTTGAAAAAATCACTAAAAACCATATAATGTCCTAGAAAAACCACTAAACATCATAAAATGTCCTGAAGTAATTCCTAAAGATTGTAAAATGTCCTGAAGAAATGAGTAACACAAAAACATCAAATATCTTCAAAAAACCCTAAAAATCGTAAAACCCACCAAAACTTTGTAATAAATCTTGTAAATACTCACTGTGTATAATCACCCCTTTTGCATAAACACTCTCACTTTCATAGCTAAAACTCAAAGCATGACACTTTCATGTCAATCACACTATCTGAACAATGTGAACCAACAATTAATCCAATGTGCCATTATGATCCTATCAAACACTATCTAAAGACCTAAAACACTAAAAGCAAGTAATAATGGACAAGAATAGCTGTTGGCTCATGTTGTTTAGTCAGTGATTTATTTTTTCTTTGTTTTTCTTCAATCATCTTCATATGCCACTCGATGATATAAAATGATCTATGAGAGTGGTCGAGATGATTCATGGTCATTTTTTTTGTTTTCTATCTATTAGAGTGTACCTTTGAGAGTCTGGGGCATGTATATATGCCTCAAGAAGGACAAGGTCATTTTTTGTTTGCATCGTGCTTGTTTACACAAAAGGTTTGCATTTGCACTTTGGCACTTATGCCATGATGTATTGCATCCCATTTTCCATATCAAAATAAAGCTCCAATAGCATATAGTGCACTTTGTGAAAACAAAATTATTCACCTCATACTAACTATTCCTTGTCTCTCCTCTATCTTTTGACATTCACTTCATCCACCACCATGGTTTGTTACTCTGATACACCAAAATCACCATCATCTTGCATTCCTACATCTATCAAAAGTCCAGAAAAACCCAAAGCAATCCATATATGCATAAACATGGAATTCCTATCATTTTACATTTCATTTGCATTCATTCCATATCATGTTACATTTCATTAGACATTCATTCATGAGAACAACATGTGGCAAAAATAAAGATGTCATTTCCTAAGCATAACATGTGATAAATCAATGCATGATGTGATCATATCAAAGTCCACATAGAAAAGCATATATGCATCCATATAAAACATATAAAACACATGCATAATCCATCTCATATAGTCATCATAACATAAGTACATTTCGTAAATGTTTCACAAAAGTATTAAAGTACATGACCATGGTTTACATAAATACTAACTGCCCGTAGGCATGAACCATGAAAGAGCATAACAGAAAGAACAAAAATAGAGAAGCCCCTCCATACATGAGCATGCATGTGTCACCCTATGCTGCCCCTAGCCTTATGGCCTCTATCTAGCCTCGAGGATGATCCCTCTAATGTTTGTGGTGGCCTCATCAGTCCCATCACTCTTGCACTTCTCTGTGTCCTCTATTAGTGAGATCTTGATGCATGAAAGCTCTCTAGCCTTTTCCCTACTAGCACTACCATCTCATAATGATCCTTCCAACACTATCTCTCCACACATGCCCTATTCATCATTATAGCCATCTCTCATGAGTTTGGATCTTTGATGTTTCTAATGAACTCCCATGACTCCTACACTACACTCTCTATCTTGTGCATTGCTGCATCCCTCTTTGCCATATCTTGATCCTTCTTTGCCTTAGCCTAATCCCTCTCTACTATCACTACATCTCCCCCTACTATCACTACATCCCTCTCTACTACAAGCTAGTATAACTAACTCTAAAGCCCTCTAATCACCTCCATAAGATCTAACTGTCTAGACCCTTCCTGTATCGATACTAGCATCCCCCTGGTGTAACCCACTAGATCCCTCTCGACATCCATCACTGCTGTATCCACACCTATGTCATCCCCATCACCTCCCTCATTGCCATCACCCCCACCCTCCTCATACTCATCCCCATCCTCTCCTCCATCACTATCTCTATCACCATCCCCACCCTCCTCCTCATCATCTCCCTTGTCCTCATCATCATCCTCTACATCAACATCCTCATCATCATCCATTGCCTTAGCATCCTCATCATCATCCCACACATCATCATCCACCACCTCAACATCCTCTCTATCCTCCCTCTCCTCCCCCTCATCATCATCATCTCCTCCCTCCTCATCATCATCCTCATCTCCCTCATCCTCCTTCCCATCCTCCTCCTCATTAATGGCCTTAGATGATATTGTGTAAACCACCTATCATATGTTGCTATCATGCCTACGTACACCACATCGGCTACTACTCCCCATACCCTCAATTGTAGCTCCTCCAATTATGTGTAAGCCACCTGTGTCTTGATAGATGCTCTCATCTCCTAGATCTCTACTTTGGACTATGCAAACAATGCTAGACCTATTGGTACCTCCTATCGCTCCCCAAACTATCTGCATACCCACTCTAAAAGGTACATCTCTATCACTAGATGACCAATCACTATGCACCCTATTAAATAATGCTCCTATTTGTAGTATGGTAGATGGATCTCATCATCATCCCATCCTAGAAAATCTCTATATGGTCTCCAAATAAATTGTGTCATGGTATCCAACTGATGCCTAAAGAACTAAGTGTACCCCAATGGTCCTCATGCCAGTATGCCTTTATAGCTATATGAATAAAGTATATCCTCCACTAGCTCTCTCTCTACAAGTGGTACCTCTAGTACTAAATGTTAGTCTGCCTCTATAGGCCACCTAATATAGATAGTAGTACAACATCCCCAACATGCATGGTCCCCATGCAAACATGGTCCCAATGCAAACATGGTCCCATCCATGACCATCCTCTCTAGCACTCTACCCCATTTAATAGGAAATCGATGTCTACACCCATCGGGTATTAGTAGTCTACCCACAACACAAAAGATCACAACTATTAGTTTCTATGATGTACCACCAATAGCTCCCATCCAATCTCATAATTCTGTATCCCCAACTCTGCATCTCCACATCCAAACAATTAGTGTATTGTTTCTCACCTAGTAGTTGAGTCATACACAACTAAGTCTCCATGAATCAGAATCCTAAGTATGTGCCATACATCCTCTAAGGTCACAGTAGCCACCCCCATTGGAAAATGGAAAAAACTAGTCTCTGAATGCCATCTCTCCATCAACATTATTAGTAGGGCTCTGGTCCCTCTCACCTTTGGCATAAATGTGATGTGATAAAAGCCAAGTCCTACCAAGATCTCTCACTCACTAGTAGTCATCTAATGAAATAACATCAAGCTCTGAGGCCTATGTACCCTTGATTGTAATAGGGGTAGATCCTCCTACATAACCATGTAGCCTATGTCAACCTTCTATGTCTTTATATATAGTTTAACCTACATTTGACCAAAATTTGACCTTGTTTGACATCGATTTGACTAATTTTGACCTTTTTGAGTGTGTTTTACTAAGTTGGTCTATGTTTTGAACTCTATCTAGGGTTTTGGGCATGTTTTCCAAGTTTTGGGTCATTTTAAGTTTGTTTGCACCTTTTCAAGGCTTGTGCATCGCTCTTTATCAACATTGGACTAGGTTTGACCTACATCTACCCTAATTTTGACCAATTTTTACCACTTTGGCCATGTTTGACTGAGTCCAACCCCTTTTCTAACATGATTTTAGGGTTATTCTAGTGTGCCCCAGTTTTGGGTCGATTTGGGCTCATCCAGACCCTATTTAGAGCCCTAGACCATCCTAGGGCATAGTTGGGGCCCCCAACTATACCCATGGTGCACTTGGTCATGAAAAGTGCACTTAGTGCACACTTGGTCATGCCAAGTGTGCCCATTACATATTTGGATGCATTTTAGGTGCAATTAGGGCATTTTGATGCCCTAAACTAACCCTAATATCTTGTTTGACCCCCGTATGACTCCTAAATGCCTAAAAAGCATAGCAAAGAATAAAGTACATAAAGATAGCTTATATGTACTCACCAAAGGTCCTATGTCTACCCATCATTGGTAGGTATGCATTCATTTTCCAGGGTTTTGTCCCTTGGTAGTTGGTCCATTCTCCTTGCTCCAAAGCCTTTTCTTCAAACTGAGAGGGTGAAAATGACTTTAAAACTCCCAAGCCCTTTTATAGTTTGTTGCTGCCTAGATGGATATTCTAGAGGCATTTTTTGTTTTGGTCATGATGCCTTTTTCCACTCTGGAGCCCATATCTTTTGCATTTGAGCTCCAATTTATGATGCGTTAGTTGCTATAACTTTGTCTTCTCATTGTCAAAAAAATCAACATATCATATGTCCATTTTTGTCAATTTCTTGAGGGGGAACCAATATATACCACCATCATTGGGGCATGCTTTTATGAATTTTTAATTAGGATTCTTTGACACAATGCTCTAAATCACATTGTATTGAAGAGGGGCAAAATGTAGATGCTAAAAAATGGTTTGTACCTATAGTTTCATCACATTTTCACACTAACTTGTCTCATTTTCTCATTTCACTAATTTTGATCTTCTAGCCAACATGATTATATCTCAACAATATTCTTCATCATTTGTATCCATTCTCACATCAATTGCAGATCATTTTAAAATCATATCCAATCAACATAAAACCATTTCAACATCATCAAAATAATATCAAATCAACCTAGAAGCACCCAAAATCTACCAAAAATCACCCAAAATCACTCCTAATCAACCAAAAACATGTCATATACCTTAAATCAATCATCATATCCAATCCTAGGTATTGTTTTGGCTTTTAGTGCCTTAGAAGCCTATTAATCTATCAAACCTATCAATCCAACCTCAGTACTATCATGGCTCTCAGTGCTAGGTCAAGTTGTCATTCTTTTCATTCAATAATTGATATTGTTGAGTCCCTTAGTATTAGATCATGACATTATCAACCATTTTAATAACATTGATAGTGTCCGTCGATGTTATTATGATCAACCATATTAGTCAATATCGACCTTGTAGCATTTACAATGACAATAAATGTTATTTGTCCTTCATTCATGTCACGTGTCATTGGCATGTTATCAATTTTAATTAGTCATTCAATTTGACCATGGCTTTGGTCTACTCATCATCATTCTAGTCAATCTAGATGATCATCATATTTCATCAAAGGATATTGTTGCATTTATCAAATCAAATTGGCCAATCATCTATTAATTTTCTCTTATAGGATTAAATAGCCCATAATTTAATCCTATGTCATTCCAATTATTTTTATCTGCATTTTCTAATCATTCTTCCTAATTAACATCCTCAATTAATTAATTTTATTAATTAATTGATTCATCATTTGCAAACCATGAAATTCTCAATTTCCTAAGTCACATTTTCCACCTATAATTTCAAAATTCCAAATTTCTATTTGTCAGGAATAATGAATTTTTAATTCAATTTATTCTACATAATATTGACATAATCTTTACATCATCATGACATGTGGGAATCTTACATCATGGATTCTCAATCTACACTTGGCTAAGAATTGTCATAATCCACATATTCTTATTCCTTACACATATCTATATTTAGCCATCATTGTCATAGATTCTTGGCTTAAAGTGGCTTTGAGGTGTCACATGACACATCATCGATCCACCACTATTTTTTGTTAGTTTGTGGTGACTGATCAGGGAAGTACTATACATACTCCATAATTCCTTGGTGGGGTTTGGGGCTATTTTATTGGCATTTTATGGCTAACATGTTTTAACTAATTTTAACCTTAAAGTGGAAAAAATACTTATATAAAAGGGCTTAGGGTTAGAGATTATTTCATTATGTGTGATGCAAAAATTTCTTCTTATGATGATATTGATTTGTAAGGGATTACAGATTATAATTAGGTTGTAATTACTAGATCATAATAATATTGGACTTGTTGTTTGGTGGATGTAGCCCAGGGTTTAAGTGAACCATGTTAAATCTTGGTGTCTTGTGTTCTGTGTGACCTATTATTTTTTGATATTGTTTATATTTTTATGTAATTGTTATTTTTGTCTGAGGTTAATCCTAACATTTTTAGCCAAGTTTTACTTCCAAGTTTCATACAATGTTACATTTGGAATCTTGTGATATATGTGTCATGGATTCTGAAAGGAATCTCTTACCAAGTTGCATATCCAAGGTGACAAGTCCAATGCTCTCCTCTTGTGTAATGACTATAAATTGAGCATTCTTCCTCTCATTTTTGGTCCTAATTCCTAAGTCCATAATCATCAACCTTCAAATCACCTCTTATAGTATTCTCAATACCATTATCCCATCTTGGACTTTTTTTTTCAATTGTGTGCATTGTAGGCAATTGGAGCTACATCATATGGAGAAGAAAGAAGGACATGGGAGCTACAAATGATTAAAGGGGGTTTTTACTTTATGTTTATTTCTTTGTTTATTTGGATTTCATGGTAGACTAGAGGGTAAATAATGTATGTTTATTGAGTTTGTGATTTTTTCGTACTATGTTAGATATTGGCCTATTTTATGCTCCTATAGTATCAATCTTTGCAATTACGTGTGTAGTATGAGAAAGCATGCAATGTCACAACTTTTGTGAAGAAAACACAATTTCTAAGAAAGATTTCTCAATCATGCTATAATTTATCTCATACAAGATTAATGTGTGACTGAGATAATAAATATCTTATTCTTTCTTATTGTTGTTTTCTTGAGCCAGTAAAATACCTAGAGACAAATCCATCACAAAGATGTACAAAACAAGAGGCTTCCCATAAATAGGAAGAAGCATTGGTGGATTAGCAAGATATTGTTTTATTTGTGTAAAGATTCTATCACAATCTACATTCTATTCATATTTCCCACCTTTATGCAAAATTTTTATTGAAAGCTTGTGATTTTGTAGCTAATTGTGATATGAACTAGTTGATAGATTGAAGCCTTCCTAGTAGTCCTCTCATTAGACTAATGTTACAAGGTTGAGGCATTTCCATTATATCTTGAACCTTTTTTGGTCCACCTTGATTCCTTTTATAGATATAATGTAGCCAAGCATCTTACCTAATGTGACACCAAGAGCACATTTCTTTAGATTCAACCTGAGACTAAATTTATCCATAAGATCTAGGATATGTCCCAAATCTTTAAGATGAGCATTTCATTGTGTACTTTTGACTAAAGTGTCATCAACATAGTCTTCCATCATTTTATGCATCATGTCATGGAAGATTGTTGTAACTACTCACTAATATGTGGCACTGGCATTCTTTAGACCAAATGGCATCACATTCTAGAAAAAGGTACCCCATGCACTTGTGAAAGAAGTTTTCTCCTAATCTTCTAGCACTATTTTTATTTGATTGTAACCAAAAAACCATCCATCAGTGACTACATTCAATATCTTGATATCATATTCACTATCATATCAATGTTTGGGAGTGGAAAGTCATCCTTGGGACATGCTCTATTTAGATCTCAAAAATATGTTCAAATCCTTATAGACTTGTCATGTTTGGAGACTAGAACTATGTTTGAGACCCACTTAGCATAATTAATAGCATAGATGAAACCGACTTTGAGGAGCTTTTCTAATTTAGCTTTGACAAGTAATGCCACATGATGATGCATTTTCCTAAGCTTTTGTTTGATAGGTTTTACTCCTAGTGCTATAGAAAGATGATGCATTACCAGATTGGGATCTAAGCTTGGCATGTTAGAGTAGGACCATGCAAAATTAATTTTCTTTTCTTGAAAGAAGGTGACAAATTCTTCTTTTTATTCTTCATATAAGGATTGTGCAAGGTGAATGATCCAAGGATGTTCTTCAATTCCTAGATTAATTGGTTATGTTGGCTCTATCAACACTGGTGATCTTTCCTAAAAGTGATTTGGAACTGCATCAAATATCTCATCCTTAGGTGCCTCAGAGAGGTTTGTACCCTTGGATATGTCTTTTATCTTGATTATTTTTGGTTTTGATACTACTAGAACATGGTTTTCACCATTAGAATGTCTATTCTTTTTTCTTTTAATTGTATGACAATATATTTGATGTCAGCTTTAGTCATATTAACACTCTATCTACTAGTGGAAGATGTTATCAGTTCAATAACATGTAGATAGCAAGCAAGAGCATAGTCATTCTGGAACATAGGGACTTTACTATATGTAATTTTGGAGTTTTACTCTATTAACTTGGGATGTGTGAGTGAGAGAGAAGTGGTGAGCTTGATGGTGTTCACATGGTATAGTCATCAAATGCGTGGATAAGTAATTTGAGAGCTAGAGCAATTTCATCCAAAAGTGTGTTTGAATCTCTTTGAGTTCTAACCACATTAATCAAAGACTTATTGATATTATAAGGATAAGACTCATCCAACCAAACCCTAGATTGTTCACCTATTTCAAGTTGATTTTCATATTTGTACACCTGATCTATATCCTTTTTGAAATTTTCCTCTGAGAGAGAATCAAATTCATATTCTCAAGAGTCTATGCTACATGGAGTTAGAACATAGAACTCTCCAACAATTATGGGATCCTATTCCTCATTATCATTATCATCTAGATTTTTATAGAGTTATTCCTCAATCATAGTATGAATAGACTCTTGTTATTCCTACTAACTTTGGGAAGTATCAGTAGTATTGTTGGAGGCATCATTATCATCTTCAACAACACTCACATGTGGTACAAATTCATCTAGCTTTACAAAGAATGCAACAAGACCTAACACAATAGGATGAGGAAAAGTATTCTCATCATTAGAGATTTTATCTTGATTATCTAATTTAGGTCGTGAATTATGTTTAGATGAACTATTAGATTCTGGTACAAATTTATTAATCCCTAGATGAAAGGGAACCTTCTTGAATCTTAAGCCTATTGTGTCACTAGGTCTTCTGAATTTTTCTTTTATTAGATCGATCAAACCATTGCTGCATCCTATTGGACCTTTGCCTTTATAACCTAGGCATTTTTTCAATTTTAGACCTACTCCATTCTTTTTAGGAGTTAACTCATGAGTTTGGTCTGTGAGATCAGCTGGAGCTTCCTCTTTGTATAACCATGCAACAAAAGCTCTATCTTCATCCTCATCCTATAGAGGTACTATAGCTTTCACAAAGGACCCATTTAACTTAGTCTTAGGTGAAACTAGAAAAGGCTCAGATGGTCTCCCATAATGGTGGGGAGATTCAAGAAGAGATGTTAAAGACAAGACTGGTTCAATGTGATACACTCCCATCCTTGTTTTTGTTAGCTTGAGGGTCTTCTCTATTTATTGCAGCTTGGTGACCTAACTATTTGTAGATTCTCTATTGGTAGGAAGAAGACTATCAATAGTTTTAAGCATGTTACAAGTGTAACTTGTATTATCTAGTATAGTACTAACTTTAGCTCCTGGAATATAAATTTGATGCATTGATGGTATGTTGAAGGTAATGGTTGCATTTCATGAATCCATGGCCACCCTAACAATATGTTATATGCTAAAGGAATGTCAAGGATGTGACACATAACATCCCTCTCTATAGGACCAACTTGTAGAGTCAATACCACAAGACCTATGGGTTTGCATTCTACTTCATCATATGCTTTGATTGTTATCTTGCAATGAGGATCAATATAAATCTTCCACATAACCTATCTATTAAAGAAAAGTGGTAGAACAAATATTAAGACCAACTCCATTGTCTATTAGTACCAACTAAACATGCTTTTGATGCATCATGACTTCAATGTGCAATGGTTTATTTTGTGGATGACTCAAAGAATTATCGTCCTCTTCAAAAAAGGATAGGTAATGAGGTGAAGTCAAGTGACCCACCATAGATTGAACTCTATCAAGATCAAGATCTTGAGGTACGATTGCCTCATTGAGGGCTTCTTCAAGAATCTACCTATGAGAAAGAAAGATTTTGAGTAGTTCAAAGATCATTATTTGAGCATTCATCCATTGCAATTGCTTAAGTATACTGTAACTTACAGTCATGAAGGGTGTTACAATCTTCATATTTATTCAAAAGGACCAACAATGGGGTTATCTTTGTTTCATTCTAGCTTAGGAGAAGAAGGTGTGGGGCCTTTGAGGACTACCTTAGCATGAGAACATGTGACCGCATTAGCACAAGATTGTGACTATCCTAGATTTAAAGTGAGAGATGTACCACCTCCAAGGATGAATGGAGTCTTAGGTTTTGTATTTTCCTATTTCCCTTTAATTGTGATAACATCACAATGTTCAAAATTTGAAAGTTCAACCATATTGATTACATGATCATCATTGGTATATGTGTAGTTGACCTTGTTATCACTCTTTTTTTTAGAACTTCCCCCTTGCCATAGGATGGAAAGTATTCCTTAAAAGCTTTGTTGTCAAAACTCTTTTGTGTCCATCCATAACTAGTTCACCATCATCAATGAGGTTCTAAATTTTATGATATAGGTTGATACAATTACTTGTTTTATGACCCTTATTCTGATTGTAGTCACAACATGCATTCTCTTTGCACCATGAAGGCCAAGGTTGTGGATCATAGGGAAAAGGAAACTAAAGTGGAGTAAGAACTTTATTTTGGAGTAATGTTTTTATATACAACATCTAGAGGTTCATCTAGAGGTGTGAATTCTCACAAGGCTCGAGTAATCTACGATGAATTATTTTCTTTGTCTCCAATTTTTTAATACCTATAGTGACTTTTTTGATGGTTTTAGATGCTTTTAAGTTATTAATGAGGTTAAATGCTATTTTGGATAGTTAGGAGTGATATTTTCTACCACTCCATCATGCACTACCTCTCAGTTTTTGTTGACAAACCTAGATTTATCTTTGGTAGAGGGATACCCCTATTTAGCATCCTTTTGAAGGGTTAGTTCACCCTTTTTGACCACAAATTTTTCAATTTAGATGGCTTGTGTAATCATGTCTTCAAAAATACATGCACCCTAAATTTTTATTTTATACCCAAAGTCAAGTAAAAGATTTTCCATGAAGATATCAAGTTTTTCAGCTTTAGGGATCTTCTGTGAGTATTTTGGATACAATTTTCACCATCTTAGGAGAAATGTTAGGAAAGGTTCTCCAATTCTTTCTTTATGGTTACATAAGTCTCGTATGTTGACTAGTTATTGTATATTGTGTGAGTATTGTTGAATGAACATGTTCACAATCTCATCAAAAGTTTTTATTCTATTAGGTAACCTTGAAAACCATTCCATGGCTTGACCACCTAAACTATATGGGAATAAATGCATAAGATACATTTGATCATGCACAAACTCCATTGATAAAGTGCCTAACTCCCTCAAGTGATCTTGGGGGTTGGATGTCCCTAAATATTTATCATATTTTGGTAATTCAACTCCTGTAGGAAAAGGAGGCATGTACAAATCCTTGTTAAAAGGAAATGGGAAAATAGTATCTAACATAAATTATTTAGCTGGTTTATCTTTATCTAGCAAAATTTGGGCCAACTACTCTTGCATGACTTGGAGTTGTTTCTATAACTTTTAGGTTTCAATCTCTTCTTCTTGAGTGAATTTTTTTTGACATTTTAGTGTTGAGGTAGTTTTGCTCCTCCGTGAGTGAGTTTTAAAAAGTAATTTTTTTTCTTTGCATGGATTATGACTTCCATCATTTTCTAAAAGGTCTTATCTCTATGAAATTTCTCTATTACCTCTAGGGGTATCTCTTCAGTATCTCCATGATCATTCATATATGTGTAAGGACCTTTCATCCTTTCATTTCTTTGAAATTCATCTTGGTTTGTTCTTGTACTATTTTCACCCATTTCTTGATCTTGGTCTATCATTCTAGGAATCTAAATTTTTTTGATATGTTTAGGTTGTATAGGAATTTTGAATAAATATTTAGCTATTCTATTTTTAGGTGTCTTTTTATGTCTAAATCTTCTTAGAATAATGGATTCCTAACCTATTGCAAGTTTATGGAAAATGTTCTTCGAGCACTAGGTGAACTGTTAGGTGAACTAGATCATGAGGATTCTTCCCTGTACTCAAACTAGGTGTATAGCTGCAAATGATGTCTTCCATGATTTCTACATCTATTTCTACCTCACCTTGGTCTATGAGGATGAAGCACATTTCCACTCCTAGTTGCAACAGTCATAGACTAATGACTCATGACAAAGTGTGGACAAGGATTACACTAGAATTTTGTCTCAAAATAAGTAATATTTAGTAAGTGTGTTATATACCTACATACAAGTAGTTAGAGAAATGAATAGAAAAATTGAGAGGTTTTGACTACCATGACCCAAGGTATGAAACAAAATAGAGAGAAAATAGAACAACAAGTAAGAAGACTAGTTTGTGTGTAGACCACAAGTGACAAACTAAGCAAGATGTTTGAGAGTTAGATTATTGCAAATAAAGGAATGACATTATGTTTATAGCCAAAGACTAGATTTGGATCAGGTTTTGAGGAGAGAGAGCTCAGAATGGCTCATTGTTTTTGGGAAAATCTTGATAGATTCGTGTGAGAAAATGACTCTGGGGTGAGTAAATGTTACTAAATAGGAGAGGAAACACCTCTGATAGACCAATTTTGATAGTTTTTGATAGCTTCTAGGAAAAGCTATTCACGAGGATTCACATAGAGCTGCACAAGGAAGTACAGAGAACCATGCAAGGATTCAAAACAAAAAAAATTTAAGGTATTGTCTTTCACATGGATTCTCACAAATCCATATGAGGAAGTGACAACTAGTTGACAGAACAAGGTTTTTGAAGAATTTAGACCAAATAGATATATGCTCACATGAGGAAGTGGGAAAATTAATGCGACAAAGTACTAGTCATGGTGCGAGGAAGTGCAAAGGCAATTTTGAGAGGTGTTTTATTGTGTGAACTTGTGTAGAGTTGCAAGTGTGTAAAGAGAAAATTGACCAGTCTTGACTGTACTAGAGAGATTCTAATAAGTTTAATAGTTTCTTGGATAGATTACTGATAGCATTTTGCACTTCTTAGTTAGATGTCAAAATTATTTTTAGATTTCGGACACCATGTTGGTTGGTAAATAGAAAGTTGATTTCTAGATAAGGGATGCAGATAGTAGCTGTAAACAATCCGACTGAGGACAAAGAAACTTGGATGAGGGAGTCTTGACCTTCTTGTTTGAATATTTTGGATAGTTTAAGACTCAAAACAAACACTTTTTATCCTTATAACCAAAAATGGCTTAGTAATCAAAATCCTTGCCCATGCTTAAGTATCTCACAAGGACTGACATGTTGGTTGGGGATGAGTGAATCTCAAGTTCAAAGAAAGCCCATGCATGTTTGTGTTCAATTTAGTACAAATGGTGGGTGTAAAGTCTTTGGGTGATTAGGGTGAGTCCACTTGGATCAATCCATACACAAGGATTATGACACTTCTAGAGGTGAATTAGGTAGCAACTAAATACAAAGTATTTAATAGGATTTTTATTCATATTAATCTTTAGTGGCCTTGTAAATGAGGTTAAGGCCAACAACCCACACCAATATCTGAAAGTGCACACACTTGACTAGCAAGACTAGAGGTGGTGCTGCCTCATGCAAAAAACAAAGCCTCTTCTTCATACAATATCAAGAGGAAGAAATTAACATGGCTTTGGAGCTTTTGGCTTAACAAAGAAGTCTTTATTATACTAAGATGGAATCACTGACACTAGGTGAGTACTCACTTGGGTCATTCCTAGAGTTTGGATCACTTTGGTAGGCCTTCTAAAGGCTGACTTAGACTAGATTTCAGATTCAAGGGTCCAAGTTTCTAATTTTCCCAAAGGGAAAAGAGCAAACTCCTCTACCTCTTCACCTTACCCAAAACATGTAGAACACATTCATCATCAAGTTAGCTTATCAATCCCAACTTGTCTTCTTTTGGGATTTTGATTTTATTGAAAGGAAAAGAGCATCATCCCTTTGTTAAAAGACTTGTTTAGAAGAACCACTACCTTCCTTTCCTCCCCTATATACCATCTTCCAAAAGCATCAAGGTTTTTGATTTACTCTTGGGCACTTCCAAGTTGTAAAGAGCATAATCCCCTATTCCTTTGTTTAGAGCCCTATGAAGTTCACAAGCCCTATTAAACTATGTGTTGAACGCATTAACATAGACACATTTGTTTGAGTAGTTTTAGATATTCTTTGACATGTGTCTTGCAATCAAATTATTAGCATTGTTTATTTCAAGCTCTTTGGCAATCATCCTGCAATCAAAGCATTAGTGTTGTTTGTTTCAAAATATTTGACAAGCCTCTTGCAATTAATGTTATACTTAGAAATAAGAAATAAAAAATAATGTTTAGAAATAGTGGTTCACACAAAAAAATGCAAGGATTCCTAATGAACTGCACGAGGAAATATCCTCACCACATGAGGAATTGGGCCTTGACATGAGGAAATGACAGAGCCACACGGGGAAACTATTTCTTCACGCAAAGAAAAAATTTCTCACATGAGGATTCACTAAATAGTGTACAAGCATAAACTCAGTAAAATGAAGGACCAATAGAAATGAGGCTAGAAAAATTGATATTTTTGAGCCTCACATTGGGTGCCAGAAATGTGAGTGATAGATATAGGCCTCTAGATCCACACATACTTCAACATGATCATTATTTGTGTGTAGCATACCATAATAGACATTAGATTATTCATCCAATGTGTAGACACAAGGAGATTTGTTGCCTTGTAACTAGATAGGGAAATTGTATGCTCTTAGAATCGAGAGTCCAAAAAGAATAGACCAAGCTAGCATGAAGGATTTGAATGAAGGATGTAGAGCATGAATTAATCTAGATGATATGCATATTTATCTAAGAATGAGTTAATGAAAGTAAGCTATAATAGACACAAGTAATCTAGATAGTGAGCATATGGATGCAATGCAAATTTGAATATAGATGCTTTAGCAATTTCAACAACACTTCAATACCTACTTCACCTCCCTTTTTTTCCCAATAGAGCCTTACATTTATAGGTTTGGCAATATCTTGGGGTGGAGGTTGAGTTTGGATAAACAATTTGTAGTGGAGATCCCACTAGAATAAACAATGCAAAGTGGAGATCCCACATTGGAATAAACAACTCAAAGTAGAGATCCCACTTTGGTTTAAAAAATAAAATCCTTGGACCCCATAATGAATAAAATATTCATTTATGGATAGGGGGTCCCTTACCAATATAAAATTGATTTTAAGGATAATTACCTATTTCCTTTTATTCTGAAATTGATATTCATGTGTTTATTTTCAAATGGGTTCAAATTAATTGATTTGTTTGATTTTTTGGATCAAATTAATTTATTTTGAACCTCCACCCTAGGATGTAATTTCATATTTAGGGGATTGACCAATTTTATGTTATTACATTTTCCCCTCTTTGAATTTATGTGCAAGTAGCACATTAATTCAAAGAAATTGTGAGTTCTGAAGCATAAAACAAGAACTGAGATTAGTTTTGAAATTGATGATATGGAGACCAATTGATGATAGTTTTAGGGTTATTTCCTAAACAAAGCTTAACTCCCTAGAATAAAGATAAGACACCTAGATACTAGTCTGATAGAACAAAGATTATCATAATTTGTAGAATTGTTCCCACAAGGAGGCTCAATCCTCAAGAGTCAGGGTTAGATTGCCCCAATACCTATTTGATTAAAAGATGATAATGGGCATTTGTCATAGCCTATAGAAATATGAAAAGAACGAGGCTTAATCCCCAAGAATCTAAATAGAACACTAAGATACCTAATTATTAGAGTATGAGAAGATCAATCACAATTCGTAGGATTATGCTCGTAATGAGGCTTAATCCTGGGAGTCAAGGTTAGATTGCCTCGATACCTATCCATTAAATAGTGATCAGTTGAGATTTGTAGCATTATCTCTAGAATGGAGCTTAATCCTCTAGATTCTAGATAGAACACTTGAATACTGGTCTATAATAGAAATAAAAAGATCTTACCATGAGTCATAGAATTATCCCCAAAACGAGGCTTAATCCTCAGGAATTTAAGTAGAACACTCAGATACCTGTCGATCAAACTATGACAAGGACTATTATAAGATTGATTGATTAGATAACATGCCATAGAGGGGAAACAAAGATACCCTGAGTATTAAGATGCCCCTAGCAGATAGGGTATTATGTTATGATTTGAAGCCATATTTGAAAGATTCAGTTAGTATTCAATGATGTAATCATCATCTTGCCTCCTCAGGAGAAAAGTCAAAAGGTGACACCTCAAAACTAAGGTGATTCAAAGGTTTGGTTGACCATGGTTGACCAAATTTGATGATAGTTGAATTTTTCTAAAAAATGTAAAAAAAGTTGGAGCATTGTTGTTTTTGTGATATTCCAAGATTGACAAAGAATCAGGAAGATGGCCTACACAACAATTCAATCACATTAGTCCCAAAATTTTAAAGTGTGATTTTGAGCTATTTACATGAGTTAGATTTTGAATTTGATCCCAAAAATGAGTTTAGAGCAATCAAATTAGTCAAGGGGTTGATTTTCATGTCCATCAGAGCACTTTGAAAAAATAGGTCAAAACTTATATAAGGGCCCAAAGGATCATTTTCAAATCATTTTTGCTTTTGTATTTAGTGGAGAAAGGAGCTCTAAGGTGAAAATATGGTGGTCCCAGTGCATTTGCATTGATTCAAAAATTCTAGATGACACAGTCAGCTGATAGACTATGGCCCTCTAGCGAGTAGTAAAAAATCCTCCGTTGCATTTAAAATTTTATGCAATTTGATTGAAATTTTGCATGTTTTTAATGTTTTTCAAGAAGTTGTCATCGGTTCTCATAGGATAACCCATTTTAAATTGTGAGTCTCTAGGGAATCTCATGTGAGGAAGTGCTACTAGGGTATTTCCTTAGGTACCCATCTCTCACACGAGGAACCCTAATATGGGTTCTTTCTACACATTAGAGCTATTTGAATTCACACAAGATTGTTTTCTCACGTAGGCCGTGGAGTTTCCTTGCACAAAATTTTGAACAATTGTTAGTTGATTTTGTGTTAAAAAAGGTCATTTTGTCTTTTGTTTTGTATAATCGTTAATATTTGTAGTATGTTTTCATGATTTTTTGACTATAGTAGCAGTAACATGTTTATACAGAGGTTGGATATTGATTGTGTTATGTTTTTTTCTTGCTCACAGCTTGATTTTCTAAATGTCAAATTTTAATCCCACTATTTCACCATTAGGGCTTTGATCAAGAAGTTAGATGCTATTGAGGTGACTCATATTGATACCCTTGGGCTTGCTCATCTATGTGATATCCCTGATCTTTAGGTGAATCACGATTTGTTAATAGAATTGGTAGATTGTTTCCACTTAGAGACAAACACCTTTCATTTGCCCCTAGGAGATATGACTATTAAACTAGAGGACATCTATATGATACTCTAGATTCCCTTCCATGAGCCATGAGTTGAGTATGATACCCAACTATGATTGGGTACATTGGCACTGAGGGCCATGTTTCAAGAGGATCTCATCATGGGTAGAGCTATTTTGTCGGAGGAGTTAGTGTAGGAATATGGTCCTACTCATAAATTGGTAGTAGTTACTCATAGATTAGCAATAATTCTTGGAACCTTCCTCAATTCTTATCTAATGCTTGAAAAATGTTAGCATGGTCTCGAGTGTGGTTGGGGATGGATGCTACAGAGGATGCTAAAGTAACCAACACATTTTGGATGGGTTCAGTGTATGCTAGCCCATATTTTTCATGAGATTCATGAGATCATCTACATAGAGATGAAGAGCATGATAGCAGGTGCCTATGTTCAATAGGTATGGGCATGGGAGAACTTTCCCATTATGAGACCTATATGTGAGGATTTAAGATACCCTCATGAGCCTTATATTTTCAAATACCAAGGGTAGATGACACAAACTACTCTCGGTAAGACCGAGCAGTGGTGAGCTCAACTTTATAATCTAGTGGTAGTAGTATGGCAGCCTTGGAGAGTGATAGAGGCATGGGATGATGCCGATGGACAACTTAATTAAATGTTTACCTCTTAGAAACTGATTGGTCTCTCGATTCATGTGATTGAGAGATTCCCATTGACACACATGTAGCAATAGTATAGTTGGCCACAAGATATATTGTAGGAGTACTGCACCCACGTCACTTCAGCAAGGAGGTGAAGAAGGGATGGTCAGTTAGACTGGACCTTGAGAGGTCTATGATTGATGTATGTGTGATCACCATGATGCTTTGGGATTATATGGTCATAGTTGCAAATGGGGGGATGACTCTAACATACAAGGAACATTTTCTGAGTCATACCTTAACTTAGTTTACAGATCTAGTGGGGATGGTAGTGCTGGTATAGCCAGTGTAGGCACCACAGTAGCCACCATAGTAGGCACAACAATAGGGTCCTAGATAGTAGACTACATAGTTTGGATCCCTCCCTATCTAATGAGAGTAGATCTGGGTGGTGGTAGTAGTGGGTTCAAGAAGAGATGCCCTTGAGGTGAGATGGGTACCTTGGGTGCCATTGGTGGAGATGCACAATGGCCGCATGTAGAGGAGCAACTTGCTCAACAAGTAGAGCATGGAGTGAGTGATAAGGAGATGTAGGATCATCTTGGTCCTAAGCCATAGGGTGGAGACATCTTGGCACAAACCTAGGACACCCTTAGGAGATCAAGACAGTGAGTCTAGGTGGCACAATGATAACTCAAAGATTTATAGATTAATCTTGCAGTGTAGGACATATGCTTAGGGGATTGGGACCAAGAGATATATGAGCTTTGAGGAAAGGTGGAGCATCACCAAAATGAGGCCTGCATGAAGATTGTGAGAGAAGCCTATTATTATGCCACTTATGTTGGTATAGTTCTTGATGTAGCAGAGAAGGTGCCTCAATTTTTAGAGTACATGAGAGTATTAGAGGGTGCACCCCCTCTGGCTAGAGTAGATGATCCTCCTCCTCCACCCAAGGATGAAGGAGAGGGACATAGCTAGTTCATTCTCTTCTATCTTCATTCTGGTTATGTATTGCATGATGTACCAACATCATCTTGTATCATTTTGAGATGGATAGTTCTTGAGTAAAACTTAGTTTTGTATCGATGTACATTTGAATCATTTCGATATATATACATACATACATACATACATATATATATATATATAAACATATATATATGTATGTATGTATATACATATACATATATAGATGTATATATACATATAAATATATATACATATAAATATATATACATATAAATATATATACATATATATATCTAAAGGAGTCAAATGTACATATATAGATGTATATATACATACATACATACATACATACATACATACACACACACACACACACACACACACACACACACACACACACACACACACACACACACACACACACACACACACACACACACACACACACACACACACACACATATATATATATATATATGAGCTCAGATTTTTGTACCATTGCATGTGTCACACTTTGTTTCTTATGTATGTTCATACATGAGATGCATAGTTATATATGTGATGAATGTCAATTGATTTGGTGTATGAATATGTAGCATAGATATGCAAATGTGATTGACTAATATCTTATGAAAGTTTCAAATTTTTTATTCATGATAGGTGTTTTGTCAAATTTGTAAAGACTCCAACTACTTTGCACCATCTTTCCACACCCAAGACTTCAAAATCACCAAATTGCTTTTTTAGGCCTTTTAGCCCTATGAGCCCCAATTAGGCATCCTATAAAAAATGAATTTGTAATAACTTCAAAAAAACCTTAACAAGCCCTATTTGTGTCTTCTAGGCTCTATTTCACAAATACCTAGACTCAAAGATTTTCTAGGTCTTAGACTCCCATGGTGTCCATACAATACTTTTTTAGAAAACCCTATTTTTGAGGGTTTTTAGGGAAATGATAGAAAATACTTCACAATATGTTGAGTTATCTTTCTCAAGCCTTCTCCTCTAGCCTATGGACCCTCTAATATTCCTACTACATTTCCCCAATCAAGTTTTTCTCATCCCAATCGAGAAAACACACTCAAACTCTCCTGCAAGCTTCTTGTTTCCTAGCCAAAAAACTCCAGACTTACCTAGGGTTCACTTGCAATAATAGAAGACTTGTTCTCCAAACCTCCAAAAACCATATTTAAATATTGTATAGAGGCTACTTCTTGAATCCCAAAGGCTATTAGGTTTTAACCATGGACATTCAAGTTATAGTCATTCTAGTGCAGACTGCTATATACAGACTAGCAGGAAACAAAAAATAAGAAAATTATCAAAACCTAAGTAAATCTATTCAAAATCCTCCAACAGGAACACATAGATCAGTCACATGGTAAGAAGCATCTAATCCATGCAAAACAACAAGTTTTAAGCCAAAAACACATTTCAATGTATTTCTTTCCTTCTTTCATATGAACAGTCCGTACAATCCAACTTCCAACCTCCTAAAATTGGTTGATCTAACCTTATATACTTGGATTCTAATTATATAGATCCTTAGGTGTAATCCCAAACCTCTTTAGTGTATATTCCTAAATTTTAGGAAAATTTGTCATGACAACTTTACAAAATTGCAAAGTTGTCATGAGCAACTTTTGTAATTTTTGCACAAGTGACCTTTTAACACCTCAAACCTATCCAGTTTGATTCAAATCCACCCAAATTGATCCAAAAAACACCTATGGAACTCATTTAAATAGAAATTTCTCAATTTTGAAGAATTTTTCACCTTTTCCAATAGTTGATCCTATCTAGATCTTGTAACACTAACTAGGTCTTAACAATTAGAACATGACCAATACTTGTACTCAATCTACTTGCATACACACTTCAATACACCTTGGGACTTTATAACTAGTCCTTATTTGGTCAATGGTTGGATAAACCATTTACAAGCCAAAAATGACTATTTGGTTTTGCCTTTCCCCTAAGGTGCTCCTACACGATAATCCCTTGCAAGGGGAAGACTAAGTTACCTATGGTGAGAGGAACTCCATGTTAATACCATGCTTCTTAAGGTCACTCTCTACAATCCATATTGCTTCAACTTTAGGTGTGTCCTTTCATTTGACTAGATTCTCCTTGTAGACCTTGTTCCTAGTGCTCTTCTTTACTCTAGAGTCTAGTATTCCTTTAGCTTGAGGCTGCATCTTTGTAGGTACTTGTAGCTCTATTACATATTTGTTTAGTTCAATCTAGTATTCTACCTCATCAATATCTAATCCCCTATATGGTGTCAAGTCTTGAACATTGAATATTGGTGAAATTGACATGTCCTTGGGTAGATCAACTTTATAGACATTTTCTCCATACTTATGGAACACCTTACATGGTCCAATCCTCTTCATATGAAGTTTAGTTGGAATGCCCTTTTTCAACCTAGACTTATTCAAGAATACCATTACCAAGTCTCCTATTTGAAACTATAATTGCCTTCTTCCCTCATCTTTCTTTTCTTTCAATAGCAAGTCTCATATTTGAAAGTTATCTACATGCCCACTGACCTTATCATGTTTGGTAGCTCCCTAAGCTCCATTATACATCTTGGATGTGCACCATATACAACTTGGAAAGGACTTATGCCTGTGGTTCTATTTTTACTATCATTATAGGAAAAATCTATCTATGGAATAACTTTATCCTAGCCTTTCCCATACTCCTTAGTCAAGCATCTTAGGAGATTTCCTAGAACCCTGTTGATTACCTCTATTTGCCCATCTGTTTGTGGATGATAGGCCAAATTGTGAGCTAGATTGGTGCCTAACCTCTTCCAAAGGGTTTTCCAAAAATTCCCCATGAACTTAACATATTTGTCTATAATAATACTTAATGGTAATCCATGTATCCTAACTATCTCCTTGAAGAAAATGCGAGCTATACGACTAGCATCATGTGTAGTTTTACAGGGTATAAAGTAACTCATCTTGCTAAATATGTCAACAAAAACAAACACACTATCCAATCCTATCCTTTTTCTAGGTAGGCCCACTATGAAGTTCATGCTAATGCACTATTAAGGCCTATTAGGAGTATGTAGTGGTTGATAGATTCCTTCATTAGATGAAGTGCATTTAGCCTTTTGACATATGCCACATTGTTCCACATACCTCCTCACATCCATCTGCATCCTAGGCCAATAATAGTATCTCTCTAGTAGATCTAGGGTCTTATGAAGGCCAAAATGACCATCATACTCCAATTATGTTTCTCCTGAATGAGGTTTTCCCTCATAGGCCCTTTTGGCACACACAACTATTTCCCTTTAAACAAAAAACCATTCTGTAAGGTAAAATTAGTAAATTGACTATGAAAGTGGTTTTCAAAATTGTTACATACCTTCTATGCTTTGGTAAAATTAGTGTCTTCACCATATGAATCTTTGAATTCCTCAATCCCTATTCTCTACAACTTGACCTCCTAAGCAATTAGCAATCTTATACTTAGGGCATCGACCACCTTGTTATTAAGCCCCTTCTTATGCTTTATGCTAAAGGTGTAGGATTGCAAGAACTCCATCCACTTGATGCATCTAAGACTAAGCTTCTCTTCAGTGTTGATGAAACTAGGTGCCTGGTTGTGAGTGTAGACTACAAACTCCTTGGGTAGTAGATAGTGCCTCCATTTCTTGAGCACTTGAACTAGTGGATATAGTTCCAAATCATAGGCATAATACCTTGTCTCTATCTCATTAAGCCTCTCATTAAAAAATGCTATAGGCCTTCCATCTTGTCTTAATACTCTTAAGATCATTTTTTGAGAAATACTTAGCTCCACCAAGACAATCCATTAGGTCCTCTATCCTAGGAATAAGAGGTCTATACCTAATTGTTATTTTTTATTTATTACCCTAGAATCTGTATAGATTCTCCACTTATCTCCCTTTTTAGGAGCCAATACAACTAGAACAACAGAAAAACTTATGCTTTTTCTATTCAATCATTGGTCAAGAAGCTCCTAGACTTGCCTTGCAATCTCTTTATTTTCCTCTAGTGTCATCTTGTATGCAACTTTTTTTTAAAAAGAGGCACTTGGTATGAAGCCTATTTGATGACTTATCTCTCTTTTTGGAGGTAATGTAGGTGGTGCTCCATCACATATGATGTCTTCAAACTAATCTAACAACTATTGTACTTCTATAGGTATAGGTGTTTGCTTTGGTGATTCCTCCTCCTTTTGTTTCACCATGATCACATAACCAATTCCTTCTCCCTATTTCAAATCCCTTAAAAATTCTTCCCCATTCATCAAGAGTGCATTGGTTTCAACCTTTTCCATACTATCGTCCTCTAATAAAGACTATATTTTGTAGGTGACTCCATTCTTTTTGAATGAGTACTTGTTCATCTTACCATGATAGACTGCCTTCCTGTCATATTGCCATTGTCTTCCAACTAGTAGGTGGAGTACATCCATTGGTAGCACATCACATGGTATCTTGTCTTGATACTTGCCTATGGAAAACTCAACCCACACTTGCTTATTAATCAATATGTTCTGCCCTTTGTTTAACCAAGTGACTTTGTAGGAACATATATGAGGTAGCTCCATAAGCTTCAACTTTTGAACTACCTCTTCTTAGATAACATTATCAATGGACCCTAAGTCAATAATGATTCTACATACTTTCCAAATATCTTACATTTACCACTAAAAAAAGCCCTTCTTTTCTTGTGTTAATATTTGATAGGTTTGTAATGTCCCATTTTTGGGACATGAGAAATATTAAAGGACACATTTATATGATTTTAAAATTGACTATAAAAGTGTGGAATCTTATTATAAAAGGTCAATTTAATATCCAAAGTAGGCTAAAGATGACAAGGAGAGATAAGATGAAAATCCAGGAGGGAAATCGAAGAGTCACAACTATGGGAGTAAAAGGAGAAGAGACTCTTTCATTTCGCATACTTGATTTATTATTTATATTTTAGTTTCTCTCTTGGGAGAGTAATAAGAAAGATTCAAATTTTAGCTAGTGTGAGGACGTAGCCCCTTGTGCCATTAGAAAGTGGACACAAACCTACTTTTCATGGAGATGTCATTTCAAGTGTCTTGTGTGCACTTATAGGTTCTTCTCTAAGTGTTCCAATCTAATTGTAAATTCTATGTTTAAGATTAGATTTTGAGTACTAGTTCTTGTATTATTGTTTTATAATGTAATAACATCATTTTAAGGAGCTTTATGGGAATTTTCTAGTTTCATATTGTGGTCTATAATGCATTTTTATATCTTTGAATCTTGAGTATCATTTTGAGAAAGAATGACTTAATATCTATTTGAGTTTCTACTAGTTTCTATTTTATTTTGTAGTACTTCTACATATATTTAGTTTTGAATATATTTTGAGAAAAAATTGAGTAAATATATGGTTTGGGATATTTCAATGGTATTAGAGCTAAAGATCCTTCCATCTTGTGGAGTTTTGTTTAGATTTAATTTTCAAAAGGGGTTTATCATAATTTTTCCTTAGTCTTTTCTCTTATCAGATGGTGAGATTTTTGGGATAATAGAAGTACAGGGAAGTCTAAGGAATTGAGATTGACCTTTTTTTTTGGCATTTTGTCTTCTTTGTATATTTTTGGGGAGATTTATTTTGAGTATCAGGTTTATTGTGTACCTTGGGAAATTTTTAAGTTTGTGGTGACTCTGAAACAAACTGCTAGCTTATAGGTTGACAATATAGATGTTTGAAGACTAAAGCACTGTGAATCTATCTGTAGGGTGCAACACTTATGATTTATATGGATTTTAATACTTCCAAGGGAATTAATTCATTTAGAGAATGAGTTTATGCATGTAAAAACTTTGGCCCAATCTCTATCTTAAAAAACAAAAAGGGAGATATTGTGGCATGAAATATTATAATTTTTTTAGGCCAAATTGATGAGCGTCATGAGAAATAAGCATTGGTCTTTGTATTTTGGGTACAAAAAATAAGATATTACCATCAATTTCCAAAACATTTAGCTAGGATTAAATAATTGCTTTGACCTTGGAAATTATAATCTATTGGCTTGTTAAATTGACTGTGCACATTATTTCTATATCAGAGTTGGTACAAGTTTCTTTTGGGATAAATTACATCTGGAAGAAGATGTTTGAAGTTTGAAAAGAAGCTTGAAGCAATTGCATTTTTAGTGTAACACATTTTTTTTGTGTGTTTTGAATGGTCTTGGAAATTGGCAGACATTAAGTTCAATAAATTTGAATGTTTTATTGTTCCAAACCTGCACTTGATATCTCAAATATTTTGTGAGGAGAGTGTCAGTTAGAGAAGTAACATGTAATTTTTCCTTATTTTCTCTATAATTCACATGCAAAGGAGTGGTCAATCATTTGTGGTGAGTGATTACAAGAGTTTCTACAAAATAATATCTAGTTGGCAGCATTAGTAACAATGGTTATTGACATTTAAAATGCCTAAAGGAAGCTTGAGATCCTACCATTAGGTAAAACCAAAAAATCTAGTGATTTCCATAAAGGAGAGTAACACTGTTGTGAGTCAAAAATACTCATAAAAAATTCCTAAGTCATCTCTAGCTGTTAAAAAACTAGAAATGACCAGATTCATTATTGCTAATATCCAACATACATGTAAAGATAATAGAATCATTGAGTAGTGGTCAGTAAATAAGACAAGAAGTCAGTAATTATAATAATCTCATCATTGTACTACATTCAGAGCATTATTGGGTGTAGAATCACTCATTAGCAATGGAAAAGAAACCATCACTTACTCCAATTTTAAATTACCACTTGGGAAAATAATTAATGGATGATGGTCTAAATCTCCAATATTAATAGAAAATATTTGGTGGTGTGCTTATGCTTATTGTAAATTATGAGAAAAGTTCCATTATCTCCCTTGGGCTTATTGTAAATTATGAGAAAAGTTCTCTTCATATGATATCCAAAGCTACTTTTCAAGATCAAAGCATCCCCTCATGTTCTACTTCTCCACATCCACTTCAAAATTGTAGTCAAGCTTCAAGTGCTTCTATTAAAAATGTTGTTCGTATCAAAGGTACTCATGAGTCTATTGATGGCTTTGACCATGTTGCTCATTCTAAAGATGTTGATATCCCTTCCCACTATCCCTTTGCATCTTATAAATCTATCCTTGGTCCTTATCCATCTAAGCTAAAGCATTCAAACCTTCCATCCATATTGGGGCCTTATGTTCCTCCATCTCCTACATTCACTCCTAGCTCATTCCCTAGCTCTCCTATAATACCTCAAGATCAACAAAGACACTCATCCTTGATGACTTTTCACCCATCTATACATCTAAACCAGTCATATCATCCATATTCATCCACAAATCCCAAGTCCTTTGGAAGTAAGAATAAACATAAGAATCCACTAAAAAAGAAAGATCACTATGTCCCATCTAATCAACATGTGAATGCTAAGAAGGAAAATGCACAAAAGAGACTGCAAAGGTCCAGTATTAAAAAAGCTAAATCAAAGAAAATATGGGTTCCTAAACCCATTATTGAAGAAATGTGTTTTGAAGTATCCAAAGGAAAATCTAAAGCTATATGGATTCCCAAGTCTCTTTTAAAAGACTTGAATATTGAAAATACTTCAAAGTTTACATTCAAGCTTCCAAAGGCTTCCATTCCATCTTCTTCCAAAAATCTTCTTAAAAATATTCCAAAGCCTTCCACTCCACTTTTTTCCAAATCTCTTCTACCACCTCATACATCTAAATCTCTAGCTATTTCATCCATGATTCCTCCATCATTCCAATACCCTTCAAGGTGCGTGTCAATGTTGATCTTGTACAATATTTCAACTACCCTCATGAAATCCTCTAAAGCTTACACTAACTTTCTATACATGAACTATTATCCTCCATATACTCTTCCTACTACCATTTCTCTTTCACCACCCTATCAACATCTTTGAGCATACCTTTCTATGGTCTTGGCTTATCATGAGTTATCTTTTCTATAGGAGCATTATCTACATTCAAAAAGCTTCAGCTCTTTCTAAAAATTCAAACAAAAAGAAAAAAAAATGAAAAAATGAAAAAAATGAAATGTGCCTTGGTGAAAACCACTTCTTGTGGCACCTTGGTAGCAAAAGTAAAGAGAAATAAATGCATCCTATGGTGAAAACTATATCTTGTGGCACCTTGGATAAGTACCATGATGAAAACTTAGTAAACAGGAATCATGCATAATTCTTCCATCATTAATCTATCCCCTCTTCTCTCTTTGATCTTGACAATGTTGAGCTATCTTTGCATATTGGCTATCTTATCCATGAGATTATCTATTTGTGCTTTATCATTCCCTCATAGCCTCTATCTTGAGCTTTATTCTTATTGCTCTATCCCATTGCTATACTATCTAGTTGAGCCCTTGGTCTTGATCATAACAACTGAAACATGGTTCTCATAGGTCTCTTGACATGGCTACTCTTTTGGACTACACGCTTTCATGCTATCTTACTCATCAGCTTCCATCGCTTATCTTATATGCTATCGCACTTGTTGGCTTCACCACTTATCCTACATGCTATCTTTCTCATTACTTCCATTGCTTATCCAAAACATGCTTCATATGACTATTTCACCTCTTTCCCTAGCTTGGGTACTCTTGAGGAGTCAGTTCTTGAGGATGACTTTCACTTGCCTCATTCCTTTCTTATGCATCTTTTCTTATCCATCGGCTTGTTTCTCCATCGTGTCCTATACCTTGCTAGACATTGGGAGAAAATAATGTGATCTTTCTTGAGAACTAGTGATCTATAAATTATTCTAAAAAATCCAAAAAATCATATATGATGTTGAAAAAATCCTAAAAATAAAAAAATGTCCTGAAAAAATGATCATCTTAGTGAAAACCTAGCAATAGGCACTTTGATGTATCACCAAAAAAGTTGAAAAATAAAAAAAATACAAAAAAATTGAAAAATGCCCTGAAAAAATCTATCAAGTGGTGAAAATTTGGAAATAGGTGCTACTTGAAACCCTTGCACCCATGTCTATCAGTCTCAATCACCTACTTTGCTACACATTTCCTAGCTTGGAATTGTTTCTTGTCCTCATTTTGGGGGCACAATTGCTTAGCCTATTGAGGTATTCTTATGCATTAGGGTTTCTTTGACAACTCACAAAACAATGTTTCTCAACACTTCCCCCACTTTGACATCAAGTGTTTTTTTAACACTTTACAGATAGTTTACCTATGGTCTCCGATGTCGCGATATTTCTCACTATCAGAATCAAGTCTTGAAGAAATGGCCAAGTGACTTGAACACACACACTTTAACACTTAAACGACTGAGCTATGCTGATCTTTATCTACTTTGCGCATTGTCTATGATGATTTCTTTGCCATGTGTTCCCTCCCTAATAGTCTTTCGAGGATGTCATTGACTAGAAGACTGGGGGCATGGGGCATGTCTTCTTGATTTCTGCTTGCGGGTATACTTTGTTTGTCTATAGTTTTGTAAGAATTCGTGCTTGTCCTATTCAACACTTTGACTTATAAATGTATCATCCTTGACTATTTTGCAAGACCGCATTCAGGGTTTATCCTGACACTTATGCCTTGATACAGGTGTAATCTTGCTAAATTAAACTTAGGGAATCTAATTGTGTAGTTATCTTGACTTACATGTCTCTGATGCTTAGATTGGATTTCCACATACCTATCTAATATTGATCATATTCATATCCTCATAATTATACTAGTGATGGTTGTATGATCTCATGATGTCCCTAATAAATTCTCAATGATGAAATTAAGAGTCTAAATGTTATGCACTTCTTGCTGGTAAACCACTTTTCATATTAGCTCTCATTTTAGGTTCATTTTATAGCTTAGTCTTGCATTCTTGCATATGGGGAGAGCTCTCTCTTCATCTTTTCATAGATATATCGGCTAACTCCTTTCATATATTTCTTTTCTTTCTTCTGTTCATGCCTTTTCACCTTCTTAATCTTTCACTTCATCTCTTTTCTATCTTATCATCACATTATATAAAGTTTTGACCTCTTAAATAATTTTGACGTCCTGGATTTCTTTTCGGGATCGAAATCCAAATTCAAGTTCATCTTGATGGTCAAAATTGTCTTTTAAAATTCTACTTTCTTCTGAGCAGTTAGCTGAACTTTTGAGGTCTAATCTCCGAATCATCACTAGGGCATCTTCATTTCTTCGTGTCTTCATCATTTCCATATTTCATATCTACTTCAATTCACCGTTTCATGTCTAAAATCACCTTTCTACTCATTTTGACCTAATTTTTATGCTATATCCTTCAAGGTCAACTCTAGTCAAACTAGGGCATTTTATCAGTTTCTTATAGTCATTCTTTGGTTCTAATCATCTATCTGTCATCTTGGACATTACTATATTCTAATTTTCTCATGTCTAGCCAATTTTTGCATCCCCTTACCTCATTTCAATTTCAATTCCGAGGGGGCAAAAATACTCTATTGCTGATTGTTACAGCTATCTATTTCTTAGGAGCATTTGTTTGACCTTATCACTTGCTCTCGATCTATTCACTTTGCTAGGTGTTAGAATTCTTTTTGGATCCTAACATCATCTTCCTAGTGTTCAGTACTATTGCTATCAGGCTGTGCATTCAGGACTGGCTATCTATTTCTGCATTTCATTCTTTGGAATTAGACATCTATATCTACCACTGCCTACTTGGCTTCGATTTTCTTTGACATAATGTGTTCCCAGATCAATCACACATTAGTCAAAGAGGGGAAAATGTAATCACCTAAAAATGGTCATCTAAACTATTAGCCCCCTTCTCAACATTTTGGCTAATTTAATTTAATCACTTACCTAGACCAAATTGCTAATAATCAATTTATTTGATTATAATCTATAGTTTGATTATGCTATCCTAAGTTCATTATTTGATTAAAAGAACATGGCCCCTTTTAATTAAATAAAACACCCCATTCTTCTAACCCACTTAAAGTGCACACATAAAGTCTTTTTTCTATTTTGCAATTAAAAGAAAAGGCTTTGTGACTTTTGTCTTATATGGCAAGTCAACTTATATTCTATTAGTTGACTTGTGTGTGCACATGGATCACTCCTCTTTTTGAATTCTATCGTTGATCATCCACCATCTTCATCTTGATCTCTACCATCCATACATCTTTAAAAGGGAGAGAACTTTCCCCCTCAATCAATCCTCATTTTGAATATTGTTATGCTGTAAGTTTTCTAACAGGTTTCTTTGGAGCTTTGTGGAGAACTTCTCTTTCTTGTCTACATTCTCTCATCCACGGCATTCTAGCTTAGCTTAGCTTTCATTTTTACATGTAGCTTAATCTCACATAGCTTAATAATGGTATTATAACACTCTCATACATGTTTTAGCATAGTTCCACTTTGCATCTCATTCTAGCTTAATTTTCATTTGCATTGCATTCTTGAGGAACTCCTTGGGACATTTGCATTCTTGCATCTTGTCTTTGGAAACTCCCATTGCATGGTTTACTAGTAAGAAGAGTATCTCTAAGGCTCATCTGAGAGCCTTCTTATTCTTGAAATATACTCTCTTGCACTCCATGGATAGGGAGCTCTAAGCCGGCATCCAAGCATTCCAAACTCATGGAATCGTTTGGATAGAAGGGTTTAGAGTGTGACACAAATCAAGTGTACATTTTTGGCGCCCACCGTGGGGCTTGAATCAATTTTCTAGCTTCATTTTCTTTTATTTTTCATTTTTAATTTTTTACAGCAGCATATTGGATCTAATCAAATGCTTTTGTAGAATTATCACTTTGGTTTTAAGGCCAACCCATAAATAGATTAGTTTGAAGGCCAAAAACTTAGTTGGTTTAAAGATTTGATCATATCTTTTAAACTGCTTGGATTTTGGTTCTGAATTTTTTTTTGCAGGTTGGGTATGTGCTCAAAATTTTTTAGTCCGATTTTCAGTGTATTTTGACATGATTTTCGGGAGTTATGAGTTTTTCTTTTTTTTTTCATAAAAAGCCATTTTTGATCGCAAATCAGCGAATTTTTTTAAAAAAATTACATTTTAAGAAAGAGTTTTTAATTCTAATGGGGGTTCTTTCTTTGTGTTTTTAATTTTGAGGTCATATTAAAGATCAAAAACTCAATTTGATAAATTCAGCCTATTTTGACAAAATCAATCTCTAGAGTGCAAATGAAGAGATTTTTTAAAATTTCTTGCACTTTTAGAAAGCTCTCTAATTTTTAATAGGGGTCTCTTCTTTTCATTTTTATTTTTGGATATGAAATAATAGCAAAAAAGTCCAATCTTGTTGACTAGGTCAAAATCAAAGAGTAAAAATGAGAGCATTTGTGATTAACTTGCACTTTCTTTGCATGCACTTGGTTGGAAGATAAATTGGATTTTTGAGGTAACTAACCACTTTTTATTGCAAATTTTTATGTTATTTCATTCTAACTTTGGTGCTAACAAGTTGTGATTACAGGTTGCCATCCTTATGAAAAATAAAATTGAAACATTGCATAAAAAGAACGCATGTCAAAGCTTCGAATGCGCAAGGGCTACTAACATTGTTTGCAGGGCTGCCCAAAGCATAAAAACTCAAAATTTTTTGCTTTTTTGTTTTCATATGTGGCATTTACTAATTGTTCATTTTTCATAGGCACATAAAACTTGTGATTGGAGTCTTTTGGTAATAGGAGAGTATGCTCTTCACCCTTGTGGTGAATCAGAAATCTTGACTTGCCATTTGGTTTCAAAAGCAAGGGGTAACTAAATCTTCTTAGTGTGTTTGGGAGAAAATGATTGGAATAGAAGAGTATGCTCTTCACCCTTGTGGTGAACCAAAAATCTTGACTTCTAAAAGTTGATCCACTTTGTGTAGTTAGAATTCTTTAGAGGGTCTGCTCTCGAACAACTTGAGAGGAATGACCTAAGTGGGGACAAGCTGATTACCTAGCTCTTCCAACCCACTATAAACTCAAGGCTACCAAGGACACAAAACTTTGGTAGACGTAGTGGTTTTCTTCTCCTAGTGTGATCGCTTATGGGATTTTGACAATAGGGAGATCACTAGGCAAGAATGCTTAAGGTACTCTTGTGATCGCGAGATTGATTACTCATCGCAAGGTGAGGTGTCCTGTAATTGGGAGCAAGACAAACACTATGAACGGAAGCCCTATCTAAATACCCTAAGTTAGTAACTACCTTTTTTATCCGCTTAACTTCTTGGTGCAAGGATCGATCCTAGTGGACTACCCAGATCACCCCAAGATTTTACACTCACCATATGTGTTCGCTTAGTTCTGCTTATGACATTTCCATGAAAAAGCTAATATCTCTTATGGAAAACCACTAGTAAGAAGAGTATCTCTAAGGCTCATCTGAGAGCCTTCTTATTCTTGAAATATACTCTCTTGCACTCCATGGATAGGGAGCTCTAAGCCGGCATCCAAGCATTCCAAACTCATGGAATCGTTTAGATAGAAGGGTTTAGAGTGTGATACAAATCAAGTGTATAGTTACATGGTTGAGAATTGGTTTTGAATTACTGAGAGTATGTTAGAAACATTGTAGTTGATTTTTCCTTAGTTATATAACAACTATTGTTAAGGACTTACAGAATTGGGTACAAGAAAGGCAAAGGTTAGTAGTTTTATGATTCTAGGAGCTCTGACTTGGCATTGCTTTAAAGTTTTTGAGTACAATTGCCCAATTATGAACATTTGCATATTTTCAATCTACAACCAATTTGGGAGCTCCATTTACAAAAGGTCTTTTAAGAAAACTAAACTCGTGAATCCCTAAAGAAGAAAGAGTGAAACTGGGGAAAGGAGTTCAAATTTGGTTTCCAAATTTTGAGAATTTGTAGGGGAGCATTCAACTTTATGAGACATGTAGCAAACTTCAGCAATGGGAAAATATTTGGATAGAATTAGGAAGGGTATTATGAAGCCACAAGAGCAGTTAGCCCAGAATTTTGAATTTGATATAAGAGTAGAAATTTTCAACATTTACGGTGAGTATAAAGAACTTCTTACCCAAATTTAGAATGATTTATCATTTAGTGATTATGTGGATTTTCATCTAGAGCAGCAAAATAAGACTAATGTGGAAAAAAGAAAGTATTTGGAATTGGCTCAGGATCTCCTTGCAAAAGACTAGGGAAAAAATGTGTCTGAAGAATTTCTAGTAGATCAAAATCAACAAATAGAGGTTCTTGTAAAAGAGGAGCAATCAACTACCATTAATTTATAACCTTCTAGTGATTATGTAGAGGATGTGACTTAGGTTGCAAGTTTCTATGTTAGTGAATTAAAGGTTAGTGTTTACAAGAAGGTTGATGAGGTTAGTTGCACACAAGATAATAGCAAGTTGGAATCTTTATATGATAAACCATATATTTTTGATACCCATGATATGAATTTAGAGGAACAACCTATGATGACACTACAAGATAATAAACTACTTCAATAGGACAATACTGAAATTTAGACCTTAAAGGACCAGTTAAAGGTTAGTGAATACATGATTTTGGCATCTTTGGTATGTTATAACAACATTCACAAGTTGGTTGAAGATCTCTACAGAAAGGCTCATAGGGTAGTGGAATGAGATTGGCATGTTGCTGATTTGCAAGTGGTCAAAATAGCTCTGAAACTATAAAATTAGATTATTTATGTTTTCAATCTGATAGGGATTTAATTCTTAAGGTTTCTAAAATATATGTTGATCAATTGAATGAAGAAAGGAATGAAATTATGGAACTCAACATGGAGCTTAAATATGCTCATAAGGCACTGGACGAGACTCAAGTTTCTCTTTAGGAAGCAAAACATTAGGTTAGGATCACAAATCATTTTCAAGAATGTCATGCCCAAAATATATAGGGCAAAACACAACTACAATTTTTTTTTGAGTGTCAACTTAAGGAATCTCGTATTGAAATATGCATGTTTTCAATAAGGTTATTGAATAGTAAGGTGCTTGTAAACATTTACTTTGGGTTTTGAGTTACAATTTTATTCATTAGAGAGATACATACACCAATCACTAGATTGAAAGTGATCCTTTAGTGTTACTTGCTTTGGCATAGAATAGTATAGTAAATAGTTTTCAGATTGCATTAACATTTACACTAGGTCTTAGGTAACATGGGGTAGATAATCTTGCTTCATGTACCTCTAGGATGAATTTTGATTAAATATATAATTCTAGTTTGGTGACAATTTCAGATGATTCATTGCATTCAATACTCTAGTATTGCAACATAAATAATATAATGGGAGATAATAATATATTTATTAAGGTTTAGGTTATAACACATGTGCTAGATAATAATAGCTTCTAGAAAATTAGGTTTGTCCCGAGGCCTTTTGGTGCAAGTGTTGATATGAGATATCAATCTAAATTCCATAATCTAACTTGGAAGTAACATTGCATTCATACATGTAGGGTACCAAGCCTTTATTAATATAGATTCACAAACTTATTTATGGAGGTGTAGAGATGATAGTTGTGCATCTTCATTCAAATACATATATATGCTTCCCACCTTAATAAGGCAGCTTCCATCCAATATTTTTCCATACCAATTTTCATATTTCAAAAAAAATGTTTTAATGCACTCTTGCATTTCTAGATATGCAATTCCTACATTATTGGAGTTTATGATATTTGTATACAATTTTAATGTTATGACATAGGTGCATAGACTAACTATTTCACCATAAAAATATTAAGTAAAACCCTATGTTACTACATGACTATTGACCCTTAACTATGTATTATAATATCCCCTCTATCACATACTTACATCTTATCTTTTAACTAAACTCTACCCATTAAAATATTTAATCTCCTATATTTATGAACATAATCACCAACTAGTCTACTCATTGACTCCTTTAAAATATTCTAATTATAATTGATCTCTCTATTACTAGCCAATTTAACATCAAGAATGATTAACGATGTTATCAAAATTATTTGCTAACTAAACAATACACCCCTCTTACCAATTTATATATTTATTAAAAATAACTAATAATTAAAACCTTATAACCATCAACTAACATATATTAACAACCTTTTTCTATTAAGCATGTAACTTACATCCTTTTTACCTAGCTTAGTTTAATCCAATACACACTTACTAACATTAGTCACTAACTACTTTACTAATTATTACTAAAATCTAACACTAATTTCCTACATGCTAATTAAATATTGTTATATAATTACTATATCATATTACCTATAAAGTAAATCTCCCCTTGACATACCTACTAGACTACTCTAATGTCAAAACATGCTCCCCACATCCTAAGGGGAAAAGTCCCATCCACTAGAGTGCCACTCAAGGAATGCACATGATCCCAAGGAGGCTTAGATGACTTCTCAAGACTAACAACATGGTACACATAGAGAAGTGGGTGGAGTGAAAAAGAGTGTGCGGTCCACCAACCCAAGGAATTAATACATGAAGTGTAGACCACACTTGTTTCCCAAGGAAATTCCCCCTTTCAAGTCCTCCCAAACTTGCGCCCAAGCATAGGGAGTTGCACACACATTCACTATGAGGTGGAAGGGTAGATGTGTTGGATGAAAGATTTTTAATGACATCCATGAGGCCATAAGCCTAAGGGACCCACTGATGTGATTTCTCTAGCCTATCTCTTTTGTTGTGAGTTTGCATTAGTAAAATGGCCCCATTGAGGAGTCTTGGTTTGAAAAGGTCTTTTATGTAGTTCACTTTTAACATTTCTTTGTTTTGGCTAAGAATGTCCTTGTATGTTGTATAATCCTTTAGACAATGCCACTCTATTTCCCACTCTATTTCCACCACACCCTCATTGTAAAATCTAAAAATTCTATCCTCACACTCTTCCTTAGGGAACTTCCATCTACCAGTTTCACATCTCAAATGGTGGGAACCATATCTTAGTTGAGCGATTAGGATTTTTTTCCTTTCCTTTGATTTTTGATCCTAAATACTCATTGTCATCATGCTCACATGTGGGACTAAATTCTTTGATATAATAAGCTTTTTTTCTACCTAACTGGTTTTCCCACATGATAGATTTGATTCTTTCTACCACCCATTTTTTATTTCAAAATTCTTTTCTTGGCACTCTTGCTAGTCAATGTTCCACTTTTTGAGCTATTTATCATTTTGTTTCTTCCATATCTTCTTTCGATGAGCTAGTTCTCTGTCAACCACCTTACTAGGCCAGCATCCATTTTACTCACTTTTTTGGATAGCTCAACAATCTAACAATTGTCGAGGCCTCCATCACAAACATGCTTGCCTTTGCTAAAATAATCTTGTATGAAACAATTGATTTGATTTTAAGATTATTTTTTATGAAGTGTTTATGAATTCTTTCAATTTGTTGCCATTTATGGTTTGATACACTACTCCCCCATACCTCGTTGCCATATAAAGTAACTGGTATCACCAACAACCCAAAGAGGGTTTTCTTAGTCTTCTAGTCCCATAACTCTACTGTCTTGCACTTGTTTTGAAGAAGATAAGATTCCTTCCATCCCCCCTTTATCCTTTTTTATCTACATGTTTCCCAACTAAGCTGGTAATGGAAATCTATCCCTAGATACTTGTATTCTTCTAAAATTTCTAACACTTTGTCATTAAATATGAAGTGCATTATTATTTTCTTTTCCTCAAGGAAAAGACCATGATCTTGGTCTTAGAAGTGTTGATCTCCATCCCTACCCCTATGTAAAAGGTTTCTAAGTTCTTCAAATGTTCCCTTAGCCCCTATGCTATTTTAGTAAAGAGAATAAGGTCATTAGTATAAAGAAGAAATTTGATCACATATTCAGCCAGTTGAATTCCCTCTCCATTGGCTTTGTTTATCCATTCCTCTAACTTGTCAATATAGAGGCCAACAAAGGTAGGAGATAATGGGCACCCTTGTTTTACCCCTATGTTGCTACCAAAACATTTTGACATGCCCACTTTGGTTTTGATTTTCATTTTAACCTATTTGTAAAGTTTATAAACAGCAACTCTATACTTTGTTAGGACCTCTAATTCTTCCATCCTATTCCATACCTTATCCCTAGGGATGGTGTCAAAAGCTTTCTTAAAGTTAGAAAAGTAAAAAAAATCCTCTTCCCCCTATTTATCCCACACTTTTTTGATGAGGAACCTTAGGGTAATGTAGTGATCAATGGTGGAATGTTTTGGTCTAAAAATTGCCTATCCCATAACTCTTTTCCCTTCTTTTTCTGCCCATCTACTGATTCTCCACTCTACCATACTCCTGTAGAGTTTTCTTAATAGGGGGTTCACCATGATGGTGTTGTAGTGGGAAGGGTTGTTGACATCCTTGCTTATATGGGGAGGAATAACTACACTGATGGTCCACTCCATGGGAAATCAACCTTGTGTGACCATATTAAAAATGTTCTTGATATGTGGAGTCAACAAATCTGTCCCCCACTTTAGAAATTCAGCCTGTAGCCCATCAATATCCCAAGCTTTTCCACTTGCTAATCTTCTTATCCCTAGAGTAATATCTTCATCAAAAAATAGTTCATCCAAATTGTTGATTGTGGGGAGTGAAACTTCGTCCTTCGGTCTCTCATAAAGAGTGTTTTCATATTCTAACCATTGAGAATTTGTAATTTTATTTTCAACCTATTTTCTAGCTTGTTGTAATTTCCTCCAATTTTTTTTAGGATTGTGCTTTCCTAACATGGTTAGCTCCTTCCTCTGATTAATCACATATTATTCTTTTTTGGATTTGATTAGCTATTTGTATTCTCTTATGATTGTTTTGTTTTTCTTTCTCCCTTTAAATTTTCTTTTTGCGACCTTGCATTCTTCGTCATACTAGGGGTTAGTCAAAAAGGTGTCTGAGATGCTCTTATTTATCCTTGTTCTCTTACAACCCTTTAACACTTCCTGAATTAGTGGGATTAGTGAGCTAATGCTGATGTGATTTTTCTTATCACTATTTTCCTGGATATCTATGACGTCATGATGCATTTGAATTTTCTATTCAAGAGTGGAGAATTTTTTTTTTTAATTTTCATTGTTTATAATAATCTTTCCGTCTTTATGTCCTTTTGTGCTTTCATCTAGGACCTAATCACTTTTTAGCCTTTTGACCTTCGTATTGTATTTAATACAGAGAGGCATATGGTCTAAATTTAGCTCTATAGGACATTGTTTATTCTGAAATCAACTACCTTGATGATGGTTGATTGTAAACATATCATATAGTCCACCAAACTTTGTTTGTTATATATTTTAAAAGTAAATTTGTTTGATTTAGGCCACATCTTCATATGTTGCATATAAGGTAATATGAGGGCACAATCGTGAATAACCCCTTCTTCTTGTTTTTTTTCAATTTAATATGTGTTTCCCTTAGAAAGTGATGGGTGCCTAGGGAAGTGGACAATTATCCTATTCTATATATAAAAATTCTTTTCTTAAGGACACTTTTGACATCAATTTCAAACTATGGATTAGTAGAAAATTTTATGATATATATGTATATGTTTTTTTTGTGTAATGAAGTTGACATGCCACCTAAGCAATGATCATGAGAGTTATATGAGTATCCCTTTTTGTTCAATTCATGCTTCTCTTGGCTAGATACTTAGTTTAAGTTTTGTTTTCCAGGTAGAGATATTATTTAATTAACTTTATATTTAAGATATTCTAAGGAATATTCTTTCTTAATGTTTTATTGGACTATATTAGAGTGGGTATTTTTCCACTCCTCATACAAAATCTAAAGAACAAAATACTCACTTCCAGATTTTGTTGCTCATGTATACTTGTGCAATAACTTCTACTTAGTTTATTTTCCTTACTTAAAGTATTGTATCATGAAATATGGTTATATTATGGGGTTCAATGTCAACACTAGCATTCTAGTAAATATATCATTTGAAAACTCTATTGGGTCCTACTGGAATCATTTGAAATTACTATTTGAAACTTAAAATTCTATACATAAAAATCACTTGCAACAATAAATCCTATCCTTATAATACTTTTGAATACGATCACTATGAACTCAACTAGATTATTCTCTAAGTATCATAATAATGAATCACTTAAGTTTAAATTGAATAACTAATACAATGTTTCTCTCACATAAGCAACCTATAAAGTTTAACTATTGATTGATACATAAATCTGCATGAGGAGAAGTAACTCAATTACATAACTTCAACATAGACTTCACAACAATAGATATTCCTTTACACATGAACTATTTCCTTCCTTTTTAAAATAACTATGAATATGATATCCTCTTTTCCTACAATGCCATTTATTTGCATAGTATCTAATCTCAGATTACACATTCACATTAATATACAATAGGGTGTAAATCCTTGTTACAATACATAAAACCACAATGGAGATTTTTCCATTACAACACATTAAAAAAAGACATGGGAAGGATTGATTCCTTCAACTACATGATACATCAACACAAAATTGATTCTCCAATAATGCCAAGGGGAAAACCCTAACTTCTTCATAGATCCCATTCTTACAAACCTACAAAATTAAACATAAAAGCAAGAACCATGGAGGATCACCTCCCATCCTAGGCTTTTAAGAAGCCACCCATGGAGTTGGGGAAACAAGGTTCAAATAGGATGCACTCAAACATTTCATAATGTAAGAAAACACACTATCACATTACATTTACAATCCCTCCAAGGTTTAACACACTGATTCACCTTTGGAATCATGATATAGTGGGTGAAGGTGGGCTCTCCAAAGAGGAGAATTTCATATCCATATGCACATATACATTTTCAATTGCATAATGCCTCTTCTAGGATATCAAAATATATCCTTCTCATCACATCAATACACTTATATCTCCCATAATACAAATGCCTCTTCAAGGTTATCAAATACATCTTTCTCATCACATCATTACACATATACCTCCCATAATAACAAGGAATATGGCTTCAATGGAGCCCATACTTCATGAACAAAAAAACCCTCTCCAAGAGGAGAATTTCTCAACTTCCTTGCTGAGCCCAACTAACCCCTTCACCCAAGGCTCTCTACCCTCCCAAGGGTGAGTGAAGCCTTCACACCCATTAAAATTCATAAAACAGAAAATAAAGAAAAATATGTAATAGAAGTTCATCACAAATAAATACACATACCCACAATCTCACACAACACATTACATGCATTTGAACACAAATGAAAAAGAAAAATATCATTGAGCAAGTGCAATGAGAGTTGTGACATGGGCACCAACCTTGGTCCAAGCTGAAGGCAACATGAAATTTTTTTGTAGAGCTCCCTTCTCCTTAGTCCTCCCTCCTTCCAAATCCTAATTGTCTCTAAACTTAGAGAGTAGGTGAACACCCCACTAGTTTGTTCAAGTCCACTAAAAAATTCTCCAACTATCTCTTTTTGGAAAAAACATCAAGCCACTATCTCTTACAACTTTATCCCTACCAAATTTTCTATTTTGACCAAGTGGAAAGATGGGGATGAACTCATGGGATAACTCAATTTTCGAATTGGTGGAAGAGTGAATTGGTTAAGGGCCCCCTAGGCAAGCTAAGCACTAAAATGGTCAAATTTAGGCCTCTAACATGATATGATAACATATGAGTGGCTTATTTTCACAAAAATGGTACTTTGGGACCACTTATTGACCCTTAAAATTCCTTGTCAAGTTTTAATTCGAATTTCCCTTGATGGTGACCCATCCTATCCTTTCTCCAAGTCGATTTACTTAATCTTATGAAAGGTGATTAGTTTAAGGTTAAGTGTAACCATGACCAAAACCCTAGGCTACATGTCATCAACACATAAATAATTACAAGTGTCAAGTGACACATTAAAACACATTACACATCACAATGACATGTCCCTACTTACTCATGAATTTAAATTTATTACACACATGTAACTCATATTTACAAAATAAACACATCTCAACGAGGCTTGGAATGTTCCAAAGATTCACCTTGGCTATACTGTGTCCACATAGGTTTGGACCATCTTTCCCTGATTAATTTCCATGGTTCAATTTCTTGCACACTAAACTTGAGCATCAGTAGTCCAATAAAAATCATATTAAAATACATGTACATAGGAGAACGACAATTTTAATACTGCATGGTTCACATAAATTATCATATTCAATTTTCATAAATAACTTTCTTTTTTTCTAATAATTTCCATATTAAAAACCATTCAAAACATTTAGATATCAAAATCTCCATATCAACATTAATCTTTCCCTAACACAATCATGTTTATATTATGAATCACATCATTTTCCATTTTCTATCATGGCGATGAAATATTGCATCCATATCTATTAATTCATCAGGAATATGAATTAGGTTGTAGTACATATCATAAGTAAAATCCATCAAAATGTAAACATCACAACATAGTGCAATTACTAATAGTATCCTATTATCATTATGAGACAACACATCATAAGTTGTATCAATTCTGTCAAGTAATCAAGATGTTTGCCTAGTCATGTCACATAGTTTCAAAATCAATCATTGAATAAATTCATTACATTTTATTGGGCCATAAATTTTTCCTCATGAACATCCACATATCTACCTAATACTATTTGCACAAAAATTGACTTATTACATAACATCATAGTGAGTTCTACCATGTAGACCCCTATCCAATTTGATAAGAAATTTTCATCTAGGACTATTGGTAATACTGACAAGAGTGGGTGTTGATTCATCTTTCCATAATAACCATCTAATTCAATTATCCTAATAGGTTATAATTTATCATGAACCCATTGATATAGTTTCTAAGTTATGATATCTTGAGCCTTTATTCCATAGGGTCTTATCAACCTAATGTGATTCTAAATAGGATAATTAGCACAACAATAACTAAAATATATATCAAAACAGACTAGCATTTCCAATGCGGCCTACAAAAAATTCCTAAAGACGGATGCTGAAGAGAAGCAATTGGAGAAGAATGGAGACTTCTTTGATGTGCAACAGATTAAAGATATTTTGAGTGATGTGCTTGTCTGTATCCATGAGTACTTTATCCTTGATGGTAGGAATAAAAGAGTGCACAAATTCTAGTTTGTCTTTCTTAACCATTTTAGGTATAAGGACATAATTTCCTTCCCTTTCTATTTGTATTTCTCTTTGCTTCAAAGCTTGTATGCCCATAGAAATAAAGAGTCACAATCCATCTTACATGAAGGTCTGATTTTGCTCATAGAGGGTTTTTGTAAAAATAAATCTATTGCTTCATCTCCCTCCAAAGGCAAACATAAGGATCCTCAATCCATAAAATGTAAAATTAATGAGAATGTTAAAGAGAAAGATAAGGAAAAATTGAAACCCTCTAGCTCTTGAAGAAAAAATGTTGAAGAGGATTCTGAGGTGAAGAGTACTGAAGGCTTAGATAAGGATGTCCCAGAGGAAGAGGAAGGAATGGATGTTGGGGAGTTTAGCTCTAACCTAGCAAGTTATTCGAGAATGAAAGGCAAAAATGAGAAAGGGAAAAAGGAAGAAACAATTGAGGATAACTTGGAACAAAGAAATTCTGATAATGAGGGTACTCAGACTGTGTCTAGGGGAGATGATAAAGATAAGGATAATTTAATTGATGATCTAGCCATTATGAGTGAGGAGGAAAACATGGGGAAGGCTTCCACTCCTGCAAAGGAGACTGAGGGACAAGATAAGAAGGTCCCTAGTCAACATGACCCTATGGAGAATGGAGAGGAGGAGCCATTGGATGGGGAGGAACAAATTGATAAAGTTGTGTCCCTACCACATGCCATTGTTGAAGACGTGGGTGACTCCCTAGAGAGAGAAACCAAGTTTTCCTTCCTGCATTCTGCCAAACTTAAAGCTGATTCTTTCCTCCAAGTTGATTCTTGGATTTATAATGAAATAATGGGGCTAAAGAAGAAAGTGGAAACTTTGCAACATAACTAGGAGGTTGACCAGGCTATTATCAAACACTTGGAGGTGCAAATGGAAGACATCCCAAAAAAACTTAAGGATTATGAGCAGAATCTTGGATTGCTTATCAAGGAAAGTGGAACAAAAATGGAGCAAGTTACTTCAAGCATCTATGCTACTATGGTGAGCCTGGGAAAAAGAGAAAATGAAGGAACCATATCTTCGAAGGGTCCTAACAAGAGGACAAGATAGAGTTCAAGGAAGAAAGCCTTGATTGTTGCTGCTTCTTTGATTGCTAACTCCATCCAGGATACGACTATGATTGGTAAGGAGGTAGTTAAGATGATCACAGAACTGCAGTAGTTTCTTTGGGTCTTCTTTTCTGGTTGGGTTCCTATTCAAGTCCTTTTTGCTAGTTGTTACATCTGGTTCCTGTGTTTGGTCCTATTTTTTGGTTTTTAGTTTAAAACTGTATTGGAGGTTCTAGGTCCTTGTAAAACTTGGGTTCCTTAATTGGACTTTGTAAGTGGTTTTAGGTCCCTATAAAACTTGATTTTGGTGCTGCTTCTAATAGGTTTAAGGACTCTTTTCCTGATGGCTGTCATGCTTTTTCCTTTTTGAGGATGTGAAAGGGTTTTTGGGTCCCTTCAAAACCTATTTTTATCGTAATCTAAAACTAAAATATATATCAATCTCAAAAAGGTCTCAAGTTCATTATGGATCATACTTAGATCCCAAAACCTTCTTACCATCATTTTATCATAAGGTGTATATAATTCACATTCTAATACACAAGAGATAGAAACATGACAACTCATCTCCTTACGCTTCCTAGCTCTGAGCATATTCATGTTATTAAGATTTATAATAGGGTACTAGGGAGGGGGCCATACATCTTCCCTCCCTTATTTTTGACTTCCTCCTAGAAGTTATCTAAAATTAGGGACATAGCCTACATACATAGGACTGACATTGTCTTATAGCATAAATGGTCCAATTTTAGAGGCCTTTACATAATGTTCATAACAAATTTATATGTATTCATGATTTAATTTAAGGGACTTTAAAATTTGGACCCCAACTCATGGTACAAATAAATTTTCCTAAGATTGATTACTTCATGATTCTATTGATTAGGTATCATCCAGTCATTGGCATACCTACCATAATCCTCAACTGTCTAACATAAGTATCCGTTACACAATTCTTTACTTATGACAAGAATTTCCTAAAGTTTTTAAGGCTTGCTAATGTCTACCCAATATTTTGGGATTCAAAAATACAACAATGCTAATAATTTATTTGATGATCAACCTAACATAATGCACTCCCATATTGTCAAGCGAGGTCCTTCATGTTTGTAAATTTTTATTGCCTTCCCCATTCTTGTTTAATTGATTTGATTTCTATTTACCAACTGATAGTACTGGTAACCTACTTATCTCACATATGGTGCCATTTACTCAAAATTGTTCCTCTTTCTTAGATATTCTTAAGTTTGAAGTTCATTTTCTTGGTAATTCTGATTTCTATATACATTGCCTTGTGCTTGATAATTATTTGCTTCTAATGTTTATATATATTCTCTATTAGTTCTCATAGAAAAAATATTGACAATTGGCTAATAGTGATATGTAGTTGTTTTCATTTATGGCAACACATGATGTACATGTTCATAGGACACCTCAGAAATAAACATGCTTAGTGTTTGGTAATCAAAAAATTGTCGAAGTATAGAATTTGGTTTACAATAGTGTATTGTTTTGTTTATAACTTGTTGCTGATGTCATATTATAAATAGCAAAGTTATATGGATATAGTATAAATGTTGTGATGATGTTTATAACCTCATAAGTTAGTACGGATTGTACAAAATAGAGATAATCATAGTTGAAGTGAAACAAGACAGTGAAATTGAATGAAAGAATTGTTTTGTTTACAAAAAAATTACTTGTCCAATTAGGGCTGACATCCTAGATGTTTACCCTATGTTGGAAAAGTGGATCATGGTCTTAGATGACCTAGCAAGAATTTGTGTAAAGGCATGGTATTTATGCAAAGGACATTTTGCGATAATATTGTGTAAAGTGAGCGATTGTATTACAAGTGCTATTTTGTAATTATATGTGAACTTTTGGGAAAGTGATATATGCAAAGTTTTATATGAGCTATTTGGTGATCTGAGATTGAGCTAGAGATTAGAGATTAGTCGAGGAAGAAGTTACAATAATAATTTTCAGTCTGATTACTTGTTTGGGTAGTGGGCTCTTCTTGTAATTAGAAGTGCATCTTTGGGCAGTGGGCTCATCTTGCATTCACTGTACTACAAGTCCTAATAGGGTTGGAATCTCCTAATTGGGATTCAAAGTATCCTAACAAGGACTCATTATAATGAAGTTTCTCATTGAATCCTAATAGGGTCCATCCTCTAAAAATGAACTTATATATCATTATATTATCTAGTGCTCATCATCCTCACTGGGGTTTTCCATTGGACAGGGTTTCCCTAGTTAACAAAATATGATGTTATAAATTATCTTTGTGCATTATTACTATTACTATTCAACATTAATTTATTTCTTGGTTATGCATGGTTTAAAGTAAGTAATAATATCCAATTGGTGACTAAAGTTTATAGATTACTGATTCAACCCCCCATCTCAATAATTCCTATTTCTAAGAAATTGGTATTGGATCACAACTACTTTGAAGAGGCTTAACAACTTAAGTAAGATCCCTATGGATATGAAATAGTTGATGAAGAATCTTGAAGAAGCTCTTCAATAGATTGATCTCCTTACTAAAGAAAGAGATAAGCTAAAGGAAAAATATGAAGACTCAAAAGTATACATTGGTCAATTGAAGGAAAAGATTGAACATCTAAAATCAAAGCCTAAATATACTAAATCTAGAACTAGTGATGATGATTATTCAAAATTGAAAACAAAATACAAGATCTTGAAGCATGAATTAAAGATTACAAATCTAAAGTTAACTTTGAGAAATGATCCTAGCAAAGTTGAATTTGATTTAAAGACTAAAAATGCAGATCTGAGAGAAAGTTTGGCAAAGAAAACATCCGAGTTTGAAACATTGAAAGACGATCATGAAGAACACCATAAGTACAATACTATTGTGAAAGGTGAATTAACAAAGTGCAAGCAACAACTTGAGAAGCTTTGTTCTAGTAGAGCAAATCTTGATGATTCAATATCAATATAGAGACCTACTTATGATAAGAATGGTCTTGGTTATCTAATTAACATGTCTGTGAAGAAACTTGAGTTTAGATCAGATCTAAAAGAAAAAGATAAATCTTATGATAAGATTAAATCTAGTCAATCCTCTGAAAAATCCAAAGAAATTGAGCAAAACAAGGAAGTTGAAATTTTGGATGAACCAAAGCATGTGGAATCTTCTAAGGAAACCAAGTATGAATTTAGAGGTAAGTGTTTCTTATGTAATGAAATAGGTCACATGAAAAGAGATTGTACTAATAAGTCATTTAATCATGTTACAAACTTTTATTATCATAATTTTTATGGTATGGGTTATAATGTAATTTATTGCAAGAAGCCTAAGTATGATAATTATAGAAGAAATAGTAGAATGTCTAGAAATACTAACCCTATATATAGAAGAAGACCTAATGAAGGACATCAAGAGAAGGAAGATCTTATGAAGATAAAAGATAGATCGTGTGTTATAAGTGTAACAATTTATGACACATTGCTCAGAATTGTCATGCACTTGATGAGAAATAGAATCTTCGAAGCAAAGCACTAGTATGTCAATTATGTAACAACTTTGGACACACAATAAAGTACTGCAGAATGGACAAAAACTTTAGAGATAGAAGGAACAATGAAAGAAACTTAAGGAATAGAAGGAATGCTAGAAAGAATGTTAGAAATGATAGAAGGAACCATGAAAGGAACTCCAAAACTAATAGAGACAATGAGGAACATAGGAACATTGTTAGTGAACTTCGAGAAGAATTTAATGAAGCATTTGTGAAAGGAGTAGATATCTCAAGAGAAAAGTTAGATGATGATGAGACAAGAAGATTGAAGTCAGTTGTTCAGTTTGATTCAACTAAGTTGAATTAAGCTTGTTCACAACATCAAAATTTGAGAACGTTAGTTAGAAGCTGAATTAGAGGTAGCAAAGTTGGTAAAAGGTGTATCCAATTGTGTTTAGATGATACCTAAGCCTACTTATAATTTGGAGCTCATCTAAATAAGTTATGAAGTAATTCAAATTTATTGGTATTATAAACTAGGTTAATTCTGTAGCAAAAGATGAAAAATATGTTTTTGGAGAGAATCTCATGATGCAAAGTCTTGAGGAGGTTTTTCATGATGAAAGGAGGCTCTAGTAAACCTTAGGTGACACTTGAAGATTGGATAGATGATCTTGAGTAGTTAATTGATTACAAAATGTAATTAACAACTTTTTCATATTTATAAAGTACACAATTAATGCAAGTTCAAGTTGATGGAATAAATGGAGTATAGAATTGATTTTCACTTCATTACAAACACATCCAAAGTGAAGAGCACTCAAAAGTGACTTGTTAGAGAGATTTCAAAGCAAACCCTATTTTTGGAAAGAGGTATTTTATCATTTGTCCACAAATTTGTTTGGTAAAAGTTCATAATTGATAGAATCATGGATATGTTGGTAGTGCAAAGCATTGCAAATGAAAATAGACCTAAGTTAAAGATTATTTCTATAAAACCTACTGAAGGAAACCTTAACTTAGAATTGTCTATCACTCTAAACAATGTAGTATATCTTGAAGATGTAGGAAATTATCTAAATAGTAAATTTGAGTCTATTGGTAGTGAATTCATGAACAAGATATGGAATTGATTTTCAACCATGACATGACTATGAAGCCTAGATTTGAACATCTAAAGGAATTAGACTTGTTTCAATATCACTTCTACCATGAGTTAGATATAGATTAATGGACACAAATTATATTGAGTAGGATACATGATGGTAAATTATGGATGCAAGACAATGTAGTTGATATTTTTTTAGACTTTATTCATGAGGTAATTTTCCTTAGTAACCAAGGTAGTGTACCTATAGGTGAGAAATTAGTCAAGAAGAAAGTTGAAAGTTATAGTAAAGTAATATACAATGGAAAGGCTATGGTGATCAGCACCAACAAGCAAGATGATGTAATATTTTTAAGTAGATTTATTGCCTATTCTATTTGTGCAAGTTCTAATATTGATGAACTCGTAGTAGGATTCATTTATGTAGCATATAAGATATGTCTAGAGAAGGAACAAGTGAATCTTAGTGAAATAATGAGAATGCAACTCTTGGAGAACCTTGAAAAGATCAAGAGGACAAAGAATGGTGTGTTTAGATTCTAATCATTGATAAATCACATATTCTTTCATGTACTTAAAATATTTCCTTACTTATCAGTCATAAACATCATGAGTAGTGACAGATGCACAATGGAGAAGATTACAGAGGTATGCAGAAGGCATCCTGCAGACAAGATATTAGATAGTGGCAACCTAATAATGAGGACATTTTAGAATGAAATGAAATAGAGATTTAGAATTGCACTTGTAATTATGGATAGATTTAAGGAAGACATTTGTATTTTGGTTGATATAGATCATACTTATATTCAAGTAGTGGAACCTCAGGAAACATTTCTTGATCCGTTGAGCTATGGACTAAATAATGATATAGCAGCTAGTTATATTGATTTGTTGTTGAATCTAGACAAAGATAAAGCAAAATATAGATTTGCTACATATGATGAAATCAAATAGTTAGCTCATCAAGAAACTATAGAGAAGGCATCACACAAGAAAGTTGAGTCTATAATGAAGAAGGCACTATCAGAGGCCAAAATGATAGAGAGTGAATCTAATGCTATAAGACAAACAATGAAGCAAGGTGTACTAAAAATTCAACCTTTGTCAGTATTAGTTGCAGAGACATCTTCAAAATAGAGCATTCTATGCAACAATGTCCAATGTTTAGCCTAATGAACCTAAAAGAAAATCTGAAAGATTGGTGGAAACAATGTCTACTGAGAAAAGAGAGTCAAACAATAGGCCACCAAACTAGGAAAAAGATAGAAAAAATTGTTGACAATTGATTCTAGTGATGAAGAAGATGAGGAACAAGAAACCAATCAAGTAGAAAAAGTGACGCCATCTAAGCAAGCAACAGGAAAATCTCATCAACCTTGGAAGCCAAAGATAGAGAAGATCAATGCAACTATTGCTAATGAAGGAAACTTTGTTCATATGAACAAGTTTTATGATTTGTATAACAATTTTGAGAAGGGCCAGATTGATATATCTATTTTGAGATATATTATGTCAAAGAGTCTAAAATTGAAGGATCTTGAGAGCATGATAAACTAGAAAGTCTATCTCATTCAAAAGAAGGCTCCTGCAAGGGAACACGATCTTGAACTTTAGAAGTCTATGCTTATGACTATTTGTAAGACTAATGATGAAGAAGAAATTAAAAGATTGTTGAATAATCTTGCACCATATTTGAGGAATAAATTGAGACCATTTCTATTTATGGTAGGTGAAAAGGATAAACTAAATAATGAGACTAAAAAAATAATTAGTCAAATATTGTTAGAGTCAAAGGCAACATCTCCTCTAGCATCTAGAACCTCAAAAGTGTCAGTGAGCAGTGACACTATGCAATTGATCAAACCAATGTCACCATTAACATTGATGATACCAATCTGTTTGGTGGTTTCGAACCTAATGAACTAGACACCAAGGATATTGAGGACAAGTTGAGGAAAATTTAAGAGGAGAAGAGGATACTTGAAGTAGAGAAGAGGAAAATAGAAGAAGCCAAGTAAATATTGCTTGAGGAAGAAAATAAAAGAAAGGAAGAGGAAGAAAAGAGAAGAATTGCAGGAGAAGAGATGAGAAAGAAAACTGAGGAAGATAAAAAGAAGAGATTAGAAGAGAAGAGAGAAAGAGAGAAAAGAGAAAAGAAAGAATAAGAAGAGAGAAGAACAAAAGAAGCAACGAAGAAACAAAGGGAGGATGATAATAAACCATCTAGTTCATCCACTCCACTCTCTCTTGCTAGTTTATCTACTGATGATGATGATCATATAGATCTAATCTAATCCTTGACCAAGCTTATTGAGAATAATAGAAAAGTGAAGAGTCTACAAAGAAATTTAATGGAAGTTATTGATAGACTGCACAGTACCTTGGCAGTACAACACATAGAACTAGATCCTAAAAAGAGAGCACAAGCAGTGTTGAAATCATTTGATGAAGAGAGTTTACCAATTTTTTGAATGTTGCAGAGGCAAAGACACAGATTTCCCATGATGCTAACTTGTTTAGCACCATCTATTAGAACATCAAGAATGACTTGGTTAATCTTGATACTTGTGTAAAAGAACTTCATAAATGCCAACAAGATGGGAAAACTTTGTATATTAAGTGTACCTTATCATACAAACTGACTCAAGACATTGGTAGTCAGATAGAGATAAAGATGAGTGAGCTAGAGACTTTATCTAGCCAAATCCAACATCCATCTTGTAAAGTAGATGATTTTCAAGAACAAGTGGCCAGTACTCATAGTGACATTAGAAAATTAGAACTTTAGAAGGAAGAGATCTTGAAGAGGATATCTAATTTTAGAGAATCTATTGCTCTAAAATTATCCTTTTTTGAGAAACAGTTAGAGGAATGTGTCAAGGCCAAGGACACATATTCCAACTTTTTGTTTTTAGATCTTAATGCCATTGAGATTGCATCATATGTATTATGTACAATTCTCACCTTAGCTAAGTCTACTAAAAAAAAATGGACTAAGGGTATGGATGGTCTGAAGGCTAATTTTGATGATTGCATGAAGATCATATCAACATAAGGAAGGATAACATTTTTGGATAGTTTTTGTATAGAATCTTGACATTTTGACCTTTGTCATTGATGTTAAAGGGGGAGAGATACAATGTAAAATTTTTAAATTAGTTAAAGAGAAGATAAAAGTGTAAAGTATATTGTAAGGGGGAGCATATTTAAAAACTTAACACCATAGTAGATTAGATGTAGTTTGTTTTTGTCACTTAGCCAATTTTCCCTATTTTGTTTCCATCAATGCCAAAGGGGGAGATTGTTGACAATTGGATAATAGTGATGTATAACTGTTGTCATTTATGGCAACACATGATGTACATGTTCACAAGAAACCTCAAAAATAAAGATACTTAGTGTTTGGTAATCAGAAAATTGTCTAAGTATAGAATTTATTTTACAACAATGTATTGTTTTGTTTATAACTTGTTGTTGACATCATATTATGACTATAAAAGTTACATGGAGATAGAATACATGTTGGTAATGATGTGTATAAGATTGGAAGTTAGTATAGACTATACAAAATAGAGATAATCATGTTTGAAGTGAAGAAAGACAACAAAATTGAAGGAAATAATTGTTTTGTTTACAAAATAATTACTTGTCAAATTATGGCCAACATCTTAGATGTTTACCTTATATTGGAAAATTGGATTATGGTCTTATTCAACCTAGCAAAAAATTGTGTAAAGGCATGGTATTTATGCAAAGGAGATTTTGCGATAAGATTGTGTAAAGTGAGCAATTGTATTGCAAGTGCTATCTTGTAATTATATGTGAACTTTTGTGAAATTGATATATGTGAAGTTTTATATGAGCTATTTGGTAATCCAAGATCAAGCTAAAGATCATAGATCAGTCAAGGAAGAAGTTATAATACTTATGTTTAGTCTAATTACTTGTCTGGGTAGTGAGCTCTTCTTGTAATTGGAAGTGCATGTTTGGGTGGTGGGCTCATCTTGCATTCACTATACTGCAACTCCTAACGGGGTTGGAATATCCTAATAGGGATTCAAAGTCTCCTAACAAGGAACTTATATATCAGTATATTATCTAGTGGGTATCATCCCCACCAGGGTTTTCCATTGGCCAGGGTTTCCCTAGTTAACAAAATATGGTGTGATGAGTTATCTTTGTGCATTGTTACTATTACATTCAGGATTACTTTATTGCTTGGTTATTCATGGTTTGAAGTAAATAATAATATCTAGTTGGACACTAAAGTATGTAGATTATTGATTTACCCCTCATTCTCAGTAATCCCTATTTCTAACACTAACTTTTTTCTTTACTATCCTAAGTTATTCAATCTCCAAGGCACTGATTAAATTTATGATTGTAGACCAAAATTTAACTTATCAATGAAGGATATATTTCCTTGATGGGGTTGTTTATATTTTTTTAATATTCCAAGAATTCAATTATTTTAGTTAAATATCAAGTTTTACTTACAAGTCATCAAATGTAGACACTTGGTTGTCATTGTGTTATCTTCTTGGTTGAGTCATAGTTGGATAACTTGGTCACTATGTACTATTATGTTTGGCATAATTATTAGATATTTGGCCAATACTTGTGTCACATAGCTTTTACTCCAAGTTCCTTACTCTTATTTTTGATCATTTCATCTTCTCTATTATTGTAATGATTACACAACCTTACCTAGACATAACTGTTCAAGTGTCCATTAAATATTTTTTATGACTTTTAACACCCTTACTTAAGGTCCTTAATGTGGTTTCTATTCACACTATGAAAAGTTGAAGGACAATATATTTCTATATTTTCTATGATTTGAATGAGTTCATATTTATGATATAAGAAGGGGTGGTGTTCCAAGGACCCTATCTAAAAGCTTTGTATCTTATACAAAGACAATCTTATGGTGTCCCAATTTCCTGCATAGATTATTAGGAATACCTCTTGGTATGGTTGTTTCATAAAGTATAGTACAACACACTTATCAACACTATTGCCTCATAAATAACTTAAATCCAAGATTTAAAAAAACCAATTAAAGAAAAAAAAACACAAGTTTGGCCACATTGGTAATTCTTCAAAACAAAACAAGGATGTCCTTGAGGCAATGGGACCATAATAAGAATCAATGAAATGAATACTCCACAAAATTTGCTTTCTTGTATTTTTCAATCTTTTCCCACAATAGGCAGGAGTGTGATCCAACTCTTATTATTGACAAGGTTATTGAGTCTAGAAGCTCATTCTTCAATAGACTATGGTTTCTTACCTTTTTGCCTATTACTATCAAGAACCACTGAAAGTTGTCTAGAGGTAGAGATTCTACACCAATTATACTAATGGCCCTTTGGCTATACAAAAGGGATCAAGGTTTGGGTCACACACCTTGGAATCCAATACAACAAGGGTCACGACTAGGAGGAATGAGATAGTAATGATGAATTCTTTGAGGAATGGGTTTGCACTAAGAATCTATAATAAGTATTACATATAGGGATACTTATAGGGCTAGCACCCTTTTAGAATATCACACTCTAAGGGGAATATCCTACTCCCTATCTTCCTATGTGGCTTCTATCATAAAAAATATAGTCACTATAATGATAGTCAAATCATAAAACATTACCATTAATGTATAATATTCAATCATTGTTCCACTAGAACTTCGTAGTAGGGTAGCTATTCACAACCTTATGATTTTCTCCTATTTTTTATTCTTATTGATTTTGATTAATAGAATTGTGTCAATCTAAAGGGGAAAACTAGGTTCATGGAGATTTCATGGTTTTTACTTAAGTATAATCTATCATTATAAGTTATAAATCCATTGGGTCCTTTCAAATCTTAATATGTCCCAAAAATTTCTTTTATGTGTGACACGATCATGGTCCACTTAGATCTTATAGCTATCAAGAGGTGTTATATATATTTCCTCATTCTCATGTTATTTAAGGATCATAGTTTCACACACTCTACGTTAATACTTCTCTCGCTCTGTACTTTGACCCTTTAAAGGTACAAAATTTAGTATTACTATTGAGTAATATTACCCATATAAGGTTTACAACTCACTTATCCTTTCAAGACAACAAAGCCTATCATAGATTGATTCTCTTAAGAGATCACACTCTCTTTTGTAATAAGATGAGTTTTTTACCTAAGGGTGTTAGGTTTTCACTCGATTCACTCATAGAGGTCACTAGATTGAAGGACAAGTTCATTGAAATTCTTCTTTTCTTGCTAACATTCAAATTGTAGATTCATTCATGGACCCATTAATTCCTAGTGTTGTGAAACTTGGCTCTGATACCAGAATTTCATGCCCAAAATATATAGGGCAAATCAAAACTACACATTTTTTTTGAGTGTCAACTTAAGGAATCTCTTACTGACATTTGCATCTTTTCAACAAGGTTATCGAATAGTAAGGTTCTCATAAACATTTAATTAGGGTTTGAGTAACAATTTTGTTCATTAGGGAGATGCATACATCAATCACTAGATTGAAAGTGATCCTTCAAAGCTACTTGCTTTGGCATAAAATAAAATAGTAAATAGTTTTTATATTGTATTAACAATTACACTAGGTCTTAGGTAACTCAGGGTAGATAATCTTGCTTCATGTACCTCTAGGATGAAGTTTTATTGAATACATAATTATAGTTTTCTACATAATTTGAATTATGTATTCAATAAAAATAGAATTATGTACTCAGATGATTCAATAATCTAGTATCACAACATAAATATATTATGATTTCCCATAATATTATTTATGTTGTGATACTAGAGTATGAATGGAAAGAATAATCTAATAGTGTCACCAAACTAGAATTATATATTCAATCAAACTTCATCCTAAAGGTACACAAAGATAGATAATCTACCCCAAATTACCTAAGACCTAGTGTAAATGTTAATGCAATATGAAAACTATTTATTATGTTATTCTATGCCAAAGAAAGTAGCTTTGAAGGATCACTTTCATTCTAGTGATTGATGTATGTATCTCCCCAATGAACAAAATTGTTACTGAAAACCCTAAGTAAATGTTTATGAAGACCTTACTATTTGATAACCTTTTTGAAAATATGCATATGTCAGTACAAGCTTCCTTAAGTTGACACTAAAAAAAAAATGTAGTTGTATTTTTTGCCTTGTATATTTTGGGCATGACAGGGAACATGAGGACAAAGAGAAGCAAGAACTTTTTCAAGAAGTAATTGAGGAACTTGATAGCATTCAGTAGACTTATGACTTTGAAAACTATCCTAAAAGACTAAGTATCAAATTTTAAAATCACATTAAATTTAAAAACAACCCCATTTTCAAAGTAGATGTTGATTGGATTTTCAATAATCCCCTTTTTGTGATACATGAGGGAACTCCTTTTGATTATTATGAAGAGAATGATTTTTATTTCAGAATATTGGATCTCGGTATAGTTCCTAGTAGTAAATCTTGATCAAAAGATGGGAGTAGCGATTTGACTACTATCACTTGTCATTGGATCAGTCTAAATATGGTTTCCCATTTCACCCCTTATAGGTGTTGGATAGATTCCATACATCATCCATTGGGTAGACCTTGGTGGATTATTGATGAGAGTTATGTTTCAATCACAAGGAATGATTTTTTAGCTTCATTCTTATTCATAGTACCTATTTACCTGGAGGTTCTCTAGATTGATGATGAAAATATGTATTTGATGTGGCCAGGGTGTTATTTTTAATTTTTGGGTGGCATGTTTCTTGAATCATCTATTTAAGTTAGATTGTCACGATCTATTGGGTTATGCATAGTTTATGGATATATTTCTACCTTATCATATCATATGGTTATGACAACAGTGTTTGGGATCCAAGTGTTGATCATATGTATCTATCGCTTGTTGAGGAATTTGATTTAGTTCTATTTAGTTTAAGGCTAGATGCAATGATGATTAGTGTTGTACAATTTATAGGTGCAATGTTATTTCATAGAGTTATATGGGATCCAGGGATCTAGTTAATGGATGGGCTACAAAGTGATACCTTTCTTTGTAGTATGGTTAGATTTGGTTTTAGTTTTGTTGGTAGAGAAAACTGTAGATTCATATGGAGTCCTAGTACTAATTACTTAAGGACAAGTAATTTCAAGGAGGGGAGATTTCTAATGTCCCCTTTTTGGGACATTAAAAATATTAAAGGATACATTTATATGATATTAAAATTCACTATGAAAGAATGAACTCTTATTAATATTCAAAGTGGGCTGAAGATAACAAGGAGAGATAAGATGAAAAGACAGGAGGGAAATTGAAGAGTCACATTTGTGAGAATAAAAGGAGAAGAGACTCTTTCATTTGGCATGCTTGATTTATTATTTAGATTTTAGTTTCTCTTTTGGGAGAGTAATTAGAAAGCTTCAACTTTTAACTAGTGTGAGGACATAGCCCCTCATGTCAAGAGATAGTAGATGCAAACCCATTGTCCATGGAGATGTCATTTTAGGTGTCTTGTATGTGCTTTCATGTTCTTTTCTGCATGTTCCAATCTGACTATAAATTCTATCTTTAAGATTGGATTTTGAGTACTGGTTATTGTATCGCTGTTTTATAATTCAATAATGTTGTTTCAAGGAGTTCTATAGTTTTATATCATGGTCTATAATACATATTTTATATGCTTGAATCCTGAGTATCATTTAGAGAAAGAATGATTCAATATTTGTTGGAGTTTTTGCTTGTTTCTATTGTGTTTTGTAATACTTCTAAATATGTTTAGTTATGATATATATTTTGAGAAAACAATCAAGTAAATATCTAGTTTGGGATATTTCAAGGTTCCTTTATCAACACTCTCCTAAGAATTAGATTCTCTCTTTTCTTTGAGTCCAATCTTACCTCTGTATGTTTACAATCCTCCTCTTGCACATAAGATATTTTATTTTCTCCTTGGGAAGATGATGGCTTGTCAGGACATCTATAGGTAGGATGCCCCAACTGGCCATAGTTATAACACTTCATTGAAGCAAAATGTGAGCTTCTTCCAAAGCCACTTGATCTACCTCTTCCACCACTAGAAAATCCTCTATCTCTACTATAGACTCCTCTATTATCGAAGTCATGAGATTTATCACCTGATTTGGTGTCCCCTTGGCTTCTATTTTCAATGCCTCTTCCACTACAACCACCTATATGTCCACCTCTTGTATCTCTACCTCTTCCTCTACCCTTGTTACTAGATTCTTATTTCTTTTTCAATTTTTCTTCCACCTTAAGGGCCATCTGATAACAACTATGTAATGTTGTAAGAGAAAATATATTCAACTCCTCCGGTATATTCTACCTAAGGCCATTCAGATACCTAGCCACCTTGATACTTTCAACTTCTTGTATCTTGGAGCTAAGGCTTAGTTTTTGAAACTCCTCTGTATGGGTAGATACATCTAGGTCTCTCTATCTTAGGTTTTTCCTTTTCTTGTGCAATTGAATATCATAATATTTTGGTAGATAATTTTCTTTTATCTTAGTCACCATAGTCTTCCAATTGGTTATGGGCTTCTTATTTTATTTCTCTCTTTCTTCCTGTAAGAACTTCCACCAAGTTAATGCTAGTCCTCTCTATATTGATTTTCCTATATTTACTCTTTGGACCTCTGAAATATCATCACATTCAAAGTGATTTTCCATTCCTTCAATTCATTCCATGATTTCCTTTGCATCCATTTTTCCAATGAAAATGGTATGCCTTCTAATGCTTTACCACTTAATTCCTTCAAGGATTTGAGGAAAGGTTCCTCTACTAATGGAGGATCTAGTGTAGGTGATATTTCATCATCTTCTTCCTCTTTGTCTTTTCCCTTGTCTTTCTCTCCATCTAATTGCTCCTTCACCTTATCTACAGTCTCAACAACTTCCTCTAGCTTTTTCTTCATCTCTTCCACAATTTCCTCAAGAAGTCTATTATTTTATCACTTCTCATTCAAATCCATGGTCAACTCTACATTGGTCACCATGATGTTCTCACCTATGGATTCTCCTTCCACTGACATCCACTATTCACTTCCCAAGCCTTTCAATGGCTCTAATAACACTTTGATTGAGAATTTCTCACACTTAGAGCCTTTTTTCTCCAATAAATGATTTCTCATAGCATACTTATGGTTATTTCTTGTCACCCTACTCTATAGTATCCTTTTCTAAACCTCTCAAACCTAAAAAATACCTATCAATTCAAAATGCTCACCTAACTCTTCAAACCCCAACTAGGCAAATTTGTGCTCAACAAGTAAAAAAACTCACCCAAGGCTCCCAAAATGTCCAACACATGTTCTTATCATCCTCTCAAGGTTCTTGGTCATTTACCAACCAATCTACACCATATTTCCACACCCAAGACTTCAAAATCACCAAATTGCTCTTTTAGACCTTGTAGCCCTATGAGCCCCAATTAGGCCTCCTACAAAAAAGGAAGTTGTAATAACTTCAAAATATCCTTAACAAGCCATATATCTGCCTTCTAGAATTTTTTTCATAAACACATAGACTCAAATATTTTCTAGATCTCAGACTCCCATGGCATCCGTACAATAGTTTTCTAGAAAACCCTATTTTTGAGGGTTTCTACGGAAACCATAGAAAATACTTCACAATATGCTGATTTCTCTTTATCAAGCCTTCTCCTCTAGCCTATTGACCCTTTAATATTTATATTACATTTCCCCAATGAATTTTTTCTCATCCTAATTGAGAAAACACACTCAAACTCTCTTGCAAGCTTCTTTTTTCCTAGCCAAACAACTCCAGGCTTGCCTAGGGATCACTTCCAATAATAGAAGACTTGTTCTCCCAAACTAAATTTTTTTTTTTTACATATTTCACAAAAACTACTTCTTGAATCCCAAATTCCATTAGTTTTTAACCATGGGCATTCGAGTTATAGCCATTCTAGTGCAGATTGCTATATATAGACCAACAGGAAACACAAAACAAGAAAAATATCAAAACCCAAGTAAATGTATTCAAACTCCTCAAAAAAAACACACAAATCAGTCACATGGTATGAAGCAACTAATGCATGCAAAACAAGAGGTCTTAAGCAAAAAACTCATTTCTTGTGTATTTTGTTCCTTCTTTCGTATGAACAGTTTGTACAATCCAACTTCCAACCTCCTAAAATTCATTGATCTAACCTTGTATACCTAGTTTATAACTATCTAGATCTTTAGGTCAAATCCTAGACACATTTAGTGCATATTCCTAAATTTGGGGAAAATTTATCATGACAACTTTGCAAAATTGTAAAGTTATCATGACAACTTTGCAAAATTGCAAAGTTGTCATGAGCAACTTTTGCAATTTTTGCACAAGTGACCTTTTAAAACCTCAAACCTATCTAGTTTGATTCAAATCCACCCAAATTGATCCAAAAACACCTATGGACCTAATTTTAACAAAAATTTCTCAATTCTTAAGGATTTTTCACCTTTGACCATAGTTGACCCTATCATGACCTTATAACACTAACTAGGTCTTAACAATTAGAACATGACCAATACTTGTACATAATCTACTTGCACACACACTTCAAAATGCCTTTTAAAAAATAGGCAAAAAGTCCTAGGTTAAGAAAATGACATCAAGGAACCTTAACTAGTAGACATGTCAAAAATAGGTAAAAAGTTCTAGGTTAGTATGAGTTCTAACCCCATTTTTGAGCATCTACATTTTTTTAAATGGAAAAAAGTCATGAAAAAAATTTAGAAAATGACAAAAAACCTTGAAAAAAATTTTAAAAAGGAAAAAAGTCATGAAAAAATGGATGCCTTGATGAAAACCTAGCAAACAAGCATTTTGGCATGAAAATTTGAGTCAAGAAAAATTTCATCCAATAGTGAAAACTTGGCAACCAAGCGCTTTGGGAAAGTACCATGCTAAAAACTTGGCAAACATGTGCCACATGTATTCAGTTGTCAATCCTCCATCTATCAAGATTCCATCTAGTTTCTCCCCCTTATTTATCATTCCCTAATCACATCCTTCATATTGCAAGACCTCCCTAGTCTTTGATCATGGCCTACAAAATGGTTAATATCCATTGTTATCTTACCCAAGCATCATCAGTCTATACATACTCTATCATTGACCTTTGTACATAGTTTGTGTTTGGTCTAGGGGCATATCACCTACATAGTGTGTGAGTTTGAAATTGAGTTGGGGGCATGTCCCTAAGCACATTTTATCCATTGGACTTATCATAAATCAGATTGGAGCTAACACTTGTGAATTATTTACAATCCTAAAAAATCCTAAAAATTCAATATGACCTTGAAACAATCCTAAAACTTTAGATACAATCATAAAAGAATTCCTAAAAACATCATAAAATGTCCTGAACAAATCCATAAAAAAATCATAAAATGTCCAGAAATAAATCCACAAAAAATCATAAAACATTTTGAACAAATTCATAAAAATGTCTTGAACAATTGATAAAAATCATAAAATGTCTTGAAAAAACCACTAAACACCATAAAATGTCTTGAAATAAAACCCTAAAAATCATAAATTGTCCTGAAGAAATGAGAAACACAAAAACCTCAGATATCCTCAAAAACCCTAAAAATCACCAAAACCCACCACAAACTTGCAATAAACCTTGTAAATAGTCACTGTGGATAATCATCCCTTTTTCTTAAACACTCACACTTTTGTAGACTAAAAATCACAACACTACAGTTCCATGACAATCATATTATCTGAGCAATGTGAACCAACAATCAATCCAACTTGTCACTATCAACCAAACCAATAATTTGACCTATCACATTGTCAATCTATCAAAAACTCTCTAAATACCTAAAAACCTAAAAATAAAGTAATAATGGATGACAACAGTTGTTGGCTCATGATGTTTAGTTAGTGATTTATTTTTTCTTTATTTTCTTCAACCATGTTCCTATGCCACTCGATGATATAGATTGATCTATGAGAGTGGTTGGGATGGTTCATGGTCATTTTTTGTTTTTAGTTTGTTAAATGTACCTTTGAGAGTTTGGGGCATGTATATATGCCTTAGGAAGGATAAGATCATTTTTTGTCTTCATCGTGCTTATTTATGCAAAAGGCTTGCATATGTGCTCTAGCCCCTTATGTCATGATGTGTCACATCCCATTCACCATATCGAAATAAAGATCCTTTGACATATGGTGCACTTTATGAAAGAAAAATTCCTCACCTCATAACTAACTAGTCTTCATGTCATCTCTTTCATCTTCTCATTTCAGTATCATTCTCGACCACCATGTTCTTGTACTCTAATACACCAAAATAATCTTCATCTTGCATTCCAACATCCCAACATAATCATTCACTGTCTATCAACCTTCTATTTGACCAAGTTTGACCAAATTTGACCAATTTTTACTAGGTTTACCTATTTTTTTACCTATTTATATGGTTTTTGGGAATGGACACAAAGTTTTAGGCCATTCTGAGTCTAGTCGCATTGATATTCCCCCTTGAGCCTTTTGGGGAAAAGTCTGCACTGTTGGAGCACAATTGGGCTTCCCAAGTGCACACAAGGTGCACTTGGTCATCTTAGAGTGCATTTGGGATGAAAAAGTGTTCCCTCTATGCACTTGGGTGCATTTTGGGCACACTTGGGGTAGTTAGATGCCTGTAATTACTCCTGGGGGGCCGATTAACCCCTATTTTATGCCAGGCCCCATAAATTTTGTACTTGAGATCTAATTTGTGATCTGTCAGTTGTGTTGGATTTTTCTTCTAATTTTGAAGAAACTGACCTATCATTTTTATTTTTTAGTCAATTTCTGAGGGAGCACGTAGGAAACTACTCCCAGGGCCTCAATTGACCCCTGTTTTGCATTCTAGACCCCATAACTTTTGCATTTGAGTTTTGATTTGTGATCTATCAGTTGCATTGGATTATTATTCTCTTTGTCAATAAATTGACCTATAATTTTAATTTTTAGTCAATTTCTTGAGGGAGCACCCATGAAACTACTCCCGGGGCCTCCACTGACCCTTGTTTTGCACTTTGGACCCCATAACTGTTGTGTTCGAGCTCTCATTTTTTATTTGTTAGTTGCTATGGATTTGTCTCTTCGTTGTCAATAAATTGACTTATCATTTTCATTATTTTCTCAATTTATTGAGAGGGAACCATACATATCACCTCTACTTAGGCATGATTTTAGGCCTTTTTCATATATATTCTTTGACACAATGCTCTAAATCACATTGTATCAAAGAGGGGCAAAATGTAGATGCTAAAAGATGGTTCATGTGTACTGTTTAATTAATTTTTCATACTAACTGATCACATTTTCTCATTTCATGTCACATTTTCTCATCTCACTAATTCTAATCTTTTGGCCAACTTGATTATCATTCAAGCATATTTTGACAATATCCTTCATCATTCGTATCCCTTTCACATCAATTACAGATTACTTCAAAATTGATTCCCATTTCATCCAAACTTCCCAAAATCAACCTGAAACCATTTCAACATCATTAGAATCATCCCAAATCAACCTAGAATCATTCCAAAGCAACCCAAAATCATCCCAAATCAACTTAAAATCATCCCAAACCAGCCATGATCAACCCAAAACATGTCAAATGTCTCAAATCAGTCATCATATGTCAAGCCCTAGGCATTGTCATGTCCCTCGATACCTTGGAAACCTATAAAATATTGTCAAACCTATCAAATCTAACCTTATTATTGTCATGTCCCTTAGTGCTAGGTCAAATCTGTGATTTTCATTATCTGATCTTTGACATTATCAAGTCTCTTAGTGTCAGATCATGACATTATCTAACCAATTTAATAATGTTGATAATGTCCATCAATGTTATTAGGATCAACCTGATCAATCAATTTCAATCCTATGACATTTACAAGGTCTTTTAAATGTCCCATGTTCTTAATCCATGTCATGTGTCCTTGGCATTTTATCAATCCTAAGTAGTCATTCAATTTGATTATGGCTTTGATCTACCCATCGTCATCCTAGTCAACCTGCATAATCATCACATTTCATCAAAGGATATTATCACATTTATTTCATCAAATTGGCCAATTATTACTAATTTATCATGTAGGATTATATAACCCATAATCTAATCTTATGTCATTCCAATCATTTTCATCTCACATTATTAATTATTCTTCTTGCTAACCAACTTTCTCAATTGTTTGATATTTTATTAATTAATTAATTCACCTTCGCAAAATATGGAAATTCTCAATTTCCTAAGTCCTATTTTCGACTTCTAATTTCTATTTTACTAATTTCCATTTGTGTGGATATATGAATTTTTAATTCAAATATTCCACCTATTCTTGACACATGGACATGACGCATCATATATATTATCCCTACACTTGGCTAAAATATATCATATTTTGATATATTTTATTCCTTGTACATGTCTATAATAAGCCTCCATCATCATAGATTCTTGGCTACATGTGGCTTTGAGGTGTCATATGCATGACATAGATTCTCCTCCACTTTTAGCCATGTTGACTTTCATGCATCATAGAATCCTATAAGTGGCTTTGAGGTGTCATATGCACATCATATATTCTCCTCCACTTTTAGCCATGTTGACTTTCATGTGTCATAGAATCTCATATTTGGCATATTGTGTCATGGTTTTCATAGATATTCTAAGGAATGTCATGCCAAGTTTCCCATTCCAAGTGACATGTGTGCATCCTCTCATTCAATTCTCCCCTCTTATACTTTGGCTATAAATTTAGCCATCTTGCTCTCATTTTTGATCCCTTAGAAGACATTAGGCTTGAAAGCATGCTTCTAATACTCTTGGTAGTATCATCATAGCATAGTCATTTTCTTTCAATTATATAGGCATTGTAGGAAATTGGAGCTACATCAAATGGAGAAGAAAGAAGGACATGAGAGATGCAACTAAAAAGGGAGTTCTACTGATGTTGCTTTCTTCATTTTAGTTGGTTTTCACAACAGATTAGAAGGGTTTTAGTGTATGTTTATTGAGTTTTTGTGGTTTCTCATAGTATGCTAGGTTCTAACCTATTTTATAGTTCTATAATTTAACAAAAAATTTTGAGCATCTAAATGGGATAGGACTAAGTAGATAGGTTAGAACCTGTAATCACCTAAAAATGGTCATCTAGACTATTAGCCCCCTTTTCAGCATTTTGGCTAAATTAATTTAATAATTTATCTAGACCAAATTGCTAATAATCAATTTATTTGATTAAAACCTATAGTTTGAATATGCTATCCTAAGTTCATTATTTGATTAAAAGAACATGTCCCCTTTTAATTAAATAAAAGACCCCATTCTTCTAACCAACTTAAAGTGCACACATAAAGTCCTTTTTCTATTTTACAATTAAAAGAAAAGGCTTGTGAGAATTTTGTCTTATATGACAAGTCAACTTATATTCTATTGGTTGACTTGTGTGTGCACATGGATCACTCCTCTTTTCAAATTCCACTGTTCATCATCCACCATCTTCATCTTGATCTCCACCATCCGTACATCTTTAAAAGGGAGAGAGCTTTCCCCCTCAAAGGATCCATCTTTTGAATATTGTCATGTTGCAGGTTTTCTAACAAGTTTCTTTGGAGCTTTGTGGAGAACTTCTCACTTCTTGTCTCATTCTCTCATTCCATCATATTAGTCTTAAGATCATATTGCATGTTAGTGTAGTTTTTTCTTTGCAAATAATTAGATCACATAGCTTAATAGTTGGATTTGTAACATTCTCATCTCATTTTAGTATAGCTTGCATTGTGCATCTCATCCTAATATAGTTTCATTTTTGCATTGCATGATCCAAGAGTTCTTTGACACTAGCACTCTTGCTCTTGTCTAAAGAATCTCCCATTTTGTGGTTTACTAGCAAGGGCTGCATTTATAAAGCTCAATTGAGAGCTCTTATATGCTCATTTGTATGCCCCTTGCACTCCATGACTAGGGAGCTCTAAGTCGGCATTCGAGCTTTCCAATCTATGGAGAACCTCAGATAGAATGATTTAGAGAAGTGCACCTTTTCAAGTGTACATTTATGGCGCCCACCGTGGGGCAGGACTATATGTTTTGCCCTACCTTTTCTTATTTTTGCTTACATTTTTCGTACTGCTCTGTATTTTTTTTTTTTTATAGTCACAGTGTTGGGCGACATTTTTCCAGTATCGTGCGACAATTCACAATATTGTCGTGCGACAGTTCACAGTACTGTCGTGCGACACTTTTTTGGAAATAGTGTTGCACTCGCAGCCTGTATATTGTTGCCCTCTGTGTAGAACTTTGTCGCACGGCTAAAGTAAAACTGTCACCTAAAAAAAAACTATCGCCTTCCTTTACTGCGAAGTATCACGCGACTTTTGTTCAGCAAAAAGTATCGCCTAACATTTTTTTGCTCGTTCCTTGAGGGATTGGATCAAATTTCTTCGTAGTTGGCTTGCTGTCATCTTTAAGAAGATTTCTAAACTATTTTACAGAGGTTTAATTCACAGTTTTTATGATTATTTTGTGCTAACTTATGGGCTAACGAGTTGTAATTGTAGGTTGCCCTCTTTGTGAAGAAAATATTGAAACCTTGCATACAAAAAGAATGCATGTCAAAGCTTCAAATGCGCAAGGGCTACTAACGTTGTTTGCAGGGCTGCCCAAAGCATAAAAACCTAAACTTGCTTGATTTTTTGTTTCCATGTGCGGCATTGAATAATTGTTCATTTTTATAGGCACATAAAACTTGTGATTGGAGTCTTTTGGTAATAGGAGAGTATGCTCTTCACCCTTGTGGTGAATCAAAAATCTTGACTTTCCATTTGGTTTCAAAAGAAAGGGGTAACTGAATCTTCCTGGCGTGTTTGGGAGAAAACGATTGGAATAGGAGAGTATGCTCTTCACCCTTGTGGTAAACCAGAAATCTTGACTTTCAAAAGTTGATCCACTTTGTATAGTTAGAATCCTTTAGAGGGCATGCTCTCGGACAACCTAAGAGGGACGACCCAAGTGGGGACAAGCCGATTACCTGGCTCTTCCAACCCACTTTAAACTCAAAGCTACCAAAGACACAAAACTTTGGTAGACGTAGTGTTTGTCTTCGCCTAGTGTGATCGCTTATGGGATTTTGACCATAGGGAGATCACTAGGCAAGAATACTTAAGGTACTCTTGTGGTCGTGAGATCAGTTACTCATTGCAAGGTGAGGTGTCCCGTAATATGGAGCAAGAGGAACACTATGAACGGAAGCCCTATCTAAACACCCTAAGTTAGTAACTACCCTTTTTAGCTACTCAACTTCTTGGTGCAAGGATTCATCCTAGTGGACTACCCGGATCACCCCAAGATTTACACTCACCATATGTGTTCCCTTGGTTATGCTTATGGAATTTTTATGACAAAGCCAATATCTCTTGTGGGCAACCACTTGGTGTGAGGTGAAGGAGCATCAAGCGTGGGCCAAGTTGTTGAGTAATGAACCATGTCCTTTAGGTAGATATTGCTTGATGTGTTCTCGAATGTGCTAGACCTGTGGAAATCTTTGGAACATACACATGATGATAGTTATATGGCTTTCTTTTAAGACCTCACATATGCTTGTATCATGCAAGGTTGCTTTGTCCCTTGCTTGATTGTTTGAAGACTACTCCATGTGTCACTATCTTGCTTGTAAAGAAATTTTTTTTGAACATCAAACTTGCTATGCTATCAACTATTGTCAAACTTTACCAACCAAGTCAAAACATCAAGTCTTAACATTTTCTTGTGTTGCTTGCTAAGAGGAGTCTCATCATTTGACTTTTCTTTTATATGTCTCTAGTGCTTGAACATGCTTAAAGTGACTCTTTGGTCTTAGTGCTCATGGTCTTCCTATCTTCATGATCTATGTTTGCTTGCTAGTTATCTTTTTGCTGAAATGGTTGCCTTGATTTCTTGACTACACGCTTGGGTTGGAGAGTTGTTCACTTGTCACCCCGCTTGCTCTATCTATTTGGCTATTTGGGCATCTTGCTTAGCTATTGACTTGATTCATTCATGTCGTAAGTTTCTTGGACATATTGTTTGACAAGTCACTTTAATCTCTCTCTACTATCTTGGCAAGTAAACACTCTATCTCCTATAGTTTCAACATCAAGTTATCTTCTAGGCTCTTTTATGCTTGGATTTTCACTAAAACTATGAGATCTAAACCTTGTGCTACCAAACTTCAACCGAATCTAGATGATCATGATATCCTCCATGTCACTAAAGAGTTTCAAGATCTATATGCACAATACAAAGAACTAGAAGAGACAAATGATCTTTCTTACCTTCATTTCTCTAAGCGCATGACAAAAATGAAGTCTAAACTTGAGAAAAGGTTAGAGGAGAAGATTGCATCATTAGATGAATCTTCCTTAAGGTCTTTACATGCATGTAAGTCACCTTCTTTGAGGTCATCCTCTTCTTCTAGGTCTACATGCTCTACTTCAAGACATCAAAAGTCTTCATCTTCTAGATATAAAGACCTCTTTAGAGAACAAGAAAGTGATACCTCCTTTGAGCCTATGCTAAAATTTCATGATGGACCTATCTTTGACCAAGCTAATGATGAAGACATGGATGCATACCATTCACTTGAGAAACAAAAAAAGGACTCTAGACAGACTTCTAATAGAACTTTTTCTCCCTTGGAAGATTCTTATGATGACACTTTGCAAAAACTTCTTGAAATTGAGCTCATCATGTTGCCTAAGTCTAGCTCCTATGGAAATCCATTCTTGGATACCTATTGTTCCTATAATCAATCTAATGACCATGCTACTTTTGATTGTATAGAGCTGAAACATAAAATCCAAGATCTCATTGATGATGAGATTGTTGATCTTAGAACCTCTAGTGACTCATGTGGTGAAGATACTTCTCTTGAGCAAGATTACATTAATGAACCTATGTCTAGTAGTAGCTCTATTATATCTTCCACTTCTTCCAACACTCGTGCATCTCCCAACACTTCAAATCTTTCCAACATGCCTCCATTAAATAAAGAACCTAATGCTTTCCACATTGACTATGTGTATCCTCAAGGGCTATCTCTAAAAGAAACTCAAGCTAACCTTCACTTGGATGCAAACCTTTTCCATGCTACTAATCCTAAACATCCTCAACCTTCACGCACTACTGTACCTAATCCAAGTACTACTCCATTCACTCTTCATTCTCCCATGTCCTTAGAAGTGGCTCCATGTCAAGAGGACTCTCAAAAAGAAAAAGCTATAAATGTCAAGAAAGATCAAGATCAAGCACCCTTTCATCTCTTTCAAGATTTTTCCCCTCCATATCCTATAACTTGTCCACCTCCTAAGTATGATGAAGATACCACTTCCATTATCTCCCTTGAGCTTACTGAAAATTATGAGAAAAGTTCTCTTCCTATGCTAGTGAAAGCTACTTGTCAAGATCAAAGCATCCTCTCATGTTCTACTTCTCCATATCCACTTCAAAATTGTGCTCAAGATTCAAGTGCTCCTATTAAAAATGTTGTTCCTATCAAAGCTACTCATGAGTCTATTGATGGCTTTGACTATGTTGCTCAATCTAAAGATGTTGATATCCCTTTTCACTATCCATTTGAATCTCTTAAGTCTATCCTTGGTCCTTATCCATCAAAGCTAAAGCCTTCAAACCTTCCATCTATATTGGGACCTTATGTTCCCTCATCTCCTACACTTCCACTCCTAGCTCTCCCATCATACCTCAAGATCAACAAAGACACTCATCCTTGATGACTTTTCACCCATCTATCCATCTAAACTAGTCATATCAGCCTTATTCATCCACAAATCCAAAGTCCTTTGGAAGTTAGAATAAACATAAGAATCCATTGAAAAAGAAAGATCACTATGTCCCATCTAATCAACATGTGAATGCTAAGAAGGAGAATGCACAAAAGAGACCGCAAAGGTCCACTATTAAAAAAGCTAAATCAAAGAAAATATGGGTTCCTAAACCCATTATTGAAGAAGTGTGTTTTGAAGTATCCAAAGGAAAATCTAAAGCTATATGGATTCCCAAGTCTCTTTTAGAAGACTTGAATATTGAAAATACTTCAAAGTTGACATTCAAGCTTCCAAAGGCTTCCATTCCATCTTCTTCTAAAAATATTTCTATAAATATTCCAAAGCCTTCCACTCCACTTTTTTCCAAATATCTTCTACCTTTTCATAGATCTAAACCTCAAGCTATTTCATCCATGATTCCTCCATCATTCCAGTACCCTCCAAGGTGTGTGTCAATGTTGATATTGTCCAATATTTCAACTACCCTCATGAAATACTCTAAAGCTTACACTTACTTTCTATACATGAACTCTTATCCTCCATATATTCTTCCTACTACCATTTCCCTTTCATCACCCTATTAACATCTTTGAGCATACCTTTCTATGGTCTTGGCTTATCATGGCTTATCTTTCCTATAGGAGTACTCTCTAAATTCAAAAAGCTTGAGCTCTTTCTAAAAATTCAAATGAAAAAAGAAAAAAAATGAAAAAGAGAAAAAGCAAAAAAAAAAATGAAAAAAAAAAAAAATGAAAAAAGAAAAAGAAAATGTGCCTTGGTGAAAACCACTTTTTGTGGCACCTTGGTAGCAAAAGTAAAGAGAAATAAATTTATCCTATGGTGAAAACTACATCTTGTGGCACTTTGGATAAGTACCATGATGAAAACCTGGCAAACAGGCATCATGCTTAATTCTTCCATCATCCATCTATCCCCTCTTCTCTCTTTGATCTTGACAATGTTGAGCTATCTTTGCATATTGGCTATCTTATCCACCAGATTTTCTATTCTGCTCTCCCATTCACTCATAGCCTCTATCTTGAGCTTTATTATTATTGCTCTATCTCATTTCTATACTATCTAGTTGACCCCTTTGTCTTGATCATAATAAATGAAACATGGTTCTCATAGGTCTCTTGACATGGATACTCTTTTGGACTACACACTTCATTCTATCTCACTTGTTGGATTCATTGCTTATCCTACATGCTATCTTTCTCATTACTTCCATTGCTTATCCAAAATATGCTTCATATGACTATTTCACCTCTTTCCCTAGCTTGGGTACTCTTGAGGAGTCAATCCTTGAGGATCACTTTCACTTGCTTCACATTCCTTTCTTATGCATCTTTGCTTATCCATCGGCTTGTTTCTCCATCATGTCCTATACCTTGCTAGACATTGGGAGAAAATTATGTGATCTTGCTTGAGAACTAGTAATCTCTAAATTATTCTAAAAAATTCAAAAAAAAATCATATATGATCCTGAAAAAATATTCTAAAAATCAGAAAATGTCCTGAAAAAAATATCTTCTCAATGAAAACCTAGCAATAGGCACTTTGATGTATCACCAAAAAAATCAAAAATACAAAAAAATGAAAAAATTCCTGAAAAAATCTGTCAAGTGGTGAAAACCTGGAAACAAGCGCTACATGAAACCCTCGCACCTATGTCTGTTAGTCTCAATCACCTATTTTGCTACACATTTCCTAGCTTGGAATTGTTTCTTGTCCTCGTCTTGGAGGCACAACTGCTTAGCCTATTGAGGTATTCTTGTGCATTAGGGTTTCTTGGACAACTCACAAAATAGTGTTTCTCAACACTTCCCCCACCTTGACATCAAGTGTTTTTCAACACTTTTCAGATAGTTTACCTACAATCTCTGATGTCACAATATTTCTCACTATCACAATCAAGTCTTGAAGAAATGGCCAAGTGACTTACACACACACACACTTTAACACTTAAATGACTGAGCTATGTTGATCTTTATCTAATTTTTGTGCTATCTATGATGATTTATTTTCCATGTGTTCCCTCCCTAATAGTCTTTCGAGGATGTCATTGACTAGAAGACTGGGGGCATGGGGCATGTCTTCTTGATTTCTGCTTGTGGGTATACTTTGTTTGTCTATAGTGTTGTAAGCATTCGTGCTTGTCCTATTCAACACTTTGACTTATAAATGTATCATCCTTGATTGTTTTGCAAGATCGCACTTAGGGTTTATCCTGGCGCTTATGCTTTGATACAGGCGTAATCTTGCTAAATTAAACTTAGGGAATCTAATCGCGTAGTTATCTTGACTTACATGTCTCTGATGCTTAGATTGGATTTCCACATACCTATCTGATATCGATCATATTCATATCCTCATAGTTATACTAGTGATGGTTGTATGATCTCATGATGTTCCTAATAAATGCTCAATGATGAAATTAACAGTCTAAATGTTATGCGCTTCTTGGTGGTAAACCAATTTGCATAGTAGCTTGCATTGTAGGTTCATGTCATTTTTTTCTAGTTGCACATTCCTACATGTGGGAAGAGCTCTCTCTCTTCATCTTTTTCATGGGCATATCAGTTAGCTGCTTTTTATCTTTCGCTTCTACTTGTCTTTTCACCTTCTTAATCTTTTGCTACATTTCTTTGCTAACCTATCATCACAAGGGGTTAATCCAAAAAAATCATCACATACGATCTATCCAAGTGTCACATTTCCACAAAAACATTTAAATCTATACCACCCATATGAGAGATCAAAAACAATACACATAAGCATTTACACATACATGAGCTGAAAACAAAAAAAACTGAAACATCACATGAAAGCTGAAACATACATTTTGAGACAAGTACACAAGAATATCGATAAACCTAGTATCTCATATATATATCAAATGTGTCATGGTACATATACAAATGTGAGATCCAAAATCTGGATATATGTCTCAAAAATACTTAAGGTACAAATCAAAACACAATGTCATGTCTGACTGCCACCCTCTACGGCTGGTGCTAGCCCTGGTGGAGGAGCCTATCTCCTATCTGGTGCCTGCACTGCACCCTCTGATCTACCCACTCGCTCTAAATAATTAGGAAGACCCTGTCCTAGTGGTACCACACTCCTATAGGTGGCATAATAGTATGTAGCTTGGGCACCATGATGCGCTGCCTCTCGCCTCGCAGCATCTCGCTCTTGGCGCAGCTCATCTGCTCGTGCTTGCTCTTCCATTAGCTGCTGATCCCGTACTACAATGGTCACCTGAAGTGCCTGCATCTCTGCCTCCAAGGCATGGATCCTCGCACCCTACTCCTCTCCTCCTGGTGGCTGCTCTGCAAGTGCCTCTACCCTCACTGCTCGCTGCCTCCTCAAGGGCACCTCCTCCTCTCCTCCTACTGGCTGCTCTGCAGGTGCCTCTACCCTCACTGCTCTCTCCTCAAGGGCACCTCCTCCTCTCCACCACCATCACCATCAGACTCCAAGGACTCCTCTGCCGCCTGCCTCACCTGCACTCGCATCCTCCTCTGCCCTACTTGGGAACTCTCCCCCTCCATCTGCCTCCGCCCTCTCCCTCCTCCTCCGCCTCCTCCTCCTCCGCCGCCACCTCCACCTCCCACTCTTGCAAGTTCTACATCTGGATGTGTGAATTAGGGGAATAGGTGTCTCTGTATCTCATAAGGATACCCTAGATCAGCCCTTGCATCTGCGACATCTGGGCGATAATCCCAGGGAGTCGCCACTAGTGCTGCGGTATCCCAAACTGCTATATGATAGTCCAACATCGGCAACCATCCCAATCCCTCATCTATGTGCATCCGGGCATAGGTAGTAGTCTCCACTGAAACCACCTATCACTCTGCAAACTGCTGCCATACGCGATTGATCACAAACTGCTCCACAATGTCTGTGCTCTAACCCACCACCAATCTGCTATACCACATGTAATCTAACTCCCATGAATCTAACCACCGCTGACACTCCCGGTATGGTCGCCATGTGAATGCTGTCAGCTCATCAAACACACGTTGGTAATAGGTCACATCTCCACTATGCCTCTATGGGATGAAACCTCTATAGCAAAAAATGTACGGCTGGCTGCGCTCTCGTGGCTGCACTTGTGGTCGGATCACAGCGATGTGCTCCCAAGCCCAGATCTGCGCTAACACTACTCCGCATGCCCATGATCCACCCTCATGATATACTATCTCATGAAGCTCATGGTACATCTCTGCCAATATCGCAGGCCCCCATGCCATCCTACGTGGTCGAGAGATTAGATCATATACCAGCCGACTCCATCCTAGTGGAAAGCCCTTCTGGCCTCGGTCTTTCATCAGTGCCTGGGCTACCAAAGAACATAACAAGCTCAGCAAAGGATAATAATATCCATACTCGGTCATCAATCTCTCCCAACTCAGGTGATGATCAAGAATGGTCACATCTTGGAAAAGCTCCTACACTTGCGCTCGCCCCTCTGTTGGGGTCGTATCATAGTACACCTGTGCCATCATGAAAACTTAACATCAGTACACCTGGCATCGCACATTTGAAATGGCTAAATCAACAAACTACTAACGAAGTAACTTATCGGCTCGTCGTGGCATGGCACTCGCAGAATGCGATATACATCCTCCAAGGTAATCGACACCTCACCCGTCGATAAGTGAAAGGTATTATGCTCGCTATGCCACCTCTCTGCCAGCGCAGACAACAAATCATGGTTTTCCCGAATATGGGGCATCTGTACAACCCAGTGCAAGCCCATAGCCACTAGCACAGTCTGCTCCTCATCGCTCAAATGCTGCACAATGCACAAACCAACCACCCTGGGAGCTCTAATCTGTAATGCTGGAAATACCTCCTATCTAGGTAAAACAAGCAATCATCAGTAATAGTCACATGACGAAAAAAAGCATTCAGAAAAACAACAAAACTATTTGTACGACACTTTTTACAAAGAGAGTGCGACACTTTTTTGAAACAGTGTCGCGCGACACTTTTTTAAATAACAGTGTGACATTTTTATGTCGTGTGAAATTTTTATGTCATTCGACATTTTGCACCACATCGTGCGACATTTGGGTGTGGCTCGCACGACACATTTTCCTGAGCAGTGCGACATTTTTTTCGAAAAAAAGTGTCGCGTGATAATATTTCTAAAGCTGTGCGATACTTTAAAAAGTATCGTGCGACTCTTTTTCAAAAAACTTAAAAATGTGCAAAAAAACTCACAAAAAGCTCGAAATAGCAACAAAAAGATAGTCACTTACCGGTGCCCCATATCGCTCTGGCCAGTTGTGCAATCAACTGCGCTCGAAATGGTGTCGATGAAGAGGAATGTTCACTTGAGCCATGATGCTATGTGGACCACACAAAATCTCTCAAATCACAAAAAGACAAATGAATAGTGAAAATGACACTTGGACCCCTTTTATAGCCTCCAACCTCATTTTGACCTAATTTTTAAAACTCCTCAGAATTGCGCAAAAATTGCACCCCTAGCTAGTTTCAACGTCCTGGATCCATTTTCGGGATCAAAATTGAAATCCAAGTTCATTTTAATGATCAAAATCACATTTTAAAATTTTACCTTCTTCTGAGCAGTTAGCTGACCGTTTGAGGTCTAATCTTTGAATCATCGTTGGGGCATGTTCATTTCTTCATGTCTTCATCATTTCTATACTTCATATCTCCTTCTATTCACCTTTTCACATCTAAATCATCTCTCTACTAGATTTGACCTAATTTTTATGCTATATCCTTCAAGGTCAACTCTAGTCAAACTAGGGCATTTTATCAATTTCTTATAGTCATTCTTGGGTTCTAATCATCTATTTGTCATCTTCGACATTGTTCTATTCTAATTTTCTCATGTCTAGCCAATTTTTGCATCCCCTTACCTCATTTCAATTTCAATCCTAAGGGGGCAGAAATACTCTATTACTGATTGTTACAGCTATCTATTTCTTAGGAGCATTTGTTTGACCTTATCACTTGCTCTCGATCTATTTGCTTTGCTAGATGTTAGAATTATTTTTGGATCCTAACATCATCTTCCTAATGTTCAGTACTACCACTATCAGGCTGTGCATTTAGGACTTGCTATCTATTTTTGCATTTCATTCTTTGGAATCAGATATCTATATCTATCATCGCCTACTTGGCTTCAATTTTCTTTGACGTAATGTGTTCCCAGATTGATCACGCATTAGTCAAAGAGGGGCAAATGTAATCACCTAAAAATGGTCATCTAGACTATTAGTCCCCTTTTCAACATTTTGGCTAAATTAATTTAATCATTTATCTAGACCAAATTGCTAATAATCAATTTATTTGATTATAACCTATAGTTTGACTATGCTATCCTAAGTTCATTATTTGATTAAAAGAACATGTCCCCTTTTAATTAAATAAAAGACCCCATTCTTCTAACCCACTTAAAGTGCACACATAAAGTCCTTTTTCTATTTTACAATTAAAAGAAAAGGCTTGTGAGACTTTTGTCTTATATGACAAGTCAACTTATATTCTATTGGTTGACTTGTGTGTGCACATGGATCACTCCTCTTTTCAAATTCCACCGTTGATCATCCACCATCTTCATCTTGATCTCCACCGTCTGTACATCTTTAAAAGGGAGAGAGCTTTCCCCCTCAAAGGATCCATGTTTTGAATATTGTCATGCTGCAGGTTTTCTAACAGGTTTCTTTGGAGCTTTATGGAGAACTTCTCACTTCTTGTCTCATTCTCTCATTCCATCATATAAGTCTTAAGATCATATTGCATGTTAGTGTAGTTTTTTCTTTGCAAATAATTAGATCACATAGCTTAATAGTTGGATTTGTAACATTCTTATCTCATTTTAGTATAGCTTGCATTGTGCATCTCATCCTAATATAGTTTCATTTTTGCATTGCATGATCCAAGAGTTCTTTGACACTAGCACTCTTGCTCTTGTCTAAAGAATCTCCCATTTTGTGGTTTACTAGCAAGGGCTGCATTTCTAAAGCTTAGCTGAGAGCTCTTATATGCTCATTTGTATGCCCCTTGCACTCCATGACTAGGGAGCTCTAAGTCAGCATTCAAGCTTGCCAATCTATGGAGAACCTCAGATAGAATGATTTAGAGAAGTGCACCTTTTCGAGTGTATAGAACCTAGTGTGGGACTTTTTGCATATGCATTATGGAAGTATTATACTCTATGATTAAACTATGGGAATTCTCAAATGTCCCATGAATTTTAGTGTCTACAAATTAAATAGCAAGGAAAGCTCATTCAATGTGAGAATAGTTCAATTCATATCTCCCACAAGTGTTTTGTTGATGTAGTAAATGACTCACTCTCTTCCCTGTTCATCAATTTGTGCTAGGAGAGCTCCTAATATTGTTTTTGTGGTTGAGATGTAAAAAATGAATGGTATTTCCATTGAAATGATATGCCCTTGCATAATAAATTTTGGAATGATTGACATTTATCTACTTGCTATGCAATGAATCTACAGATAGATTGTAGTTTCCCTTGTAGACTTCTTAATGTTCTTAGATTTTTTGGAGGAGAAATTTCAAGTATTGCTTTCACTTTTTTAGGATCAACCTCGATGCCTCATTAAGAAAATATATACCCTAGGAGATTTCTAGAAACAACTCCAAATACACACATTTTAGGATTCAAATGGAGCTTATAGCTTTCCATTCTTTTGAATATTTTGTCTAAGATGCCCAAATGATCTCTTCTTCTAGGGGATTTGCAAAGTAAGCCATCGACATAGTCTTCGATTAGGATGTGCATGGAATCATGAAAGATGGTAGTCATTGTTCTGTGATATGTTTCCCTAACATATTAAGGCCAAAAGGCATGACATTTTAGCAATATGTTCCCCAAGTGCATGTGAAAGTTTTTTTGTGTTGATCTTCAAGAGCTATTTTGATTTGGTTGTAGCTAGAGAAGCCATTCATCAATGATAACATCTCATATCCAACTGTCATGTCTATAATGATGTCTATATTTGGTAATGGGAAATCATCCTTGGGACACTCTTTCTTGAGATCATGAAAGTTTGTGCATATTTGGATGCCCCTAGAGTGTTTTCTTACTATTACTAGGTTTGATACCCACTTTGTGTAGTCAATGGGCCTTATGAAACCTACATGTAATAGTTATTTCAATTCATCTTTGACAAGGAGAGCAACTTGATGATGCATCTTTCTAAACTTTTTATTTATTGGTTTCACTCTTGGTTTTAATGACAAGTGATGAAGGACTACTTCAAGATCTAATGTAGGCATGTTTGCATAAGACCAGGTGACAAGGAGAGCAACTTGATGATGCATCTTTCTAAACTTTTTATTTATTGGTTTCACTCTTGGTTTTAATGACAAGTGATGAAGGACTACTTCAAGATCTAATGTAGGCATGTTTGCATAAGACCAGGTGAAGTTGATTTGCCTTTCTAGAAAGAATTTGACAAACTCATCTCTATCTTTTGATGATAGTGTGGCTGCAAAATGTATGATCTTAGGGTTGTTATGTGTTCCCAATTTTATCTCTTCTATCATTTTCACAAGTAATGTTGATCTTTCCTTCAACAGGGGTATGTCTAATCTTCCATAATCAAGGTTTTCACCCTTGGATACATCCTTTATTTTTACTTTTTCATGGTCTAATGGCACCTTTCAGTTTTCACCAAGATAACTACTTTTGTCTTTTTCACTATTTTTCAAATTTTGCAACTGGAAGATGGAGTTGACTTCTCAATGTATGCCATGATGTTTAGGTCAATGGAAAATCCTGACTTGTGATATCCTCATGGTAATTCTTCAAAAAGTTCAAAGAATTCTATGATGGAATCATCATTTTCAAACTAATCAAAGGTCAATGGTCCTTGTTGGTCCCAATCAATGAGTTCGGGGTAAACTAGGGAAATTCCATCGTCAATGTTGAACAAACTATAGTCAAAGACAAAGATATGGGTGTCTCTATCATATGGGTTATAAGCTCCATTTTTGGAGGAAGGAGGACTTGGGTCCCACCATATTTTGTCACATGATTCTAGATGGGTTGTGGGACTAGGTGGGGTGCTAGTGATATGTTTATCCTATATTGGTAGTTTATCAAAATCAAAGATGTGGTTAAGACCAAAGGAGCTATCATGATCATCAATGTTGGGTTTAGTTTCTATGGTGTTATGTTGGGTGTTCTTAGATTTCATTTAATCAATTGAAGTGTTCACATTCTTAGATGAGGATGAATCAGTATTAGGGAGACCCAATACAAATGGCTTGAATCCAAGTCCCAGGCTATGAGGTCATCCTGATGCAGTAATAAGCTAAGTAATCCCATCTTTTTTGAAGTCCCAGGACACTACATTTGTCATATCCCTTTTTCTTCATGATGGTGAATCTAGGCCCATACTTTTTTGAGGATATAAGAGTAGGTTCTTATTATTCTTTATACTTTTCAATCCATGTAGATTTATTTTTGTAAACATGCTCTTCATGTAGGTCACCTCCACTAGTGAAAGTCATGGAAGGTTTATTTTATAATGTGAATTTGGGTCAGATCTTCATAAGTTATTGTTTGCCACATGACTTGGGAGAAAGGGGTAATTTCCTAATGTGAAAGGCCTATGACATTGAATACTCACCACAACCTTGGTTTTCAATTTTAAGCTTTCCTTTGAATGCAGTTGTGAGTTTGGCAGGATAAACATATTTGGAGGAATCAAGTGGATTTGTTTCATTGTTTTTCAAGACTTGGTATGCAGTAGTTCTTGTAAGACTGTCATAGAATTGAAATGGGTCTAGATCACCATGGATGGAAACCTCTACATTGTTATAGGAAAATTTTAAGCACTGGTGGTATGTGGAAGGAACCACTTTCATAGCATGGATCCAAGGGTACCCTAGTATCATGTTGCAATTCATTTCAATATCGAGGACCTAGAATAATGTATTCTAAATAGCCAAACCAACTCTTATGAGTAATATGATAACACCCTTGGAGAAGCATCCACCATCATCATAGTCCTTTATTGTAATTTTGAGAGAGCCATCCACATCTTCTTTAGAGTAACCCAAAACTATGACAACTTTAAAGGTATAGAAGTTTAGTTTGACTCCATTTATCAAGACATGTCTAACCTTGGTGTTATGGATAAAGACTTCAAGATGAAGAGGTTCATTATGGTTGGGTATGTCCTTAGGAATATCTTGAGGTTGGGGGGGTGGGAATGTGATATTCTATGATGCAGATAGGTTCCCAACCATGGCCTAGAACTGGGAAAAATCAATGTTATTTGGTACTACACACTCTTTTAAAGCTTGGTCAAGGACTTTCTGATGCTGGGGGGATGCACATAGAAAATATAGGATGGATATTTGTGCAACAGTTTTACCAAGCTTGTCTACAAGGTTGTAGTCTACAGAAGTAGGATCAATAGGTCTATCAGTGGCCATAGGTCTAGCAGAGGTGGTAGGTCTAACTGGGGTCATAGGTCTAGCTAGGGCTCTTGGTAAGGTAATTTGAGTGCAAGGGCAGTGACAACACAACAAGGGTCTTCAACTTTTTTAGGTGAATGTAGATACGTGGGAGTCAAAATCAGAAGCTAGTAGTAATGGATCAACTATGATCACACCATCATAGATAAGGTCTTATATTTCACATTTCAACTAAAAACATGAGGTGGTCTTGTGTTCTTTGGTGTGATGGTAATCACAGATTTTTTTCATCACACAAAGAAGCTCTAGTTAATGGTTCATCTTTGACCAGGGATAAATGCAAGAAGTTAGAAATTAGTAATTGTTGAAGTGTAGTCTTGAGTGGTATCCCCAAGGGTGTAAATTTTCTATCTTTGTTCAGGGGATGTCTTTACGATCTATCTTGTGTTAAGGCCTTAGTCTTCTATGGTTTTTGAGGTGGTGTTTGGTTAGGAGTTTGTGTGTTTGTATGATTTGGACCTTTTAGAGTCATTTGGGGTTGTGTCATGCTGATCATCCATACATCCACAATACCATCATTGGTTAAATTCTTGTTCTTAGAGAAATTTTTTTCCTTGTCATTAGATGAGTTTGTATTCATGTTTTCGTTGTTTTTCTTGAGGATGCCTTTGTAGATGAGGGAATCTTCAACACTATCTCCATTTTTCATTAGCTTAGCAATGGTGCTCAGACTTTTGATCTTAAATTTGAATATTAAATTAGGGAATAGGTTTTCAATGCATAGATTAAGTTGTTGTTCTTCGAGAATATTCTGTGAGCATTGACTGACAAGATTTCTCCATTGTAATAAGAATGTTATGAATGGTTCTCCCATCTTTTGTTTTGTTGAGAATAAATCGGATAGTGTCACCTTGTTTTTTATGTTGAAGGTGAAGTGAGAGATGAATTTGTCTACTAGTTCTGACCAAGATTTGATATTACTACGTAGTTTGGAGTACCATTCAAGTATGGGCCCACTGCGAGACCAAGGGAATAGTCTCATGAGATATGTGGGATCATCACTGAGTTTGGTACAAGAGGTACGTAATTCCCCAATGTGGTCCATTAGGTTTCTTTTTCCTCAATACTTTTTAAATCTTGGTGCCTCAAAATGTTTTGGGAATATACAAATTTTTGTCAAAGAGATTAGGATGAAGATCCCTTTCTTTGCATACGACTTGTTTCTTTTGTATTCCTAATACCTCAACTTGTTTGGCTAATTGTTTGAACCATTGTAGTAAATCCTCATTAGGGTTTTGAGTGGTAGTCCTTTCTTTGAGTCTTTTATGTCTATGAGTAGATCATTTGTTATGGAAAGAACTATGTATACATGATTATGAAATTTTTATATTTGAAGACTTGAGTGATGTGTCACTAGGTGGTGGAGTTACATTGGCACCTCAAAGACATAAAGGTTCTTGTTGTTGTATTGATTATGATTGTTTTACCATGGGTTGTTGTTGTATCACATGTTGTGGTTATTTTGGTACCATTTGCTGTGGTAGTTGTTGAGATACCTTTGTTGGTTGAAATTGTGGCCATGTATGTGACTATTTTTGTGGAGGTATTTGTTGCAGAACATGTTGTATTTGCAACAACTATTGTTGTTAGGAAATTTGTTTCTCTAGGCATCTTTGTATTCCAACTATTGTTTTAGTTTCTCTTGTTGTTTAGCAAACATGACTTGTTTTTGTTTGAACTATTGCTAGTACATTGTGTGTAGGTCAAGTGGATATAGAATAGTTTGTGCATTAGGGCTATTAGATCCTTGCATCACTTGAGGTTGTTGTTGTTGTTGTTGATGTTGGTATGTTGTATGCATGTTAAGTGGACTGTGACTTAGTTGTACATTAGCAATGTTGGGTTCTTGACTCACTTGTGGTTGTTGTTATCTTGGAAGTTGGTTATGTCCTTTGGAGGTGAACATCATGTCAGAGTCTTTGTTTTGATATGTTTGGGTCAAGGTAAACTTTAAGAAACCCGCCTCCAAATAAGATATAAAATATTGGCAAAACTTTCATTATTTTGGAAAAACAAAATTATTTCTATTGGAAAATCTCTCAAATTTTTATTCTAAATATGATTAATATTGGCAATTATGTTTGAATCATAATTTTTCTATATAAAATATTGATGAATCTCAATAATTATAGGAAGTTCATTAATCACCATGGAATATTACAAATCAAAATTGAACATTTTTTTACCTCGTGGAATATTATGAGGATCATTACATATACTTAAAATCAATAGTGAAACCTAAACATTGGTGATATATCCTTAAAGTAATTAATAATTATGATAATTATTAGTTAGTTCAATTTAATTTCTCCAATAATATATAATATTTAGGTGACTCAAATCTAATCATGTATAGAATATTATGGCAAATATTTGAGTTTAAAATTTTCAATAAAATAAATTATTGTGCAATTAAAAATATTCTAGAACTAAATTTTATAAAACTATGGTGATTTAGGTTGTACCAAATCTTAAATTATTAGCCAAAGAACTGGCCTAAAAATTCTAAAATTAGCCAATTTTTGGATATTAGCCACTAAAAAATACCTTGGGACATCATATTGATTTGGCAATGGGACACATTCCTTTGGGGAATGGGTGAAATGACACTAAGACTCTTTTGTTGAGTGTCACTAGGGTTTTTTCAAATGATGTTTCACATGGTATACTCATAGGAGGCTCCATAACACTTGATGTCATAATAGTTGGTAGAGTTAGGAGCAAGGGCACACTTTGTTGATTTTTCTCCAAAGGAGGTATGTGTGGCATCTCTAGAGCACAAGTCCCCTTAGGAACGTCTTATTGTTGCATTATTTGATTGATGTCAATTCTCAACATCTTCTTATGGTACTTTGGAAGAGTCTTGTTTCCATTGATTAATGGAGGTTCATCAAACAAGGGCTTGATATTAATGTGTTCAAAATTAATTTGGAGAATTTCAAGTGCTTATTCTTGGCGAGACCTTATAGGTGTTATCTTTGTGTGCAAGAACTCCAAAGGTTTTTTCCCCTTGTCCATGCTTAAATTAAGAATGGGTTGCATATTTTCAAACATTGGATTGTCTTGATGTTTAGAATTGGGTACTTCTAAAATTGTATTAAAATTTATGATTTCTTGGGCCACCAAGAGTTTAAAGTTCTTTCGAAAAGTCTAGTCTTGGAAATCCTTACCCATTTCTTCGTCAGTGATGCCATAGTCTATGTCAAAGTCGTCACTTAGGTGTAAAGTACCCTGTTATATTTTTCAAGGATTAAAGGTACTTGTGCTAGGTTTTTTGAATTTGAATGAGTGTGTTTCTTCATCCTCTAGTGTTGTAGGTACACTTCCACATCCAGGTGGTATAGGTATGAATGTGGATTTTAAATTAGGGTTCCATTGAACCATTTAATATCTAGGGGAGGTATTTTGAGGGAAATTCATGGTGGACATGTTATTGATGGTTGGTTGTGTCATATCTTGATGGTTAGGGTTTGGTAGATACATGCTTAATGGGTCCACAAGTGAAATTTGTGAGGCTTCAGTTTGATCTGTATCAAGTATTTGTTGGGATTTCTTGGTCTTCTTCTTTCTTGGATGCATTTTAGGTTGTGTTTGTACTTTAGAAAACAATAGTTGATATAACTCTTCTAGTTTGTGAGTTGCTTGTGTTCTTGTAAGTGTTGGCATGATATCTAAGGATGCAAATGTAATGAGAAAATGTCAAAAATGACTCATTGTAGATGCTCAAAAATGGTTCACATCTATGATTTCATCAAAACAAAGCTCTGTTTGACATATAGCACACTTTTTGAAAGAAAAAGTCTTCTCTTCATTCTAATTGGTCATCATCTCATCTCTTAAGTATTCTTTCATTCATATCTTCATTTACCACCATGAACATGTATTCTAATACACCAAATCATTTTCATCTTACATTCCTATATTCTTGCATCATCCTACACTGTCTATCAACCTTCTGGAGCTTTCCACCTAGTCCAGCCTTGGTTTGACCTTTTTTTGACCAAGTATGACCAAATTTGATCATGTTTGACTGATTTCACTCATGTTCTGACCTTTTCCCACCATTTTGGACACTCATACAAAGTTTCAAGTCATTTTGAGTCTAGTCAGTCTATTTTTGGCCCTCAGAGCCTTCTAAGACACAGTCTGCACTTTCAGAGTGCACTTGGGCTTCCCAAGTGCACCATGGGTGCACTTGGTAAGGTCATAGGGCACTTGGGTGTGTTTTAGGTGCACTTAGGGTAGTAAGATGCTTGAAACTACTCCCGTAACCCCTATGTTGAACTCTAGAGGCCATAACTTTTGTGTTGGATTTGTATCTTTGTTGTGAAAATTTGAGCTATCATTTTCATTATTTGGTCACTATCTTGAGTGGTAACCCTTGAATATACTCTCGGGCCCCTGAATCAACATCACTTCTTCATACTAATTAATCCCATTTTCTCATTCCACTAACTCTAATCTTTTGGCCAACCTAATTGTATCTCAATAGTGTCTATCATCATTCATATCCTCTTTCACATCAATTTCACATCATTTTGGAACCATTTCAACATCATCAGAAATCATATCTAATCAACTTGCAACCACTTCAAATCAACTCAAAATCATATCAAATCAACCCAAAATCACCCCAAATCAACTTGGAATCAGTCTTAATCAACTTAAAACATGTCAAACATCCCAAAACTATCATCATTTTTCCAATCCTAGGTATTTTTGTGGCTTTCAGTGCCCTGAAAACCTATCAATCTATCAAATCTTATCAATCTGACCTTAGTACTGTCATGGCTCTTAGTGCTAGGTCAAACTATCATTCACGTCACCTGATCTTTGACATTGTTGAGTCTTATAGTGTCAGATCATGGCCTTATCAAATATTTAATAACATTGGCAGTGTCCATTGATGTTATTATGATCAACCTTATCAATCAATCTCGATCCTATAGCATTTACAATGTCAGTTAAATGTTACGTATCTTTAATTCATGTCATGTGTCCTTGGCATGTTATCAATTCCAATCAATCAATATATTTGACCATGGCTTTGGTCTATCCATGATCATTATAATCAATCTCCATTATCATCACATTTCATCAAAGGATACTATTGTACTTATCAAATCAAACTAGCCAATTATCTACTAATTTTCTCTATAGGATTAAATAACCCATAATTTAATCCTATGTCATTTCACTAATTATTCTTCTTAATTAACATCCTTAATTAATTGATAATTAATTGGTTCATCATTCACAAACCATGGAAATTCTCAATTTCCTAAGTCACATTTTCTAGCATTAATTCCATTTTTCACTAATTTCTATTTATGTGGAATGATGGATTTTTAATTCAAAATTCCATATAATATTGACATCAATGTGACACGTGAGTGTGACAATTCATGGATTCTCCTTTGACACTTTATGAAGATATGTCATAATCCAATATTCTTATCTCTTATGCACATCCATATTTGGCTTCCATTGTCATAGATTCTTGGCTTTAAGTGGGTTTGAGGTGTCATATGATGCGTCATAGATTCTCTTCCATCTTTAGGCAATTTTGACTTCCAAGTGTCATACAATCCTACACTTGGTATCTTGTGTCATATGCATCATGGATTCTCCAAGGAATCTCTTGCCATGTCGCATATCCAAGGTGACAATTCTAACGCTCTCATCCTCTATGTTGATTATAAAATGAGCATTCTTTCTCTCATTTTTGGTCCTAATTCTTGAGCCCTTGAGTCCTTGAATTCTTAGCTTTTGGTCTTCCATTTTTCTCACACTTAAATCACATCTTCAAGTATTATAATAGCATCATCACTATCCTAGGCTTTTGCTTCATGATTGTGTACACTATAGGCAATTTGGAGCTATATCACATGGAGAAGAAAGAAGGACATGGGAGCTACAAATGAAAGAGGGAGTTTTAACTTTGTTTTCTTCTTTTGTTCATTTGGCTTTCATCGTAGACTAGAGGGTGTCATATATGTTTAGTGAGTTTGTGATTTTCTCATTGTATGTTGGACATTGGCCCATTTTCTAGGTCCTACACTTGTCTCCCAAGTGCACACCTAAACTACCAAGTGCACTCTTATAGTACCAACTGTGCTCCTGGTGCACTTGGAGCTTAGAAGGCATGTATTTAGTAACCAAAAGGTATGAATTTGGTAAGAAAAGGTGTTTGGGTGATAGATATTCAAAAAATGGATGATCTAAATTCTTTTAGGTGTTTTCTAGGGTTCAGGGTGTTGAGATAATGGGTGTTGTACACATTGCATAATATTGTTATACTGTATTATTTTATTTTATTATATAATGTTGCACCTAGATGGACATGCAAAATGTAAAGATTCCCATGGGATATACTTGATGAGATAATGGGTGTTGTACACATTGCATAATATTGTTATACTGTATTATTTTATTTTATTATATAATGTTGCACCTAGATGGACATGCAAAATGTAAAGATTCCCATGGGATATACTTGATGAGTTGTATTATAACATTGTGATAATATTTCATGCAATTATTTAATATTGAGGAAAATAATTAAAATTTCAATATTAAATGTGAGGTCAATGGGTTAAGTAGCACATGGTTTATGTAATTCCACTTGGTGGTTTTGTGAGATATGCTACTATATAAGCAACCACAAAGGCATTTGTTGTATGAGAAAGACAAAAAGGTGAAAAGGCAAGAGTCGAGCAGGACAAGGCTTGATAGGTTAGCCAAGGGCATGACATGGGTTGTGTGGATTCATGTTTGTTCACATGGATTGCTTGGTTGTTTGTGGCTATGGTTTTGAAGGATTCCATGGTTGTATTGCAATGGTGTTTTTCCTGAATAATGTATGGTGATGGATGTTTTTGAAGGCTGGCTTTTTCCCCTCAATGAGGGTTTCCCAGGGTATATCTTGTGTCACATTTTTGTGGGTTTATTGTTTATTCTCTTGCATGTTGATTTTAATTATTTATTTCAGATCTATCATGGGTTATGGGGAAATGGTTATATTCTTTATTACTAGTTTCCTTACAAGTGGTATTAGAACTATGGTTTTATTATTATAATCCTAGATTGAATCCATGGGAATGCATGAGTGGATAAAAGAGATGACAAGATATATGAGTTTTTTTATAGTATATCTGAGGGTTTTGGGTTTGTTGTTATGATCTAATATTGGTAGATTTTGAGCATGTGAAATTGTTGGACAAGATGGAATTTTTGGATGTTTAATTTAAATCAAGTTTTTAGGGGGTGGCTTGTCGTAATGACCTCCTAGATAAAAGTAGACCTCACCATTGGTTCTGGGTTGACATTTCCATAAATTTTGATATATAATATGTCCTAGTTTGGCCATTTTTAGAGGAAATGAAAGAGTTTTTAAATTTTAACCCATGATAGTCATCAAATTTAACCCCGTCAAAATTTTTGTCACAAAAAATTGTAGTAAAAATGGTAAAAAAGGTTGTCTTGGTAAAATGACCATAAATTTCTCTTAGGATATCACATTTTAGACTTCTTATAAGCATTGGAAAAGCTAATTCAGAGCACTACAACTTGGTGTTGGCTTGGTTATATGATTTTGACATTTTTTTCAAGTTTTAGGAGGCTAAAAGTTAGATGTTGTTTAATTTGAGTACAAATTAGGGCATAACTTGGGCATACATAGTCAGATTTTGGACTTTGAGTAGTCAATAGAAAGCTCTTGGAGAACTCTAGATATTGGTTAAGATTTGGCATAGGTTTAGCATTATTTATTTGGTGATATATTAACATGAATAGTTTATGATATGTATTGACAGGTAACATTGTGAGTTTATGACATTGTATATTTTAGAGATTTGGATCTGATGTCATTGTATACTCAATTTATATGTTAGATTGGTCTCACGATGATATGGTTATTAATATTTGATTTGGATATGTATGATGACTTGTTGGGTCCACAAGTTCTGCACTATTGTAAGCGGTCTATAATTACAATTTGCATTTATGGCTTGGTTATGGGTTGTCTTTGCCCATTGATCTTTCATTATTGATGCATATTTAGATTGTTGGCTTGGATTTGGGTTGTCTATGCCCTAAGTCACATGATTTTCTAATTTTTCTTCATGTAGAAGGGATGAGATGTTTTTACCAAGTATAGTCATGGTGGAAGATTGTGGTTGACTATTTTATGCTGATAGGTTGGACACATTGATAGTCAGTTTCTCGATTCATGGATGTGATCATGGTGCCATGGATTTTGGCATAAAATTATTGGATATATAGTTACATCCTTGATATTCATTGGCTTGGATTCCTATTTTGGTTATGGTGGTATATTTTTTTGGCTGAGGATTATAGTTATTTAGTTTCTTTTGAGGAGCTCATGATGTGCACTTTGAGTTCTTTAATGGTTTTATGCCTTGGTTGATTCTCATGGTTAGAGCATGGTTTTTTATCATGATATCATAGATAGCTTGGATACATAGTTTAGTGGGATCTTGTGGCAATAACGAAGTGATAGTGCAAGATTAGTTCTTGGTTTGGTTTGTATCTTCTTTGATTTAGAGTTCTTGGTTTCACTTGGTACTGACACTTTGGTTGTGTGAGTGTAGACCTAGAGGATCTTCATGTAGGAGATGGATGTTATGATGTCATTGGTGACTTGGTACCATGGTTGAGTGGGAGTTCTTGGTATTGATATATTTATTGAGAGTTTATAGATGTTGGAAGTTTGTCTTAGATCCTATTGCTTGAAAAGTGTCTTTGACATTTGCATGGTGCACTTTTTATCTTAATGGTGTGTGGAGATGGTTTTCTTCATGGTGTATGGAGATGGTTGCATCTTGAGGACTTATGGGGTTCTTGGTAAAGGTGTGGTTTATGATTTCATTTCACATGTTATACTTAGTGTGAGGATGGGTTCATTTTTATGTAATGGTATACTCTTGATAAGCATTTAGAGTTTTAACATGTTATGGTATGTTCATATGGAGCATGTTATCTCTTTAGTTGAGATGGTAAGATCATGTTGTCATATTTATGTTCCTGAGGCCATGGTTGGAACTTTGACATTGATCTTGATTTAATTTCTTGGTATTGAGTATATTGATCATGATTTGGATACTTTATGATATTATTATGTTGCATTTGGAGTTGGCATGGATTGATTGGTTAGAGGTGCTCATGGATACTTTGAGATGGTGGTGATGCTGATTTTTCTTGGATTAGAGAAATATTTGTTGGAATGGTTGATAGTTTTAGAAAGAAGTCTAAGGGGCATTCACTTGATATGGAATTGAGAGGAGATTGTTCTTAGATGAGTGTTGGTTGGAGACTTGGATATCTTGATGAGCATTCTCATTCCACACTCTTGGTCTACTCGACAGTTTTCTACTTGAGAGGTATAGCCCATTATTTCTCTTATGTGCATTACATTTATGCTAATCTTTCATGGATGTGGATCTTGAGCTATGGTACATGAGTTAGTTTTGGAGGTTTCATTTGAGAGATGATTTAGAATTGGTTTTCTCCATTTGCATATGTTGTTATGCTGGTTGAGCTTGGGAGATGGTTTTATATTGGGAATATTTCTTAGATTAGGAATATTACATCCATGATTGGTTATATGATATAGATTAGGAATCTTTCCTCTATTGGTTGTGGAGAGCTTGGGAAAATGTTGGAGAGTTTTTATGAGAGTTCTTCTTGTAGGTTATTGGTTTATGTATTGTGGATGTCCTTGAGACTACATGGATTCACTTCTTTGAGATGTTGTGAGTGGATTGGTTATAGATTTGAAATTATCTTTTGTAGTGGGAGCTTCTTGGTATATATGTGGTAGGTATTGCTCTCGAGGCTTGTGATTGTAGGTTATAGATTAGATATGTTGATGATGTGAGATTCACTTGGTATACCTTTGGAAGTATGGATAGTTGGATGGGTTTAGTACTTGTTGTGGGTGCTATTTTGGCTATGCATATTTTGACAACTATGGATACATGTGGCTACCTTTGGATCAAGTTTTTGTACTTGGAATTTTAGTTAGTACAAGATCTATGATCTTCTAATGTGATAGATTGGGTGACTTTCTCTTTGAATGACTTTTATGTATGTTTGGTGGCAATGACATAATAGGAGGTGAGATCAGTCATTTTTGAGATACTAAATACTTTGATTTTGTTGTAGGTACTAGGATGGAGCACTTTGTGTACTTTGGTCCATCATGGTGGATATGTTAAGAGGGATTGTTCCCTTACTCATATATGTGGCTATGAATTTACCCTATGCAATGTATACAAGTGGAAGATTGTTGAGATAATGGGTGTTGCACACATTGTATAATATTATTATATTGTATTATTTTATTTTATCATGTAATTTTGCACCTAGATGGATGTGAAAAATGTAAAGATTCCCATTATTTATACTTGATCAGTTGTATTGTAGCATTGTGATAATATTTCATTTAACTATTTAATATTGGGAAAAATAATTAAATTTTGAATATTAAATGTGTGGTCAGTGGGTTAGGTAGTACATGGTTTATGTAATACCACTTGGTGATTTTGTGGGACTTTTTACTATATAAGCAACCACAAGGGTAGTTGTTGTATGAGAAAGAAAAAAAGGTGGAAAGACAGGAGTCGAGCAGGACAAGGCTTGATAGGTTAGCCAAGAGAGCATTTGCAAAGGTTGGAAGCATGGCATTGGATGTGTGGATTCATGCTTGTTCACATGGATTGCTTAGTTGTGGATATGGATTTGAAGGCTTCCATGGTTGTATTGCAATGGTGTTTTTCCTTAATAATATATGGTGATGGATGCTTTTGGAGGTTGGCTTTTTCCCCTCAATGAAGGTTTCCTAGGGTATATATTGTGTCACATTTTTTTGGGTATGTTGTCTATTCTCTTGCATGTGGATTTTAATTATTTGTTTCAGATCTATTATGGGTTATGTGAAAATGGTTATATTATTTATTGCTATTTTCCTTACATAGGGATGCAGTGCAAGGTGTTGAAATGTAGTTTAGGGTTTTGGAAGCTAAAATAAACTTCCCAATTACCAAGTGTGCTTTGAAACTACCAACTGTGGACTAAAAGTACCAACTACACTCCTAGTGCACTTGGGGCTTATAAGGTATGCAATTGGTAAAATAGGGTAGAACTTGATAATCTAGAAGTGGGTATGCAAGATATGAATGCTTTGTTTTGCATTTTAGGGGTTTTGAGTGTTATGAAACCTAAGGAAGTGCAAAATGAATTAGGGTTATGATATAAAATATGTAAATGTCTTAAGGGAATGATGCACAAATGCAAATGTGAATAATGTTTTTGAATTTTGACTAAGGGGTATGAAAATGACTCTATGATATACAAAATGAAAATTAGGGTTGGACTTTAGATTTGGGAATGACATTAGAGGTTGACGTATGTAAGTTGGATTATGGAAAGGGAGGTATATTAAGGTTGTTAATGACTTTTAGGACATCCAATATGGGGATATGAGATCAATAAGATTGGTGGTGAGTTTGATAAGTTATAATGACAAGTTGGTTGATAGAAAAGTTGATGGGGTTTGACATTGGAAGAGATGCTAGGGTTGTGGACTATGCAAGATGAAGTGGTTATGCAACTAGGGTCAATAAAAATGATGTTTAGGACTAGGAATATGATAATTCTATGATAAGGGTGTATGTGAGATTTTCAACTTAGGGTCAAAAATTTGGAACTTATTAGTCTAAGAATTTAAACTTGTGAAGATAGACTTTGGATCTTGAACAAAAAGATACAAAAATCAAAAAGATCAAGTTGATAAAAATAACAAAGTCAAATCCATCAAGACATAGATAGAGTTTGACCCAAGAAAATTATTTAAATTATGAAAAAAACACTATGGTCAAGATCCATCATCCATCGACATTAGGAGATGCTCTAGGACTCATACTTTGTTCTAATTTTGGACTAAGTTCAAAAGGGTTTTTGGTTCTAAATGAGGTTAAGAGGGGATAAAAATGAGGATTATGTTGATGGGATTTCCAATATGGAAGGATCATAGGATGAAAAATGATGTTTTGGGTTATGTTCAGAATGAGGACCTATATAGGCTTCTGGAGGTGGTTCTAATGTCTCAAAATGTAGTCTAGAGGTCCAAAATGGTCATTCTATTAACCAAGTGTTCTATGAAAACACCAAGTTCACTTTGATAATACTAACTATACTTAGGGTGCACTTGAGGCTAGTTTGAGCATAGTTGGTAGTTTTATAGTGTAGTTGGGAGATTGGGTTGAATGTTTGTTGATTCTGGACTAGGTAATTGTCAGGTTGTTATACCAGAGAACTAGGTTATTGGGGATGATGTTATGATTAGATTGGAGATGCAGAATTAGGTTTATGCCTTGATGAATGAAGCCTAAGGTGTACACAATGAAGGTTAGGACATATAGAGTGAAGTTTAAGAAAAAATCAAAAGGATGACCTATCTAGGCACCTAGTAGTAACTTTAGGGTCCCAAAATGATATCCAAAACTCTAAACTATCTAATTTAGCAACTAAATGCACTCATACAAAGCCAACTATGCCCATGGTGCAGCTGGGGCTAGTTAGAGTGCAGTTGGTAGGATGAAACTAAGGTAATTTTGGTCTTGGTGACTTCCAGACTATTGTTCTAGAGACCTAGTTGATAGGAGATAGTACTATGATTAGAATGAGGATGAAAAATGAAAGTTAAGACACATGGAATAAGAGTTAAGATGTGAAAAATGAAGGTTGGGGTATGCAAGAATTCAAGTTGGGAGATGCAAGATGTAAATTTAGGGTTAGAATGTAAAGCCTAGAAAATGTACAATAAAGCCTAAGGAATGCAATATGAAAGGTGATGGATGCAAAATGAGGACTGATGGAATGCAAAATGAGGCCTAGAGGATGCAATCATGGAGCTCAAAGAATGAAAAGTGCAATGGTAATGCAAGGGTGGAATCTAAATCATGCCAAGCACTCCTAAGGTTACAAGTTTCCATTTTTTCAAAGTCTCAAGTGTTTGGAAAAAAGTTTGTAATGTGTTGAAAGAGGTGTAATGTTTTGGCAATGTTTGATAGTAATCAAGGTTACATATGTGTTGGTGTAAATTTGTAAGTTTGGTTTTATCTTGATTAATGTTGTACACATACACAAGACACAATAAAAAAGAATAACTATTGTTAAATTGAAAAGACACACCACAACATAGGCTTTAAGACTATATTCATTGAAATCCCACTTGAACCAAACTTTAGCCACACTTATCCAGAGTGGGCAACCTAGGATCTTGGCACCACAGGCTCCCCGTATTAAGTTAAATCACAAACATAAATAATAATTACATGTAAATATAACCAATAATAGAAATTAATATATCACATAGAAAAGAACACAAGGCACCAAGATTTGATGTGGTTCACCCAATCCTTGGACTATGTCCAACAAATGGCAAGTCCAATATTATTATGATCCAGTGATTACAACCTAATTACAATCTATAATCCCTTACAGCTCAATACCACCACAAGAACTAATTTTAACATCACCACAATAAAAAATCCCTAACCCTAAGCCCTTTTATACAAGAATTTTTATGTCACTTTAGGGTTACAATATGTCAGCCATACATTAGCCACAACATTGGCTATGACCCAAAAAAAATTCAGGGCGATATTTCTCACTATCAGAATCAAGTCTTGAAGAAATGGCCAAGTGACTTACACACACGCACTTTAACACTTAAACGACTGAGCTATGCTGACATTTATCTACTTTGTGTGATGTCTATGATGATTTCTTTGCCATGTATTCCCTCCCTAATAGTCTTTCAAGGATGTCATTGACTAGAAGACTGGGGGCATGGGGCATGTTTTCTTGATTTTTGCTTGTGGGTATACTTTTGTTTGTCTATAGTGTTGTAAGCATTCATGCTTGTCCTATTCAACACTTTGACTTATAAATGTATCATCCTTGATTGTTTTGCAAGACCGCACTCAGGGTTTATCCTAGCGCTTATGCCTTGATACAAGTGTAATCTTGCTAAATTAAACTTAGGGAATCTAATCATGTAGTTATCTTGACTTACATGTCTTTGATGCTTAGATTGGATTTCCACATACGTATCTAATATCGATCATATTCATATCCTCATTGTTATACTAGTGATGGTTGTATGATCTCATGATGTCCCTAATAAATGCTCAATGATGAAATTAAGAGTCTAAATGTTATGCACTTCTTGCTGGTAAACCACTTTGCATATTAGCTTGCATTTTAGGTTCATTTTCTAGCTTAGTCTTGCATTCTTGCATATGGGGAGAGCTCTCTCTCTTCATCTTTTCATAGACATATCAGCTAACCCCTTTCATATATTTCTTTACTTTCTTCTTGTTCATGTCTTTTCACCTTCTTAATCTTTCGCTTCATCTCTTTTCTATCTTGTCATCACATTATATAAATTTTTGACCTCTTAAATAATTTTGACGTCCTAGATTCATTTTCGGGATCAAAATCCAAATTCGAGTTCATCTTGATGGTCAAAATTGTCTTTTAAAATTCTACTTTCTTCTGAGCAGTTAGTTGACCTTTTAAGGTCTAATCTCTTAATCATCACTGGGGCATCTTCATTTCTTCATGTCTTCATCATTTCGATACTTCATATCTACTTAAATTCACTATTTCATGTCTAAAATCACCTTTCTACTCATTTCGACCTTATTTTTATGCTATATCCTTCAAGGTCAACTCTAGTCAAACTGGGGCATTTTATCAATTTTTTTATATAGTCATTCTTGGGTTCTAATCATCTATCTGTCATCTTGGACATTGCTATACTCTAATTTTTTCATTTCTAGCTAGTTTTTGCATCCCCTTACCTCATTTCAATTTCGATCCCGAGGGGGCAGAAATACTCTATCACTGCTTAGGAGCATTTGTTTGATCTTCTCACTTGCTCTCACTCTATCCGCTTTTCTAAGTGTTAGTATTTTTCTTGAATTCTGACATCATCTCTTCCTAGTGTTCAGTACTACTGCTATCAGGCTGTGCATTCACGACTTGCTATCTATTTTTGCATTTTACTCTTCGGAATTAGACATCTATATCTATCATCGCCTACTTGGCTTCGATTTTCTTTGACATAATGTGTTCCCAGATCGATCACGCATTAGTCAAAGAGGGGAAAATGTAATCACCTAAAAATGGTCATCTAGACTATTAGCCCCCTTTTCAACATTTTGGCTAAATTAATTTAATCACTTACCTAAGCCAAATTGCTAATAATTAATTTATTTGATTATAACCTATAGTTTGACTATGCTATCCTAAGTTCATTATTTGATTAAAAGAACATGTCCCCTTTTAATTAAATAAAAGACCCCATTCTTCTAACCCACTTAAAGTGCACACATAAAGTCCTTTTTCTATTTTACAATTAAAAGAAAAGGCTTGTGAGACTTTTGTCTTATATGACAAGTCAACTTATATTCTATTGGTTGACTTGTGTGTGCACATGGATCACTCCTCTTTTTGAATTCCACCGTTGATCATCCACCATCTTCATCTTGATCTCTACTGTCCATACATCTTTAAAAGGGAGAGAGCTTTCCCCCTCAATCGATCCATCTTTTGAAACATTGTTATGCTGCAAGTTTTCTAATAGGTTTTCTTTGGAGCTTTGTGGAGAACTTCTCTTCCTTGTCTACATTCTCTCATCCATGGCATTTTAGCTTAGATTCATGTTGCATGTTAGTTTAGCTTCTATTTTGAAATAATCTCTCACATAGCTTAATATTTGGATTGTAACACTCTCATTCATATTCTAGCATAGCTGCATTTGACATTCTCATTCTAGCTTAATCTTCATTTGCATTGCATCCTTGAGGAACTCCTTGGGACATTTGCATTCTTACATCTTGTCTTTGGAACCTCCCATTGCATGGTTTACTAGCAAGAAGAGTATCTCTAAGGCTCATCTGAGAGCCTTTTTATTCTTGAAATATACTCTCTTGCACTCCATGGATAGGGAGCTCTAAGCCGGCATCTAAGAATTCCAACTCATGGAATTGTTTGGATAGAAGGGTTTAGAGTGCGACACTTTCGAGTGTACACCCTGAACCCCAAAGAATTTATGATGTACAATAATTTCTTGATTAGTCACCACAAACTAACAATCTCCCACTTGAGGATTGATTAGGCTCCACACTAAACAAAAATTTACCACTTGGTGACTGATCCTATAGCTATACCGCTACCACATGGGACTCCCACTAAATCAAACCACCTTGGACTCTGCTATTCTTTTATTCATGTTCAGTTTAGAAGACCAACCAAAGTAGAAGAGGAGTTTAGCTTCTCCCTTGTTACTACCTTTGTAAACATATCTACTAGATTGTCATCTATATGTATCTTATCCAGCTTTAACTATCCATCCTCCAAAATTGACCGAATGAAATGGTACCACAACTGTGTGTGCTTGGGCTTTGAATGTAGAGCTGAATTCTTTGCAAGATGAATGGCACTTTGATTATCTGTAAACAAATAATTATCCCTTTGAGGGTGTCCCAATTCTTCTAAGAAGAACTGAATCCATATCATCTCCTTGGCTACCTCTGTAGCAGCAACATGCTTTGCCTCTATAGTGGATAAAGCATTAACCTTCTATAACCTAGAAACCTAGCTCACGGCTACCCCACCAACAGTAAAGACATAAACTATAGTACTCTACTTGGTATCAGTATCCCCTACCAAATCAGAGTCAACATAGCCCTGTAAATTAGTAGTAGAGCCACCAAAGTGTAAACACTTATTATACGTTCCTCTTTAATATTTGAGAATCCATTTGATGGTATTCCAATGCTTGATTCCTGGATGACCCATATACCTGTTAACGACTCCTAGTACATGTGCAATATCTAGCCTAGTACATACCATAACATACATAAAGCTTCCTACAACTGAAGCATAGGGTACCTTAGACATCTTATCCTCCTCTTCTTGTGTCTTAGGACACATCTCCTTAGTCAACTTCAAATGATTAGGTAAAGGTGTGCTGATAGCTTTAGCATTCTCCATAGAGAAATGTTGCAATACCTTCTCAACATAATTAGCCTAAGATAGCACCAATCTTCTATTTTCCTATCTCTACAAATCTTCATACCAAGTATTTTTTTTGCTTCCCCCAAATCCTTCATAGCAAATGCATATGCTAATTGGCATTTTAGCCCCTTAATGTGATCCATGTTAGACCCAGCTACAAGCATATCATCAAAATATAAACATAAAATAATGTAGCTATCATCATCCAACCTCTTAAAATAAACACAATGATCTTAATAACACCTATTTTATCCATGTTCGTGCATAAAACTATCAAATTTTAGATACCATTGCTGAGGTGGTTGCTTCAATCCATATAAACTTTTCTTCAATTTACACACTAAGTTCTCCTTACCTTTGACCACAAATCCTTGTGGTTGAGCCATATATATCTTTTCATCCAAATCACCATGGAGGAATGCTATTTTAACATCAAGCTTCTCTAAATACAAATCTTTAGTAGCCACAAGACTTAAAATAATACAGATAGAAGTCATCTTAACAACAGGAGAAAATATCTCATCAAAATCAATGCCCTTTTTCTATGCAAATCCTTTCACAACTAACCTAGCTTTAAATATTTTCTTACCTCCTTCCTCTTCTTTCAACTTGTAAACCCACTTATTCTATAAAGCTCTTTTACCTGCAAGCAACATGCATAAATCCCATGTCTTATTCTTCAACAAAGAGTCTGTTTCATCTTTCATTGCAGACTCCAACTGAATCTTAGTATCCACCTACACAACTTCATCATAACATTTAGGTTCACCAACATTAGTAAGTAAAATTGAATACAAAGAGGGAGATAATATTTCTAGAGTTCTAATTTTCCTTGTTGACCATCTAACATTCATCATTGTGTGTGGTATTTGTTCTTGTGGTTATTACACATCATGAGGAATGGCTAGAACATCATCTTTTGGAGTATCATCTAGTACTAAATAATCATCTTCTTTCTTCTCATGTTGCTGCAATATATCTTTGTACAACACTTTTTCATTGAATATGACATCCCTACCTCTTAAAATTTTATGATTTTCAAAATCCCTAAGCCTATAACCAAATTCATTAATGCTATATCCAAAAAATACACATTTTTTTAACTTAACTTCCAGCTTGGTTCTATTTTTAGAATCTATGTGAGCAAATTCTTCATAGCCAAAGGTTTTAAGAAAAGAATAACTCACCTTCTTACGAGTCCATGTGTCCTCTAGAATACCATAGCCCAAAGGATTGGAGGGACCTCTATTAACCAAATATACATTAGTATTGATAGCCTCTGCCCACATGTGTAAGGGAAACCCAACATGTAACCTCATGCTCCTTGCATGCTCCATTATAGTCCTGTTCATGTGTTTAGCCACTTCATTTTCCTGTGGAGTCCTTGGAATAGTTTTCTATCTATGAATACCATTAGTGGAGAAATAATCTTCAAATTCATGACTACAATACTCACCACCATTATCAAATCTGAGACATTTTAATTTCTTACTAGTCTCATTTTCAACCAAGCATTTCCATTTCTTAAAAGTTTGAAATACATCAGATTTTTGTCTAAGGAAATAAACCCATACTTTTTTAGTTGCATCATCAATAAATGTAACATAATAATGAGAGCCACCAAGGGAAGATACCTAAGCTGATCCCCATACATTTTTATGCAAAAGCTTTAATTTCTCCTTTTTTTTTTCCTTCCCTGTCTTTACAAAACTCACTCTCTTTTGTTTTCCATACACACAACTTTCACAAAAATCCATATTAGCACATTTTAGACTTGGTAAGAATTTATTTGAATGAAGTAATTTCATACCATTCTCACTCATTTGTCCAAGTCTATTGTGCCACAACGCTATATCAGAATCTATAGCAACTATTTGTTCTCCCTACTCAACTGCAACAATTATTCCTAAACATTCATTTTTCTCTGAAACAATTAAAGTAGAAGGAACAATATAACTTGTACAAAGATATATGGTGCCTACTTTCACACCTTTTTCTAATACAAGGAAACCCTTTAAACCTTCCAATTTTAATCATTAAAAGTAACTACACAACCCTCATCACCAAGTTTCCCTACTAAAATTAAATTCCTACTCAGCCTTGGAACATGTCTTACCTCATGTAGTAGCCAATGATTCTCATTCTACAACTTAATCTTGATTTTAACCTTCCCAAAAATTTGATAGGGTTCATTATTCCCCAAATAAACAAGCCCAAAATCCCCTTGGACATAATCAATGAAATAACCTCTATGAGGTGTAGTATGAAATGAAGCCCCATAATCTAAAATCCATGAATCATCAACACTTTCTAAAGATAGAAGCAAAGCATCCTCTTCAAATTTGTTACTTACCACATTTGCCTCCTTATCTCCATCTGGTTTATCTCCATTTTTCTTTTGATTCCAAAAATCTTTCTTTTTATGACCTGGTTTCCCATAGTACCAGCAATCATTTGGTCCTCTCAATTGAGACCTCCTCCCCTTTGACTTTCCTCTTGATTTCCCATGATTTTCAAAATTACTTCCTCTCTCAATCTTTCTAACCCTTCTTTGTGCATTCAAAGCACTTCATGATGTAGACTCACCTGAAGATTTTTCACGAGTTTCCTAACTCAAAATAACACTGATCACATTATCATATTTTAGGGTACTAGATCTAGGAGCAAAATTACTCACAGCCATTACCAAGCCATAACTTTCAAGTAAAGAACTCAAAATCAAGAGAGCCCTAATTTCCTCTTCAAAATTGATACCCATAGAAGATAACTAACTAGTAATAGTATTAAACTCATTTAAATGATCTGCAACAGATCCACCTTCTACCATTTTCATACTAAATAAACACTTCATGATAAATACCTTGTTTGAATTGGAGGGCTTTTCATACAATGTTACTAGGGTTTTCATCAACTCTTCTATTATCTTTGCTTTTGTAATATTAAATGCCATTGATGGTGCCAAGCATAATGGAATGCTTCCAAGTGCCTTTCTATCAAAAAGATCCCATTCATCATTTGACATAGATCCCTGATTTTTGGCTTTCCCTTCTAACAGCTTCCATAAATCTTTCTGATAAAGATTGTCTTTCATTTGCTTCTTTCATAATTGGAAGTTCTACCCATTAAACCTATCAACCCTTAGCTTACCCTCATCTGACATTTCTCCCACTCAACCATGAGACTTTCCTATAGAGAATAACTAAAAAAACAACCTCACTCTAATACCTCTTGTTAGGATTAAACCACGGACAGAAATAACAATTACATGCAAATATAACCAATAATAGAAAATAATAGATCACACAGAAAAGAACACAAGGTACCAAGATTTAACGTGGTTCACCTAATCCGTGGGCTATGTCCACCAAACAACAAGTCTGATGTTATTATAATCTAGTGATTACAACCTGATTACAATCTATAATCCCTTACAACTCAATACCACCACAAGAACCAATTTTTGCATCACCACAATAAAATAATCCCTAACCCTAAGCCCTTTTATACAAGTATGTACAGTACTTTCCTAATCAGTCACCACAAACTAACACCCCCTTACAATACACTCACTTCTTGAGGCTACCAAGATTAGAATCCCAAGGGTCATCACTTCCTAAGGGACTATTTCCTCTACTAAGAACTGTGAGTATGTGGGATGTCTTCACATGCATGGGTGACCCCCTAAGTCAATGAATAAAAAGGATTTTAGCTACTAAGACAAGGTGTTTATTTTAGGCTAGAGGTGACTAGAAAATGAGTTAGAACCTAGCATACTATGAGAAACCAAAAAAACTAATAAACAAACAGTAAAACTCTTCTAATCTACCATGGAAACCAACTAAAATAAAGAAATCAATATAAGTAAAACTCCCTCTTTGGTTGTAGCTCCCATGTCCTTATTTCTTCTCCATTTGATGTAGCTCCAATTTCTTATAGTGCCTATACAATTGAAAGCAAATGACTATGCTATAGTGATGCTATTGAGAGGAAGCCTAATGAGTTCTAAGGGATTGAAAATGAGAGCAAGATGACTCAATTTATAGCCAAAGTGCAAGAATAGATAATTGAATGAGAGGATGGAAACTTGTCACTTGGAATGTGCAACTTGGAATGATATTCCTTAGAATATCTATGAAAACCATGACACAATATTCTAAATATGAGATTCTATGACACACAAAAGTCAACATGGCTAAAAGTGGAGGAGAATCTATCATGTGCATATGACACCTCAAAGCCACTTGTAGGATTCTATGATGCATGAAAGTCAACATGGCTAAAAGTGGAGGAGAATCTATGACATGCATATGACATCTCAATTTCGCTTGTATCCAAGAATCTATGATGATGGAGGCTTTTTATAGACATGTGTAAGGAATACAGTATATCAAAATATGATATATTTTAGCCATGTGTAGGGATAATATCTATGACACGTCATGTCCATGTGTCAAGAATAGGTGGAATATTGAATTAAAAATTCATCTATCCACACAAATGGAAATTAGAAGTGGAAAATAGGACTTCAAAAATTGAGAATTCCCATAGTTTGCGAAGGTGAATTGATTAATTAATAAAATATCAATTAATTAAGAAAATTGGTTAGCAAGAAGAATAATCAATAATGCAAGATGAAAATGATTGGAATGACATAGGATTAGATTATGGGCTATCTAATCCTATAGGATAATTTAGTTATTATTGGCCAATTTGATGAAATAAATGTGATAATATCCTTTGATTAAATGTGACGATTATGCAGATCAACTAGGATGATGATGGGTATATCAAATCCATGATCAAATTGAATGACTAATTAGGATTGATAGCATGACATGGATTAAGAACATGTGACATTTAATAGACATTATAAATGCCATGGGATTGAAATTGGTTGATAAGGTGGATCATAAGAACATCAATGGACATTGTCAATGTTATTATATTGGTTTAGTGATGCCACAATTGGACACTGAGGGACTCAAAAATGTCAAAGATTTTATGATAAGAATGATAGATTTGACCTAGAACTAAGGGGCATGATAATACTAAGGTCAAACTTGATAGGTTTGATAAGATTTTATAGGCTTCCAAGGCATTGAGGGACACAAAATGGCCTAGGGCTTGATAGATGATGATTGATTTGAGACATTTGACATGTTTTAGGTTGATTAGGACTGATTTGGGATGATTCTAAGTTGATTTGGTATGATTTTGGGTTGCTTTGGGATATTTATGAGTTTATTTGGGATGATTCTAATGATGTTGAAATGGTTTTAGGTTGATTTAAAAAGGTTTGGATAAAATGGGAATCAATTTTGAAGTGATCCATAATTGATTTGAAAGGGGATATGAATGATGAAGCATATTATCGAAATATGTTCAAATGATAATCAAGTTGGCCAAAAGATCATAATTATTAAAATGAGAAAATGGGATGAGTTAGTATGAAAAAGTGATTAAACAATAGACACAAACCATTTTTGAGCATCTACATTTTTCCCTCTTTGATACAATGTGATTTAGATTGTTGTGTCAAAGAATACTAATGAAAAAGGCCTAAAAGAATGCTCCAGTAGGGGTGATATATATGGGTGAGCCCTAAATTTTTTTACTAAATATTTAAAATTATAGGTCAATTCTTTGACAATGAAGAGATGAATCCATAACAACTAATGAATTGAAGATAAAAACTCAAACACAATAGTTATGGGGTTTAGATTGCAAAACAAGGGTCAATAGAGGCCCCAAGAGTAGTTTCATGGGTGCTTCCATAGGAAACTAATGGAAAAATTAAAATGATAGGTCAATTTTTTGACATTGAGAAGAAAAATTTAATGCAACTAATAAATCACAAATCAGAGCTCAAATGCAAAAGTTATGGGGTCTTGAGTGCAAAATAGGGGTCAATCAGGCCCTCAAGAGTAGTTTTAGGCATCCAACTACCCTAGGTGCACCCAAGTGCATAAAGGGTACACTTGGTCATTCCAAGTGCACTCTAAGATGACCAACCACATCCTATGTGAACTTGGAAAGCCCAACTGCAGTCTAACAGTACAAACTAGGCTCTAGAAGGCTCTAGGGACCAAAATCAGTCTAATTGACTCAGAATTGCCTGAAACTTTGTGTGCATTCCCAAAACCATTGAAAGATGTCAAAAATAGGTTAAACTAGTAAAAAATTGTCAAATTTGGTCTAAATTAGTCAAACATAGGTAAAATTTGGTCAAAATTAGTGAAACATCAATCAAACATAGTCAAACCTAGGTAAGATTTGGTGGAAAGCCACAAAAGGTTGATAGATAATGAATGATTATGCAGCGAGGACATTGGAATGTAGGATGAAGATGATTTTGGTGTATAGGAGTATGAGACAATGGTGGTGGAGAATGAGATGGACATGAGAAGATGAAAGAGATTGGACAAGGACCAATTAGTTATGAGGTGAAGACTTTTGCTTTCATAAAGTGCAGTATATGTTAAAGGAGCTTTATTCTGATATGGAAAATGGGATGTGACACATCATGGCATAAGGGGCTAGAGCTCATATGTAAACCTTTTGTGCAAACAAGCATGATGTAGATAGAAAATGACCTTACCCTTCTTGAGGCATATGTACATGCCTCAAACTCTCAAAGGTACATTTAACAAACCACAAATAAAAGATGACCATGAACCATCCTGACCACTCTCGTTTATAAATTTATATCATCAAGTGGCATAAGAACATGGTTGAAGAAAACAAATAAAGAGTAAATTAGTCACTAAAAAACATGAGCCAAGAACTATTCTCATCCATTATTACTTATTTTTTCGTGTTTTAGTCTTTAGAGAGTGTTTGACAGATTGATGATGTGATAGGCTAGATTGTTGGTTTGGTTGATAATGATAAGTTGGATTAATTGTTGGTTCACATTTCTCAGATAGTGTGGTTGTCATGGAAGTGCAATGCTATGAGTTTCATTCTACAAAAGTTCCAGTGTTTAAGCAAAAGGGGTGATTATCCAAAGTGACTATTTACAAGGTTTATTGCAAGTTTGTGGTGGGTTTTTTGAGATTTTTAGGGTTTTTGAGGATATTTGATGTTTTATGTTGCTCATTTCTTCAAGACATTTTATGATTTTTAGGGTTTATTTTAGGATGTTTTAAGTTTTTTTGTGTTTTTTATAGGACATTTTATGATTTTTAACAAATTTTTAGGATATTTTACGATTTTTATTGATTTGGTTAGGATGTTTTATGATTTTTTATGGATTAATTTCAAGACTTTTATGATTTCTTTTTGGATTTGTTCAGGAATTTTTATGATTTTTTAAGGACTTTCTTAGGATCATATCTAAAAATATAGGATTTTTTAGGATTGCATCTGAATTTTTAGGATTTTTTTAGGGTCGTATTTGAATTTGTAGAATTTTTTTAGGATCATAAAGAATTCATGAGTGCTATATCCAGTATGATATGCCATAAGCGCAATGGAGAAATGTGCTTAGGGACATGCCCCTAGTTCAATTTCAAACTCATGCACTCTCTTTGTGATATGCGTCTAGACCAAACACAAACTATGTACAAAGGCCAATGATAGAGTATGTATAGACTGGTGACACTTGGGTAAGATAATAATGGATATTAACCATTTTTTAGGCCATTATAAAGGAATAGGAATGTCTTGCAATATGAAGAATTTGATTAGGGAATGAAAAAGAAGGGGGAGAAACTAGATGGAATCTTGATAGATGGAGGAGCAACAACTGAATACACATGACACCTATTTGTCAAGTTTTCACCATGGTACTTTCCCAAAGCACCTATTTGCTAGGTTTCCACTGTTGGACAATTTTTTTTCTCTTGACTCAAATCTTCATGCCAAGATGCCTGTTTGCCAGGTTTTCAATAAAGCATCCATTTTTCATGACTTTTTCCTCTCTTTTTTCTAGACTTTTTGCCATCTTTTGATATATTTTTTGAGGACTTTTTGCATTTTAAAAAAAATATTTTTCAAGACTTTTAGATGGAATCAAGTATAATACTTGTGGAGATGCATCTTGTTTATGGAAATGGGCAGTGGTTCACCCTCTAGAGGCACAATCTAATATACTCTAGACATGAATGTTGTAGTAACTACATAGGGTCCTTCCCAATTTGGTTCAAATTTGCCTAGTTTTTCTCTATGTTTCCAAGTCTTGTAGTTCATTTTTAGGACTAGATCACTGAACTCAAAATGATAGCCTTAGACTTTCGTATTATTGCTCCATTTGAGTTAGTTTTTGTAAGCTTGTAGATGTGTCGAGGCGGCTCACCTCCACTCATCAAGCATTTAAAGTTCATGGCTTATAGATACTCTATAGTTTTCATCATCAACAATATCTTTGAGGGATACTCTCAATTATGGAATTTCAACTTCAATAAGAAGTATGGCCTCGATGCCATAGAAATAAGAGTATGGTGTTGTGCCAATAGGAGTATGCACACTTGTTATGTAGGCCAAAGAGCTAGATTTAGTTGTAAGTGCTAGTCTCAACCAGAATGAATGATAATATTTTGGAGAATCTTGATAATGGTCTTATTAGATGCTTATGCTTGGTCATTTCCCTATGGATGGTAAATACTAGAATATCCATGGAAGATGTTGTATTTCTCATAGAGCTTATCAACACCTTTTTTTTGAAATGAACTACCATGATTAGAAATAATAGACAAGGGGACTCCATAATGACATGTGATATAGTTTAGGATGAACCTTGAAATTTTCTTTCTAGTGGTGAAAGTCAGGGGGATAGCTTCAACCCACTTAGTAAAGTATTTAGTTCTTGTGATGATGAACTTATGGCCATCAGAGGAAGGAGGAGAAATAGCTTTGACAAGACTAAATGCCCATTGCGAAAAGGGTCATGGATAAATAACTGGCTGAAGTTATTATATTGGTGCATGGATTTGATTACTATGTATCTAGTACTTATGACATGTTTTGGAAAAATTATAGGCATCTTGTTCCATGGTGGGCCAATAATATCCATCTCTTACCAGTTTCTTTGCTAGGCTCAAACCATTAAAATGGCCTCAACATATACCTTTGTGTACCTCGTGTAAGGTAGTTTTAGCTTCTTGTGAGTCAAGGCATTTGAGAAGGGTTTGGTCAAAGGATCTCTAGTAAAGGGTGTCACCAATGATGACATATCTAGCAGCTTGGCAGATATAGGCTCAAGATTCATTCTTGGATAAGTGAGGGGGTAGGATTTGGGCATGTAGGTAATCATAAATGTCTTGATACCAGGGCAATTGGGACCAAAAATTTCACACACAAACTTAGATTGAGAGAGTTCAAATGTTGGAATCAAGAGTTGCTTGACAAGGAACTCATAATGCTCCACATTTTGAGGAATATCAATCATAGAAGTGAGAGTGGCCATAGTGTCAACTTTCTTGTTGTGTATTCTTGGTAGATGATGAAAAAAGATAGTGACAAATTTTGATTTGAGAAAAAATTTCATCTATTTGTAAGGCATTAATTTATCGTCTTTGGTTTCATAGTCATCATTGAATTGGTGGATGACTAATTGGGAATCGCCAAAAACTTGCAAATGTTGTATGTTCCATTGAATGACTAGCTTTAGTCCTATGATCATTTCCTTATACACTACTATTTTGTTTGTGAAACTAAATGCTATTTGGTATGACTTAGGGATTATGTCTCCTTGCGGTGTGATAAAAAAATGCCAACTCTTGAAACATTTCTTGTATGTGATCCATAAAAGTAAAACTTCCATTCATTGGCTATATCCATGTTAAATATGTCTCATCTAAAAAAATCTATCAAAATGGGATGATCATCTATCATAGGTGCTTCTACTATCTAATCAACTATCACTTGTCCTTTGATTGCCTTTTTATCCACATATTCTATGCCAAATTCACTAAAGATCATAACCCATTTGGCTAAGTGGCTTGTGAGAGAAACCTTAGTTAAAAGATGCTTTAATGGGTCAATCTTGGAGACAAGCATTGTATTTTCATGGAGCACGTAATGCCACATCTTTTGGGCTACAAAGAAAACATCAAGGAAAGTTCATTTAATGAGAGAATAATTCAGTTCATATCACACAAGTTTTATGCTAATGTATTAAATGGTTTTCTCTCTTCCTTATCCATTTGTTTGTGCTAGGAGAGATCCTAATGTTGTTTATGTGGCTAAGATGTACAAATTGAATGGTTTTCCTAGAATAGGAGCCATTAAAATTGGTGGATACATAAGATAGTCTTTGATTTGTTGAAAAGACTCATCACATTGGTAGTTCCATTGAAAGGATATTCCCTTGCATAATAAATTTTGGAATGAGTAAAATTTATCTACTAGTTGTCCAATGAATATATGGATAGATTGCAATATCCCTTATAGACTTCTTAATGTTCTTAGATTTGTTGGAGGAGGCATTCAAGTATTGCTTTCACCTTTTCAGGATCAACCTCAATGCCTCATTCAGAAATAATATACCCTAAGAGCTTTCGAAAAACAACTCTGAATACCTAATTTTTAGGGTTCAAACAAAGCTTATAGCTTTCCATTCTATTGAATATTTTTTCTAAGATACTTAAATGATCACTTCTTCTAAGGGATTTGCAAAGCAAGTCATCTACACAGTCTTCGATTAGGATGTGCATGAAATAATGGAAGATGGTTGTCATTGCTCTTTGATATGTTTCCCTAACATTTTTAAGGCCAAAAGCATGAAATTCCAAAAATATGTTCCCCAAGGGCATGTGAAAGTTGTTTTGTGTTGATCTTCATGATCTATTCTGATCTAGTTTTAGTAAGAGAACAAATCCATCAGTGATAATATCTCATATCTAGCTTTCATGTCTACAATGATGTCTATATTTGGTAATGGGAAATCATCCTTGGGACATGCTTTGTTGAGATCATGGAAGTCTATGCATATTCAGATGCATGCAAAGTATTTGGTTATTGGTACTAGGTTGGATATCCACTCTGTTTAGTTGATGGGTCTTGTGAAACCTGCATCTAAGAGTTTTTCAATTCAACTTTGATAATGAGAGAAACTTGATGATGCATCTTTCTGAAAATTTACTTTACTGGTTTCACTCCTAGTTTTAACAAGTGATGAAGGACTAGTTTAGGATCTAATCCAAGAATGTCTATATAAGACAAGGAAAATGATAGGCCAACACTGGGGCAGATAATAACAAATATTTAATACTTTAAATGATGAAATTCAACTTGGTCTATATGTGTCAATCTGAGAGTGTAAGCTTGAGAAAGGTGTCTAAGAAATATGCTATCAAGGGATGATAGTTGTGAGATAAGGGTTTATGAATGCATCTACAACATGAAAAATTAAAACTATGAAAAGCCAAGTAAATCCCAGTGACAGGAACTATCACTTCTTAGTGATAGGAACATCAGAAATAAAGCAAACTCCAAAACATCAATCTGTAATAAGATAATATCAATAAGAATTTAAAGTATTAACTAATCTGGAATATAAATTAACTAATCTAGAAATCAATAAAATGATAGAAACCTAAACATTTAATTTATTAAAAGACATGAATATGTAATGAAATTATTAACACTATATAAAAAATAAATTATACTAAATCAAATAATCATCATCCTTTACCAAAGAGTGGGCCCAAACTCCTTAGTTTGCATGATGAGTAGAGAAGACAAACTCTATGTTACTGTAACCATGCCAAAATCTGCTACTTTTATTTTTTTCAAAATAATTTCATTCCAACCTGTGTACAATAGTTTCTCCTTTCCATAAACTATCTATTTAAATCTGCCTCTTTTCTATAGAAATCAAAGTTTATATAAGACTGTACATGCCCTACACTATATCTCTTGCTACTTATATATATGTAGTAGTAATAATGGTGATTACATAGTAAAGTTGTTACATATCTATGATTTTCAAAGAATAGGTAGTCTATTCCAACAGAATCAGGTTTGTTTAGTTCGTTGTCCACATGATACTTGAAATGAATCTTTAGCTGCAATATTTGCTATCTTAGGTGCTTACTCCAACTATACACATTGTTTACTTGTGCAACCATCAATCTATTTAATAGAATGGTCAATAATTCCTTTCTTTCTATCCATAGAGAAGGAAGAAATCTATTATAACCTTTGAGAAATGGGGAAGGTGATGGTTTCATGTGGAGAGAATGTTTACCCATTATCATTCCATGTAGATGCAATAAGTAGTGCAATAATATGTTTTCTTAATAAAAACTATGCAGCTAGAAAATGCATCCTCCACCAGTATTCAATGCCCTTTCCAAATATTTATGTAGGGTGTAGCAAATGCATCTTATTTCAAAGTTGATGGAGTTTTATATTTATGAAAGAGCTACAGGAAGATGCATTGTAGGCGACAAGAAGAACCATAGCAAATTATCAACATGTTAGATAAAGACAATTTCATCTATTTATTCACATATTTTATCTAATAACTTTATTAAATATTACTCATAGATATTAGATCATATGCAACATAGAAGGATAAAATGGAATATTAAAATAGGTATTGAAATGAACATGAAGGCTTCTATGAAGGGTAAAATATGGCATAATCTGGGACATAAATTTCTCTCACCAGTGAAGTTGATTTGCCTTTCCAGAAAGAATCTGACAAACTCATCTCTATCTTCTAGTGATAATAAGGCTACAAAATTTATGATCTTAGGATTTTTAGGTGTTCCTAGATTTATCTCTTCCATTATTTCCATAAGTAATGTTGATCTTTCCTTCAACAAGAGTATGTCCAACCTTCCATCCTCGAGTGCCTCAAAGAGGTTTTCACCTTTGGATATGTCTTTTATTTTTACTTTTTCATGGTGTAATGACACCTTTTAGTTTTCACCAAGAGACCTAATTTTGTCTTTTTATGCTAATTTTCCAATTTTATGACTGGAAAATGGAATTGACTCCCCAAAGTATGCCATGATGTTTAGGTCATTAGATAATCTTAACTTGTGATCTCCTCATGGTAAGTCTTCATGAAGCTCAAAGAATTATGTGATGGCATCATCATTTTCAAACTGATCAAAGGCCAGTGGTCCTTGTTGGTCCCAATCAATGAGTTCAAGGTAAACTAGGGAAATGCCATCATTAGTGTTGAAAAAACTATGGTGAAAGGAAAAGATATGGGCATTATTATCATATGGGTTATAAGCTTCATGTTCATAGGTAAAAGGACTTAGGTCCCACCATATTTCATCACAAGATTTTGGATGGGTTGTGGGACTAGGTGTGGTGCCAGTGATATGTTTATCTTATCTTGGTAGTTCATCAGGATCAAAGATGTGGTCAAGACCATAGGAGCTATCAAGATCATCAATGTTGGGTTTAGTTTATGTGGTGTTAGGTTGGGTTTTCTCAGATGCCTTTTAATTGGTTGAAGCATTCACATTCTTAGATGAGGATGACTTAGTATTAGGGAAACCTAATACAAATGGCTTGAATCCAAGTCCTAGGCTACAAGGCCATCCTAATATAGCAATAGGCTAAGTAATGCCATCTTTTTGAGGTCCTAGGCCACTACATCCATCATATCATTTTTTTTACATGATGGTGAATCGATGCCCATAGTTTTATGAGGATATAGGAGTAGGTTCTTGTTCTACTTTATCCTTTTCAATCTATGTAGATGTATTTTTGTAAACATGCTCTTCATACAAGCCACCTCCACTAGTGAAAGTTGTGGAAGGTTTCTTCTATAATGTGAATTTGGGTCAGATCTACATAAGTTGTGGTTTTCCATATGACTTGGGAGAAAGGGGTGATTTCCCAACATGAAAGGCCTATGACATGGAATACTCACCGCAACCTTTCTCTTCAATTTTAAGCTTTCCTTTGAATGCAATTGTGAATTTGGTAGGATTAACATATTTGGAGGAATAAAGTGGATTTGCTTCATTTCTTTTCAGGACTTGGTATGTAGTAGTTCCTCTAAGATTAGCATAGAATTGGAATGGGTCTTGATCACAAGGGATGGTAACCTCTAAATTGTTATAGGAAAATTTTAAGCATTGGTTGTATGTAGACCACACTACTTTCATAGAATTAATCCAAGGGCATCCTTGTATCATGTTGCAATTCATTTCGATATTGAGGACCTAGTATAGTGTATTCTTAGTAGCCAAACCAACTCTTATGTACCTATGATAATGCCCTTGGAGAAGTGTTAACCATAATCATAGGCCTTTATTATGATTCTACAAGAGGGATCCACATCTTCTTTAGAGTAACCCAAACCCTTGACAACTTTAAGGGTACATATGTTCAGTCCCGCTCCTCCATCTATCAAGACACATCTAACCTTGGCATTATGGATAAAGACATTGAGATGAAGGAGGTCATTGTGTTGGGTCTATCTTTAGGAATAACTTGGGGGGGGAAAGGTGATATGTTGTGATGCAAATATGTTCCTAATCATTATCTTGAACTTAGAAACATCAATGTTATCTCGTACTATGGACTCTTTTAAAGCTTTTTCAAGGATCTTCTAATTTTGGGGGACACGCATGGAAAATCTAGGATGGATATTTGCAATGTGATTTTTCCAAGCTAGTCTACTAGGCTATAATCTGAAGAAATATGATCAATACATCTATCAAGGGCCATAAGTCTAATTGGAGCCTTAGGTCTAGCTGGAGCTCTAGGTAAGGTAATCTAAGTGTGGCAAGTAGTGAGAACACAATGATGGTCTTCATCTTTTAAGGTGAATATTGATATGTAGGAGTCAGATTCATTGAAATAGTTTATGGTGTAGTCATATCCAGTGTGTGTGTAATTTACATTAGCCTATGAGCTTGATTTTGAACAACAGGCTTTCCCTTTGTCGTGATTACCCAAAAGATCTTTAAAAATAGTATGATCAGAATTAGAAGCTAGTAGTGATAGATCAACTATGATCACACTGTCATCAATAAGTTCTTGTAGTTCATGTTTTAGCTAAAAACATGAGGTGGTTTTGTGTCCTTTGGTGTGGTGGTAATCACAGTTGTTGTTTTCATCCAACCAAGAGGCTTTAATTAATGGTCCATCTTTGATTGAGGGAAATTAAAAGAAGTTATATATGAGTAGTTGCTGAAGTTGTAATCTCAAGTGGTATCCCCAAGGGTATAAATGTTCTATCTTTGTTTCTAGGGCATCTTCACAATCTATCTTGTGTTAAGGCCTCATTGTTTTATTATTGAGGTGGATTTTGGTTAGGATTTTATGTTTTTATAGGGTATAGACCTTTTAGAGTCATATGGGGTTGTGTCGCACTGATCGTTCATGCATCCACAATACCATCATTGGTTACATTCTTGTTCTTGGAGAACATTTTTACCTTGTCATTAGATGAGTTTATATTGGTGTTTTCCTTGTTATTTTGAGGATATCTTTACAAATGAGGGCATCTTCAATACTATCTCCCTTTTTCATTAGTTTAGCAATGGTTCTCAGACTTTTGATCTTGAGTTCATACATTAGATGAGGGACTAGGTTTTTAATGCACATATTAACCTATTGTTCTTCAAGAATATTCAGTGAGTATTGACTGACAAGGTTTCTCCACCATAATAGGAATGTTATGAATGGTTCTCCCATCTTTTGTTTTGTTGAGCACAGATCAGAAAATGGCATCTCATTTTTTATGTTGAAGGCAAACTGGGATATTAATCTATCTACTAATTCTAACTAATATTTGATATTACCAGGTAGCTTGGAGTACCATTCAAGTGTGGTTCCACTAAGAGAATAAGGGAATAGTATCATGAGATATGTACAATCATCACTAAGTTTGGTATAAGAGGCACATAATTCCCTAATGTGGTCAATTGGGTTGCCTTATCCTTGATCCTTTTCAAATCTTGGTGCCTCAAAATGTTTTGGGAATGGAGGTATATGCAGATTTTTGTTAAAGGGATTAGGATGAAGATTCATTTCTGTCTATAGGACTTGTTTCTTCGAAACTCCTAATGCCTCAACTTGTTTGGCTAATTATTTGAACTGTTGTAGTAAACTCTCATTAGGCTGTTGAGTGTTAATCCTTTCTTTGAGTCTTTTATGTTTATGGGTAAATTGTTTACTATGGTGAGAACTATGTCTAGTCGGTTATGACATTTTTGTATTTGAAGCCTTGGGTGATGTGTCACTAGGTGGTTGAGGTATGTTGGTGCCTCAAAGATAGAAAGGTCCTTGTTGTGATACTTTTGTTGTTTTTGTGGTGCCATTTTTTGTGATACTTGTTGAGATACCTCTATTGGTTGAATGTGAGACCATGTATGTGACTGTTGTTGTGGAGGTATTTGTTGATTTTATTGGGGCACATGTTGTAGTTGCAAAAACTATTATTGATAAGAAATTTTTTTCTCTAGGCATTTTTAATATTCCAACTATTGTTTTAGTTGCTCTTGTTTTTTAGCAAACATGACTTGTTGTTGTTGGTACATTGAATGTAAGTCAAGTGGATTTAGATTAGTTTGTGTATTAGGGATGTTAGGTCCTTGCACCACTTGAGGTTTTTGTTTTTGTTCTGGACATTGATATGTTGTATGCATGTTAAGTGGACTTTCACTCAATTGTACCTTAGCAATGTTGGGTCCTTGCCCCACTTGTAGTTATTGTTATCTTGGAAGTTGGTTATGTTCTTTGGAGGAAAACATCATATTAGGGTTTTGTTTTGATACATTTGGGTATTAGATGTTTCACCTTGGGACATCATATTGATTTGGCAATGGGACACATTCCTTTGGCAAATGGATGAATTATCGGTAAGACTCTTCCTTTGTGTGCCAATAGGGGTTTTTGCAATTTGTGTTTCACATGGTATACTCATACGGGGCTCCTTAATACTTGATGTCATAATAGTTAGAAGAGTTAGGAGCAAATGGTGCACTTTGTTGATTTTCCTCCAAAGGAGGTATGTGTGGCATCCCTAGAGCATAAGTCCCCTTAGGAACATCTTGTTGTTGAATTATTTGATTGAAGTTAATTCTCAACATCCTCTTGGGTTACTTTGGAAGAGTCTTTTTTCCATTAATTGATTGAGGTTCATCAAATAAGAGGTTGATATTAATGTGTTCAAAAGTACTTTGGAGGATTTCAATGGTTGATTCTTGGTGAGAACTTATAGGTGTTATATTTTTTATTTGAAAAATCAAAAGGTTGTTTCCCCTTGTCTAATTCTAAATTAATCATGGGTGGCATGTTTTCAAATGTTGGATTGTCTTGATAGTTAGACTTGGATCCTTCCAAATTTGGATTAAATTTGACAATTTCTTGGATTGCCAAGAGTTTTGAAATGTCTTTTCTTGGCAAGATCTAGTCATTTCTTTGTCAATGATGTCATAGTTAGTGTTAGAATCATTATTTAGGTGTAAAGTAATTTGTTGTATGTTCAAAGGATTGAAGGTACTAGTGCTAGGTTTTTTGAATTCAAATGAGCAAGTTTCTTCATTCTCTACTATTGTAGGTACACGTCCATGTCTAGGTGGTATAGACATCAATATGGGTTAAAAATTAGGGCTTCATAGAACCATTCTATGTGTAAGGGAAGCATTTTGAAGGAACTTCATGGTAGACATGTTGTTGACATTTAGTTGTGTCATTTCTTAATGGTTAGGGTTTCATGTCTACATGCTTAATGGGCCCACAAGAAAAGATTGTGAGGATTTGGTTTGATATGTGTCAAGTGTTTGCTGAGGTTTCTTAGTTTTCTTCTATCTTGGATGTGGTTTAGATTGAGTTTGTGATTCAAAAAATAATGGTTGATATAACTCTTTTGGTCTGTAAACTACTTATGTCCTTGTAAGTGATGACATGATATCTAAGGATGCAAATGTAATGGGGAAATGTCAAAAATGACTCTCTACCTCCCAAGTGCACACCTAAACTACCAACTATTCTCTAATAGTACCAAGTGCACTTAGGGCCCAAAAGGTATGCAGTTGGTAAAATAGGGCAGAACTTGATATCTTGGAAGGGGGTATGCAAGATATGAATTTATTTTGGATTTTTAGGAGTTTTGGAGTGTTATGAAACCTAAGGAAGTGAAAAAGGACCTAGGGCTTTGATATGAAAGATGAAAAATTTGTAAGGGAATAATTGACAAATTAGGGTTGGACTTTAGATTTGGGAATGATGTTAGAGGTTGATGTATGCAAGTTGGATTATGCAAAGGGAGGTATGTTAAGGTTGATAATGACATTTAGGATATGAAATATGGGGATATGAGATAAAGAAGAATTTTGGTGGGTTTGACAAGTGATAATGACAAGTTGATTGATAGACAAGTTGATGAGGTTTGATATTGGAAGAGATGTTAGGGTTTTGGACTATGAAAGATGAAGTGGTTATGCAACTAGGGTTAATCAAAATAATTTTTAAGGAGACTAGGAATATGATAATGATATGACAAGGGTGTATGCAAGGTTTTAAACTTAGGATCAAATCTTTGAAAAGTATTAGTCTAAGAGTTTAACCTTGTAAAGATGGAATTTGGATCTTCACCAAAAAGAGACAAAAATAAAAAAGATCAAGTTGATAAAAATGACAAGGTCAAATCCATCAAGACATAGATAGATTTTGACCCAAGAAAATGATTAAAAGGATGACAAAAAGACTATGGTCAAAATCAATTATCCATTGAAATTAGGAAACACTCTAGGACTCATACTTTGTTCTAATTTTTGAGGTAGAACTAGGGTCCCAAAATGTAGTCAGGAGGTCCAAAATAGTCACTCTGGTCACCAAGTGTGCTATGACAGCTCCAAGTGCACTCTGATAGTACCAACTATGCTTAGGGTGCAGTTGGGGCTAGTTTGCATGTAGGTGGGAGATTGGGTTGAAGGTTTGTTAATTCTAGACTAGGTGATTGTCAGGTTGCTATACTAGAGAGCTAGGTTGTTGGAGATGTAGATTGAGGTTTATGACTTGATGAATGAATCCTAAGGTGTGCACAATGAAGGTTAGGACATGTAGAGTGAAGTTCAGGACATAATCAAAAGGGGGACCTATCCAGGCACTTGGTAGAAACTTTAGGGTCTCAAAATGATATCTAGAAGTCCAAATTCATTGTTCTAGAAAATAAGTGCACTCAGATAGAGCCAATTGCACCCATGATGTAGTTGGGGCTAGTTAGAGCCCAGTTGGTAGTTTCAGAGTGTAGTTGGTAAAGTGGTATAAAACTATGGTAATTTTGGGATTGGTGACTTCTAGACTATTTTTCTAGATACCTAGTTGACAAGGAATAGTGTTATGATCAGAATGCGAATGAAAAATGAAGGTTAGGACATATAGAATAAGGGTTAAGGTGTGAAAAATGATGGTTGGGGTATGCAAAAATGAAAGATCTAGGTTTAGGGCTGGAATGTAAAGCCTAGGAGATGTACAATGAAGCCTAAGGAATGCAAAATAAAGCATAAATGATGCAAAAATGAAGCTCAAAGAATGATAAGTGCAATGGTATGCTATGCAAGGGTGGAATCTAAGTCATGCTAAGCACTCCTAAGGTTACAAGTTGCCATGTTTTCAAAGTCTCGAGTGTTTGGACAAAATATTGCAATGTGTTGATAAGAGGTGTAATGTTTTGGTAATGTTTGATAGTATCCAAGGTTCACATGTGTGTTGGTATAAATTTGTAAGTTTGGGTTTATCTTGATTAATGTTGTTTGCACACACAAGACACAATAAACAAAAATAGTTATTGTTAAATTAAAAAGACAAACCACAGCCTAAGATTTAAGATTATATCTATTGAATTTCCACTTGAACCAAAGTTTAGCTACGCTTATCTAGAGTGGAAAACCTAGGATCTTGGCATCACAAGCTCCCCCTTACAACACACTCACTTCTTTGGACTACCAAGATTCAAATTCCAAGGGTCATCACTCTAAGGATTGTGAGTATGTGAGATGTCTTCTTGGGAATGGGTGACCCCTTGAGCCAGTGGATAAAAGGGATTTTGGCTACTAAGACAAGGTATTTAGTTTAGGCATTCCATTTGGAAAGTGAATGATAAACTTCCATAGAAGGTCTCCCAGTCCAAAGAACTAGGAATTAATGCACCGCAAGGGTACTAGAAGAGAACTATCATGCATAAATATTGCCAACATGACATTCACCATATTGAGTTTGTTATAGCTACTGGAATGTTTACATGGCTTTGGCCCATTACTACTTTGAGGTTGACCCTTGAGACTCACCAAGTGGTGAGTCTAGGTTCTGAGGTAGACCTCTCTAAAGAAATTGTATAGATTTCTCTTATACCCAAGATCTATGAATGGTGAGGAGAGAGGATATGTCAATGAAACTCCTAAAATTCTAAAAAATGCATAGATGCCAAGAAATAAGAAAATTCATGCACCAAATGAAGTTTTATCTAATCTAAGAAAGCCACACACAAAGTTTGAAGAAACACATGGGTCTTCGGCAACATCCTGCAGACAAGAATTACTAGTTTTCAATGATTATTTCTTCTCCCAAAAATCATCACATGTTTCAAATAGATCATCAATAACATGAAAACATCTATACTAGGTATTAGATTGAAATTGAAACACTAGATGAAGATTTTGGTTAAAATATGACCTTTCTATGAACCAATTGCACTCTAACAGAGCAGACTACACCCCAAAAGGCTAGAAAGACTTAGGAGGCCCCCAAGTGCACTCAAATAGTGCTAACTACAACCTTGGTGCATTTGGGGCCAATTCAAGTGTAGTTGGTAGTTTCATAGCATAGTTGGGAGACTAGGTGTAGACTATGGGGAAATGAAGCCAAAATAATACCCAGAACTTGAAAAATTGAAAGCTATCCTACCACGTGTGCTAAGATAGTGTAGAGTGTGCCCTTGGTGAACTTAGGGCCCATAAGAGTGCAGTTGGTGGTTTTGGAGTGCAGTTGGTTAGGTGTGAACAACAAACAAGGATTGTGGTGATTCTTAGGCTCCTAAAAAAACTTCCTAGAGGCCCTAAGTGTGCCTTGATAGAGTAGAGTGCACACCTAAGACACCAAGCTACATAAATACATAAATGAAAGATTAAAGCATGTTACTAGGCTTCCTAATTATAATATATGTGATAAGGAAGAGAAAAAAAACACTGCACTCCTCAGAACAAGCTCCTTCCTTGCACCTACAAGCACAAAACCAAAACAACCCATGTTAGTAATCATGATCTTCATGTCAGTTTCACCAATTGTAGGACTAGAAAATGGGTTAGAACCTAGCATACTATGAGAAACCACAAAAATCAATAAAAATACACTAAAACCCTTCTAATATACCATTAAAATCAACTAAAATAAAGAAAGCAACACAAAGTAAAACCCCCTCTTTAGTTCTAGCTCCCATGTCCTTCTTTCTTCTACATTTGATGTAGCTCCAATTGTTTATAGTGCCTATACAATTGAAAGAAAATACCAATGCTATGGTGATGATGCTATTGAGAATACAAGAAGTTTGGTTTCAATCCTAATGTGTTCTAAGAGATTCTTGTTAGAGTAAATAATTAATTTACTAATTATTTATTCTATTTATTTATTGTAGTCTAGGAGTTTGTTATAAGTTGTTGAAAATACAGGAGTTTGTTCTCTACTAAGTCATACTTATCCTCTCACTTTATTCGAGGACTTTCTACCTCATGTGGATGTATGCTTAGTTGTCACACTTATCTCCTAGCATCTTCTAGCTTCTTCTAGGAGATTCCTGGAGCTGTTTATATTCAGGCTCCCTCATTGTATTTTCACAACATCTCATAATTGCATATTGTAAATAAATTTTTTCTTGTGTTGTAATATCTTCCTCTCTCTCATGTCCATTTAGGTTTTTTCCCTAGCTCCACGCTCTTCCTTCCTTGGCTTCTCTTTGATAAGTTTTCACATGTAGGTGATCTTGGGCATCTTCAAAGTTGGATTTCATCAACTCTAACATGGTATCAGAGCCTCCCTACTGTTGCTTCATTGAAGGATTTTTGAAGCCATGATTTGGAGTCACAAACCCTAGTTTGTTTGTGCATTTTTTCTTCAAATTAGGGGTAGAGCATTTTTTTGGAGCACTTTGGGCCCAAATGGATGTCATCGGATCTAGAAGGTCGTTTGCAATCAAGATTCATATAAAACTTTTCATTTTTGGAGATAGGGCTCTAGGAGGCAAAACAAATTTCATTGTAGGGCTTTCGTACTATCATACAGATGATTTTGGCATCAAAAAATAAATAAATAAATATAAATTTGGGTGCATCGCCTAGTGACCACTAGGCGGCCACCCCTACACCACCACGGTGCCAACCCTATGCTACTCCCCAGCCTCCTTAGTTGGCAGTGCAACCGCGAGGTGATCGCTACGTGGTTGCCACTTCGTAGCCATCACCGCTTAGCTTGCCCACTACCCTTTCTAGCAGTGCCACTGACATATGCCACCTTCGCTCCACCTGAGCACAGTTGGAGCCAGTCTATGGTACAGTCAGCACTCTCATTAGCTATCATCTATGTTAGCAGTACAATGACTAGCTCGTGCAAATTTTGTAGTGAACTCGCCTGTGACATGTGGCAGTGCTGCTATGTGGTACTTTGCCATGTGGCACCTGCCATGTTAGTTGCCTACCATGTGGCATCTATGCGAAAATACCACGTGGCCTCTTTTTTTCTTTAATAGGCCACAGGTTATCAAATTTTTTGCCTTGAAATAATGACATCAGCATGATGTTAGCATTGCATCAGCCACTTCAACAGTTTGCATGCCAACTCAGTTGCAATCAACCAGTGTGGGGGTGACACATGGCCTGGGTGCCACGTGGACCTACCACATCACTCTTTTTCCATGTGGCTGCCATGTGGACTTGCCATGTGGCATCTTTTTTACATTGATGGGTTGCAAGCCATCAAATTTAATGACGTGTTCTGCTAGCATCACCATGATGTCATTGCATCTTAGCCCTTGCACCTCTCTAGGGTCAATTTTTGACCTACTTGCAATTTTTTGGCCATAACTTGAGCATACGGAGGTATTTTTCCAATCCAAAAGAAGTGCTAGAAAGTTGGTTCTAAGATAGAGACATTGGTGTAGGTATTTTTAAGTTTTGATGCATTTTTATTGCCCATTTTTTTAGTTGAAGTCTAAAGTTATGTTTTTAACTCCAACATTCATATCTTTTGCATCCCATGTCAATTTTTTGAAAATTTTATATTTTTGGAAAGCTGATTTTGTCACCTTTTTAGAAATGTAGTCATTTTTCTTAGTTTTTGGCCCATGCTCTTTCTATCATATTTTTGGCATTTTTGTTGTATGGTGGATATCTTGAGTGTTTTAGGCCTAAGAATTATTTTCCTGGCATGGTTTCCTTTGTTTTAGGTTGTACTTTCTTTTGTATTAGCTTGTTTTTAGTTTTGATGATTGTAGCTATCATTTTGAAGGAATTTTATGTATCATACTAAGATAAAGTGTCACTTTTGCATTTTGAGTTCATGAACATTGCTTTTGAGTCAATTGTATATGCACTATTTTTATAAAGCACAATGGGGGGGATAGTTGTCTACTATTTTAGGGCTTCTCCCTTTGTCAAGTGAGTGTCCCTTCCATGACATTAGCCCCATGCAGCGTCGTTGTGACCATGTCTTTATAGGTGTTTGTACCTCTTCCTCTCTCATCGTTCTTGGTTCGTCTACAAGAGACTTTTGGCCCACCTTCTCAGTTGCCTATCATATCACCCTATCTCCATTAAGGGGGGGTTATGCTATTGTTCTAATGCATCCATGGTTTGATGGTTTATTAGTGTGAGCTATGTATTTAGTGGTTGATCCTATATACAAGATGATTGTAGTGGTTGGCTACCTATGCATTTCGGTGAGATGGATCATCTACCATATAGAAATGCTCGATTCATGCCTTCTTCTTCCATGGAGGTTCTTCAAATTAGTAGTTTCTTTCTTGATGGCAAAGTTTTGTGACTTCTTAATGCTTCAGTGATGCTCTTCATGATCACTCCTTGTTTCTATTTTAGGGGACATTTCTCTAGTTGGAGGCTTCTTTAGTTCTTCACTAGGTTACCTCTTTTGGGGGGAGAGTTTTTCCCATGTGGTTTTCTCTCTTTCCCCATTTTTAGAGGTTGCATCTCTTTGCATTGTACATGGGTACCTAACATGGCCTCATTGTTGGGACCCATTCTGCATTTCTTAGTTTTGTGAGCTTAATGCATTTCCCTAAGTTGCACTTAAGGGGGGGTGTTAGAGTAAATAATTAATTTACTAATTATTTATTCTATTTACTTAAGCTTACTTAGGTAAATGCATTTTATTCATTTATTGTAGTCTAGGAGTTTGTTATAAGTTGTTGACAATACGGGAGTTTGTTCTCTCCTAAGTCATACTTATCCTCTCACCTTGTTTGAGGACTTTCTACCTTATGTGGATGTATGCTTAGCTGTCACACTTATCTCCTATCATCTTTTAGCTTCTTCTAGGAGATTCTTGGAGCTCTTTATATTTGGGCTCCCTCATTGTATTTTCACAACATCTCATAATTTCATATTGTAAATACATTTTTTCTTGTGTTGCAATATCTTCCTCTCTCTCATGTCCATTTAGGATTTTTTCCTAGCTCAATGCTCTTCCTTCCTTAGCTTCTCTTTGATAGGTTTTCACATGCAGGTGATCTTGGGCATCTTTAGAGTTGGATTTCATCAACTGCAAAAATTCTAAGGATGTAGCTCTTAAGGATAAAAAATGAGAGCAAGATGGCTCAATTTAGAGCCAACTTTCAAGAGGGGAGAATGAGAGGATAGACACTTGTCACTTTGAATGTGCAACTTGGAATGATATTCCTTAGAATATCTTTGACAACCATGACACAATATTCTAAATATGAGATTCTATGACACATGAAAGTCAACATGGCTAAAAGTGGAGGAGAATCTATGATGTACATATGACACCTCAAAGCCACTTGTAGGATTCTATGACACATGAAAATCAACATTGCTAAAAGTGGAGAAGAATTTATGATATGCATATGACACATCAAAGCCACTTGTAGCCAAGAATCTATGATGATAGAGGCTTATTATAGACATGTGTAAGGAATAAAATTTATCAAAATATGATATATTTTAGCCAAGTGTAGGGATAATATCTATGATGTGTCATGTCCATGTTTTAAGAATAGGTAGAACATTTGAACTAAAAATTCATATATCCATGCAAAGGGAAATTATAAGTGGACAATAGGACTTAGGAAATTGAGAATTCCAATAGTTTGTGAAGGTAAATCAATTAATTAATAGAATATCAATTAATTGAGAAAGTTAGTTAGCAAGAAGAATAATTAATGTGGGATAAAAATGATTGGAATAACATAGGATTAGATTATGGGCTATCTAATCCTATAGGATATTTATTAGAAATGATTAGCCAATTTGATGAAATAAATGTAAAAATATCCTTTGATGAAATGAGAGGATTATGTGGATTGACTAAGAAAATGATGGATAGATCAAAGCCATGATCAAATTGAATGACTAATTATGATAGATAACATGTCAAGTACACATAACATGTGATATTTAACAGACATTGTAAATACCATAGGGTTGAAATTGATTGATAAGGTTGATCATAATAGCATCAACAAACATTATCAATGTTATTAAATTGGTTTAATGATGCCAAAATCCAATACTAAGGGACTCAAAAATGCCAAAGATTAGATTATAAGAATGATATATTTGACCTAGCAATGAGGGACATAATAGTACTAAGGCTGGATTTGATAGGTTTGATAAGATTTGATAGGTTTCCAAGGCACTGAGGGACACAACAATGAGTAGGGCTTGATAAATGATGATTGACTTGAGACATTTGACATGTTTCAAGTTGATTGAGGCTGGTTTGGGATGATATTGGGTTGATTTGGGATGATTCTAGGTTTCTTTGAGATGATTTTGGTTTGATTTGGGAGTATTTTGATCATGTTGAAATGGTTTTGGGTTGATTCCAAAAAGTTTGGATAAAATGGGAATCAATTTCTAAGTGATCTGCAATTGATTTGAAAGGGGATACAAATGATGAAGGATATTGTCAAAATATGCTCGAATAATAATCAAGTTGGCCAAAAGATCAGAATTAGTGAAATGAGAAAATGGGACAAGTTAGTATGAAAAAGTGATTAAACAACAAACACGAACCATCTTTTAGCATCTACAATCATGAGCAACTTTTGAAATTTTTGCATAAGTGACCTTTTAACACCTCAAACATTTCTATTTTGATTAAAATCCACCCAAATTGATCCAAAAACACATATGGACCTCATTTTAACAACAATTTCTCAATTTTGAAGGATTTTGCACCTTTGACCATAGTCGAGCCTATTAAGACCTTGTAACATTAACTAGGTCTTAACAATTAGAACATGACCAATACCTGTACTCAATCTACTTGCACACACACTTCAACACACCTTGGGACTTTAAAACTAGTCCTTATTTGGTCAATGATTGGCTAAACCATTTACAACCCAAAAATGACTATTAAGGTTTTCCTTTCACCTAAGGTGCTCCTGCACTAGTTCCTTTCTTCAGTTAAACTCAATTGCAAGTGTAGACTACAACACTAATGCCTTCTCTCAAAAATATTTGAGAAAATCTATTTTTAATTAGTAGTTTCCTTACACAATCCATGATTGATATGTTCCATCTCTCAATAATCCCATTCTGTTATGGTGTCCTTGGTGCTAAAAAATTTCTCTTAAGTCCATACTCAACACAAAAATTAGTGAATTAAATAGACATAAACTCACTACCTCTATTAGATCTCAAACATTTTAACTATTTACTAGTTTCTTTTTTAACTCTATCTTTGTATCATTTGAAAATATCAAAAGCATATGACTTTAACTTCATAAACATTGGAATCATCATCCTAGAATAATCGTCAACAAACAATATGAAATATCTATCACAATAATAAATTTTTACTCTCATTAGTCCACTTAAATATGTATGCACCAATTCTAGGATGTCATTAGATGTATGTTTCTTGCTTGAAAAACTTGACTTGATCATCTTACTAAGTTGGCATTGTTTGCACATAACATTCTCAAGTTTATACAAATTTGATAAGCCTCTAATTCTTCTCTTTCTACTAACCTTGACCATCTTCTAAAAATAGACATGACATTATTGGAAATCAAATAGGGAAAGTAAGACACTAAGAGGGGGGGGGGGGGGGGGTCAAGTCATGATCTGTAAAAATTTAACACTTCAAACATGAATCATATTTGATAACTTCACCATCAACCCCTATCTCTATTTAACTTTTTACCAAATCAAACATTCAATGCAATATAAAATCAGATCTAATATCTAATAACATAAATACCAAATATCAACAATTGATCAACACATGACACTAGATATGGTAATGCATAAACCCTCCAAGGTGAAGGTAAATGTGTGGTGGGGATGACACCCACAAAGAGCTTCACTACTTCAACAATGAAGTGTGCTTATAATGGCTCTATTATTTGATCACTTCAAATGGTCTACCCTATAAGAGGTCTACTCTATTAAGATCTTACAAGATTGCTAGGTCTACCTTGATGAAAGGATTTCACATCACAACTAAATGAGTACTTTGTTAGGATATTTACAAAGGCTTGCCAGGACCACTCTATTAAGAGATTTACCTTGAAAAAGAATTTAGAATGTATCAGTGCCCAACCCTTTAGTTTGTAATTCAATGCTGATGACATATCTTCTCTATCTAATTTAATATCACCTCTTAGTGATAGATCTTTAGTGATTCCTCACTACACTTCTTAGTTGCCTCTTCCTTTCACCTCTCTAATTCACCTTTAACTTTGCATACAAACTTCTAGTTTTCATTGCAAACTCTTTAAATTAGGTCTAAAATCCTCCTTAAATAGCTATTCAAAGAAGCTTGTAGATCATGATCAATGATATAGATTCATCCCTTTTTCTACTTGGTCCCTCTAATTTTTTGATTGGTTGATTACCTTGTATAGAGATTAATGATCTATGATTACATACATAATTAGCTCCTCGATCTATAAAACACATTTCTAGCTCAACAAAAATGGTTTACATAAGTTTTTGTGCCATTACAAACTCATATACACAAACGATCTTACTTGGCACTAATAGTATTTTGATGCTTGGTATGCCTATTCTAATGTTGTCCCTCAACTTTAACTTTGCTTGGCTTATACTAAATATATATGTATATATATCTTGCTCATCATTCATTATATCCTGAATTACTCAATAGTAATTGAATTGTTTGGTACCTATTATGTGTACTCAACACTAAATATAACTTGACATGAACTAATTATGTACACTTCACCATTATATGTTCTTAGCCTATATAGTGGCTCGGTCACAGTGTTTACTGGCCAACATTACCTAGAAAAAGACTAAATGTCTTAGACTAATAGACAATACTATGACTGCCTTTAGGGTCAAAAATCTCCCTCTCTAGTATTAGTGGAAATTTTTTTATCATGATCAACATTGTATTCATTTCAAAACTTCAAAACTTCAAAAATCTACAAAAAATCACCCTTAGGATTTACTCCATACCTTGAGTTGGCTCAACATCTATATATATGTTTTGCTTCTATCTTTAGTTCTCCTTATGTTTGATCATATATATTTTTCCCCTTTTTTTTGTCAAAGTTGTTGTTGGGTATTCATAGGGGTTAAACCATAGTTATCCAAAATGAGTTTATGAATCTACAAAATCATTGCCAATGTGTTGTCCTAAGTAGTCCTTGAAGATTCTATTGCTTGAATTTCAATTTTTTCCATGATATCTACCATACTATATTATATAGATATATTAGGATCCCTTTTTGTTATCTCTTTAGCATTTATAAATGCATTTTCATTACCTAGCTCTAAATGAGATGTCAACATAGCTTGAATTGATATAAGCTTTCCTTTTATTTAGCTATATCTTATCATCAATTCAGACTATCTTCCTTGCAAAAATTGCAACTTGTAAAAATCAATTAAACAAGAATTTGAATCCCTGTTCCGTGTGTTTGCAGTATACTACAAATTGACTTCATTCTTTTCCATTTGATCTCTTATTTATTTTGTGAAAAAAGAAATCTCACATAACTTTATAAACAATATATGTACATTTTGAATTAATTTCTCCAAATTATCTACAACTTTTGAAAGTTCTACCTATCTAATGAGTATCACTACAACAATCTTCTACATTACCTTTTTCTCAATTTCTCTCTTAGATCATTGCATAAGTTTTTCATTTGTTTTAATTTTTGGATCATTCAATCACTCCACTATTTGAACTAATTATTCAATTATTTGATATTGATCATTCATATTATCAACAACAACTATTCGAAGGAATATGTCCTTGATCTCATACAATATCTCTTTCCACTGTTGTTCCCTTCTCATATCATCTTGTCTAGTTTTCATGGATAACAACTCTTGAAGTATCTTCATTTGAACATAAGTTAAGTTCTTTGTTTCCTAATTTGGAATTAAAATCACTTCATCAAGTGTAATTGGTTTACCTTGCATGCCTTGACAAGATTTCAATTTTATTTTCTTTGATTTCTCCTCCTTTGAATCTAGAGTGCTGGTGCTTGACACAGATAGTTGCATCCTTACTCTTCTCTTTAGTGGAATTGAGTTCACTAGTTGAACTTGTTCAAACCTCCTTTTCTCTCCCAAGCTAAGGTCTTGAGGAACTTGCTATCACATCTATAGTGTACTAATATTCTTGAGCATGTGAGATCTATTCCTTCTTCTCTCCTTTTGTATTAGTACATTCTTCCCTTATTTCCATCATTTATTTGTTTAGGTCCTTGTGCAATTTCACCTTCACTAGCCACCACACTTTTTTGCTCAACAACACTCACATTTCCATGTACTTGAATTTCAATTATATTTAAAGTGATAATATAAATAAGTGATTGTTCAACCAATTGAGAAGTTACCCAAGTGTTAATCTTAGGATATTCTTTCACTTGCACTAACACAAGATTGGTGTTGATTAACACTTCTCTTGCTAACTTTTGTGTAGGAGCTTGCTCCTTTTGTTCTAGCTTTGTTACTATGGTCTTCTCTAGCTCTTCCTTTGTATGAGTCCCATCTTTCTATGGATCTTCTATAGGTTCATCCTCTATGGTGACTATTTCAGTTTTCTTCTCACTTTCTTGAGCCATCCTATTAATTGTATCAACTAATTTCTCAACATCATCACATAGATCCTCCTTGTTATCCAACTCTACTTCACCTACCTCCTTCTCTTACTCATCCTAGCTCAATTTTTCATTAGGCCCTAAATCATATATATTCTTACATCTCATCTTACTCTCTTAAAATACTTCTTCTACTCGATTCTTTAGTAATAAATATGTGTTAATAAACAATTAGTTAATTGTATATTGTCTTTGATGTTACACAAGATGTCATATCTTTACCAATTAGTGTATGTTGAGATTACTTGGGCATTGAAAAAAAATTCTTATGTCTATTGAGCATTCTAGTATTTTCAATGTTTAGAAGACAGTGTCTACCAAGTTCACTCAAGTGTGAAAGAGAAGTTCATAGAAGTTGAATGCTAACCAAGCTCACTCGGGTAACAAAGGAAATTTTAATGGAACTAGTGTTAACTGAGATCATTTGGTTACCAAAGAAAGTTTTTGAAGATGCAATATTAACTGAGCTCACTTATTTAACACAAGAAAATTATTTTTGAGTTAGGTCTACCAAGCATGGTCGACTAACAAGAGATTTTCTTGTTTTGGCATATTGAGTTTAATGGATTTTTTTGTTCATTCCAGCTAACTAAGGAGATGAATATTAATTATTCTAAGATGTGCTCAAGCTAACTTTACAATGTGTATGATATAAGTATAAGTTCAAGTTGAGGATTGAATGTGTGAGTACATGGAAGAATAGAAGATGCTAAGAGGAAGCAAATTAGAAGGATAAGAAGAATACCCTTAAGGAGATGAAAATATGCATTCGATCAAGAAAGATCAAGTATTCAAGCTAGAATTGAGATCTAAAATTAGTAATATAGTTAAATCATAAATCAGGTCATCTCATTTTTACTCTCCAACAATTGTAGTAGTGATATAAATCCCTTAACAGAGTTGGCTTAACAACTATTTGTAAATCCTCTAACAAGGTGGCATTTCTAGATTGAAGTTTCTAAAGACCTCTAACAAGGCCACTCCTAATAGGGTGATTAAATCCTCTAACAAGGTCACACCTAACAATATTTTTTGTAACATTTAATAGGGTTGGCTCCTAATAGGGCTCACTTCAGAAGAATGAAAAATAGTAACTAGTTGTAATTGATAGTTTTTCCCAAACTAGGTTTCCACATTAAATCTTGGTGTCACTTGTGTTCATGTTATTTCTTTCATGTGTATGAAACTAATTTAATTAAGGTTAATCACAGATAATAGCCTAATATTTTCATGTTAATCATTTTTTGAGTTATAGTTGTTATTTCAGTGGTTACAAAGTTACATCATATTATCAATATTAACTGAGTGCCATTGTGTTTACCAAGCTATAGTAATTTAATTTAGAAGATTTTATGTTCTATTTTGAAATGTAAGGGATAGTGGATTTATTTTAGTGGTAACTAGTTCACCCCTCCCCTCTCAGTTACTCCTCTTATATTTCCAACAATTGGTATTAGAGCTTTTGGTGCTTATAGAAAAGGTTTCAAGAACCTAAGCTAAAAGATCAGGATGTCTTACAAAAGAGAGATTCCCAAGCTGAACAAAGATAACTTCAAGGCATGATAGGAACTTATGAAGCTACACCTAGTAACTATTAGCGATTCAAGTTTGAAATATTTGGAAAATTCTTACAAGGATCCTACTAGAACATTGACTGTAGAGGAGATTGTTGAATAGAAAAATCATAGCATTATGATGATTGACATTGCATCAATTCTTAACTATGCTAAATTTGATGAGGTGAAAGGATGTGCTATTTCCCATGAAATGTGGACCAAACTAAAGAATATCTATAAAGGTGATGATAATATGAAAAGAGCCAAAGAAAAAAGATTGCAAGGTTGGTTTGATCAAATGAAGATGAGAGAGGATGAAAATATTGTAAAATATGTTGAGAGAATCAAAGCCTATGGAGGGAAAATTGATGATGTGGTTGTGGTAAGCAAGGTACTCAAAACCCTTCTTCTTATCTATGCAATTAGAGTGTCTTATATTTAAGAGATGAGATGTGATCCAAATAACAAGATAAATTTGGATGCTCTAGTTGGAAGATTGACAATATTTGAGCTAGATAACTATCATAATTATACTCCTAGTTCTAGCAATCTCAAGTCTATATTTGAAGCCAAGCTATCACTCAAAGCTAAAAAGTCTAAAGGAAAAAAATATAAAATTGAAGAGGAAGACACTTCTGATAGTGACCTTGAATTCATTGAAGCATTTCTTACAAGAGAGTATCCCAAAGGCAAAGGAAATTACAAAAGTAAAATTCCTCTAATTTGTTTTTCTTGTGAAGAAGTTGGTCACATTGTTGCAAGGTGTCTATATAGAGAAGACAAAGATGAAAAGAAGCATAGAAAGTACAAAGACAAGAAGGATTTCAAGAACTTCAAGGACTACAAAGAAAAAGGTAAGAATTCTTGTTTTATGGCTAAAGATTTAGATAGTAGTGATGATGATGAAATGGTCTATATTGTTGTAAAAGATGAATATGATGATGAAGAAAATAAAATGGTACATATCTCTCATGTTAGCAAAAATGATACATGGATTACTGATACTAGTTTCTCACATCATATGACTGTACACTCGAAAGTGCCCCACTCTAAACCCTTCTATCCAAACGATTCCATGAGTTTGGAATGTTTGGATGCTGGCTTAGAGCTCCCTATCCATGGAGTGCAAGAGAGTATATTTCAAGAATAAGAAGGCTCTCAGATGAGTCTTAGAGATACTCTTCTTGCTAGTAAACAATGCAATGGGAGGTTCCAAAGACATGATGCAAGAATGCAAATGTCCCAAGGAGTTCCTCAAGGATGCAATGCAACTAAAGATTAAACTAGAATGAATATGAAAAGTGCAGCTATTCTAAGCATGGATGAGAGTGTTACAGTTCAAATATTAAGCTATGTGAGATAGATTATTGCAAAATAGAAGCTAAACTAACATGCAACATGAATCTAAGATAAAATGCTATGGTATGAGAGAATGTAGACAAGAAATAGAAGTTCTCCACAAAGCTCCAAAGAAACCTGTTAGAAAACTTGTAGCATAACAATATTCAAAATGAGGATTGGATCCTTTGAGGGGGAAAGCTCTCTCCATTTTAAAGTTGTATGGATGGTAGAGATCAAGATGAAGATGGTGGATGATCAACGGTGGAATTCAAAAATAGTTGTGATCCATGTGCACACACAAGTCAACCAATAGAATATAAGTTGACTTGTCATATAAGACAAAAGTCTCACAAGCCTTTTCTTTTAATTGTAAAATATAAAAAGTACTTTATGTGTGCACTTTAAGTGAGTTAGAAGAATGGGGTCTTTTATTTAATTAAAAGGGGACATGTTCTTTTAATCAAATAATGAACTTAGGATAGCATAGTCAATCTATAGGTTATAATCAAATAAATTGATTATTAGCAATTTGGCTTAGGTAAGTGATTAAATTAATTTAGCCAAAATGTTGAAAAGGGGGCTAATAGTCTAGATGACCATTTTTAGGTGATTACAATGACTAGTGATAAAAAAAAGTTTGAATGTTTGGAACACTGTGATGGTGGAAGTGTAAGATTTGGAAATAATGAATGATGTTGCATAAAGGAAAAAGGTTTTATTTCACTAACCAATGAACTTAGATGTGATAATGCTTACTGGGTTGAATGAATAAGTATAATCTATTGAGTATGGCACAATTGAATAACATTGGATTCAAGGTAGAATTCATGAATGGGAAGGCCAAGCTACTAGATGGAAAAGGAAATCTAGTTAGGTCTGGTAACCAAACAAAAGGTAACTTATTCTAGCTAGATCTCAGTGAAAGTTCATGTTTCCTTGCTCAAGTAGAAGAAAGTTGGTTATGACATAAAAGGTTGTATCATGTGAACTTTGATAATTTGATCAAGATAAACAAAAACAAAAGAGTGATAGGTATTCCTTTGATGAAACTTAATATGGGCCTATGCAAAAATTATCAAATTGGTAAGATGGGCAAGACAAGTTTCAAAAGAAAAAACTATCATTTTGAAGAAGTCTTGGAGCTAGTTCATACTGACTTATGTGGACCTATTAGAATTGAGAGTTGCAGTGGGGATAAGTACTTTATTTTTTTTATTTTTAATGATTATTATAGAATGATGACTATAATTTATCTAAAAAATAAGTCTAAATCTTTTCAAAAGTTTAAGTGGTATTTGGCTAGAGTAGAAAAGAAAATAGGAAAGAAGCTAAAGTGTTTGAGATCATATAGAGTTGGTGAATTTATTTCAAATGAATTCAATGAATTTTGCACTAAAAAAAGAATCAAAAGACAAATATCAGCCCCTAGTACACCATAACAAAATGGTATATCTAAAAGAAGAAACAAATCCATCATGGATTGTGCAAGAACTTTGATGATAGAAAAGAATGTTGTAATCAAATACTAGAAGGAAGCAATCAATTATGCAGTGCATATCTTAAACAGAATATCACTGAAGAAAGACTCAAATCAAACTCCCTATGAACTATGGTATGGCTACAAACCTAATGTAAGTAACTTGAAAGCATTTAGTAGAAAATGTTATATTCTGAAAGAGACTAGGAAAGGTAGAGTTGATGTCAAAGGTGATTAAGGCATATTCCTAGGATACTCTAGCAAAATTAAAGCATATAAATGTTTGAATTTTTCTATTCATAAGTGTAGGACTAGAAAATGGGTAATATCTAACATACTATGAGAAAATCAAAAACTCAACAAACATACATTGATACCCTCTAGTCTACCATGAAAGCCAACTAAAACAAAGAAAGAACACAAAATAAAACTCCTTCTTAAGTTGTAGCTCCCATCTTCTTCTTTCTTCTCCATATGATGTAACTTCAATTGCCCATAATGCACACAGTTGATAAGCAAAGTCTATGATGGGATAATTGATTTGAAGCTTGATAATTATGCACTTAGGTGTTAGGAATTGAAAGACTTGAAGGACCAAGGGAGCAAAAATGAGAGAAAGAATGCTCATTTTATAGTCATCACACAAGAGGAGAGCATTGAACTCATCACCTTGGATATGTGACTTGGCAAGAGATTCCTTAGAGAATCCATGACACATATATCACAAGATTCTAAATGTAAGATTGTATGACACATGGAATTCAACACGCCTATAAATGGAAGAGGATCTATGATGCGTCATGTGACACCTCAAAGCCACTTAAGGCCAAGAATCTATGATGATGGAAGCCAAATATAGATATGTGTAAGGGAATAAGAATATATGGATTATGACAATTATTGGCCAAGTGTAGATGGATAATCCATGATGTAGGTGTTAGAAATAGGGGTTACTGAGTGGGGGGAAGGGGTGAATTAGTAATCCATAAACTTTAGTCGCCAATTGGATATTATTACATACTTTAAACCATACATAACAAAGCAATAAAGTAATGCTAAATAGTAATAGTAACAATTCACAAAGATAACTCATGAAACCATATTTTCTTAACTAGGGACCTGGCCAAGGGAAAACCCTAGTGGGGATGATACCCACTAGATAATATACTGATATATATGTTCCTTGTTAGAGGATGGACCCTGTTAGGAGTCAATGAGAAAAGTGAGTATAACTAGTCCCTATTAGGAGATTTTGAATCCTTATTAGGAGATTCCAACCTTGTGAGGAGCTGTACCAAACCTGTTAGGAGTTGTAGTATAATGTATACAAGATGAGCCCACTGCCTAAACATGCAATTTCAATTACAAGAAGAGCTCACTACTCAAACAATTAATTTACTATTATTTTCCTTCTTTTTTTGATATCTAATCTTCAGCTCAATCTTAGATCACTAGATAGTTCATAAAAAAAACTTTGCATATATCACTTTCACAAAAGTTTGCTCACTTCACAATTCACAATTACATAATCATACAAGCACACTTCTTATTGCAAGAAGTCCTTTGCATAAATACTATGCCTTTACATAAAATTATGTTGGGTCAGCTAATACCACAATTTACTTTTCCAAGTTACATTAAATATCTAGGATGTTGGCCCTAATTAGACAAGTAATTGTTTTGTAATCAAAACAATGATTTCCTTCAATTCTGTTGTCCTGCTTCATCAAAACATGATTAAATTTGTTCTATATAGTCTATACAAACTTTCAAGGTTATACATGTCATCATAATGTATACTATCTCCATGCAACTTTTCATTTCATAATATGACATCCGGAACATGTTATAAACAAAACAATACACTGTTGCAAACCAAATTCTATAATTAGACAATTTCATGATAACCAAAAACTAAGTATCTTTATTTCTAAGGTTTCCTATCAATATGTACATCATGTGTTGCCATTAATGACAATGATCATATATCACAATTAGCCAATTGTCAATAATTCCCCCCTTTGGCACTGATGGCAACAAAATAGGGAAAATTGGCTAAGTGACAAAAACAAAAGTAAATAACACCTTACATCTTATACAAATTTACATATATGCCCCCTCTTACAATATACTTCATACTACACATGTATCTCTCCCCTTTGTATCTTTTCCAACAATGACATGTATACAATTTTCACATGAATCTCCCCCCCTTTGACATCAATGACAAAGGTCAAAATGTCAAGATTTAGTCAAAAACTATTGTCTTCCCTTTATGCTGAAATTATCTTCATACAATCATCAAAAATAGTCTTAAAACTATCCATACCTTTGTTCCATGTTTCTTTGGTAGACTCTACTGATGTGAGAATTGCACATAATGCATATAATGCAATCTCAACTGCATTGATATCTGAATACAAAATGTTTGTATATTAGTCTTTTTCCTTGACACATTCTTCTAGTTGTTTCTCAATAAATTATAACTTTAAAGAAATGTATTCTCTAAAATTAGATGTTCTCTTCAATATATGTTCCCAGTTTCCTAATATTGTTGTGAACATGGAAACTTGACTCTCAATATCATCAACTTTGCTAGATGGGTGTTGGATTAGGCTAGATAAAGCCTCTAGCTCATTCATCTTTTCCTCTATCTAACTATCCAAATACTTAGTTAGTTTTTATGATAAGGTACACTTAACAAACAAAGCTTTTGCTTCCTACTAACATTTTTGAAGTTCTTTTATGAATGTATCAAGATTGAATAAGTCGTTCTTGATATTTTAGTAGATGGTGCTAAACAGGTTAGCATCATGGGAAATTTGAGCCTTCACCTCTACAACATTCAAAAAATTAGTAAGCTCTTCATCAAAAGACCTTAGCATTTCTTATGCTCTCAGTTTAGAATTTGACTCAGTGTGTTGTACTATCAAAGTACTATGCAATCTATGAGTCACTTCCATTAGTGATCTCTACAAACTTTTCACTATCTTATTCTTCTGTAGGAATTTGGATAAGGATGAAATCAAATCTGTCTGATCATCATCATCATTAGTAGCCAAATTTGCAAGAGAGAGTAAAGTAGATGAACTAGATGGTTTAGTCTCATCCTCCCTTTGTTTCTTTGTTGCTTCATTAGCTTTCCTCTCTTCCTCTTCTTCCCTTTCCTTTTCTTCTCTTTTGATCTTTTCCTTTCTTCCCCTATTTTATTTTACTTTCTTCTTCTAAAATCCTTCTCTTATCTTCATCTTCCTTTCTTTTCCTATCTTCCTCAAGCAATTGTTGCTTGGCTTCCTCTATCTTCTTCTTTTCAACTTCAATTAGCCTCTTCTCTTCCTCAATTTGTTTCAACTTTTCCTCAACATCTTTAGTATCAAGTACATTTGGTTCAAAACCACCAAATGGATTGGTATCATCAATGTTAAGAGTAACATTGGTTTGATCAATCTTCATAGTGTCACCACTTACTGACAATTCTGAGGTTCTAGGAGCTAGAGGAGATGCTACCTCTAACTCTAACAACATCTTGTTGATAGTTGCTACAATCTCTTTTCTCAATTTATCCTTTTCACCAACCATAAATAAGAATGGCCTCAAGTTATTGCTTAAGTATGGAGCAAGGTTATTCAGCAATCTCTTAATTTCATCTTCATCATTAGTCTTGCAAATGGTCCTTAACATAGACTTCTGAAGTTCAAGGTCTTCTTCTCTTGCTAGAGTCTTCTTCTCTATGAGTCTCTCATAGAATTTCTAGTTCACTACTCCTTTGATATCCTTTATACTTACATCATTTGCAATTGTATATCTCATAGTAGATATATCAGTTTGATCCTTCTCAAAATTATTATATAGATAATAAAACTTGTTCATCTAAACAAAGTTTCCCTCATTTTTAATCATTGTGTTTATCTTCTCAATCTTTGGCTTCCATGGTTACCGAGCTTTTCCTACTGCTTTTTTAGGTGGAGTCACCTTTTCAGCTTGCTTGGTTTCCTATTCCTCAACCTCTTTATCATCACTAGATTCAATTATCAACAATTATTTCTGCCTCTTGCTAGGTCTCATAGCCATCTGTTTGACTCTCTTAGTCTTTTTTGACACTACTTCAACTAATCTTTCTAATTTTCTTTTGTGTTCACTAGGCTAAACATCAGACACTATTGCATATGGAATGCTCTATTCTAATATTGTCCCAGCAATTGAAACTGACAAGGGTTGTATGTTTGATACACCTTATTTCATTTTCTATCTCATGGCCTCAGATTCACTTTCTATCATTCCAACCTCAGATAATGCCTTCTTCATGATTGACTCAACCTTCTTCTAAGATGCCTTTTCCAAGGTTTCTTGATGAGCATGTTGTGTAATCTCATCATATGTGCCAAATCTATTCTCTACTTTATCTCTGTCAAAATTTAACAACATGTCAATGTAGTCAACTACAACATCATCACTCAACTCATAGCTCAAAGGATCCAAAAATATTTCTCGAGGTTCTACTACTTGAATGTATGTATATTCTATATCAACTAGAATATATATGTCCTCCTTGAACCTATCCACAATTATTGGTGAGATCCTAAGTCTCTATTTCATCTCATTTTGGAAAGTTCTCATGATCAAATTACCACTATCCAATACCTTGTCTGCAGGGTGCCTTCTGCATACCTCTATAATCTTTTCCATAGTGCATATGTCACTACTCATTATATCTATTTTTCATAAGTAAGGAAATCTTTTCAATACATGAAAGAATATGTTATTTATCAATGATTAAAATCTAAACACACCATTCTTTGTTCTTTTAATGTTTTCAAGGTTTTCCAAGAGTTGCATTCTCAATATTTCACTCAAATTAAGTTGTTCTTTCTCTACACACATCTTGTAAGTTGCATAAATAAATCCTACTAAAAGTTCATCTATCTTAGAACTTGCACAAACTGAATAAGAAATAATTCTGCTAAAAAGTCTCACATCATCTTGCTTGATGGTGTTGATCACCATAGCCTTTCCATTATTTACTAGTTTAGTGTAACTTTCTACTTTCTTCTTAACCATGTCCTCTCCTATGGGTACACTACCTTGTTTTCTATGACTAGTTACCTCATGAATTAGGTCGGCATAAATGTCTACTACATAATCTTGCATCTACAATTTTTCATCATGTATCCTACTTAATATGATTTAAGCCCACTCATCTGTGTCTAGCTCATGGTAGAAATGGTACTTAAACAAATCAAATTCCTTTAAGTGATCAAATCTGGGCTTCATAGTTTTGTCGTGGTTAAAGAGAAATTCCATATTCTTATTCATATATTCACTATCAATTGACTCAAAAATGTAATTCAAATAGTTTTCTACATCTTCTAGATAAACTACATTGTTTGAAGTGATAGACAATGTAGATTTAGGGTTTCCATTACTAGGTTCTGCAAAAACTACCTTAAGCTTAGGTTTATCCTCATTTTCAACACTGCAAACAACTAATATATCCATAATTCTTATCTATATGAACTTTTACCAAACAAGTTTGTCAAAAAATGATAAAATATCTCTTTCTAAAAATAGGGTTTTCTTCAAACTTCTCTAACAAGTCACTTTTGGATGCTCTTTTCTTCAAATGTGTTTGCAATAAAGTAAAATCAATTATGTACTCCATTTATGCATCAACTTGAAACTTGCATTAATTGGGTACTTCACAAATATGAAAAACTGCTATTTATAGTCTACAATTAGATAACAATCTAGAATCATCTATCTAATCTTCAAGTGCCATCTGAGGTTTACTATAGCCTCCTTCCATCATGATAAATATCCTCAAAACTTTGCATCACAATTTTTTTTGCAAAAATATACTTTTCATCTTCTATTACAAAATCAACTTTTACTATAATACTAGAAACTCTAAATTTCATCATAACTTGTTTAGATGAGCTAGAAATCACAAGCAAGCTTAGCTACAATCTAAAAATAACTAGATACACCTTTTCCCAACTTCGCTACCTCCAATTTGGTCTTTGGCTGAAGTTCTCAAATTCTGATGTTGTAAACAAGCTTAATTCAACTTAATTGAATCAAACTCAACAACTGACTTCGATCTTCCTATCTCATCATCATCTAACTTTAATTTTAAGATATCTTTTCCTTTCACAAATGCTTCATTAAGTTCTTGAAGTTCACTCACAATGTTTCTTTGTTCTTCACTGTTAGATTCAGAGTTCCTTTCATGGTTCCTTATATTATTCCTTCTATTTTTGAAGTTTCTTCCATTGTTCCTTCTATCTCTAAAGTTTCTATCCATTTTTTAGTAATTCAATGTGTGTCCCAAGTTATTGTATAACTGACATATAGGTGCTCTACTTCTAGGATTCTATTATCATCAAGTGCATGACAATTCCAAGAAATGTGTCCTAAGTTGTTACACTTATAACACACAATCTATCTTCTATCTTCATAAGATCTTCTTTCTCTTGATGTCCTTTCATGATATCTTCTTCTATCTATAGGGTTGGTATTTCTAGGCATTCTACTATTTCTTCTATCACTATCATACCTAGTTTCCTAAAATCAATTGCATTATGACCCATACCATGACAATTGTGACTATAAAATTCTTTAACATGATTAAATGGCTTGTTAGTACAATCTCTTTTCATATGACCTATTTCATTACATAAAAATAACTTGCCTCTAAATTTGTACCTAGTTGTCTTAGGAGTCTCGAGTTGCTTTGGTTCATCCAAGATTTCAATTTCCTTGCTTTGATCAACTTCTTTAGGTTTCTCAAAAGATTGACTAGATTCAATCTTATCATCAGATTTATCTTTATCTTTTAGATATGATCTAATCTCAATTTTCTTTGTAGACATGTTAATTAGGTAGCCAAGACCACTCTTGTCATAAGAAGGTCTCTATATAGACATAGAATCATCAAGCTTTTCTTTACTAGAATAAAGCTTCTCAAGCTATTGTTTGCACCATGTCAAATTTACCTTTCACAATAGTATTGTACTTATGGAGTTCTTCATGATCTTCTTTTAATGTTTCAAACTGAGATGTTTTCTTTGCCAAACTTACACTCAAATCTGCATTTTCAGTCTTCAAATCAAATTCAACTTTGCTAGGATTATTTCTCAAAGTCAACTTCATATTTGTAATCTTCAATTCATGCTTCAAGATCTTGTACTCTATCTTCAACTTTGAATAGTCATCATTAGTAGTTCTAGATTCAGTAGTTTCAGGCTTTGATTTCAAATGTTCAATCTTTTCCTTCAACTGACCAATGTATACTTTGGAGTCTTCATATCTATCCTTCAGCTTATCTCTTTCTTCAGTAAGGAGATCAATTTATTCAAGATATTCTTTGAGGTTCTTCATCAACTATTCCATATCCATAGGAATCTTACTTAAGCTATTAAGCCTCTTCAAAGTAATTGTGCTCTTGCACCAATTGTTAGGAATAGGGATTACTTGAGGGGGTGGGGGGGTGAATCAATAATCTACAAACTTTAGTCTCCAACTAGATATTATTACTTACTTTAAACCATGCATAACAAAGCAATAAAGTAATGTTGAATAGTAACAGTAACAATGTACAAAGATAACTCATGACATCATATTTTGTTAACTAGGGAAACCCTAGCCAAGGGAAAACCCCAGTGGGCATGATACCAACTAGATAATATACTAATATATATGTTCCTTGTTGGAGGATGGACCCTGTTAGGAGTCAATGAGAAAATCTAGTATAACTAGTCCCTATTATGAGACTTTGAATCTCTATTAGGAGATTCCAACCCTGTGAGGAGTTGTGCCAATCCTGTTAGGAGTTGTAGTATAATGTATGCAAGATGAGCCCACTAAACAAACATGTAATTTCAATTACAAGAAGAGCTCACTACTCAAACAAGTAAATTACTATTATTTGCCTTCATTTTTTGATCTCTAATCTTTAGCTCAATCTTAGATCACTAGATAGTTCATACAAAACTTCACATATATCGCTTCACAAAAGTTCTCTCACTTTGCAATTTGCAATTATATAATCATACAAGCACACTTCTTATCACAGGAAGTCCTTTGAATAAATAACATGCCTTCATATAAAATATTTTTTGGTTGGCTAAGACCATAATTCACTTTTCCAAGTTAGAGTAAACATCTAGGATGTTGGCCCTAATTGGATGAGTAATTATTTTGTAATTAAAACAATCTTTCCTTCAATTCCACTGTCCTACTTCATCAAAACACAATTAGCTTTGTTCTCTATAGTCTGTAAAAACTTTTGAGGTTATACACATCATCATCAATAGGTATAGTATCTCCATGTAACTTTTCTTGTCATAATATGACATCTACAACATGTTATTATCAAAACAATACACTACTATAAACCAAATTCTATACCTAGATAATTTTCTGATAACCAAACATTAAGTGTCTTTATTTCCAAGGTTTCCTATCAACATGTACATCAAGTGTTGTCATTAATGACAATAATTACATATCATGATTAGCCAATTGTCAATAGTAAAATGCCCATGTGTCACGATGATGTCAAGATTATGTCAATATTATGTGGAATATTTAAATTAAAAATCCATATATCCACACAAATGAAAATTAGTAAAATGGAAATAAATGGTGGAAAATATGACTTAGGAAATTGTGAATTTCCATGGTTTGAGAATGGAGAATCAATTAATTAATAAAATTAATTAATTGAGGATGTTAGTGAGGAAGAATAATTAGCAATGCGAGATGGAAATGATTGGGAAGACATAGGATTAAATTATGTGTCATTTAATCTTATAGAGAAAATTAGTAGATGATTAGCCAATTTGATTAATATATGTGACAATATCCTTTGATGAAATGTGATGATTATGCAGATAAAATAGGATGATGATGGGTAGACCAAAGCCATGGTCAAATTGATTGATTGAGTAAAATTGATAACATGCCAAGGACACATGACATGAATTAAGGACACATAACATTTACTAATATTGTAAATGTTATAGGATCAAGATTTATTGATATGGTTGATCATAATAACATCGATGGCTATTGTTAATGTTATTAAATTAATTTCATGATCTAACACTGAGGGACTTGAAAATGTCAATGATTGAATGATGAGAATGATAGTTTGATCTAACGCTAACAGTCATGATAGTACTGAGGTCAGGTTGATAGGTTTGATAGGTTGATAGGTTTTCAAGGCACTAAAAGCCACAACAATGCCTGGGATTAGACAAATGATGATTGATTTGAGATTTTTGACATGTTTTAGGTTGGTTATGGTTAATTTTGAGTAGATTTGGGGTGATTGCATGTTGATTTGATATGATTTTGATGATGTTAAAATGGTTTTGGGTTGATCAGATATGATTTAGAAATGATCTACAATCGATGTGAAAATGGACATGAATGATGAAGAATATTGTTGAGATATAATAAAATTGGCCAAAAGATGAGAATTAGGGAAATGAGGAAATAGGATGAGTTAGTATGAAAATGTGATGAGACTGTAGATGCAAACCATTTTTAAGCATCTACATTTTGCCCCTCTTCGATGCAATGTGATTTAGAGCATTGTGTTGAAGAATCCATTTGAAAAAGTCATAAAAGCATGCCCTAGTAATGGTGGTATACATTGGTTAGCCTTAATAAATTGACCAACATGGACATATGATAGGTCAATTTTTTCAAAAATGAGAAGACAAAGCCATACAACTGACAAATCACAAATTAGAGCTCAAATGCTAAAGTTATGGGCTCTAGCTTGCAAAAAGGCACCGCGACCAACATAGAAAGTTCCTCTTACACATACTGCATCTCTCCTTACTATCACTACATACCTCTCTACTAAAACCTAGTCTAATTGACTATAGAGCCCTCTGATCACCTCCAAATAAGCTCTAACTGGCTAGGCCCTTCTTGTATTGGTACTAGCATCCCCCTAGTGTAATCCACTAGATCCCCCTCAATGTACATTGCTGCTACATCCACACCTATGTCATCCTCATCACCATCACCCCAACCCTCCTCATAATCATCCCCATCCTCTCCCTCATCATCATCCCCATCCCCATCCCCATCCCCACCCCCACTATCCCTACCCTCCTCATCATCATCTCCATCATCCTCCTCATCATCATCATCCACATCAACATCCTCATCATCCTCTCCCACACCAGAATCATCCTTTCCATCCTCCCCATCATTGTCCTCATCTCCTCCCTCCTCATCATCCCCCTCATCCTCCTCTCCTTCCTCTTCCTCATTATCCTCCTCACCCTACTTTTCTTGTGATCTCACTCATCATATCAACACTACTAGATTTTTCAATAGCCTTGGACAATGCTACATAAACCATCTATCATATTCCACTGTCATGCTTGCATCCACCACATCTATTGCTTCTCCCCATACCCTCGATTGTAGCTCCTCCAAAGTGTGTAAGCCACCTATTTCCTAATAGGATCTCCCCACTCCTAGATCTCTAATTTGGACCATGCAAACAAGGCCATACCTATCAGTACCTCTCATTGCTCCCCAAACTATCTGCATATCCACTTTGGTAGGTACATTTCTATCACCAGTGGCTAATCCCTGTGCACCCTATCAAGTAGCACTCATGTCTATAGTATGTAGATATCATCATCATCCCACTTGGGGAAATCTCTGTATGCTCTCTAGATAAACTATGTCATAGTATCATATTGATGCTTGAAGAACTGAGTGTACCCCAATGGTCCTCATACCAATATGCCTTTGTAACTATATGAATAAGGCATATCCTCCACTAGCTCTCTAACTCTATGAGTGGTCTAAATATTGCAATGTGTTCTTATGTCCATATCTATAACAATATACCCCCAATACTAAATTTCAGCCCACCTCTATATGTTACTTGATGTAGATAGTAGTACATAATCCCCAACATGCATAGTCCCTAGGAAAACATGGTCCCATCCATGACCATCCTCTCTAACACCTGGCCCAATCTGATAGGGAATCCATGTCCATGTCTATCAGGTATTAATAGTCCACCAATAACCTAATAGATCATAGCTATCAGTCACTCATGCCATGCCACCGGTAGCTCTCATTTGATCTCATAATCCTAGATCTCAGCCCTACATCTCCACATCTGAACAACTAGTGTAATGCCATTCACCTAGTAACCAAGTCATATACAACTAAGTCTCCATGAATTAGAATCCTAAGGATGTACCATACATCCTCCAAGGTCACAGTAACCTCCCTTATTGATAGATGGAAAGAACTAGTCTATAAATGCCATCTCTTTGTCAATGCTCTCAATAGGGCTCTATTCTCTCTTACCTCCAGCATAAATTTGATATGATACAACCCAAGTCTTGCTAAGATCTCTCACTCACTAGTAGTCATCTAATGACATAACATTAGGCTCTAAGGCCTATGTCCCCTTGTTTGCAATAAGGGCAGATACTCTTGCATAACCATGTAGACTATGTCAACCTTTTATGGCTTTGCATCCAATTTAACCTACATTTGACCCAAGTTTGACCTAGTTTAAATTTGGTTTGACTAATTTTGAATTTTTATAATCATGTTTTGACTAATTTGAATTTTTTTTTAACTCTTTCTAGGGTTTTGAACATGTCTACCATGTTTCAGGTCATTTCGAGCTCATTTGCATCATTCTGACCCTCTGCCCGGTAGTTGTTTCTTCCATCTGAGCTAGAATTGACTTTTTCTAACCATGTTGGCCTAATTTGACCTATGTTTTCAACTCTTCCTAGGGTTTTTAACATGTGGTCCAAGTTTTGAGTCATTCTAAGTCTATTTACACTCTTTCCAACCCTTTGCATCGCTCTTTGTCAGCATCTGACTAAGTTTGACCAATTTTGACCACTTTGGCCATGTTTGACTAAGTATTACCCATTTTCTAACATCATCCTAGGGTTTTTCTAGTGTATACCAAGTTTTGGGTTGATCCAAGTACATTCAGACCCTTTTAAGAGTCCTAGAGCATCCTAGGGCATAGTTGGGGCCCCCAACTATGCCCATGGTGCACTTGGTCATGCCAACTACACCCATGGAGCACTTGGTCATGCCAACTACACCCATGGAGCACTTGGTCATGCAAAGTGTGCACACTAGCCAATTGGATGCATTTTGGGCATAGTTGGGGTGTTTGATGCCCTAAACTTGCCTCAGGACCTCGTTTGACCCCTGTTTGATCCTCATTTGAGTCCTAAATGCCTAAAAAGCATAGAAAAGCATAAAGTACAAAAAGATAGACTCAATATAATCACTGGAGGTCCTATTTCTATCCATCATTGGTTGGTATGCACTCATTTTCCACAGTGTTGTTCCTTGGGTAACTGGTCAATTCTACTTGCTCTAGAGCTCTTTTCTACCAAACATGAGGGTGAAAATAAATTTCAAACCCTCTACAAGCCCTTTTATAGTCTGTTTCTACTTAGCCAAGTGTAGATGGAGAATCCATGATGCAAGATGCCCATGTGTCATGATTATGTGAAGATTATGTCAATATTATGTAGAATATTTGAATTAAAAATCCATATATCCACAAAAATGGAAATTAGTAAAATGGAAATTAATGGTGAAAAATATGACTTAAGAAATTGTGATTTTCTATGGTTTGAGAATGGAGAATCAATTAATTAATAAATTTAATTAATTGAGGATTTTAGTTAGGAAGAATAATTAGCAATGTGAGATGGAAATGATTGGGAAGACATAGGATTAAGTTATGGGTCATTCAATCCTATAGAGAAAATTAGTAGATGATTGGCCGATTTGATTAATAAATGTGACAATATCCTTTAATGAAATGTGACGATTATGCAAATTGAATAAGATGATGATGGGTAGACCAAAGCCATGGCCAAATTGATTTATTGACTAAATTTGATAACATGTCAAGGACACATGACATGAATTAAGGACATGTAATATTTACTAATATTGTAAATGCTACCGAATCTAGATTGATTGATAGGTTTGATCATAATAACATCGACAAAGATTGTTAATGTTATTAAATTAATTTGATGATGTCATGATATGACACTGAGGGACTCAACAATGTCAATGATTGAATGACAAGAATGACATTTTGACCTAACACTGAGAGTTGTGACAATACTAAGGTCGGGTTAATAAGCTTGATGGATTGATAGGATTCTGAGGCATTGAAAGCCACAAAAATGCCTAGGATTGGATAGATAATCATTGATTTGAGATGTTTGACATGTTTTAGGTTGTTTTTGGTTGATTCTAGGTGATTTTGGGTAGATTTGGGGTGATTACAGGTCAATTTGATATGATTTTGATGATGTTGAAATGGTCTTGGGTTGATCAGATATGATTTAGAAATGATCTACAATCGATGTGAAAATGGATAGGAATGATGAAGAATATTTTTGAGATATAATCAAGTTAGCCAAAAGATTAGAATTAGTGAAATGAGGAAATGGGATGAGTTAGTATGAAAACATGATGAAATTGTAGACGTGAACTAATGTAAGTTACTTGAAAGTATATGGTAGAAAATGTTATATTTTAAAAGAGACTAGGAAAGGTAGATTGAATGTCAAAGGTGATGAAGGCATATTCCTAGGATACTCTAGTAGAAGTAAAACATATAAATGTTTGAATTTTTCTACTCATAAGGTCATAGAAAGTGCACATGTGAGGATTGATGAGTTTTCAAAAAAGAGAGAAGAAGAGAGTAGCAAAGAACCTAAGGATTACAGAAAATTTATTTACTTTGAAACTAATACATTGCCAAATCCATTTTGAAGTTAGTGGACTTCACCTCCTGAGTCCCCAAAATCACCAAAAGCACTCGAGTTGCATCTAGTGCAACCCGAGTCATAGTCCAAAGGACTCAAGTTACAATCAAAAGCTACTAAGTTGTAGCTAGAGAAAATTGAGTTTGAAGGACCTAAGTCATAGATAGTCTGACCCAATCTTGATACAAAAGATCATGATGAGGCTAGTGGAAAAAATGCTAAATCCAAAGTACTTATTTTGGAAAAATATGTCAAAAGGCACCATGCACCTAATTAGATCATTGGAGACAAGTCAAATGGTACAATGACAAGAAAAAAATGAAAAATTCATTTTTTCTTACTGAATTTGAAACTAGATTAGTTAAATATGCTTTAAATAATGAAAGCTAGATTGAAGCAATGAATGAAGAGATAGAACAAATTGAAAGGAATAAGACTTGGACTCTTGTTCCTACACCCAAGGATAGAAATGTAATTGGCACAAAGTGGGTTTTTAGAAATAAGCTAAATGAAGATGGAGAAGTTTCTAGAAACAAAGCAAGGTTAGTATGCAAAGGTTATTCTCAAGATGAAGGTATTGATTATGGTGAAACTTTTGCTCCTACTACAAGATTAGAAGGTGTTAAGGCTTTACTTGCTTATGCTGCATATAAAGGATTTAAAGTTTATCAAATGTATGTGAAATCTTCATTCTTGAATAGAATTTTGAAGAGGAAGTTTACATAGAACAACCTGAAGGTTTTGTAGATCCTAGAAAAAAGTATATGGTTTGTAAACTACACAAAGCATTGTATGATCTCAAACGAGCTCCCAGAGGTTGGTATGAAATACTTCATAACTGCTTGATAAAGATTGGTTTTCAAAGGACAAATGATAACAATAGCCTATATATCAAAGAATGATCAGCCAAGAAGACTGTGTTGGCAAAAATCTTTATGGATGACACATTGTTTAGTGGAAATGATGACTTGTGTAAATCTTTTTTAGAAGAAATAAGTATGCAATTTGAGATGTCCATGTTTAGAGAGATAAAAAAATTTGGTGGATTGAAGATTCAACAAAAGAAAGATGGTATCTACAATACTCAATCCAAATATATCAAGGAGATACTAAAGAAGTTTAGAATGGAGGATTCAATACCAATTGGAACACCTATGTCTAATGGACATAAACTTTCCAAAAATGATGATTCCAAGGAAGTAGATTAGACCACATACTGATGAATGATTGGAAAATTGCAATATGCAGTGCATACAAGGCTTGATATTGTATTATTAGTTGGTATGGTGGCAAGATTCTTAGAAAATCCTAAAGAAAATCATATGATGGCAATAAAGAGAATCATGAGGTATCTAAAGGGTACTGAAGACTATGGATTGTGGTACAAGAAAGGAGGCACTTTAGATTTGAAAGCCTTTACTAATGTTGATTGGGTAGGAAGTGTTGATGATAGGAAGAACACCAGTGGTGGATCATTCTTTCTTATTAAAATACTAGTGTCTTGAACAAGTAAGAAGAAAAATTGCATTTCTCAGTCTATAGCAGAAGTAGAGTATGTTGTAGCAGCAGTTAATTGTTCCAATATTGTTTGGTTCAAGAAATTGTTGCCAGGTATGAAGATAGAGATCAAGGATCCAGTGTTTATCTTTTATAATAACACCAATGCAATTAATATATCAAAGAATCTTGTGATACATACCAAAACCAAGCACATTTCAATAAAATATAATTTTTTGAGAGAATTGGTTCAAGATAAAGAGGTAAGATTGGAATATATATCAATACTAAAGAACAAATTACAGGCATATTCATTAAGCCATTACCTAAGGATGAATTTTTGTATCTAAGAGGTAAGTTAGGGGTTATTCCCCTATCTAAAGCTCACTAAATAAGGTTTAGTGATGCATCAACAAGTGCATGTTGAAGATCAATCAGGATGATGTAGTAACAAAAGAGAAAAATACATATGAATCTATACATGAGGTACATTGGAACTCACTGTATATTTTTCTCAGAATGAGATGTCAAAGAGGTAGAGTTTGATGGCATATCACATAAATTTTCTAGAAAGGGAGAGTTGTATGTCATATTAAAGAGGGAGAATCTAGTCATACATTAGTTAGAGATGTCAAAGATAATTAACTTGGTTTGATATCAAAATGGTAGAGTTTGTTGATAGAGGGAAAAATTGAAGACAAATAGAGTTCACACTAATAGAGGGAGTTCCCATAGATGAGAATCAGAATGAAACTAAAGATATTATCTATACCATTATTTTTCACTAAAATTTCATTGTATTATGACATGTTGTGTTGTCATCAATGTCAAAGAGGGAGATTGTTGAAAACAAATAGTTAATTGTATATTTTCTTTGATGTTACACAAAATGTCATAACTTTAATAGTCAATGTATGTCGAGCTCACTTGGGCAATGAAGATAGTTTCCAATGTATACCAGACATTCTAGTGTTCTCCAATTTTAGAAGATAGTATCTACCAAGTTCACTCGGGCATTGAAGAAAAGTTCACAGAAGTTGAGTGTTAATCAAGCTCACTTGGGTAACAAAGGAAAGTTGGATGGAACTAGTGTTAACTGAACTCACTCTATTACCAAAGGAATTTTGTGAAGATGCATTGTTAATCGAGTTCACTTGGTTAATACATGAAAATCATTTGTGAGTTAGTTTCTACCAAGTAGGGTCAGCTAATGAAGGATTTTCTTGTTTTGGAATATTGAGTTTAATGGATTTGTTTGTCGCCTATAGACAATTGAGGAGATGAATATCAATTATTCTAAGATGTATTCAAGCTAAATTAACAATATGTATGATATAAGTATAAATTCAAGTTGAGGATTGAATGTGGAAGTATATAGAAGAATAGAAGATGCTAAGAGGAAGAAAATTAGAAGGATAAGAAGAATATCCTTGAGGACTTGCAAAGATACATTTGATTAGGAAGGATCAAGTATTTGAGCCAGAATTGAGATCTAAAATTAGCAATATAGTTGCATCATAAATCAGGTCATCTCATTGTTACTCTCTAACCATTGTAGTAGTGATCTAAATCTCTTAACAAAGTTGGCTTAACGGCTATTTGTAAATCCTCTAACAAGGTGGCACATCTAGATTGGAGTTTCTAAAGACCTCTAACAAGGCCACACCTAACAGGGTGATTAAATCCTCTGACAGGGTTAGCTAATGAAGGATTTTCTTGTTTTGGCATATTGAGTTTAATGGATTCATTTTTTGGTTCTAGCTGACTAAAGAGATGAATATTAATTATTCTAAGATGTATTCAAGCTAACTTGATAATGTGTATGATATAAGTATAAGGTCAAGTTGAGAATTGAATGTGGGAGTACATGGAAGAATAGAAGATGTTAAGAGGAATCAAATTAAAGGATAAGTAGAATATCCTTGAGGAGTTGCAAAGATACATTCGATCAAGAAGGATCAAGTATTTGAGCCAAAATTGAGATCTAAAATCAGAAATATAGTTGCATCATAAATTAGGTCATCTCATTGTTACTCTCTAACGATTGTAGCACTGATCTAAATATCTTAACAGAGTTGGCTTAACAGTGACTGAGGAGATGAATATTAATTATTCTAAGATCTATTCAAGCCAACTTGACAATGTGTATGGTATAAGGTCAAGTTGAGGATTGAATATGAGAGTATATGAAAGAATAGAAGATGCTAAGAGGAAGCAAATTAGAAGAATAAGAAGAATATCCTTGAGGAGATGAAAAGATACATTCGATTAGGAAGGATCAAGTATTCAAGCCAGAATTGAGATCTAAAATCAGCAATACAGTTGCATCATTAATTAAGTCATCTCATTATTACTCTCTAACCATTGTAGCAGTGATCTGAATCCCTTAACAGAGTTGGCTTAATAACTATTTGTAAATCCTCTAATAAGGTGTCATTTTCTAGATTGAAGCTTCTAAAGACCTCTAGCAAGGCCACTCCTAATAGGGTGATTAAATCTAATGACAAGGTCACACCTAATAGTGTGTTTTGTAACCTTTAATAGGGTTGGCTCCTAACAGGGCTCACTTCAAAAGAGTGAAAAATAGTAACTAGTCGTAATTGGTGGTTTTTCCCAAATTGAGTTTCCACATTAAATATTGGTGTCACTTTTGTTCATGCTATTTATTTCATGTGTATGCAACTAAGTTAATTAAGTTTAATCATAGATAATATCCTAAGATTTTCATATTAAGTATTTACCAAGTTACAGTGTTTACCAAGTTACAACATATTATCAGTATTAACCGAGTGCCTTTATGTTTACTAAGCTACTGTAATCTTTAGTATATTTTATGTTCTATGCTTACATCTAAGGGATTGGGGATTTATTTTAGTGGTAACTTATTCACCCCTACCCTCTTAGTTACTCCTCTTATATTTCCAACAATATGCTCTTCTTTTGGTATAAATTTATTTGTATGATTTCTCATTGCTAAGCATATTTATTTCTTTTTCAGTTCATATATAATATGAGCAAATGAGGATTCCCTTATTTTTATTTTAGTCACTAGCACCCATTTCCATTTTGCATTAGTTTTATCCTGCAACTCCTCTAGAATCATCTTTCCTAATTCTATAGGTGTATAATTATACTTCACCATCATATTTAAAAATACTTCTTCTATGTTACTTTTATCAACATTACTTAAGGTATCATACTTTATATAATGGAATTCAACTAGTCTTGCACTACTCCTTATGTTCTCACATACCTTATCTAGGTCTTGTAGCTTCTTGTGTATCATAATTCTAAATTGCCTCAAGTAATCTAACTTGGTCCTCTTTGCTTCCTCTTCTTCATCATCCATTTTTACTATGAGCCTTCTCCTTAGTTTCTTCATTGGTTTGGTTGGCTTGGCTTCCTCAAAGGAAATCTTCCATTTTATTAAGCTCTTAATTTGATCTAGTTTGTTATCTTGAGAAATCCTTTCTTCTAAGGCATGTAAACTGTAGTGTTATTTTTTTTGGTCCTTTTTCTTATCTCCCTTGGTGGTGTAGGTGTTAGCTTTGTAACAATATTCTTTAAACTCTTCTTTGCCTCAGGCTCCAAAATAAAAATTTATTTATCTTTGATTGGATTTTTCATGGTAAATATTATTTCCTTTTCTTTACCTTCTATTACTTTTACTTCTTCATCACTACTCAAATCTTCACCTTTGCCTTCTATAATTTGTAATATTGCCTCACCAAATGTACCTTCCAAATTTTTTACCATCTTCTTTCTCTTTCTTTCCATTTTAGGCACTTTAGTTTACATCATGATTTTGATCTTTTCTATTTCATATGTGTCAAATGGCTCAACATCCTTGTCAATAGCCTCATCTAGTAGTTCGGTTATGAAAATATTCCAATAGCCTCAACTAATGCAATTATTGGTATAAATTCTTGAGTATAGGTCCAATATGTATCAATCAAGAAAAACATGTTGTCATAGCACTTTACTACCAACGATTTAGGTATTCTTGACCTATGTTTCATCTTTTGTTTGAACTCTTCAAAATACCCATCTATGAATTTCTCAAGTCATCTCCCAACTATTTAATAAACTCAACAATTTGCTTTATTGTTGGCTTCTTCTTACTCCAAGTTGCATTACCCATAGTAGGGAATTAAATTTTCACATAAAGGATATGAAAACCAATAATGAGCCAAACTTACAAATTGTGTTCTTTTCTTTCCTAATAATTTTTAGGTTCCAATTGTTGAAGTTGTAAGTTGGCAAGATCATATGAATGATCTTTCTTCACAATTTTCCATCATATGTCAATTTTATAGTCCCTAATTGACATGATTGATGAAATTTGTGAGTCATTACCCTTTCTGCAAAGTCTAGCTTGGAATCCTTGATGGTGGAGATTGGCATTCCTTACTTGTTCCATTTTACCAAATACTTACCTCAATCACTTCTCTCCCCTGGAAATAAATAGATCTCACTTTATCTAGAATAGGATATCTAGTAACATAGTGAATGATTTTTTTGGTGATTATAATTAGTCCTCCTTCTAACCATAATTCCTATTCGAATTCTTTTAGAATAAATGAGAGGGGGGGTGAATCAGTTATTCAAGGTCCAATAATGTCCAATACAACTTTTTCTTTCTATCCTTTTTTCTTTCTTGTCAAAACCTTAATGACATATAATTGAAATTATCATGCATGAAATTGAACATTAAACAATCATGAAAAATAAACATGCATCAATACCTAGAAACCCTCCAAGAATAAGAAGGTAAAACTGGGGTGGGAATGATACCCACAAAATTATTGTGCAATAGATTTCAACCACTTCTGATGGTTTGCCCTGTTAAAGGCTTTACACACTATCAGATGTGACCCTGTTAAAGGATTTCTACACCTTATTAGGAGTGTTCCCTGTTAGAGGACTTATGAACATTCAACTTAGAATGCCACCCTATTAAGGGATTTACATAGAACTGTTAGGCCCACCCAAGTCCATGGGATTTATAGTCACATTCTCAAAAGAATCTTTTATCCCTCTCTAAGGATCTCCTATCCTTCTCTTGAGGATCTCTTATCCTTCTCCTGGAGATCTTCTATCCTCTTCTTGAGGCTTATCCACCTAGCTATTAAGCTAACCTAGCAATATAGGATTTCAATATCTAATACAATGGTAAGAAAGTATTAGAAAGGTTTTGACCTAAAAAAGATAGCAAATCTAACCTTGAAAATTTTAGATCACTCTTTAGTTCTTTTCTTTTCTTGGCTTTTCTTCCTTGCAGTGCTGATAGTTTGTTCACCCTTCAAGATCTCTCTCCTTGATTTCTTCCACTCATTATGCCAATGTACTCTATGGTCACTTGATCAACTCAAAGTCTTGATGCTTTGTTCTTACTCCTCACTATGTCCTCTTCTTGACACTTCACACTAGCCTTCTCTTGGCTTCTTCGCATGACCACACTTGTGACCAACTCACTCTCTCACTGTTTTGATCTCTGACCTATAACTCCTTATAAAGAAGTTATGTTCTTCATTTCTTGTTCATCAATTTGATTTGATCTGAGAGAATGATATTGTTTTCCCTCCAAATTATTTCTTCCAAAAACTTCATGATAAGTCCATCAGTATGTGCCTTGAATTGGTTTGCATGGTTTACATAAAATTCTATGACATCTACTCATCATCCTTATCATCCAACTAATTCACAAAATTCAATGTAACAAACTTATCATTACTAATCTAGCAAATCTTTTTGACTTAACAAATAATGTAGCAACTCAACATCATTGGTTTACTGATGCTCAGCATTAACTGGGTCTAGATTGCTTGGCATCCTCTGTAGTTTTTTCTTTACTCGAAACCTAAAGCTTTCTTGTATTGCTCAACTTCTACTATTTTCTTGAATCACTCAACTTCTATTTACTCCATAGTGCTCAACTCCTGTTGGATCCTGAGTTACTCGACTTCTACAACATTTAGTGTTACTCGACACCCGAAGGATTGCTTAGCACCTTCTATGTTACTCAGCACCTGAAGGATTGCTCAACACACACTAAAGTTGAACTTGCTCGACTTTAACTAGTTTGCTTGGCACTCACAAATGAACTTAGTCAGGTTCTACAAATGACTTAGTTAAACCTTACATCTTTGATGTGTCTTAGTGTGTCCATTCCCTATGTCTTAGAATATGTCATCAATACACTATTTCATCAATGGCTTAGATGATCCTTATACTTCATTACAACATCATAACTTCAACCTTTCTCTAGGTGCTCTAGTTACATCTAATTGATTGTCTCCTCCTTGTCAATCAACCAATTGATAGTATTTGGATCACTTAAGCAATTGTCATTCCTGCAAGTAGCAAGTTTGACATCAATGAAAAAATAATGATTGAAAGCATTCTTTACCAGTTCCATCATTCTTCATTCATGATCTTTTCAATTATTTCCAAAAAATTTCATGTCATGCACACGACTTAAATTTTCTTGATCCATTATGCTTTGAAAATCTTAGAAAAATTTAGCGCAAGAGTTACCCTTTCTCAATAATATGTTTGTATTCCTACTTTAGTTTTCCATCAACACAAAGCTTCTCATATAAATTTTGTAGTTCAAAGTCTCTTATTTCACTAATTTTGTAGATATAACAAAATCTAACATCATAATTAAGATTACCCTAGGTGGGACAAATGATAGGGCTCCAAATGTGTCTCTTTTAACTACTATTTTAGACTATGCCTTGGATTTAGGTGGATTGCAAGTTTCATTACAAATCAATTGATTGTCACTAACCTTCGATGATGCTTCTTTCTTCATTATAGAGAAACTTGATGCCATTCTTCATGTTTAGGGTTTGATCTTCTAACTCCACTTTTCTCAGTAGCAATACAGCCCCTGAATCACACTCGATTACTAATGACACACTGTGAAATCTTCACTCAAATTATTGCTCAAGAGTCTAGAATTTCTCTAGCTATTTTATCTATTGAAAAATAAAATGCATGGTGTGTATAATGATTGATGAAATATCTTAGAAATGTTAAAACATTCAAATTAGGGTCTTATTAATGTATTGCGCATATAGTTGGTGTGCAATAGCTATCTTGGCCATCTCTGTAAAACTTGGCAAACATACTTTCTTTAGTTTTTCTCAATCGATACCACTATAATATCGAACTTGATCTATGTTCCAACTTGATTACTATAGTACCTCAGTCCTTACTAGCATTTTAAGACTCCAAAACTGGCACATGGTCATCACAAGATTTTCAACTCAGCTCCATAATACAAAACTTTATATTTGTCCTCATGCATCTTATATCATGTTGATATGGAATTTTATGAAAATAATCTTAGGAAGTGATGTATGATGTATTGTTTTGAAAACATAGTTCCATACATACCTCTTTATTTAGTTTGAGGTGGGGGGATCACCTAATCTATTGGATTATGTGATTAATATTTCACCATTTGCATTTTTGCTTCCATCTAATTTCTTCTTCCAAGTTTGATTCATCTAAGTTCTTACTTCTTCCATATTGACCATTACTTTCTTCATTATTGTATACTGGTGCTTAGATCCTACACTCTTTTCTTAGTGATCGCCGTTCTAATAGTGAAAACATATTAGGCCAAAGTTTTTCCAATTCTTTCTTTTGAAGTGTATCTTCAGACAATTTGCTACAATATGTCCATTCTTATTGCATAGCTAACAAGTGACCCAAGTATTGTAATCTCAACCTACTATATTATCTTGTCTATATACATCACCTTGATTCTTAGGTGTCTAGTTAGGTTTTGCATTAGATATGAAATCTTGTGCCTTGTGACCATACTTTTAACATGTATGGTAGTAACCTTCAAATCTATAAATAATTGGTTTATTATTGGCCTTTGATCTACATTCAAGTGCTCAGTGTCCATAAATTTTGCAATCAAAGAAATTTTAATTAAATTTGGGTTTAGGATTACCAATTTTTCTCTTGCAAATATTTTCTACAAGTCCTGGTTTTCCACAATAATAGCATGTAGGATTCTTGTTCTTTCATTTTATAGTCACATTCCTTTGATACCTTTTCTTTCATAACTCTACTTTGCTTGAAACCTAATAGGAAATCAACCTAGCCTAATCTAGAAGTATCATGAGGTCTTCTTTGTGCTTTCATCTTCTCATCAAGATTATTTATGGATTATTTAGGTTTGCTCATCCTTTCAATGAATTCATTTTCACCTTTTCACTCAAATTTCAATATGTCATTCTCAAATTTTAGACTCACAATCTCTAACTCTTTTCTAGTATTTTCTTTATTAGAACCCAATAACTTTTTGACCATGTCAAATTGATTGTGTGCCACTTTTTTTTACCTTAGTGATCTTTTCATCTAGTATTGTAGCTATTTGCCTCTTGTCTTCATCAGTCATTGCCTTGTCATCCTCAACTTTGTTATTTTGTTCCATGACTTCACATAACCTTATTGAATGAATTTCATATTCTCTTTTCAATGCTCTGGCTTCTTTACTCAAATACTTGTTCTTATCAAATAGTATGAAATGATTGCATCAAACTCACTAGATCTACCTTCATAAAATAATTTTTAAATAATTTATTCTCTGTATTGTGTGTCATTTTGTTAAATTGCCATATCTTTCCTTCTCTTTAAGGATTTCCTCAATGTCTCCTTTGTAGTCTTAACTTTTTTAAATGCAAGATGAGCATCAAAAATTTTTATTTTCAATGATCTTTCCCATTTTGTAGGTTTCAATTCTCCAATATCTTTGACTCCCAAGTGGTTAGACTTCTACTAAGAGAACATAAATATGATACCAATTATTGGAAATATAATAGGGAAAGTAAGATATGAAAGGGTGGGGGGGGTGATTTAGGATCTATAAAAATTTAGCACTTTGAACATGAACCATATTTGATAACTTCACTACTAATGCTTATCCCTACTTAACCTTATGCCAAATAAAACATTCACTAAAATATGAAATCAAATCTACTATCAAATAACATGAATAACACATATAAGAAATTGATCAACACATGATATGAGATATGGTAACACAGAAACCCTCCAAGGTGAAGGTAAAACTATGATGGGGATGACAACCACAAAGATCTTCACTACTGCAACAATAAAGTGTACATATTAAAGTTATAATGTTTGATCACTTCTACTGATCTACCTTGTGAGGAGTCTACCCTATTAAGAGATTAAAAGACTATTCAGTCTACCTTTATTAAAGGATTTCACCTCACATCTAAGTGAGTACTCTCTAGGATACTTATAAAGGTCTATTAGGACACTTTGTTAAGATATTTACCCTGACATACCCATTAGAATGGATCAATACCTAGTCCTTTAGTTTGCACTTCAATTTTGATGAAAAACTTCCTCTATCCAATATAATAACACCTCTCTATGATTGATCTTTAACGACTCCTCACTTTACTTCTCAGTCACCTCTATCTTTCACCTATCTAATTCACCTTAAAAAATTTATCTAAACTTCTAATTTTCAACCTCTTTGAACTATGTCTAAAACCCTCCTTGAATAGTTGTTTGGAGAACCTTCTAGATCATGATCAATGATCTAGATTCATCCCATTTGTTTCTTGGTCCCTCTAATTTTTTGAATTGGTTAATTACCTTACATAGGGATTGATCATATGTGATTGCACACATAATTAGTGTAGTGCCTTTCGTGTTTTTTGTCTTTACCTAGTTGTTTATTTTGACTCAAGAGATACTTGATACTCTTAGTTTGTACCTTGAGATGATCAGAGGGTCAGATGTTATATTTTGATTCAATACCATAGATGTTATACTATTATGTTGTTCAATTTATCATATTTGCATATAGATGCTATTTTGAGATGACATTGGATCTATGATGATATTGAGTTATATGGTTTATTGGACATATTGTGGGTTATGTTATGAGATGGATTTTATGCTATGGTTATTCACTTCATTCTCGTTCTTTAGGCTTTCTGTGAACGTGAGTGATGTAAATGGATTAATTAGTTAGTTAATGCTTTTATTGCTTTGGCTATTAAATTATATTATATGGAGTTGCACTTGATCGTGTGTTTTAGTGTGTAGGAATTATATCCCTGGTAGTGGAAAATGGAGTTAGTTATTTAGCTATTCATATTTTACCAATGTCGTCCTTGTATGGTCAATGTATCCTTATTTTAATTATTTTAATTAAAACCTTTTAGTGATTAGTAAATGTGAACTCATTTGCATTATGTGATTAGACCAGTAAGCATGTCTATGCATTTAGAGGTTCGCTCTGTCACAAAAGTGTTAAGTGATTTTTTGTGTTTTTGGGTTTTCAAGCTTTAAATCTTTTTAGATTTAATTGTTGGAAGCTTTTCCTTAGGGGAATTTCCATTATGAATAATAACCTATTTTCATTTGGGTCGATTTGGGGTTTAGCTACTCCAGCTGGCTATTTTCCATAATCAACTATTCACTCAAAAAGTGAATAAGTATTGAAAAAGTGAATTCATTATTCACTTCTCACATTTTAGAAATAGAAATTTGAGAGCTAATTTGGAAATTCTCTTCTAAAGGATTGGTTCTCTATTCATTCTGGGAGCTTGGTTTTCTTTTTTTTCTAGGAGTTATGAGTGTGGGATTTTTGCAAGATTAGTCTTGTTGGATCTGGCTTGGGGAGTTTTTGCTTTGCCATCATTTTTAGCAATTTTAGTAGAGTACTTATTTTATTCTGTAGGTTTCAAATTTGGCCCCTTTTGCTGTCAAGTAGGGCCTCCTGTTTCATCATTTTTATTATGTTTTAGCTTCTATTTCTTGTAGCAATATGCTAGGAGGCTGAGAACTAGTGTTCCCCTTCATTTCTATTTGTTAGTTCTACTAGTTGGTCAGGTATGAACATTTTCCCTATTTTTAGGATGGGGGTTTTGGTTTTTGAGCTATTATGCTATTCATTTTTGCATACGATGCCCAATTTCATTTATTTTTGGATTTTTTGGGTTTTTGCACCCAAAGGCCAAATGAGTTTTAATTTTGGAATTTTTCCAAAATTTGGGGTTTTTACCTCATTTTGTGTGTTGACCTATTTTCTTGAGTTTTCTTAGCATAATGTGGTTCGTGGACCTAGATGATCTATTTGGATATCATTCAGACCACTATTGCATCTTTATGTTGCATTGGGATGCATGTTGCATCCATCCTCCCAAGTCTATTTCGATTGAGTGACTTTATGCTTGTGTTCTCATCCAGTCCTTGTGTTGATCTTCATGATGGTGGTATGCCACACATGAGTATGTACACATAAATTTTTTTGGTGACCTACGGGGCCTGATCTTTCGTATTTCTTCCAAAAGTTATGATCTTTGGGGTTGGGTTGGGATTTTGCATGCCTACAAGCACTCATTGTTGGATGAGCATGGGTAGGGTAGGGTAGCATATGGAGGGGGCTTCTACCTCGTATCCTAGTGACCTTGTCCCATAGGGTTGGCAAAGGAAGTTTTAAGTAAGTGATAATTAAATAAAACATTGGGTGGTAATAAAACTTAAGATAATAAAATGTGTGTGTGGGGCCCTCCGTTGAGGAGTTGAAATGCACAATCCAAGCGTGGGCTTGTCGATGCCAAGTGACTCTCCATGATGTCAGCCCCTACTTAGCAACCTATTGAGATGTCTAACCAGGACCCCTAGTTTATTCATTATCTATGTCTCGGATTTAGTCATCATACTACTTGGCATGTGTGTTAGCCATGGATTTTTTTTTGTGTGTTTGTGGTTGGATCATTATCTCCATCAGCATAGTGAGTGTGGACCTATGGGTGCAATGTGGTTGGGAGGCATAGCTACCTACACCACTACTAGGGTTTGGTGTATAAAGATAGTCTATTATCCTAGTGCGACCATTGTTGGATGTGTTCACTTGGTACTTCAGGTTTTGGAGTATGCTTTCTTGTGATTTATGCTTTCATTAGGATGCTTGTTTATCATGTTTGATGATGTTAGTTTTGACACATTTCTTTATGATGTTGATTAGCATATGATAGATGATGTTATCTACTTATAGGATTATCTTATGCTTTACTTCTAGCATTTTAGATTTCCTTATGCTTGTTGTAGCATGTTTAGTAGTGATGTCCCTATTATGATAGTACCAACAATTTTTTCATTGGCTTGGGATGTTACATGTGGGGAATGGCTAGGACCCACGATGGTCTTATGATGCCATTGATGGTTGGGAGGAACTGCATACTTAGTTATTTTGTTCATTGCAATGTTAATTGTGTTATTGCGATGTTGCTTTCAGTACACTGCAATGTTTCCTCTGTACTTTTACTTCTTACTATTTTTTAGATGGTTAGTTGTGGTTTTTTCCATCTTTCATATTCAATTTGAGTGTTCTTGCCTCGAAATATGGATCTAGTACTCCTCGATGTGGAGGTTTTATTCTCTATTTTTTCTAGGTGACCTTTTGTCATCATGGTGCAATACAATAAAGTATCGCATGCCCATTAGGATTCTTTCGTGCAATACTAGAAAGTGTCACACCCCTTAGAATTAAATATCATGCGATACTGGAAAGTATCACACCTCCTTCGAAGAAATATCGTACAATACTGGAAACGTATCGCACACCCTTGAGAGAAGTATCGCTCAGTCCCTGAAAGTGTTGCCCTTCTTCTTTAGAAATATCATGTGACACTGGAAAGTATCACCTAGTGTTGTATTAAAGTATCACCTAGAAATTGCAAAAACCTATGTGGATGGGTAGCGGGCACTTTCTAGTTTGGTCCAAACTTTTTGGGAATTGTTTTGGATACCCTCTTTAGTGTTCTTCAATCCTTTGGTGTTTCATTTTGAATTCAGCATGTTTTGTTTTCCTTTGGGGTTTAAAATATATTATTTGAGTATAAGTTGCTTATACTTAACATATATTTTAATATATGCGATGATTCATTTGAGATAGGTTCCAGACCTCTACAGGCTAAGATAAAGATTCTAGGAAAGTTTAGGACTTTAGAAATTTAGATTTAGCCAAATTTTAGGGCTTCAAGATTTTAGACTTAGCCAATTTTTAGGAATCAACTTTTGTTTGTTAGCTTGGTTGATCTCATATGTTTTCTTATTTGTGATTTTGGTAGTAGTGGCATTTAGAGATATGTTGGTGTTTGGATGATTGTTAGTCTTATGTTGTGATCTTTATGATCTATGTATGTTGTTGTTATGTGCACTTACACTTGTAAGCAAAACAATTATCTTTCTTGTATTTCATCCTTGTTTCCAAGGATCTTTTGGGGGACATTACATCCGGTATCAAAGTCCATGTTGCAACAATGGGATCTATATGTTACGCTTCCACTATGGTTTTTTTTGTTGTTGTATATTGCTATATTATGTTTGATTATTTGATATCTTGTCAGTTCATGCTTTCGACTCTTATGCTTATGATCTAACTTTTTTAACATCACCTTGTTGTTCCCACAGTGATGCCTCCTACACATAGACCTAGTGGCCGTGGTGGTACCCATAGTGGTAACCATGGAAATGAACATCGTAAAGAGGAATGTTTGGATGAAGAGGAAAAATGAGGTAACAATGCTAATTAGAATCTCTTGGGGGCATTGATGTTAGTGCTCCAAGAAATTCTTACTCATATCGGCCCTTGTGTTGAGGAGCACCAACATGATCAGGAGTGGGAAGAGGGATCTCATCATGGAGAGTCCCACCATTTGGAGCATAGAGAGGAGGAACATGAGCATGAGTGGGAACATTCTTGTACACCACCTAGTGGTAGGAGATAGTGATGGAGGGGCCATGGCTGGGATGATGCTAATCTCACTTAGATTGAGATGATGCAAGAACTTCAGAGGTCCAAACCACCAGAGTTTGATGGCCAAGGAATGGGACTCAAAGCTAAGACCTGGTTACTTGATATGGGGCATTGTTTCTCATTATTACCTTATGGGAGCAACAAAAGGCCCATTGTATTATCACATAGCTAAGGGAACATGGTTCCATTTGGTGGTATGGAGAGAATGTAAGGATTGGTATCAATATCACAGATCTCACCTGGGAGATCTTTGAGGAAAGGTTTAGAGAGAAGTTTCTATCACCATAGTATCATGAAGCTTGCATTAATGAATTCTATGAGCTTAAATAGGGATTTATGATAGTTAATCAATATGAGAAGATGTTCCTTGGTCTAAAATAGTATTCAAGCTATAGGTATGATGATGCACTCGTCACCCAGCATTTTGTTACGGGTCTCAAAGACTCCATCACTGGAGATTTATATGCTCATCAACCGAGGACACTTGCTCTTGCCATGGAGGAGGCAATGATCATAGAGAGAAATGTGGCTAGGGGGTACAATGGTAAATCTAGTTCTCAAAATCAAAGTGCATGACCTTTAGGGTAGGATGCACAGTATTCTCAGTCCTCTGGAAAGGCCTAGACCTAGTCAGCACCCTCTCAAGGTGCTTCTCATTGTAACCAATAGAATGGTTATTGGACCAAAGGTGGTCAATCTTCCAGTACCTTAGGGAAGAAAGGAGATAGCTAGCACCAAGGATAGAAGTCTCAGTAGGATCATCCTCCTTAGAGTGTTCAGCCAAATTCTAGAAGGGGTAGTGCACCTTATCCTAATGCTACCCAAGGTGGTCATGGGACAAGACCCAACTTTTCTAGGAATTGTTATTCTTGTGGCCAGCTTGGCCATAAATCTTATGATTATTTGATCAAGCCATCCATAGGACCTAGTAAGGGTGTAGTGAGATCTGAGCCTACTATAGGAGATGTAGGTCAAAATCACAAGATTTTTGTAATGGTTGACAACCTCCAAGCTAAGAATCAAGGTACGGTAGTCAAGGCTATAGGTACATTGCATGGTATTTCAACTTTAGTTTTGTTTGACTCAGTTGCTTTAGATTCTTTCATATCACCATCTCTTGTTTAGCGATGTGGGCTAGTGACAATGTGTTAGGTTGATAGGTGGTAGGTTGAGTTAGCTACAATTTCTAAGGTGGTTGTTTACTCATTGGTTAGGAGTTGTATTTTGAATTTGGGAACCTTCACCACCATAGTGGATTTATGCATTCTACCTCTGGGATCATATGACATTGTGTTGGGCATGGATTGGCTAACCTCCCATTAGGAAAATATTGATTTCCATCATAAGGTGGTATAGTGTGTTGATGACATAGGTGGGCAGGTGGAACTTTTGGGAGTTTAGAGACCAGTCTTGCTTTGTATGATCTTAGCTAATCAGCTGAAGTAGACTGTGTGAAAGGGTTACCATTTATTTCTTGTGTCTCTTAGTGATCTTGAGGAAGCCAAGAGCCATATGGTGACACTTGATGATCATCCACTCCTTTATGAGTATGCGGATGTGTTTCTTGATGAGATTGTACGTATGCCACCACAATGTGACATTAATTTTTGAATCAATCTTGTACCTGTAGCAAAGCCAATTTCATGAACTCCTTATGGCATGACTACTTAGGAGTTGAGTGAGCTCAGATTATAGTTGGAGGAATTGTTGGCCAAGGGTCATATTTGTCCTAGTGTATCCTCATGAGGTGCACCAGTCATCTTTTCAAAGAACAAGGATGGTTCATTGCATTTGTGCATCGATTACTGACAGTTGAATAAGGTGATGGTGAAGAATCATTATCCTTTGATGAGGATAGATGATTTGTTTGATCAAATGAAGGGAGCACAAGTGTTCTCAAAGATTCATTTGAAGTTGGGATATCATCAGCTTTGTATCTAAGAGGCTAATATTCATTGAACACCTTTTTCGTACACGGTATGGGCATTATGAGTTCATAGTTGTACCCTTTGGGTTAACCAATGCACCATCTATGTTTATGAGTCTGATGAATGGCATGTTTCACACTTACCTTGATCAATTTGTCATTGTATTCTTGGATGACATATTGATCTATTCAAAGACTATGGAGGAACATGAAGTCCATCTGCATTAGGTATTGCAATGCTTGAGAGACCATCAGTTGTATGGCAACTTGATTAAATGTGGATTCTTCTAGTCGAAGGTGAAGTATTTGGGACACATCATCACTGGTGATGGAATTGCAATAGATCTAGAGAAGATTTGTGCTATCATGGATTGGCCAATACCCACTAATGTCTAAGAACTTTGTAGTTTCATGGGATTAGTGAGCTATTACCATCACTTCATGAAGGATTTCTCACAAGTAGCTCATCACATCACTTCTCTTCAGAGGAAAGGGAAGAATTTTGTTTGGTCAAACTAGTGTGAGGCAACATTTAATGCTCTTAAGGAGTGTTTGACCAATGCACCAGTCCTTGCAATACCCAATCCTATAGGTGATTTCCTGGTTTGCACAGATGCTTTGTTAAGATGGTCAAGTGATTGCATATGAGTCTAGGAAGCTCAAGGACCATGAGCTTAACTACCCCACTCATGGTTGTAGTGCATGCCCTTGTCCATTGGAAAAATTTTCTTTTGGGACACAGGTTTGAGTTGCATAGCGATCATAGGAGCTTGTAGTATATCTTTACATAGCCAAACCTAAATGCATGACAACATCATTGGATGAAGTTCCTTTGCAAGTATGACTTTGATGTTCATTAAATTAAAGGGAAGGAGAATGTCATCATAGATGTCTTGAGAAGAAGGTGACATGAGGTATCAATGATGTCATTGGGAGTGAATTTGAAAGGTTGTATCTTGGAGGCCTTGCCTAGTGACACTTTGTATCATGAGGTGAGGGCAGAGATCGAGTCTAGACGTACCCTTGAGGGAATATTTTTAGGTTATGTACTTGAGTCTAATGGACTACTACATCACATGGGGTGTATCTATGTACCAATGTTGGGTGATCTTCATACCTTAGTTTTTTCATAAGCGCATCATGCATTGTATTCTGCACATCCTAGAGTTAAGATAATACATGTTGATCTCAAACAATTGTACTTCTGGGTAGGGATGAGACACAATGTTTCTAATTTTTTTGCTAGATGTCTTGAGTGCCAAAGAGTGAAGGTAGAGCATCAACATCTAATAGGTCTTTTGTAGCCACATACCATTCTAGAGTGGAAGTGGGATATGATATCCATTGACTCTATCATAGGGTTTCCTATGTCATCATGGAGACATGATTGTATCATGGTGACAATGGACAAATTGTACAACGTAGCACATTTATCACCCATGAGAGCATCCTACACAGCTTCTTCTGTAGCAAATTTTTTCTTGGTAGATATTGTTCATTTGCATGGGATTCCTCGTCTAATCATTTTGAATAGAGATCTAGTATTTACTTTTGCACTGTGGATGTCTCTCCAGCATGCTTTGGGCAAGTAGCTCAATTTTAGTTCAGCTTATCACCTAGAGACTGATGGTTAGATTGAGAGAGTGAATCAATTTTTGGAGGATATGCTTCCCATGTATGTTATGGATAGGCAGGTGGGAGGACTATTTGTACCTTGTTGAGTTTGCATACAATAATGGGTATCATAGTTCTCTTGGCATGTCACCTTTTCAGGCCTTGTATGGTAGACCATGGTGTACCCCTTTGAGTTGGGATCCTTTAGAGGACCGAGTTCTTTTGGGTCTAGAGATGCTTCAGGATATAGAGCAGTAGGTTGTTCATATTAGGGAGCATTTGGTTGCTTCTCAAGACAGGCAAAAGAAGTATGTAGATGCCCATAGGTTGGATTGTCACTTTTATGTTGATGACAGGGTATTTTTGAGAGTGCATCTGAGGAAGAGCCCCATCCATTATGGGAAAGGCTCTAATTTGGCACCACATTTTTTCACACCTTTTGAGATCCTTGAGAGGATTGGTCCTATTTCTTATCGACTAGCATTGCCACCTAGCCTATCGCACATCCATGATGTTTTTCATGTTTTTGTGTTGAGACATTATATTTCGGACATGACCCATGTTCTTGATTGGGATGTTTTGCAAGTAGTAGATGAGCATCTTACTTTGGAGCCCATATTTATCCTATAGCACCGAAGGTTGACCTTGTGAGGTCAGGACATAGAGCAAGGGTCCAATGAGACCTGAGCGATGAGATCTTTGTGATGCTATACTACTATGCTATTAAGTTTATCATATTTGCATGTAGATGCTATTTTGAGATGACAGTGGATATATGATGATATGGAGTTATATGGTTTATTGGACATATTGTGGGTTATGTTATAAGATGGATTTTATGCTATGGTTATTTACTTCATTCTTTTTCTTTATGCTTTTTGTGAACATGAGTGATGTAAATGGATTAATTAGTTAATTAATTTTTTTATTGCTTTGGCTATTATATTATATGCAGTTGCACTTGATCATGTGTTTTAGTGTGCAGGAATTATATCCCTTGTAGTGGCACATGGAGTTAGTGATTCAGCTATTCATATTTTACCAATGTCGTCCTTGTATGGTCAATGTATCTTTATTTTAATTATTTTAATTAAAACCTTTCGGTGATTAGTAAATTTGAACTCATCTGCATTATGTGATTAGACTAGTAAGTGTGTCTATGCATTTAGAGGTTTTCTCTATCACAAAAGTGTTAAGTGATTTTCCATGATTTTGGGTTTTTGGGCTTTAAATTTTTTCAAATTTAATTTTTGGCATCTTTACCTTAGGTGAATTTCCATTATGGATAATAACCTATTTTTGTTTGGGTTGATTTAGACTTTAGCTACTCCAGCTGGCTATTTTCCATAATTGACTATTCACTCAAAAAGTGTATAAGTATTGAAAAAGTGAATTCATTATTCACTTCTCATATTTTAGAAATAGAAATTTGAGAGCTAATTTGGAAATCCTCTTCTGAAGGATTGATTTTTTGTTCATTTTGGGAGCTGTGAGCATGGGATTTTGGTGAGATCAGTCTCGTTGTATCTGGCTTGGGGAGTTTTTGCTTTGCCATCATTTTCAATAGTTTCAGCAGAGTATTTATTTTATTTTACACGTTTCAATTTTGGTCCCTTTTGTTTTCAGGTAGGGCCTTCCCATTTTATTGTTTTTATTCTATTGCAACTTCTATTTCTTGTAGCAATATGCTAAGAGGCTGAGAACTAGTATTCCCCTCCATTTTTGTTTGTTGGTTTTGCTCGATTGTTTGGGTATGCACATTTTCCTTATTTTCGGGATGGGGGTTTGGGTTTTTGAGCCGTTATGCTAGCCATTTTTTCATACAGTGCCCAATTTAATTTATTTTTAGATTTTTTGGGTTTTTGCACCCAAAGGCCAAATGGGTTTTAATTTCAAAAAATTTCCAAAATTTGGAGTTTTTAACTCATTTTACATACCGCCCTAATTTCTCAAGTTTTCTCTACACAATGTGGTTCATGGACCTAGATGATCCATTTGGATATTAGTTAGACCACTATTGTATCTTTTTGTTGCATCGGGATGTGTGTTTCATTAGTCCTCCTAAGTCTATTTTGGTTGAGTGACTTTATGCTTGTGTTCTTATCTAGTCCTTGTGATGATCTTCATGATGGTTGTGCGCTACACAAGAGTACATATGCGTACATTTTTGGGTGACCTAGGGGCCATATCTTCCATGTTTCTTTTGGAAGTTATGATCTTTGGGGTTGGGTTGGGAGTTTGCATGCCTACAGGCACTCATCATTGGATGAGCATGGGTAGGGTAGGGTAGCATATGGAGGGGGCTTCTACCTTGCAGCCTGGTGACCTTGTCCAATAGGGTTGGGGAAGGAAGTTTTAAGTAAGTGATAATTAAATAAAACAATAGGTGGTAATAAAACTTAAGATAATAAAATGTGTCTGCAGGGCCCTCCGTTGAAGAGTTGAAATGCACGTTCTGAGCTTGGGCTTGTCAATGCCAAGTGACTCTCCATGATGTCAGCCCCTACTTAGTAGCCTATTGAGATTTCTAACTAGGACCTATAGTTTATGCATTATCTATGTCTTGGATTCACTCATCATACTACTTGGCGTGTGTGTTAGTCATGGAAGTTGTTTTTGTGTGTTTGTGGTTGGATCATTATCTCCATCAACACGACAAGTGTGGATCTATGGGTGCCATGTGGTTGGGAAGCATAGCTATCTACACCACTACTAGGGACCAGTGTATAGAGATGGTCTATTGTCCTAATGCAACCGTTAATTGATGTGTTCACTTGGTACTTTGGGTTTCGAAGTATGCTTTCATTAGGATGCTTGTTTATAATGTTTGATGATGTTAGTTTTGACGCATTTCCTTATGATTTTGATTAGCATATGATGGATGATGTTATCTACTTATAAGGTTATCTTATGCTTTACTTCTAGCATGTTAGATTTCCTTATACTTGTAGCATGTTTAGTGGTGACATCCCTATTACAATAGTATCAACGATCTGATCAGTGGCTTGGGATGTTATGCACAAGGGATGGCTAAGGCCCAAAATGGTCTTATGATGTCATTGATGGTTGGGAGGAACCACATACTTAGTTGTTTTGTTCATTGCAATGTTAATTGTGTTATTGCGATGTTGCTTTTAGTACACTGCGATGTTTCCCTTTTGTACTTTTACTTCTTACTATTTGTTAGATGGTTAGTTGTGGTTCTTTCCATCTTTCATATTTGGTTGGAGTGTTCTTGCCTCAAAATGTGGATCTGGTACTCCCTAGTATGGAGGTTTTATTCTCTATTTTTCCCTTTTGTGTTTTCTTAAGTGTTTCTTGAGTTTCCTAGATGACCTTTTGTTAGCATGGTGCAATACAATAAAGTATCGCATGCCCATTAGGATTTTTTCGTGCAATACTGGAAAGTGTCACACCCCTTGGAATGAGATATTGTGTAATACTGGAAAGTAATTCACTTCCTTTGGAGAAATATCGTACGATACTGGAAAAGTATCGCACACCCTTAAGAGAAGTATCGCTTAGTCTCTAAAAGTGTCACCCTTCTTCTTTAGAAATATCACTCGATACTGGAAAGTATTGCCCAGTTCTATATTAAAGTATCACCTAAAAATTGCAAAAACCTATGCGGGTGGGCAATGGGCACTTTCTAGTTTGGTTTCAACTTTTTGGGAACTATTTTGGATACCCTCTTCGATGTTTTTCAATGCTTTGGTGTTTCATTTTGAATTCAACATGTTTTTTTTTCCTTTGGGGTTTCAAATATATCGTGCTTAAGATATATTTTAATATATGTGATGATTCATTTGAGATAGGTTCCAGACCTCTATAGGCTAAGATAAAGATTCTAGGAAAGTTCAAGGCTTCAAAAATTTAGACATAGCCAAATTCTAGGGCTTTAGGATTTCAAACTTAGCCAATTTTCAATAATCAGCTTTTTTTTGTTAGCTTAGTTGATCTCATATGTTTTCTTGTTTGTGGTTTTGGCAGTAGTGGTGTTTTGAGATCCGTTGGTGTTTGGATGATTGTCAATCTTACATTGCGATCTTTATGATCTGTGTATGTTGTTGTTATGTGCACTTACACTTGTAAGAAAAAAAATTATCTTGCTTGTATTTCATCCTTGTTTCCAAGGATCTCCAGGTGGGGCATTACAATTAGCTCCTTGATTAGCTCATTGATCTATTAAAAAAACTTCTATCTCTATAAAAATATAATACATAAGTTTTTTTCTATTAAAAATTCATATGCAAAAACTATCTTACTCGACATTAATAGTCTTCTTATGTTTGGTCATACCTATTCTTCATGTTGTATCTCATCTTTAACTATGCTTGATTGATACTAAAAATATTTTTCTTTCTTGGCATTCATTGTATCTTGAATTACTAGACAACAACTAAATTGCTTGACTACTGTTATGTGTACTCAACACTAATTAGTGCTCGACATGAATTTATTATGTACACTTCACCTTTATACATGCTCAACCTATATAGTGCCTCAATCATAATATTGACCAACCAACATTGATGTGAAAATGACTAAGTATTTTGCACCAATAGATAATACTAAGATTTCCATTAAGGTCAACAAACATAGCTTCTTATGCCACAACCACACATGTTCAAATTTTTCAAAGAAGCATGTATTAATTGTTGGATCCAGTGCCAATCAATTTTTTATCATCATTATAGATCTTGATTTTCCTATTCTAAACCCAATATGCATCACCAATATGATTTTATCATTTAACATAAATGAACTTCTACCTTTCACTAGACATGGAACATCATTCCCTTTTATAATAATTTAACTATCATATTTCTAAAGTTTATCAAACATACTAATGTCTCCAATCATGTGATGTGAACATCCATTGTCTGATCCATGTGTCATTCTTACTAACATGTGACATAAGAGATTTATCATCCTTATACCTTTTCTCATCAAGGTCATCTTTCACAACAACATACACCACTTCTACACCTTCTTTTTCATATTTAGTGTCTCAATGTGCTCTTCTTTAACAATATAGCATGTTTTCTTCTCTTCTTATCATTTTTACCACTCCTCTTGTTAGGACATCTTGCAGAAATACGACCTACTTCATTACATTTGAAACATATCAAAGGTAATTTATCCTTGAATTTACCTTTATCTCTCAGTAATCTCCTTGTAATAAATGCTTTAATCTCATCCATATCATCTTCTAATTCTAACTCACTTTCATCTTTACTACTCTTTTCTTTCTTTTAATTACCAATGGTTAGTGAACCTTGAAAGCATTCCCAACTGTAGGCACATATTATCAAAATTACTTAATTCAAGTGGAGTCAAACGACCAACTAAACCATCAAAAGTAAGATCATTACCAAACATAGCTATAATTTCATATACTTTCATAGCCTAAATAGGTAAGAGAGTTCTAAGAAATTTACTTACAACATGTGTATCAATGATGACTCTTCCAACATATTTGATAACACTGACAACTTCCTTGATTTGGTTCACATACTGAACAAAATTTTCACTTTCTTTCATGCTTATGTCATCATATTTTCCTATCATAATTTTGTCTCTTGTTGTCAGTACATCATCATCTCTACCATGCACAAGTTCTAACTTGGCCCATATTTCTTTAGCATTTTTACAATTCTTGACATCATTTGTGGTAGATGCAATCTCAATCATCAAACTATTGTGCTCTCTCTTCTAAGCCATCTCTTCCATAATCATAGGAGGGGTAGGAGAAACATACTAATTCTCTAGCCAAATTGTGTCATTGTCTCCAATTTTAGACAAATTTAGCTTCATCATATTTTTCCATTAGGAGAAACTCTCCTTATTAAGCTTCAGTACCTATCTCTTATACATCTTCAATTCTTTAGCTCAAGTTCCTTCAAACTTCTTCCTTCAAGAACTTTTCTCTTATACCATTTTTTAGATAATTGCTTTGACCCCCCTCTCAGTTATCTAACAAGAGGCCAAATGTACAAATCGTATGGTCTCAATCAAAGGCATGGCGACACCCTTGCACCTAGAAAAAGTGGCCTACCATCTAGCAATGTGGAATCCAATTTCAAAATGAGGCTAGTTGAAATGAAGATAACCACACAACACAATCTTCCAAGCCTTCCCCTATTTAAAATAAATTCCTTTTCACATTTAAATATTTTCCTTTTGAACTTTCAATCTTAGCAAGATCACACCTAAATACCCTAGTTGGAAGGAATGACACATAATGGAGTGTGGTGTGAATTTGATTGGCACAAATCATTGTTAAGTGTTTAACCCCTACAAAAAATGATTTCCACCTATAAAATGGTGTGTAAAAATTTCTATTTCATCTATACCCAAAATATAAACATTAGGCCTTTTGAATTTTTGTTGGTGCCCACTTGGTTAAAATTCATCATACTGCAGTCTCTATTCTAGTTGACGTATTCAAACACAAAAGTAGTCTCATATTCACTTAGTCTATTAGAAACCTATACCTTGGTGTCTCCCCATTCATATATTGATTAAATTTTTTGAAGATATATTTTGGCATGCTAAGAAAACTCCAATCAACTATGCCCATTTGTATCTAATCAGCATTGCCCATGTGTTTCCTCTTACCAGCATGGAGGGAAATGTTTGATCATCCTATGAATGTTAATAGTCAATAGAAGCCTAATTAATACCACTATTCTATCTTCCTTATATCAATATCAATAATTAATTTTTTAATTATTTTATTGTGAAAAGTTTCTTGAATAGAATACCCAATCATTTAATTAAAACACTTCAAACAAATTAGGTGTTTCACTTGTTCTAAACACTAAGATTCAACTTAAACAAGCCAAGACCAAGGTGTAACTAACCAAATTTTTTTATTTTCAAACAACTAGAATTTGTGGAGAACATATGGGCACCTTCATAATCTAATTTTATCATTGATTTATCACTCTTGATCACTATTACCATTAATGCGAACATTCTTGAAAAGTGTTAGAGTAGATAATAAGGCTATGTTTACTGGCCATAAAAACTAACCAAAATATATATATGACCCATGCCAAATGAAACACATGTTCATTAGTCCAAATAATCTCACTCTACAATTTTTTCTCTCATAACAATAACCAGATCACAAGATATTTTCTATGGAACATGCTTCTTCCATTTTGATCTACAAATGAACAGGTCAGGCTAGAATACTATGTGTTTCATTTTGCATTAGCAAAAATATCAAGTGGGGACCCTAGGAAATAAAAATTGGGATATTAGTTCATATTCATATCAAGAATACATAGATTCATTTTATGTTCCTAACGACCAATTGGACGTATTTTGCAAGCCTTCAAACTTGGCCTCCTAGATTTGTAGAACTTGCCACTCTTGTGAAACAAATGTTTCTACAAATGGATTGAGACAAAAAAAAGTATACAAATAGATTCATGAAGATATGAAAGTGGGATGGTTGAAGAATTTTATATATATATATATATATATATATATATATATATATATATATATATATATATATATATATATATATATATATATATATATATATATATATAATGTGAATAATTGTTTTAGGTTCATCAATGACTGATATCAAACTATGGCATCACCAATAGAGCTTCCAATAATTATGAAAGATTGATCAAAATTAAAACATTATAAATTGCATTTAGAGAAAACTGATCAAACATATTCATTAAGAGATCAAAATTGGAACATGTTATGTCTCTTTCCTCCAAAAAAATGGTAAAATAATTTATTCATTTAGATGAACTGGTCAAAATTTATACTTAGTCAAACATGGCTACTTGGATTTTGGACAAAGTGGAATTTGCAATACAAATTAAAACATTTGATTTTGAAGGACTGAAAAACCCTATCATGACTCGTCATAATGAATTGAAATATTAAAAATAGGTTATTTGATATGCACATAAAATATCCCCAAAGTGGAAATCCATGACATGAAATGGGGCACAAGATATTCAAATAGAAACTATGCATGTCACAACAGTTTGATACTTAGGTAAAAAGTGCACAAAAATAACTAGCTCAAAACAACACCTCACCAAATGATTTGAAACTTTAAATTAATGACCTGAGATGCATGGAGATACAATAATAAATAAAATTATGACTTGAAACACATTATAGACCTTCAAACATCAATAGGGCACATATGCATGAAAAGCTCACATAGGTAAGGAGGTACATTTTGCAAATTTTAGAACATAGCACTCCAAAATTCTTGTAAACTTTGAGAGTACCTACAGTATCATCATTTTCATGAGAAGAATGAGATTAACTATGCTCCATACTAAAATTAGGATCATAAGGAAGCATGAGGATATCATAAAGATTATTAGAAAAGAAGGAAGACTTGAGATCAAAGGAACCCATAAGCATGTGACTTCTTCTAACCAAAATGCTATAGGTGAGACTCAAAGCAATAAATCTCATGTAAAAAGAAGAAAAATATCAATATATCAAGGATGAAATATAAATATCATAATTCTATGAAAGTATATCTAGCAAGAAAATTTCAAATCCTAAACAAGATTTATAAAGAGAAGACCCAAAAATGAGATATAGCTACTAAGGCACACAATAAAATACAATTTTTTTTCAAAATATTCTTTATGATGTAAAAATAAAGCTAATACTAAGGATAAAGATCAAGAAAATTATGAAATGAATTATTTTGATGGTTTTTTATAAAACTAGGATGAATGCAAGATGTAGCTAGGAAATCAAGAGAATGCAAAAATGAGATCTAACACTGACATAAAAAAGGAGATGCAAGAAGTTAGGTTCACAAAAATGTATAAAACAAATGTATAACAAAAATGTAGGAAATAATTTTGTTGGATTTTTTTGTTTATAATAGGAGAATGGTCTGGATGGTTTCCTATTTCTATTTTTCCAAACTTATTGGCACATCATACAAGAGAATGTTATCAAAGGGGTTAAAGAGTTCTTTGGATCTATAAAAGTTCTTAAAGAACTAAATGGTACTTTTATGGCCTTGATACCAAAAATCTGGGGGAAGATAGTATGGATAAATTTAAACCCATTAGTTTATGTAATTCTTTTTATAAGATCATTTCCAAAATCCTCACTCTTAGGATTTTGACTTTATTACCTTCTTTGATTTTGAGACAGAAAAATGTGTTCATTCCAAGTAGGAAAATTATGGATTCTATTATCTCAATTCATGAAAATATTCACTCCCTTAGCAAATCAAATACAGAAGGGTTCTTAATGAAGCTAGATTTGTATAAGGCTTATGATAGGGTGGATTGGGATTTTTTGAGGTGTGGATCAGAAGCCTTTGGATTCAATAATAGATTCTTGGATATGATTCATATGTTGGTCTCCTTTGCCACTTTTTTATTTTGGTTAATGGGTCTTTGACTCCTTTTTTCCATGCATCCTAAGGTTTAAGACAAGGGGACCCTTTATCACCTATCTTATTTGTTTTAATGGTTGAATTTTTGGGAAGATTTGTGGAGAGAATGGTTCAAAGGGGGAGTTTGTGGGGTTAAGACCTTCATCAAAGGAAAAAATTTGTTCATACCAACAATTTGTGGATGACTCAATTGTGATGGGAGAAGCTTGAGTAAAAAATGATAGGAATATCAAAAAAGGCACTTGATGATTATGGGCAAGCCACGAGATAGATTATAAATTGGAATAAAAGCTCTATTTATTTCATAAATGTTAATCTGAAAAGACAAGTTAAAATCCAAAGAATTATGGGATGTGAGGTGGGAATCTTTCCAAGGTTGTATCCTAGTTTACCTCTCTGTGTGGACTGTCCTAAGTCTTTTTAGAGTTCTATGATTGATAAGATACATACAAAGTTAGCTAGATGGAAAAGTTCCCTCCTTAGCTAGGCTAGTAAGATAATTGTGTTAAAATATATTATTCAAAGCTTCCCCATGTATGCTCTGAGTGTTTTTAAGATAACTAGAAAATATGTTATGGGTTTTGAAAGAATTTAGAGAAACTACTTATGGATTGGTATGCAAAAGAAGAAAAGAATGACACTGATTTCTTAGGACAAGGTTTGTGAGCCCATTAAAAAGGGATGATTTTGGTTAAGAAAGATGAGTAATATGAATGATTTCTTACTTGCTAAGCTCATTTGGAGACTCTATAATGATGAAGGAGAATGTAAAGACATGAAATAATAAATATAATATGGAGAATAAAAGCTTTAATGTTTTACTTAGTAGTGATGATATTCAAGGGGGTTTAGCTATTTGGAAGAAGGCTCAAAAAAATAAGCAGATTGTTAATCAAGGGGTGAGATGGAAGGTTGGAAATGGTAGGACCATTCAATTTTGGGATGATATATGGATTCTTAATCATGCCCTGAGTTTTAATCAGCAATGGAATGGTTATATTATGCAATGCAAGACTACTTTTAGGACATCTATTGCTAACTATTGGGAAGGAGATAAATGGGTGGATCTTACCAAAGTAGATGATTCTCTGAATGACCTTAACAAAATGTTGAATTTTATATTTTTAGTTAATGAGGAGGACTCTCTAACTTGGAAGTTTAATCCTAATGGATTATTTTCTGTCTCTTCTTTGCGTGGTAATACCTTTGAAGATTTCCATGAACCTTACTGGACTAAAGCCTGGTTCAAATGTCTAAGACCTAAAGTTAACATCTTTTTTCTGGATTTTATTATGGGACAAAATTCTCACTATTGATAATTTAAACAAATAAGGTCTTTGTCTTGTTAGCAAATGTTATCTTTGCAAGGAAGAGGAAGAGTTGGTTAATCATTTGACCATTCACTGTTCCTACACCAAAATCTTATGGGAAAGGATTTTTAGAGTTCTAGATATGGAGTGTATTCTCCCTTACAATATCCAAGTTTTGTTCTTAACTTGGCTAGATGGGATTTCCACCCAAGGGATGGTATAAGGTTAATTTTTATGGGGCCTCAAAGGGCAACCTAGGAATTGTGAGGTGTGGTATTATTATCAAAAATGAAAATTGGTATAGTATTGGAGCAATGGCAATCCATATTGGAAAGAATACCAATCACATAGTGGAAGCTAGTGTATCTCTTTATGGACATTTATATGCTAAGAGTACAAATATGAAGAAAATTTGGCTAGAAGGGGATTCTCTAAAAAGCCATAAATTTAATCAATTCCTTTGCAAAATGTGTTGTTACTCATAATTTCAAAGAAACTATCAAAGTGGTTGATTGGGTGGCAAACATGGCTTGTAAAATTCACATGAAGATGACTTCAAATAATGGCAATGACATCCCAATTGAAAATTTATCTATATCATCTTAAAATGGAAGCACTTTCATGTTAAGAGAATATAGCCCTCTAAGTAAGTGGTCTAGGGTCATGTCAAGTGCCTTAAATGGGTCTCTGCATAGATATGTTTGTTTTCCCCTTGTTATGCTTCTCAATCTATTTCCAGATAATTTTTGACAACTTTCTCTGTGAAACAAAGACTTTGACTTTCTAGGTCAAGGACAACCTTTTAGGTCAAGTTTGACCTTGACTATGACCTAGGTCAAGGATGACCTTGACCCTAACCTAGGGCAAGGTCAACCAAATCCTTGACCCCAGGTCCATTTTTCAATTTTTAGGAGTTTTGGGACATTGGGCTTTGAAAAGTTTCATTCTCCCACTTCTAGGTTGGTTGTTTCAGGTTTTAGAATGGTAGAGTCCTAAATCACATTTAATCTATGTCTATTTCTAGGGGTTAAGGTCAATTAGGATTTAATGATCTCATGTCAGCCTTCTCTAGGAGTTTGTGCCCTAGATCTCTATATAAGGAAGCCTCCTCTCATTTTTCTCTAAGATGCATTATGATATCAGATAAACCATTACCTTTCTACATCCATTATTTTATGAAGTGAAGATAAAATATCTATTAAGCATTCAAGTGTTCAAGCATCCCATTCATCAAGGAGGACCACTGTTAGCTATTGAAGGATTCAATCTCTATCGAGCCCTCTTGCTGAAGATTTCTCCATCCACATTTATTCAAGCCTTTTCTTATGCAAAGATACATTCAAGATTGTTGTTGAGGATCTAATGACATTGATTTGAAAAATTCTACATACAATTCTACATTCATTTGGAGCATCCATACTTGTGGATTCAAGGATTTGAGTCCTCCACAAGGATTTCAATATAAGCAAGTTGAATAGTTCCATTTACTTTGTTTATACATATTGCAATTTTAATTACATTTCAAGGTTGATTCCAAACTAGGCTTTGACCAAGGAAAAACCCCATCCAAACAAAAAAACTATTTTCCTTGCAGATACAGGTGTGGAATAGTGAATTGAAGAGAAGATTTGGATAACCTTTTCGTCAAACTTGCAGGGTTCGAAAATAGAAATTTCATTAGAATAGTGTAGGTCAAGGTCAACTTTTTGGGGTACAATTGTGCCCCAGGGTAAGATTGCACCCCACTATCAGGGTCAAGGTCAACCTCCCTTCAAAATGACAAAAGTTTTCTAGGTTTTCTCTATCTCGACATTTCCAGTCTAGAAGATGTTGTAGAGATCCCTAAAACTATACACAAGCACAAGAAATCAACATTTTCCAAATTTAACCTATTTCAAGGTAAGTATTTTTCTTTCATCTATTCAAGATTTAAGCACATACTTTTCAAATATTAAGACCATAGGACCTCCTTTCTCACTATTCTCCATTGCTTGATCCATTTTTTCATTGATCACTTTCTTGTGCTTAATCAATTTGGATCATTCTTTTTAGGGAATTCAGGTTGAGAAGAGGACCTATTTTCTTCTTATTCATTTTGGTGAAATTGGCATGCTTACCCTCTTTTCTTTTGTGGCATTAGATTCGCTATTTTTCTTGTGGTGTTATATTTCATTTCATATTTGTTAGTTCTTTTCTTGCATTAAGATTAGATTTAGTTTATGCTCTTGTATTTTAAAATTCAAAATACAAAAAATATTTATGCTTTATGTTTTCTTAGTTCAGTTCATTTACATCATTTTTTTATAAGCTTTATTACTTCTAGTCCTACTTCTAATCCTAGGGTTGGACATAGTCATAGACTTATGGGTATATTTGAACCTGAGTCTTCTTCTCCTTTCCTCAGGATTCTGGATGAGACTTTTGATTCTTCCTAATTCTAATCCTCTTATGGAAAAATAACTCTTCTCACTCATCTCACGATGAGGATGATTTTTTAAGAGTTCCTCCTAAACAAGTCCAAAAACTTTTAACTGAACTTGATAAAATGGGTAATTGGCTTATTCAAGAAAACTATAATCAAGATTCTATTCAAGCTATAGAGGCTCTTAAGAAAGTTCTTCATGATAGTTACCAAGGTATTAATCTCTTGCATGGTATTACTCACCTTGTGCATTCCAATGTTAAACCTTTAGCTCAAGAAGCTCAAGATTTAGGGTTGTTTCCTCCTATCACTAGTGTAGAACCTTCTTTTGTTCCTTTCCCTAATGTTCCTACCTATACTCCTTTTCTGACTATGATGATTCCCTCTATCCCTATAAGTGTTCTTCCTATGTCCCTTCCTATGTCACAACCTTCTTATCATAATGTTCCTTTTACTTATTCTAATCCTCTACCAACTATAGTTCCTAGTGTTCCTATAGTTGTGTCTTTCATTCCTATAGATTCTTACATTTTACCTAGTGTGTCTAATGTTGATATTCCTCTTATTTCCTCTCATGATTCGACAATTATTAGTTTGGCTTAAATTGTGTATCTTTACAACAATAACTTGCATCCTTGACTCAAAACAGGTTTAGTATTCCTAATTGTGACATGGGAATTCCTTTGTCTCAAGATATCATTCATACCCCCATTCCTCAACAAGATGATATGCCTCATCTTGAGAATTATAATGGTAAGGGAGACCTTTTTCATCATGTTAAAACATTTCAAATCTTTTGTAGTGATTATTCTCATGATCATAGGATTTTAGCTAAGTTGTTTGCTCAAATTTTTCGTGACAAGGCTTTATAATATTTTTGTTCCTTGATACCTTATTCTATTACTTCATTTCCTCAACTTCCCAATGCTTTTATTCAACAATTTTAAAATTACATTAGCCCGCAAGTGTCTTTGACTAATTTGATGCATTATAAACAAAATTCTAAGGAAAATTTGACTAAAATTATTGGTAGATTTAAGCATTTGCATGCTTAGATTTCCTATCCTGTTCCTGATATTGATATTCAACATATTTTTATTTCATTAAATTTGCAAAAGGATATTAAAGATAAGATTTTTCTTACTCAATTTACTTCTTTTCAACAACTTTTTGTAGTGCTTCATCATTATAAATTACAAGTGAATCAATTTGAGATCACCACTCCAATGGTTCCTATTTCTATTGATAAAAGTGATGTTGCTCCTAATCTAAATAAAGTTCAAAAATTCAACAATTATGTCAAGATAAATAAACAAACAAATGCAGTTGCTGATCAAGTTGTTGTTGCATCCCATAATGCCACTTCTACATCTACTTCTTTTCAGTTTAATCATACATTTACTCCTCTTTCTAAATTTTTACATTATATTATGAATAGGTTGTTAACTGCTAATATGATTACATTACCTCTTATTTGAACTATTTTACCTACTACAATTGCATCTAGATCTTTTGATCCAAAATCTTTTTGTCAATATCATCATCGAAATGGTCATGATACTGAGAAATGTTATTTTATAAAACATAAGATGTAGGACGTAATTGATTCTAATGTTTTATCTTTTGATAATTTTGATGGTAGTGGGAATAAATCTATTTCTCCTCCTAATCAAAATCTATAAATTTATATGAATCCTTTACCTACACATGATACTAATATCGTTTCTCAACCATCTCCTATGGATATTGTGTATGATTCAAAGATGGATGATCTTAATCATGTTGTTAATCAAGTGGAGCATGTGCTTCAATGTGTATCTCCACCTTAGTTGCGACCTCCACTTCAATCTCAAGTTTTAAATCAACCTCAACTGAAACTTAAGCCTAAATTGAAGCCTCAAGCTAAACTTTGACAACAACCTAAGAAAAAATGACCTTGGGAACTTTTGATAACCTTTGATGATTCTGAGACTATTAAAGCTCCTGATGGTCCCCTTTATATTTATGCTAAGATTGTTGAGATACCCACTTGTGGTTGTCTTGTTGATTCTACCTCCTTAGTTAATGTGATTAAAGAAGAAAATATTTTTATGAAAGGTTTGCAATGTGATTTTTATGATACATCATATGTGTGGATTCAAACTTGTAATGGTTTTCTTTATCCATCATTTGGTTCTATTGATTTTCTGATTGAACTTTGTGGAAAAATTGTGAACACTGCCTTTGGTTTTGTTCCTACTTCTGATCAATTTCAAGTTAAGCTTGGTTTACCATGGTTAAATTCCATGCATGTTGTTGCTTCACCTATTCATAAATGTCTTAAGTTTTTTTATGATGACAAAGTGAAGATAATTAATCATAGTTTATATCATACTTCTAGGCCCATGGATTCTGCTACCATTGACTTCTTTTGTCCTTCATTGCCTAATTCATGTCCTTTTTGACCTAATCATCTCTTTTGTTCATATCAAACCTATAAGCATTGTAAGATTCTTGAGTTAAATTTACCTCCTATGGATCTTAACTATTTTTTTTGCCCACATCTTCCATACCTCCTGTATCTATTGCTTCTACATCTATTAATCAAGCTCCTCCTATTGCTTATTAGTCTATTAATAATCCTATTAATCCTCCTATAGAACCTATGAAAGATACAGTAACTAGTCCTCCTAGTTCACATATTTCAAGCAAGATGAAACATAATTGATCTGCCAACAAATACCATAAAAAGAATTGTGCTCAAGCTAAAGCTTGTAAATCTGTACCTTCTTTGGATATAACTATACATGATGTGTTAGAAGAATTTGTTTCTAATACTAATGTTAAAATGCATGATTCTGATGATTCTATTTTGCATCTTAGATCCTATTTTGATTAATCTAGATGAAGAAGATACTCTTAATGATTTTGATGATGTTAATGACGAATATGAAACTATTGACATTCACATTGATTTACCTAATATGCTTTCCTCACAATTGACACTTACACCTAGAATTGAATATTGTGATTCTCAAGAGGATCCTTGTTTGGAACTGGCTATCATTCCTACTATGTTGGATATAGTCCCTCTTGTGAGTTACCCATCTTCCCTAAATGATATACAATGAGATAGGGAGAATGGGTGTCATGCTTGATTGGATAGTCCTTCATGGTCACATTTTATGTGTTTTTTCGTGGTAATTGTGCTTCTCTTGTGATGTATTTTATAAATGTTGTTAGATTCTTTTATATGATCTTTGTTGCTTTATTAGTGCAAGGTGATAAAATAATCACACCTATTGTATTATTATTCTATATGTATCTCTATTCTTACATATGTTTCATGTTATGTTGTACTTGTGCTATTGTGCATGCATGTTTCCTTTTGTAAATCTACTTGGATTCATGACTTGGTAGCACTGATTCTTTTTGGTTTCTAGGTCATGGTTCAAAAATATTCTCCTTTGTATTTCTTATGTGATATTTCCTCCTTTGTGATTGTAGTTCTACTTTCTTTGGGGAATGATGTCAATTCATTTGCAATAATATCATGTATATGTTATCTTATGATCATTCTAACCCTAGAGTAGGTAGATCCCTTCTGTGTTCTACATATTTTTATTTACTATTTCCCTTGATTTGTCTTCATCCAGGGGTGTCTCATATCAAAAACATAATCAATGGAGTTGTCTATGTTTCCATTAAAGCCATTACTCTTGTTAAAGTATTAGCAATGACTTTAACATGTGGGTATATGATCTTCTCACTTATTGCACACACACACTTTTCAAAACATATATATTATTTTTCAAGATACTTCTTTTTTTTTTCCTTTTTGGATTAGTGACTAATCCTTAAAGAATGGATTTATATTTTAGGATCTCTTGATCCCTCTAGTTTCAAATATATTTTGATCCCTTAAGGTCAAAGGCATCCTTAAGATAGGATCTCTTTTTTTTGGCTTTATTCTTATAGAATAGAATATTCTTAAGAGTAAATCCTTGATGGGTTCACTAGTGAGTAGCCACATTCACTAGGCAGTTCAATTCCATCTTTTCAATTGCACAATTTCTTTGTGTGGTTCACAATGAGACATAAGTTTTCATTGGGTGAGATAATCACACTCTTTTTCTTTTCTCTCTTTTCTAGATATGTCTCTCTTATTCTTATCTTAGAGTTGACAAAGACTTGAATCTTTGGGATATTGAGGATCTCTTTGTCCCTTTTTTATTTTAATAAGATTATATTTTCATTAAGATCTACTTTACCAAGAGTTTGCATCGAGTCCATACTCTTGCTAAAGTGGGGGCTAAATGTATCATCTTAAAATGGGAGAACTTCCATGTTAAGAGTGTTTAGCCCTCTAAGTAAGTGGTCTACAATCATGTCAAGAACCTTGAATGGGTCTTTGCATGGATCTAGCTATTTTCCCCCTATTTTGCTTCTCTTTGTCTATTTTCAGTCGATTTCTGACAACGTTCTCTATGAAACTAAGGACTTTGACATTCTAGGTCAAGGTTGACCTCAACCCAAAGATGACCTCAACCATGACCAAGGGTAGGGTCAGCCTCATCCCTAACCTTACGTCCATTTTTCAACTTTTGGGAGTTTTAGGACATTAGGCTTCAAAAAAATTCATTTTCCCGCTTTTAGGTTGGCTGTTACGAGTTTTAGAATGATAGAATCTTAAATTACATTTAATCTAGGTCCACTTCTAGGGGTTGAGGTTAATTGGGATTTAATTCTCCCATGTCAACCTTCTCTAGGAGTTTGTGCCCTAGATCTTTATATAAGGAAGCTCCTCTTCTCATTTTTCTCTAAGATGCATTATGATATCAGATGAATCATTACCTTTCTGCATCCATTATTTTATGAAGTGAAGATCTACTATCTATCAAGAATTTAAGTGTTCAAGCATCCAATTTATCAAGGAGGACCATCTTTAGCTATTTAAGGATTCAATCTCTATGGAACCCTCTTGTTGAAAATTTCTCCATCCACTTTCATTCAAGCCTTTTCCTATGCAAAGATACATTCAAGATTGGTGTTGAAGATCTAATGCCATTGATTTGAGACATCCTACATACATTTCTACATTCATTTGGAGTATCCATACTTGTGGATTCAAGGATTTGAATCCTCTACAAGGATTTCAATATAAGCAAGGTGAATATTTTCATTTACCTTGTTTATACATATTGAAATTTCAATTACATTTCAAAGTTGATTCCAAACTGGGGTTTTACCAAGGCAAACCCCCATCCAAACAAACAAACCATTTTTATTGTAGATACAAGTGTGGAACAATGAATTGAAGAAAAGATTTGGATACCTTTTTAATCAAACTTCTAGGATCCACTGATAAAAAATTTGTCGGAGTAGTGTAGGTCAAGGTTGACTTTTTGGGGTATAATTGTGCCTCGGGGTAAAATTGTGCCCCACTATCAGGCTCAAGGTTGACCTCCCTTCAAAAGGAAAAAAGTATTATGGGTTTTTTTTTTCTTGACATTTCCAGTCCAAAATAGGTTGCAGAGATCCCCAAAAACATACAAAGACACCATAAATCAACATTTTCCATATTTAACCTATTTCGAGGTAAGTATTTGTCTTTTATCTATTCAATATTTAAGAACATACTTTTCAAATAGTAGGACCATAAGACCTCCTTTCTTCCTATTCTCCATTGCTTGATCCATTTGTGCATTGATCAATTTCTTGTGCTTAATCAATTTAGATAATTCCTTTTAGGAAATTGGGTTGAGAAGAGGACTTATTTTCTTCATATTCACTATCTTTGATAGAGTATGACAAAATTGGAAGCAAAAAAAAAATTAAAAATGATAGTAATGGTAATTAGGATTAGTTATAAGATGTGTTGGGAGGGGTTGTATGGATCATGATTATGTATGACATGACTACCCATTTATTACCACATAGATTGTGGGTGTTTTTGCAAAAGACAAAAACGCACTATGACTTCAAAGTAGAGAATTTTAACTTTCTTGAGCTTGCTAGTAAGAATAACAAGAACTAGTAAAATAGGACATAGGAGAAAGAGGTGTGAGCTATGGAATTGCAAGGAATGGAAGCAAAAATTGGAGCTATGGGACATTTTGGAGCAAGAAAAATTTATAGGATTTATGGAGAAATTAAAGGGAAGTAACCCATCTATTACTAGGAAGTTTATCAAAACTTGGAAGAACGACAACATTCTAGTTGGAAATCAGAGAATGGAAGTCATGGAGGATATGATTTCTGAAGCTATTGGACTAGACATGGATAGTTATTGATGATAATGTGATCAATGAGTTGATGGCCTCTGCTGTGAACATGAATAGTTTAGTTGATGAGGAAGCTGACCTATTGAAGACTTTATAGTTGTCTTGTTGTTGTCTCTCTACTATCTTTTTTTTGTCTTTTATTATGGATGTTGTTTTAGGACCTTTTGATTTGGCATGTTTAGTTTTTTGGTGTTGATGCATAGTTTCTCCTAGGCTTTTATTGTTTATCTTGTGTTATAGCACCTTCTTGGTTATTTGTTAAAGGTTTTGGGTCCTTTCAAAACCTATTTTTACTTAATCAAAACTTATGACCAATTATTCCATAATTATTAAAATGTCAGACTAGGAAAAGTGAAAGAGGAACCCTTAAGCACAACTCTTTATAGGGGCTTAAACTAGATAGACACAATCCTAGAAAGATTCAATAGGTGTAAATTCTAAATATAAGACTTTTTCTAGATATAAACATAAAGGACTAATTTCTATTGGGTATTATCTCACTTATAATGATATTGATTGGTTTGATTTTTTATTTGTTAAGTGCAAACAAATTAGCTAAATGAGATGCAAACAATGAAGGAAAATATATAAAGACTTAATGCACAAAAGGATTAGATCTCAAATATAAGTAGATGATATGAAATGAATTATTAAAGTAAGAAAATCATCTTAAGAGCCAATAAGGGGAAGAAAATTATATCTATTATAAATGGTCTAAATTAGAAATTATTTGAGATTTGAGACCTAGAAACTGTACATGTTTTAGCATAGCTCCACCTTGCATCTTATTCTAGCTTAATTTCCATTTGCATTGAATTTTTGAGGAACTCCTTGGGACATTTTCATTCTTGCATCTTGTCTTCGGAATCTCTCATTGCATGGTTTACTAGCAAGAAGAGTATCTCTAAGGCTCATCTGAAAGCCCTTGAACTTGAAATACACTCTCTTGCACTCTGTGGATAGGGAGCTCTAAGCCGGCATCCAAGCATTCTAAACTCATGGAATTGTTTGGATAGAAGGGTTTAGAGTGGGACACTTTCGAGTGTACATTTTTGGTGCCCACCGTGGGGCTTGAATCAAGTTTCTAGCTGCATTTGCATTTATTTTTTATCTTTGATTTTTTACAGCAGCATATTGGATCTAATCAAGTGCTTTTGTAGAATTATCACTTTAGTTTTTAGGCCAACCCATAAGTAGATTGGTTTGAAGGCCAAAAATCTAGTTGGTTTAAAGATTTGATCATATCTTTTAAACCGCTTGGATTTTGGTTCTAAAAATTTTCTTGTAGGTTGGGTATGTGTTCAAAATGTCTTAGTCCAATTTTTAGAGCATTTTGACATGATTTTTGGAAGTTATGATTTTATTTTTATTTTTCATAGAAAGCTGTTTTTTATTGCAAATCAGTGCATTTTTTGGAAAAATTTACATTTTCAGAAATTTTTTTGAATTCTAAGAGGGGTACTCTCTTTGTTTTTTGACTTTTGAGGTCGTATTAAGGATCAAAAACTCAATTTGATAAATCTGGCCTGTTTTGACAAAATCAATCTCTAGGGAGAAAATGAAGAGATTTTTTTGAATTTCTTACATTTTTGAAAAGCTCTCTGATTTTTAGTAGGGGTCTCTTCTTTTCATTTCTATTTTTGGATCCGAAATCATAGCAAACAAGTCCAATCTTGTTGACTAGGTCAAAATCAAAGAGTAAAAATGAGAGCATTTGTGATTAACTTGCACTTTCTTTGCATGCACTTGGTTGGAAGATAAATTGGATTTTTGAGGCAACTAACCACTTTTTATTGCATATTTTCATGTTATTTCACACTAACTTTTGGTGCTAACAAGTTGTGATTACAGGTTGCCATCCTTATGAAAAAAATTGAAACATTGCATAAAAAGAACACATGTCAAAGCTTCAAATGCGCAAGGGCTACTAACATTGTTTGCAGGGCTGCCAGAAGCATAAAAACTCAAAATTTCTTGCTTTTTTGTTTTCATGTGTTGCATTGACTAATTGTTCATTTTTTATAGGCACATAAAACTTGTGATTGGATTCTTTTGGTGATAAGAGAGTATGCTCTTCACCCTCATGGTGAATCAGAAATCTTGACTTGCCATTTAGTTTCAAAAGCAAGGGGTAACTGAATCTTCTTGGTGTGTTTGGGAGAAAATTATTAGAATAGGAGAGTATGCTCTTCACCCTTGTGGTGAATCAGAAATCTTGACTTTCAAAATTTGATCCACTTTGTGTAGTTAGAATCCTTTAGAGGACTTGCTCTCGGACAACCTGAGAGGAACGACCCAAGTGGGGACAAGCAGATTACCCAGCTCTTCCAACCCACTATAAACTCAAGGCTATCAAGGACAGAAAACCTTGGTAGACATAGTGTTTGTCTTCGCCTAGTGTGATCACTTATGGTATTTCAACCATAGGGAGATCACTAGGCAAGAATGCTTAAGGTACTCTTGTGGTCGCGAGATCGGTTACTCATCACAAGGTGAGGTGTCTCGTAATTGCAAGCAAGAGGAACACTATGAACGAAAGCCCTATCTAAACACCCTAAGTTAGTAACTACATTTTTTAGCCACTCAACTTCTTGGTGCAAGGATTGATCCTAGTGGACTACCCGGATCACCCCAAGATTTTACACTCACCATCTATGTTCCCTTGGTTATGCTTATGGAATTTCCATGACAAAGCCAATATCTCTTATGGGAAACCACTTGGTGTGAGGCAAAGGAGCATCAAGCATGGGCCAAGTTGTTGAGTAATGAACCATGTCCTTTAGGTAGATATTGCTTGATGTGTTCTCAAATGTGGTATACCTATGAAAATCTTTTGAACATACACATGACGTTAATTCTAAGGAATTCTTTTGAGACCTCAAATATGCTTGTATCATGCAAGGTTGCTTTGTCCCTTGCTTGATTGTTTGAAGACTACTCCATGTGTCACTATCTTGCTTGGAAAGAAATTATTTTTGAACATCAAACTTGCTATGCTATCAACTATTGTCAAACTTTGTCAACCAAGTCAAAGCATCAAATCTTAACATTTTTCTTGTGTTGCTTGCTAAGGGGAATCTCATCATTTGACTTTGATTTTCTATGTCTCTAGTTTTTGAACATCCTTAAAGTGGCTCTTTGGTCTTAGTGCTCTTGGTCTTTCTATCTTCATAGTCTATATCCGCTTGCTAGTTATCTTTTTTCTGAAATGGTTGCCTTGATTTCTTGACTAGACTCTTGGGTTGGAGATTTTTTCACTTGTCACCCCACTTTCTCTATCTATTTGGCTATTTGAGCATCTTGCCTAGCTATTGACTTGAGTCATTCATGTCGTAAGTTTCTTGGATATATTGTTTGACAAGTTGCTTTAATCTCTCTCTACTATCTTGGCAAGTGAACACTCTACCTCCTATAGTTTCAACATCAAGTTATCTTGTAGGCTCTTTTATGCTTGGCTTTGCATCTAAAACTATGAGATCTAAAACTTGTGCTACCAAACTTCAACCGAATCTAGATGATAATGATATCCTCCATGTCACTAAAGAGTTTCAAGATCTATATGCACAATACAAAGAGCTAGAAGAGACAAATGATGTTTCTTACCTTCATCTCTCTAAGCGCATGATGGAAATGAAGTCTAAACTTGAGAAAAGGTTGGAGGAGAAGATTACATTGTTACATGAATCTTCCTTAAGGTCTTTATATGCATGTGAGTCACCTTCTTTGAGGTCATCCTCTTCTTCTAGGTCTACATGCTCTACTTCAAGACATCAAATGTCTTCATCTTCTAGATCTAAAGACCTCTTTAGAGAACAAGCAAGTGATACCTTCTTTGAGCCTATGCCAAAATTTCACGATGGATCTATCTTTGATGAAGATAATGATGAAGACATGAATGCATTCTATTCACTTGAGAAACAACCAAAGGACTCTAGACATACTTTTGAGAGAAATTTTACTCCCTTGGGGAATTCTTATGATGAAATTTTGAGAACGCTTCTTGGCACAAAGCTCATCATGTTGCCTAAGTCTAGCTCCTATGGAAATCCATTCTTGGATACCTATTGTGCCTATCATCAATCTAATGACCATGCTACTTCAGATTGCATTGAGCTAAAACATAAAATCCAAGATCTTATTGATAATGGAATTATTGATACCTCTAATGATTCATGCGATGAGGATACTTTTCATGAGCAAGATTACATTAATGAACCTATGTCTAGTAGCAGCTCTATTACATCTTCCACTTCTTCCAACACTTGTGCATCTGCCAACACTTCAAATCTTTCCAACATGCCTCCATCAAATAAAAAACCTAGTGCTTTCTGTATGCAATATGTGTATCCACAAGGGCTACCTCTAAAAGAAACTCAAGCTAACCTTCACCTGGCTACAAACCTTTTCCATGCTACTAAGCCTAAAGATCCAAGCACTACTCCACTCACTCTTCATTCTCCCTTGTTCTGAGAAGTGGCTCCATGTCAAGAGGACTCTCAAAAAGAAAAAGCTACAAATGTCAAGAAAGATCAAGATCAAGCACCCTTTCATCTCCTTCAAAATTTCACCCCTCCATATCCTATATCTTGTCCACCTCCTAAGTATGATGAAGATACCACTTCCATTATCTCCCTTGAGCTTACTAAAAATTATGAGAAAAGTTCTCTTCATATGCTATCCAAAGCTACTTGTCAAGATCAAAGCATCCCCTTATGTTCTACTTCTCCATACCCACTTCAAAATTGTGCTCAAGCTTCAAGTTCTTCTCTTAAAAATGGTGTTCCTATCAAAGGTACTCATGAGTCTATTGATGGCTTTGACCATGCTACTCACTCTAAACATGTTGTTATCCCTTCCCACTATCCCTTTGTATCTTCTAAATCTATCCTTGGTCCTTATCCATCTAAGCTAAAGCATTCAAACCTTCCATCCATATTGGGGCCTTATGTTCCTCCATCTCCTACATTTACTCATAGCTCATTCCCTAGCTCTCCTATATTACCTCAAGATCAACAAAGACACTCATCCTTGATGACTTTTCACCCATCTATACATCTAAACCAGTCATATCATCCTTATTCATCCACAAATCCCAAGTCCTTTGGAAGTGAGAATAAACATAAGAATCCATTGAAGAAGAAATATCACTATGTCCCATCTAATCGACATGTGAATGCTAAGAAGGAGAATGCACAAAAGAGACCGCAAAGGTCCACTATTAAAAAAGCTAAATCAAAGAAAATATGGGTTCCTAAACCCATTATTGAAGAAATGTGTTTTGAAGTATCCAAAGGAAAATCCAAAGCTATATGGATTCCCAAGTCTCTTTTAAAGGAATTGAATATTGAAAATACTTCAAAGTTTACATTCAAGCTTCCAAAGGCTTCTATTCCATCTTCTTCCAAAAATCTTCCTAAAAATATTCCAAAGCCTTCCACTCCACTTTTTTTCCAAATCTTTTCTACCACCTCATACATCTAAATCTCAAGCTATTTCATCCATGATTCCTCCATTGTTCCAATACCCTTCAAGGTGTGTGTCAATGTTGATCTTGTCCAATATTTTAGCTACCCACATGAAATCCTCTAAAGCTTACACCTCATTTCTATACAGGAACTCTTATCCTCCATATATTCTTCCTACTACCATTTCCCTTTCATCACCCTATCAACATCTTTGAGCATACCTTTCTATGGTCTTGGCTTATCATGGCTTATCTTTCCTATAAGAGCACTATCTAAATTCAAAAAGCTTGAGCTCTTTCTAAAAATTCAAAAAAATAAATAGAAAAATAAAAAAAGAAAGAAAAAAAAAAATTGAAAATGTGCCTTGGTGAAAACCACTTCTTGTGACACCTTGGTAGCAAAAGTAAAGAGAAATAAATTCATCCTATGGTGAAAACTACTTCTTGTGGCACCTTGGATAAGTACCATGATGAAAACCTAGTAAATAGGCATCATGCGTAATTCTTCCATCATCCATCTATCCCCTCTTCTCTCTTTGATCTTGACAATGTTGAGCTATCTTTGCATATTGGCTATCTTATCCATGAGAGTTTCTATTGTGCTCTCCCATTAACTCATAGCCTCTATCTTGAGCTTTATTCTTATTGCTCTATCCCATTGCTATACTATCTAGTTGACCCCTTGGTCTTGATCACGATAAATAATAATGGTTCTTAGGTCTCTTGACATGTCTACTCTTTTGGACTACATGCTTCATGCTATCTCACTTGTTGGCTTCACTGCTTATTCTACATGCTATCTTTCTCATTACTTCCATTGCTTATCCAAAACATGCTTGATATGACTATTTCACCTCTTTCCCTAGCTTGGGTACTCTTGAGGAGTCAGTCCTTGAGAATCACTTTCACTTGCTTCACATTCCTTTCTTATGCATCTTTGCTTATCTATCGGCTTGTTTCTCCATCGTGTCCTACACCTTGCTAGAAATTGGGAGAAAATGATGTGATCTTGCTTGAGAACTAGTGATCTCTAAATTATTCTAAAAAATCCAAAAAATCATATATGATGCTGAAAGAATCCTTAAAATGAGAAAATGTCCTGAAAAAAATGATCATCTTAGTGAAAACCTAGCAATAGGTGCTTTGATGTATCACCAAAAAAATTTAAAAATACAAAAAAAGAAAAAAAAGAAAAAAAAAATATGTCAAGTGGTGAAAACCTAGAAACAGGCACTACTTGAAACCTTTGCCCTTATGTCTATCAATCTCAATCACCTACTTCACTACACATTTCCTAGCTTGGAATTGTTTCTTGTCCTTGTCTTCAGGGCATAGTTACATAGCCTATTGAGGTATTCTTGTGCATTAGGGTTTCTTTGAAAACTCACAAAATAGTGTTTCTCAACACTTCCCCCACCTTGACATCAAGTGTTTTTCAACACTTTTCAAATAGTTTACCTCTTTGATGTCGCGATATTTCTCACTATTAGAATCGAGTCTTGAAGAAATGGCCAAGTGACTTACACACACGCACTTTAAACACTTAAACTACTTAGCTATGTTGATCTTTATCTACTTTGTGTGTTGTCTATGATGATTTCTTTACTATATGTTCCATCCCTAATAGTCTTTCAAGGATGTCATTGACTAGAAGACTAGGGGCATGAGGCATGTTTTCTTGATTTTTGCTTGTGGGTATACTTTGTTTGTCTATAGTGTTGTAAGCATTTATTCTTGACCTATTCAACATTTTGACTTACAAACGTATCATCCTTGACTATTTTTGCAAGACATCACTTGGGGTTTATCCTAGTGCTTATGCCTTGATACAAGTGTAATCTTGCTTTAAATTAAACTTAGGGAATCCAATCTCATAGTTATCTTGACTTACATGTCTCTGATGCTTAGATTGGATTTCCACATACCTATCTGATATCAATCATATTCATATCCTCATAGTTATACTAGTGATGGTTGTATGATCTCATGATGTCCCTAATAAATGCTCAATGATGAAATTAAGAGTCTAAATGTTATGCACTTCTTGCTAGTAAACCACTTTTAATATTAGCTTGCATTTTAGGTTCATTTTCTAGCTTAGTCTTGCATTCTTGCATATGGGGAGAGCTCTCTTCATCTTTTTGTGGACATATCAGCTAACTCTTTTCATATATTTCTTTACTTTCTTCTTGTTGATGTATTTTCACCTTCTTAATCTTTCACTTCATCTCTTTTCTATCTTATCATCACATTATATAAATTTTTCACCTCTTAAATAAATTCAACCTCCTAGATTCATTTTCGAGATCGAAATCCAAATTTGAGTTCATCTTGATGGTCAAAATTTTCTTTTAAAATTCTACTTTCTTTTGAGCAGTTAGCTAACCTTTTGAGGTCTAATCTCTGAATCATCACCAGGGCATCTTCATTTCTTCATGTCTTCATCATTTCCATACTTCATATCTACTTCAATTCACCATTTCATGTCTAAAATCACCTTTCTACTCGTTTTGACCTAATTTTTATGCTATATCCTTCAAGGTCAACTCTAGTCAAACTGGGGCAATTTATCAATTTCTTATAGTCATTCTTGGGTTCTAATCATCTATCTGTCATCTTGGACATTGCTATATTCTAATTTTCTTGTGTCTAGCCAATTTCTACATCCCTTTACCTCATTTCAATTTCGATCCTGAGGGGGCAGAAATACTCTATCACTGATTGCTACAACTATCTACTTCTTTGGAGCACTTTTTTGATCTTTTCACTTGCTCTTGATCTATCTACATTGCTAGGTGTTAGTATTCTTCTTGAATTCTGACATCATCTTTTCCTAGTGTTCAGTACTACCACTATCAGGCTGTACATTTAGGACTTGCTATCTTTTTCTACATTTCATCCTTCAAAATCAGATATCTATATCTATCACCGCCTACTTGGCTTTCTATTTTCTTTGACATAATGTGTTCCCAGATCGATCATGCATTAGTCAAAGGGGAGAAAATGTAATCACCTAAAAATGGTCATCTAGACTATTAGCCCCCTTTTCAACATTTTGGCTAAATTAATTTAATCATTTACCTAGACCAAATTGCTAATAATCAATTTATTTGATTATAACCTATAGTTTGACTATGCTATCCTAAGTTCATTATTTGATTAAAAGAAAATGTCCCCTTTTAATTAAATAAAACACCCCATTCTTCTAACCCACTTAAAGTGCACGCATAAAGTCCTTTTTCTATTTTACAATTAAAAGAAAAGGCTTGTGAGACTTTTGTCTTATATGACAAGTCAACTTATATTCTATTGGTTGACTTGTGTGTGCACATGAATCACACCTATTTTCAAATTCCACCATTAATCATCCACCATCTTCATCTTCATCTCTACCGTCCATACAACTTTAAAAGGGAGAGAGCTTTCCCCCTCAAAGGATCCATCCTCATTTTGAATATTGTTATGTTGCAGGTTTTCTAACAAGTTTCTTTGGAGCTTTGTGGAGAACTTCTATTTCTTGTCTACATTCTCTCATCCATGGCATCATGGCATTCTAGCTTTGCTTAGCTTTCATTTTTACATGCAGCTTAATCTCACATAGCTTAATAATAGTATTGTAACACTCTCATACATGTTTTAGCATAGCTCCACTTTGCATCTCATTCTAGCTTAATTTTTATTTGCATTGCATTCTTGAGGAACTCCTTGGGACATTTGCATTCTTGCATCTTGTCTTTGGAACCTCCCATTGCATGGTTTACTAGCAAGAAGAGTATCTCTAAGGCTCATCTGAGAGCCCTTGAACTTGAAATACACTCTCTTGCACTCCATGGATATGGAGCTCTAAGCCAGCATCCAAGCATTCCGAACTCATGGAATCGTTTGGATAGAAGGGTTTAGAGTGGGACACTTTCGAGTGTACAAAAACTAGTATCTATAGATTCTATAAATCTAAAGGTTTCTGGATAGGGATGACCCATAGATCAAGGACAACCTAGATTAAAATGAGGTTGTCCTTAAACTTTTCTACAAATGAGTGTACAATTTTCTATGTGAGAGGAATCTTCTATTTTCAAAATAAGTTTAATTCTCCTCCACACATATTTTACCTCTTAAAGCCCAGTATTAATCTTGATTAGGTGAGATTCGTGTGCACGTGGACCACTCAATATCCATTCTCCACCCTTGATTGAGTTTCTTTTTCCTCTTAATCTCAAGCATCCATTTATCTTTAAAAGAGAGATCTCTCTCCTCATTCTCTAGCCTTTTACTTTTGTACTAACATTATGCTATGTGATTTCTTGGTGCTTTTGGACCTTTGAAGACTTGGAGCACTCTTGCACTCTTGCATTTTAGCTTAGTTTTTATTCTACTTGCATTAGGGTATTCTTATCTTAGCTTTCTTTATTCTCTAGATTAGCTCATATAGCTTGAGTAGGAAGGCTTGTAACTCTTCATATTTTGATTAACTTAGCTTTCATCTTGCATTTCATGTTAGTATAGCTTGCATTGCATTGAACTTGCTTTGTGATTTTTTGGATGCTAACATTCTTTCTACCATCTTTGAATCTATCATTCTATGGTACACCTTGTAAGGGTTCCACATCTAGGCTCACTCTAGAGCCATAATACTTTTGTTTTCATCTTTGCATGTCAGAGATAGAGAGCTATAAGCAACCTCTTGATGTTCTCTCTTTCATGAGTATTCTTGAGAGTAAGGTTTTATAGAAGTGTGCCACATTTTTTCTATACATTTTGGGTTCCCACCATGGGGCTCAAACCCATGGCCACAAGGTTAAGAGCCTTGTCTAGCTCCATTTTTGGCATTTTTGACATATTTATAGCCTACTATTTTGAGTTTCATTTTTTTAGATAATATTATCATGCAATACTTATCTTGTGATTGTGTGATACTTTCTAAAAGGAAATACTATACATGGCTAGTTAAACTATCATACTAATATTCTATACTTTTTCATACACCAATTTTGTACAATACTCTACTATCTCATATAGAGTATTGTATCAAACAAAACTATAATCTAAGTATACATAGAAGTATTTTATGATACTATTGTAGACATAATTATTGCCTAGTCTCTTACACTTTCTTGTTTTAGTTTCTAGCTTGCATTTTTTACTTTCAATCTTTTGCATTTTGGGTTTCTAGTTTTCTAATAGCTTCTAACAAGTGGTTTTATGGGGTATTTTAAAGATTTTACTAATCCTTTTGTACCCTAACCCTTTTTGTTTTTTACATTCTATTGCTTTCTCATTTCCTAAATTAAAAGGGCTAATAGTTTTTGTTACAAGACTGCACACGATAAAAAAGAAAAGTTTTATTTGTGTGTCTTTAATTTCATTTCCAAGTGTGGCATATTACTAGTTGTTTCATTTCATAGGCACATAAAATCCATTAGTAAGGGTTCATTGTTGGTAGGAGAGTATGCTCTTCACCTTTAGGTGAATCAGAAGTCGTGACCCTTCATTGAATCAAGAAAGCAGGTGGGATACTCCACTTTTTAGTGGTTTTAATTAATCTTCTTGGCATATTTAGGGGAAACATTAAGGAGTAGGAGAGTATTCTCTTCACCTTTTAGGTAAATTAGAATTCTTGATCTCCTTGGTGTAGATACACTTTGCTAACCTCCTACAGAGATTCATACCTTTAGAAGTCTTGTTATTGGTGGAAAGATACCAATAGGTATGACACAAAGTGGGAACAATAAAAACATAGCTAACCTGACCCACTATAATCACCAACCTCTTGACAAAGGCCAAAAGCCTTGTGGGGGGGGCAGGAGGGTAACACTTGAATTCACTTAGTGAAAGTACTTGTGAGATTGGGACTATGAGGATATCACTAGGTGGGTATGCTCAAGATCTATTATTATGTCTTGTATTAGGTGAAAGAGAGGTATTATGAATAGAATGCTTACTAGACACTTTAGGATTTAGATGCCACCCTTTTTATCTACTCAATATCTTGGTGTAAAGATTGATCTTAGTGGACTACCTGGATCACCCCAAGATTTACACTCATCATATGTGTCCTTTTGGTTGTGTTAATAGAATCTCCATGACAAAGACAATAAGTATTATGGGAAACTACTTTGTGTGAGGTGAGGCGGCATCAAGTTGTGGCCTAAGGTATTGAGTAATGAACCATGTCCTTTAAATAGATATTACTTGGCGCATCTTCAATTTGTGCTAGATTCATGGAAATTTATTGAAAATAAAAATGATGGTAGTTTCATAGGATTTTTTTTGCTTCAAGACCTCCAGAGTGTTTGTATTGGAAATATTCCTTTGTCCCTTGTCCTAATTTTTGAAGACTTGTGCTTGTTGCATAATTGCTTTCAAAAACACTATATTGTTGTTTCAAACTAAAAAACACTCTGTCATAATAGTCAACTTTCTTAAAATGATCAAAAAATTGGTTGAAATATAGGTCATTCAAGATCCAAGGTCACAAAAGGTTGTCTCTGCTAAACTTCTATCATATTTCCTTTCTGAGAAGTGTCATATGATACTTATGGAATTTGCAAATATCTCACTGTCATACAAACTATATTGCACTATTACTCTATATTATATTACACAACCTATTGCAAACAATCCTATCACTAAAAACTATCAACCTGGTATTCTAAGAACTATCATATGAAATTTACTAATGAAAAAAATATCACACTACTTTCAAAGGTTTGTCATCTAGACTAGTTGCTTGCTCTAATTGTTTCAAATTACATTCTTGACTGAACTAGGGGTTGTCCTATTGTGTCCCTAGTCTGAAACTCACATGTTTGGCTATGTTCTAGGCTAAGAAGATTAAGCTTGGCTTCTCAAATACAAAATTGATTTCATAGATCATTCACTTGTCAAATCCACTTATTCTTTCTCTTTGGTTATTTGCTATTGAGTTGCTTGCCTAACTCCTGAGCCGAGAAACTAGTGTGATAAATTTCTTGGACACTTTTGACAAGCTATCATCATTGCTACATTTCTTGATAAGTGAACATCTTAGATTTACAAGTTTTGAATTCTAAGTGCCTTTTTTCATCTTACTAAGCTAAAAAAATTCTATTACATTCTGGTTACAACTAGGCTACAATTTGATCAATGAAGTTGTTCTTGATTTTTCTTTAACAATTAGCTTCTCAAACTAGGCATCTACATAAGAAAAACTTTGAAGATAAACCTATTTTTACAAGGAAGAGGAATATCAATCTGCCACTTGGTATGACCTTCTAAGTCACTTTGGCAGTTCTTTTGATACTCCTAGAGTTGAAAACAAAATATCTTTCACTGTAAATCAAGAGCAAAGACATTGTCATGCAGGAGCATCATAGTTTTCCTTGTAATCCTCCTCATTTGTTCATTATAGTAGTTTTAACCAAGTTCCAGTAGTGTTAACCAAGTTACTATCTACTAGTAGTATTAACCAAGTTCTAGCAGTGTTAATCAAGTTTCTGTGTTAATGGAGTTCTAGTATTAATTGAGTTCTAGTGTTAACCAAACTGTCAAGTGGTGATCAAGTGTTCCTTCATGTGATGAGTGAACCTATTATTTTGCTGATGCTTGGGTCCTTCTTTAATTGATTTTTTCTATGATTGGTTCTTAGTTTGAGCCAACCTATGTATTTAATTTGGATCATCAATTTAATGATAGGATTTGGTCTTGGGATGAGTGAAAACCATTTTGAGGTAAGCCTTTCTATTATGTAATCTTCTAGAATCTTCTATAAGCCATTTTGGCAAGTATAAGTAGGGTTATTTGGTTTATTTTAGATGTAGGACTTAGAGAGTTTAGAGAAAATGTTTCTAGAATTACAAATTTGAAGATGGATAAAGATCTTGAAGTTGTATTTTGTATATGTCCATAACCTAGAAGGCCTTATAGTTGGGCATGTATTTTGATAACTTGATGAATGAATAAAATTATTATGCTCTCTCTCTCTCTCTCTCTCTCTCTCTCTCTCTCTCTCTCTCTCTCTCTCTCCCTCTCCCTCCCTCCCTCCCTCCCTCCCTCCCTCCTTGATGTTGTTCTCTGTGTTTTCTTCCATTATTTTTACTCAATTTGGATAGTTAGGTGTCCCTTTGCCCCTATCTATTCATTCCTCCTTGTGTTATGTGGTATCAAAGCTTGAGGTTCATCCTTGTGGAGATTAGATCATGTAGAACCCTAAGTTGGATTTGGTTGTAGGGTGGCAAATCTAAGGATTTGACCTACAACTTGTAGAGGGTTACAATCTTGTAGGAACCTATTTGTAAAGATGGTTCCAGGTAGAGGAAATGTTGACACTACTATTATGGACATGTTGAGACAAATTTCAGCTAGATTAGATATTGTGGAGACAACCTAGAGGAGAGGAGAACATCTTGATGATGTGAGTGATGAGGAAGAAATGACACCAAACCCTAATCCAGGACCTAAACAAGATCAAGATGAGAAAAGATTGTTAAGAGTTTTTATCTATGGTACATTTAAAGCCTGTTGTAGAAGTTGTTCCTTATGATGAAAAATTGGACACCAATGTTTTTTTGGATTGGATTTCTGATATGGAGAAGTTCTTTGAGTTTTAAAATGCTCCTTATACTAGGAAGGTGAAAATTACAGTGACTAGGTTGAAAGGTCATGCCTCACTATGGTGGGAATATTGCAAATTGTTAGACAAAGGAGAGGAAAGGAGAAGATTAGAACTTGGCTTAAAATGGTGAATAAAGTAAAGAAGAAATTCCTTCCTATTAATTATCAAGTTATATTATTGAGAAAGATACAAAAATTGAGGCAAAAGGACATGACTATGAAGGAGTATACTAAGGAATTATATATATTGGACATAAGATATGGATATGTGGATGACAAGTTGAGAAAATTTCAAGGTATCTCAATGGATTGAGATCTAGAGTTCAAGATTAGATAAGTTTTGTGAAACTAGAAAGTGTGGAAGAAGCATATCAATATGCCTTGAAAGTTGGAGAAATCTTGACAAAGAAGCATGAACAAAGACAAAGAGGTAGAGATGGTAGATTTTAGATCTTATGGATAAGGTGGAAGATTTAATAATTCTATGCAATATAAGAGAAAATCTAAATGGAAAAATGATGACAAAGGCAAGACCAAATGGAAAGATGGTAAGTCTCACCAAGGAGGTACTAGTTCTTACTAAGGAAAAGCTAATTCTTACTCTAGAAGTGGTTTTCATGGTAATTATTTTAGATTTGGTAAAGAAGGGCATAGATCCATTGAGTGTAGATCCTTTAGTGAGAATGAACAAAGTAACAAAAATGCTATGATTCAAGGAGACCTTGAGGTTTCACCAAGTGGACCTAGGGCTAGAGAAAATATGATGGTGAGAAGAACTTTGTGTAATAAGGGAATTGATGAGGAACCTATCCTAAGGAGAAGTCTTTTCAAGACTAGATGTAAGATAGATGGAAAATGTTGCAAAGTAATCGTTGATAGTGGAAGTTCAACAAATATGGCATCAGAGTAGTTGGTTACAAAGTTATAGCTATAGAGTTTGAAGCATCTTAAACCTTATCATGTTTCATGGATCAAGAATGAGCATAATATATTGGTAAGTGAACAATGTGTTGTGAAGTTCAAGATTGGCAATTACTTCGATTAAGTTCTATGTGATGTTATGCCTATGGATTGGTGTCATATTCTATTGGGTAGACCTTGGCAATATGATAGATATGCTATACATGATGGAAGATTAAATCTATATACTCTTTGGGTGAATGGGAGAAAGCAATTATTTTTGCCTTTGATTGAAAGTCCAGATGAGGTTAAATTTTACTAATGTCTGAGTTTTTGTGGTCAATGTGAAGCAATTTGAGAAGGAAATGAAGAAGAATTAAATTTGTTTTTCCATAATTCCTAGAAGAGAAAGTTGTGCCAGTCATAACTGAGTGACTGAAAATAGTGATCACTGAGTGACAGATAGTAATAACTAAGTGATAGAGGTTAGTGGTAACCAAGTGATAGTAGAGGCTAGAAGTATTGACTGAGTTCCAATGGAAAATGAAAGGTTGTTGAATGAGTATAAAGAAATTGTTGCAAAGGATATACCTGATGGTTTACCACCACTAAGAAGTATAATTCATTGTATGGACTTAATTCCTAGAGCTATTTTTCTAAAACAAGTACCATATAGATTGACATCTACAAAAAATGAAGAACTTAACAAACAAGTGCATGAGTTGTTGCAAAAAGGTTTGATCAAAAAAAGCTTGAGTTCATGTTTTTTACCTATTGTATTAGCACCTAAGAAGAATAGAGAATGAAGAATGTGTATTGATTCCAAAGCTATTAAGAAGATCATAGTGAAATATAGGTTTCCTATGCCAAGGATGGATGACATAATGGATTATTTGAGTAGAGAAAAGTATTTTACCAAGATTGATTTGAAGAGTGGTTATCATCATATCATAATCAAAGAAGGTGATGAATGGAAGACTTCTTTCAAGATAAAATATGGTTTGTATGAATGGTTGGTAATGCGTTTTGGTTTGACTAATTCACCTAGTACTTTCATGAAGTTGATTTGGGTAAGTTTGTGATTTTTTATTTAGATGATATTCAATAAAAATAAGGAAGAACATCTTGAGCATGTTAGGCAAGTTTTGCAAAGAATGAAAGAGGAGAAGTTGATGATTAACTTGAAAAAGTGTTATTTTATGCAAGAGAAGATTGTGTATTTTGGATTTGTGATTTCAACTGATGGTTTGAGAATGGATCATGAGAAGGTTAAAGAAATTTTGGAATGGCCTACACCTGAGAATGTGGGTGAGGTAAGATTTCATAGTTTGACTAGTTTCTATAGGAAGTTTATAAAGAATTTCAGTTATGTTTGTAATGTTATGACTAAAATGATGAGAGGAGATAAAAAGAATTTTAAGTGGACACATGGAGCTGATAAGAGTTTTGAGACTTTGAAACAAAAGGTTGTTGAGTTACCTATTTTGGCTTTGCCTAATTTCAATAAGGTATTTCAAGTTAAAAGTGATGCAAGTGGTAACACACTAGGAGTTGTGTTGAGTCAAGAAGGTAAACCTATTGATTTTTTTAGTGAAAAGTTGAATGATGCTAAAAGAAAGTATTATGTGTATGATCAAGAGTATTATGCTATTGTGAAGAATTGGAGACATTATTTGATTCCTAAGGAGTTTGTGTTGTATACTAATCATAAAGCTTTATAGTATTTAGGAAGTCAACATAAATTGAATCAAAGACATATGAAGTGGGTTGAGTACTTACAGAGTCTCACATTTTTTTATCAAGTAAAAGAGTGGAGTTACTAACTGAGTTGTTGATGCATTGAGCATAAGATGTTCTTTTCTGACCAAGGTGAAGGTTGAAGTTCTTAGTTTTTATGAAATGAAAGAGTTGTATGATACTAAACCTAGTTTTTATAAGGCATGGAGAGAGTGAAGAGCACAAATCTATTAGATCACATGAGTAAGTATGATGAGTATTTCATTCAAGAAGTTATGTTATTCAAAGGAATTCAGTTATGTATACCAAGAAGTTCTATGAGAGTTATTTTAATTAAGGAAAAGCATTGTGGTGGATTGGTTGGACATTTTCGAATTGACAATGCATTGAGTTTTCTTAAGGATAAATATTATTGGCCATAGATGTATAAGGATGGTCAAAGTTTTGTAAGGAGTTGTGGAATTTTTCAAGTTTCAAAAGGAATAAGTTAGAATACTAGATTGTATGCACCTATTTTTGCTCCTGAGAAACCTTGGAATGACATTAGTATGGATTTTGTTCTTTGATTACCTAATATAGAAAGAGGGTATGATTCCATATTTGTTGTTGTGGATAGGTTTTCTAAAATGACACATTTCATACCATATAAGAAGACATCAAATGTTCTGCATATTGCTAAGATTTTCTTCAAGGATATTGTCATATTTCATGGATTACCAAAAAGTATTATTTCTAATAGAGAGAGTAAGTTTATTGGGTTTTTTTTGGAGGACTTTGTGGAAGAGGATGGATACTGAGTTGAGATTTAGTTCTATATTTCATCCACAAATAGATGGAAAGAAAAAGTTTGTAAATAGAAACTTGGATAATTTGTTGAGATGTTTAGTTGGAGTGCACAAATCTCTCTACAAGCCTCCCCTATATTTGATTTCTCATCAAAGGTTATTAGAAAGGAAAAGGTGGGTCCCTCAAGTTCCAAAGATGTCCAAAACCAAAAATAGAACCTGTTATGCACCAAAATTTGCACCATGTATTGAACAAAACAATTTCAATAGTTTTGGCATAGTAGGGGAATTGCTTCAATGTATGGACATGAAACTAAAGTGAGACCTTTGATTTCTAGGATGGTTTCAATAAGATTCTTCACTTAAAACTTTCAAAATTTTGGAGAAAGGGGGGTAGAAAGATGTTGGAAAAGAAGTCTAAACCTATGATGATGTACCTAAAAGATCAAAACTTATGATATTCAATAAAATTATAACACTTGCAAACCACAAGCATAGTGCTTAAACTCACACTTCTTTCCTTTACCATGCATGCACATTAGTATTTTGCATAAAGGTATAAATGCCTATTTTCTCAGTAAAGGAAAAGGAATATTTCACAATAGAGAACACATTACATCTACTTGACACTATCTACAACCTATACATTACATTTATCACAAAATAGAGAGGAAAATTTGAAAGGACAAATGAGACTTTTCACTATCAATTTATCAAATTGCACCAATACGCGATTTTGTAAATGATAACAAGGTGATGGAAATTGTCCAATAAAAATATCCAAAGTAGCCTCTATATATCATACTAAGCGAGTTACAAAATTATATAGTAACCAACCAAAGAAATAAAGAATATTCACTAAAATCTTTAAAAAAACATAAATATTCAAATAATCATCATTATCGAGGAATTGTATTTATCATAATAGAATCATAATTTATTTTTTGTTATCATTAAAAGGCATGATATCAAATTTCACCAACGATCTTACAACTATTTTCAAATATTCATCTTATGGTCTCAAATGTGGATTTTAGTCATTTTTTCATCCTTGTTATTAGAAGAATAGTGCATTAACACATACAAAATCTATGAGAACAAATGCATATGTATTGATTCAAGTCATAATTTACATTGTTAAAATTGTGTCTAATGCCTTTCAAATTTATGTGTCTTTCAAAACTTTTAAATTAGACTTGTTGCTTACATTTCAATTTCTCACCTTATATTATGTTGCTTTTCTTCAAATATCTATAATATCTTGATTTTTTAGAAAGAGAGCTCATGCAATTAAGCCTCCTCCTTCTTCCTTTTAATTGTGTAGGAGTTGTTTTCCATTTTTTAATATCTATCAAAGGAGAACATTGGTTGTATGTGTAGATCATTTAATGACCAAAATTTGGAGATAAATGTGATCATTAGGCCATGCCTATCCTTTTTTCCAATGTAGATTATTTCTTAGTATAGTGTAAGTCCCTAAGACTTGTGTATAGTTTTGGCCCATGCCATTGTAATTGGTACTTGACTTTGATTGCCCCATGATACTAGAGGTATTGGGACAAATTTTGGGTTAGTTTTGTCCCATGAGGGACCATTATAATTTGTAAACCTTGTTAGAACATGCATTGAAACCTGAATCTAGAGCTATAAATAATGTAGGTACTTTTCCCAAAGCTAGATTTACAAGGCTTGCATGTGTTTGTATGTTCATGGTCAAAATAACATGCTACCCTTTCATAGTAGAACTTGTCTTTCAAGTTTCTCATCTTCAGTTGTAATGTGTTATTTGTATCTTGTTTTTTTTAATGTACTTATCGCAACTGGAAAATTTAACATTTTCAACATTCTTCTATTCTACAGTCTAACAAGATCATTGATAGAAAATAAGTGCACTGTGATGTCAAATTCTTCCATTTCTCTTGGTGTAATTTATTTATTTATACAGGTCATAAGGAGCTAAAAAATTTCTTCTCATGGGTTTGCATTTCATATATTTTGTAATACCTATCTGAATTATATCTATGCTTTGCTTTCACTCTATTGTCTTAACATTATTTCTGAGGTGATAATTATTGAAAATTGTTCCCATAGTTTCCTCGCATTTTCCTTTAATGTGTAAATAGGTTTATCCATCATGGGTGGTATTTGTGCAAGGTTTCCTACCAAGATTAAGAAGCCACTGAAACTTAGTTATTGATTATGTGGAAATGCATGTCATAACCATCTATTTTCAGTAAGAGTTTTGGCCTTATGAAACTCATCTCATCAATAATAATGTATCTAATATCCTTCATTTCCTCTTGGAATGTTGTTAGTGTCTATCCTTGTAGTAGAAAAAGAAAATTAATAGGAATTCAAAGCTTTGAATGTATGTTCAATGCATGTGTATCAAATGAAATAATTCTTGTTGGTGCTAAAGTGAGTAGTTATTTCTCTTTTTATAATTGTTTATTGTTAAGTGCATTTATTGTGCATGCTATAAATTAGAATTTTCATGTCCCGATTGTTCCTTGAATGATTATGTATAGTAGGCTAGTTGAGGGGATTTTCTATTGTATTTTGTGTTTCCTCTTGTTGTGGTGGAAATTTATATTTTGGAATGTTATGTTGGGAACAATTGCCTCATCATGAAAATGTGTTATACTTGCACATATGAATTGTCTTGCACTTTCCTATAAGTCTTGGGGTACCTTTATTTGTTCCCATCTATAGTTGGTATCAAACTCATGTTTTCCAAGCATTTTGAGTTCATCTAGATTGATATTTCTTGTAGGTCCCATCTATGAAAATAGTTCTCATTCATTCATCTCTTCTATGTCCTCCATGTTTTTTCATCCTTACTTTCTTCTTCTTCATCTTCTTATGATGTTCTTTCATGTATGAGTAATGAGATTGATGTATTTTGTATTTGGCTTTATTCATTCATATCCAATTTTTAATTATTGTATCCTTGACAAGTTCTATATCTCTTTCTATATCATGATAGTGCTTGTATATGAGAAACTCACTCCAAAAAAATAATTCATAATTTTTTGAGTCCTTATCTAGAACAGTGTGGAACTTTGGATGAATTTGACTATAGAATTCTCCTTTCTTTCTTTCCATTTATAGGTCGTTTGATTTATAAGATTTGAAAAATATCTTTCAAATTAAAGAAGTATAATTGTGGCCTCAAGATTTGGAGGTCATTTCATGTAGGTGTGTAAGTAGTTGGGTAGCACATGGTTTTCTATTCTTGCCATTGTTATTCAATGTAATACTTTCCTTCTAGCATTTAAAGTTTTGAAAGGATGGTTGTAAACATCAAGGGGGAGATTTTTTCATATATGATGTATTTCTTGTGCCCCTATATCACACTCTACTACAATCTTTTTTATGAATTTTTGATATATTGTGAGATTTGGGTTGTCACCTTATTGCATTGCACTTATTTGGGCTTATATGTTTGTTTAGGTCTTAGATGTTCTCTCTTCTTTTGCATCATACTTATCTATGTATTTGAGAACAAGGTCCCTTGATATGATAGGCTAGAAATCTATATTATCCCTCCATATCAACACTATTTTCCTATTGTGTATGTTTAACCTATCGTCATTTCTTGAAGGTTCATATATATTTTTATCATCATTGTCATGTGATAAAGTATAGATATTGTGTTCTTTCCATGGAGATTTTTATCAATACTCTACCTTTTATTCCTTCTTCCTCAGGCAATCACCATCTTTGTACTTCATGTGCCTCTTCACATAGATAACTAAATCTTCATAGTCTCTAGCAAGTTCTATTGAGAATATCTCATTAGTATCAAGTAAGAATGGATCATCTTGTGGAGCTCTAAATAGTGTATTTTTTCTATGTATTGCACCACTAGGATTCTAAGCACTAACATACACATCAAAAAATCTCCTCATTGTTTTGAGATCTGTCTCATTTTTCAAGTTAATATTTTCCATATCCTATGCATTTGAGAGCCCCTATGCTACCACTCATATCTATATCAATAATCTTTTACTCCTAGGATTTTTTCAATCACTTTTTCATGAAATGATGTGAATCATTGGTGTAGGTACAACGTTGTAGTATGGGGATTGTTGATTATATTTTTAAATCTTTGTTTTCTTGACTATATTTTAGTAGGTAAACATTTTTTCAACAATTTTTATAGATCTAGCCACTTTCTTTCTGTTGCACAAAAGGTGAAGAATAGGGTGGGTGATATCAACTACCTTATCACACTTTTTTAATTCTTGTCAATGCATTTTCTAATAAGGTTACACCCTCTGATAAAAGATTTGAAGTGCATGAGCTCTTCCACAAGTTCCATGTCTAGGATATCCTTCGAGTGTTTTCAAAGATTTCCAATGGTGGTTGGTGTATTTTCTTTTTCATTTCTTTAAATGAATATTGTTGCTAGAATTTGGCTTCAATTTCACAACATAAGATTGTAGATAAAATATATAAACTAAGGATGTCTTCCAAGTCTCTAGTCATAGTACCTCATCAAATAAAATGAAAAATCATGCATTTGTAATTCTTTGAGCCTTGGTTATTTATATTGCCTAGATCCATCAGGGCAATGTGTTGGAAAATCCATATCAAGGAAGCCTTTAGTATTGTATTTGTTGATTGGGGAGGATTCTATTTCAAGCCAATTAATTGTATTCTCTATGTAATCTTCAAGTTGAAATTCCCACTTGATTACTTCAATCTTAGTGAACCTTTTGACAATTTAGACATAAAGGAAGTTGTAAAATTTTTCATGTTATCATCTTTCTCCTCGTCAATTTCATTCTCATTAGGTAGATTGTCCATCTCTCCTTCTTTTTCCACTCTAGTAGTCCATCTCTCCTTCTTTTTCCACTCTAGTAGTCCATCTCTCCTTCTTTTTCCACTCTAGTAAGTATGTCTAAAATGTTTGTGTGTATTTTAGGAATCTATTCCAAACAATCATCATCCATGGTAACATCATTTTATTATGGGTTGAGCATGACTTTATATTGTAGTGCATCCCTCACATGACTTCTGTGCACATATCAGGTATATTTTTTTCCTTTTGTATGAAGTCTTCGAACGATGAGCACATCCAATTCTTTTATGTTTATTGGGAGCACCCTTGTAATGTTTTCTTATATCTTGTGAAAATATTATTGTATGACCACTATATTTATACTACCCTCCATAAGTGTGAGTTACTTATAATATTAGGTTTACACTAGCAATGAGCATTTCTTTTGCACTTGTGTTAATCTCTTTAATGATATAGGTTGTTGTCATGGATCCATGTGTATTATTTTTTCATTAAAAAATCTTTTAAAAATGGAATTGGGTTTTGACATTTGTAGAAGCATACCCGAGTAACTTGTCGTGCATATGTTGCATACATGCAAATATGATAATGTATCTATCCTCTATTTAAATCTTCTTATTTTTGTTATAAATTTTGCATTGGATACAAAAAAAATTGTGTTTATACTTTCTTATTTTTTATGGGAACTTTAATGCATTGGATAATATTGTCAACAGTATTTTTGTTGGTTCTATTTTTCTATGTCTTTTTACTATTTTTGGACAAGTATTTTGTCTTTATGGTTTGGGCATGAATTAGTATCATATTTGATGAGTGTTTTGTATATTATCTCTGTTATTTATTAGTATTTTGTTTGATGACTATGTTGTATATTATTTGCGCATGAATGTTGAGTAATATAAATAGGATTAAAAAAACACCCCAAATGCAATTATATACATTCTATGAACTTAGATTTGTTTTTTTCCTGTTAGTACTATATTTGTACATGAAATCTTGTAAATGATATGCTACGCATGTTGTATAGTTATGACTTCCATCAATAATGATTTTTATTTCATTGAGCTAATGATGTTAACCAATGCATTTTTCTCTATTTCTATTAACAATTTCAATCATAGACTTTGTCACCAATCCTTTTGTAAAGTAAGCCATAAATTCTTTCCTTTCTAATCATGACAAACATAGGTTCCATAGAAGAGAATCCATGATTATTACATCCAAAAAATTTCCATCTGATTTTTGTACATAAGATATATTTTCAACAAAGTTTATAGTTTTGTGAGACCACTTTTTTCATTCAAGACATGACCAACATAAGTTAATAAGTTCCATCCAAGGAAAACATGATTAAATAACATCCCAAAAAAAAATTACTTGACATCCATACATTAGCTATATACCCTTTGAGTTATTGACTCATTAATGAGTTGAATATCGCTTGACAAGAGAAACTAAAAATCATGATATAATTTTTTTTATCAGTCTTAGTGTGAAGAAACTATAAAATAGTGAGTGCATTTCTTCCCATTGCCCAAAGTTCTAAGTTTTTATGGAAACCTTAGGAGTAGATTAATTTTGAGACTGTCATTTGACTATTATGGGGGTTAATTTTTATTTGGTGAAGATTAATTTAATTCATTTTCTATGTACGCTAGAAGTGGGGACCAAATTAGTAACCTTGTCATTATAATACAAAAAAATGGTGTAATATCTAACTAGCACTTGTACCTTGTAGGTCCAAGAGTCACACCAATTTCTAATGCCATAATCTTGATTTTGAGTATTCATATTCATTCAATTTAAATCTACAACTTCTTGTAACTCAACTAAACTTTTCATCCTTGTCTGCTACAGGTGCCAATCCTTCAACCAAGATGTCATTGGGGAGTCTAGATTTTGTCAATTTCTAGGGGTTAACCTTACTTAAATTTTAATATAGAATGATATTAATTGTAATTAGTAAATAACTTAGTTAGAGGATACAGCAAAGGTTTGAATTTTCCCTATCCAATTGTTACTCAAAGACCTCTGTTGGATCACCCTTTCCAATTAGACTTTACCTCTTGAACCCCAACCACTCAACCTGAAATGAATTATTCTTGGGATTGAGGTAACTCAATCAAGAAGGTTGTATTCCTTTTTGTGAACCTCACATTATGTGAGAGAACATCAATCAAACCCTACCCCTACCCTAATAAGCTACCAATGTAGGGGTCCCTTATAGGCACATATAATTTTAGGGAACTAGTTCCCCAGAGTGCCCAAAGTGCCCATTCATCATCCCTCCCCCTTGGTAATTTTTCTTGTCAATTTATTCATAAACTAATACATTAGGCCTCATTTTTTACCAAAATTTCTGATGATAGGCCAATTTGTCTTGTCAAATACACATTGTTTTTTAATATGATCCTAACAAGGTTTAACTTTTGACCAAACTTAAGTTTTTCATTAAAATTTTGACAAAACTTAAGATTTTCATCAAATTTTTGATGAAACATAAGTTTATTGTCAAAATTTTGACATTGTTAGGATATAAAGAAAAATAAATAAAAGAAAATATTTCATTTTGTATCTGTTGGATTACAAGTGTGTGAGAGATTTTTTTTGTCATATTGTCTTCACATAGGGGAAAGTGTGGTTTCACTCAGGTAAGATATCAAAGCCCATGTCATTTTGGAGAATGGAGGGGAAGCAAAAAGTCAATTAATTTTAATTGAATAGTTTCCTATGTTCAGATGATAGAGTGTCTTTTTCTATGGCGCAAAGCTCGTTAGTTGATTTTTGAGCCAACATGAATATCTTCATGTTATTAAAGTAGAAATTCATTTTCGTATTCACCTATTAGTATATCTTCAAGTCAACAAATCCCATATTTGGTGTCCCAGTCACAACATGCACATGAGTTGTGTAATCCTTTTCATAGAATGTATGACTCACAATAAAATCATCCTAGCGGATATCAAACCCTAGAAAAGGAAGATTATAGAGGAGGCTCTGAAAACATTCAATGAACAATTGTTATGAGGATTATAGAGGAGGCACTGAAAACTATTGTCATGTGGTTCAATAGTAGATTTGTTCAACAATGAAGGGGTCAACTTCATAACAAAGAGCCTCTAGTAGGATTTTTTTAACCTTACTATAATTTTCCTCACATGTTTCACATCTCTCTACATTAGGGTATTTTTTACGCAAGAATTGCATCAACATAATGTACAAAAATGAAGGGTTCAACATCATAACCCATGGGAGGCATCCATTGAACCCTTGGTTAAACTACCTCCATACAAGTTCTATCTCTCTCAACCATAAAACACATGGCTTCTACGTACTTGTCAATAATGTTCTTTGGTGTCCTTGTCATTTCATCTCAGTCTAAAAACCTTGGAATATTTTAAATTAATCACTATCAATCATCTTCCTATCTTGCTTTCATAGTGTTTTTTGATTAATTCAGCAGTAGGAATGTCTTAAAGAATTGTGACTTTTCTAAGAATAGGTGTATAATACTTGGCACTGATACTTCCTTATTCGATGTAATATTCTTCTCTTTTTTCTTTATTTTCCTTCTCATTTCCACCATTAATTTTATTTACAAAATTCTTATTAATATTCTCATAGTTTGTCAAATTAATACTATTATTCCTTCTAATATTAGGCATTATTCTAATACTCACAAATTCATGCAATCTACAATATCTAGTTTTATTACCTTGGTCCATTTTGCTTTACTTGTGATCTATAATCTCTAGAAATGTGTCCAAAATTATTACATTTGAAACATGTAACTCCACTAAATAATATATTGTTATTCCCAATAGGTCTTTCCACATAAATTAAGTGTGAAGTGTAGTGTAGAGTAGTGTAAACTTTAGTGTGTTAGCTAGTGGGAGAAGTGAGCCAAAAGTGACCCTAGATATTGAAGTGATGCTCTAGTTCTATACTAATGGTATACTTTCATTGCATTATTTTTAAAATAATATAATGGAATCAATCTCATGTTGTGAGAATTATTGTTAGTTACCTCTTCAATTGGGAGTTTCATGGAATCAATTTATTTTCAAAAAAATAGTTTGATTCATTTCATTACATTCTTTTTGATTTAAAGGAGATTCTTTCCAGTATCAATCAAGGGTTTCACCTCTTGAGTGAGAAAAAAAAGGAATGGGTACATATTTTTAATAAAATAGCTCATTAAAATTCCAAATCCAAAATCAAGTTGAACTCCCCTTAATTTCCTCATAATCCTCATAAGATGGAGCTTTGAGTTAAACCCTTGAGCTTGTAGTCCGAAAACATTGAATCACAAATACTAAATTATTCTAAATAAAGCTCCTTTAAGTGGTATCTCAATCTAGATAAGGGTGATAATTCTTAATCACGTTTTTCTCTTTACAAAACCCCAAACCCTTATCCAAAATAATATCTTCATAACACATGTATCCATCAAATTTATCAGCATCAGCACAGAAGGAAAAAGAAAAACATAAACCATAAATTTCGAAAAACATTCTCATAAGAGCATCAACTTAGAGAAAGAAGTTAACTTGTACTTGTAAATATCTTTCATCCCTTGATGCCACAAATCTCCAAAATTGACAATCGTTAACCCTTATTAAAAAAATAGCAGTAGAGGGATAATGAGTACAATAAACACTTTATCAATCACTACATCTATAAGGCCATGCTCAAAAGCTTCCTTTAGACACATGAAATTATTCCATTCCATACACCAACATTTTCAAGATTTCTCTTGACAAAGAGAATATTTGTATAATATTTTAAGCCTCTCCTACCTAGCTTGGCAATTCTCCCTCCTCAATTAGGTAAATAAATGAGGCATATTTTTAAATAATTTTTCATTTAGGTACTTATTATTGTTTTTCTCAATAGCCTGATTCCCACGATAAATTTTCTTCCATTTCTCTTACTTTTAAAAAACTAGCCATAATTAGGATTTCTCCATCCACATAACTACTACCATAACATGAAATACCAAAAATGTACTTAAGTTTATCTAACATTCATAAATATTTTTAAAACATCTAGCCAAAAAATGTGATGGTTTGGAGATGATGAATTGAATGTAAAATATCATTCACAAAATATAAATATATAAAGATGTTATGTATAATTCACTTTAGAAAATAGTTATGTAATTAATATTAGCACATGTTTTTTGAACTAATATTTATTACTCAATTGTTTAAAAAAAAATTAAATATTGATGCATTGAAGAAAAATAATAGTAGACTTGTATATTGAAGTCTTGCTTACTATAGATGCAGCTATGCACTCTAATCAATAGAGAGTGAAAATTGGTTTTATTCAAGTCACTATGGAAATGGACGCACAAATAGATTAAACACAAATACTTCATTTAGACACTAGCTCACACTATTCAAGAATGGTAGTTTTATTTCCCTCAATTCATATTATTTTTATGATCATTTTTTATATTCACCAAAATAGGAAAATCGTAATTGGTGTATTAAGATGTCTCAAAAGTGTAGGAAGTAGGAAAGATCAATGATCTCCTTTATAGGATATACACTATGAATTTGAGAAGAAATTTTCTAATCTACAATAATCCTTCCTTATTTGATGGATTTTTATCATGCACCCTTCTACATGGAAGAAAGGTGAACTTCCATAGCTCATTATGCTTTAACCTTCCACATATTCATGTACAGATTGTATTTCTAGAAGCCCAAATGAATCCTTTCCCAATAAGATGCATTTATGCTAACATATAGAGAAGAACTAGTTCCTTTCTTCCTCTCCAACATTGCAATTCTTTCTTCCTTTCTTTCTTAGTAAATCCAATTTGCACAAATCATGTGATCATTTTATTCTAATTCAAAATCCTCTGAGATTTTTGCTAGAGATGCAAGAAGGAATTTAAAGATTAAGTGGTGCTACAATTGTATAGAAAACCCCAAATTCTAATTTTTTACCAAAACCCAAAATGTTACCTACTGGGACTAGTTATTCACAATTAGCCCTTCAATGTTATTCCATCTACATTCTCTCTAAACATTTCCAAGAAATCATAGAAATAAATTACATATTTTGATACCCATTTGGATTTTCTACAACATATCAAAAAATTAGATAAGGTTTTTTTGGATAGAGTCCTTGTTGTTACACTATAGGCCCAATTTTAAGCCCAAAAACACCCACTTTTACAAAGGATTTACTCACAATACCTATCCCCAAACCATGAGATTTTGTAAATTATTCTAATTTGATCCCAATAAAGGAAATATATGCTCAATTTGAGCTTACTGGCTGTCTAGACCCAAAATCCCCAAATCACCCTCCATATCCTTACCTAAACTAGGGCTTCTTCAATGTCACTTCTCCAAACAAAATATCAACCTATTGTGAGTTGTTAAACCATCCTTTGAACATAAAAAACTTATTACAATAATAAAATACATCCCTCCATTTTGGAAACTTACAATTGGAACAATTTTTGTTTTGCCATTGATGTCAAATCTATGGATGAGATATATTGCTACCTAATCTAAATGTCATATATATTTGATTGATGAAGATTATTTGAGAAGTTACTCATAACTATAACACATAAAGGAAAATTTGAAGTTATGAAAATGAAGTTACAATGGACATTTTATTAGATCAACTTTGATAAAGCAAAGTAATTGTTTATGTCAAGAAAGCTAAGCTAAGCTGAGAAAAAAATTAAAATACTAAGGAGTGTCGAGTAATTCTACTGTTAACCAAGCTTCAGTTAGTGCCAAGAAAATATAGTGTTGATCAATCATTACCATAGATCAATAAATTTATTTTATATCAAGCCAAGAAGCTTCATAGTGACCAAGTATTTCAATGGTGATTGAGTATCAAAATTTAGAGATTGTCGAGTAACAATAAGAGATCAAAATTCAAAGTGATTGTAAGATCAAGCCAACTCAGTTAATTTCTTGGGAGATGAAAAATATGTTGAAGATAAGATTGGAGAGTTATATAATTAAATTCAAGGATGTTATTAGGTAATAGCCTAACAGAGGGATTTGAGGAAAGTTTCTAGATGATGATCAAGAAGATGAACAGATACATTGAATCAAGTTGAATATGATCATAAACCTAAGATCTACGATATATGTAGAAAATGGTAAAGGAGAAATTGCCTATTTAAAGAGATAAAAAATTTACCATTTGGATCTATGTCTATCCATGTCTATTCAAGCCAAGTCGAGCTCAGCCATTGTGTGTATGAGTGAGTTTGTATGTAGAGAGACATACATAGCAAGGTTGATCAAAAGACACAAGTGTGTGAATGTGAAGCTAAAGGAGAAAGCTTACATATATGATTTTTTTATTGATAAGAAAATTAGAGTAGAAGGATTAAGTGTTAATGAGAAGAGTGGATTGATTTCTTGAAGGATGACCAAGCAAATCAAGATTAGAGTCGATAGTGAAAGGCTTATTAGTGAACATGCATAAAGATCAAACTGAGATTTGAACCAGAAAAAGTGAGTTATAATCATACAAATCAAACCTACTATTTTATTTCTTATCATTGTAAATAGTCTGTAGTGAAATCCTTTTAATAGAGGTTGACCTAATAGTCATTTGAAGACTTAATAGTATGTGTGAATCCTTTAACTGGGTGACATGCTAAATGAAATGATCAAAGTCTTCTTACAAGGCCACTCTTAACAGGGTGATTAAATCCTCTAACCAAGTCACATTTAATAGTGTATTTTGTAACCTTTAACAATGTTGACTCCTAACAAAGCTCACTTCAAAAGAGTAAAAAAGAGTGGCATGTTGTTGGTGGTTTTTCCCAAATTGGGTTTCCACGTAAAATTCTAGTGGCAAACAGTGATGAATTTTTTATGAATGTACTTAAAGCTAAAGATCATGATGAATAAGAGAGATGTACCCAAGCTAAATAAGGAGAACTTTCCTACATGGCAGATCCTAATGAAGCTACACATATCTAGTATTAGTGATGTTGTTGTTAAGTTTCTGGACAATGAATATGTAGAACTAACAACTAGTCATCTTTCTGCTAAAAAACTAAGATAGAAGTTAGATCATAACCGAGAAATGTTGGATATTGCCTTAGACCTAAGCTATTCTAAGTTTGATGACCTAAAAGATTGCAATATTGCAAATAATGTGTGGGATAGATTGAAGACCATAGATGGAGGTGATGATAATTTTTTAAGAGCCAAATCAAAAAGCCTGAGAGGAAAATTTGATGACATGAGAACTATGGAAGGTGAGAACATAGTACAATATTGCACAAGAGTTAAAGATATTGTTAATGCTATTCGAGGTGATAATGAAGAAATGAAAGATGAAACAGTGATAAGTAAGGTATTGAGGACTCTACTCTCTTTCTATGTCATTAGAGTCTTTGTAATACAAGAACTGAGATGCACACCAGGTAACAACTTGACCTTAGAAGGTGTAATTGGTAGACTTGATGCTTTTGAAATGTCTAATTTTTATATCTACACACCTACTACCATTGAATCTTCTTTCAAGTCACAAGTTGTTCTTAGCAAGAAGAAAGGAAAACATGTGAAGAGTGAAAGTGATAGTTTTGATGATGAGATTGATGAAATTGAAGCACTCATTGAAAAAAGGTTTGGAAGAGGAAAAGGTAAATACAAATTACCTATCATTTATTTTTCATGTAACAAAGTTGTTCATATTGCTGCTAGATGCCCTAATAGAGGAGATAAAGATGAAAGAAAGGAAAGTAAGTACAAAGGAAGAAGAGATCAAAAACAATATAAGATAAGAAAGGACGACAAAGGTAAGAAGTCTTGTTATATTCCTGAACAAAAGACTAATAATAAGTATGAGAGTAATGATGATGAAGTTTTCTATGTTGCTATTAAAGAAGGTTTTAATGAAGATGGGAAAACTACATTAATTTCTTATGTGAACAAAAGTGATAGATGGATAATTGATAGTGGATGTTCCAATTATATGACTGATGATAAAGAAAAATTTGAAGATATTGGCCCATACAATGGTGGATATGTTAAATTTAGTAATGATATCCCATGTGTTATAAAAGGAAAAGGCACTATTCAACTAACTAACAAGATAACATGTGACATTGTTTACTAGGTTGAAGGACTTAACTACAATTTTTTGAGTGTTTCATAGTTGAACAAGATAGGTTTTAGAGTTGAATTTCACAACAGAAAGGCCAAGATACATAACGGTGATGGTAAGCTAAATGGAATTGATGATTAGACAAGAGGTAACTTATTCTATCTAGAGCTATCAAGTGAGACATGTATGTTTGCATAATAAGAAGTTATTTGGTTATGGCACAAAATATTATGTCATGCGAACTTTGACAATTTAGTGAATATCATAAAGATGAAGAAAGTAAGAGAATTGTCTAAACTAAAGAAGCATTACAATGCTATGTGTAAATAGTGTCAATTAGGAAAGATGATATTTTCAAGAGTTTCAAGAGTGTCAATTAGGAAAGTCTAGTTTCAAGAGTAAAACATATACTTCCAATGATATTTTGGAATTACTTCATACTGACCTATGTGGACCCATTGGTGATAAATGTTATTGTGGAGATCAATATTTTATTCTATTTGGAGATGTCTATTCTAGAATGATGACCTTGATGTTTCTTAAAGCTAAATCTGATCTTTTTCAGTTATTCAAGTGGTATTTGGCCAAAGTTAAAAAATAAATAGGGGGGAGTCTAAAGTGTTTGAGATCTAATAGATGTGGTGAATTCATCTCACATGAGTTCAATACATTATGCAATGACAGAGGAATCAAAAGAAATATTTTGACACCAAGGACCCCTCCTTAGAATGAGATAGCTAAAAGGGGAAACAAATTAATAATGGATTTTTCAAGAACTCTAATGATGGAGAAGAACATGTCACAAAAGTATTGGAGAGAAGCGGTCGGTACTGCTATCTATACCCTGAATAGAGTTCAAGTCAAGAAAGGTACAAATGTTACACCTTTTGAACTATGGTATGGCTATGCTCCTAGTGTTAAATATTTTTTTTTAATTGGTAGTAGATGCTATATACTAAAAGATAATAGGAATGGAAAGCTTGATGCAAAAAGTGATGAAGGCACATTCCTAGGTTATTCTACTAAAAGAAAATCTTATAAGTGATTAAATTCTAACAATAACAAAGTTCTGGAAAGTGAAAATGTGAGATTTTATGAGTTTGTAGAAAGAGGTGATATTCCATGAAATGAAGAACCTAAAGACTATAGTACATTCATCTATGTGGATGATGTTGCTCCTAGCACTCAAAGTGAATAGACAAGTTAAACTATAAGTTCCCATTAGATAGGAAATGATGGAGTGCAAATGCAAATTATTTAACAATAGAGAGTAGGTGTTGAGAAATAGACTAAGGATGTTGAGTCATAAATAGGAAATGCCTACCATCAAATAGTGAATGTTGAGAATTAAGAACCTAAATTGAACCTAAACAAAGAAGAGGAAATGAAAATGAACCTGAGATTATTTTTCCAGATGAACTTGAAGAAGAACCAAGAAGGAAACTACTTATGTTAATGAAATATGTGAGAATACATCATAAACCTAAACAAATCATTGGAGATTTTGAATCAAGTGTAATTACAAGAAGAAGACTCAAAGACAATACATGCTTACTCTGTGAATTTGATCCCAAGTCAATGAATGATACTTTAGACAATGAAGATTGAATACAAGAAATGAATGATGAAATTGACTAGATTGAGAAGAACAATACTTGGAATTTAGTACCAAGACCTAAAGACAAAAATATCATTAGGAAAAAGTCAATTTCTAGGAATAAGCTCAATGATAATGGTGACGTAACAAGAAACAAGGCAAGACTGGTATGCAAGGGTTATGCACAAGAAAGAGTTGACTATGGAGAAACTTTTTCTCCTATGGCTAGACTTGAAGGATTCAAAACTCTACTTGCCTACTCATCTTACAAGAATTTAAAGGTATATCAATTGGATGTCAAATCTTCATTTTTAAATGGTATACTAGAGGAAGAAGTATACATTGAATAACCTAAAGGATATGTAGATCCAGAAAAAAGGAACATGGTATGTAAACTAAAGAAAGTTCTTTATGGATTGAAGCAATCCCCAAGAGCATGGTATGAAAGACTACATAACTACTAAGTAAAAATTGGTTTTGAAAGGACAAATGATAATATCAACTTATAGTTGAAGAATGGTAAGAACAAAAAAGTACTATTATCTGAGATATTTGTTGGTGATATTATATTTGGAGGAAGGGAAGCATTATGTAATTCATTTGGTGATGAAATGAAAAAGGAATTTGAAATGTTTTTGTTTGGTGAGATGAAATTATTTTCTCGATTACAAGTATGTCAAATGAAGTTTGGTATTTTCATTTCACAATCCAAATACATCAAGGAAATATTGAAGACTTTTGGTATGGAAGATTCAAGGACGATGAGTACACCTTTGTCTATAGGACATAAGCTATCTAAGATTGATGATTATACTAATGTGAACTAGACCCTATACTAATCCATGATAGGAAAATTGCAATATGTTGTTCATAGCAGGCCAAATATTGCTTTGGCAATTGTGATAGTTGCTAGGCTTTCAGAAAATCCTAAAGAGAATCACATAATGTCAGTAAAAAGAATATTGAGATATTTGAAAGGTACTGTAAAAATTGCCTTAGAGAAAAATTCACCCAAAAACTAAGAACTCAAACACAAGCACAATTGTAGACTAGAAAGGAGTATGATAAAAATAATAATGTATTCAATTCAATATGTCATAAGTACACTAGGAGTGCATGTATATTAAGGCCTCTAAGATAGAATGCCTCATAATCAACATCATGATAATTCATACAGCCAGGTACATGTCTACTAGATATGGATTATCCTCCATTAAGCATGGAAGTAAGTGCGATGATGAGAGGATAAGCCTACAAGGGTGTAACATGCAAATTAGTGTTGTAGACAACATGTGCTAAAAAGGGAGTGTGAATAATTGTGTTGTCTACATGAAAACTCAATGAATGATGCAAACTCTAGTGTTGTAGACACCATGTGCTAAAATAGAGTTGTGTACTTTTGTGTTGTCAACATGACAACTCAAAAAAGTATGCAAACTCCTAAGAAAAATAATAAAATAATGCATTAACCTAAGTAAACTTAAGTAAGTGTAAATAATAAATACCTATTTACACCAACACCCCCCCTTAAGTGCAACTTAGGGGAATTTTCTTAAGCTTATAAAAACTAGGATGAAATGCAAGATGGGTCCCAGCTACTAGGCCATGTTAGGTACCCATGTACATAATGAAATACAATCTCTCATAAAGCAAAGAAAGAGGGAAAACTTCATGGGAAAAACCCTCCCCCAAAACAAGAGATGAAAAGCAAGATGCATAGATGGATGGAGTAATCAAGACCCCCCCATTATGACATACATCCAACATATACAAAAGTGAAGAATGAGAAGAAACAAGACCTCATAAGAGGAAAAAGTCCCCCCCCCCCCACCATAAGAAAGAAGAGGAAGAGAGAAAAAGTAGTCCCCCCCCCCCCCCCCCAAATGAAGAGTGCTAACTAGTGATTGTTGCTCTAGGAAAGAAGATGGTCCATGAATGTTGGATGATGTTCCTCCCCTTTGGAAGAAACAATGGTAAAGGTGCAATCCTAAAGATGTATGGTGGCCTTGAAACCTGCTCAAGTATTGTTGTACTAATACTGATGGTCGCCCCTTCCAACTATGCTAAAAAGAATGAATGAAAATCTGGCAAGGATGTCTATTGAACCTATTCTAATGAACCATATGTCTCCTCTACTAATAAAGAGACCTTCGACAACTACTATTCATAAGGATCCACAATCATGCCAACCTGTAAAGATTGATCATGTAGAGAATGGACATGAGGGTTAGAGTGAGACCTCACAACAACTATAAAAGGATCATCTTCATCAAAGAGAAGATGTAAATCATCAAGGTTGTCTCCCAAATCTACAATGTGTGACTCCATGAACAAACCTGCAATGTCTACCATGTAGTCATCAACTGAAGCTGGAGTTGGAAGACAACATATACCCTGTTGTGTTGGGCCTTTCACTATGACAATATAAGCATGTGTACTATACTAATCTCGTGACCTCTCATTGCAACTATTGATAGAACCCCACATGTTTGAATATATTGAAGCACTATTGTTGGTGTCACTATCAGTTTCCATAGTGTATGAAATATGGAGAGGATTAGAGGATAAGCTACGTGAACTTTCCTCAAAGTGAACATCCTTCTCCACAAAAATCTCATGAGTCTCTAGATCCATAAGTATTTATGCCTTTGCATCTTCTTCATATCCTATGAAAGTACAAGGCCTAAGTGTCAGTGCCTTGCATCCCCTAGAAGATAGGTTTGCCCATGCTGGACAACCAAAGACTTTGAAGTGACTCACAATTGGATTTCTATCGCACCATGCCCCAAAATGAGTTTTACCATCTAAGGCATTATGAGGAGACCTGTTAAGTATGTGAGTAGCACTACTATTGGCTTCAACTTCAAGTGTTGGATCAAGAGACTTGGCTTTAATCATGCAACTTTCCATGGTCATGAGAGTCCTAATCCTTAGTGTTGCAACATCTATCTTGTGCAGACTAAATGCTATTGGATTTTGAAGATCAATCCCCTCAAGTTTGCAAAAGTCTTCAAGTCTTCTCTCCACATATCTATTCTCATTGTCCATCTGTACAACCTTGATGGCTTTCCTTGATTCTATTCAACATGAATCTTAAAGGCTTAAAGTATATGAACCACTTCACTCTTGTAATCAAGGAAGTAGACCCATTTGAATCGTGAAAAGTCATCAACAAAGGTAAGGATGTAGTAGCCTTGGCTAATTGATGTCACTACAAAGAGTCCTTCTAAAACCATGTGAACGACCTAGAGAACAACTGGTGTTGTAGAAGACTTCCTTTTATCATACTTCTCCTTGAGATACATATCCACTAAACATGATGAACACTCACCCTTAGAAAATTTTATGTTAGGTAGACCTTTGACCATATATTTTGAGAAAAGTTGTTGAAGATGGTGGAAGGCAAGATGATCAAACCACTCATGTCATAATGTGGTTTGTGAATTAGAGTGAGTGAACAAGGCTTGAGAAGGAGACTTAGGCACAAAGTAGGAGAAGGTATAAAGCCTCTTGTCATGATTGACTTTCCCCACTACAACCAATGAATCATCTCTAAGACAGCACACCATCACTAAATCTAGAAGGAACTCAACTTTGTGACCATCTCCAAGGTGAGTGATTTGGTAAATTGAGAGGAGATGGGAGCTAAGATTTGGAATGTAGAGAACATCTTTGAATTCCCCATTTTCCATTTCCACATGTTCTTTTCCTTCAACTTCCATTTTGGTATCATCTCCCATTAAGATGTGTGGTACCTGTGACTACTTCAATGAAGAAATGTCTCCCTTTGAAGAACCCATATGGTAGGAGGCACCCGAGTCAATTATCCATTCTGAAGAAGAACTTGAGTTTTCCATAAGTGCTTTCCCTTTTCCCTTTGAAGAGGTTGGAGTTGAATCCTTGGAAGTACCTAGTACTTGAATTTTGTTCTTCTTGAGTAGGTTTTCCAACTCATCGATTCTTTTAGTCTTGCAATGATGCTCGTCATGATTTGTCTTTTTACAATATGCACAAAAAAATTTATCCTTTTCATTACTTTCCTTCTTGTTGGAAGAAGAATTTCCTTATTGTGAGGAGGATTGTTGTGTCTTAGAGTGTGATTTATGCTTCCACTGCTCCTTCTTCTTGTTGCTAGAACTTTTCCCTCCCTAACTTGATTGGTGCTCATCACTAACCACCAAGGCTTTGGTCTTTGATGTCATGAGAAGTCCCAAATCTATCAAGTGAGATTGTCCAACAATCAACATCTCTACAAAAGTATCAAAAGTAGGCTTCTGGTAAGCAATTCCCATGGTTAACCTATGAGTACTAAAACTTGAAACAAAGGAGGCATACTTTGAAGGTAGCCTCTTTAGGATGTGATGAATCAATTTGTCATCTTTCAAAGGATTTCCACAATCTTTAAGTAGTGCCCTATGCTCATTGGCTTTGTTGATGTAATCTTGAATTGTGTCAAAGTTCTTTGGATCCAAGAGAAGCAGATTGTTCTCAATCTGAAATCCTTTTTCCTCATCCACCTTACCATAAAATGATTCAAGTTTGTCCCATGCAGGTTTGGATTCTATGAAACTAACAATGTGGAAGAAGAGATCTCTATGTACACAACTCCTAATAACTCCTAAAGCCTATTGGTCTTGTTTTTTCCAATCAATGAGTTCTTTAGCATCAGTAAGTTTGGTAATTGTACCATCAACATAACGACTATAACCTTTTTCCATTAATCTACTCCATACAATATCTTTCCATGTAGAATAATTATGTGAAGTTAGAAGAGGAGCAAAAAAGAGAGACATAAAAACACAATACACACCCCCCTTTTCACTCAATTAAAAGACCCCCCCAAAAAAGATGCTTTTGGCACTTTATATGTAGTGCATGTACAATGGGCCACTTGTCAAAATGTACAAAGTGGACTTCTAATTTTGCTTTTTACAACTACCTTTTGAGGCCAAAATTTGGAACTAAGCACTGTAGGTCAGATGTACAACAATTATGAAAAGTAATCAAAGCATTACAATGCAAAAAAAGCCCTAGTTCTAAAAGTGATATTTTTGTCCATACAACCCTGGAATCTAACTATATATTTGGAAAGTAGACAATAAATAATGCACTTTCAAAAAAATGGAACCTATTTTTGTGTCCAGATGAGCCCCTACAGAGCATTTGAAGTTGTGAAATGTAGGATTGAATAGGTTCAGTCACCAAAAATGCAATTTCTAAAAAATCCTTGCACAAAAACTAGAAAAGAACACCACCACTAGAAAGTTCAAGAAATTCTACCTAATTTTTTTTTTTAAAGTACTTGAATTGGAGTTCGTATGACTGAGTTATGGCCTCGCAAAGTTAGGCTACCAAATCAAAAAGCAATCTAAAGTGGGATCTAGGAGGAAAATTGTTGGCTTAAATTTGATGGTCAAATGACTATTGCAGTTGTTATAAAATGCCTGGGAATTACAGTCAGACAGCCATCAAATTTAACCTCATGAAATGCTAACATCAAGGAAAAACAACCCGCTTGGTGATAGGGTAGTATGACTTGGGTGAGTCAACTATACAGTCATACAGATACTAATGTGGTATAGTATAATTATATAGAACTATACAATAAATGTTGATGGGGTACAATACACTGGTTGACTAGATGTTGACATGTATGTTCAATCATTGCTGACATGGGTGCTAGTCAGATGTATAGTCACTGCTGACTAGCAGCATACATCAAGCTAACTCAAATCTAACTTAGCACTGATTGGGTCTCTATATGCTGACTGGATGTATTGACTCATTGCTAAGTCATTGTACTAAGCTGCTAACTATGATGCCACCATGTAAGTCTAGCTGGCAAGACACTGCATTGGGGAGAACTCCATGTGGCATTTGTTGTCATTGTGAAAGTGGCTGATGAGGATGCCACAGATGCTACTATGTGTCATAGAGTTATATTGGTCATGTGGTGGCTAGAATATTTGCCACATGTACACTGTCTACATAGGGAGTAGGCACTACACAATCAGCTAAAATATCGAAGCTGTGCTGGAATATAATATGGTGAGCACCAAGAAAATTAAACTACCATCAGATTCTTGTTTTCAAACCCACATTCATGGGGTGAACACTCAAAAGAGTGTTCAAATAGCACAACTCACTAATAACAATTAATAAAGCCATGTTGGGTAGGCTAGCCATCGGCTTGTGCCTCACTAGTGTCGAAGGAATCTTGTTGGGTTATGCTAGGATATTCTATCATTAATTGATTAAACTATCAGATGTGTACTTACCAAAAAAATGGTGGTTGATCCTAAACCAAATGGAATGCATTATGTGATTAAATAGAATATTCCTCCCAAATTGTAGATCTAGGGTGTCACTACCCGGTTCTGCAAAAAAAATTCTCTGCTAGCCCGACTAGGAAAAAAAATTTCCAAAAATTTGTAATATAATTGTGACTTAAATAGAGAGAAATCAGATCTAAGAAATTAAATTGCAAATCTAAAAATGACCATACCTGAACTTGCAAATTGGGGTCTTCGAGTTTTGATTTGCAAAAAAAAAATTTCTCATGATCAACTATGGCCTAGGGTAGCCAAATTTATAGTCAATTTGCACTGAATCAACATTCTGGACACAATGGTGAGGTCAGATCTGGCTCTAGACTCTCCCAATTTCTGTGATACTCCAAATTTGGGCCAAGATGTTGAAGCAACAATGGTCTTGAAAGGCTATATGAAGAGAAAATCTCCAAGCTCTGATACCATGTAAGAATTTTTCTTAGGAAAAAATTCACCCAAGAACTAAGAACTCAAACACAAGCACAACTATAGACCAGAAAGGAGTATGATCAGAATAACAATGTATTCAATCCAATATGCCATAAGTACACTAGGAGTGCCTGTATATAAAGGCCTGTGAGATGCATCTAGAATTCCTTGGAATCAGCATCATGATAAGTCATACAACCAGGTACATGTTGACCAGATATGGGTTATCCTCCATTAAGCATGGAAGTAATTGTGATGATGAGAGGATAAGCCTACAAGGGTGTAACACACAAATTAGTTTTGTAGACAACATGTGCTAAAAAGGAAGTGTGAATAACTATGTTGTATTCATTACAACTTAGTGAATGATGCAAACTCCAATGTTGTAGACACCATGTGTTGAAATAGAGTTGCATACTTCTGTGTTGTCAACATGACAACTCAAAAAAGTGTGCAATGGATTATATTACAAGAGAAGTGATCGATTTGAACTAAAGGTTTTCATTGACTCAGATTGGGCTAGAAATATTGATGACAGAAAAAAGCAATAGTGGAGGTGCATTCTTTCTAGGAAAAAGGTTGGTCTCATGGACAAGAAAGAAGTAGATTTGTATTTCCCAATCAACAGCTAAAGTTGAGTATGTGGTAGCTATAGTGAATAATTAAAACATAATGTATATTAAGAAATTGTTGAAAGGTGTGAAAGAAGAAATTACATATCTAGTAGTTATCTATTGTGATAACACAAGTACTATCAACATTTTAAAGAATTTAGTGATGAAAACTAAGACAAAGAACATTTGTATCAAGTATCACTAGAGAGAATTAGTTCAAGACAAAGAAGTGAAGCTAGAATATGTGAATACAAAGAAATAGATTGCTGACATATTCACAAAACCATTACCCAAAGATGCTCATGAATATCTTAGAAGTAAACTAGTAATGATTCCCCTAAATAAAGCTACTTAAGAAGACAAGGAGCATTTCATCACATGTGCTAATCTAAAAATTCTACACAATGGTGCAATATAGCTCTACTTTGGGACATGTCTAAGGTATAATAATTTAGTACAACATAAACATATCAGTCATAGAAAGATGGCAAGTATCAACCATACATGTAAAATCTATATACTTCAGATGTATGAAGAGTTTTGAAGCTAAGAAAGCTACATGTATTTGGCATTATTGTCAAAGAGGGAGAGATTATTAAAAGAGGGGGAGATCACTAAGAGAAGTCAACTAGAGAGATTACTAAGAAAGGAGGTAAGATACACCTCAGAGGGAGAGAATCATGTAAAAGAAATTTGAACATACCGAATGATGATAGAGGGATTTTCAAAAGTTGCATGGATGAGAATCAAAATGAAACTAAGGATATTGGTACTCATGGTAGTAAAATCTTTTGGATTGTATGGTAACTTAGCTACTACTGGTATTCAAATGTTTGAGATGTTATCATCAATGCCAAAGAGGGATATTGTTACAAACTTACAATTGGAACAATTGTTGTTTTTTCATTGATGTCAAATCTATGGATGAGACATATTGCTAAATCTAAATGTCATATCTATTTGATTGATGAAGAGGATTTGAGAAGTTACTTATAACTATAGAACCTAGAGGAAAGGTTGAAGTTATGAAAAGGAAGTTACAATGGACATTTGATTTGATAAATAAAATTAATTGTTTATGTCAAGAAAGCTAAGATAAGACAAGAAAAAGAGGAAAATGCTAAGGAGTACTAAATAATTCTATTACCAACCAACTACAATTAGTGTCGAGAAAATATAGTGTTGATTAAGAATTAGCATTAACTGAGAAAGTTAGTTGATGCTAAGCCAAGAAGCTTTATAGAGATTGAGTATATTAGTGTTGACCGAGTACTAGAATTTAGATATTCTCAAGTAATAGTGTGAGATCAAAATTTAAAGAGATTGTAAGATCAAGCTAACTCGGTTGGTTTCTTGGGAGATGTAAAATATGTTGAAGATAAGATTGGTGAGTTGGGTCATTAAATTTAAGGAGGTGATTAGGAAAATATCTAATAGATAAATTCAAGAGAAGTTTCTAGAGGATGATCAAGAAGATGAACAAATACATTGAATCAAGTTGAATCTGATTGTAAACCCTAAGATCTATGGTGGATGTAAAAAATGGTATAGCATGAATTTCCTATTTAAAGAGATGTAAAATCATTCTAGTTGTGTCTAGTCAAGCCAAGTCAAGCCCAGCCAGTGTGTGTATGAGTGAGTTTGTATGTAGATAGCAATGCGGAGCAAGATTGATCAAAAGCATAAAAATGTGTGAATGAAAATCTAAAGGAGAAAGCTTGCAGATATGATGTTGTTATTGATAAGAGAATTAGAGTAGAAGGCTTAAGTGTTGATGAGAAGAGTGGATTGATTGCTTGAAGGGTGACCAAGAAAATCAAGATCAAAGATGACAATGAAAGGCTTATCAGTGAACTAGCATAAGGACTAAACAAAGATCTAAATCAAAAAAAGTGAGTTGTAATCATACAGATCAATCCTACTATATTCTTCCTTATCATTGTAAGCAATTTGTATTGAAATACTTTTAATAGAGATTGACGTAACAATCATTTGAAGACTTAACAATCTATATAAATCCTTTAACTAGATGACATTCTAAATGGAATGATCAAAGTCCTCTTACAAAGATACTCCTAACAAGGTGATTAAATCCTTTAACCAGGTCACATTTAATAGTGTGTTTTGTAACCTTGAATAGGGTTGTCTCCTAATAGAGCTCACTTTGAAAGAGTGAAAAAGTGACATATTGTTGGTAGTTTTTCCCAAATTGGGTTTCCACATAAAATTATAGTGTCAAAATATGATGAATGTTTATATTTGATAATGTTTTCATTATGCAATGCAAGTTATGTTTATGATAGTTTACAGTAGAGACTGGGCAATAATAGGATAAGAAGAATAGTGAAGTGTTTAATGTTTAACTTTTCAAGTGGTACATATAGACCTTGAGTAACTGATTCACCCCCCCAACTCCTCTCTTATTTATTCTAAACATTTCTAACACTCCAATGGCTTGATCTTTGGCTGTTGCTCCATAGCTATGAAAACCATTCATTTCCCAAGCACTTTTGGTGATCACCTATTAGTATTTCATCCCAATATGCACATTAATCTTTAGATATAATAGTTTACATGTTTAAGGATGATCATCTCATAGGAATTAGTGATTAGATCCATGAGATGATCTCCATTTCCATCAAAAACCCAAAACTAGTCAAATAAAACTATGGAACCCTTCAAGCAGACATCAACTTTTAAGAAAACTTAATGATCTAAACTTTAATACATAAAATGGTTATCTATAAATGTCTATTATGCTTCCAAGACCTTGTAGAATGATAGGAATTGAAAGAGATTGAACAACCATGAACAAAATGCCAGCAAAATGGAGTTTTTCAATATATTTCCTTAACTAATTTGTACAAATTGTTGATACAATAGTACATATGTTGTCCCTATGCTTGCCTAGGATATATAGGGTGATTTAAAACTTCCTCATATAATTCCATTCTATTGGGTATGATTAGAAATTCATTCAAGCCTCTAAACTAGTTTTCCTTCCAAATTGCTACTAGCAGTTAGGATTTAAAAATTTAAATTTGCAATTTTATGTTTTACAACTTTCTAATTACTTTATACCTTAAAACTTTAAATATGGATCTCAAATGATCCCACTACTACATTTGGACCTAGATTGTGATGGTAGGTTGTCGCAATTGTGATGAACACCCATCGCCCAAGTGACAAAAGAACAAATTGGCTCTCATCGAATGGGCATCAAACTTTTATTGTCCCAAATTATGATAGAAAGTGAATCCATCACAATTGTGATTGATAAAACTATCATAACTTTGAAGAAGGATGGGATAAGAATTCATGTCAATGACATCACAATTGTGACAGTCCTCTAGGTTTTTGTTGTAATTGTGATGCAGTTGTGATAGTTTCACTATGGAGGTGGCATTGATTCATCAGGACTAGCCATTCTAATTGTAATGCTCTTGTTGTTCAAGTGACAACTAACTATCAAAGCATTCTATCACACTTATGATGGCTAGTCAAATTATTAAAAAAAAATCTAGAGAATATTTTAATATATTTGGATTTGTTATCATTGCAGTCATTATTCATACAATCTAACTCATCTATACCATGTTTTTCTAACACACATATCTACTATGGAGCCTTGATATCCAACATATGGAGCCTTTATATCCAACCATTCATTATAAGTTTGGGAATGTGCTTCATTTCTGGCATGCAAGGAATGCATCTACATATGCAATTTTATCAACTTTGAAAATTGTATTTGATCTTGCTAGCTAGGGAACAACTAATTTTTTATTTTATTGTACCTAATCTGATGGAAATTTTATAGGAATTTATAATCAGCCCAGCTAATTAGCAACTAGAAAAATTTAGCTAGGTAATGGTTTGGTCATCTGTTATTCCCATTTATCATATGGTTTCAATTTTGGAGACAACATTTTTTCCAAAGTGGTAGCAGGTTTTGTATCAATTATTTTGTTCAAGTCCTAATTTTATTGAAGTAACACAATGGATTTTAAGGTGGAAAGGACTATTTCTCCCTGAGCTTCTTTCCATTGAGAGGATTAGAAGTCAACTAAATATAGCCCTTGAAATGATGAATCAAGTTGTAGAGAGTACAACTATAGAACAACATGGGCCTAGAAAGAATGTAACCTATCTTAGGGTGATAAAGCAGTACCAATTTGAGGCATTTTAGCAACAACAAGAAGCAGCAACATATGCTCACTAGCAAGCCTCAGATTCCATGGGCACATCTTAGTTGATTTAAAGGAAGTGATTGAAACATATGCACAAGAACATGATATCCAATCTTTCCCTAAAGTGGGACACAAACATGATGCTCTTTAGGTTTATGGCTTTGGAACTGATAGTATCTATCTAAACTCTATAAAACAAAAAGTGCTTACACAATATAGAGATAGATGGGTTATTTCATCATTGGAGTAGCTAGTTGAGATGCACCATAATCAAATAGAGAAAAATCATTGATAAACCAAACATATAATGAAGAGGAAACTTGAAAACTTGAATTTTGAAATGCTGAAGTGAAAGATATAGAGGATCAAACACCTCTACCAAAGTTACAACACAATGTGAATTTGATTTTGGATATGGTATAGGCATATATTCAAAAGTTTGATCATAATTCAAGTCATGAGAGAGAGTCTATGGAAATATACCAAAAGGAGAAGGAGCATCTTTAGAAGAGACTGCACCATACACACAAGAGCTAGACAACAAAGAAAATATTATGGGAGCACTGGATAGAATCTAGGAAAGTGTTTTGGTAGGTATAACACAAGAGACCTTGGTGCATATTTAGAAGAAAACTAGCTTGGATGAATGAACTAAAACTAATTATCATTGTTAGCCATGTTGCTGCAATAGTTGGGTTTGAGTAGCATTTAGACCAAGGAGTGCTATTTTTGGACCCAAAAAACTAATTGACTAGAGATCTTTACAACAAAAATGTAACATTAGTTTTTATTGAAACAAAAAAATTGTAAGTGTTCCTTGTGCTCAATATCAAAAAATGTAATTAGTTCAAAATTGAAAATAAATAAGCTAATTGAGGAGAAAAACTTCTCAAGGATCAAATTTAAGTTAGAACTTATCAAACATGATTTGGTTATGGATTACATAAAATTATAGAGATTTCTATGTCCATAATAGAAAATAGGATTAATTTTTACCATGTTTTAAGAGTGTATCGATAAGGTTGTTGTAGTAGGCCACTCCAACTTTGTTAATACCACCTCTAATTGTACCATTTGTTCTCACCAAAAACAAGAAACTTTTTTAAGAAAGGCATTGTTGATTGCTAGTCACTTTTGTTTAAGGGTTAAAAAATTGGCTCATGTGGTAATATTTGTGACTAGCATATGGAAAAGCTATATGAATCCAAGCCTATGTCCTTCATTAGTTTCACATCTTCCTACAAATCACACAATCCAAGATAAAAATAGTAAATTCATTAGGAGTCTAAAAACATAAAAAGGAGTAGATTCATGATCTTCCATAGATAGTCCATAAATGGTCACTCAAAACTCTCACATTTTATTTCATATAAATATTCATTTGGGTAATAAGCACATGTCCCTCAGAGCTCCCACTTTTTCTTCCATATAGATTTATTTGAGGGCCATTTGAATGGTACCTTCTCTCTATTAGAACCCGTATACTTTTTTATGCCTACATTCATTTTAAAATTATGAAAATAAGCAATGTGTATTTAGAAATTGTTTGTCTTTCCCATATCACATCAAATAATTAAATTATACATGAAAAAAGAAACCAAATAATACAACATTGATAATTTGATTCTTCTAGAGCCTCCTTCTGCATTGCTTGAAACCAAGAGATTCACATAGTTAGTTATTATGCAATCATAGGTTAATGTTGATCTTCACTTGGTTTCAAGAATAGATTAATATTATCTATTAAGCAAGGCCAACCACATGAAGGTGGAAGCTCATTTTTTCCCCATGCCTCCTCCCCACCCCCCTAACATCTAAATTCCCTATTAACATCTATAATCTTTAAGAAAGGATCAACCTTTAAAGTATCCTGAAGTTGGGCTACTCTCAGGAGAAGTCTATCATCATTGCTCATGAACAATTCATCACAATTCTTTAATGTTCTTGTACATCTAACATAGGTACATCTAGGAATTTCCTCAACGCCTCCTACATAAAATGAATCTAATTATTCTATCTGGAAAGCACAATCCATTTGTCACCATCAACAAGCACTGGAGCAACAAAATCCAATTTTGAATCAAAAATACACATGCAATTATGTTCTATATGCATGGACAATAGGAAAAGCTAAAAAAATGGACCACGTTTATATTTATTTAATAGTTCTATTAAGTTTTTAAAATTATAGACCATCATGAATGTTAGAACTCTAGTTGTTGAGGATAAGCAATCCAGCACATAGAAAGTCTTGATTTTCTTGCATGGTAAGGACATTACCCTTGCCTATAAGAGTCAAAGTTATAATTTTCATGATGGTCTATAACTTAAAATAACTAATTAGAAAGCTCTAACAAAAATGAAAACATGTTGCATTTTCTTAGCTCCACCTGATGTTGTATGCATATGAATTGAGATTGCATATTGAACTATGGCCTCCTGGTGCATTGCCTGAAACTACGAGATTCACATAGTTAGTTGTCATGCAATCATAGGTTAATGTTGAGCTTCACTTGATTTATGGAAGAGTTTAATATTCTCCACTAATCAAGGCCAACCACGTGAAGGTTGAAACTCATTTGGCCCCACCCCCCTAACATCTAAATTCCTTGTTAACATCTAAAATTTTTAAGAAAGGATCAATATTTAAAGTACCTAGAAGTTGGGCTACTCTTAGGGGAAGTCCATCTTCATTTCTCATGAGTAATTCATCACAATTCTTTAGTGTTCCTGTACATATAACACAGGTATATCCAGGAATTTCCTCATCGCCTCCTACATAAATTGAATCCAATGTTACAAAATGCCCCATAAGAAATAATAGTTCAAGTGAAATTAACACATAAAAAATGAGAGAGAAAAAGAGGAATATACTTACCAATAGGCATTGCCATCGCATATGTGGCCATGCTACATGTTGAGTAAGTATAATTTTTTATTATTTGGATTATGGAATATGTATGCAACTAGATCAATAAGAACGTTAAAAAATATCATTTTGTATATATACATACATCGACACACACATATATGTGTGTGTATGTATGTATATACACATATATATACATACATACATACATATAGAGATCACAAGGGCATGGCAATGAAATTTAGAGATCACAAGGGAACAACAACAAAATGTAGCAATCACAAGGGAATGGCAATGAAATCCTAGATCTCCACTAATCTCCACCAACATTCAGATTTCTCCACCCTTGTTCAAATATCTCCACCCTCTTTTGCACACATCTCTGCACAATCAATCAAAACAAATGGGGAATGATTAATGTTGTGTTTTCTTTTCTTTTTTTAATAATCCACAATCCACAAGATCTCTTTATATATATATATATATATATATATATATATACATACATACATAGAAAAATACATATGTGTGTGTATTTATATATACACATTTATATACATATACATATGTATATATATATATATGTATATACATACATACATACATACATAGAAATATACATACATACATATACACATACATCTATACATACATATATACATACATACATATATATACATACATACATACATATACACATATATATATACATACATACATACATCTGCACATTCAATTTTATCACCTTTGGAAACGTTATTTGATCTTGCTAGTTGGGAATAATTGATTGTTCATTTTATTGTATCTATTATGATGACTATTCTACAGGAATTTGTAATAAACCCAGCTAATCAACAACTAGACCAATTTAATTGGGTTATGGCTTGTTTCTCTCTAAAAATATCTACTATGATATATTTTTATAAAATTTCTTGTGAACTCTGTCCATTTAGCCTGGTCTACATTATTTTTGTTCAGGTTCTTGACCAATCATGAAAACTTGAATGCTGAAATGAAAGCTATAGAGGAAGTGATTGAAACATATGCACAGGACATGACATCCAATCTTTACCTAAAGTGGGATGCACACATGATGGTATTCAATTTTATGGCTTTGGAACTGTTAGTATCTATCTAGATTTTGTAAAACAACAAGTGCTTTTACAATCTAGAGATAGATAGGTGATTGCATCATTAGATCAGCTAGTTGAGATGCAACATAATCAAACAAGAGAGACTCTATGCAAATATACCAGAAGGAGAAGGAGAAGCTTTAGAAAGAGATTGCACAGTAGAAACAACAACTAGAAAACATAGAGGATATTATGGAAGCACTAGATAGAATCCAAGAAAGTGTTGTGGAAGGTTCTATCACACTGAATCACTTGCAAGTATCTTTGATAATTTATAGTCCAAATATCAAGAGGACTACAAGTTGTGCAATTTATCATGTATTACATCTATATTTTCTTTTCCATTGCTTATTGTAGGGTTTCCACAATAGATAAAGATAATCACACTTTTTATTACTCTTGAGGGTACTATGTCTATTTTGAGAATTATCTCTTCCATCATGAACTACACTTGAATTGTCAACCCAGGAATGTTGAACTTGAAATGGGTCAGCATAGTATGTGCACTAAGTTCCTTTAAGTCTTAACATCTATGCTGGAGGAAAGTAAAATGTGTGAAAGAAATCTATACTACTAATACAAAATAGTAAATTGCCTGGACTAGCAACAGATAACTATAGAAAACCTCAAAAAAATGAATTCTAAGCTAGTTAACAATTCAAACATCCACTATGATCATTTTCCACAAGTGTTGCAAGAACTTTCATCGTAACTATGTTGCAGGACTAATACAGTACTTCCATCTTAAAATAGGAAACTACAAGAAATGAATCTACTCTACCTAAATCTATTCCACCTCCCAAGTGGGCCCCATTGGTTAGCTTCAGCTAACTAAGAACACAACAGGTATTCCAAAATCACTTTCTCATTTGAATTCTTCTTTTTCTACATGACTGATTAATTCATAGAGAACATAAAAGAGAAACTTTAGAATCCCTTTGACTAACTAAATAACTTTCCTCCTCCTTCCTTACATATATAGAGGACTAGAACTTATTACATAAACATAAAAATAGTCAGCAAACATTATTAGAAGAAAAAGGCTAAATGTCAACCATGACTTTAAAACATTGATTGAGCAATAGAATAATCGTCCACAAATAATGTAGCAAATTAGGTCTCCTAGAATAACTCTTCTTGTAGACATGGCTTAACATTTGAAACTAACCTATGCTTCTCATGCTATGATCGATCTTCATTACTCCTTCTTTAATATGGTGTTCACCACTCTTTGCACCACTTCTCTATTTCCTAAAAATTAGAAACATTCAAACACATATGCACAACAACATTTCTACTCTTATTCAAATATTACAACATAGCTTAAAATATTTATATGAAATACTGCACTTTATATAGAATATTAAGCAGGGTATGTCATATCCATTATCCATAGGTTTAATAAGTTCTAGCAAAAGACAAATATGTTAGAAATATTTTTCATAAGGCTCAAAGAGTAAGTTCAGACTATATAAAAACTATATCAAATTTGAGACATAATATGCCTCATCATCTGCCCCCCACTATGTAAATGATTGTCCTCAAGCATTGTATTTCTTTGCCATTGCTCTAAAATCTCCCATTGTAGTCTTCCCCTCTTTACCACTTCTAAAGGTGTAGAAATATCCTCTGGTTTGTCTCCAATGCTCACCCAAGTGTTCTTCAACTAATGGATCTAACCTAGTAGCACTATTTTCATACATGGGCTAGAGAAGGGTAGGAGGTTGAAAACTTAGTGGCATCCATAGCTCTTTCTTGATTTTCCTTCCTAATTGCATATATTTGGCCACTCTATTAATTATTGCCTCAAAATTAATAGGGTTGTGTGGTTTAACCTTCTTGAAAGGTTTAGGTAGTTGTCCCCATCTATTTCTAAGCCCTGCAATTGCTCTTTGTTGTATGAAATTAGGAAGAGTCTAATATTCTCTATAAACTTTTTCCCTTTCTTCAAGAACCTTTACTTTGATTACTAGTTTTTTCCTTCCACAAGTTAATCTAAACCAATCTCTCAAGAGATCATAAGGCTTATGGGATTCAACCCAGAGTGGTAGTGGTTCAGACTTTTCAAGATCCCTATAGGTATCCAACTGTCTATCATAATTTGTTCCATTGTGCATCCATGACATTAGAGCTTTGAAGTGAACATTCCCTATGTAAAGTAGGGGATTCCACTCTATTTCATGTGGAATTATGAAATTATGTAAATAGAACTCACACAAAAAGTTCTTTTTCCATGAAGGTAGAGTTTGATACACATTATAAAAATCTTGAGTATTCTTAAATTCACAATCAATATTTCTCACTGTCATCATTAACTAAAATAACAAAAACTATTCTTTTAAACAAATAGCATACACCCTTGGGGGTGTTCTATAGGCCATAACCTAATCAGCTAACTTCAAAGCTTTAGTCATTTGTTGCTTCTATTTTTCTAGTTGCTCCTTTAATGATTCAATTTCCTCATCTCTGTCAAATATTGTCTTATGCATCTAATTTCTTTCTTGCTTCCACAAGGTTTTTTGAAAAATAAAATGATTTTATGGACCAAACAATATTGAATGAATTGTTGATGACAAAAATTCTTGAGCTTCATATTTCATCTTTTGTTCTTTGGAAACTTTTTGGAAATGTTGGTTGTACTAGGAAGATTTATAAGGTATAAGAGAAACATTGGAATATTCAAGGACTGATAACATGGTAGGTTGATCATTGCTAGGGGTATTTTCTAGAATAATAGTAGGATTTGATTTGCACATTTCCTGATTCTCTTGTGGCATCTCCTTAACAGGCACATTTTCATGTATTTCTACATTTTGGGGCTCTAATTGCATAGGAGAATCATCTGGGACATTTTCAACTACCGATTTTGTTTGAGACTTTGAAATTGGGGCATTGGGATTTCTAATGGAAATTGGGGATGATCGGCCTCACATACGAGGGCTTCTACATACATGAATCTCTTTAGCTTAAACTATTTTACAGGTCTATTTTGGTTTAGGCATGGCTAGAGTAGATGTTGTAGGAATATTTGTTGCAAGAATAGACCTTTTCCTTTTTGTTACTTTAACAAAGGGGTTCTAGACTTCCTTTTCAAGGGATTTCTTTAGTAACCTTACACTTGCCCTTTTCTATAGAAGAACTTAGTATAAAATCCCCTAAAATAGGTTCAACCAACTTATCCAGAGAGGGTTCTTTTTATGGTTCAACTAAATTTTGACTTGGCTCTTTGATTTCTTCCTCATTTTCTAAGTTTTGAGGAATAGAGTTGGCTTGAGGTTGTAAGATGTTGGATTCAAAAAATTATTCCCATGAAATAGGGGAAGAATCCCTAAGAGATCTTTCAACTAGAATTCTAATGAGGGCATGATGGGAAATAGAATTTTCATTTCCTTTTTGAGTTTCCTTAGCACTTATACACAACATATTTTAAAGAAAGTTGGGAATATTAACTTGCATGTTATGTCTTAGGCAACTGAGCAATTTAAAATGATGAGCATGCAAGTTTGAAAACCTTCCTTCACAAGTTAAATACTTGATAATGTGGGTTGCTAACTCTTGATATGGAGGTGGAAGAGAAAGTCTCTTACATCCTTGTTTTGTAATGTCCAATTGAGAGTCACTTAGCTGAGAAAACTATGCCCTTAAGGACCTGACATCATGTTCATTTGGATAATGTTCCCCAATTTCTAGTAATCCTATGACTTTTGCTATCCTTTATTCAGTAGCAATCACTCTTAATCCCTAAATTGAGGCTTCCTCTTCATCAAATTTCACCATGAACTCCATTTCCACTTCTTCATTGAGCTCTATTAATTGTAAGACGTAACCAAGCCATCCGCAGGCATGAAATTGTCAAACTGCTTCAATGTTTGTGAGAAAAATATTATGAATGACTGACTCATACCTCTTTAACTATTCCCCATCTTCAAAATGTCTAGCTTCCACTCTCACCACTGTGATAAAAATTTTCCCCTTTTATCTCTGCAAATTCCCTCTTTCTCTAAGTTTCAAACTAATCTTTATGAAAAATGTTGTATGTCGTTACCACTTCTCTTAACAAGACCCCTTTGTTTTTGGCTTGTAAAATAATGATACATTAATAATGAAGGACATCAATGCTTAACTAAAGGTGTTCTCATAATAACTCTTTGTTCTTTCAATCATGCCAAGTACAGGTGATCTTTTCTCAAAAATCTCAATGAAAAAGGTATGGCAAATATAGAAAGATTTTTAAAATTAATGAAAAATATCAAACTACCACCAAAGTATAGCCTATAATGTGGACATGACTTAGGATAATTTGGAGATGACATATGGAAATTAATACGCTTTCTAAGCCCCCCACTAAAATTTGACAAGTGTCCACACTTTAAAAAAAATTAGTATAGGAATGAGAAACTGGCTTAAGTCTTATATGATATATATAAAGCAGTATTATATATAAATATCGAAAACTATATTCTAAAAATGAATAAAGAGTAAAAGAAATTGTTATACCTAAAAATTTGAGAATGTATGTCAACATGTAGGTTGATGAGGTGGTGAATGTTGATGATCACAGAAAAAGTGCTAACGAAATTATTTATTGAAAGCAGTAAAAATAGAATGTGTGGGTGATATGGAGTGTGGGTGGTGGTAGATAAATAAATGAGATGGGTTGATATGAAGAAAGAAAGTGAATGGAAGAATGGACCTCATATTAAATGAGGGTTTTATTATGAAGACTCCTAAAATTCTATCATGGTATGGCTGCAAGAAAAAGGTTTTCACCCTCTGCTACAGGAACTATGTTCATAGGAGTTGGTGAACTGGTTGGTTGGAATTGTTGTAGGCATTGTACTTTAGTCTTGGTTTATGATAGAGATGTAGCCTTTAACAAGATAGGCCTTCCACAGGGCAGACCATTAGAAGTGGTCAAACATTGTAACATTGAATAGTTACACATTGTTGCAATGATATTTTGTGAGTGTCATCCCCACCCCAGTTTTACCTTCTCATTTTGGAGGGTTTATGGGTTACCAAATTTGTGTGGTGTCTATTTTCATGCATGTCTTTACTTTCATGTTTATTAGATAAATTAGATGTATTTGAATGGTTTCAGTTAAGAGGATTTGAAAAGGTTAAAGTTACTTACTTCTAATTCACCCCCCCCCCCCCCCTCTCTTAGAAGTAAATCTTCCCACTTGTCAATTTCAACATCCATCTCATCTTTTGATTAGTTGATCACATCTTATAACATTTTTGGTCAGAGTTCGATAGATAGGTATTGAGATAGTCTAAACCCTAACTCTTGAGTATCAAGCCTCGTTCTAAAGATGATTCTATGACCTATGATTTGATCTTACTATCTTTTATGGACTAGTATTCAGGTGTTCTATCAGGACTCTAGGGGATTAAGCCATGTTCTGGAGATAATTCCAAATTCTTGTTAAGGATTAAGCTTTGATCTAGAGATAATCCTAGCTTTTTCTAGGGATTAAGCCTCATTCTGGGGATAATTCGATGAATCATCTTTAATCTTGTCATCTTTTAATGGACAGGTATCAGGATAGTCTAAACCTTGACTCTTGAGAGTTAAGTCTCATTCTGGGAACAATTCTATAAAATTTGACAATCTTTATGCAATCAACTTTGGTATCTAGGTGTTGTATCTAGATACCTTAAGGTTAAGTTTCATTCTAGAAATAACCTTTAAAAGCTAATCAATTGGTCTTTGTATCATCAATTTCAAAACCAATCTCATTTCTTGATCTATAAACCAATCTCATTTCTTGATCTATACTTCTAATTTCTTTGAATCAAATGTGCTTCTTGCACATTCATTCAAAGAGGGGCAAATGTAATACCCCAAAATTGGCACATTGCCACATTAACCAACTTTGGTTTATTCAATTATTCCTAAGTCCTATTTTACTAGGCAATTCTAATTCTAATAATCGCTACTTGACCTACGTGTCAAATGCAAAAAATCTTTATCTGCATTAATCATATTATTTATTTAATTCCTAACTATCGACTCAAATTAGCTACATAAACCTATTGATTTAATTTAATTTAATTATAAGTGTTCTACTTTAATTAAATTAAAATGACCTCTTTAGCTAATATGCAAAGGAATTAAATATATTTAATTTAACAAGAGCTCTAGAGGAGCAGGAGTCCCTACCTTCTAGTTTTGGACTATGTATTGAGTCTATGTTATAAAAATTATTAAATCATATGCTATGTTCTAAAAAAATATTTTGCATGTGCAGGATGTGAACTCTTATTTTTCTCACATTACAATTGTATAATTTGCATGAGCAATTATTAGAGTATAAAATGAATTATTGTGAACAAAAGTTGAATATAAATTATTGTGGACATTGCATCATTTCCTCTACTTTGAATTTATTTGTAATATTTGTAAAACTACAAGGTAGCAATGTGCAAAAGGTGTGGCCACAACAATGCAAGGCTTTTTGTGGGCATTGCAAGATTATCATAGTAGAGAATAAGCCAAGCATTTAACTGTTAGAATTGCTTTAGAATAACTGAGAGGGGGGGTGAATCAGTTATTGAAGGTTCAATTGTCCTATTCAAACTTTTCACTAAGTGTAGTGAACCCATTTAACCATTCATTCATCCAAGCTTTAACTTATCTAATCAACAAGTTACTGTAAATCAACATGCAAGCATAACACATAAGAAATCAACACATGACATAGTGATTTATGTGGAAACCCAAATTGGAAAAAACCACCAGTAACATGCTACTCAATTTTCACACTTCTAAAATGATGCCTTGTGAAAGGCCTACCCTATTAAAGGCTTACAACACACTATTAAATGTGACCTTGTTAGAGGATTTAACCACCCTATTAGAAGTGGGTCTAGTTAAAGAACTTTAGAACATTCAGTTGGAATGCCACCTTGTTAAAGGATTTACAAATGGTTGTTAGGCCAACCTAAGTCCATAGGATTTTCAGATCTAATACAATTGCTAGAAAGTATTAGAAAATCTTGATTTGACTACAACGTACAACTTATCTTGCAGATTTCAGATCACTTCTTAGCTCATACCTTTGTTTGGCCTTCAATCTCTGCAACTCTTGACAGCTTGCCCTCCTTTCAAGCTTTGTCACCTTGAGTCTCCATATTCAATGTACCAGTGCAATCATCTCTCCATGACCACTCATGGAAGCAAAGCCTCTCTGCTCTTCCTTCTCCTAGATGTCTCCTCCTTGACACCCTTCTAACCACTTTACAGATTTGTCACTTCAATAGTAACAATATCAGCAACACTTTGCTTCTTGGTCTATGACTTCTTAAATAGAAGTCTTGGAGTACCATTTCCCACTCTATTCTTTCATTTTTCAATTTCAATTCGCATGGATTAGGTAGGATTCATTGTATCTAACCCATTTTCTATTTCCTCTAGAAAATTTTTGAATAATCCCTTAGAATTTGCCCAAAAATAGCTTACATAGGATTATGTATCACCAACTCATCATCCTTATCCTCTAACTCATTCACAAAATTCAATGTAACCATTATGTCAGCTTAGATTTGGAAAATCTTCATCTTTTGAATTAATGTAGCAGCTCGGCACTATTGAAATATTGGTGCTCGACACACACTCTGTTACTTGGAATCAATTATGTTTTTCTTGATGCTTGGCACCTAAAGATCACTCGACACCAACTAAAAAAAATTTGATGCTCAATATCTGATCTTTACTCAACACATGAAGATTACTCAGCACATACTAGAAATTTCTATTACTCAGCTTCTACTAAAAAAATTATCGGCTTCAACTAACTTGCTTGACACCTACTAATGATTTTAGTTTAAGCTTTGTAGTCAATCTTGTTACAACTTCTTCCTCCAATAATTCTATGTGTGATCAACCTTTGTATCTTTAAGCATGTCATTAATACATTACTTAACCATTGTCTTAACTAATCCTTGCACTTCATTACAACATCATAACTCAACCTTTCCCTTAGGTGCTCTTGTTACATTTTGTTGATCAAATCCTCTTCATTAATCAACTAAGTGATAGTACTTGGATCTTATAAGAAAATATCATCCCTACAAATAGTAGGTTTGACATCAATGACAAAAAAATGATTGAAAACATTCTTTTACAACAGTCTCCCTCTTTGATCTTCAGCAACAATGAGCTTTTCAATTAGATTTCCAATAATCTCCCTCTTTGGCATTGATGGCAAACCAAACTGATCAACCATCAGACTAAACCATTCAACCACAAGCTTACTAGGTTCGAACAATAAGTCAAATGCCAAAAAAAATTGTAACATCACATCTCCTTCTACTATTTTGATTGATTCATTTTAGCTTCTCCCTCTTTGCTAATGTATCCTTGTTCTTTGTCTTTCTCCCTCTGTATTGCTCAACTTCTATTGTTTTGATCAACATCTTACAACTTCTCCTTTTATCTTCTTTGAAACATCTTCTCCCTCTTTTTTTATTCTTCATTTTCAACAGTTGTTGATCAGTTGTTTTCTTCTCCCTCTTTGACAACAATGCCAAAGACATATCAGCATCTTAATATGCAGATGTAGCTCTTACAAGTTCATTTATTTTCTTCCTCTGTCACCTTGCTTGTGACTGATTTGGAATTTCAGTACTTCTACTACTTTAGGCATGGATCCCAAAGTAAACATCTTCTGCATCAATGTATAAAAATTTCAACATTCTGCTCCTTTGATGTAGGGCATAATTGCTTTTTGGTTCAAGTAGCCTTAGCTAGGGGTATCACCCCTAACTTACCTCTAAGATACTCAAAAGCATCTTTAGGTAGTGCTTTTGTGAAGATATCAGCAATCTGTTCCTTTGAGCTAATATATTCCATCTTCACTTGTTTGTCTTCCACCAATTCATGTACATAGTAATACTTGATTGCAATATGCTTAGTTTTAACATGCATTACTAAATTCTTTGATATGTTAATAGCACTTGTATTATCACAATAAAGTGTCACAGGCTCAATTACTTCTTCCTTCATACCTTGCAGCAAATGTTTGATCCATACAATATTGGTGCAATTTATAGTAGTTGCCACATATTCAGCTTCAGTAGTGGACTGTGAGGTGCAACTTTTCTTTTTGCTTGTCCATGTAATCAAACTCTTTCATAAGAAAAGTGCTCCTCCACTGGTGCTTTTTCTATCATCAATGTTACCTCCCCAATCTACATTAGTGTAGGCTTTTAGTTCAAACTTCTCATTCCTCTTGTAGTATAAACCAAAGTCATCAATTCCTTTCAGGTATCTCAATATTCTCTTCATTTCCATTAAGTGATTTTCTCTTGGACTTTCATAAAATATTGCTACTATTCCAATAGATAATACAATGTCTAGTCTACTATGTACAACATATTGCAACTTACCAATCATAGACCTATACAATGTCTAATTTACTTCAGTAGACTCATCATTCCTGGATAGTTTATGGCCTATTGCCATTGGTCTGCTGACTGGTTTTGATTCTTCTAGCCCAAATTTTTTAAGTACTTCCTTGATGTATTTGGATTGGGTCACAAATATTCCATGCTTCAACTGATGTACTTGTAATCCAACAAAGAATTTGATTTCTCCAAACATTGACATCTCAAATTCATGCTTCATTTGATCAACAAAATCTTTGCATAAAACATCTTTTCCTCCAAATATTATATCATCAACAAAAATTTTTGATATAAAAATATCTTTACCTTCCTAAGCTTTGATGTACAAGTTGTTGTTGTCATTTGTTCTTTCAAAGCCTATTTTCACAAGATATTTGTGCAACCTCTCATACCATGCTCTAGGTGCTTGCTTCAATCCATAAAGTTCTTTGTGTAGCTTGCAGACCATGTCCTTGTTCTTCGCATCAACAAATCCCTCTGGTTGTTCTATGTAAACTTCCTCTTCCAATATACCATTCAGAAAAGTAAACTTCACATCCATCTAGTAGACTTTGAAACCTTTATATGCAACATATGCAAGTAATGTTCTTACTCCTTCCATTCTTGCAATAGGGAAAAATTTCTCTCCATAATCCAGTCCTTCTTCTTGTGCATAGCCTTTTCAAACTAGTCTAGCTTTGTTTCTTGTTATCTCACCATTTTCATCAAGTTTGTTTCTAAATACCCATTTTGTACCAATCACATTCTTATTAGCTAGTCTAAGAACTAGAGACCATGTTTTTTTCTTCTCAATCCAATCTATCTCTTCTTTCATGGCTTTATACCAGTCATCATCTTGTAGTGCATCTTTTACTATTTTGGGTTCAACCTTGTTCAGTGGACATGATTCATTTTTTAGCCTATTCCTTTTCATTGGCCTTACATCCTTGTTACCAATGATTTGATTTGAAGGGTGATGTCTTCTTACATACTTGGCTAATCTAGGTTCAGTCCTTCTTTCCATGTTTGATCCTTCAGCATCAGAGTCATTTTTTTCTTCTTCATCTAGCATTTCATCATTCATTTCATGCATGCTATTTTCAAAATTAGAATGTGCATTTTCTGCATTCTATAGCTCGGCTTCTGAATGCAGCTTGGCATTCACTGGTTGAGACTTGACAAATACTGAAGTTTATTTCTGATTCCTAACTTGATTTGCAGCATTATCTTCAACTATCATTCCTTCATAAAAGTATACAAAGGATCTATAATCCTCTATTTTCTTTGACTCATCATCATGAACTTCTACATACTCATCAAAATTTACATTTTCACTCTCACAACTTTGTTAGTGTTAGTATTCAAACATTTATATGACTTACTTCTAGTGGAGTATCCAAGAAATATGCCTTCATCACTTTTTGCATCAAACTTGTCATTTCTTGTATCTTTTAGAATATAGCATTTACAACCAAATACTTTGAAATGTTTAACATTAGGCGAATGACCATACCATAATTCAAAAGGTGTTGCATTATTACCTTTCTTGACTTGAACTCTATTCAGTGTGTAGACTGCAGTGCTTATAGCTTCTCTCTAGTAATCTAGTGCAACATTTTTCTCCATCATCAAGGTTCTAGCATAGTCAATCACTAACCTATTCCTCCTTTCAGCGATACCATTTTTTGGTTGAGTTCTTGGTGCTAATGTTTTCCTTTTGATACATTTGTCATTGCAAAAAATTTCAAACTCTCTTGATGTGAACTCACCTCCTCTGTCTAACCTTAGGCATTTCAGGTTCTTTCCTATTTCCTTCTCAACTCTAGCCAAATACCACTTAAATATGTGAAATGCATCAAATTTTTTTTTAAGAACATAGCAGTCATCATCCTGGAATAATCATCTACAAATAGTATTATGTATATGTCTCCTAGGTAGCTTTGTACTTATATTGGGCCACATAAGTCTGTATGAACTAACTTAGTACTTCATTGGAAGTGTATGTTTTGCTTTTGAAACTAGACTTAGTCATCTTTTCTATTTGACATTGCTTGCACATTTTGTTTTTAACTTTCTTCAACTTGGGCAATCCTCTGACTTTCTTTTTCTTGTTGATGCTAATCAAATTATCAAAGTTAACATGACATAGCCTTTTATGCCACAACCACACATCATCAAGTCTAACAACAATACATGTTGCATATTCCATATCTAGGTAAAATAGATTACTCCTAGTTTGTTCACCCTTTCCTATCAAATTTCTATCAATGTCATAGATCTTGGTAGTTTTTTTTCCAACTTCAACTTTGCGACCTACATTGTCTAACTGTGATACACTCAACAAGTTGTAGTTCAATACTTCAATATAGTATGCATTATCACATAAAATTTTCTCTATAAGTTTGATAGAGCCTTTTCCTTTTATTTGACATGGGGCATCATTACCAAATCTAACACTATTTCCATCATATTGAGTAAAGGTAATGAACTTACTTTTATCTCCTATCATGTGATGTGAGCATCCCCTATCTATGATCCACTTGTCATTCTTGTTCACACAAGTAACCAATGATGTCACTTCATCTTCATCTTTTTTTGATTCATCCTTCATGGCTACATAGACTACTTCATCATCATTCTCATCAGAGTCTTCTTCAATAATGTAGCATCTCTTGCCTTTCTCTTTGCTATCATCTTCTCTTTTGTTCCTATACGTGTTTCCTTCTTTTTAGTTCTTCTTCTTTGGAAATCTTGTAGCTATATGACCCACTTCATTGCAATTGAAACATATGATAGGGAGCTTACTTTTGAATTTGCATTTACCTCTATGGAATCTCCTAGCCAGTAGTGCTTCTAACTCTTCCACATCTTCCTCATCTATGCTGCTATCATTGGATACATGTTTTCTTTTGCGTCTTCTCTTTCTTGGTGTGTCATCCTCAGTATCTTTTATTTTCATCTTGGTCGTGAAAGTAGATTCAAGGTTCTTAGGTTTGTAGTTGTCAAAATTGGATAGCTCTAATATAGTAAGTCTTCCAACTATTCCTTCAAAGGTTAGTGTGTTCCCTTGTACACACCTCAGCTCTTGGATGGTTGAAACTCTTATAGCATAGATATGGATTAGAGTTCTTAAGTATTTGTTGATTGTTGTTTCTTCTTCCAATTATCCACCTAGACTTCTTATTGCACTCACCACTTCTTTCATTCTTGTAGCATACTGAGTAGCATTTTCACCTTCCTCCATCTTCATGTCATCAAACTTTCCTCTTAGACTTTCTCTCTTTGGTCTCTAGAAATTTTGATCTCCTCCATAGATTTTTGATAAGGTTTTCCACATCTTGAATGTAGTCTCACAATATTTGATGTCATCATATTCTACATAGCTAAGTGCAGAGGCAATCTCCAACATTGTTTGGTTATGCTCCATCCTTTTATTCCAATCATCTATAGTAAGAGGTCTTGTTGGAGTTACATGTTCTGTTCCAATTGAGGTTTGTGCATAGTCATCTATTAATCCAAGATGCAATTTCATCAGACTCTGCCATGCAGAAAAGTTGTCTTTGTTGAGCTTGGGAACTTCTCTCTTGGACATCTTGATCTTTCTACTTCTAGTACCTTGAAACTAAATCAACAGATGGCTCTGATACCAATTGCTAAAATAGCTTTAGAATAACTGAGAGGGAGGGTGAATTAGTTATTGAAGGTCCAAATGTCCTATTCAAACTTTTCACTAAGTGTAGTGAACCCATTTAACCATTCATTCATCCAAGCTTTAACTTATCTAATCAGCAAGTTACTATAAATCAACATGCAAGCATAACACATAAGAAATCAACACATGACACAGTGATTTACATGGAAACCCAATTTGGAAAAAACCATTAGTAACATGCTACCCAATTTTCACTCTCTTGAATTGATGCCCTGTGAAAGGTCTACCCTAATAAAGGCTTACAACACATTGTTAAATGTGACCTTGTTAGAGGATTTAACCACCCTGTTAGAAGTGGGCCTGGTTAAAGGACTTTAGAACATTCACTTGAAATCTCACCCTATTAAAGGATTTTAAAATGGCTATTAGGCCAACCTAAGTCCATAGGATTTTCAGATCTAATACAATTACTAGAGAGTATTAGAAAATCTTGATCTGACTATAACATACAACTTATCTTGCAGATTTCAGATCACTTCTCAACTCATACCCTTGCCTGGCCTTCAATCTTGCAACTCTTAACAGCTCGCCCTCCTTTCAAGCTTTGTCAACTTGAGTCTCCATACTCAATGTACCAGTGTAATCATCTCTCTATGACCACTCATGGAAGCAAAGCCTCTATGCTCTTCCTTCTCCTAGATGTCTCCTCCTTGACACCCTTCTAACCACTTTGCAAATTTGGCACTTCAGCAGTAACAGTATCAGCAGCACTCTACTTCTTGGTCTATGACTTCTTTAATTGAAGTCTTGGAGTACCATTTCCCACTCAATTCTTTCATTTTTCAATTTCAATTCACATAGATTATGTAGGATTCATTGCATCTAACCCATTTTTCATTTCCTCTAGAAACTTTTTGAATAATCCCTTAGAATTTGCCCAAAAATGGCTTACATAGGATTCTGTACTACCAACTCATCATCCTTATCCTCGAACTCATTCACAAAATTCAATGTAACCACTATGTTGGCTTAGATTTGGAAAATCTTCATCTTTTGAAATAATGCAGTAGCTCAGCACTATTGAAATACTGGTACTCAACACACACTATATTACTTGGCATCAACTGCATTTTTCTTGATGCTTGGCACCTAAAGATCACTTAGCACCAACTAAAAATTTTATGATGCTTGGAACCTAATCTTTACTCGGCACATACTAGAAATGTTTGTTACTCAGTTTCTACTAAAAATTTACTTGGCTTCAAATAACTTGCTCAGCACCTACTAATGATCTTAGTTTAAGCTTTGCAGTCAAAGTTGTTACAACTTCTTCGTCCAATAATTCTATGTGTGATCAACCTATGTATCTTTGAGTATGTCATCAATACATTACTTAACCATTGTCTTAACTGATCCTTGCACTTCATCCCAACATCATAACTCAACCTTTCCCTTAGGTGCTCTTATTATATCTTGTTGATCAAATCCTCTTCATTAATCAACTAAGTGATAGTACTTGGATCTTATAAGAAAATATCATCCCTACAAATAGAAAGTTTGACATCAATGACAAAGCAATGATTGAAAACATTCTTTTACAATAATCTCCCTCTTTGATCTTCAACAACAATGAGCTTTTCAATCAAATTTCCAACATTAACTATTGCTCCAACCTTTGTGGTCATCTTCTACTCGATTCAATGCATGTCATAGCTTTAGTTTTGTGCACACACATAAAACACAACATAATTAAAATTAATCAAAACCTAGAAAATACAAATCTACTACTAGGAAAAACACAACTTCCTGATGCTATTGATATGTGTAGTAGCAAACAATCGTAGAAAAAATGTAACAAGCTTAGGGCATAATTGATGGTATTTTTTGACAATTTTTTTTGTGGTTTAGGGGGAAAGGCATACTATTTTTACAGAGATTTCCATTTCAACCCTACAACATGATAAATCTAATTGCTAAGATTCAAATACTCAAATCTTAAAATATTTATCAGTTTGAAACAGAACTCATAACCCTAGATTCTTAAATAAATGAGGACAAATAGTCTAAAAAATCATCAAAGTGGAAGAACTAAACCTAAGTTAAAGACAATAGGAGGGATCACATTGGCATCAAAAAAAAGAAAATTTTGCTGAGGGAAAAACCCTACCCTATGATCATAGACTCTCAACCTCTGCTGAAGTGTTCAACATAATCAAGTTATCCAACCTGCATCTACTCACCATCGAATGTTACATGTAGAATAATTATAAATGTCCTTCCTTCCAATATAAATTTATTTCATTGTTATCTTGTCCCTCTCCAATGGGAAAATGCATTAAATTCGCATGCACCACAACTGTCATCGATTAGATTTTTACCTTTTTTTATTAATAAATGCTCAAAACCCCAGGAAATTCATGTCAACCAATCAGATAATAAGAAAATGAGCAAGTTTAATAATTATTAAATAATTGACTATCGAACCTTAACATTTCTGATCAGTTCAAGCCCCAAAATTAAATGAAGTGAGAATCTAGGAACATTAGTTCGTTGCCTTATATAAGGCAGGGACTAATAAGATATCTCCTCTTTTTAATTATTGAATTTAATTATTCAATTAGTTAAAGTTATCCATTTATGAGGTTATATTTTATTTTATTAAATTAAATACTCTCAAAAAGGTGATTGGTTAACTCCTTTTATCACTTGAAAAGAAATAGTTAGCTCCTTTTATCACTCGAAAAGGAATTGGTTAGCTCCTTTTATCACTCAAAAAGGAAATAGTTAATTCCTTTTATCACTCAAAAAGGAACCAATTAACTCCTTTCATCACTCAAAAAGGAACCAGTTAACTCATTTTATCACTCAAAGGCAACCAATTAACTCCCTTTTCATGAGGAAGTTTCCTTTATGACTAGCTCTCCTCTTCAATCTTGACTATCCATTCTGATTGATCTCAATCGTTGATCACCTCTTGGATTCTATAAAAAAATCTCTCCATTCCTTATTATAGGAGGATGAATTTTGGAATTTGCATCAAACTTATGCTGAAATTTTGACTCACTTTTCTCACATTTGCATAGCTTTATTTTTTTCATTGTAATAAAATTTTGATTTTAAATATGCATCCATTTAGCATACTATGCTTCTTCATTTCTTAGATTAACAATTGCATCTCTCATCTAGATTAATTGCACTTTCATTTAGTAGCATAAATCCTTCATTCTAGAGGTCTAGTTACTCATTTCTTTTTCTGAGAGTAAAGGCATAATCCTTCTAGTTAGAAGGCAATAGGTCACTCTATTAGACTTTTTGGATAAACAATATAATGTTTATTTTTGGATGATCTCACAAGTAATGACCATATTGAAGTGTTTGTGAGAATCTGAGGCCTGCATTTCATACTCACACATGCCACATCTATAATCCTAACTCTATGTTTGGTTGAGTGATTTTATACCTGATGTTATGCTTTCCTTTGGACCTTTGTTATTATTTTGTGGACACTAGGATTTGCGTAGAATCCATACTCCTAGATTGAGGCTAGTAGAGTGAGTTCATGATGTTTAGTCTTATTGTATCACTGGATTCATGTAGAATCCATACTCTTGGATTGAGGTCGGTTGAGTGATTTCATGATGTATGGTTTTATTACTTTTGAGATTCGTGTAGAAACTATCCTCCCAAGTTGTTTTTGATTGAGTTATATTTTTCTTATGTTCTCATCCAGTCCTTGTGTTATGATCTTCATGATGGTGGTGTGCCACACACAAGTATGTGTGCATACATTTTTCGGGTGACTTACAAGACCCGATCTTCTGTGGTACTTCTGAAATTTATGATTATTAGGGTTGGGTTAGGAATTTGCATGTGTACAAGCACTCATCATTAGATGAGGATGGGTAGGGTAGGGTACCATATGGAGGGGGCTTCTATCTCATAGCCTAGTGATCATTGTGCCTAGAGGGTTGTCAAACGAAATTTTAATTAATTAATAACTAAATAAAATGTGTGAGTGGTAATAAAATTTGAGATAATTAAAACTGGACTATGCGCCTTCCATTGGGGAGAGAAACTACCAAAACTAGCTTAGGCATGTCGATGCCAAGTGACTCTCCATGATGTGAGCCCCTACTTAGTAGCCCATTGAGTGTTTGACCAAGACCTATAATTTATGCATTGTTTATGTCTTAGTTCCAGTCATCATACTATCTGGGTGAGTGTTAGCCATGGACATTGTGCTTTATGTGTGTTTGTGGTTAGATCATTATCTTCATCAACACAATAGGAGTGGGCCTAGGGGTTCCTTGTGGTTGGGAGGCATAGCTACCTATACCATTGTTAGGTACCAATATATAGAGATGGTCTTTTGTCCTAGTGTGACCATTGCTGGATGTTTTCACTTGGTACTTCGGGTTCTAGAGTATATTATCTTGTGATTTATTCTTTTATTGGAATGCTTGTATATCATGTTTAGATAATGTTAGTATTGACATATTTCCTTATATGATGTTTAGCATATGTTAGATGATGAGTTTGATTGGTAGGATTATCTCATGTTTTACTTCTAGCATGTTATATTTCCTTGCGATTATGTTATAGCATGTTTTATAATGACATCCTTATATGATAGTACCAATGATCTGATCGGTAGCTTGGGATGTTATGCATAGGGGATGACTAGGGCCCATGATGGTCTAATGATGCTATTATGGTTGGGAGGAACTACATACTTACTTTGGTTGTTCAGTTATTGCGATGTTATTTTTATACATTATGATGTTGCTTCTATACACTATGATGTTACTCCTAGTTATTTCCCTTCACTACTATGTTAGATGGTTCTATGTAGATCTATCTTCTACCTTTTGTTTTCGAGGGTATATGCCTCAAAATGTGGATTTGGTACTCCCCAGTGTGGAGGAAATTTATTTCCTATATTTTTCCCTTTATGTTTCTAGTTTGTTGATGTGTATCCTCACATAAAATCTTACTTTCTCACATGAGAATGCAAGATCTCACGTGGTGTGTTGGGCTTTCTCACATGGCCTTTGGCACTTTCTTGCATAAAACCCCACACCAATGTAGTGCTTTTGACTACTAATCCTAGCATGTCCTTGTATGAGATGGTGTTTCCTCCTGTGGCTCAATGTACTTTCTTGTGTGAAGAGGTGTTTCCTCATGTGAGACTATTAGTTATTATTCTCTCGCATGAAAAATAGGGGGCCTCTCCATTGTTCTTCAGAGAATGAAACTTGGACTTTTGAGTACCCTTTAGGATTGCTTTTGGTTCCATGATTTGATAGATCAAATATTTTTTGTTTTGATGTCATCTTTGGTTTTTCATTCTTCAGTTTATGTGTGTCAATTTGGTAGCAGCATTTGGAGATTTTTTGGTTTTTAGGATTATGGTTAAGTCTTTTGTTGTGATCTTTGTGATCCTTGTATGATGTTGACATGTGCATTCATACTTGTAAAAATATATATCTTGGCTTGTATTGAATCCTTGTTCCAAGGATCTCTGGGCGGGGCATTACACAATTTGGTTACTATATTGAATCTGGATTTTGGGTTGATGGATGAGATACATACCTGGGGAAAAGACCTGCAAGTGTTACAATCAATAATGGGTTAGTGGTACTGGATTTTGATAGATGTATATACTATAGAAGAGTTAGATAAGATCGATGATTGGATAGAGAAGATTATATATGGTAATAAAGTAATGGAAATATTACATGTGGATATTCATAAGCTCAATGATCAAGCCCAAGAGAAGATTTTGGAGGCAAAGAGAAATTATCAATAATGATGAATGACAAACTAATATTTAAAATGAAAATTCAAAATAATTGATCAACTCTCTCCCAATAATCTCATTCACAACTAAAAACACATAAAACAAAATTAGTAAAGGGATCAATTTGAGTTTTACTATAAAACTAAGACCATAAAAGAAAAGAAGTGAGATAAGATAGTTGTTTAGTCCTCCTCTATTGGAATTCTTTTGGTAACACTCTCTTCTACACAAGAATGACATGTGAACTATGTTCTATAGGATCTACACAATAATGGTGATGGACAATAGAATGAATGTCTATAATTCTACTTTTGACCACTACTGAAGAACTACTACATCCATTTTGGGGCTAAAGGTTGATGAGAAATGGAGATTCACAACACTAAATAGAGAAATTATGCATGTTTTAGAAGTGCCACAAAATACACCTATAGAAGAATTAATATAGAAGAGACTACAGAAAACATAAAGGATATTATGGGTGCAACACCGGATAAAATCTAGGAAAGTGTAGCGATAGGTAGTATGACATGATAGGTAGTATGACATGGGAATCACTTGCAAGTGTCTTTGAGAATTTATAGTCCAAATATCAGGAGGACTACAAGTTGTGCAATTTTTCATGTATTGCATATAAATTTTCTTATAAGAGTGTTTCAAGTATTAGCACAATCTTCATGTGATCATCTCAAGTATCCATTTCTTATAAGAGTGTTTCAAGGTTGGGAACCACTTCAACATCCTTTCCATGGTTTATAGGTAATGTCATTTTGGTAGAGGCTTTTGCAAGGGAATGAACCTCATGATTATGGAATTTACATAGAAGTTGAACTTTATTCTTCAACTTCTTACACTCAACTATTTACTAAAGTTATTCTTCTAGTAGTGAGAATAGCTTCTACAAATTCTTGGGAGCCAAGAGACCCTGAACCTATGCTATATTTTCTAGAGATATGGGATAAGTTACTAGCAACTTCAATACTTTATAACATTCTAGAGAATATAGTGATGCCCAAATTAATAGCAACAATAGATATTTGGGATCCTCGTAGAGAGACTGTGCTAATACATGAATGGTTATATCCTTGGCTTCCATTGTTGGGCTAGCATATGGAGCCTTTATATCAAACCATTCTTGAATATGTATTCAACAAGGGAAGAGCAAGGGCAGGGGCACAAAGATTACAAGGGCATGGCATGGCAACACAATCATAGAGCTAGGGCATGGCCATAGATTGATTGGAGATTATTATAATACAGTCAAGCTCATTTGATGCCATGGACAACAAAAAAATATTTTATAAAGTTTAATATCCCATAAAGGGAGGAAGATATTCAAAGTTAGTGTGAAATAGTAGAAAGAATAAATAATGAGGAGAATGCATTATAAGAAAAAAAAACCAAGGCAAAAAAATGTAGAGAAAGGGTAACAAAATATAGAGCAACGACACGGTTAGGAAATCATAGATCTCCACACTCCACGCTCTTTTGCAACTTCTCTATACCCTCATCTGGAGCTCTCCACAAAATTTCGCATGCATCTCTCCACAATCAATCAAATGGGAGTGATTAAGTTCATGTTTCTTTTTTTCTTTTTTATAATCACACTAATGCAACAATTATAATACTAACATCAATATTGCGATGGTGTTGGAGACAATTGCAAAAAAAATGAAAATCAACACAAATTACATCATCATCACAAATTGTCGAAGTAATTTGACCTCAAATGTTGTAGTGTCCCTTATTGTTTCTAAAACTCATATTAATATTTTCCTAATTTAATTAACCCCATATGGAACTATTGGACATCCATTACATTATTTTGTCCTAGGTTCCTTATTAGGTCCCTTAGGATATTTTATCATTCTTGCATTATTAACCATACAATATGCCATTATTGGCTCTAAACTATGCCAATTAACTTTCATTTGTGTCCTCGTGCCTTCTTCCATGTTGGGAGCCTTCAAGAAGTCTTTGGCTTTAAGAGATTTGAGGGGTGCCCCTGTACCACAATATTTGAACTATAGATGATTTGGGGAAATAAATCAACATATATTGAAACCTATAAATTTATTAACTATTCATTATATTTACATAAGTAAATAATAGAAATATAACATTCAACACATAAGAATAATAATATTTTTAAATGAAAAATATTCAATGTGGCAAAAACCACAGTGAAAACTCCCTGACTATATGAACATTGTCTACATAATTTTAGGCTCTAGACCAAAGAATCTCATTAATCCTAACTTGACTTTTACGCTAATGTGTGCAACCTTAGGGAGAGATGGAATAGACTTGTAGACTAAAAATTGCTTCTTCAAGATAAGATATAACACATCCTTTGAAATGATAAGTGTAGTGCATTTTTGTAAACATATGAAACTAACTTCACTAATACTCATCTAGAATGGTAGACCATCATACACCATAAAAAAGAAAACCTTATTCAACCAGGATTCAACAATGAATATATATTTTGTCTTTTGTTGTGCCCTTGTGATCTATGTCTCTATAGTGATACTTTTTTAATGAAAGCTTTTCTTATTATTATATATATTTATATTGTATAATTTATTTGATTTGTTTAGATGCCAGTCTTACTAAAGAGATACTAATATTTTATTATTTTATTGTTTTTAATTATATACAAGATACTACTAATATTTTAATGTTTATATTTGATATAATTTTATAGCCCAAATATTTGCCTATGAAGAAAGTCCATGCCTAACAATACGAACCTAGAACAAAATAAGGTCACAATTGCCAGATTGTGGTCTCAGTTCAAAAGAAAAGGTGATGGAAAATTTTATTGTCCTTCCAAAAAATTCAAGGGCTTAAAGAATTAAAGAATTATAATCACAATAGCTCATAGACATTGTGGGCAACATGATCACATTAAAGGGGGAAAGGATTTTCATCCTTTGGTGAATGTGGATTTTGAATAGGTGGAATATGGAGGTGTCAATATCAAAGCATAAGGTAATTATCCCATGGAAGAAGATGATCTTGATGCAAAGAAAATAATTGAAGATGTTGGTCTTGGTGTAGTTGATAATGTGCTAGAGAATAGGATTGAAGAAGATGTTACTAGCACAACTGATGAAGATGATGAAGATGATGATAGCAGCACATCTAATGATGATGATGAAGAGAACCTTGATATACCTATAATTAAAAAGGCATATGATCCCTTGTACCAAGGTTCCTAAACAAAACTTCTCTCTGTTGTATTGTTTTTGGTAAACTTCAAGGTAATGAATCGGATATCCAATATAGTAATCTCATGTATGCTAAGGTATAGTGTCATTTTTGTCATCTTATATGTTAGCATACCATTAATGTTCTTTATACTAATATTTTTTTTCCATAGGTTGATAGGTGAGTGTTTGTTACCACCATCAAACATTATGTGTTGCTCTTACTGAGAATTATTGGCCATTATGAAAGATATTGAAATGGACTATCAAACAATACATGCATATCCCAATGATCGTATTATATATCATAAACAACATGAATTTTCAATAGAATGCCCTAATTGTTGCATTAGTAGGTATCGATCAAATCAAATAACCAAAAAAATGTCTTGCAAGGTTCTTTTGTACATTCTCATTATTCCATGTCTACAACAACTATCCAGGTGCACTAGCTTGGTACAATTTATGGATTACCATGCACATAATAAAAGTCAAGATGACATTATGCAAATGCCTATGGATAGTTTTTCATTTAAGTGTTAGAGAAAAATGTTAATTTAATTTCATTCATTAAATTACCTTTTCTCCCTTCTTAAGATTTCACTTTATGCACTTATGCATTTACATTTAATAATTAATTAGTAATTATTAAATGGCTTTTTCCTTTTAGGTTACCCTTTTTTTGGGTTTCGATCTCCTTCTATAAGGATTGATCTTTTGTAATTATCTCTTATCTTTTTCATTTCTAAGAATACAATTTGCATATTTTCAGAGCAAACCCTTGCCTCTTCTTTTTTTTTTACATGCACGTATTCTTCAAGCTTTATGGATTAGTATTGCTCAAATCCTTCATGTTATCAGATCCAGATTTGTTGTAGCTTATTTGGTATTTGGAGAAAAAGGAAAACGAGGGCTTGATAGAACAATTCTAACATTTTTTGGGATTTTTCTTTGATTTTTGGAAGTGTGACAGTGGCGATTCAAAAAAAAAAATTACAAAAGTGATTTTTAAACAACAATATCTCACTCATATGGACTCCTTTTTCAAAGAATTTTTTTTTTTGTTTTGGGGTAGAATTTTTTTATTTGTACATTGTTGTAGGTTGTTTGTAATCTATTTACTTACAATTGCAAATCTTGATTTTTACAACTTCAAAGGCTTCGTTCGGGCTTATATGGATACATATTCAAGTGCCATTTTTTTTAAGTGCATAATTTTTTGTCTAATTTCCAAATATGGTATCAATTTGGATTAATATTGAGTGGACATAGTACTTTAAGTATTTGGTCATTTGTTTTCCTACAAAAAATAGTCCAACACCTTCTAAAATAATGACTAAGACCTCTTCTTGTCTAGAAATTCTAACCCCTCATAACTGTCACACATGGAAGACCTTGGTGACATGACTTCTCCAATCAAAAGTGTTGTGGTCTTGTTTAGATGTCATGCAACTAGTTTTACAAAGGCTTTTTGAGGTAATGCAACACATGAGCAAGATGGATGAGGCTATGGGGTTGATTGCTTTATAGGTATCTAATAGTCTACAGTTTCATCTTGATGGGTGCAATACCCCTCTAGTTATGTGGACCAAGCTTGAAGGCTTGTTTGGTATAGTGAATAATTTTACAAAACTTCAAATTGAGGTAGATCTTACCTCTCTTGTACCAAATTATTTTCCTTCCATTGAGGACTTATTGATGAAGTTCAATCAAAGAGATCTTTATTGCAAGGTTGTAGGAAGACCAAGACTGATACTAAGTTCATCTACCTATTCTTTCTAAGCTTCATGGAAACTTTTAGATTTTTGCTTCTACCTTATATTCCACCAAAGATGCTTTGGGTAATAGATTTACCATGCCATCCTTTAAGTATTTTTTTGATCATCTGACTTGAGAGAAAGCTAAGCTCTCTCAGTTGGAGTAGGGCAACTAGAATCCCCACCCAACCCCACTACCCACCGAGCAGGAGGGCACTGTCATATCACACTGCCATATCAGTCTGATGAGGGTTCTCTTCTGAACCATGGTAGCCGGATGATCCTCCCATATGCTGCATCGACACAGGACTCCATCCATACTCTAGTTCGACCTTATTTAGTTTCTTGCAGGATAGTACCGATTTGATCTAATTTCCCATTATGGTCCCCCATAAACTATAGGCCCCTTGTGCATTCACATGCATACCCCCTATGATTTGACAGGTAAGGACTAGGCCCCTACTATTCTCACCCTGCTGTGAAAGGTTTCCTATAGATAGTAGGGCAAACCTTGCCCCGAACAAGGCCACCCTGCATGCAGAATTCTTCTCGTGATTAGTTTGGGCTAAACTATATTACGTAGATGAGCGATCACATCCTATCAGATTAATTTAGGGAGAGCATCCGGGGTTGAGGGATAGTACACTGAATCCACTCCTACATCGTTATGGCTTTGGTGCTTATGAAGGGCAGGGGATAACCTAACCTGGTGGGTAAGAAACTTAAACAACTGATGAAACCAAATGCTGACGGTTTGTTTCAAAAGTCTGTATTATACACCCATTAGAATAGTAGGGCCCTCCCCCAACCATTGTTTATGTATGTCAAATTCCAGGTCTGTTGCACCATTATTCACCTTGCCTAAAATTTTATGGACTCCGATAGCCCTACCATTCTATAGGGGATAAAAACTCCTTGAATATGGGAGAACTATCTAGAATAATTGTCTTGCGTTATCACTTCAAAACTAATAATTGATAGCCAGTCAATCGGACATCCATCTAAACATCCACCCACCCCCAACCCCTTATAATAGCAGGGGTAGGGCCTTAGAATAGTAGGGGCCCGCCCACCCGATTAAGAATAATCTGTTTGGGGTGGGGTCGACCCCTCATTTTTATGGTTCCCGCCTGCCCTTGCCATAGATAGTAGGGAGCCCATAGATAGTAGGGCATCAGGCATTCATCGCACCGATGCATCCATCTGCCTGCATCGATCCAACATTGGACATCCATCAATTCGGTTAAGTCAGTCATATTACGTATAGAATCCCCTACAATTCTATGGGCTCTCTATCATGAGCAAGACCGAATCTATGGGTGGGGGCCCATTGGGATCAACTAAACTATACTATAATAATAGGGCTAAAATTCTATGGGCTATAGCCCATAAAATTCTAGGCGGGAGAGCAGTGAGCCCCTCTTTATATAGTAATTCACCCGCCCTTATTATTCACTCAGGATAGGTGCCAGTACCCCCTGACTCCTGTAGTGGCCTTTTTACAGCACTGTATCAGCTTTTATAGGCATATACAATATGTTGTCTGTAGGCCAAGAAAGAGCCATGGGTCCCATCAACCGTATACCAACTACAGGTCTGAGTATAGCAGGGATTGCTCTTCTGAAAAATGATATCCAAGTAGCCTGCATCTGCACCACCCCCATACCCCCCCCCCCCCCTTTCTATAGTTGTAGGGCGAGTGTTGACTGGAGGCAGGCCATCTTAGCCAAATGGTGGGCTGCCAATAATGAATGGGACATGCCCACCCTGCCCCTATATATCAGGAGGATAGCCGAGTTCTCAGGGTTTTGTTGGAGCAAAGATGGCAGCAGCTGGAGCATAGTGGGTAGCTAGAGCATAGGCAGAGACGAAACAAGTGCCATCACCCCTGCTAGCACATTTATTTCTCAATTCAACATTGATAGGGCCCGGATCTGCCACCTTATTGTATCGATGGAGATTGAAAGCCACCTGATGGGGTACTACCACCCCTTCAAATAGTAGGGGGAACCGGGATGGAGCCCAATTTCTATATAGTTGGGGTGGATGGTGGTGAGCATGCTGATCGAAATGTTTCTTAAGCTGCACAAGGATTCATGCATAGAAAATAGAAACATCTAACAAGCCCTACTATTCTAAAGGGGCCCCTTCTTTCATATTATTGGGCCTGCCCTAAAATTATATGGCCCTACTATTCTAAAGGGCTTCATGTACTCCTGCATTTCCCATTTCTACCCCTGAATAATAGAAAAAAGGGCCCATGGATACTGATGCTTCTGGGCCTTATAATAGTGGGCGATAATGGATCTCCTTCGCTTATGGATCTCGCCCATAGAATAGTAGGGGGCGTTGATGCTGCCTATGATGCTACTGGTGCCTATAGATAGTAGGGGCCTGGCACGAAATCTGCTCAATTTGGATCTATAGGCTTTGGTGCCTCTACCTTTGTAGGCCCCGACTATTATAAAGGGAAGGTAGGGACTCTCTCATAAGCTCATAGACTTATGCATTGGTAGCTCGACTATCTTCAGGGGCGAAGGAGAAGACACATAAATCTCATTCTACAAAGTCTCAAATGGTTCTATCATTCATAGTTCATCAGGGTCACTTCCTCCTAAAGAGGGTAAACCAAAGCTAGAAAGACCAAAGTCTACTTATTGTAATAAGCCTAATCATGATTAGTCACATTTCTATGAGAAGTGGCTATGCCAAACAAGTTTTAGATTTGACAGCTCTCCTTCAAAAGAGTAATATTGTTTTTTCTTCTACTTCTCACAGATCTTCTTCATCATCATCATTTCAATCAGATTGTAAAGATATAGGAAAGGGTCATGCACTATGTGCAACTACTATTCCTCATTCTTCTGGATAGTTATTGGATTTAGGTGCTTTACACCATATGGCATCTTCTCAACATTTGTTCTCTTCTTTTGAGGCTTCTCCTACTCCATGCATTTTGATGAGGAACAACATTATTATGATTGTATGTGTGAAAGGTTCTATTGACATTGATGATGGTACATTTCATGATGTACTTTTTGTTCCATCTTTGTCCTCTAACCTTCTCTCTTTTTATCAAATTACACATTGTAGGACAGGGAAGACAATTGAGTTTGCACAAGATCCAGTGCACATTAGAGATAGTGTGATAGGTAATATTTTTGTTACAAGAACTATTGATCATGCTTCCCACATATATTCCTTCTCACATTTTGGTCCACCATCTCCACTATTGTAGAATCCCTCTCTTTTTTCATGAGAGCCTATTGCGGTGAAGTCAGGTCACTTGAACTTATGTGTTGTTCCTAAGACTAGTGTTGTGACTTCTACACCTTCATCTCCTATTAATATTCCATCTCTTACATGGGATTACTCTTCAACATTGCCTACTATTGAAGCTCTAGTCATCAAACCACCTACTTTAGTTATTGATGATATATTAGAGGACACACATCTCCTCTTAGATGATAGATTCAACACACCTATTATCCCATCTCCATTGGAGATTCCACTTCAAGATTATCATGCTTTCTCCTTTGAGCATCAGGTAGGACTTCTAGCTACAGCTTACATACATGGGTTTTATCATATTTGTCCACTACCTTTGTTTCCTTCAAATTGGAGCCACATTCATATTTTCATCGATATAGGAGTTATTCCATTCTAGGGAGGCTATGGATTCTCAAGCTTCTATCATGGAGGCTTTCATTGTACTTATGGTCTTGAGAGATTCTCTTGAGATGTTTCATTTATACATCCTTTTCTATCTCTTTTTGGAGTAGGTTTTTTCCCACTAAATTTCCTTTATTTCTCAATTTCATAGAGATTTGATTGTGATTGGGTACCTCATTGGGCCTTGTCGTTAGGACCCTAAGTTTGCTTTCCATGTTGCATTGTAGTTTCCTTACTCTTTCTACATTATTGTTCATCTTAAGGGGGGTTGTTAGAGAAAAAGGTTAATTTCATTTCATTTATTAAATTACCTTTTCTCCCTTCTTAAGATTTCTCTTTATGCATTCACATTTAATAATTAATTAGTAATTATTAAATGGTTTTTCCCTTTTAGGTTACCCTTTTTCGGGTTTCGATCTCCTTATATAAGGATTCATCTTTTTTAATTATCTCTTATCTTTTTCATTTCTAAGAATACAATTTGCATATTTTCAAAGCAAACCCTTGCCTCTTCTTGTCTTTTTCTTCTTTGTTTTTACATGCAGATATTCTTCAGTCTTTGTGGATTTGTATTGCTCAAATCCTTCATTAAGGACATAGAAGATAGGTGGTTAGTATTTAAAGAAGAACCTCATAATATGAAGCTTTCATTGGTAGTAGATGATGTCAATCCATTTGGAGAGATAAGATCTATTTACTCAGTCTAGTCTATTTTCGTTATTAACAATAATATTCTTCCTTGGATGTCTATAAAGAGGGACCACATAATGTTGGCAATGATTTTACCAGGTATTTTTCCATTTAATATTTATCTAAATTTATTTATAAACACAGTATCAAAATGACCATAATAATTATGTTTTGTTTATGTTCAATCAATTAGGTAAGTACCAAGTGAAAGGTATGAACGTATATATTGAGCCCTTGATTGATGAGTTGTTGGAGTTATGGAATAGGGTCACTAGGTATGACATCTCTAGACCAATTGATGAAAGACAATTTCAATTCCATGTAACATTTGTATGGACAATACATGATGCCCCTAGACTAACACATTTTTGTGGTATGTAAAATTGTTTCTACATATTTTTGGTATCTAATAATGTTAATGCATTTTCATTGTATGTTTAAGTTGCACATGATAATTGTAAATATGAATCTTCTAGTATGGATGTCATCCAATTATACATGATCTTCTAGGTCTTCAAACAAAGGGAAAATTTGCATGTCCAAATTGTGGTCCAAAGATGAAATCTCATCATTCAAAAAGTTTAGGAAAGAAGGTGTTTGATGAGCGTAGACACTTTCTCTACAAAATTCATAAGTATTGAATTACCAAAAAATATATTTTCAATGGGAAAGAAGAGAAAAAATCAAAGCCACAAAGAATGACACCTCACATATGGAAGTTGGAATACAATAGAATGAATCGTCAAGGTAATGGCATTCCATCTAATGTAGGTTTTTGTATGAAATTAAAAATTAGAATACTATATTTTATTTAGTAATGATTTAATTGATGTTTCTAAATGTGATCAAAGCATTGATGAGAAACTTCCAAATGAACTTAAAAGATATCGTAGAAAATTTAGTAGGTTGTCATACTACGATCACTTGCCAATCATGCATTTGTTTGATGCTATGCATATTGGAAAGAATGTATCAAACACACTGGAAAATAGTGGATGGAAGGTGTGACAAAGAAAAATTGGTCAAAATTTGTAATGACATTGATGAATCCAATCATTCATTGAAGTTTTTCCATGAATCAAATAGCAATAGAAACTAGATTAATATGAGTGTCATTCCTCGGTTATTAACACAGCAACGAACTAATGCCATAAAAAAAAAAACTAAATTTTGCACAGGATTTGTTGCAAACATAAGCAGTCTCATATCACAGAAAGGTGATTTTGGTTAGGGTTAAAAACACATGATTGGCATACCTCTATCAAGGTAAGTCATGTTCTTCTCTATTTACAATAAATTTGTAAAACATCATGTATTTTTCATTATTTTATTTTATAGTATATTGAAAAGATTTTTTTTTTATTATTGTAGTATGTTCTACCTCTATCTCTCCCACACAACTTGACAACATGAGTGTCAAACAAGTTATATATGATCTTGGAAAATACATGAGGTTAGAAGTGTTATTCGTTAGATTTTTTGTATAGATATTACTTTTGGATCGTGCTCTTATTTTTTTATAATTTATTATATAAATATTTGTAGAGTCTTCTTAATATGTTTTTGTGTGATGAATATCTTCTAGGTGTTTGTCATCTAAATAAATTGATAAAAAAATACATAAAACATTGGAAGAGAAAAAATCCTCAGCTTTTGTGTGAGATACAAAAGTGTTTACCTTCAACTCTTTTCAATGTGCAAGAACACTACCTCATACATCTAGTTGAGGAGATCAAATTGTGTGGACTTGTACTAACTAGGTCAATGTTTATGGTTGAGAGGCACTTGAAATTTTTGAAGGGCTTGGTTTGACAAAGAGCATATCTTGAGGGTTCCATGGTGGAGGGATATATGGTATACCAAAACATGGTGTACATTAGTGAATATCCTCCCAAATTTGCATCAAAGATCCATGTAGATCACATTAGGGATCCCAACTCCATTAACAGATTTGAAGGGGAGTACTTGATGGGGAAAGTTAGATTGAGAAAAGTGAGAGCTAATTATAAGATGTTAATTGTAGTTAATTAATTCTTATCCATCATCAATATAAGTTGTTTCTAACTAGTCTATTTATTTTATACAGTTGCTCATAAGTGGGATGCACTATATTTATATATTGAAAACAATCTTTGATTGAATGATGGTATGGATTGAATGATCTCAACAAAATGGTTTCTCATTAACATGAAAATGTGTTGCTTCATTGGTTAAATAAACTCAAGATAATGGAGATTCCAATGTTACGCCAATGGTAATTAATCTAGCAAATGGTTTAAGAGGTGGAAAGGTACATATAAGTTAATCTATCATGACCTATTTTTTAATTCAACTCATTAATGGATGCATAATTTTGACATGTTTGAAAAATAATTGGTCAAGCACCACAAAGCTATGTACTACAATGGTCATAAATTTTATATAAAAGAGTTGAACGACACTGAGAGAACTTGTGATTCTGGGATAATTGCAGTCTTTGAGCTCACAAATATTTCATCTAGAAATGACATGCATCCTCAATAATATGAAAATAGATACTATGGCTTTTTGGAAAATATAATTGAGTGCAACTTTAATTCCTTCAAACTAGTTCTATTCATTTTCAAATGGTACAAGCTATGACTGAAGTAGAATGATCCTAATAGAACTATTATTGAACATGATAATGGATTTGAAATGGTTAATACAAGGTCATTTTAGCTAGTTGGAAATGAGCCCTATGTTCTTCCAAGCCAATGTAAGATAGTATTTTACTTTGGTGTTCCACATAAACCAAGTTGTTCATTTGTTGTTAGAAATGGTCCAAGAGGAAAACCGATAAAGTATAATGTGAATGAAGAAGAAGATACCAAAGAAGTGGAAGACAAAGTAGATGATGATGATGGTGAATATGAAGAAGGAGATGATGATGATGATGATGGAAAAGATGTTTAGATGATGGTGATGGCATTGGTGTTGGTGGTGGTGGTGATGATGACAACAACGACAATGATGGTCCTAGTGATGATCATGATGATGGTGATGGTCATTGTGACAATTTGGATGATGATGGTGATAATGATGATGAGATGGATGAAGAAGATGATCAATGCCATGATCAATGGAAATGTATTAGGTGTTGATTACGTGCACATATTTGTTACGATGCTCAATTCTTGGTGCTAATTACATAAATATATTTTTGTAGAGGTAACAAATTAAAAAGTATACAATGATTATAATGTATGCATATTTTTCATGTTATTTTCTATGTAATTTATAGCATAAGTGTCATGAAATTTGTAACTAATTTAAGAAAAATGATTTACATATGCAGGAAATTATACCCCTTTGACAAGGATCATACACAGTGAAATGGATTGATAGGTATAAGTTTAAATTACATGTTTCCTTTCTCTTTACCTTCAACATTATCTTCTAGCCAACTTCATCAATATTAGCCTCATTTTATAAAAAAATATTTCACTCCTTCAACTATATCACTTATTTTATGTGCTATAGGTACAACCATATAGGTATATTTATATTTTTCTTCCTTGAGTGAGGAAAATGCGAGAATAGAAGAGGATAGTGAGACATGTAGTAGGTCTACAAAAGAGAGACAAACTAGAGGTCAAAAGGTTAGAAGAAAATTCAATAAACACATGCAATATTTTGTTGCTCAAGGGGAGTCATGTTCTTATTATGATGATACAAAGAGCAACATCAAGGTTCCCCTAAGGTATAGACATCTTTAGAAAGAATGGGTACCCAAGGAATAACCTCCAATTAACATTAATTTTGTGTTAATGATAGGATATATGGCATAGCTTCATCATCATTACATGGCTTGGGCATATTTTCCATGGATGGCATAAAGGTCAATTATAAAAAAATTGTTGAGCTTATGGAGTATGTAGCACCTTGTTACAATTACAATAGTTGGATGTGGATAGTTCAATATATAAAAAATGTATGCGTAGCTATGCATTATCAGCAAATTATCTACAATGGAAAGAAAATGATCAAAGTAAAAAACTTGATGTGTACATTGATGGAAAGCCAAAAGCAACAGGGAACATTGTAGGTTTCATTAATAGTACATGTCTTGGGTCAACTAATAAGGGACCCAATTGTATTTTTAAGGCACATGAGGGAAATCATGCTTTTGTATGTGTGATAAAATCAATAAGTGCAAGGGAAGAGTTGCTAATAGATTACAAGTTGAATTGAATAGATACAAAGAAAGTTACTATCATGGGACTTGTAAGTACTATAAATGTAATATTTAAACTAATTACTTCCAATTAATAACTATAATATACAATATACCATTTTATTGATAAAATTTTTTGCTAAGTCGACTATTCCTTTCATTATGTTGATGTTTTTATATATATTCTTTGTCATAGGGAGGACATGGCCGATCCATCGGATGACAGTGGCAAGGATGTTTCTCCCACCCCTTCTTCAATGTAGGTAAACCTTTTGTATAAAATTTGGTATAATTGTAATATTACAAAATTTCATATTATTATATTTTTTCTTAGATAAACAGGTTTTACAGGGATCTTGAAACCCAATAGTTAAAACATATAAGGCCAATAATAAGCATGAAAGCCCAGCCAAAAAAGTATAAGTTCAGAGGCTAATAATAAGCATAAAGCCCAGCCAAAAAGTAAAGTTTTGAGAAAAGACCAGAAAAAAAGACAACTAATACCATGGCCTAAAGCTAGATCAAAAGCCAAAAGACATAGAAAAATAAAAGAACAGGCAAGAGTTATTCTTCGTTCTTTCGCTCCAGCTCTTGTATAACTTGAGTAGCCTTTAAGGCCAATTGATTCTCCTTAACTTCCAGCTATTGTGCCCTTTGGTCCCCCTGGTCCTGATCAGGAATGGTGTTGTCCTTTGTAGAGTTGTCCTCCATTCTGGCTTCTTCCATATCTTTTCCTTCCTTATCATCCTGCATTTCTCTATCTTTGATCTAGCCCATAAGAGAGATGATGTTGATGTTAATGGAGCTTAACAAAGAGAACATCTAATTTGCAAGGTTGTGATTGTAGTTCTCCAAGTTGTGATTGTAGTTCTCCAGGTTATGTATCCTTCTTTCTGCCAGACTAAGCCTATCAGTTGAATCCATCCTCCTGTTAGCATCCATCCCATTCCTTGTTGCCTCAATATGTCTCACATATTCTTTGACCTCCTCTACCTCATGAAGAAGCCATTTGATTGATCTAAAATTTCCAATCATACAATTATGAGAATTATTCAAGAGGTTCATCCCTATCTCCCTAGCTCTGTCCAAAATAGCCACTATCGTTGGGTCAATGAGTTCTTCCAGCCATAGTTCATCTTGATTTTCCATGAGGATTTGGGGATTCATGGCTTCCCTAAAGATGCCCATCTTCAAAGTCCTAACATTAAATTTTTTCCAAGCTTTAGTCCTATCATTGACCTACACTTCCCCTTTCACATTCCCTGCATTCTCCTCTTTCTGCTCCTCAGGTTGGGCTTGGAGGTGGATAGGAGATAGGGGCAGCACTGATGCCTCCTCAAACTGAGAGCGCACATCCTCCAAATTCTCCCTCTTGTGTTTCTTCCTTCTACTTTTATCCTTAATTTCCTCTTGCATCTCCTTAACCACCTCCTCAAACTTTGGTTCCTCCTCATCATCACTATCTCCCTCCTCATCCTTCTTAGGAGGCTTCTACCCATGATCCCTAGGGCTTTTTCTACTAGGGGTTATGGGGGAGGGTGATTTATTAGCTTGGTGGGTCACTAATTTCCTCAAAGAAGAGATCCCTCCTTCCTCAAAGCTATATCTTTTGAATTAGAGGAGTAACTAGAACTACCAAACTCCACATTCTCTTCCTAAGGGGGAGCAATGCTTATAGTCTGAGCCTTGAAGTGCTCGTGGATAAGCAGTAGCAACCACTCACGCAGAATTGAATTTGCAATGGGCTTCTTTTTGAAGCTGTCCACCGCCTTGCTCATAGAGGTTAACAGATAATATGGAAAGGAAATATTAGCATTATGCCAGAAATGATACAATATAACAAAGTGGTGGGTATGAGCTCTATCAAACCTAGGGTCCAACGTGATGTACTTGATAACAGCTCTCAGAACATACCTCCACTGCTTCTTCATGAAATCAAGGACATATTAGATGTCAATCTTTCTCAGCACCTTCAGTTCCTTCTTACTCTCCACAAAGTCCCTAACCACATTGGCCGAGAGCTTTTTATCCTTGAAGAATTTAAAACCCTCGATAGGGATTTCAATGATAGTCGCAATCACCTCCTCCCTTATCTGGAAGTAGACCCCGTTCACCTTCACCCTACCATCCTTCCAAGACCCCACCATACTTTTGGTCACCTCCTGATCGAATCCATGTAGCTTCATGATATAATTGGTAACCCCACCCTCTTCTAGCTTTTCCCACACTTTCTCCCTACTTCTCTATTTCTCAAAATCTCCCACCAGCTCCTTTTTGCACCTTTCACCTACCATTTTTGCACACTGCACACCCTCTTTACTCATGTGCTCCTCACTTTGTGACTGAAAGGGACCTCCGAGAGTAAGCAATAAACAGAGAAAAATAGCCCTGCTATTGCTCCAGAAGTGAGTACAAAAACATCCCACAAAGCATGTTGATTAATCAATAATGAATCACTGCAATTAGGATTTCCCATGCTTCCATTTTGAAAAGTACCCTTATTTCTTAAAACCTTCATAATCATAATTATAGCTTGATTTTCTCTGTACTTCCTTAGATCTTTTCCAAGTCAATCAAACTTTTAATGTCCACCAACAAATAAATTTTGGGATGCCAAATCATTTTTTGGTTTGCGCAGACCCCAATGTTCGCAAACCTATCGGCAATTGAGTTTTCTTCCCAGAAGATATGAGTGATGTGGATTCTATTAAATTTGGTGAGGGTCTCATGTGTATCATCAATTAGATTTTCAATCATCCATGATGGATGTGAGTTGCCTATGATGACTTTATAATGTTATTCAAGTCCCCTTCAAGCCATAAATTGGTAACACCAATTTCAAAAGCCAGTTTTACAATATTGCAAGCGACGTTCGCTTTCACAAAATGATTAGTTTGGAATCCCAATGGGAGAGAAAAAGCTACAATACTATCTCCATTTTCATTCCTTATCACACCTCCACTACCCGAGGAGCCAGGGTTTCCCTTGGAGGCTTCGTTGAAGTTGGCTTTATGCCAACCTTTAGGGAGGAGAAGCCGCTTGGCTTGATGTCTTTTCCTTGATCTATCTTTTACCTTCTCCTTTTTCCTGCCTCCTGTCTCAAATTCTCCCCCATTCCTCATAGAAAATCTTCCTCCCAACAACTAAAGTTGGTTCCTCCCTATCTCTAAAAATTTGATTGTTTCTCTCCTTCCATATGCTCCAACAAAAATGGGGCAAGATCCAGGAGCTAATTTCTTGCAAGACAGTCCCATTGAACAAGCCATGCCATTGACAGAAAAAGTCCAAAAGGTTAGAAGGAATGCACCAACTGTGGCCTAAGTCCTGGGTGAGGATGCCCCAAACTGTCCTGGAGAAACAATAATGGATGAACATATGGTTGTTTATCCCCAACTCTTCTTTACATAAAACACATTTGCTGGGCATGATATGACCTCTTTTGATAAGATTTTCCTGGGTTAGAGTTTTGTCCTAAAGAGCCAACCAAAAAAATATGTTGAATTTTGGCGTGAGGCCAAGGATCCAAGCCCTCTACCAAAGGGGAGTCTCTTTTAAGCTCCATAAAGCAGAGTACCCAGAGGCAACCAAATAGAGCTCATTGGCATTATCCCTCCAAACTAGTTCATCTTTATTTTTGCTAAGGGACAAGGAATTAAGCATGATCATGATTGGTTTGAAGTCATCTAAGATAATAGAAAGGTCCCTCCAACCTTGTTTGGTCCTGTAATTGCTAACTTTGTGCTCGTAAAGGGAGATGCAATCATTAGCCCAAAACCCATAGCTAGGGTTGTTCATAAGGGGGCCCTAAGAAAGCCAACTGTCAGACCAAAACAAAATGTCCTCCCCATTACCCAGCTTCTAGGAGACTTTTGAGTTAACCAAGTCCCTAGCTTTTAAGAAACCATTCCAAATAGTAGAACCTGTTGGGATATCCTCATTAAAGAGGGTGAACTGAATAGAGGGTTTCTTTATATACTTATTTACTATATTGTCTCTCCATTACCTCGTGCTACTAAAGATGTGGTAGATTTGCTTTGCCAGGAGGGCCTTATTGAGGTGAATGAGCTTCCTAATTCCCAGACCTCCATTCTTCTTGGGGAGGCAAACTTTGTCACATGCAACAAGGGGGTACCTTTTATTCTTTTCAGCTCCCGTCCATAAAAAAGCTCTCTGGATTTTCTCCATCCTCTTAGCATATTTCACCAGTATGGTAAAAAGGCTTAGAGCATATATCGGCGAGTTTTGAAGGATAGATTTAACTAGTTGACATTTTCTAGCTTGGCTAAGAATGGCTCCTTTCTAGCCTACTAGTTTCTTACTGAACCTTTCCATAATGCCATTCCAAAAGGAATCTGAAGGGGTCGTTCCCAAGGGGAGACCAAGGTAGGTAGAAGGAAGCTTCCCCACCTGACATCCCAAGATTTTGGAGATTCTCTTCTGTCTATCCTCCGAAGTATTGATAAAAAAATAGAACTTTTGTCCCAATTGATGAGTTGCCCCGACCCTCTAGAATAGGTGTCCAAGGTGTCTTTCATAGCCTTTTCCTCCTTGGTTGAGGCCTCTCCACCCATAATAGTGTCATCAACAAATTTTTGATGCATAAAGGGGGTGCATTTGGAAGAAAGTTTAAAACATTTGATCCTCCCTTCTTTCTTTTTCTTCTCCATGAGTCCGCCAATGCATTCCGCTAGGATAGTAAAGAGAAAAGGTGATAGAGTATCCCCCTAACATATGCCTTTGGTAGGTTTAGAGAAATCATTAACTAAAATAGCTAGAGAGGGAGTGGTGACCAGCTGGGAGATTAGCTTACACGATTTGACATCAAAGCCAAAAGCCTTCAACACCAAATCCAAAAAAGACCAATCTACCTAATCATAAGCTTTAGACATGTCTAGTTTGAGTAACATATCTTCTCTCTTTCTAGCTTCCATAGAGTGAATCACTTCATGCACCATAATAATCGAATCTAAAATCTATCTGCCCGGAACAAAACCAGATTGTTGCTAAGAAATAATATGGGGGAGAAGCTTGAGCAGCCTCGAAGTGAGCACCTTCGAGATGATTTTATAAAAGGAGTTGCATAAACTGATGGGTCTGAACTTATCCAAAGTGTCAGCTCCTGGCACTTTGGGAATAGGAACTAAGAATGTAGAGTTTATCTCCTTCAAAATACTTTTGGCTCCAAAGAATTCCTAAACCGCATTCACAACATCCTTTATAATGATAGGCCCGTACATTCAGAAAAAGAAGGTGGGAAAACCATCAGGGCTAGGCGATTTATCCACCAGAAGGGAAAAAAGAGCTTCTCTTACTTCAAAATCAAAAGGAATGGCCCAAAGCAGATTATTATGGTGCGATTGGAGGATCTGAGGAATACAAGAAACAATATCATCCTGATCCACTTTAGAGAGAAAAGGATCCCAAGACAACAAGGAGGAGAAAAAAGAAATAGCTGCATTTGATATGGCTTCTTCCTTTGTCAGCACACTCTAGTCTTTCTTTAGGCCTGAAATCCTATTATTAGCTCTATGCTTAAGAGTAGTTAAATAGAAAAACTTTTTGTTCTGGTCTCCTTCCTTGAGCCAGTTGATCCTAGATCTTTGCCTCCAGAATTTTTCCTCTTTCCTCATAATGTCATGTAAATCAGACAGGATGGACAGCTCTTCTTCCCTATTCGAGGCATCATACCCATTTTCCTAAATGGAGGCTTGGATAGAAGAGAGATTAACAGAGAGATCCTCTTTAAGAGAGAATATGTGACCAAAATATGACTTATTCCAAGCTTTTACCATCCTTTTAACATTGTTGAGTTTTCTAGCAACCCTGTACATTGAAGTGCCTTCCACTTCTATACTCCACCAGACCTTAATTCTTTCTAAAAGGTCAAGGTGGGAAGTCCACATTTTCTCAAAATAGAAGGGAGGAGGTCTAAAGGGATCAGAAGGAACAATCGAGAGGGAAATAGGGGAGTTGTCAAACCCAACTCTAGGCAAAAGAGCTAACTTGCAAGAGGAAGAATGCAGCAAATCAGGAGAAATGAGAGCTCTATCCAGTCTGGCCTGAATACAATCCTTGCCTAAGCATTTATTAGACCAAGTGAAGTCACCTCCCATAAGGTCCAGATCCAGAAAAGCTAATCCATTGATGACGTTAGAAAGGTCATGCTTGCTATCCCAGTCCTGAGGCAGACCACCCTTCTTCTCCTTGTCTAGAAGAGGGGTATTGAAGTCTCTCATAATGATTCCTTTTTTCATATTGCTATTCTGTACCAGCCCTTTTGCTCTAGACCAGTAGGACTTTCTATCTCTCTTGTTATTGGAAGCATATATATTGAGCAAAAACCAAAATTCATTGTAATGGATATGGAACACTTTACAAAAAAGAATGTTACCTTCATTGAAGACTGGTTCCACCCTGAAAAGATTGGTCTTGAATAATGTCAGCAAACCCCTAGAGGCTCCATCAGAGTCTGATGCCTCCCCACTCATCAAGGTACTGAACTTAATATTTCTCAATGAATCCTTTTTCATTTTTGTTTCTTGGATCATCAAAATATTTGGTGGCTGGTCTCTAATCAGATTCCTAATAATTTCCTATTTATGGGCACCATTTAGGCCCCTAATGTTCCATGAGATGATCTTCATTTTTTATTCTTAGGAAAATCCTTCAGAGTGCTTTGGTACCCATTCGCCAAGCTTCTTTTGGTCTCCTCCTCTCTAGACTCCCTCTCTGATTTTCTACCTAATTTGGTAGTAGAGCCCACATCTGGTTTGCAGCTACTCCTGGTCGCCACAGGAGAGGCCATAGATGGGTCTCTAATTTGTTTCTTCCTGGGTGACTCTCCCTTCTTTTCAAACTTCAAGGATCTAGAAGCCTTGTGACCATTCTTTGGGGTGCTGAGAAGATCTACCTTTTGGTCCAAATCTTTCACCAAGTCCTCCCTTTTTCCTATTCTGGTCGCTCCTTTTTTGGTGGAAACCAAGTTTTCCTCTGGGTCCTAAAAGACGATAATTTCCCTATTTTCTATTTCCTTTTCCTCCTTTGTGGAACCCAGTTCAAGCTCTTCCTTGCTGGGGAAATTGTCCATCCCAGACTCCTAAAAACCTTTCTATGAGGTAGCCTTACCTTTTGCTACTCTAGGCATGGGGATCCTTTCCTCAACCTAGTCATCCTCAATCTACTGAGAGGCATCTAAAGGTAAAGAGGAACTCGGTCCTGACTTGACTAACTCCCCTGCTTTTCTTGCCATGCATTGAGGCTCTTGGTTAGTCATCTTTGGAGCATCTACTACTTTCTGGGTCATTGAAGAAAGACCCTTCTAGCCCTATTTATTAGGCTTCTTTTTCCAAACTTTCTTCACCCTCATTTGAGAAGAAGGAGGATTCTTCTTTTTACCAGTCTTAGCTTTTGGCCACTGAAAAGCCTTATGACTTGTTTTAAGACAATGAAAACAACCAAAAGGGACACTCTCATAGTCCATCTGCTAGATATGAGTGCCAAGTTTGGACTGAAAACATACCACTTCAAGCATATCATCCCCTTTCCTTACACCTATGCAGATCCTCGCATAGGTCAGCCTACTTTTAGAAGTTTTAACAAGGTCGATGGAGAGAAGTTCTCCAAAAGAGTTGGCCACTCCCTTAAAGATATCCTCATTCCAAAACTCCAATGGTAGCTCGAGGAGTCTAACCCAAACTAGAGCTTGCTAAAAGAAGGATTTGTTTAAGTCCAATTTAGATGACCATTTTTGAAGCACCAGGGTGGCCCTCCCAAAGCTCCAAGGGCCTTCACACAGAATGTCAGCCATGTCCTCTTGACAGCTGAACTCAAAAGAGAGAAAACCCTTAGCCATTGCAATGACACTGACCTAACCTTTCAAGCTCCATTTTTTCAAAGAGTAGGCCCGAACCACATCAATATTTAGTCTCAGGCCAATAAACTTCTCGACGAGCATAGAGGCCATAGAGGCAATACTGTGCTCAACAATCGCGTCTGGAATAGCAATCATGCAAGAACCCTTTTCCAATCCTGAGACAACCTTAACCAGAGGGAAAGAGGACTTATTAGATGGCTTGACACCAAAGAGTGAGGCTTTTTTTGTTGGGAGATTCCCTGGTATGTTCGTATGTGGGTCCCCATCCCCTGACTCCTCTTCGCTGCCTGCCTGGATCCCCTCCTGCAAGCCTGGTGTCCAAGATCTGCTTCCCTGTGACTTCCCACCCATCTCTAGATTTGAAATTTGAACATGTGCTCCCATACCACTTCCATAAGAGTTGTATCATTTCATATTATTATGTTATTTTCCTTAAGGTTTTGGACTTTTTTTTTATTGTTTTACTGATGTTTTTGTCATAATTTGATGCTTAGGGAAAGGAAAAAGAACCATTTACACAAGAGCAATTATTTTCTAATACAACAGCCATAGTATTATGTGACGATGACATTGCATGTACCATTGACCCTATAAGCATGTGTAAAAAGAGCCTAAAAAGAATCAATCTACAAATTCTTGCACTTGTGATGGATCCAAATCCAACTGAAGAGAAAGAGGCAATAAGAAATGAATTTTGTCAGAGAGCATGTTGTCTTGAAGTAAGAAACAATGAATCTTTAGCTAGTACAATAGAACAATAAATCTTTATGTTTTATATTAATTTATGGATCATGAACCAAAATATGTATGTGTTGTTATAGCATTTTTTGAGATTTCACCAAGTTGTTCCACTTAACAAGGGTACCAATGTAGCTCCTACAGGTAACTGATTTCAATTTTCAACTATCAGGTATGTTGCTCCATTAATAGTCAAAATTGAACCATTATTTTCTTTATGATTATTATTGACAATTTTATATTGCTATTTTCATGTTTTTTAAATCTATATTTTAAAATGACAATACATTATATATATGATTATTTTTCAGGTCATGATGATGTGCATATGCCTCCTTTGATGAGGTTAGCCAGCACTTGGATATTTCTAACTACAAGATTGACAACAAGGAGCATGAAAACATCCATGTGTGCTACAGCTAGAGCTGGTAAATCCTTTAGAAAAGGAAGGGATGGTTATATAATATTGATGATTAGGAAAGAAACTTTTCTTTTGTGAAAAAGATAGGGGTGAGAGAGGCTCGAACTCTTGACCTCAAGATTACTCAAGTATTAGCTATGAGAGCTACATGCTAGAAAACTGTACCACCACCCCTTATGTTGTGGTCAAATTCCTATTAAAATGTTAGGCCTCCCAATAGAGAAATTATTTGAAGATTAACTGGGTATCCTACATTAGATCAACCTAAGAGCATAAGGAGTGGCACACAAAAATAAATTATAAACCTAACTAAGGAAAATTAGGATGTCAATAGACAGCATCGAGGATTCGCTAATTGGATTTGTTATTCATGTGATTACACCAAATTCTTGCACTTGTGATGGATCCAAATCCAACCAAAGAGAAAGAGGTGACAAGAAATGAATTGTGGTGGAGAGCACATTGTCTTGAAGTAAGAAACAATGAATCTTTAACTACTATAATAGTTCAATAAATCTTTATGTTTTATACTAATTTATGGATCATAAACCAAAATATGTATGTGTTTTTATAGCATCTTTTGAGACTTCACTAAGTTGTTCCACCTAATGAGGGTACCAGTGTAGCTCCTATAGGTATGTGATTTCAATTTTCAACTATCAAGTAGTTTGTTCCATTAATAGTCAAAATTGCACAATTATTTTCTTAACAATGATTATTATTGACAGTTTTATATTACTGTTGTGATGTTTTTATAATCTATATGTTAAAAGGATAATATGTTGTCTATATGAATTTTTTTATGTCATGATGGCGTGCATATTCCTCCTTCAACAAGGTTGGCTAGCACTCTGAGATTTCTAACTACAGGATTGACAATAAGGAGCATGCAAACATCCATGCCTACTACAACTAGAGTTAGTAAATCCTTTTTTTACTACATTTTGTTATGTATTAAATATGATTTTATTTTTACTTTCTTGTTCATTTGATCATAATATGACATTGATTAACTTTGTGCAATGATAGGTACACCTTCTCATGATGATAGAACAAATACTAGTACTGGTGATAATTTACCATCCTTTCTTGGAGCAGCTTGTGTTACTTCTACTGGATCATTTGAGGCATCATTGTTGATGGTTGAGAAAGATATGATTCTCTTAAAAATTTCTAAGCTTCCAAGTACTTTAAAATTGTAATTATCTAGAGTGTAATTGTAGTTTACTTATTCATAACTCATTTTTGACTAATGATCCCATGATGATTTTACAAAAAATAATTTTTTTATGAAACTTTTTTTTAATTTAACAATGAAGATATTTGGGCCCACATTATGTAAAAGGTACATAGCTTAATATAATTGGTAGAATATTTTTCCATTCATCCATTTGTTGTAAAATATTCAAGGTACATAGCTTGAACTAATTTTTTTATCTAACATTTTTTTTTGTTAAAAGGTGGAATGACCAAGGCCCTAAATTAAAAGATCAGCTATAAAATCTCTAAAGGATCTCTTTGGTCAAAATATTTTTAACAAAGTCCAAATTCTTGAAAGATCTTGCAAACATCTAAAGACTATGAGAGACCAATATAGAAGGGCTCTAAAGGTCAAAACAAAGTATGAGCGTCCTCCTATGGTTCTAGAGCTGGAGTGGATTCAAAAGATATAACACTAAAAGATAAAGGAATTAAACCACCACCTAGACTAAATAGGTATGTGATAGTATTAATGTAATAATGCACAAATTAGTGATCCTTATATTTATATAATCTAACATATTTCAAAGTTTACATATATAGGTTGTAGGATACATCAAAGACTACACAAGCTAGAAAAGATAAGGTTGGTCAACACCATCTTGGCTCTAGTGGATATATGAAAATTCATTCATGACTTGTAAGTAGCAATAAATGAAGTTTCGTATCAAAAAATTTATATAAAATTATAAATAAGAAATACATTCAATATTGACAATATTATGCAAAAAATTATAGGGCATTTAATTTAATCTAGCACCCACAGAAGAGGACAAACAAATTGGCTTCAAGAAAGAATATAAAGCAATGGTTTCTCGCCATTGGATAGATTCTAGTGGCCAAAGAGATGTAGAAGCTTCTAGTGCATCAGTTCACATAGGTACATAGGCCTAATGAATAATAACAAAAATTGAGAACTTCATGAGAAATAATCTATTTGATGTTAATTTTGAGCAATGATAACAATGTGAATGACATTTCACTGCAACCTTCTACTCCTAGCACAGATCCTACTCATGACAAAGGCATAGATCCTACACATGAGAAAGGCTCTGATGTGAATCATAGTGATAGAGGTACATATTGAATTTCTATTGAAAATTAATTATGTAATTATGAATAAAATTTAACAATGAGGACAAACAAATATAGGGCATTTAATTTAATCTAGCACCCACAGAAGAGGACAAACAAATTGGCTTCAAGAAAGAATATAAAGCAATGGTTTCTCGCCATTGGATAGATTCTAGTGGCCAAAGAGATGTAGAAGCTTCTAGTGCATCAGTTCACATAGGTACATAGGCCTAATGAATAATAACAAAAATTGAGAACTTTATGAGAAATAATCTATTTGATGTTAATTTTGAGCAATGATAACAATGTGAATGACATTTCACTGCAACCTTCTACTCCTAGCACAGATCCTACTCATGAAAAAGGCATAGATCCTACACATGAGAAAGGCTCTAATGTGAATCATAGTGATAGAGGTACATATTGAATTTCTATTGAAAATTAATTATGTAATTATGAATAAAATTTAACATCTTAAATTGCAATTGGTGTAACCTTTATGTGATAATTTTTGAGTATGCAGAACGTCATGGTGACAAAGTTGAGCATGATGTTAGTGTTGAGCATGTTGAGGTTGGGACTGAAAAAAATGTGGTAGTAGATGATGTGGTACTATCAGGTAAATAAAAATCCCTGTTATGTTCTTTAGATTAATCAAATATGTATAACATTTTAAAAATATTTAGAATTAAACCCATTTATTTCTTGTTGTAGGGGTGCATCAGCCTATAGTTGAAAAAAGAAAAGGAAGCATCATGTCATATGATCAAAACCATAAGAACCAAAGGAGAATGTCAAAGATAATCACTGTTGAAAATAATCTAGACTAACAAGGTTACTGAGAGGGGAGGGGTGAATCAGTAACCCTAAAACTTTAATTAAATTATGTATAATAACACATTCACCATTCATCCATCTAATCTACTGTATGCATGAAAACATTTATAACACATGAACACACTGATTTGGTGACCCAAAAACCTTCCAATTAGAAAGTAAAACTGGGGTGGGGATGATGCCCACAAAACTTCAATACTACAGTATAAAGTTGGCCGGTTAAGGCTTACAATGATCACTTCTGATGATCTTCCCTATTAGGAGCAAGTAGGATTGCTAGATCCACCTTGTTAGAGGATTTACAAACATACAATAAAGTATGCACTTTGTTAGGAGATTTACAAAAGACTGCTAAGCCTACCCTGTTAAAGGATTTACAAACTGGTTCACCTGTTAAGATGAAGCAGTGGATCTAGTTACAACTGATTGCTGATAAGATCCCTTTTGCTCTAATCACCTTATGTGATGGATATAGCTTTTCTGCATCAATTGTTGACCTTACTATATTCCTCTATTCTATTGGTGATTCGCTTTTTCTCTTCTCAAAATGTTGTAATATAACACCAATGATGATTGATATTTCATTATTTCAAATGATATATATCATTCCAATATTTACACTGGCAAGGTCGGCCAATTACGAGTGAACAAACATTACTGAGTCGGCCAGATAGTAGAAAACTCGAGTTCCTCAAACTAACTCGGTGACCTTCTGATACTTGGCATCCACTACAATACACTACATTGTCATGCACTCTGTAAGAGTAGAGGCACGGTCCACACTAATCATTCTAAGTATCTTGGAACTCAGTAACCATTGGTGACTCAGTGAATATTGTGTCACTTGGTAAAAATTGAATCCATTGATAACCTTCTTCACTTGGTAAACATTGATTCCTTCATTTACCTTGTTTACTCGGTAAACACCGATTCATTCATTTACCTTATTTACATGGTAAACACTATTTTTTTTTTATTGCCTTGATCACTCGGTAAACACTAAGTTCTTTGTTTACCTTGATCACTTGGTAAACACTAAGTTCTACTAATGACTCGATGAGCACTGACTGCTTGGTAAACACTGCGAAGCTCGGTAACCACTAACTGCTTGGAGGACACTATTCTGCTCAATAACTGCTGAATTGCCCATATGCTCAGTTTCCAAAGGAATGCTCGGTATCAACTGTAGACTGAGTGATGAGCTCGGTAATCATTCAGAATTGAATAAGTGTTGTAACTAATGACAAATATATCATAATTTCAACAATCTCCCCCTTTGGCATTAGTGACAGAAACACTTATGAGCCAAAACCTATATACAATATCTGACATACTGATGATTGATTCTACTGAATATACATTACTTCCTTACATATAACTCCCCCATACAATATACACAAGGTATTTACATGAGTTATATGACTTTTATTCATAGTATCTCTTTGTCCCTTTGTACATTTATCTCACCAATATTTCTTCCAAAGTATCTCTTTCTCCCCCTTTTTGACAATAATTCCAAAGAATAAAATAATGTATTTACATAGAGACTCCAAAATGTGAGATAAACTCTGAATGTACCTGGAGAATGAGTTGCAGAGTCTTATCCCAGTTCTCTTGCAAGATTTTACATGTGGATAGAGCTATTTGAACTTCTGCAGAGAGTTCAATCACATGGTCTGCAACAGAGAAATTGTTGCCATGGATCAATGTTTTTGAATGGGCAATGTGCTTCTACATTGTGTCCATGATGGGAAGGATCATATTCTAAATATCTAACAATGTAGATCGGATCCTTGACTCTTCTCTCAGCAATTCTGCTTGCTTCTCTGAAAAAAATTTGATCCTGAGGTGATGAGATGAGGTTGAACTGGGGTCAAGCTTCAGGTGTTGTGCGCTTGCCTTCAGATCCTCATCTATCTTATTCAATTTCTCTCTTATTTCGTTAGTATACTCGGTAACATCACAAAGCTTAGCAAAAAGAGATGTTACATTATTAAAATAATTTTCAATGTTGGCCAAAATTGTGGTTAATTCAACCTGTTTTATTGCTATATGTTGAGCAATGCACTCAAGCACCTTATTATCAAACTTCTTTTCTGCCTTCTCTATCAACTTTTCTTGACCGGAGGTATCCTCATTGAATGTATTGACTGCCTCTTCTAATTGTAGCAAAATGTGTTGAGAAGTATCAACATCAACACCTATAGCCTCAGTAATTATATTTTTTGCGTCACCAATAATTTTAAACTCTCTATCTCTCTCATTCCTTAGTTGTTTCTACTTTGCCTTCAGTTCTATGTGCTGACTAAGCAGTCTTAGTTCATCAACTGAAGCAGTATCCGTATCTATCTTGGGAATGACAATTTTAGTATCTAGATCTACATCCTCATCAATTGTCTTGCCTATAAGCAGAATTTTTAATGGAGTCTTTGGTTTTTCTTCTGTACTAACATCTTTGTCTTTGAAAATAGAGACAATGGTTGATGAGGTTGGATTGGCTGTCAAAACTAGAATAGGACCAACTAAAGGAAGACTAAGAGAGGAGCTAAATGTATCCAAAACTGATATACTTCCTAGAATTGATGTGCATACCAAAATATTTACAATTGAAGAGCTTACTAGTGCAAAAATTGGTGCTAATGTAGCTGAAGTTGACAAAATTGGAGAGAAAACTGGAAAACTTACTGTACATACTGTAGGAGGAATTGATACTTTTGATGTAGTGACTGCTGTAGTGGATGACTTGGTAACTGAAGAAGTTGCCTGTAGCTTGGTAGATGAAGTGCTTGGCACTTGCATTGGGAATTCCTGGAGCTAGGAGGAGATTGGTGAAGATTGAGCAATTGATGTGGCAGTAGTGCTCACAATCTCACTAGTGGAAGTTGTCTCTATAGTAACAAATTTTGGTTGAGAGTGAGGAAGGGATGCAATAACTATTGCTGCAATTTTCACCGGATCATCTTCCTCCTTATTTGCCTCTTCAGCTTCTTCCTCCTTGTCTTCTTCCTCTTTATTTTCCATCAGTGCATGCAGTTCTCCTGGTGAGACTGTGATGGATGGAGTACTATCAAGCTCATCATCATTTTTGTTGTCATCATCTTTAATTTCTACTGGGTCTTCACTGGGCTTATGTAGATGATAGATATTTTTCCACATGTTTGTAGCATCATTTACAACATGTTCAATTTCTTTAATCAAAATCAAATAGGTGTGGAATCTGATCATCATTTTACCTCCATGGCTTTTCATTTCAGTTTTTACTTCTGCTCCATTGAGACTTGGTCAGAGATTCTTCAGGGATTGCTCATAAATATCTTTTACTGTTTGGGTGGCTAACTCCCATCTCGATTGCAATCTCTCTAGTAATTCTTTTGAGATTTGAGGGGCAATCTGGTATGGGGAGTATTTCCATTTACCCATCTTACTAAGTAATAGCTCCTCAATCTGCATTTTCTCAGCATCAGTTCTAGTTTCAAATTTCAATGCTTTGAAATTTGTGATGCCAGCTCCTTCCTCCAATTGTTTGAGCCTTTTCTCAAATGAGGGTGCAGGCCTAACTAGTATAGGTTCCTGCTTACCTTTCCTGGTTCTTTTGGAAAACACTACAGTAGGCTTCTTCTTAGGTATGGTAATGATTACTTTACCTTTCTTCGTTGGCTATTCTTTTGCATATTCTTCTTCTCCTTCTTCTTCTCCTTCTTCTTCTCCTCCTTCTTCTTCTCCTCCTTCTTCTTCACCTTCTTCATCTTCACCTTTTCCCTCGGTGAGCATAAGAGGACCGATAGAAGTTTTTAATTTGGCTATTTTCCTCTTGCCCTTGTTTATGGCCTGTGGTAGCTTGATTTCAAGCTCAATTTTGGCCTTAACTTCATCATATGTTCTAAAAATTTGTTGCCTTGGGTCTATTGGCTCATTTACTAGTGCTTCTATGATATCTTTGGTTTCATCAATATTTACCTCATAGGGAAGAGGTTTCACCCATGCAACTCGGGGTCTAACTGCCTGAATGTATACCTTGTCACAGTCAACCATGAAGCATACACCATCCTTATAATCTTCAACAAGCTTTGGATGGATTTTGAATCTATTATTCATTCTTTCCTTGAAGTCTTCAAAATAATTATCCATAATACTATCAAAATTTTCACCCATTTCTGCTACAAATTCATTTATTTGATACAAAACTGAAGTATCTTTTCTCCATACAACTGTACCTTTTAAAGGGAAAAATTTTTGTACATAGGAAAATAAAAAAACTAAAAAAGAACCAAATTTACAAGAGTTGGTTTTTGAGGTCCTTATACTGTCCATGTTCTTATTAAGTTGTTTCAACATCATCTGCTAGGTCAAACTCCATTTTTTTCTTCACGACCTTATAGGCTAAGTCTACAGCCTCACAGGGCACACTATTCACTTTGCTGGAACTATACATCTTATATGCAATTAAATAAATTCCAAATCTTAGCTTTGCATCAAATACATTGTTAGGTTTCAATCCTCTGCCATCCCATTCAGCTAGGGTTAACTTTTGAAGTTCATCCCGACTTAGGGTTTTAGTGGTTTTGGATTTGCTTAACATAGGTAAACCCGTGATCTTATGAATCATATTCTTTTTTATTAGGACGGGTTGCTCTAACCACATTTGACCATTATGCACATGGCTTAAAATGTATCTTATCCATTTCATTTGAAAGTTCCTTGGCAAGTGTGGGATATGGGTCAAACATTTGGTTTCCAGATGTTTGAACTCGAATTTGAGGGTTCAATCCATGCATAACTTGGCTAGGGCATTATCCATATCTAGTGTCCCTATTTCTTGAATAGTGCATTTGAAATGAGTACAAATGTCATTTATAAGTAGTACCTTTGGTGGAATTTGCAATTGGGCTCCGTGCAGGTCAAGCAATTCAGCTATGGTGGGAACGAGCTTGAAGCTAGGTGCTTTCCATTCTACTCCCTTCACAAGCATTTTAGAGCCTCTCTTTGCCTTGCTGCTGCTAGTGCTTGCGGATGCCATTGCTGCTCGATGAGTGAATGATTTTGTTAAACAAATTCTTTGTTGGAAAATCACTTCAAATCGCTTGAACTCACTTTTGTGCTCTTGGAGATCTCTTCGCTCTGTATATTCTAAATTCGTGGTGAAAGATGAGATCAAATTCTGCCTTTTTGATTAAAAAAATCTTCCATTAATGCTCAGGTACAAAGGTAGCTGAGATGACCTAGGGTTTATCAAATAGTCATCAACTTACTTGGTAAACCTTGCAACTCGATGAACAAACAAAAATTTTCATATTCCCGACCTAGCTCGGTTAAGTCTAAAACCAACCTTGCTTGGTAGATGCACCATAGATTTGTCTTTTGCACTCCTTTATTCTAGAACTACTTAGGATATTGCTTGAATATTCAGTCCCTAATCCCCTTTTGATGAGTCTAATTAGAAGTGGAGTCACCCACTTCTTGAGTGACATAGCCATTATTTGAATTTTCTGGCTCGGTAGATTTTGGAATCCACTATTGTCTCATCTATTTTTGAATGTTGTCAGCTATGGCTTTCTTTTCATCTTCAATTCTTCCTATATTCATGCAATTCTTAGATATATGACCAAGTTCAGTACATGTATAACATCTTATAGTAGTATCTTTTTTTCTTTGGTGATGCCTTACACAGTTTATTCCAATGTGTCCATATTCTCCACAATAGTGACATCTGCACCAAGTATTGTAGTCCCAACCAAATATTGCTTTGATGACCTATTCTGCTGGATTAAATGCTTTGGATCTACATTCAGATGCCTTGTGACCTTGTTTCTTGCATTTGTGACATTTTCCCTCAAACTTTGGTTTCTCTTTGCATTCATTTGCTTTGTGACCATGTTGATTGCAATTGTAGCATTTACCATTGAATTTTCTTTTACCATTTCTCCAAGATCTATTAGATGTATGACCTAACTTACCACAGTGATTGCAAGTAGGTCTTTGATTCTTTTGGGTACCTTGTTTGGAAGATTCACCTTCTTCATTGTATCCAAGGCTTGCTTTACCTTTTTGTCTATGAAAATTTTGCTCATTTTGCAAATTCAATTGATCCATATCTGCTTGAGATTTTATCATCCTTTCATTGACTTGTTTTTCAACATTTAAGTCATTTTTCAAACTTTCATTGATTTGTCTTTCAGATCTCAGATCACTTTGTAAGCTTGCATTGATTTGTCTTTCAGTGATTAAATCATTTTTCAAACTTTCATTCTCAGATCTTAGATTCATAATTTCTTCATTTGCATCAGATAGTTTCCCTAAAAGATCTTCATGCTAAATGGATTGATTGTTTCTTACCTCTAAGTCTTCATTTGCCTTGTTTCTCTGTTCCAAAACTTCACATAGCTTGATGGATTGGATTTCTTGTTCTCTTTTGAGCTTTCTTACTTCTTCCTGTAGAGAACCATTCTTTTCTAGGAGTTCCTTGATTACTTCATTAGCTTCATTTGAACTGCTTGATGGTAAAAGGTCTTCAATCCTTTCTTCAATATACTGATGATCATTCATTTGTCTTGCAAGTTCCTTCCTTCTTTTTAGAGATTGAGAAAGATGCTCTTTTGCTTCATTGAGTTGAGTCATGGCCATTTCCAGATCTAGCTTTTCATTATTAATAGATTTGTCAAGTCTGAATATCTCCATTGTCCTTGATCTTTGCTCAAGCTGTCAAACTTTATCCTGAGAACCACAAGGCTCTGATACCAATTGTTGGAAATAATCTAGACTAACAAGGTTACTAGAGGGGAGGGGTGAATCAGTAACCCTAAAACTTTAATTCAATTTTGTATAATAACACATTCACCATTCATCCATCTAATCTACTGTATGCATGAAAACATTTATAACACATGAACACACTGATTTGGTGACCCAAAAACCTTCCAATTAGAAAGTAAAACTAGGGTGGGGATGATGCCCACAAAACTTCAATACTGCAGTATAAAGTTGTTTAGTTAAGGCTTACAATGATCACTTCTGATGATCTGCCCTGTTAGGAGCAAGTAGGATTGCTAGATCCACCTTGTTAGAGGATTTACAAACATACAATGAAGTATGCACTCTGTTAGGAGATTTACAAAAGACTGCTAAATCTACCCTGTTAAAAGATTTACAAACTGGTTCACCTGTTAGGATGAAGTAGTGGATCTAGTTACAACTAATTGCTGATAAGATCCCTTGTGCTCTGATCACCTGATGTGATGGATATAGCTTTTCTGCATCAATTTTTGACCTTATTGTATTCCTCTGTTCTGCTGGTGATTCACTTTTTCTCTTCTCAAAATGTAGTAATATAACACCAACGATGATCAATATTTCATTATTTCAAATGATATATACCATTCCAATATTTACACTGGCAAGGTCGGCCAATCACAAGTGAACAAACATTACTGAGTCGGCCAGATAGTAGAAAACTTGGGTTCCTCAAACTGACTCGGTGACCTTATGATACTCGGCATCCACTACAATACACTACATTGTCATGCACTCTGTAAGAGTAGAGGCACGGTCCATACTAATCATTCTAAGTAGCTTGGAACTCGGTAACCATTGGTGACTCGGTGAATATTGTGTCACTTGGTAAAAATTGAATCCATTGATAACGTTCTTCACTTGGTAAACACTGATTCCTTCATTTACCTTGTTTACTCGGTAAACACTGATTCCTTCATTTACCTTGTTTACTTGATAAACATTGATTCCTTCATTTACCTAGTTTACATGGTAAACATTGATTTCTTTGATTGCCTTGATAACTCAGTAAACACTAAGTTCTTTGTTTACCTTGATCACTCAGTAAACACTAAGTTCTTTGTTTACCTTGATCACTCGGTAAACACTAATTTCTACTAATGACTCGGTGAGCACTGACTGCTTGGTAAACACTATGAAGCTCGATAACCACTAACTGCTTGGAGAACATTATTCTGCTCGGTAACCATTATGAACTCGATAAATACTATTGAATTGCCCATATGCTCAGTTTCCAAAGGAATGCTCGATATCAACTATAGACTGAGTGATGAGCTCGGTAATCATTCAGAATCGAATAAGTGTTGTAACTAATGAAAAATATATCATAATTCCAACAATCAGGATGTTCCTATTAGCCTTTATCTTTGGAAAACATCAAAGAAAAAAAAAATTATTTTTAAAAACCTTGTTTGATGATGAATGTGTTGATGATTTTTTATGAATGTTTCTTATTAATAAATTTTATGTCATGTTATTGAATGTTTTTATGTGATTATAATGATTGATGTGTTCACAAATTATTGATCAATTTTTATATGTATTAACGAATTATATGTCATGTTAATGAATGTTATGTGATTATAATGATTGATGTGGTTATGAATTATAAATGAATGTTTATACATATTAATTAATTGGATGTCGTGTTAGTGAATGTTATGTGATTATAATGATTCGATGATATAGTTCTTAAATGAATGAAATGTTTACTTAGATGTTATGGGAATTTAGAGTGATTATAGGGGGGATAGGCCAAATGAGCTTCCACCTTCATGTGGTTGGCCTTGTTAAGTAGAAAATATGAAAGGATTCTTAAAACCAAGTGAAGCTCAAACTAAACCTATCAAAAACAAACACCAATTTATGGTCCCATCATCAAGTGGCTAGAGAACTTCCCCATAGTCACTAATGTCTGTCATTTCTTCAATTGCCACTATAGTTTCATTGCATGTCTACACTATTAGTTATTATCACTACATTTCCAAAATGAATCACATCATCTCTTATGTGATCAATATTATCTATTGGTAAATAGACTTGTCACTTTGAAACTCTTGACAAAGTGCCCAATGGAAGTTTGAAAAACTAAATACAACTATATAATAAACTACTTCATAGTGTGATATTTCTCTACATTTAGGAGGGGAAACTCCTTGTATATATTTTAAGAATGAAACAAGAACATATGACCACATTACACACTTGGTAATACTCTCAAAATATTCTTTGTATACTAATAATTTGTTTGTATTCTATTTCTATTTTGTAGTTATCTAAAGTAACTGAAGCAACATTTAAACTCTTCATTGGATCTGCATCAAATACTTTGTTTTCTATCTATGAGATGATCCTGTTGGTGAACATATTCAAGAGAAATTGGAAATTAATATGTTGGATATCCTTTACTATTTATGTTTCAAAGAAAAATTAAAATATTATACTTGAGTGGACCAAATTAATGGAGATAGTATTAGATGTTAACTGTGTCAAGCTCCTTGTTTTAGGCAATGCAGAAGGAGGCCATGGTTCAATATGCAATCTCAATTGATATGTGTAGGACATCAGGTGGAGCTGAAAGATACATCATGTTTTCATTTTTTATACAAGTCATTTATGTAAATGTGGTGTGTTTTTTCAGCTCACCTATTGTCCATGCATATAGAATGTTGTTGCATGTAAATTCTTGATTCAGAGTGGTTGAGTCTTATTTTGGATGGGAGGGAGAGATACCAAAGACATATGGATGCTTTAGTGGCTACAAAATATGATTCTTCACTATTTACATTGTAGTTCTATCATTGAGTTCCTTATTTTGACTCTTGGTACATTCTACATTTTGATGTTATTAAAAGTAATGTTTTGTAACATGTTGATCTTAGTCTTCTTAAAGTTTTTTTTAAACACTATAGATCCTAATATGCATATAGAACATTCACCAATACAACAAAACTAGAACATATCTTAAGGCTTTTCAACATCTTTTGTAATGCTAATTGATCATGATTTCATTGTATTTAGTTGCAGGGTATCGAGCAAAAGAATTGAATGAGAAATTGAGGTTGTAGGGTAAAGAAATCATCTCTCCATAATTTGAGGGTAATTCCAGGTAAGGATTGAATCTATTTATGGTTTGAATCTAGAACAAAAGTATCGATGACAAAAAAAATAAGGTTCCTGCATAATGTTGTTTTGTTACATGTTTGGTGTTGAATGAGGGACATTATGTACCTATACCTCTTTTGGTCATGAATTTATATTTTGTAAATAATTATTATATTTCTAATCCATATCCCAACCATTCTCTTTTTAGAACATGTACCTTTCTAGTGGTTAGCATACAGAGGTAATTGGTATATTTCATTTAGAACCTTTATTTTCTTTTCATAGTCATCATTTTAGCCTAGAAAAATATAAAAACATAGCTTGCATATCTTAGGGAGAGTTGTTTTCTCAATTATAAGAAACTTTTTTCATATGTCAATCCTTTAGGGTTCGTTTGGTTTGTGGAATATTTTCACTTCAAACTAATTGCACTTGTTAGGTTCTTCAAAAAGCTAGTAGAATCTAGAGAATAAAGTCTTTTCAATAGTGGTAAATTGATGTAGAGTATAAGTGGGTATTACACACAATGTTTAAATAAGGATAAGTTCTCAACTTTTGTAAGCTACAACTTCTCACATAATCTACCCTTACCAATCTCACTATTCAAAACTCAACTTCTCAAACATCAAGCACTCAAACTTTTATCAATTTATCAATTGTTGATCATATTGCAAAGTCCAACTTATAATCTTAATCATGGTTTTTTATCACACTCTCATCATGAGACATATTTTCCTTCCCTATTTCCACACCCTTGGGTTATTCAAACACACTATTTTCCATCCTTAATGCCCATTGACAACTACCATCACTATCAACATGTAGACAATAAAATGTAACTCCCCCTCTCTCCCAACCAACCCACATTACATCTTTTCATTTATCTAGTCCTTGGATCAACCCTTGACCCTTTAGTCCTTGACTCTCTTTAAGCCTAAGGATGTTACTTGTGGCATACCCTTGAACTAATATCTGATACTAAACCCCTAATAGCATCCTTAACTTTTTCAAACTCATGATAGTTAATTAAATACATGGAAAACTCACCTATCAAACTAGAAAATGTATTCCCCCACTCATTAATCAATAGGGACACTTACTCATCATATACCAACAATTACCTTACCTTAAATCAACAAACAAATAGGACTCTTACACTCCTAATGTTTCCAACATGATAGTCACCAATTATACTTGTAAGATCGTCACTTAAACTATCTATATTTGTGTCTCCTCATCCATAATGCATTGAGACACCCTTGATATTCTTTTATGGCTCTGCCCACACCCTTTATATACATCCAAGTCATCAAATATAGCTTCTCAAGTTAAATTACCTTATTAGTATCCTGTATGGACAATCTCAATCAACATTTGCATCTTCAATGGTTTTAACCATGTCACTAAATTTCAAATCTTTCCATTTCCTTGGATAGACTTCAAACTCACCTTTCTTCATTCCTTACAAGCCTTCATGGAAATATATTTCATTAGCCATGTGGAAAAGCCCTCTTTCATTTAGTGCCAATATGTAATCCTTCTACCTATGACTAATAATAGTTACTTTCTACCATCATTGTACAAGATAAAGAATTTTGTTGCAAATTCTTAGGTTTTCACAGTTATTTTTAGATGTAGTTGGTACAAAACTAGTAAATCCCCATGGGGAGGCTTCTTGCCAATGTACCCATTCTTCCTTTGGAAATTGTTTTAGGTGTAGGAGGTTTTGTCATATTCAAGAAATTTGACTGACTACAACAATGTGGTTATATTACTATATAGTGGTGATAACAAAAAAAGTGAAAATATGGACAAAATCCATAGTAATAGTGCTCAACAAATAGCATTATAAAATTTATCTATAATAGATGGATATTAGATTTGTCACACCTTAAACACATTAGAAGTGTGGGAACAACATTTTTTATTGATATGATTAGGCACCTAAATATTGAATTCAAAATCTTCTTCTCTTCATCAAGTCTACTATTAGAGGGAAAATGGTCTACTAATTAAATTATGAACTTAGTGATTCAAAAGTTTTATAGAATTGAGGTTATTAATAAGGCAGTGTTAGAGTGAGTATACTTGGAAAAACCTAGGAGAGTAATGTAGAGGCATCACAGACCCTAGAAATGGATATGGTAGTACTAGGATCATGGGGGTACCATTCTTTACATATTCAGAAACATCTTAAACAATAATATGTAAATAGTGGTGATGAAAATGATTTCTTTAAATTAACATAGACTTTTGTATATTGAACCAACTCAGTACCAGTCTGTAGAAACTCTATATCATCTAGGGACATAACATCTTATTCAACTTTGAAAGAAGTCATAGAATTATCAGTTAGAGGAGACTTCTCAGCTAACTGCACTTTAGCACTTTTCTATTCCAAAAGAAACATGATGAGTGTATACCAAATAATGCAATGTAAGTGAATAATTTGTACCATCAAAGTCTTGTCATCTATCATACATATTGTCTTGATTTCTCAAACATCATTTATATTCACTCACCTTGGATTAGGCACCTTGCATTTTTCTTTGACTGACATTGTTATCACCTATTTGTCCTATCTTTTTGAAATCAGCAAAATCCACAATCTTATAAAACTAGTCCATTTTCTATCAAATGTAGGCAGCCAGAGCTAATACTTAGGAGTATGATTTATTTTCAACATTTTGAGGAATTTTGATAAACCCCAAAATGATGCTTATGATGATATTAAGCTCTAAAAAACATTTTATGTTTGGTCATGATAGAGACTAGATGATCTACATTCTTAGTTTGGTCTTAGCATAGGTAAAGTTTATTTTAAAAATTTGTCATCTAGTAAGAAATCATAACAATAATATTCAATGTGTGTCTTGGTAGTGTTCTAAAATTGCCAAACGGTTCAATGTAGAAGTCGAGCGTATGGGGAAAGTTGACTTGGGATCATACCTTTATAAGTTATGGAAGAGAACATGATCTCATGATGTGGAGGGTTCTTATTTTTTTACAAAATAGGGATACCATCAAAGTTTCGATGACTATTCATCGATCTATCAAGGCTAGTTTTCATTGATGACATGGCAACGTCATCGGGATCTAATAGGATTTTGATGATTTTTTTTATGTTTCGACGAGGCCTATCATCGATGGCATGGAAAGATCATTGATAACCACTCCTAATCATCAAAGTTTTGATGTCTCCTAGTTATGGTCTGATGTCACCTCTCGATAGAGATTGGGGTCATTTTTTACCAAGTTGTCCATCGATAAATAGATAGCCCTAGCTTTCATTAAAATTTTGAGGAAATTATAACAACATAATGTTTCAACCCTTGGCAGTCAAAAAAATGACTAACCATCATCAAAAAATAGGTCCACATTTACTAGTGATAGAGTTGATGAAGGAAGTTAATTAAGCTCGGTTGATTTAAAACTAAAGTGTGGATACCTTATTCTTAAGACCTTCGAGTGCATTTGCAACTTAAGGATATTTTTAGAAGTGTAATGTGAAATTTTCATAGGCACATTTGGAAATAGTGGGAGGCCTAAAGAAGATGACAATACACCAAAATCATGCTAGAAAATAAAGCCTCTATACAATGCTAGATGTCATGTGCCACACAATTTCTAGAAATATCCTTTAAGGTCCCAAATTTTGTAAATGCCTAGATGAGGGATCGGCAGACAGAGCTTTTTCTAATGAGAAAAAAAGGATTCCTTGAAAAATAGTTTTTGGCATCAAGTTGCAAAGTTTAACACATGATTTTGTGACTTGGATGTACAAGCTCTATCTTCATTTACCAGCCCAATAATGTATTGTCTTCTAAATCATGAGTACAATGAAACTAAATGGGCTACATTGAGATGCTTGCAGCATGAAAAATAATACAAATAATATATGTATTTATTTTTTCATAGACTTGGTTCAAGTATCTACATACGTTACAAAATTAATGAGTCATATTTCACCAATAGAGGTCACAATGAAGGCATATTAGCAGCAACACAAAAATATTAATTTCAAAATTTCACAAATATACCAAAAAAAGAGATGATTATTTAATCAAATTTAACTTTCCTTTATTACAAGATCAAGGTTTCAACCTTTAAGAGCATTTGGAAAGATAACCAAAAGCATACCAATCAGCCAACTCAAAGAGAGTGTATGACATCCAATCTTTTTACCGGTACCTAGTAGAATAAAAAATAATTAGGTTTTTGTATTTTACATCGAAAGAGAGTGTCTAAATTCCAATCTTTTTCCAAGACATAGCACAATAAAAAAATGGTTTCCTTCTTCAAGAAGGTCATCTATGCAAAGAAAATGTTCCACACATGTTTTTAAAAAATTTGGAATATATGTTACAATGTACCAAATTTTCCCATCTTGTAAGACTCATCATATCTTATCTTCTATTCAAAAGTGCAATAGTTGTCTACTGCTCCACATGTTATATAGATCCTTGCATACTCTTTTCCATTATAAGTCTATTTGAATATTTCATTAGTTAAGAGGTTCTACAATCTTATAATGGACCCCTTAAATTTGTGAACTCCGAAAAAATATAAAACTCCAAAAAGCTATGAAACTTGACAAATTAAATTAAATTCTTGAAACTAAACTTTTTACTAGATTTACATATTGAATCATTATTTTTTTAATCTACACCATTAGTTTAAATATCATGTCCTTCTCAATATATTCCATTTTTTATCAAATTAAAAATGTAAAATATACAAGCAAAAATTAAAGTAAGGTGTGTTGAGTTTACAGTTATATTGGCTAACTAATTTTACATTTTTATAGTGTTCTTCCAGCAAGCATCATTTCTCGGCTTCGTACCCACAACTTAAGTGATTTGCATTTTTTTGGTTTTGGTGGAAGAAAGGGTGTCTCAAAGCATAGCAAGGTTTGTAAGTAATCCAAGGTCGTAAACCAACTTAGCCTCATATTCACTCCTGGTCATATGTGTGGGGATCAGGAATGCATGTCGCTTGACCAAGAAACTCAATCTTTACTTATGTGGTGGATGCAAAATAAAAGATCCCTACAAAACCATATCCAAAGTCATTTTGTATCTTTATATTAAATATGACACACTTTATTTATATTCAAGAACAATATTAAAATATGGTGACTCTACATCCTCAATTTCTAACAAATATTTGTTTCTCTTATTAACCATGTCTCTTTCTTTGGCCATGTCTTGTTGAAATGATATCAAGGAAGATTATTTCACCCACATCAAAAAGGTTTATGATTTTGTAAGACACTCTTCTTTGACAATAGAAGACATTGGTTGCATTACAAATTCGATTCTCTTTTTATTCTAAATGTCAACAAAAATGGTGAATCAATTTTCAAAAAAGGAAAAAACATGGATACATTCTAGGATGTTTCTACAACCACTTTTTTAATTGTACCATGCCTCAATCATTATACCAACCATTTAAATCTAATTCATCTTTACGAATGTGTCTTCATTAATATACTACAAGTTAAGTCCTTTGTGAACCAATTGAATAGATCGGTTACAGATTTATGAATATCATTTGAGAAGAAACTGTGATAAAAGCAATGGACAAATTAAGAGCCCTATTTTTCTTATCAAAAATTGTGTTTCCTTTGATGGAACTCTATAATAAAAATAATGGATAAATCAAGAGACCTATTTTTCTTATCAAAAGATAGTGTTTCCTTTTATGGAACTCCATAACAAACTCCATGCTTGAATTAGACAATTTAGAAACCAAAGAATTTATAAATTCTTTGAGAGACCTCTCATCATGAGGCTTTTCCCCATTATCATCTTGTTTATTATCACTTTGGCATTGTACTTGCTCTCTCTCCTAAGTTCCTTCTGTACCATTTTTATTGAAAAACAAATAATAAAAGAATCCTATTTAGCTTTTTGTTGGGGTTTCTTCTTGTGAGAGCTAAGTATCCTTATTTATAAGACAATTGATTTTTGTAATTCTTATATTATTTAAGTTTCCTCTGATCTAATATTTTTGTTTGATTCATTATATTACTAAATTAGATCTATACAATTAATGAGAGAAAATTATTTTATATTATCTAATTTGAAGGACTGTGTAAAAAAAAAGAATTAATTAATTTTACTAATTAAAAAATCACAATTTAAATGATAACAAGAAAAATGAGGAATAGAAATTTTCTTACATTTTATAATGATTAACTATTTGAATGGAAAAATTTTTAAAAAAAAAAAAGTTTTTTAAATATAGATTTTTATAAAAAGGTAAAATCAAAAAAAAAATTAACTAATTCAATGAAAAATAAAAGAAAAAAATTGAAATTTCTTTAAATTTAGATTTTTTATCCTAACAATAAATCAAGTTTAATGTTGAAAATAAACTTAATGAATTGTAAATTATTTATAAAACCTAACATTAAACTTATTCATTATAACACAAAATTAAAAATAATTTAATTTTCATTTAGCATAATTTAATTAATCAAAATGTTAGAATTTTATTTTATTTTTGATTTGATATTTTTTTTAAAAAAAATTTAAATCATTTATATTTTAGTAACTTATTTAAATCTTAGGCAAGAGCCTACAACACATCGATAAATTGTGAGCCTCTCATTCGGGAGGTTTTGGGTTCAAATCTACTCAAGATTAACACATGATAGTAATTAATCTAACAACAATAATAAAAATGAATGATAAATAATCTAGGCTTCAGCCGATTACCTATCAAAAAAAAAAAAAAAAAACTTATTTGAATCTTAACCTTAAATCCAATTGACTAAAAAACTAAATAAAATTTTGACACTATTTTCTATGAGTTCCAATATTAGGATGTCACGAACTAAAAATATTAATTCTAATAAGTTGATTTATTTTAAATTTATGCTTCAAATCACACTAAAATCTAAAGAAAGAAAACTCATTGAGACTCTAATAAGTTGATTTATTATAAATTTATGTTTAGAATTGACGAAAAAATCAAATAAACCTTATTTTCTATGAGTTCCAACATTAGGTCATGACTAACTCAAAAAATTAAATTTATGTTTCAAATCACGCTAAAATCTAAATAAAGAAAAATTATTTGAGACTCTAATAAGTTATTTATTTTTAATTTATGTTTCAAATCAAACTAAAATCTAAAGAAAGAAAAATAATTGAGAAGTGTCTTAACATGTCATGTTAAACAAAATTGTGCTTAATCATATCTCTCAATTTCAACAAAACTAAGAGAGTATATCATGTTGGGATGGAAAGTCTAGAATATTGGCTTAAGCATATCTCTCAACTTCAACAAAACTAGAATAAAATCTAAATAAAGAAAAATTATTTGAGACTCTAATAAGTTGATTTATTTTAAATTTATGTCTCAAATCAAACTAAAATCTAAAGAAAGAAAAATAATTGAGAAGTGTCTTAACATGTCATGTTAAACAAAATTGTGCTTAATCATATCTCTCAATTTCAACAAAACTAAGAGAGTATATCATGTTGGAATGGAAAGTCTAGAATATTGGCTTAAGCATATCTCTCAACTTCAACAAAACTAGAAGAATAGAGCATGCTGGAAATTATATTATTAATCCTTGTGAAGCATAAAAGAGAGTGCAGTACATAATTTATTGGTACAAACAATGTTATTTTTACAATGACTTTACAATGTCAATATTGTATATTTTAGATCTACAACGAAAGAAACAATGTTATTTTAACAATGAAAATATTGTATATTTTAGATCTGCAATGAAAGAAACAATGTTGTTTTTACAATTATAATATTGTATATTTTACATCTACAATGAAAGAAACAATTATTTTTACAATGACAATATTGTATATTTTAGATCTATAATGAAAAAAAATTATCATGGTATTCTCATGAAAGACTAGGCATTGCAGTTGATTATGTCAAGGAATAGTTTTTGTTGATTTTGCCATTATCATTTTTAAGTGAAAACTCATAGTTCTTTTGAAGAACAAAACAAGTTAGCCATGAAAATACCAACTGTAACTAGCAAATATCATTTTCATCATTCTTAACTCCATTACTTTTTGGCAATCAAATTAGGTATGTATCATGTGTTCTTTGCTTATAAAAAATTAAATAGACTATCTCAGTCAAACTCGTGAAAAATATTCCATACTCCATAAATCCCATATATGCATGAGTAGTGCAAAGATAAACATTAGATCTAATATAAAGATCAATATTAATATAAACATTATTACAAAATTAGGTTAAAAGAAGAAGCTTAGGTAAAAAATTAAGCTTAAAACAAAAATCCATTTGATGAGAAAAAATATTTATCCATGATGAGTTAATTTTAAAAACTTGTTTTTACTTTGGATGGCACACTATATTGCACAGTTGTTGCAATATTTTATTTCAAAACATAATTTTTCTATGTCTACAATGCCAAGTGTCATAGTATGAACTATTGTGGGTTTTCAGAACATGAAACATACTTAGAATGTTTTTGGATTCAATTGTGTTACTATTTTTTGCATCAATGTTTCGGATCGCACTCTTTGATCCATCATCAGGATGAAGAAACATATTCCTCTTATTTGAAGGCATGCAGAACCTTGTGCTTATGCAAACTTCTACTTCAAATTGTGTTTCCTACCATGTTTGGTGTACATTTGAGCTTAGTTTTGCAACTTTGTACCAAAAATTGTCCATATATATCTTCAAATGTGTTTGCCTAAGTGTATGTTATATGTATGTTTAGAAAACATATTTTCGTATTCAGGGGAGCATTCCCGTAAACATGATTGTACATTTTTACTTAGTTTCTTGTTGACCCCAAATCTAGTGCTCACAAATCCATTATATCATATGCTTTGCCAATTTTAGATATTTTCCACTCCATAATGTCACACAACCAAAGAAACCTACACATTCGCATGCCTAAGTAAATTTTCAATTTTCAATTGCTTCTACACCAACTGACCTCAATTTTTTCCATAACCGATGTCTTCAAAAGCTCCACCTGGGTGCTTGAGATTTTTCTAACTCACTCATTACCCTTTATACATAGTCAGAGTTCTTATATCACCATTAGTTCAAATATCATATGCTTTTCAATATATTTCCTTTTTTATCAACTGAAAATATAAAATCTACTAGAAAAAACTTAAGGTATGTTGAGTTTACAGCTATATTAGCTATCTATTTTCACATTTTTATAGTGATCTTCTAGAAATCATCATTTCTTGGCTTCATACCCACAAATTAAGTGATTTGCATATTTTTGGTTTTGGTGGAAGAAAGGGTGTCTCAAAGAAGAGCAAGGTTTGTAAGTAATCCAAGGTCATAAACTTGCATTTTTTTTCATTTTAGTGCAAGAAAAGGTCTCTCTAAGTAGAGAAAGCTTTGTAAGTAATCCAAGGTCATAAGCCAACTTAGCCCCATATTCGCTCTTGATCATATGTGCAGGATCAAGAATGTGTGTTGTATTCTTGACCAATAAACTCCATTTTTATTTCTATGATAAATGCAAAATAAAAGATCCCTACCAAACCATAGAAAAAGTCACATTGTATCTTTACATTAAATGTGATGCATTTCATTTTTATTCAAGCAATATTAAAATTTCGTAAACCTACATCCTCAATTTCTAACAAATATTTGTTTTTCTCTTATTAACCGTATCTCTTTCTTTGGTGCTTTTGGTTATCATGTCTTGGGCTTCCAAAATGTTAGTAGAAATTAAAGTAACATCTTGTTGTTTACTTATAATGATATCAAGGAAAATTATTTCACCCACATCAAAAAGGTTTATGATTTCATAAGACAATCTTCTTTGACAATAGAAGAGATCAACTGCATTGCAGATTTTTTATTCTCTTTTCATTCTAAACATCAACAAAAATAGCAAACCAATTTTTAAAAAGGAAAAAACATGTATATGTTTTGGGATGTTTCTGCAACCACTTTTTTAATTGTACCATGTGTTAGTCACTACACCAGTCATTCAGAGCCAATTCACCTTCACGAATGCATCTTCATCAATATCTTACAAGTTGAGTCCTTTGCAAGACCCATTGAATAGATCGATTAAAAATTTATGAAGATCATCTCAAAAGAATTTGTGATGAAAATAGTGGATAGATTAAGAGCTATATTTTTCATATCAAAAGATAGTATTTCCTTTGATGGAACTCCATAATAAGGCACAAACTTCATGCTTGAATTAAACAATTTAGAAACTGAAGACTTTTTAAAATCTTTGAGAGACCTCTCATCATGAGGCTTTTCCTCATTATCTCTTGCTTTTCATCACTTTGACATTGCTCATAAACCAACTTAGCCTCATATTCACTCTTGATCATATGTGTGGGGATCAAGAATGTGTGTTGTATTCTTGACCAATAAACTCTATTTTTATTTCTATGGTAGACGCAAAATAAAATATCCCTACCAAACCATAGAAAAAATCACGTTGTATGTTTACATTAAATGTGATGCACTTCATTTTTATTCAAGAAATATTAAAATTTGGTAAATCTACATCCTCAATTTCTAACAAATATTTGTTTCTCTTATTAACCATATCTCTTTCTTTGGTACTTTTGTTTATCATGTCTTGGGCTTCCTAAATGCTAATAGAAATTAAAGTAACATGCTTTTGTTTACTTAGAATGATATCAAGGCAAATTATTTCATCCACATTACAAAGGCTTATGATTTCATGGGACAATCTTCTTTGACAGTAGAAGACATCGGTTGCATTTCAGATTTGATTCTCTTTTCATTCTAAACATCAACAAAAATAGCAAACCAATTTTCAAAAAGGAAAAAACATGTATATGTTTTGGGATGTTTTTGCAACCACTTTTTTAACTGTACCATGTGTCAGTCATTATACCAATCATTCAGAGCCAATTCACCTTCACGAATGCATCTTCATCAATATCCTACAAGTTGAGTCCTTTGCAAGACCCATTGAACAAATTGGTTACAAATTTAAGAAGATCATCTCAAAAGAATCTATGATGAAAACAATGGATAGATTAAGAACCATGTTTTTCTTATCAAAAGATAGTATTTCCTTTGACGGAACTCCATAATAAGGCACAAACTTCATGCTTGAATTAAACAATTTAGAAACTGAAGATTTTTTAAATTCTTTAAGAGACCTTTCATCATGAGGCTTTTCCTCATTATCATCTTTCTTTTCATCACTTTGGCATTGCTTATAAACCAACTTAGCCCCATATTTGCTCTTGATCATATGTGTGGGGACCAAGAATGTGTGTTGTATTCTTTACCAATAAACTACATTTTTATTTATATAGTAGACGTAAAATAAAATATCCCCACAAAACCATAGAAAAAGTCACATTGTATCTTTACAATAAATGTGATGCACTTCATTTTTATTCAAGCAATATTAAAATTTGGTAAATCTACATACTCAATTTCTAACAAATATTTGTTTCTCTCTTATTAACCATATCTCTTTCTTTGGTGCTTTTGGATATCATGTCTTGGGCTTCCAAAATGCTAGTAGAAATTAAAGTAGCATCTTGTTGTTTACTTATAATGATATCAAGGCAGATTATTTCACCCACATCAAAAAGGTTTATGATTTCATGGGACTATCTTTTTTGACAGTAGAAGACATCAGTTGCATTGCAGATTTGATTCTCTTTTCATTCTAAACATCAACAAAAATGGCAAACCAATTTTAAAAAAGACAAAAACATGTATATGTTGTGGGATTTTTTTGCAACCACTTTTTCAACTATACCATGCATCAGTCATTATACCAGGCATTCGAAGCCAATTCACCTTGATGAATGCATCTTCATCAATATCCTACAAGTTGAGTCCTTTGCAAGACCCATTAAACAAATCAATTACAAATTTATGAAGATCATCTCAGAAGAATCTATGATGACAGTAGTGGATAGATTAATAGTCATATTTTTCTTATCAAAAGATAGTATTTCCTCTGATGGAACTCCATAATAAGGCACAAACTTCATGCTTGAATTAAACAATTTAGAAATCGAAGACTTTTTAAATTCTTTGAGAGACCTCTCATCACAAGGCTTTTCCTCATTATCATCTTGCTTTTCATCACTTTGACATTGCACTTGCTCTCTTTCTCGAGTTCCTTCCATACGATTTTTATTGAAATACAAATAATAGAAGAATCCTCAAATGGAAATGCACACATTGAGAATCCTTTTGCAACAACACATTGTTGATAGTGATGGATAATCATTAGTTCCATTTTGGATTTATCATTGGAAAACTATTTTCTGAGATCTAATTTCAAAAGGCTTTGGTACTTGATGAGAAAAGGAATACAATATTTATACATGTATGAGGCACATTCAATATTTGTATTTATGCATACAAGATAAAGTGCATGATGATATAGAAAATTCTAATGAATTATAAAAGTAAAATTGAAAATAGTTTTAACAATTCATAAGCACTTCAATTGTTAGTTTTGGAATAAGGATAAACTCCATAATTCTAGCCACAATTCTATCAAAGATTCAATTTGTAAATTTTCAAACTTAAAAAAGAAATGAATGATCTATACGTGTGAACCAAATTGTATTTGTCATTACTTAGTATTGATTGCTCAATGCCAAATTTTTGAAATCTTGCATAAATTCATTTGAAAATGAATTGGTCAAGAACTAATGGTATGATGAGTTAAAAGCATTATTGGAAAGAACAAATACCTACCAAAGCACCTGAGAGTAAAAAAATTAAAAACTTTTTTTTCAAAATGACATCATCTTTTGGAGGGCAATACTCTACCTCCATCTCTGAAACTTGACAAACATAAAAGATATTTAAAACCGTAATGATTTTGTATTCTTTTTCCAAAAACCACCAACAAACATAGGGTAGGATAAAATTCCTCTTGGTCCTCTCATTACCATAGAAAGTACTAACCAAATCGAAAAGGAAATTGTAGGAGACTCCTCCACCTAAATTTTTTCATAAGCCCTCCATTTATAATTTCAAGCATAGGTGAGCCAGCATTTGATCTTGTAGAAGTGGCAGTAGCCAATTCAGAAATGCAAAGTTTAGTGCTTCTTGAATTGTATCCCTCTAAGAAGTAAAGCATAAGTGAGCTAGTCTGTAGCATTTTACCTAGACCCTTATGGTATAATTCTCTACTACTTCCTTGCATTGATAAAATATGTAAAGCCCTTGATCTGAGCCTTAATCCGATACCTATTGCCTAGTCTTACTATTGATTTCTAGGATCACTGCAAATGTACTAAAAATTGTCATTGTATTGATTGTGTTCCAATTACAAATGAAGGCTTATAAATAAGAGAGGAGACATGTCTCATGAAGAGAAATGTCTCTACAGTTAATCATCACTAGTTAACATATTAATATATTAGTAATATAAATAGTTATACATATAATATATTATTATATAATATGTATAACTATATATATATATATATATATATATATATATATATATATATATAATATACAATAATATATATTATTTAACATGAATAAGTATATATAGGAAATGATAATTTACCAATAACAATAATGTATATTAGATTGAATCAATCCAACTGAAGTTACAACTTTAACACTCCCTCTTAGCTAGAGAGGATTTGTAGAACACATTATGCTCTCAAGTATATGAAGAGATATCATGTTAGTATGATATTCAATTCACTATGAGGTTAAATTTTTCACCTTTCATAACACAATTGAAACAATTTTGATAACTTTAATATAATCTTAAACACCACCTTAAGTGTGATCTATAATAGTAACTATGTCATGGTGTCCGACAAGATCCAACCCAAAGAACCATAACAAGTTGGTTATCATGGTGTCTAGCAAAATCTAACCCAAAGAACCATGATGAGTTGATTATCATGGTGTCTGAAAAAATTTGGTCCAAAGAACCACATATATATATATATAAAATTTAACATGAATAAGTATATATAGGAAATGATAATTTACCAATAACAATAATGTATATTAGATTGAATCAATCCAACTGAAGTTACAACTTTAACACTCCCTCTTAGCTAGAGAGGATTTGTAGAACACATTATGCTCTCAAGTATATGAAGAGATATCATGTTAGTATGATATTCAATTCACTATGAGGTTAAATTTTTCACCTTTCATAACACAATTGAAACAATTTTGATAACTTTAATATAATCTTAAACACCACCTTAAGTGTGATCTATAATAGTAACTATGTCATGGTGTCTGACAAGATCCAACCCAAAGAACCATAACAAGTTGGTTATCATGGTGTCTAGCAAAATCCGACCCAAAGAACCATGATGAGTTGATTATCATGGTGTCTGGAAAAATCTAGTCCAAAGAACCATGATGAGTTGGTTATCATGGTGTCCAGCAAAATTTGTCCCGAAGAACCATGGTAACACCTGCTCCTAGACATCCAACACATTTAGATGCTACAAGTTAATGTAGTGTATTTAGGATATAGGTCAAATTATTGATAAGGTGACGACCTTACAATAGTGACCTCTTACACATGAAAAATCATCACATTTCATTAATATGTGAAATAATAACCACCATGAACCAAGTCAAAGGGTGGTACAAAGGCTTTCACCTCAATTCTCTCTTGCAGAGAAGAATGTATTACAAGGAATTTCACTTAGAACTTCTAATAGAGAAGATATAATTCACAAAGGATTGCACCTCAAAAATTCTCCCTCTAAACAATGATCCTAGGAAGTCAAGTACAATATCTACTCCCTTAGAGGCTCTCTTGCCCCAAGGATTCTTGTCATACTTACTTTGAATCTGATATCAATTTTCTAATTTTCTGGTGACAAGTCATCACTTCCTAATGATATACATAGGAGTAGGCCCATCAAAATCATGCAATTACACACATGTATTTCTAGAGTCCCTCTGAGTATCAATCTTCTGAGCTCCTATGTTTCCTTAGAAGAAGTGTCATACTCCATCTTAATGTAGAAGGATCTCATAATCTCAATCATCAAGGATGTTTGCTTCAAGAGCCCCACTTTATCCATATTGATCATCAAGGTCTTTGTAGCTACTATCATTAGATTAAGTCTGCACAATATTTGGTAGCATGTGTAAAGTACCAACCCTCTTTTCCTCTAAGAACATCCTCAAACATAAAGGAAAAAATCAAGGCAAATAACCCTTATTGTATGTATATAACTACAAATAACAGAGAGACTACAATGAGTAGATAAATGTAAAAGATAACAATACTTATTTGCACATAAAGATTCAGATATTGTCTCCTTAGATTATTTGAGAATGGAACATCTCCTCTCTAAAGAAGGTTCAAGTGGGAATGGAACATTGACTATTATTCCCTCCATGATGTAAAATTCCCACTCATTCTTATATTGTTAAAAAAATTTGTATCAACCTTCTTTCTTCTTAATACATCTCAAAATCTTAGCCTATTTGATCAATATCTCATATGATAATCGATATTTTGAAAGAAAACCATTATTGCTTGGAAAACTAGCAAATTCAATTTATTATATCATTGGCACATGGTGTAGATTTTATGTGCAATGAGGTATTACCATCACTTTCATTATGCTTTTGTGACCAACAACTTCTCCAAGTAACACACCTTCAAATTCCTTATATGATTCTCTTACTTAACATATGTCTTGATCACCAACTCTGCACTGGTAGATCCTTCCATCTCCAGTTCTTGAAAACTATAGGTCTCCTTATTTACTTTCATAATTGATATTCCTTTCATATTAACAATCCACTTAGATTACTTCCAATTGTGACTGCTAATAACCCATTTAACTAATTTCCCAAAACATTCAAAATGACACCAAAAAAATTTCCAATTAATCATACATGAGTCTATTTTTGAATCTATAAGCCATCAATTTTCCCAATGCATATATATTTAGAAAAATACCAATCTTTTCTTGTCACTTCAATGGAGATTTTTAAAAACTAGTCTTCACTTCAATACACATAACTTACACAAATATAAATGAAAATGAGTCAAACCAATTGGAAATAAAAGATAGTTCACATAAAAGTCTATTGAATACAATTAGATTTCTTGATTCATCCATGTGTTTGCACCAAACATTTCAATTTAATTGTAGTTGAGCATCCTCACATCTACAAATAACAATGTTTACCAAAATTGTCTTAACTTTTTCATTTCTCGATGAAATAAATCCAAACCAAAGCCAAAATAAATTTTATTCATCCTAATATCCAAATGTATAGATTATGCATGGTTTCTAGGTATTACATGTCTGTACAAGACCTAGAACCAACACAAAAACTGAAAAACCAATCAAAACAATAACTTAGAATCACTCCAAATTTGTTTCAAATGTAACTCTTTCCTTCCATTATGTTTTGGTTCAACCATAAATCAATTTTTATAGACTTCTTGATAGTTTACAACTTTCCAACTACCTTTTGAACCAACTCCTTACATTCTTTTAATCATGAAGCATTTTCATAACAACAATTTATGCATTTTTGTAATACAACTTTTGCAAGTTTAACTCCAAAATTGACAGATATTTACATGGACACTTTAATCACCCTAAAATGGACTTAAATATACATTTTACATAAATTTTAGCCTTTATAAGTTATTCTTTCATATTCTTACCCTTTTGACCACTTTAAGATCTCCTTGCACAATTTTGACAACTTATTACAAACATTTTTTCTAGCTTTTACATCTTGACCAAAATGGACTCAAATGACTCAAATGAATTTAAATATCTAATATAAGATATCTTATCCTCCTTGTATTCTTTTTCTTAAGGTGCCCCTACACCACACACCAACTCTAAGTCTTACAATTGATTCTGAGCTATTTTATCAAATCATTGATTATGGATATCACTCAACCCTTGAAAACTTTCTATAATCAATTGGAATACATTTTCCATCACTTCCCCACCACATCGATCATGTGGCAATGGTATCCTCATAACATGAACAATACACTAAGCAACTGTATGTCTAACCTCTCTATCAGAATGTTTCAGCAAAAGTACTTTGATCAAAAAAATCACAACGAGGATCTTCACTTGCTCACTTTTAGAGCCCAATCATTCTATCATAGATAAAAAAAATTCTCTCTTTCTCCCAAAATGCAAAGTAATTCATACTCTGATTGAGGCAAACATGCAATTTTATTTTCTATATTGAATTATTTTTCTACAAGGATGTTTTCCTTATCCTTGGCAATAAGTTTTGGTAGCTACCTGAACATGTTTGATTGCTATCTTGAAATATTATTTATCAATTTTTGCCAAACTAAATACTAATTAGTATTCAATATGACTTCCAAATCATTTCAATATGATAGTCACATTTAACTTACATAGCATGAATGATTATTTAATTTATCATAGTAGAACTAAACAATTTAAATAGGCAAAAGTTGTTCCACAAAGTAATGATTCCCCTAGTTTACTACCCTCTTACTACCAATAGATTACTTGACAACGTTTATCGCATTATCCAAGAAATTTATAATAAAAAAGGTTTGTAGGAAATATAAACACATGCAGATTGCTCCTTGCAAAGATAGCTCTATTGTGATTTTGTTGAACACTTTACTTGCTACTTGAATGACCATGTTTCTTGTTTTGTAGTTTATGGTTGATTGTTTATCAATATGGTTAAAGATACTAGCATACAACATCCTGCAAAATACTCTTACATTCCTTGAACTTATATAGTTTCCATTCCCTTGGATTTTCATTTAAGATGCCTGCAAAATGCTTCCTTAGCTTTCTTGCAAGGCAGAAGAGGAATTTGTAAAGGCTCCAGAGTGCTAATAATACCACATCAACCACTTTCAATTCTAATTATATTTGTGAATTCTATAAGAGCCCAATGATAATATTCTTTTACAATATTTGATTTACAACACTTGAAAAATATGCATACTTTCCTATATATTATCCACTCAACTCCCAATGTCATAGAAAAAATGCCTGGACAGTTATTTTAATTATCATTTCCTTATAAATTCCTCTGTTACAGCGTCTTTACCAAGATTAGGTAGTGTTTGTTGACCATCTCTCATGTTGGTAAAATGCATTTTGAATAAGTTTGACAAAAAGATGGAAATTTTTGATTTGACCGATGTGTTCATATGGCATATTATGTGTCATTTATATTATAAGTTTTTGGCAAGTTATATTGTGTGGTACATATAAATAAACAAGAATATGCTTTGGGAAAGTTGGAAAATTGAAAAGGCAACAATGAAACATGACATAAAATGAAGTTAATGTGGCATAATTTTCCATTGACAACACTGGAAGTATGCAGGCATTAAAAGAAAAGCCTGCCAAATGTCACTTTTGTATGGTGGACTTCAAAAGTTTATGTGTTCTAATTTTCTTTGTGGGCATTTTTGTTCATGTCTTAAGTTTGCAGAGGTAAATGTAAAAGGGTCTCTCTATGTCGTTTCTGCAAGTCCATCATCTTCCATGAAAAAACATCTTTTTGTGATTCTTTGACAGTGTATACATGAAATTACTCTTGGTTTGCAAATATAATGGAGCTTGAAGGAAAAGGTTTGTTGGATATTGCACTGCGTATATTTTTGGACTTATAGTTTTAGAGGAAATGTTTCAAATTATTGAATCTTGCTGATCAATTTTTTATCTTGTATAAATACTCATACTTCTCTGGTTTATTGTGTATGCATGATCGAGAGAGTGGCATAAAAGGAGCCTTCGACAAGGTATAAACTATGATTTTGAGAACCAAGAACAATAGAGGTAAAAAATTTGTTTCAGGTATGGCAAAGTGTGTAATTTTTTTGACAGTCATGAAGGTTTCTTTTATTGCAAAAAGTTTGCATGAAATTTGGAAGCATTATTTTTGGAATCTAATTTTGGTTTCATAAAAAGGTGAATATTTTGTTAAAGAAAAATTTTTTTGTTTGTGGCTGAGAAAGTTTCAATTCTAGCATTATTTCTAAAATGGTTTTCGAATCTGGTATCTCAAAGGCAAATTTCTTAAAACCCTAGATAACAATTTTTTAAAAGGAGAAAGAAATTTCAGGCATAAGAGTTTTCTTGGCTATTGTGAAAAACTAAATCCAGTATCATTTTGAGAAAAAATTTGAAAGGAAAAAGAAGAATCTGAAACTGTTATCAGAGGCATTTTTTTTGTTTCAGTTTTTGTATATAAAAAAAAGGGGGTCACTAGTTCGAACCCTAAAGTGATATGTTTGTTTTTGGAATTCTTTTTGAGGGTTTCAAACTTGGAAGGGTACTTGTACAGCTTGAAGTTTATATTACTGAATATGATTAGTTTTGTGGCTTAACTGATGTGAGTTGGTTTCAGATAACAGCATTTTCAAAAAGGTTTTGAAAATGAACCTAACTAGTTCAATTAGCTCTATAATTGTTTCATTTCAAAATTCTTCTCTATATATAGAGAACATTGTAAAATTTGAAAGAGATGTGTGTGTAAAAGGCATTAAAAGAGACATATATAAATTTTGTGAAAGATCTGAAAAGAGTTTTATTTAAAAGCTATATTATAAGCTTGTATACATGTATAGATGCAACATATACATTTGTATGTGTATATGAGATTGTAAGAATAGCAAGAGATAGAAAGGGTTGAACACCCTGAGTAGTTCTCGCTGCTAATTGTAAAGGACTTGAAGCAATAAAGATAAGATTACAGCTTCACAAAGTGGTTTTTCTCCCTATGAAGAATCCCATTTGAGGAATTTCGAAGGTTTCCCACTTGAAAAAATCCATGTCTCTATACTTTGTGAGTTGGCATTTTCTTTCTGTTCATGGTGAAACCTTTTAATTTCCAACACTATTTTATATTCAGGACGAATGGTTAAAGGATTGAAATTAGTATTTTGACTTAAATTTATATAGTTCTGATTCACCACCCCCCCCCCCCCCCCCCCCCCCCCGCCCTCTTGGAACTCTAACACTTACAACAAGTGGTACCAGAGCATAGGATTCCTCTTAGGAATTGTTCCTGGTATTATTTGGAAGTTATGGCACAAGCTGAAGGAGCTTCCCTTAATAGGGCTCTGATGTTTGATGGAAATGATTATGTTTTCTAGAAAGTAATGATGGAGGCCTTTATACACTATTTAGATGTAAGAATGTGGGATGTTGTTATTACACCATATATTGTCCCACCAATAGTCCCTACTGATGCAAATGATAAACTAACATTTGAGTTGGATAAGAAGGCAAGATATGCCCTTCTTTGTGGTCTCACAAAAGATGTTTTTGGTAAAGTTGTCTATTACAAGTCAGCAAATGACATTTGAGTCAAACTTGAAATAATCTATCAAGGAGATGAAAAAGTAAAAGAATCCAAACTGCTAACTCTCAAAACATAGTTTGATAATCTAAAAATGAATGAAGATGAAACCATTGTAGCATACTTCTTAAGAATTGATGAAGTAGTAAATGCTAGAAAGGGTCTAGGTGAACAAATAGAAGAATGTGATATAGTTTCAAAAGTCATTAGGTCAGTATTACGTAAATTTGAAACTAAAATATCTACATTAGAAGAAAAGAAAAGCTTTTCAAAAATGACCCTGCATCAATTACAAGGAACTCTAACTACATATGAAATGAGGATTAGCAATCAAGCTAGTTCCTCATCAAAAGAAATAGCCTTTAAGGCTAAAAATCATGATGAGAGTGATTCAGACCTAATAGATGCTTTAGAAGCATTGCTAGTCAAAAGAATGAGAAAGAAGTACAAAGGAAAACCTAAATATTTTAGCTGTGGTCAGTTAGGACTTTTTTTGCAAAATTTCCAAATGTTGAACTTGAAGACTATGATGAGAAAACTGAGAAGTTTTCCAAAAGGAAGCCTTGGAATCAAAACAAAAGATTCAAGGATTATAAAAAGAAAATCCTTCCGTCAAAAGAAGATTCTAATGAAGAATCTAGTAATGTTGATGAAGAAGGGGAAAGACTATTCATGGCTGAAATAGTCCACACGCCTAAAATTGAATCTAGTGAATCTGAATCTTTATCTGATTCAGATGAAGAAGTAGGTCTCGAAGAAAAAATTCTAAAATCTTTGCAAGAACTTAAAAGATTAAAGAAGTTAATTTCAAATCATGAAATTGAAAATCAAAAAAATTTAGAAGAGTTAAAAGAAGCAAATCTAATTATAGAAAATCAAAAGCTCTTACTTGAAGAAAAGGATAAGAAATTGAATGTTTTACGAAGTTCATCTGAAGAGTCTACTAGTTAGAAAACCAAATTATTTTTCAATGGTTATTGTTTCAACTACAATGTCTTTGGGCACAAGGCTAGTTTTTGTGAAAACAACACCAATCAAGGAAAAAGAAGAATTATTAGGTTCTTTAAATGTTTTCACTATGGCCATTATGCAAATCAATGTAAATTGAATCTGAGACCTAAACAGGTCTGGAAGCAAGTAAAGAAAACTGAAAAATCTTTAATTGTTGAAACAGCCCTATTTGCTCAAAAACCTATAACGTGGGTTTTGGATAGTGGCTGCTCACACCATATGATTGGGTGTAAAAGAAAATTCAAAACCCTAAAAAAAATTTGTGGAGGGTTTGTACAATTTGGTGATAATTTAAGAGCCTATATAATAGGAAGAGGCTCAATAATTCTGAACAAGGACACACCAATACATGATGTATACTTTGTTGAAGGTTTAAAACATAACCTTTTAAGTGTTAATCAGATTTGTGACAGTGGGTACTTTATTTCTTTTAATGCAAAAGGATGCTATATCAAATATGGAAGAGATAGGATCATTGCTAGTGGGTTAAGAACAAGTGGAAATTCATATAACTTAATTGATTCTGTTGTTCAAGAAACTTCATTAGTTAATACTTGTCTTATGAGTCAAGTAGAAGAGAATTGGCTATGGCATAAAGGATTGGGACATCTAAATTTTGATAATCTTGCTAGAATTAGCAAGAACAAAAAGGTCAGAGGACTACCACAAATAACTAAACCAACAAATATTTTTGGAGAATGTGTTAAGGGTAAACAAACGAGAGTATCTTTTAAAACAAAAGAATACTCATCAAATAAACCACTTGAGTTAGTGCGTACTGATCTGTGTGGTCCAACTAAAACTGCTTCATTAAATGGTGAAAAATATTTTATGTTGTTCATAGATGATTATTCAAGAATGGTTTGGGTAACATTTTTGAAACATAAATTAGAAGCCTTTGACCATTTTTAAAAATTTAGAAAAAGGGTAGAAAGAGAGACTGATTTAAAACTGAAATGTTTGAGATCAAATAGGGGAGGAGAGTTCACCTCTCAGGAATTCATTGAGTAATGTGAAAAACATGGCATAAAAAGACAATACTCTACTACTAGGACACCATAGCAAAATGGTGTTGTAGAAAGGAAAAACAAAACCATAAAAGAAATGGCCAAGACCATGTTGAATGAAGAAAAACTTCCTGATAAATTCTAGAAAGAAGTTGTTCATACAGCTATTTACATCTTAAATAGAGCACAAATCAAAGTTAGAACAGCTTATACTCTATATGAATTATGGTATGGAAAAATAGTGAATGTTAAGAACTTCAAGATTTTTGGTTGTAAATGTTTTATCAAAAAGAATGATGATTCTCTAGAGAACTTTAACTCAAGATCTGATGAAGGGATTTTTCTTGGGTACTCCACACATAGCAAAGCCTATAAATGCAATAAATTGCTGAACAAAATTGTAGAAGCTATAAATGTCATAATTGATGAAAATTTTGTGTGTTGTAATGACAAAGAAGATCATGAAGATTCATCTTTTCGTAAATCAAAAACTTTACATGATGAACATCTTGAAAATGATAAAATTGAACTTGCTGATGAAATTGAACCAGAAAATTGTTCAAGTCCCAAAATAACTAATGTTGGTTCAAGAATAAAAACTTCTTCTAGAATAATTGCTAAGAGACATCTTGAGTCTCAAGTTATTGGAGATGTAGAAAAGGGAATTTTAGCTAGAAGAAAAGCCAAAATAGGTGAACAAGTGAATATTGCTGAACATTTTTGTTTGACGTCAGATTTTGAACCAAAGAGTGTTGTTGAAGCTCTATCATATTCATGTTGGAAAAATTCTATGCAAGAAGAAATAAACCAAATAGAGGAAAATAAGACTTGGAAATTTGTTCCTAGACCTAGTGACAAAAATGTCATAGGTGGAAAATGGATATCCTATAACAAATTGAATGAAGAAGGCAAAGTGATCAGAAATAAAGCTAAATTTTTTTGTAAAGGTTATGCTTAGCAAGAAGGAATCGACTTTGGTGAAACCTTTGCACCAGTTGCAAGGATGGAATCAATTAGAATCTTTCTTGCATATGCCAGTTATAAAAAATTCATTGTTTACCAAATAGATATCAAAAGTGCATTCTTGAATGAGTATCTTGAAGAGGAAGTCTATATGGAACAGCCATAAGGGTTTGAATCTCCTGACAAACCTGAGTATGTTTACCGGCTCAAAAAGGCTTTATATGGTCTAAAACAAGCTCCTAGAGCTTGGTATTCCAGGTTGGATAAGCATTTAACTGCAAATGGATTTTCTCATGGAAAGGCAGACAGTACTTTGTATATCAAAGTCATAAATGATGATATTTTGGCAATAGAAATCTATGTGGATGATATTATTTTTGGGTCTACTAATGATGAATTAGCAAAACATTTTTCAAAAATTATGGAATCTGAGTTTGAAATGTCATTGTTGGGTGTGCTCACATTTTTCCTTGGTTTGCAAGTCTAACAGCTTGAACATGGACTATTTCTTTCACAAACAAAATATACAAGAGAAATATTGTAAAAGTTCAATATGGCTGACTGTAAAACAATAAGTACTCCTATGGAGACAGGCTGCAAACTAACAAAGAATGATGACTCACCTTCAGTAAATCAAACTCTCTATAGATCCATGATTGGAAGTTTGTTATATCTTACAGCATCTAGACCTGATATAATGCAAGCAGTATGTATGTTGTCAAGATTTCAATCTGATCCAAAGCAATCTCATCTAAATGCAGTGCATAGAATACTGAAATACATCCAAGGCACACTTGATTAGGGTTTATGGTATCCTCATAGCAATGATTTTATATTCTCTAGTTATACTGATGCAGATTGGGGTGGATCTGATGATAAAAAGAGCACCAGTGGTGCAGCCTTCTTTCTTGGTGAGTGTTTAGTTGCCTAGCATAGTAAGAAATAGGATTGTGTCACTCTATTTACTTGTGAATCTGAATATGTTTTTTCTACAGCATGTTGTACTCAGTTGATTTGGATGGACTATTAGTTATCTAATTTCAGTATTCAGGTTTCAAAACCTATTTCTATCATGTGTGACAATATGAGTGTTATTCAATTAAGCGAAAATCTAGTAATGCACTCACGCACAAAACATGTGGCCATTAAACTTCATTTTTTGCATGAAAAAGTTATGAATAATGAATTCAAACTAATCTATGTGCCTACTCAAGGACAAGTAGCAGATATGTTTACCAAAGCTCTACCTAGGGAATTGTTTGAATAATTAAGAACTCGATTAGGAGTTTTCTCTCAATCAATGCTAATATAAAATTCTCACCAATAAACATTCTGTGTTAGGTTTCTACTCCTAATCATAGTAATTATTTTCATGAACAGAAGATGGTCAAGGTCTTTTCTTTATGCAAAAATTTTGGGGGAGATATCAGTTATTTTGATTTAGTCTTCATTTGTGTAGTTTCTTCATCAATGCAGTTATTCAGTTGATTTAGTGTTCATCAGTGGATTCAGTTGATTTCAGTGATTTTTTTTCCTGGTTGATTCAGTGTTCAACATAAGTGATGTTATCAATTGATTCTGTTGTGATCAGTGACATATCATTTGGCATATCAGTGATTTTTACAATTGGCATGTTTTTCATATCAGTGCTATATCATTCTAGTTTTAGTTATTTTTTGATCAGCATTGTATGATGGTTAATTCAGAGTTGTGTTATCAACATTGCATGATGGTTGATGGTTCCTGATGGTTGATGATTATTGGTTCTTAGTGATGTTTTTTGTTTCAGCATAATCATTCTTTGTTCATTATCTTGTATATATGAGATGGAACTTGTATTCAAATTTTTATATATGTTTCATCTTGTGTATATGAGTTGATAAAAAATTTTGCCTCAAAAATGGGGGAGATTTTTTACCATCTCTCATGTTGGCAAAATGCATTTTGAATAAGTTTGACAAAAAGGTGACAAATTTTGATTTGGCTGATGTGTTCATACAGCTTTTTATGTGGCATTTATATTATAAGTTTTTGGCAAGTTATATTGCATGGTGCATATAAATAAACAAGAATATGCTTTGGGAAAGTTGGCAAATCGAAAAGGCAACAATGAAACATGACATAAAATGAAGTTAACGTGGCATAATTTGCCATCAGCAACATTGGAAGTATGCAAGCATTAAAAGAAAATCCTACATGCAGTAGGAAGCCTACCAAATGTCACTTTCGTATGGTGGACTTCAAAAGTTTATGTCTTCTTATTTTCTTTGTGGGCATTTTTGTTCATCTCTTAAGTTTGCAGAGGTAAATGTAAAAGGGTTTCTCTGTGTCATTTCTGCAAGTCCGTCATCTTCCATGAAAGAACATCTTTTTATGATTCTTTGATAGCATATGCATGAAATCACTCTTGGTTTGTAAATATGATGGAGCTTGAAGGAAAAGGTTCGTTGGATATGGCACTGCGTATATTTTTGGACGTACAGTTTGAGAGGAAATCTTTCAAATTATTGACTCTTGCTGATCAATTTTTTATCTTGTATAAATACTCATACTTCTCTGGTTTTATCGTGTATGCATGATCAAGAAAGTGGCATAAAAGGAGTCTTCGACAAGGTATAAACTATGATTTTGAGAACCAAGAACAACAGAGGTAAAAAAATTGTTTCAGGTATGGCAAAGTATGTAAGTTCTTTTGACAGTCATGAAGGTTTCTTTAATTGCAAAAAGTTTGCATGAAATTTGGAAGCATTATTTTGGAATCCAGTTCTAGTTTTGTAAAAAGGTGAATATTTTGTTAAAAACAAATCTTTTTGTTTGTGGCTGAGAAAGTTTCAATTCCAACATTATTTCTAAAATGGTTTTTGAATCTGGTATCTCAGAGGCAAATTTCTTAAAACCCTAGATAACAATTTTTAAAAAGGGGAAAGAAATTTCAAGCATAAGAGTTTTCTTGGCCGTTGTGAAAAACTAAATCCAGTATCACTTTGAGAAAAAATTTGAAAGGAAAAAGAAGAATCTGAAACTATTATCAGAGGCATTTTTTTTATTTCAATTTTTGTATATAAAAAAGAGGGGGTCACTGGTTCGAACCCTGAAGTGATATGTTTGTTTTTGGAATTCTTTTTGAGGGTTTCAAACTTGGAAGGGTACCTGTATAGCTTGAAGTTTATATTGCTGAATATGATCAATTATGTGGCTTAATTGATGTGAGTTGGTTTCAAATAATAGCATTTTCAAAGAGGTTTTGAAAACAAACCTAACTGGTTCAATTAGCTTTGTAATTGTTTCATTTTAAAATTCTTCTCTATATATAGAGAACATTGTAAAATCTAAAAGAGGTGTGTGTAAAAGGCATTGAAAGAGACACATTTTGTGAAAGATTTGAAAAGAGTTGTATTTAAAAGCTATATTATAAGCTTGTATACATGTATAGATGCAACATATACATTTGTATGTGTATATGAGATTGTAAGAATAGCAAGAGATAAAAAGGGTTGAACACCCTCAGCAGTTCTCATTGCTAATTGTAAAGGAATTGAAGCAATAAAGATTACAACTTCATAGAGTGGTTTTTCTCCCTATGACGAATCCCTTTTGAGGGTTTCCCACTCGACATGTGTCTCTATACTTTGTGAGTTGGTATTTTCTTTTTGTTCATGGTGAATGTTTTTAATTTCCAGCACTATTTTATATTCAGGTATAAATGGTTAAAGGATTGAAATCAGTATTTTTAATTAAATTTATATAGTTCTAATTCACCCCCCTCCCCCCTCTCAAAACTCTAACACTTCCAACAATGTCATGGTTATTTCTGGTAATGCACAAGGTGGCTCCTTTACTTCAAAGCCCTATTTACAAATATCGTAATTGATTTGAAAAATGGCTTCTAGATGCATGTTGTTCTGAAGCTGGATGTAGAATATGTGGTTTGATTAAAGTACTCAATGATTTGTTACTAGTATACAGCCACAAATATTCCCATGTACATTTGCATCTCACCTTTGATACCATCTTATGTAACTTGTAACCTACACACACCCAACAACATCCAAGTCTTGTCGGACAATCAACATTTGTTGGAGACATTCACCAGATTATTATTACATACACTCAAATGTTCGTCGTGTATGGAAACTATTATCGGCTGCATGTATATTGTTGCTCGATACTCGAGAAGAAGAATTATTAAATCTAAAATGTTGATAACTAAAAAAATATTCATGCGATGCTCTTATGAATTAAACAACCTTAGGGTCTCACATTGAAATATTAAGGCTTTCTACTTTAATCCACGTAACATATATCTCCAAAATTTATAGCCTTCAAATATATTCAATCAACTTTAATTTAATTTTTTAAGCAAATATTAACTCCCAATAGAAAAGTCTTGTTAACTTCTGGCTTTGATACTATTTATCTGCTACGAAAAAACAATCTTTCTAAAAACATAGACTCAAGGAATGATATTTGTTTCCTCCATTCAAAGTTATTAGCTACAATATTTCTGGTTTGGTAAGAGTGATGTGTATCTGACTACAATAAGTCCCAAAAACAAAATTTCCTTCTACTTTTGAGGATGTTGGCTCCACCTTTCTCGTCTTTTATCTCCAGTCGGCAAAAAGAAATTTAATTCTTATGCACCTCTATGCACGGTGAGTTTAATCACTCCCCTTAACCGATTAAAAAAAATTTAACACAAAAAACTTGATCTCTACTTTTTTTTTAAAACATGTTTTTCCTAGACCGCCCAACTTCTCAGAATTTTTAATAGAAAATTGTGCATTAATATTCTTCTGAGTGTTCAACAATTTGGAAAAATAACTTCAAAATATATGCCAAGAGAAATTATGACCTGAAATAATATAATATTCTCCAACTTTCAATTTAAAGCTGAAATATTAAATCTGAACCTCCAAATTTGACTCCTGGTGATATTTAGAACTGTCGATAGATTTGTCTGTAATGAACTAGCATGAAAACCTACTATGGTACCAACCACTGTAATATACACAAAAGGTTTTCAAAATAAAACAGATAAATTATACAATGAAAACACTCATATAAATCCCTCAAAATTGCATTATTGTATTATACAAAAAACAATACAATAATATGAAAACATCTAATCCAATCTTTTGTTGTTTTTATGTCTCGGCTTCATTGTAAAATCAATGATCTGTAAAGGGTTTCAGGCACCCTTCAAAACTTATTTTCCTTAATCAAAAACATCTAATCCAATATTTAAACACAGTGCTAACAGTCAAATTGGAAAGAAACAATAAAATGCACATTTATGCTCAAAATGTGAATTCTAACATGAAACCACTATGGAAGATAAATCGAGACTATGTCCAACCCACCAAAAAATCTAAGAGTCTGTGTCCTCATATCCTGAATTGAAGCTAGAGCTTCCTTAATTTCTCCAAAAGCAATCTCAAACCAAATTTACTCAAATCAGCTCCTCATCCTTCTTTTAAAGACCCGTGTGACTCTTAGAGGTTCCTTCCTCCCCTTTCATCATTTTTCCATTTTTGCCACCTTTTAACTCTCTCTATAATATCAAATTGACCCATTTTATAAATGGACTTAAAACTCTCATAAGCCAAATTTGATACTTTATTAATTTAATTTTGGAGTTCATAATATTCTAAAAAAGGGACATTACATTTAAGATTCAATGATGAAAACATTTGAAGTTTTCTAGTTGCAGACTTCTGGAAATAACTTTACATTTGTAGAGATTTTTGGCTTGTGTGAGGTGGTACAAGGAGTTTCAGGGAACAATTGAATCAAATTGTACCAATATTTTGCAAAAGAGCGTGTGAAGTTGGAAACCTAGAAGCGTTTCTTTTTGGACTTATTTTTAGTACGGGAAAAGTCATTTCGATAAAACTATTTTACATTCATAAGGCACTGATCTAGGATGTTGTTCACAAATATTATGATGTTGTACAGCAGAACCTGGTTGGCTTTACCATTTTCTAGTGATGTCTAAGGGATTTTACTTGCTATTGTTGACTACCCATACTCAAAGACTTGCAGCCAAGTTCAGTTATAATCTCTTAATTGTTTTCTTTCTATATATTATCTTCAAAGTGTGAAGAATGTTGAAAGTGTAAAGTGAAAAGATACAGAACAACAAACGCAATTAAATACACAACATGAGTATTTATCATGGTTCACCACAATTTGTAGCTACGTCCACACTACAAGAAAAATCTCTTATTAATATTAGTACAATCTTACATCATAGTTGTAGCTTCAACTTTTTGAATCCAAAATAAATAATAATCCTCCAGTGACAAATATAAATAGAGACTCAAATAAATGAAGAGTCATTATAATTGGAGGGAAACAATAATAGAATCATAGAATAAAAGCACAAGTTTATTGGACTTCACAAATACACCCAACAAACTACCACTTGAAGTCCAACTGGTGTAATGTATAAGACTCACTTGAAATCCTCTACTATTATTTCTTTACAATGTCGAGAGAAGCTCAGCAAAACTTGAACTTCTCTCATGGAACAACCTTTGTAAGTGCATCAGCTAGAGTGTCCTTGGTGTTGAACTTAAAAACTTGAAGTTTGCCCTCCTCAAGTTTACTTCAAATGAAATCATAATGAGCTTCAATATGTTTGGTTCTATTATGAAACACTACATTTTTTTGATAAGTCAATAGCACTTTTAAGTTATCACAATATAAGATTGATCCTTTTTTAGGACAAACAAAATCACCAAACAGAATATATAGTTGAGAGTTTACAATGGTTCTCGCTCCTACGCTTTCGCCCACGCTACTCACGATGCTTTTCAAACTAGAAATTCTCTCACCCATCATCCTCAGGTTGTTGTTGTGGATGCTCATTGTTCTCGAGCTGTTGTTGTGGATGCTCTTTGTCCTCCTATTGCAGCTTGAATCTATGTTGCTTTTCATGCCCTCGCTGCTCCTACCCAGGTGTTTCTTCATGTTGTTGTTGTGGATGCTCACCATCCTCCTGATGTTGATCATGAGAGGCTCCCTGCCCTTTCTGTTGCTTCTCTTGGTGGATCATTCAGGGCATCTCAAATGGCTTACCCTAGGTCCCACATTATTGTGGGGAGATCTGCAATATCTTATGCAGATGTGGCTAATTTTGAGGCAGGTCTTGGTGGTCTTGTTGTGAGAAGGGGACTCCATTCAGTTGTGCCTATCTCTATAAGTAACCTACTTGTGATTCATCTAGATTCAAAAATTGTCGATGAGATTTCCAAATATGTGGAGGATTACTCTTCTACTATTGTTGTTTTTCATTTTAGGGGTTTTTGGCCCCTTATTTCAAATTTTCATGTTATTGGGAACCAATCATTTCATATTTAGTTCAAATTTACCCTATGGCAAGGGATTTTTTTACTGTGAAATTTGCAAATGTTGCAAATAGAAATTTCATCCTCTATTGTTGTTTCTCTTGGGAGCAGAGGTTCCCCTTGATGGCCAAACCTTGGTATCAAGATTTTGATCAGACTACTGAATCCTTTAATAAGATACCTCTATGGGTAAGATTGTTGAATCTTCCCCTTCACTTTTGGTTGTCTTGGAGGCTATGGGGGAGGCCATTGGGGACTTCAAGTTGGTTGATTCAGAGTCTTCTAATGTCTATAAGATGACATATGCTCGCATTATTGTGGAGATTGATGTCTCCGAGGGTCTCCTTGAAAAGATTAAGTTGGCTTATCCAAGTGATTCTTGGACCCAGCTTCTCGATTATGAGGGTATTCCCTTCAAATGAAAGAAATGTCATAAGACTGTCCATCTCATTGCAAGATGTTCCTCTGACAAGGTTAGATCAAAGAAATCACCTTCTTGGTGGTTGGGGGTTTTGGATGATCACTATATGGTTCAGAAAGTATCTGAGGATGAGGATGGGGTGGATAGCTCTTCTTTGGCTAAGGATTATGTTGGTGTCTTTGATGATATGAATCTTATCCCTAAGGCGCCTTTGATTCGAAATGTTGATGTCGTTCCTTTTCTTGCTACTGACTCTATCTAGAACACTATTGATGGTGTAAATTCAGTTTTTTTTATCTCTTTTTGATGTGGATATAGATGTCCATTTTTCTTTTGTGAGGATTTTAGGGGTTAGTAGTGGGGTTACCCCTTTCCCCTTCTTGATATTCCTGCAATTTTTCCTAGTTCTTTGGATTGGTAGATGGTTGTTGGGAAGGTGGAGGATGGATTGACATCAGTTAAAGGAAAAAAAGTCAAATCCTCCAAACCTTTGTTTGATATATCTTTGTGTTCTCAAAAGATTGGACCAAAATGTAGATATTGATAGTCTTTGACTTTCTGGGTTGTTAGCCCTCTTGTTGAGAACTTTGGTGTGTCCCTCTAGTTTGTCGAGTGGTGTTCCACAGTTGTATTAAGATCCTTTATGGTTATATCTTTCTTGTCCCTTTGTACAAGGTTTTGAGTCCTTTCAAAACTTTTTTTTACTTAATAAAAATAAAATTACCAAAAAAATGTTACAACCAAATCAACTCTTTTTCCCCTTTAGTGAGAGCAATATATTCAACCTAGGTACTTGAAAGTGAGACCACTTGTTGCAACTTCGATGCCCAATTGATTGTTGTTCTAGCAAAAATAAAAAACATAACCAGTAGTGGATCTTCTATTATCTAAATTTCTATCCATATCCAAATCAGTATATAACCTCTTCATGAAGTATCTTTGCCACCAAAACATAACATAAAATCAAAAGTACCCTTAAGATACCTCAAGATCCACTTAACCACATCCCAATGTTGTTTACCTGGATTGCTCATAAATTAGCTCACAACCCCCACTACTTGGGCAATATGCAGATGAGTACAAATCATCACATACATAAGGTTGCCCACTGGTGAAGAATATGGGATGTTCTTCATGTAGTTTTTCTATTCTTGTGTCTTGGGACACATGGCTGAAGATAAATGGAAATGATCACTGAGAGGAGTGTTGCCTGATTTGGCATCCGTCATGCCAAATCTTTCTAACACCTTGAGAACATATTGTTACTGAGAAAGCTTTATTTTCCTCTTATGTTTATCACAGATAATATTCATGCTAAGTATCTATCTCATTGCCCCTATGTCCTTCATAGCAAACCTTTCTGACAACTTTTCTTTCAATTCTGCAATCAGCTTCATAGATGAACCAATAACAAGCATGTCATCAATAGAGCAATAAAAGAACAAAGAAACCATTAGGTAACTTCTTATAGTAAACACTATCAAATTCACATCAAATAAAGTTGTTTTCAATCATGAATCAATCAATCAAGAGCTTGTTTGAGACCATACAAGCTCTTCCTCAAACTGCAATATAATTTTTTCTTTCACTGTTTGACAAATCCATTGAGCTACATCATGTAGATTTCTTCATTCAAGTCACCATGAAGAAATGTTGAATTGACATCCAACTATTTAAGTTCAAGTTTATGAACAGCAACTAAACCAAGTATTGCCTGGATTATAGTCATCTTGACTATGAGTGAGAAGATTTCATTGAAATCTATACCCTTTTGTTGATCGAAACCTTTAAAAAAAACCTAGCTTTGTATTACTTCTGACCTTGGCCTTCATCTTTCGACTGAAAAATCCATCAATTTTTTAGTGCTTTCCAATTTGGTGGTAATGGAACCAAATCCCAAGTTTTATTTTGCAATATAGAATTCACGATCTTCCTTCATTGCTACCTCCCATTTGTGGGAATTGGATGCTTTACAAGATTCTTCGAAGGTAGTTGGTTCAAGTAGGCCTGATAATAAGAGCTCTAAATTTCTTTCTTCGAAAGAAAGAAGTTCATAGTCTAAGAATATGGCAGGAAGCCTTCTCTGTCTAGTTGATATCCTCAAACCTTGGACATTATTCACATGTTGAATATATGGATTTCTATTTTTATTAGCATGTCCCCTATTATTGTTTTTCTGAGAAGTCTGCCTCTATAATTCAAAATCATTGCCTTCAAAAGAAATGCAATGTTTCTTTGTGTGTTTTTGAGCATTTCCTTGATCATTATCAATATAGTGATTTTGAGAATTATATTGTCCATTAAAGGATTGATGGCCTGCTTCTAAGAAATCGTGGCTTCTCTACTGTGATAGAGGAATATCAAAAATCTCAGTAAATGACTTTGTGCATCAGTATTACTGTTGTTATGTGCATTGTTGGTGGCATCTATAAAAAACAACACCTTGAGTTGTGGATGGGCAATTAACCTATCATTGAGGAGATACATGTCTATTTGAATCAACCCTATCATTTGTCCAATGCCAAACAATGTTGGAGATTTTGTGACCATAAATGCCCTATTGTCAAGTATGATATCGATCATGAATGTCGTGAGCAATATGAGCCTTAGAATGTTAAATGCTCGTATCAGAGATATGTAGAGTTATGCCATCATGGCAGTGATCTCTATTTGAGTGAGTGTTAAGTTTGAATGAGTGCATAGTGGCCTAGGGTGAGTAGCTGAAAATGGTATTTTATATTGACCTTGATCAAACATGTCGTGTGAAGTACCATAACCCATGACAATGGAATCTTTTGAATACCCTATTTAGTATCGAAGGTCCCTCGATAGTGTATGTCAATGTTGGAAGCACGCTTGTCAATGCTTGGAACATGTTATGCAGTATATTAACCAGATGTGCAAAAGTTACGTATGTGGAGATCCTGGTAGTTGTGTTGAGCCAACAAAATACCATGTTCACCAATTTCTTGGACAGTGGAACAATGTGGTTTCTTTAGAGTGCCTGCCAGCTTCACTAGTATTATCTATGCTAATAGTTTAAAATTGGTTATGTGAATGATTTGAGCTATCAATCTCCATATTATCATGCTCTATTCCAAACCGGTTTGTAGCTACATGTTCAAATGGAGAGGTATTTTCTTTCAATTGATTTGTATTAACATATGAAGTATTGTCACTCTGACTGTGATAATCTGAACTCTGTTCACCATGTTCATCGTTTTGATTCCACATACTTGTAGTGGATGAAGAAAAAAAAGGAGCTAAGGCTGATATTGGTGAATTTCTAAAATGAACATTTTGAGAAGTGCTTCTACAATTACTATTATTATCAAATATGGAGAATGGAGCATATTCACATACCAATTTGTCTTCCTTATGTTATGCTTGAAATACCTTTTGTTGAAGACTACATCTCTACTCCGGACTATCTTCTTCTCAACCGGATCCCAAATTTTGAAACCAAACTTATCTTTTCCATAACCCTCAAAGATACTTTTTTGTGACTTCGGATCAAGCTTCGTTCTCTTCTTCTTAGACACATGGGCATATGATTCACATCCAAACACCTAGATGTGAGAATATGAGATTCTCTTTCCCAACCACTCTTCCTCTGGTATGCCAAAATCAAACCGAGAAGATGAACTTTGGTTGATTAAGTAAACTGTTGTATTACATGCCTCTGTGCAAAATTCCTTGCCTAAATCGGCATTAGAGCATTCAATGAGCTCTCTCAAAAATTGTTCTATTCATCCTCTTTGCTACTCCATTTCCTTGCGGAGTAAATGGAATAATCTTGATTCTACTGATGCCATTATCTGTACAATAGGAATCAAATGCCAATGAACAAAACTTTCCACCATTATCTGTTTGCAAACATTTTATTCTATGACCAATTTCATTCTCAACCAAAGCTTTAAAAACTTTAAACTTTTTCAAAACATCATATTTCTTATGCAACGTGTAAATCCATACCTTTCTTGTGCAATCGTCAATTTGCTCCTACAATGGAGGCTACCTCGGTAGGTCTAAACACGTCGAAATAGACCAATGCTAAGGGAGTGCCTTTCTTTTCATGCCTGATCCTCAAGAAGTTGACCCACTTTTATTTTCCATAAAAGGCAATGTTGACAAAATTGTAAGTCAACTGATTTCAACCCTGGTAATTGCTCCCTTGTATGCATAACATCACAGCCCTTTTTACTCACATGACCAAGCCTTTGATGCCACAACTCTGAATTACTATGTACAACTGTCATGGCTACCCCTACTTCAGTGATATTTGCAACAATATATAAACTCCCAATATTGTCTCCTTTTGCAACTATTATGGATCCTTTTTTGTGACTTTCCATGAATCGACTAGAGTAGTGAGGAAACCTTGTGCATATAGCTAACTTATGGAAATCAAGTTTCTTTTTAATTTTGAAACATGACACACATCTTTTAATAGACATTTAACACCTCTTTTCAATGACAATAAAATATCTCATTTGCCCAGTATTTCATATGCTTTATTATCACCTAAATAAACTTCACCAAACTTACCTTCTGTACAGCTTGCCCCTAGTTTGCATTTTGTTATTATCGTCAAACTCTTTTAGGCTAATTTTATACTTGATGATTAGTAGCAATATTTTGAGATTATCAGATATTGTTTCATATTCAGTTGATTTTATGATGAGATTACTTGGTACTCTATACTTCATGTATGCATGATGTGGCTAAGAAAGGGAGTCGTAGTCACCTACTAGTTGAGATCTAAATGATGCACCACTTCCTACCATCGTCTGTTTAGTTTAGAATATTGTGTTTGTACATGCGTGTATTTTATGTAGATTGTAGGTACCGGGTATCAACTTCTCTAAATTGCCAGGATAAGCATACCCTATCGCATTATCTCAATGGTAAGAGAGGGGAGATAAATTCTTGAGTCCAAATCCTAACCTCTAAACCCATTTGTCCTAGAAAGTTAGGACGAGTATCTAAGATGTCTACCTTACGAATACGTCATATGACATAAAATCATGAATATAACCTTTTAGTTTGATCTTATATGTATTTTTCTATGATGGGTTTTTGTATTTTATCCTATAGGTCTTTGGTGATTTTTCTATTAATTAAATCTAATAAAAAAATAAAATTAATTATTTAATTTAAAGGAAAATTATAATGATATTTTAATATTTAATTATATTTAATTAATTAGGAGATTAATTAAACAAAAAGAATTAAATTTAAAGATAAAATTATAAGTTTAATTTTAGAGTGTTATAATATTTATTTAATTTAGTAATAATATATTTAAGAGATCATTTTTAAATAAATGATAATTAATATTATTACTTGAGTTGATAAATATTTTATCAATTAACATTTTGAAAATAAATTTAAAAATGAAAAGATATTAATTTATTAAGAGTTTTAAAATTGCATAAAGCATGCATAAGATTAAAAATTTAATAAATTAATTAGAAGTCAAGTGAAATTAAATAAAATTATTTTATAATTCATTAAATATGCACGAAAAAGATAAAGGAAAGATAATAAAGAGTTAAAATCCGGTCAGTAAGGAGTCCTCTCGGGTGATCGTACAATTAGTGTCCTGATTTTAGGAGAAAACTTTTTATCACCAATTGAGGGTTCATTTTCGAAGGACCACGAATTTTGGAAGAGGAAAGAATTTTGAAAGAGAGAAGGTTTTTGAGAGAGGAAATTTCTCTCACAATCTTTTTGGGCGTAGCAATTAGCATTAGAGTCCAGGTGGATTCTTGTGATTATTCGCACAGTTAATTACGTCATTTCTTTTCCTATCTTCTTCATGATTGTGAATTAATTGTCTGGGTTTTACTAAGACGAATCTTTCAATCTTATAATTTGAAATTTTTGGTATGCATGTTGTTTTTGTCTGTATAAGGGAAGATTAAAATATCAGTACAATCCTCCTTCTGTAGAATTAAAATTTTGGAAATTAAATTGGGAGGGGTTTTGAAAGAAAAGAAATTTTTTAATTAAAAATTTGAATAGTTAATTGTATTTTTCCTATCAAACTAAGATTGCAAATGTTTATAAAAACATATATATTAAAAAAAATTATATTGGAAGAGGATTTTTATTTTAAAAATTTATTTGAAAGAAATAATTTTTTTTTTTAAGATTTTAAAATATATATAAAAGTGGGGAGGCAGGGCCGTGACACCCTCACCCCCCCTCCCCACCTTACTTGTCTCCGGCTTTAATGTCGTAGCTGATACTCGGCAGCAACAGTTAATAACTGTTGTAGTCGTAGCATGGTCATGGTAGCAGTTGCAGGCTCACAGTCATAGATGTTGAGGTAATGGCTAGCGGGCCATAAAAAAGTACGCCAATTCCTTTTTAAATTTTTTTTTTTAATGTAATTTAATTTTATTAAATTTATTTATTATTGACAAAAAAATATTTAATAATTTTATTAAACTTAATTTTTAATTGTAAAAATATATATTACTATTTAGTAGTTTTATTAATTACTTACTATTTAATAAGATATATTAATATAGTTTGTTTAATAATTATTACTTAATTTAATTGAATATAGTTTTAATTAAGTTGAATTAATAATATTTATTTTCTTAAATAAATTTTAAATTTATTTAATTATTATTAATGATTTGATTTTTAAATAATATGGAAATTATTTTAGAATTCAATAAACATTATTTTAATAATTTTATAAGCAATTATTTTTAAAGTATTTAGAACGTGTAAATCCGATAAGGTTAATTGGACTTTTATTCTAATATAAGAATGGGTAAATTGTGTAAGGGTTAAATGGTAAACGTAGGTATTTGAAAACTTACATATAAACAAAAACTAAAACCTTACATTGAACTCAACAGTATGTGTTTTCAAAATCAAACCAAACTATGAAACCTACATTATGTTATCTGTACGTTGTCTATGTTTTGGGTTTGGGTTGACTAGAGTATTGAACAGTTTAGGACATCTACCAAAGAGGCTTTGGAGGTTTTTGTTTGTGATGTTATGATGAATTGATCTTGATCTTTTAAATTCAACCATGGTAATGTGTCTAGTATGCTCTATGATGAGTTGGTATATATTGTTCATTATTGCTTTTCAGTGTTCTTGTGTGAAGCTGAGGTTAATGTATAACACATTTGACTTAACCATTTTGAGTCTTCGATCAGTATTTTTGGGATGCTTTCCAGTTGATTGTAGAGAACTGATGTGTTATTGTGATTATCTTTTGATGCTTTTCAGTCACTTATATAGGACTAAGGTGAAAATTGTGATTCTTTGATTTGTACTTTTATGAGCCTAAGGTAGGTAATATGTATGTTAAGTTGGGAAGTGGCTTGCAATGGAGGCCGAGGCCCAAAGTGGCTGCCAAGGTAACCCATTGTAAGTAGTTTAATAAGTGAACATTTCATTAAATGGGTTTAAAATGAATTAGTAAGATATTGGTACCACGGAAAGTCACTAAGGGGCTGAAGGATTAAAAGACTAGTCGAGTAACCTTAGAGTTGACTCGTTAGTATGCCTTGTTAGTACGAGAGGATACTAGTGCCACATAGTCAGTAGGGGGGCAGAGGATTAAAAGACTAGTCGGGTAACCCTAGAGTTGGTTTGTGCGATGACACTTGCCCACTAGTAGTATAGATTTCCTATATGTCTTTGTGTGACTCTAGGTCTAAATATTGATTTATCTTGGAACCTTTGAGTTAGAGTACTTTTAGGGTTTCCTTGACTTAGAGAGTATTTTTGATATTTGGATTGATATCCTATTTGGGACTTGAGACTATCTCCTTAGCGTGGTGGGAGTGGGCCTTTTGGGTTACCACGCGGTCGGATGGTAGTGCTTTTTATTCTTGCCATTGAGATCCATCCGTTGTTGTCGTGGTTGGAGTTTCTTTGTCTACATTTCCTTTCATTCTATTCTTGCATTTTATGATGGATGGTTATATCTTTATGATGGATGGTTTCACTTATTGTATTACACTTTGTTTCATGGATTCGAAAAGAATGATGTAATCCATTTTTATAAATGTATATTCTTTTGGCCTTTCATACCCTGTGACATGTACAATGGATGATTGAACATTCTGAATTTTATTGCCAAGTGGCATTCGGAACAAATGTATATTATTTAAATGGACTTTGGACTTTTAATTATTTTTTCACATGGATATGTTATTTATTAGACTTAATAATAATTTAAAATTTAAATGTGACTCAACATCTAATTTAAAATTTAAATGTGACTCAAACGTCTTGGGATCCTTAAGGAATGTAATCTGTTATGTTTGCTTATGTATGATTGTATGTTATTGTTTCCACTACTTTATATTTGATGAGTTTGTTATTCTTTCTTTAAAAAAAATGTTTGGCAAACTTAGTAAAACTTTAGGTTAATTCTTTTGGATCCCTTAGCGGGGCGTTACACCTTCATGATAATCCGTGAAGTATGTTGTATATGGATAGGCATGAAATGACATGTCAGAATCCAAAACCCAAGAGGCTAAAGTAGTCTCAGTTGTAGATAATATCAATACACTGTCATCTTTCTCATAGGTTATGTTGGCTTCACTTTCAAGCACTCGATCTTGTCCTCTTTTATAACTTCTACAATTTTTCTTCACGTGGCCAATTTTGCCACAAAACCAACAATTTCCCCCTTTCCTTTCCTGTGACTTCGAGCACCTAGTTGATTTTGATATTCTAAGATGGTTGTTTCTTCCCCTATTTTGCCTTCTTCCTCTAGTTTCAGAGTTTTCGTCAAGACTTAACCAGATGAGGATTCCTTGCTACTTGTCATATCCTCACTAAGTAGAGCAGCCACTACTTCACCATAGATCAATTTATCCTTAACTTCCTTTGTTGTTGCTTCGTTCGATACATTGAACAAAACATTATGTGATAATAAAAGAAAGATTGTCGCCATCACCTTTTCATCAAGCTTTTCTCAATCTTCAGTTGACATTGCAAGCGGCTTCTTAGTTTTTCCCCCCATTGCAATTGAGAAGTCTTGCTTAACCAGCAACGAACACATCAACTTTCCATAGACCAAAATTTTGTCACAAGAATTTTTTGCACTCACAAATCTTCCATGACTGGATTTTTAAGCACCGAAATTGATCCCAACAATACACCAAGCTCTTATACCAATTGTGAAAAATGTTGATAGTGCGAAGTGAAAGGAAATAGAACATCAAACATAGTTAAATAAACAACACAAGTATTAATTGTGGTTCACCACAATTTGTGGCTACATCCACACTATAGGGAAAATCTCTTACTAATATATGTATAATCCTACATCACAGTTGTAGCTTCGGCTCTTTGAATATAGAATGAATAATAATCCTCCAGTGACATATAAATAAAGACTCAAATAAAATGAAATCATTACAATTAGAAAGAAAAAATAATAAAATCAAAGAATAAAAACATGTTTGTTGGGATTCACATATGCATATACACCCAACACGGAACATTTCTCACATGTTCACCACACATTATTATACATGAAGTTGGATATACAAAGTCATAACCTCAATCATCTACACTAGACAAGACATGATGACAATATTAACAGTTAACCTCTATACAATGGCATGTATTTTTGTACTCAAAACTTCCTTTCAAATGTGACGATGTTGCACTACTACATTTAACATCATTTTTCGACCAAAAATTTTGACCATCAGCTAAATAAATTTAGGGTGGTCAAAATGTAAAGGCAAAAATTTCATTTTTTTACATATAAGACCCGTGTTGGTCAAAATTTCGACCAACACAGGGCTTATACATTCGCAAAGTTCAAAAAACATTTTCCCAATTACGTTTTTCACGCTCGGTTTCATTTGACATTTTTGGAGCATTTTCGCATGGTTATCTCTGCATTTTCGCATGGTTCTGAGCCCAGTTTCATTTCAGGTTTTCTCCACCCACTTGATTAATGACGCCTGCTAGTCCTGAGAATAATATGAAAGGGGGCCTGCATTTGCATCAATATAGGGGGGGCAAAATAGTAGTTCGAAACTCTCGATATTGTCTTTCTTTCATTATTCCTGATGTGCTCGACTTCAAAAGTTGTTCCATTCACGACCTCCAATCACACCTGCATCTCCGATGGTCGAGGAGAGGGATTTCTCTTCGAGCATATTTCCATAGGTACATGTGTATTTTTGTTGTAGGTTTTTATGATAATATTGAAGATGGAAGTGAATACTATTACTATCATTATTATTTTGTATGCCAAAGTTCAGCCATTGTTGTGTAATATAAATGGGAGAGTCTCCGCTCAAGTGTTTTTTCTCAGTGATGTTTTGATGATAAGTGTTAAAAAGAGTCTAGTTGCAAAAAGAATGTAATGTACTTGTTGTTTCATTTTATTGAAAGTGTGTAGATGTAGATTTATCATTTGGAATGTTGGTCTATTGTAACAACTATTATACTTTTTGTTATAGTAATGAAAGAAAAGAAAGGAAATTTATATGCAGAAGCTGTAGTTGTAAAAGCTTAGAAGAAATAATAATGACAATTTTTTTGTTTTATAAATATAGTTGTGTTGGTATCATATTTTTCTTGTATTTTTGTTTTAATAATACATAATTATATTGTATCATTTAGACAACAGTTTCATATTCAAAAAAAGAACAAAAAGAAAAAAAAATTGAGTGTGTTTCTCTCTTCAACTCTAGAACATTCAACTTAAACATCAACACATAAAGATAATAATTTGAAATCTAGTGTGTTTAGTGCTTGGAGTTGTACCCTCAATACCTAGGTCATGTGGGCTATAAAACATGATATTCATGTGATTCTATGTTAGATGATGATGATGATAATGAATAATCACCATCTACTACTAGCTCATGTAGTGATAAAAGGTCTTCAATGCACCTGTAACTACAAGTATGCCATGGAAAACTTGTGATGGAGATGAATTCTCAAACTAATAGACTATCATGGAAATTTTTTGATGAAGATGACACCTACACATACTGGACTATCTTCAAAAACTTATGATGAAGATGGCACCTAAATTTACTAGACTATAATTGAATTGATGTACTTTGGATCCTTCACCGAAAGTCTCTGTCATTTTGTTAGAAGATGATTTATCTTCTAGTTCAACCAAAAGAATCTCTCTACTATATTTCAACATTACATTTAATTGTTGCATTGCAATTAGGTCTTCCTACAAGGGTTTCCATTTGGATGAATAACAAACTTGTTGGTATTTTAAAACTACTAAGCAACAAAATGCTTAATACCAAGATGACAATACTCACACAGTCTAAAGACTAGCCAATTCTTATTATCAATTGTATGTGCACACCATTTGGGCCAAACTTCTACAAAACCAAGGGTGGTTTTCTACTCTTTTGGCTCTGCAAAACCAGGGTGGGTACACCCAAGGATGATACAAGACTGGGAAAACTGTATGAGAATTATCTTAGTTTCATTCTGATTCTAATCTTAAATTCTCCAATACATGTACAATTCTTGATACTTTAATAAACACATCCCATATAACAGATATGGCCAAAAATCTTCTATAGGTATGCAGATGTTCTCAGCAATAATGGCTAACTAAAGCTAAAACATTCCATGCAAACAAGTAGAGGCCAACTTTGAAGATCTACAGGAAATAAAAGTAAAGTTGATTATAATTCTGCATTTTGACAATCATGTGTGACACATGTCTCTTTCAGCTAGATTAAATTTGATCAGTGCCTAATCCATTGGGGTTCAAAGTCTACTACAAATCTCTAGATCTAATCTTTTGCCTTACAACAAATTTCATCAGCAATTCTTATCAGAAATCGTCATTCAAAATCCTTTCCACTACTGCAGCAACCTTATCAAATTCATCAAAGCTTTTACTTAATCCATTGAATTAACAACCATGATAAACAGATATACAACCTAATTGAACTGCATTCAATTGCACAAGCCTTTACTTATACAACATCAAGATAACCAAGTAATCAAAAGGAGACAAAGTTCAGAAAGAACTGATATGGGGACAGTTCATAATTTGTATTCATTTCCTTGAAAATTGTATACAATTTACAATAGACTCATAATGACCTTCAAAAAGAAACACAGATCATTCTACATTCATGTATTCTCAAGATCTGACAGAGAAAATACATCACAAATTTTTGCTCAAAAATGGTGGACCAAAAACAGACTAAGTGTATCACTTAGCAAATAGAATTTGGACCTTTTCTCTTGCCCTGGAATTTCACTTATATAGTGTGAAATGCAACAAGCTTCAAGCTAAGAGAAACTGGCAGGTGTCTTTTACAAGGAATATCTACATACACCTATCACAAAATGACAAAACTATGGGTAACAGAAGATATCAAAATCAAATCATTCCTTTCGGTGGGTCAGCTTCTGTTACATGTTCTGATGTTGCTGAGTTGGCTATTGATCTGATTCATCTTCATATGTAACTGTTAAATTAGCCAATAATGAAGCTTGTTCTGACGAGGGCACATTAACCTCCACCTTCAGGCTTCCACCACCTTCATTTTGCATGGTAAGGACAACTTCTACCTTTTCCTTTTCTTTAATTGTATTGGCATCTTGTGGTCCCAGTTCTGCAACTGAAAGTGACAGGTTTTTCTTGTCTTCTTCTTCTGATTGGGTTTGAGTAGTGATGGTATTAATGATTTGGACTTCCTCACCCTACACCTCATCACTATCAGTTTCATCTACATCAAACTATTCACTAGAAGGCATTTTTGCCATCCACCTGTCAAATAATGTGTCATCTGGCCAATTGAATTGCAAAATATCCTTTTGTTTCTTTATTATATAATCAGCCTCATTATCAATATCAACAAATTCCTGTTTTAAAGAATCAAAAAATATTTTGGTTTTCACCATTTCTTCTGTTGTGGTGGCCCACCATGCATGCCCTGTTTCATTTATGACTTGATTCATTCTTAAACAGAATAAATCATCAAGTTCCTTCGCCCATTCCTCTTTGCTTTTCAAACTATTTTTCTTATCTAGGGCATGAGGAAATAAATTAAATTTTTGGCTCTTATATTTGTCTAAGTAGCCTATTATTATCTTCTGTAAATGTATCCTTTTGCTATCAAAATCAGCAAGATCAGAAACAATGTCAAAGGTTTTATCAATATGATCATGAGAATTATTTATAATAGATAGACACAATAAGGTTATTGCTTTCTCCCTTCTCACCCATTTGTTCACAATAGGCTTTAGAGCCTCATCATCTGCTTTTAACTCCTCCCAGATGTTAATCACCTTGGCCAATTGATCATGGATTAGTGGCCATTCAACCTTGTCTCCTAGATATGTAAGAGTTGTTCTTAGCTTATCTTCATATTTAGATTCCAGCTCTACATGTAAGGCCCACAGTTTACTCTTTTCTTCTTCAAAATCCTCAGCAGTGTAATACTATGGCCCTTGGGGTGTGTCTGGTATTTCAATGAGGGGGTAGATTTGAAAGGTTCAACAGGGGGGCGAGGGTATGTTATTTTAGGCCTAGTGGATTTTTACAGTAGCTTGTTCTCAAGATCAACTCTCCTTTTTACCTCTTTATTGTAGGCATCCACAACTGCCTCATATTTACTTTGTAATTCAAACATTTCTTTTTCCTCCCTTTTAGCAGTAGCCAAGGAAAACTGAGAATAATCCACATTCATGTGGGCTGCCTATATGGGTGAGGTATCAGCAACTCTCCTCACAATAATATTCCCTATCAATCCTGAACCATCAGGCTATGCTGATACAATCCTGGATCCTCTTCTTAATGACCATATAACAAGAGCAGCTTGATCATCACTAAAATCAGTCCCTACAAATTCCTTTTTATTTGGGTCTTGTAACTCCAGTCTATTAGAAATAGAGTTGAAAATCAATGCATCTACAATATCCCAATTAGGCAACAATAGTATGTTAGAAGTTTTTACCATTTTCCTTCCCTCCTCAGGGGTAATGTTCTGGAATTCTTGTATCATTTGCTCCTTTATTTGGTTTTGGATGGAGGCTTCATCCATTTTTGGATGCTCTGTTTTCATGTTCTTACATCTTTCCTCAAAATTGTGGATGTTTTCCCTCCAAGAAAATTGATGGAAAGCCCTAGACCTTACAAAACTGTCATCTGACAAAAATTGCTAGCTGGCTTGTTGCAAAACAGGGTCCAATTCCCTTCCCTTAAAATCAGCTACAGTCATCTCGAGGCTTGGCACAGGAGGTTCCTGGGGGTTCCCTTCATCAATCTCTGCTTGAGTGACAAAAACTCCCCCTTGTGATCCAATTTGTTCAATTTGCTCAATAGTGAGCTGCTCCTCCCCGGTTCTCAAAGGGGTCTATGAAGGTGAATACTCCTCAACATGAGAATCCTCCTCTCTTATTATTTTCCTCCTCTTAGGGGAGGGCTCAATAGGCCTCTCTTCCAAAACCCTACTAGTGGACTCAATTATTTGTTTTCCTTTGTCCACTGTATTCTTTTTATTTTGAACAATAGTATATCCCGTCCTTTTTCGGATAGTTAATTGACCTGCCCTTATATTGGGAGTAAAACCCAATCTTCCCATTACTTCCCTGGCCTTATCTGGGTAGAACCTAATAAAGAATTGCTTCTTTTCATTCATTGCCTCTATTATTTCAGGAAAATTATTCATAAGTTTTCTCATCTTATCTACATTTGTAACTGCATCATCCAAAGGACTATAATCTGGATCAAAACAATGAATGAAATCCAAAATTTTAGAAAAGACTTTCCACTTTTCTTTCCTAGTCTCTTGCTCCTGCAAGGAGTACTCATTCCTTATTAAGTCTTCAAGAAAATAAAATTCATGCTCAATTTTACCAAGCTTAATTCTCTGCCTCAGAGCCAAATGATAAAATCTTTCAGAATCACAAAAACGAGGATGGGAAGTGGCCATCTTATAAGGATTCAAAATCTTGTGCAGAGAAAGCCAACCTCCTTTTGTGATTACAAAATGATGAGCCACTGTGCAAGTAGGAAAAATTGACCCCTTTTGTCTTTTCAATAGAAGGGCTTCTTCCACTCCTCCCAGCTGCCACAATATCTCAGCAACTCCTACCTTCAAAGGCACTTGGTAGGGTAGTACGTGAGGGCTTCCTTTAAAACCATATATTCTAAATACAGTAGAAACAGAATATGGAATAACATCTTATGTGAAACTTTCAAACCACTTGGGTTGTCCATAGGCCTAATGAGATTCATTAATGCTTTGGGGATTATGGGATTGTCCCTTGATAGGAGGCATCTCAGCTTTGAAGCGAAATACCTATCAAACCTGACAAAACTGACATTCTCTGCATCCCAAGTCATATCTGCACTCCACAATTGAACTGGTAATGCTTCCCCACTCTCTTCTCTGTCTAATTCCATTTCTTTACTAAAATATGTTACTCCCTTGAATAAGAACATGTGCATTAACAGAGAATAGTGGCCAAAAGTTTTTTCCACCTTACCTTTAGCAATTCCAATCAGTCCAATGTGAATCTCCTCAGCTAAGTAAGAAGCAAAATCAAAAATTATATCTACACCAAAAGAGAAAATTTGAGTAATCATATACATAAAATCCACAGGCATGAACTCTTCTTCATCTCTCCCAAAAAATTTACACAAGGACCTATATATTTCTATAGCCCTACAATTGAAGTATGCCCTTTTGAAAGGCTCCCTGGAGGATGTTGTTATTGCTGGCAGTATTCCAATTCTACCTATGTGTGCGCTCAGCACTCCTTGCCTAACTGCATCTCTCTTAGACATATACTCATTTTCTAACCCTTTCAAATCAATGGGCACATGATAATCAGTGACAGGCCCTAAACTGAAAACTTCCCTAATCTCCTTTGCGCTGATTGTAATCAAGATTTCACCATTAGTTCTCCTCACTACCCTAAGGGCTTGGTCGTAATTCTTAGCTATAGCTTCCAAAAGATCACAATCCATGAAAACACTGGGAACCACCATTTTCCCTAGACCAAAATTCCAGATGTTGGCATGTGGGGCAAAAAGGTTCCTCTCTGAAAACCATTTTTTGAATAAAACAAGACCGGTCTGTGAAGTTGTTGCATCCCTAACCCAGTTTCCTTTGTCATACAACCCATCTACTATTTTCAGCCTAGGGTTTAATGAAGTTAGCCTCTTAACTTCTACAGTTTCAACAGTGGAAGAAGGGAGCAGTTCAAGCAAATCATCGTGGACATTCCTATCCAAATAGTTCTCTTGACCAAAAAATGCTTTCTGTTTTGGAGCCATTTTAATTAACTCTCAAAGGAATTGAAATAGCAGGAGGATTATAATGCAAGTACTTACTTTGAATTTCGCTCTAGTTCTTCTCAGTGTTACTAAAATCTTTTTGCGAACAAACTGCTTCACAATCTTACCAAATCTAGCACGATCTTCTCAACAACTGTTTCTGCTTAGAAATGCTCTGAATTTTTGTTCAAGTACAGTGGAATTAAGAAAATCTTTTGTGTTATACTCTATTTTTCTTCACACGTGAAGCTTTCATCTCTCATAAATGCATAGGGTGGCATCACCTTCTATATTCAAATTTACACCGTGGATTTACGAAAAATCCTACGATCCAAGGATGCAAGCAAAGATGACTCATGTTCCTCTTGACAAGCTGGCAGTCAACCCAATGAAAATTTTCCATGTGTACCTTTCCTTCATTGTTGGCACCTCTAAACTAGACCCACAGAACTCTGAGGACACGTGTCACTTAGGCGCTATCTCGCTATACATAAAGAGTGAGCACCTTGCCATAGCGAGATAGTGCCCATCATTGATCCTGATTTGATCATGTAGATGACATTTGATGTATTTCTCAAAAGAAATATGGTGGGCCCCTTGTCACCATGTCACTATTCATAACCTTCGTGCAACTCGCGATAGCGAGATAGTGACGATCATGGATCTGAGATAGATCTGACGATCAATATTTCATATATTTTGTGAACAGGGCATAGGTCCAATCATTGATGACGTGATGAAATCCTGGCTATATTACCTGCTTTTTGGGGCCCATATTTGTTTATTTCTCAACCGGGCGCTATGTCGCTAACGGCGAGAAGAACAAGTTCCCGATAGCGACATAGCAAATCTCGATGTCTTTTCTTTTCCTGATGTATACGTGTAGCCCATTAGATGCCAGCATGTTCCAAAGCTTTATAATTGATATCTGATGGAGTACTTTCTGGGACCCACTTACTCTGAAAATTTGCCACAGTACTACTTTTCGTCTGGGCGCTATGTCGCTAATGGCGAGAGATACCAATTCTCCAATAGCGACATAGCAATTTCTGGTGACTCATCAAAATTCAAGGTCAGAAAGATAAAGGCGAGTGAAGTCATAACTACCCTCGTTAATGCATCTGACACATAATAAAATAGCACGTACACCACACAGCCTAAAAAAACTTACGATCATCGAAAAATTTAAAAGTGACTTTTGGCCATTATTCTTGGTGAAGGCATCATGTCGCTAACGGAAAAGTGCCCAATTTCTCCGATAGCGAGAAAGCGACTAATCGAAAAAGCTAAGATTTCTGTTGACACCTTTTGTACCTCAATGTTGTAATTCCTTTTCAGGTTCTAACATGTCTGTTGTAAGCGTGATGAAATATCTCTAAAATAATACAATCTCTGATCACCGTATTTCCACTTGATGGTATCACTTTTCAACTTAGCGGTGGTCGCTATGTCGCTAAGGGTAAAATACTTGTATCTTTTCATAGCGAGATAGCAATTGCCGTAGATCTTTTAGGGATTGGGCGGTCAGAAACACAAAAGAAAAGATGTGACTCAGGGCACGGAAAGTTTGAAAAGTATGGGAATCTTCGCATATTTTTAGTTTCGCACCCGAAAAAAAATTTTAAAAACAAGACCTAGGGTTGCGACAAAAATTTTCTTCAAAGACCTATAAAATATGACTTGGCTAGAAACCCTATTCACCATAGGTGGATCCCAATCTAAATTATTCTATACCTTGGACAAAGGAAATTGATTATGCAAAAATTCAGACCAACAAAACTATCATGGAAAAATTGTGACGAAGATGCCACCTGCAACTATTAGACTATCATAGAAAAATTGTGATGAAGATGACATTAAAAACTATTGGACTATCATGTGTACAAGTCACAAAATGATTCCAACATATGAAATTAAGTGTACTACATAGGATAGTGATGACTGAATTTCCATGCCCTCCAAATTTGGTGGTTGTAACATTTATACCAATTTCATTTGTGGGATACACTCTTTAAATACTCCAGGAAATTCCTGAGTGCGGATGTTTCAATTCCTTAGTGTCAAAACTTGAATATATTTCATGCTTATCATTTCCTCTAGCAATTCTTACGTAAAACATTATTAAAATAATTGTTCCCTTTGATAGCATCAAAGAGTGTATATATACAATATTTTTGAAGTTGTTTTGTGCTAAATGAACCTTTTGTGATCAATTCTTGTAAATATCTTGGTTGGTACAACTGCAGATTTTTTACTGGCTTTGTACTAGTACCCAAGATTAACATTGATGACATTAGTAGAATTCTAAGTTTTGCTCTTGTATTTCTATTAATTGTACTTGATCATCGAATATGTTAAAGAAGAAACAAATGCCAGCTAATTTACAAACTGTAAGTGACTTGAATTGCTTGATGTATTTTTTAAATGTTGAGATGCATATACTAAGAATTTTTTGTTGCTGCAGGCCAAGCCACGGCTGATAGACAGGTCAAAGCTTCCAACTATTGTGGATCCTGTGATTAAAGAGTTGCTGAACTTGAAATATCTTCAGCAAGTAAGTTGCATGCAAAATATTTCTTTTTAAGGGAATTGACATTATTTTTAAAAATACATTCAGTTTATACAATTTTACTCATGTTTTGGTGGATAAAAACTTAACGTTCTTCCACATTTCTTGCCCATTTTATTGCATATCTGAAATAAAACATAATCTTGCCATTTTCCAATAGCTAAATGTCTTTAACTATGATTGGAATTTGGCATAAAATGTATTTTTTAGGTTAGATTGTCAGCTAGTTCTGGTTGATCGCCATTTGAAAATTAGAGGTGCTAATCATTTCATTGAAGATAAAATTTATAGTGCACTACATATCATCACACTTACCCAAAAATGTTGAGCCAAACATTTGATTATCTAGATTGAAAGTCATTGTCCACTTCATTATCTTAGCAAGAAGAACACCATAAGTGCTTGTGAACCAAGTATTTATGATGAAGCAAGAAGGAAAGAAAAATGAAAAAATGTGTTGAGTCGAGAGATAGACATTGGAAAGAAAGCCATTGATTATAAAAAGTATTAAGATGGCGCTTTGAGGGGACAATGATCATCTTCAACCGTGTGACTTTGGCTCATTGCTTCAAATTTGTTAGAGGATATAGAAACTTACTGACTGTAAACAACAGGTATGTTCTTAGAAAAAAACCTCATACTCATTGTAAACAGCAAGTATGGACTTAATGCATATTTCATGAGTTGTGGTTCATAAAAACCCATACTCATCAGCTTGAATTGTTTGTTTAATACCCACTGCATTGAGGTGATTCTTACAATTTGAATTCATAACAACCATTTCTCATCAACTTAAATTGTTTGTTTAGTACCCATTGCATTAACATGACACTTACAAGGTTGAAGTATTGCAACTTCCTAGAAGGTCTACCTACTCGATTCCATGATGATCCAACTTTCCTTGATCCTTGGGAGAATGATGCAAGAGCATCAAGGTCAAGGTTGAGGGCATGAGAAGACATTAAGGTCTCAAGATAACCAACATGACCATGTTAGAACAGTTGATGTAATAAGACCCTGTAAAGGTCCTTTTTGATATGTTTGTAATCATTTTAGTTACATTTGAAAACATTAATTAACAAAAACCATATGTGCAGATATAAACATTAATCACAACATGTCCAATTTATTTGTAGGTATATTTTCCTGTGAAGAAAGACCACGCTTGACAATATGAATCTAGAAGAAAATAATGAGACAATGGCTGCATTGTGGGCTCAATTCCAAAGAAAACATGATAAATGTTATTGTCCTTGCAAAAAGTGTAAGGGTTTAAAGAATCGAAGAATTCTAATCACAACAGCCCAGAGTCATTGTAGGATATATGGTCATGTTAAAGGGGGCCACGATTTTCGTCCATTGTTGAATGTGGATTTCCTATTGGAGGAACACGGAGGTGTGAATATCCAAGTTGAGGATAACGCTTCCATGGAAGAAGATGATAATGTGCCAGAGGACATGATTGAAGAAGATGGTATTGGGGCAAGTGATGAAGAGGCTCACAATGATGGTACTAGTGAATCTGATAATAATGATGAAGATGGTCTTGATATGCCTTTACTTGAGAAGGCACACGAGCCCTTATACCCAGGCTCCCAAACAACTCTATTGTCGGCTATAGTGTTGTTGGTGAACTTAAAGGTTATGAATAGCATATCCAATGTAGCAATGTCACGTATGCTAAGGTATCTCATTTTTGTCATCTTCAAGGTTAGCATACAATTACTATTCATTATATTAACAATGCATATTTGTTGTTGTAGGTTGATTAGTGAGTTTTTGTTACCACCATCAAACAGTTTGCCTCGTTCGTACTGAGAATTATCTAACATTATGGATCATATTGGAATGAAGTATCAGACAATACATGCATGTCCCAATGATCACATTCTATATCATAAACAACATGAATTTGTAATAGAATGTCCTGATTTTCATGTTAGTAGATATCGGTAAGATAAAATAACAAAAAAAGTGTCTCACAAGGTTTTTGAGTACATTCCCATTATTCCACGTCTGGAACAGTTATTCAGGCGCGCTAGCTTGGCACAATTTATGAATTACCATGCACGCAATAGAAGTCAGTATGACATTATGTGAATGCTTGCCGATGGTTCTGCATTTAAAGAGATAGAAGAAACATGGTCACACTTAAAAGAAGAACCTCATAATCTAAAACTTTCATTGGCGGTAGATGGTGTCAATCCATATGGAGATATGAGATCTGTTTACTCAGTATGGCCTATTTTTGTTATTAACAATAACATTCCTCATTGGATGTCCATAAAGAGGGAGCACATAATGTTGTCAATGATTGTGCCAGGTATTTTTTTTTATAGTTATCTAAATTAATTTATAAATAGTGCATGAAAATGGTTATAATAATTACGTAATGTTTATGTTCATTCAATTGCTAGGTAAATACCAAGTTAAAGATATGAACGTGTATATTGAGCCCCTAATTGACGAGTTGTTGAAGTTATGGAATGGCATCACTATGTATGACATCTCTAGACCAATAGGACATCGACAATTTCAATTCTATGCAATGCTTGTATGGACAATACATGATGCCCCTAGGCTAACTCATTTTTGCGGTATGTTATATTGTTAAGATCACATATTTTTGGTCTGTTATAGTGCTTACACATTACTATCAAATGCTTAAGTTGTGCATGATAATTGTACGTGATCCAATTATACATGATCTTTTAAGTCTTCAAACAAAGGGAAAATTTGCATGTCCAGTTTGTGGTCCGAAGATGAAATCTCATCATTCAAAAATTTTAGGAAAGCAGGTGTTTGATGAGTTTAGACACTTTCTCTACAATAATCATAGGTGTTGAATTTCCAAAAAATATCTTTTCAATGGGAAAGAAGAGACATCATCAAGGCCACGAAGAATGACACCTCATTTATGGAAGTTGGAATACGATCAACTAAATCGTTGAGGTAATGTCCAATTTATCATCCAAAGTTTACAATTTGTATTTCGATATTGTCTTATATTTACTAATGTTGTAACTGATGCTCGTGAAGGTCGTCAAGGCATCAATGACCAACTTCCTAGAGGAATGAAAAGTTATCCTACTCAATTTAGTAGGTTACCATACTACAAGGATCTCCCAATCGCGCATTTGTTTGATGCTATGCATATTAGAAAGAATGTAACAGAGACACTATGAAAAATGTTGGATGGAAGGTGTGATAGAGAACAAATTGCTAAAATTTGTACTAACATTCATGAATCTAATCATGCACTAAAATTTTTCATTGAATTAAATAGGAATGAAGATCGCATAAATACAAGTGCCCTTCCTTGGTTATTAGGAGCAAAAAAGTGATGCATTAAAAGAAGTCATAAAAAAACAAAATTTCCAACAGGATTTGCTGCAAATATAAGCACTCTTCTATCAAAGAAAGGTGATTTTGGGCCAGGGTTGAAGACACATGATTGGCATACCTTCCTCAAGGTAAGTCATGTTTTCTATTTACAGTATATTTGTAAGATTGAATGTAGTACCAGTTGCATTATTTAATAATATATTGAAATGATCATTTTTTAATGATTGCAGTTCGTCCTACCTCGATCCCTTCCACAACAGTTTGACAATAGTATTAAACAAGTTATATATGATCTTGGAAAATACATGAGGTTAGAAGAGTGTTTTTTCTTAGATTTGTAGCTATTTATCTGAAATCTATTGTATAATTTTATTTGAAATCTCCTCTATGTGTTTTTGTGTGTTGAATCTCATTTAGGTGGTTATCATCTAAAGAAATTGATAAAAAAAGATATAAAATATTGGAAGAGAAAAATTCCACAGCTTATGTGTGAAATGCAAAAGTGTTTACCTCCAACATTTTTCAATGCTTAAGAACACTACCTCATACATCAAGTTGAGGAGATTGAATTATGTGGACCTGTACAAGCTGGATCAATGTGGATGGTTGAGAGGCATTTGAAATTTATGAAGGGCTTGGTTCGACAAAGAGCACGTCCTGAGGGTTCTATGATAGAGAGATATATGATATACCAGACCATGGTGTATATCAGTGAATATCTTCCAAAATTTGTAGCAGGTATCCATCTAGATCGCATTTGGGATCCTAACTGTAATGACAAATTCAAAGGGAAGTACTTGACGGGAAAAGGTAGATTGAGGAGGGTGAGAGGTAATTATAAGTTTTTTTTTGTAATTTAACAATTCTTATCCATCATCAATATATATAAGTTGTTTCTAAATGGTGTAATTGTCTTCTTTATAGTTGGTCGTGAGTGGGATGCACTATATTTGTATATTGCAAACAATCTTGATTAGATGACAGTGTGGATTGAACAGTCTCAAGAAAATGGTCGCTCATTAACATGGGATGGTGTTGCATCGTTGGTTAAAGAAGCTCATCGTAATGGAGATCCCAATGTTACGCAATGTTACTTGATCTAATATATGGCTTAAGAGATACAAAGGTATGCATAAGATTACTAATCATGAGACATAAGTTTAATATCAACTCACAGATCAATGAGAAGATTTTTGACATGTTTGAATAATTGTAGGTCAAACAGCACAAAGCTATGTACTACCATGGCTATAAATTCTGCACAAAAAAGTTAGATGAAATGAAGAAAACGTGTGATTCCAGGATAAGTGTTGTCTTCGTGGTCACCAATATTTCATCTAGAACTGACATACATCCTCAACAATCTGAAAAATCGATACTATGGCATTTTGGATGATTTACTTGAGTGTGACTTTAATTCATTCAAAATAGTTCTATTTTTCATCAAATGGTTTAAGTTACGACTGAATTGAAATGATCCCGATAGGACTGTTATTGCACACGATAGTGGATTTACTATGATTAATACAAGGTCATTTGAGTCAGTCGGAGATGAGCCCTATGTTCTTCCAAGTCAATGCGAGCAAGTGTTTTACTTTGGTGTTCCAGACAAACCAGGTTGGTCATTTGTTGTTAGACATGACCGAAGAGGAAGGTCGGTAAAGTATAACGTGATCGAAGAAGAAGATGTTGAAGAAGCAAAAGAGGAAGTAAATGATTATCAGGAACAACAGTTACCCAGTGATGAAGAGGAAGAAGATGGTGATGATTTTGGTCATGCTAACGATAGTGGTGATAATGATGATGATGATGCTGATGACGATCATGATCATGGTGACGAAGATGGTGATGATCATGGCAATGATGGTCATGATGATGATAGTGATCAAGAGGATGATAATGGTGATGAAGATGGTGGTGGTGACGACGACAATCAAAGTGACGAGTACAATGATGGTGATGATGATGATGATGATGATGATGACATGGATGACGATCATGATGATCAATGAAATCTTCAGGTACAATCAATGTCAACTATGATGGGGTCTTGTATGACCAAATATTTTTTTCCAAACCATATGTGCACATAAAAACATTAAGTAGAACATGCAAAATATTGTTTTAGATATAAACATTAGTTATGCTAAATTTTTAACTTAAGACAAATGATTTACATATACAATCTACTTTATTATTAATATTTTTTTTGGTAAGTCTATTACTTTAATTTCGCTGTTGATTTTTAAGACTTACTAATTTTTTTCGCAAGGCGATATGGATGCACCATGTCAGACACATTCAGTAGAGGTAAACATTAATTATTGTAAATTTTAATTTTAATATAGAAACAAATTTCCTATTATTATGTTCTTTTATTTATGGCTTTGGAGTTATTTTGATGAAAGTATACGAATATTTGATGTCACAACTGATAGGAAAAAGCTACAATGATCGTTGATCAAATGCAATCTGAAATACGAGCGTCATATCTACATGACATTGGCCTTAGTACTGACCCTGTTTTCATCACCCAACAAATTACACAAAGATACACTGATGAGCTTGTTCAAATTATCATTAAGGGTGACAGAAGTGAGGAGAAAGAGGCACTGAGAATAGAATCGGACCGTAGAATCCAATCTTTGAAAGTAAGCAATAATTCGACTAAAGTAGTAATAGAAGTTCAATAGATATTAATATTTTATAGTATCTTATGGATCATGATCTCTGATTTTATGTGTTCTTGTATAGACACATGTGCCAGTTGCGACATCACATGCTAAACATGGTCAGGGTTGTTTCACAGTACCGTCGTGTAAGTAACACTTTGTTTGTTTTGATCAACATTATAACACTTACCTCTTTTTTTGCTGACGTTTCTCACTAGTATCCCATTTGATCTTTATCCATTGCAAATGTCTTTGCGAACAATATTCTATTCTTCAGCTCATGATGAAGTGCAGACTCCTCCTTCAGTTGGCGGTCCACTATTGTCTGTTGCATTGTCGGCAACAAGGACCATGCAAACATTATCGTCTATGCCCAGTAGAATTGGTAAAACCTTGTTTTGCTATATTTTGTAATGTCTTTCTACAAGTTGATGAACAACGAAGTAGCACATTAGTGCTTAAATGATGTCTACAGAAGCTTGCATACACACAAACACATGCATACACACACCACGCATACATACATACATATATATATATATATATAGCCACACATAGAGAGACATGGACATAGGCAGGGAGGTAGACCAACAGAGAGTAGTACTAAAATTGTCATTTAATTGTTATGATGTTTCAGTTGATAGAGCAACAGAGAGCAATACTACTGAAGCTAATCTATTTCCTGGAGCAGTTCGTGTGATTAGTACTGGTTTGTATGAAGGGACATTGTTGCTGAATAAGAAAACTATGTTTCCATTAAGAGAATGAAATCTTCCAGGTGCTTTAAAATTGATGTTTTTTAAAGTGTAAATTTAGTTTACTTTTATATTACTCATTTTGGACTGATAAATCCTTTATGTTTTTGTAGGTAATAATGCTTTCTTTGAACATCTTTTTCATATGACATTGAGACTGTTTGGACCCACCATACGTAAAAGGTACATAGTTTCATATCATTGCTACATAATTTTTATTTTCTTCTATTTATTGTAATATATTAAAGTTATTGATCTAACAATCTATTTGTTTTTAAAAGGTGGAATTTACAAGCTAGAGAAATAAAAAATCAGTTGATTGCATCCATTGAGGAGAAATTTGGGAAAAACATTTTTGACATTGGCCTACTTCTGAAAAGAGCAGCAAAGCATATAAAGACTGTGAGGGATCAATATAGAAGGGGTATTAAGGATAACCCAAAGTATGACCATCCTCCTATGATTCCACCAATGGAGTGGAATGAAATAATAGAAGATGCAAAGGAGAAAAGGCTATGTGAAGATAAAGATAACGAAGCAGCACAAGGCAAAAAGAGGTATGTCATTATAGTATTAAGTACATTGTAATCATGCACTAAGTATTGATATTTGTAAATATATAATCTAAGATGTTTGAAATTGTTCATAGATTGTAGGACACATATGTGGCTACAAAAGTGAGAATAGAAAAGGTTGGCCAACACAAACTTGGCTCTGGTGGCTATATGAATCTGCAGTCTCGACTTGTAAGTAGAGCAATGAATTTTGTTTTTTTTTTTTAATATAATGTTACAAACGGTTTTGTTTAATGAAACTATACATGGAAAACTAACATTATCAAGCAAAAACCACAGGGCATAGATTTCAATGTGGAGGTCACAGATGAAGATAGAAAAATTGCCTTGAAGGAAGGCTATAAATTTGTGGTTGCACGCCTACGTGAAGAATCTGTAAGCCTTGCCCAAGAATCCAGTGCACCAAATGATATCTCACAGGTAAATTGGTCAGATGAAAAGTAAATGAAATTAAATAGTTGAGAAGATTCTTTTTTGGTATTAGTTTTAAACGTAAATTGACTACATAACAATGTGCATAAGATTTTACTGCAGCCTTCATATCCTACCACAGAACCTGCTCCTGACGAAGGCCATGATGTGCATTATAGTGGTGGAGGTATTAATTTGCTATTGGAAATTAATTATGCAATTATGAATACAATTTAACATCTTCAATTAGAATTTGACGTGTATCCTTTTTTTGAATATTTCAGAGCATGTTGAACATCATGATGAAGGACTGGACTATGTTCCAAGTGTTCAACATGTTGACGCGGTGGCAAATCAAAATGTTAATGTACATGATGTGGCATTTTCAGGTAAGAAAAATGCATTTTATGTTGTACTCGTACTTAATTACAAACTTGTAACAGTTAGAAAAAGAAAAAGAGTATGCCAGTTTATCGCATTCACTTGTTCTTGCAACAGAGCCCCCTTTAGTGCAGCAACCTCTTGCTCCTCCAAAGAGAAGGAGCCATCATAATTTGACATTACATGTGCCAGAAGAGGAGGAGAATGAAGCAGATATGGATGTCCCTATGAGCGCTTTTCTTAAAAGAGCTCAGAAAAACAAAAAAAAGAAATGATGTTTTAAAAATCTTCTTTGATAAACCTTGTTGGATAATGAAAGAACTTTTTTTTAAGTAATTATGTATAAATGATGCGTATTAATACAAATTTTTATTTTATGTTAATGAATATTGTTATGTGTTAATGAAGTTTTGATTAGTATTGTGTATTAATGATTTTTATATCATATTAATGAATGTTATGTGATTGTATTGATTGAATGTTATAGTTCATAAATGGATGAATGAATGAATGAAGTATGTAATTAGATGATAATGGGTACTTTAGATTGATGTTAGGGGGAGGGGGGTGAGGTCAGATGAGCTTCCACCTTCACGTGGTTGGCCTTGTTAAGTAGAGAATATTATAGTATTCTTGAAACCAAGTGAAGCTCAAATTTGTTAAGTCTTCAAACACACATCCCAATTCTCTTTAACGAGACTGAAGTTTTTTTGCTTGTAATAGTCTCATTGCAGTCATCTTTTGGTTCCTTGAACATATAGTTCTTGCTTACTTTAAATCCTAATTATTAGATATTTGTCCACATTGGAGTTAGTTTGGCATAGAAACCTGCATATTTTATTATATATATTTATTCAACTGAAAGCAATGTAGAAAGCATTCACATAGTAGATGTCTAACAAAAGAAGACAAGATGCATATACTATTTAGCATGGAAATCCTTGTAGGTGAATTGTGTGTATGTACACACACACACATATATGTATGTATGTATATAACTTCAAACAAATGTGTAGACTCAATTAGCAAGAGACACCAACCTCAAATCTTGCAATGCAGAAGGAACTAACCTTTGAATGCAAAGTGTTTATAATGTAGGTAGATTTGCCTTAGATCTCCTTCGAGGTCTTCAACAAATCTGCCTTGTACTTATGAATAATCCACCAAGATTTGAAATATTATTTTTCAATAAATGCTCTAAACTTGGAATATACCTTCATAAAAATTCTGCCTTAGATTTGCTCATCATATTCAAAATAAGCCTTCACATGTCTGTTCACTTAGGTCTGATTTAGGTCCTCCACAAATTTGGCTTATAATTATGCTCTTGAATCTCTTAAAATCTTCTTTGTATTCAAATGATATTTAATGAATTGATTGATACAAATTTCCTCATACTTGAATCCAAATATCATTGTCATTGTCAAACATAACACAGACATAAAATCATTTTGGTTATTCGCTTGTTATACAAGTTAGTCTTATCTTTTTGGTTTTCACAAGTCATGCACTTATGCATCTTTGGGATATCCACAAGCTATTAGAGATGTTTGGATGGTTCATGTCCTTTTTTTTTTTGTGTTGTTTGTAGGGTTTTTGCCATGAAGTCTAAGGATAGACATGTTGGATGTTTGTGATACACATGTCCACCTATAAGAAAAGTATCAAATGTAGAAAAAATGCAGAGAAAAGCTTGTAAGGGTTTTAGGTGTCTTTAGGCCTAGTACAGCTCGTAAGAGTTTTAGGTGTCTTTGGAAGTGTTAGTGAAGTTATAAAACCTTTGAAAAGGTTAGTGAAATATATTAAAGGCATATATGATTGTAAGTTGTCGAAGTTGACACTTTGTGTTAACTAGACAACAAATTTTAGTTTATAACTAGCTGGTAACAGTCAGATAGTTAGATAGCAGTGGTTGTTTACTGTTGTTTGGTTATTTAGAAGGGATTTGTCAAGTGTTTGGGGGAGAAGTAGAGTTGGGGTGGTGAGACAAGGAATTGTGAAAAAATTATAATCAATAAAATAATCATGTTCTCTGCAATTCAGTCTCTGTCCCATGGAACAGTGAGTTCCTATGATGTATCAAATGCATTTTGACCAATATTTAATGTGAGAACATTTTATTATTTTTGTTATCTTGTCCACGCATTCTTTTAATTTTCATTGCGGGTCGAGTAAGGAATAATAGACTGATGCATTCAAACCAGTGACTGGTTAGGCACAGTCAACTGTACTTATTCTGAAGTTTCCAATGTAGATTCTCTCCTACCACCTGTAGTCACTGTTATTGGTGGGAGAAAATGAGGTTGTGATAATTTATTTGTACTATATTAACCAAATGCAGGAGAGTGGGAAAACTTGGTGCAAGTGCAGTGTTGGATGGTAATTGCTAATGGAGGTTTAGCCTGGATTAGACACCAGTCTAATAGACAGTGGATCATTTCATGTTTGAAGATGTTTGGAGGGTGAATCCTTCATGTTTGGGGGGTGTCTCTGTTACCAAAAATGAGACAGTGGAGCACTGCTAGTGTTATGGTGAGCAAAATATGTCTTTCATTGTGATAGACTATTTCTAAGTCATCTGTGTTGTTTCTTGCTATTGTCAAGCAGTCTTTGTTTTCCTTGGGACCATGAACAAGATTATCTACCATTTTTGCTAATGATAAACTTTTGACTTGAACAATGATAAATTTTATTAGTAATCATTATAGTGGAATAACTTTTGACTTGTTCAAAAATTTTAGTCGAAGGTGTTGGAATTGATAGTGAACCCCAAGCTCCTAGAAATCACCTGCAACCAAAATGCATGTTACATCTGTGTCTGAGAGAGAATATGATCCAAAAAGCATGCCTACTTTGGTGATTTGGCTATTATTGCAGCACTACAAAGTGTCTTATAGTGTTTCTCATTTTCTTAAATAATAGGCAATTAGTTCATGATTTCATCATATCTTATAGTGGAACAACTCCAAGAATCTTGGGTAAATTGCTTGCTATAAGACTTTCTTGTGTAGCACACTCAATTATGTGGGCTAAGTGGTGGGCACAAAGAGGAACAAGAAAGGATATGTACAAGTGCACGGTGCAGTAGAATTCAAAAATGAAATTATCTTAGTTTCATTCTGATTCTCCTCTGTCACCCTCACATACATACACAGCTCACTTCAATTCTTCAATGTTCTTAAACTTATACACATCCCTTATCAACAGATCTGGTCATAATTCTCCTAAAATTTACAAATATTCCTAGAAATAGCAGCTACCTAAGACTCAGGAATTAGATATAAATGAGTTGAGACCAGCATTTATAATTCTTGAACAAGATTTAAAATAATTTTGATTTTGTAAGATGATTTGATATGCAGCAGCAAAATTCATCCTTGTTTACTTCTGATTTATAGGACCAGTGCCTTATCCATTGGGCAAGAAATTGACTATTGGCAGGAGATCTAATTCAAATAACTTGTATAAGAATTAATCAACTACAATCACCCATCTCCATTCTTATGCAATATCCCTTTTATGAACTCATAAACCCTACTGATTTACTGAAGCATTTATATAATTACTTGAATTAAAAGCAACAATAAAACCAGCATACAACCCATCCAGACTGCATTCAACCAAATAAACCTTATTTAAATGACTTCAAAGTAAACAAACCCATAAACTGGAAACAGAAATTGATGATCCACAGATATAGTGTAAATACCCCTTTGTATTATCCTTTTCATATGACTAATACAATAACCAATAGAAAACCAATTGAATGCCCAAAATAGATTGCCATTTCTGTCATTTCAATTTTCTTATCAGAAAGTACAATGGAAGCAAACTCAAAACCTCTGCATACTATTGGACCGACTGAATATGTACTCTTCTTGAAAGAAACAAAAAAATTGCACAAGTCTCGGACCATCACAATGCCTTGAAAACTCATTTATATAGCATGAGTTGCAACAAGCAAAGGGCAATTGTGATCTAACAAGTGTCCAAGGAACAAAGCATCATACAAAAGACAAAAACAATTACAACAGAATGCCAGGCGTATCAAATATTCCTTCAGGTAGGCCCGTTCTAGTTTCTGTTGTGAATCATCAACTTCTGATTTGTCTCTCATTATTCCGGCTCCTCAGAATACGTGGCTACCAAGCTGGCCAAAGAAGGATGATCTTGTGATACCTCCAAATCGGTTTTCTCCTGCGGGTTCTCACTACTTTCACCCTGAGCATGCATTATTACCTTTTCCCCTTCTTTTTTCAATTTTGGTGCAAAGGTGTCAATAACCTGCACCTCGCCTTCTAGTTTCTCATCATCATCTGAAGTGTCCTCCTCTAACTGCTTGTCCAATAGAAGATCTGCCATCCAAGTGTCAAATTGTATATCATCCGGCTAGCTGAACTGTAGGATATCATTTTGCTTTTTTAAAATATAACCAGCCTCCTTTTCAAAACCAACAAATTCTTGCTTCAAAGAATCAAAAAATAATTGAACTTTAACCAATTCCTCTGTCGTGGTGGCCCACCAAGCATGCCCCTTTTCATTAATAACTTTATTTATCCTTGTACAGAAAAGGTCATCCAATTCTTTACTCCACTCTTCCTTATTTTTCAATTTCTTCTTTCTATCCAAGGCACAAGGAAATAGATCAAATTTTTTATTCTTGTACTTATTCAAATAAGAAACAATTTTCAGTTGCAGAGCAACTCTCCTGTTATCAAAATCTAACAGGTCATTAGCAATATCATACAATTTTTCAACATGGTCATGGGAAGACTTTATAACTGAATAACATAGAAGGGTGATTTCCTTTTCCCTTCTTCCCCATTTATTAACAATAGGCTTCAGGGTATCATCATGAGTTTTCAATTCCTCCCATATACCTATTACTTTTACCAACTGATCAAAGAATAAGGGCCACTCAATTTTGTCCGCTAAATACATTAGAGCCTTTCTAAGCTTATCCTCATACTGCGTATTTAACTCTACATGTAAAGCTCATAGTTTGCTCTTCTCTTCTTCAAATTCCTCAGCTGTATAATATTCAGGCCTTTGAGGTGTGTTTGGTATCTCTACAAGGGGGGTGGATTTAAAAGGTTCCACTAGAGGATGGGGGTATGTTATTCTTGGCCTTGTGGATTTCCCCATTGCCTTGTTTTCAAGTTCAATTCTCCTTTCTACCTCCCTATTATAGGCCTCAAGAAGTGTTTCATATTTATTTTGTAACTCAGACATAACCTGTTCCTCCTTCTTAGCAGTGGCCAACACAAACTTAGAAGAATCCACATTCCAATATGTTGCCTGTACATGTGAAGTGTCAGCAACCCTTCTTATAAGTATATTTCCCATCAACCCAGACTCATCTGATTGTGATGGTGTGGCTCTAGATCCCTTTCTCAACGACCAACTGATCAATGCAACTTGATCTTCAATGAATGAAGTGCCTTGGAAGTCTCTTCTATTTGGGTCTTGCAACTCCAATCTACTTGAAACAGAATTGAAAATTAATGCATCTGCAATATCCCAATTGGGCAATAATAAAATGTTAGATGCCTTTATCATTTTCCTCCCCTCCTCAGGGCTTATATTTTGCAATTCCTTCATCATTTCTTCTTTAATTTGGTTTTGCATGGAAGTTTCATCCATTTCTGGATGCTCTGTTTTCATCTTTTTACATTTCTCCTCGAAAACGTTCATGTTTGTCCTCCATGCAAACTGCTAAAAAGCCCTTGATTTCACAAAACTGTCATCAGTCAAAAATTGATGACTTGCCTGCTCTAATACAGGGTCCAACTCCCTGCCTCTATAATCAGCTATTGTTAGATCCAAACTTGGGAGAGGAAGTTTTGGAGGGTTACCCTCATCTAATTCTGCTTGAGTAATAAAAATATCTCCCTGTGATCCCATTTGTTCAACCTATTCACCAGTGAGCTGCTCTTCTCCAATCCTCAAAGGGGACTGGGTGGGTGAATATTCCTCATCTTGAGGCCTTTCTTTTGTCATTACCTTTTGCCTCTTAGGACTAGGCCCTTCAGGTCTCTCCTCTTGGGCTATACTGGTAGATCCTATTATTTGTTTGCCCTTGTCTATAGGAACCCTTTTATTCTGAATTATAGTATATCCTGGCCTCTTTTGTACAATTATTTTATCAGTTCTCACATTTGGAGTGAAAGCCAACCTCCTCATGACCTCTCTGGCGTTATCAGGATATGAATCAATAAAAAATTGTTTCTTTTCATTCATGACCTCCATTATTTCAGGGAAGGTATTCATGAGCTTACTTATTTTGTCAGCCTCTGTAGTAGCATTATCCAAAGGATCATATTTATTATCAAAACAATGAATGAATTCTAAGACCCGAGAATAAACTCTCCATTTTTCCTTTTTAGTTTCCTGCTCCTGCAATGAGAATTCATTCCTTATAATATCCTTTGGATAATAAGAATCGTGCTTGACCGGTCCCAACTTGATTCTATGCCTCAACATCTGATTGAAAAATCCCTCAGAATCACAAAAACGGGGATGAGAGACAGCCATCATATACTGCTCCAAAATTTTATGCAAAAAGATCCATCCCCCTTTTGTAATCACAAACTGATGGGCCACTGTGTAAGTAGGGAAAATTGACCGTAATTGCCTTTTCAACAAAAACATTTCTTCCACTCCCTCTAACTGCCATAAAACTTCAGCCATTCCCACTTTCAAAGGAACTTGGTAAGGTAAAACATGAGGGTTCCCCTTGAAACCATAGATTCTAAAAATAGTAGAAACAGGGTAGGGGATGATATCTCCCCAATTATGTGAAACTTTCAAGTCATGGGGGTTATCCATAGGCCTGATGAGACTCATTGGGATTGTCACTCAATATGAGGCATCTCAATTTAGCAGCAAAATATCTATCAAATCTGACAAAACTAGCATTACTTGCATCTCAGGTCATATCTGCACTCCACAACTAGACTGGCAGTATTTCCCCATTCTCCTCTTTGTTTAGTTCCATCTCATTACCAAAATATGTCACTCCTTTGAACAAAAACATATGCATTAATAGAGAGTAGTGACCAAAAGATTGTTCCACCTTGCCCTTTGCAATCCCAACTAAACCAATGTGAATTTCTTCAGCCAAAAAGGAAGCAAAATCAAAAATAACATCTACACCAAAGGAAGCAATCTGAACCATCATGTACATGAAACCAATGGGCATAATTCTTGCTCATCTTCACCAAAAACTCGGCATAAGGTCATGTATATCTCTACAGCTCGGGAAGTGAAAAGACTCTTCTTAAAAGGCTCTCTAGAGGCTACAGTAATTACTGGCAAAGTTCCTATTGTACCAATATGTGCCCTTAGTGCACCTCCCCTAATTACATCCTTCTTTGCTTTATATTCATTCTCTAATTCTAGCAGATTGATTTGCACATGGTAGTCTGATAATGGTTCCAGGTGAAAAACCTCTCTAATTTCTTCAGGAGTAATCGAGACCAGAGGCACACCATCCTTTCTTCTTACAACCCTAATGGCTTGGTCATAATTCTTAGCAATGGCTTCAAGAAAATCATAATCCATGAAAACACTTGGGACTACTAACTTTCCCAAATCAAAATTCCAGACATTAGCATGCGGGGCAAACAACTTTCTTTCCGAAAACCACTTTTTAAACAAGATAAGGCCAGTTTAAGTAGTTGTTGCATCCCTAACCCAGTTCCCCTTGTCATATAGGCCATCACCAATTTTAAGCCTAGGGTTTAAGGAAATTAACTTTTTAACTTGTGCAGGTTGTACAGTAGATTCTGGGAGTAATTCTAATAAATCATCGTGGACATTCCTATCCATATAATTAATTTGCCCAGAGAATGGTTTCTTAGGAGGCATTTTGACAGTATTGAGAGAATTGGAATGCCACAGAGGTTATAATATGAGTACTTACTTGACTTGTTGAACTTGTTCTTCTCTGAACTTCTAAAATTTCTCTCGAACGACGGAAGAATAGTTTCACGTCTTTACCAGGCTTAACACGACACAATCAATCAGGCTCTTGTGCTCAGAAAATTTGCAATCTTTGTTCGCGTGGGATTGGAATTAATGAAAATCTCTATGTTATTCTCTGTTTCTCCCACACGCGAAGCTTTCACTTATCATAAATGTGCCAAACAGAAAAACAGAGTGGCGTCGCACTTTCTTTTTTAAACTTGTGTCGTTGATCCTTGAAAAATCCTACGATCTAGAAATTACAACTAAGCTAACTCAGCTTTCTTCTTAACACATTGGCAGTCAAGCCAATAAAACACCTCCACCTCTACCTTTCCTTCAAGGCTGGCGCTTCAAACCAAGCCCATGCATGACTACGCACACATGTCATCAACTCGCTAACTCGTTATACATAATTCTCGAGCACCTTTCCACAGCGAGCTAGCGTTGATCACTGATCTTACTTTAATCGTGTGGTAGACAATTGAAACAACCTTTAAGAACACAATGGTGGGTCCATTGCTTGTTAACTCGGTATACCTAATTTTTGCACATCTCTTTATAGCGAGTCAACGAGCGTCGTCGATCCAAACTTGATCTTGTGGACAGCAATTTTACTTCAACAGTAGTGGGCCACACTCGCTAACTCGCTATACTTAACTTCTGAGCACTTCTTCATAGCGAGTCAACGCCACCCTTTGATCTCGGCTCGATCTCACAATCAGAAATCTTTGTACCTAGTACACAAGAAGTGGGTCCATGATATCAATGTCCATGATATGGGCCCTATAGATTTCTACCAAGCATTGGTCGAAAGTTCGACCAATGAATGGCAGAAAATGCGCTAACAACGCCAACATTTTTGGACCACCATATTCGTCGAAGTTTCAACCAACCTACTGGATGGTCGAATTTTCAACCAAAAAGTTTTCAACCAGTGCCATCTAGTTTTCCACCATTCATTGGTCGAAATTTCAACCAATGCCCTGCAGATTTCTACCAAGCATTGGTCGAAAGTTCGACCAATGAATGGCAGAAAATGGCTCAACAACCTGGACATTTTTCGACCAACGTATTGGTCGAAATTTCGACCATCCAGTATGTTCGTCAAATTTTCGACCTAAAAATTATCGACCAATTTGTTGGTCGAATTTGGTCGAAGATTGGTCGAAAAATGGGTCAAAATTTCGACCAATAAAGGTCAAAAAATGAGCCCAAATGTACTAGTGTTGGGTTGTTGACAATTGTCATGTCAGAAGAATAAGATTGATTGTGTCACTATTTTAATTATGGTTTAAAGTTGATGTTTATAGGTGGATGACTTGCTTGTCAATCCATATAATACACATAATACACATCAATCATAATTATTAACAAGAGATGCAATGCATCAAAATTCCTGCCAATAATTGGAGAAGGGAAATGGAGATTTATAGGTAGAAAGGAATGATATGTTTTAGATTAAGATAAAAGCAGGTTTTGAAGGGGCCTTGAAACCCTTTACATCTAAGAGAAAGATAAACCAATAAGCACAACCAAGTACAAAGACCAAAAACCAGGTAAACAACTAAATCAGGTTTTACAGGGACCTGAGACCAACAGATGTGACCAGAAAAATCAAACAAACAATACTAGAACCTGGAAGGTCAACAGACTGGAACAGTAACCTGAAAAACCTTCCAAACCAGTATCCAACGAACCAGAAAAGCAATCAGTTTACCAACACAAAAAACCTGTCGTCATAAGGAAACATAAGATTTTCTTTTAAATATGAATTTTCCCTTACCAGACCGAAGGACCCTATCTAAAGGGGGGGGCAGAATAATTAGACTTCTTTCGTTTAACCGCGATCCACCCATCCTCAATCTTCGCAGCCTCGGAAGACAAAAGCTCAAGGAACCTAGGGGACGCAGAAGCCGCAACAACCCGTAGGAGGGACATCCAAACCAGGGGAAGAGACCAAAGCATCCACCGCCTCAGACCGAAAGCAAACCTCAGCCATAGAATCTTTAGAAGCACAAATAAAGATAAAATGATAAAGAGAGTTGAAGGAAATTTTTAAAATATTAATAATTATATTATTTTATGAAATATGTAAATAACAATAGAAATTATATTATTTGAATGCACTAGTCATTTCTACCAATTAAGTTATAAGTTGAAGTATCTGATTTGAAAAAATAAATTGTTGATTACTTAATTCAAACTACCAAAATATCTAATTAGTTTGAGAGGTAGTATTAGTTTTACAATTTGTAAAATGGTATAAAAAAATTAGAGTAAAATTGTAAAATAGTAGCAGGAATAACATTTTACAAATGACAAAAATAAACATCAATGTAAAACTAAAAATATATTTAAAATAAGAAATATAGAACATTTAACTTTATATGATTGTAAAATAGTAGCAAGAATAACATTTTACAAATGACAAAAATAAACATCAATGTAAAACTAAAAAAATATTTAAAATAAGAAATATAGAACATTTAACTTTATATTTAAACTTGGTAAGAAAAATAGAGAGTGATAGTTTTCATTAGACATTCATTTGTGAGGTGGAAGACAAAAATGATTTTTTTTTTAAAGCTAATCCACTTGTCACAAATGTGAAAAAAATAAAGTTGTAATTAATGCATTCATTAATGCATGGTAAACTTGTTACAAAATATTTGTATTTTCTTACAAATGACAAAAATAATCAATGTAAAATTAATAAATTATTTAAAATTAAAAATATAAAACATTTAACTCATTTGTAAGGTGGAAGAGAAAAAAATTATTTTTTAAAAAATTAATTCACTTGTCACAAATGTGAAAAAGATAAAGTTGTAATTAAAGCATTCATTAATGCATGATAAATTTGTTAAAAAATATTTGTATTTTTGTTGGAGAAAAATTAAATTTTCTCCCTACCAAAAAATAGTATGATCCAATAAAATGAATGAAAAATGTGATTTATAAAATAATAATAAAATAAAAAAAGACATAAACATTTGAAGTTTCTTTTAATCTTTTAAATTTTATGAATTGATTGCTCAGTTGAATTGAATAATCACAATTCTTTCCTGCCTTTGATAGACTAAAAAGAAAGGCCTACGTAAAGAAGGCAAACAACAATTCACAGTCAGGAAGATAATTCAGATACTATAAATCTCCATGTCATTAATCAGCGATTACAGAGAAATAAAAATTATTAATTAATCATTGCAGCGATCATTCCACGTAAGGCTTTAATCATAGGCAACGATTTTGTTAGAAGAATGTACGCAGCAATTCCCATATTTTAAAGTGGAGTCTTTAGTGATTATTAAAACAATTTTCAATCTGCGATTACATGTAGTCACAAGCAACTACGCTTGTTTAAAAGAACGATTTTTAGAAAGTACTCATGATTAAAAGACAAAAAAGAACCGGGGAGGTGTTTACAAAAATAAAATTTGCAAGTGACAGTTTTGTGGTATAATGCAAAAGCAGCAATTAGAATGATAAGGCAGCAATGATTAATTAAAAAAGGAAAAAAAACATGTAAAACATGTCTTTATCTCATTTTGATTATACGGGACGAGAAGCATTGAATAAAAGTGCGTTGTGAGAAAAGCAGCCAAATTGTTTTCTAACTTTAATTCCTGTTGTTTTTCCCACATCATTCATCCAAATATTTTAATAGTTCTGCAAATTTAATTACTGTTGCTTTCTCCATTTTTAAACTCTGATCAAGAGAATTCTGAACATAAAAACTGTTAAATAAACAAGAAAACAATTCTATCAAACTTGGAAACTAATTATTCTGAAAAACAACAAACTTGAATATCATATTTGAAGATAGTGCAATCGAAAAAAAAAGAGTAAAAATAAGCCTCAACTAAATAATTTCGCATATTCTAGCTCTAGAAGATGGCGTTTACTGTCATAGCAGTCATCTCACCACTATTCGCCCTATAGCCAGAACAAATACATAAAAATTACCCTATAAAATTTACCCTATTTGTAGCACGTGATATTAATTTGAGGAATTAGTATATATCCTTCAAAAGTAATTACCAACTTCAGTCTCTAACAAATAATCGAAAAGGTCCATTTTGATGAAAAGCAAAGTTACTCTGATCAATGAACTCTAAATTTGATCCGCTTGAAGAGATGTTTCTGATCAACAGACCTTAAATTTTAATCTGCTCCAACTACAATTCTTTATTTGTGGGTCCTTGAGGATTTTGTTAACTGATCTGATCATCAAATCATATTCAAAACTTGTCAAATGTTTGTAAATTCCAGCTCACCTCATGCACATTTCATCTTATCATACTATGGAAAAGTATGTAAAGAGTATTCTACATGACATTTGCCAAATAAAACCCCAATGCAAGCTGGTCGTTGGTGCATAATTTGTGGAATTTAGCAACTTCTTCCTAATATTCAATCCCCACTCGAATCCCAGTGTGCCTGTCCCATCATATCTGATGTTTACTATACTTATCCAGTGCATGTTCCTTTACATTTCATTCATATGCTGAAAATATGAAGAGGGTGGCTATACTGTTTCTGAAAAATGTTGACCATTGAATCAGCAGAACCGTTGAATAAGTGCCCTGAGAGAAAGTTACTACGTAAAAAGCAACGTTGAGGTTGGCTTATAAGATTGACTGCAGACTGATTCTTAATGACCATAAGCTCTGGAGTTCATTCTATTGAAGGCATCTATGTGTGCAACAAGTGCAACTAGATGTTCCAGTTGACCCTGTCCCAGCATTTAAGTGTCCGATCAATGAAAACCCATTTTACCACCAATAATTCCTGACATCCGTTAATGAAAATTCATCTTGATATCAATCACTTTAAGGGATCTTATCCAACAGCAGCATTAGAATAGCTACACCTGGTGGTTACATTTCACGAACTTAAAGCAGGTTTATTTTTGGGATAAAAGATTCCATTGTATTATTTTAATATGCTATTAGTATTCTGCAGTCAGTTTGTAATGTCACCATTTTAACTCACTATGGTTTGTGGTTTGGTTTGGCCTATCATTGGCCCTTGTAGGCTAAAGATGGTTAGAGGGTCTCTGCTAGCAAAACAGGAAGCCAATTCCCATTCTGAAGGCAGGAGTGTTCAGATTAGTATGGCATACTTACTATTCATAGTGAGTGCCTAATACAGGAAATTCTGAATTTAAACTTATAGCAGGGCAGCTGGACAAGTTTTGTGGCAGTACTGAGATTTGGCATCTATATTTTGAGTCAAAGATTCCCTGACCTCCAGTCGTCTCAGTGATTTAAATTCAATGGCACAAGCTCATGTTACTTATTATTTATAGAGTGAATTTATTAATAATTTATTATTAAGCTAATTGAGTGATTAAATTAATTGGGCACCTAAACCAAGGAGGTTTTTTTAATATTATAAAGCCCATCCTTAGCAATTTAACAAGTCATTAGGGTGAATTGTTTGAGAAGCTTTTACTAATTGCATCGCACAAGAAGGATATAAAAAAGGGCATGAAGTACAAATCCATTCATTATGCATATGTGAGCTTTTCTACTTGTTTTCTTCGAATATGGGAATTGTGTACGAGGCAAGGATTTTTGCACTTATTCAGCATTAAAGGTTGACAATTCTTCAGTGTTTTCAGAAACTTAAATAGAGAAAGACCCATTGAGTTTTGCATACCAGTGATGGCTTCATTCTGGAGTCATATTTCTAGCAAATTGGAGTAGATTTAGAGTGTTTAGTGATCTCAATAAAGGTGATTGCAATTTTCAGCTTGGCGTGAATTTCGAGGTGGAGTAATCATTTTTTAAATTGGGGTTCTTACACACTTTTGGTATTACACTTGTCTTTCTCTAGTATCTCTAATGACAGAGAATGGTACATTTAATAAAATATATGATTATCTTACGTGAATTCTTATTTAAAATTATATAACTCAGTAAGGAAGGTTCAGACTGGAGCTTTATCTTCGCAAAACTGAAAATTCTACTCTTTTCGTGCATCTCAGAAAGTAATATATGATCTTGTACTTGAAATATATAAACTTCTATAACAGATAAAATTAAAACTAACCTAGTCAGTATCTCTGCAAGTCAATGTCTCGCTCTCTTTTAAAATTCAGATAATATATTATTTTTACCTATAAAAATATGAAGTAATCGAAGACAAATTGTTTGGCATCCCCACATGTAATACACCTACTCTGACTTACAAGAATATATCATATCTAACATGCAAACAAAACCTAGCTGAAAAATCATTGCATCCATACCTCTATACAGTAAAGTATACAGATTCGTACTGCTTCTATCAAAAATAATGGTTTAAAATGTCGTAAGACAATATATATAAATCTTCTACATAATAAACAAAGTTCTATAACGGTGGTGGAGGTGGAGGGACATGAGACTTTGCCATTCCCACCCATGCTACTATGCCAACAGCAAGTACAATCCAACCAAATATGTCATACTTCAAATCGCTATTTTTCTTCTTCTTTGAGCCCTGCAAAAGCAACATTCAAATTAAGCTTCCATACAATTTGCCAAACAAGACGAATTCCACACAGCTGTGCATGTAGAAATTAATTTGTCCCATGAAAATAATAATCCATAACCCTCGTATACATCATAATAAGATGGCCCAGGTAAATTACATAGCCTTCCAAGCATAATGAAAACAAGTCAAACTGCTCAAATATTATGCAATAGACCTCTAGGAGCATATCAATCTAAATCTCAAGCATTTCACACTGCAAAAGAACTGAAAGCACTCTACTATTCTAACAGACCACTTGTCTGGTATCAAAAATCACTGCAAACTTGGATTATTCCAGATTCCAATCACTTGAAGATTGTCCACATCCGAAGCTCTTGGCATCTATTCTTATTCGCAACTGCTACTATTGGTAACTATCTGCCTAAAGTTTTAGTTCAGGAAGTGCCATCTGTTAATGATTTGTAGCTGCATGAGAGATCATTCTCACTTGTGTTATCAGCTAGGTTTCTGAAGGTGATTGACTACCTTTTGTATGGTGTAAATGTGATGGATGTTGAGTTATATGCTTCTATCGTGGATTTCTGTCGTCAACCCCTCTTCCTTCTGCATAAGAAGCTGTTACCTTGTGTTTGATGGCTTTGAGGTAAAAAGGCATATTATATGAGGTGGGGTGGAAATACCCGACTCTTTGGCTATTGTATGTTCAAGCTATGTCTATATTATGTTTTTTTGCTTTATTCCATATTCACATATCATCCTGTGAATTGAGCTCTAAGGGGTGACTCATGGGTGATCGATTCTTGAATTTATGATTGTTGTTGTGTATAATGGCTGACCCCTTGTATTCTCAACAATGCCTCTTCAGTTTTCAGGGAAACCTTCTCATCATTGAAACATGGCAAAACAAAGCCTTTAAAAGGTCAGCATGTATTATTATTGTGAGTTTGTACTTGTAAGGACCCCTTGTGAGTCGTCTTTTTTATATATAAGTAAATTTATTATAATTGTATATCATTTAACTTAATGCATAATCCAATCAAGAATAATTTATTTGTAAGTTATGAGATTAATGTTATTTCAATTATAATTCTGATTTAGAAGGAATGTTGAGATACAGCAGATCGCTTTGAAACCAAACACAACAGTCTTACTGAAGGTTTTTAGGGATCCAAGCCTTAAGCCCATCTTGGACATGTCCTCAAGGCATTTCTTTGGGGACACTGATCCTTACCCATTTCAGAATAACCAGTTGGCTGGATTTAAACAGGTCTTTCCTTTATTGTATAGGGTTCATTTCTTCTAGTTCGTAATTATAATGGTCTGCGCATGGTGCTATTGAAATTAATAGATGATATATGAAAAGGAAGGTACTTACCTCAGCGAAACATAAATCTAATTTGTTAAGAGAATGTCAACTGTGCTGTTGTATGTATTTTTGTATCCGCTTGGTTATATGGGACACAGATGCTTTGTTTATTGATATCCTTCGGCTAGTGCGCTGTCTGCAAGTTATCGGCGGTATCATTTCTATGCCACAGTATTACAAAGTTCCTTTGCTTCTGTTTATTTCTGCTCGTGATGATGATTGTTAATCCTTTGATGTCTTGGTTCTATAGTTGTTATCCCTGAGCCTAATGATGCGATGAGGGACATCGTGTCATATCACGAGGGGCCATTTGAGATGTCGTTTGGTAACCATATTCTGTTCAATATTTTATCATTGCCACTGTGGACAGTTCTTTTGCCAGCATGGATGGTCTGAATACTTTGATCCATCCATGGCATTTATCTGCCGTCTAAAAGAGATGGACGAATTTACTTTAAACTGTCTTGGACTAAGTGTTACAAGTCTGTTTAGTCGTTAATATAAAATAATAATTATATTAGTTTATCCATTTAAAAATGAAATACATTAATTTGTTTATATATATATATATATATATATTTATTTATTTATTTATTTAAATGAAAACTCATTTATTGTTTATTTTATTTAAATATTAATATACAATATATTGAAATAATGAAGTGTATTTATTTATTTAAATAAACTATAAAATAAAAAGGTTTATTTATATTATTAAATAAAGAAAATCTCATTTATATATAGGGGTTATCACAGTACTCACAGGGGTGTTTGGTGTGGCTATAAGGTTCATAGAACAGAGATAGTTCAACATATATCATTCTCTGTATTATCACCGTGTGTTGATAGTACAGTGATAATCTTCGTTGGTTCAGCGTTACATATCTCTCTCTCAGTGTATTCATTGTCTGACAAGATCTTTCTTTTCTCATGATTTGGGTGATTCATATGCGTAGTTCATACTCATAGAGAAAGATTCTCTGTAGATGTCTGTTATGAGATAACAAGTAGTTCATACTCTATAGAGAAATATTCTCTGTAGATGTCTGTTATGAGAAAACGAACTTGATTAAGAAGTCTTTCAAGGGATCTAGCTTGTAAAGCTTTGTACTGGAAATTTTGGTTACTCAACAAAGGGATCTATTTTTTAAGTGTGGCTGGGTTTTTATCTTGAGTAGGAGAATTTTCCCAGGGTAAATAATCATGTCACCTGTTTGTATGCTTTTCTAGTTTTCCATATAATTGAAATATATTATTCTGATTCAAAACATCAACACCATCATCCTTGGTGACTATCACAGTTGGAAACTTTGAATATCAGAGGTTGCCAGAATGTACAAGAGGCCAAAGTAACAAGAAGCTATGAAATCAAAGCCAGGTCACTATCACACAACAATATTTAAAGTCTAATGTTATTTATAATATTTGGTACTAATCTTTAATGATTTTATGCCTTGCACGCTATTTTCCACGGCAACATGTCCCCTAGGTTTTTTGCAGAGTTGCCGGAAACTCCTATATCCTTCCTTGGGCGCACTATCCTCATATCCATTCTGGAAATTTATCTGATACTGCCCAAATAGATGTTGAATATTGTACCCATGTCTGCCTAAAAAAAGTTGATTTTCCAAGCATGCCAAATACTACATAATTTGATTTTTATAAGACATGGCGTAAATCTTCCCAAATTTAATTTCAAAAACTTAATTAATACAATTGTTTTAAAAAATGGTATAAACAAAACCCGCACCAAATGAGAAAGACAAATAAAATGTTTTTCTATTCTGCAACCCATTTTGTTGGGTTATCTTCTAATGCAACTCTACAATTTTGGCATATTGTAAAGTGTTAAATTAAGTTATAAATATTTATGTTGCATTTATGTGTCAATATTGTTTTTGAAGTAATGACAGACTCCTCTAATAACTTATCAAATTGCATTGATGTCCGTTGTGGGAATTTGTTGGTTTTTCCCTATCTTTGCTTGGTGACTCACACTGCTGTATTTGGGCCTTACATTGTTATATCTTTTGATTTGATGTACAAGGTTTCAGGTCCTTTCAAAACCTGTTTTTACTTAATCAAAACTTACCAAATTGCATCAAATATGTGTATGTGAGATTTATTAATATCGCGTCCAGCCTTATCCATATTGGAAATCTTAAAAAATAGTGTTATCATCAAAACTTATCAAATTGCGTCAAATATATGTGTATGTGAGATTTATTAATATCGTGTCCAGCCTTATCCATATTGGAAATCTTTAAAAATAGTGGTATCCGTAACCAATACTGTATCTGTATTTCTATCCATATCTATATCCATGCAACTTTGGTTTTTTGACTTGTTCCCCTATCAGAGATGAAAAGGGACACGAGAACATTTTCCCCCCTCACCCATGTCGTCCCCAAAGAGTCCAAATTGGGGGTCATCCCCAAAATGCCCTTCTCTGGCCAATGGAAACAAGGGGATGCCAATCAGTATCGAGGACAACGAGGTCGTCCCTTGTCCCCTAGTTTTCAATCGGGATAGCGCAAAAGGCCAAAAAGTCAATTTTTTTAAAGTTTTGTTTGACCACGCCAGTCCACATGGCTTCTAGATTATATTAAAATAATGGAAATCCTATATTCACTATCAAAACACTAAAAGTGCATGTCCTCTTCTCATTTGTAGTTTTCTCAAAGTTGCCAAGAGGAAAATATAGAGCAGCAACAACAGTGAGGAAAGATTGGAATTTTGGAGTTGCAAAAAGAGCTTCAGTTTTCACATCTTATTCATTCCAGGTATATATTTCATTCTCTTTTTTTCATCACATAGAGAGGGCATTTTGAATGAAGCATTGAAATATTTTGTTTTTAAATAACTTGCAGCACTATATTACATTGCAAAATTTGAAAATATGAGCAGCAATGAGAATGACTATGAGGGAAGTAGTGATACCATAGATGTGGCTATGGAAGAAACTCAATTATCAAAGGAAAAGACCTAGTTCTAGGGCAGCCATAGGGCGGTCTGCAATTAACGTAGATGTTCATAGAGAAGATGTAGCAACCTCAAATCTATTTGAGTGCCCTTCTCAAGTCCTCTAAAAATATGCCAAAGGCCCATTCAACCCAAAGAAACCTCTCCTATAATTTGCCTCAAGAGTGGACAAGAATATTTAAGAAATTTGAGGGGTAGTAGGGAATGGGAGTACCATATATGTCACAAGCATTACTTTGTGAGCTACACTTGTATATTGCCATCTTTTAAAGGAGTCAGGATGCAAATTGATTACACAAGAGGAAAGAAATGAGGCTACTAGATTACACATGGAGGGGGAGGAATTGAAAATGGGGAGTCCAATAGAGAATGTACCAGCCAATGCCTGTCAGTAGCACAACCCCCACAGCCACAACCACTACTAGAAGAGGAAAGGGAAAGAAAACTAAAAGAAAAACAAATGTTGCTGATTTGTTTAATGTGGCTGCAAAAGAGAAGGCTGAAGAGTCTATTGGTAGATTACTTTTTGCTCATGGTATACCATTCCATGTGTCATGTTCCTCATTTTATAAACAAATGTGCAAAGATATATATGTTGCTGGTCCTGATGGGACTCTAAATTTTGGCAAATTTTAGAGCTGCAAGCACCATGGCAAAGGGAAAATCTTTAGATCTTACCCACTACCAATATGTTTCAAACCAATAAAAGTCATGATGAGAATGGAGGGAGACACTATAATTATTGAAATTGATGACTGGACTGTCAGACTGTGGTTTGTTTTTCATGGAATATTGATGGTGAACTAGTATGCCATACTGGCCCAATCACTTAATGGTGGGAGACACTATAATTATTGAAATTGATGACTGGACTGTCAGACTGTGGTTTGTTTTTCATGGAATATTGATGGTGAACTAGCATGCCATACTGGCCCAATCACTTGTGTTGAATACTTGAGTGCTAACAAAGCATGAGAAATGTTGGATGAGTTATCTGCTGAAGCTTTGGAACAAAAGGTTAAAGAATATGGTATAACTGCTTCCAATACAAAGAATTTCCTTTCAAATCCATATCCATTCAGTCTCATATTTGCAATGGTCAGGAGTGAGAAAGGCTGAGCAATTATTAAAGTGTTATACTGTCACAATAGTGCTACAGTCAGAATAAAAACATATGAACGACAGTACTTGTAAGACCATGTATATGTGTAAGTCTGTTGACAGAATGAGTACTCCCAGATCTACAGGGGTAAATCATATGTGCAGCAATCAGAACCATAAAAGTAATTGCAGAAGAGATATCACTGTTTGAAAAACGATTAAGATACGTACAGGAATCACACAAATAACCCATAAACAAATGACACATTCACAGCGGTATTAATCTCAATAGCAGTGTTGATGGTAAGACTTATACAGCAAAGACACTTGTGCTGCAATGACAGTATTTCATCATTATGTAGCAGCATTAAAGTTCCAAACAGGTGACTAACAATGTCCAAAGTCGTATGTGATGCAGGAAGCAGTAACACATGCCATCCAGGATTACAAACGCTGAAGACATACAAAGGGGCAATAATGAAAAGGAATCTCCAAATGTTTGAAGATAACCGGCAACAATGATATACCAAGTCATGAAGAGAAGCCACCGTAGACTCTATCCAAATGTACTAGCGGCAATGTATTAATATTCAAATAAGCAGTAATTATCTACAGGAAATGCACTCAGGAATCCCCGTGAATGCTGCTGGAGGTCCGTGTTTCATCTGAAAAGGGTTACAGAGGGTCGTCAAATGTGCAATAGGTGTTTCCGTCAACATTCCAACAACTTGGATAACACAGTAATGGTGAAGGCTCGATAACTACTGAAGTTAACAATTATCAAAAACAACACTTTCATATTTGTGAGTCAGAGATATTAAGGTGAAATGGTTTTTCGAAGATACTGGGTGAACCAGAATTCACATATCATGTTGCCCAAAGAAATATTTCCACCGATTAAAGTCAGAGTAAAGGCTACAAAATATTAATAAAAGTAGTTAGTTAAAATTTTAAAGATGCAATTTATGAAGAGCAAGGATTATTTTAATATTATTGGTTATAATATGAAGAGATACATCTATTCGGATTTATCCTTTCAAACAAATATAAAGATAGAAGTTATTTGGAGCAAAAGAAATATTCAGATATTTGGACATTCACATCCATATTCTCGAGACAGTATTTTATATTTATTAATGTATGTAGGGATAAGGCGTAACATTATGATTTTGTAATATAAATTCCATTATTTTATTTTTATAATAAAATAAAATGTTCTTTGTTTATTCTTAAAGGCATGGAGATTTAAACTGTAGATGAATCGTTCTTTGTAATTATTTTTTGGAATCTGTATACAATTTAAATGTCGGATAAGTGGACATGGTCATTTAGCATTTTAAATTCAATCATCATAGATACTGTGAAATATTAAATTGCTTCCGAATCTGTGTCCAGTTTGTCTCCCTACTAGAGGAGTTAAAGCTCAATCTAGACTAATTTAAGATTGTGTATATATTTAATCTGTCGCATCTTGATTATTTAATTGTTGGTAGTAAACTGTGTAAAACATATAAAGTTGTACGTGAAAATTCAATAAAGTTGACTCTATTTCCCGGATGAGCAAAGGCACTAGTCTTTTTATTATTAAAGTCGGAAAATCTGTAACTTCCTACAAGCATCAAATTAATTATTATTCAATTATACAAAGCATTCAACCATTATTCGGCATCCAGTTTTCATTTTAATTGAGTTTGAGGACCTTGCCAGCTGGAGAACTCTAGAAGTTTGTAGTCGCTATAGAAAAGTCTTGAACTAGACAATCAACGTTTGAGGTGAAGGTTTACCCGCCTGGGTGTAGCGGAGCCTGAAGTGCAAGGGAATCAAAAAGTATTCCCGTTCGTTGGCCAAAATTGATTGAGAAGTGCTATCGGGAAAGTGGCAAGCTCTTGGATTTCCAATCTGCGGTTTTGGGAAACAACAGGTGCATCATTTGTGCCACCTAGAGAGACAAAACTATGCAGCATTGTCCTTGATAAACAACATTCAAATGTAAGCAATTTCATGGAGTATATGAGACAAACATGGATGAGTGATGGATGGTCTATCATCATTGATGGGTGGACCGATGAAAAACATTGGCCACTCATCAATCTTATTATCACTAGCACAGCAAGCTCTCCTTTTATTAGAGCTATTGGTACAGGCAAAGGAAGAATGCATCCTTCCAATTTCAGATTTTTAAGGATGTTATAGAAGAGGTTAGACCTTCAAATGTTGTGCAAGTAGTCATTAATTCAGCCCAAGTGTGTAAGCCAGCTAGAATGATGGTGGAGAGTACTTGTAGACACATTTTTCAGACCCTATGTTGTGTACATGCATTGAATAACACCTTAAAGTACATTGGAAAATTTGATTGGATAAAGGATAGGGTATCTAAGGCTAGAGATGTGCAAAAGTTTATTTGCAAACATCATAGGTCTTTTGCATTATTTAGGACATTTTCAAAAAAATAATTCCTCAAGCTTGTGGAGAATAAATATGCAAGCTACTTCATTTTATTTGAGAGGATGTTTGAGGTCCAAGAGGCTTTACAATCCATGGTGGTCAATGCAGAGTGGAATAGATGGCATGAATCAAGCACCCTAAATGGAAGAAGTGCAAAACAAAAAATCTTGGATGATAATTGGTGGACTACAATGAGGTAAGAAACTTAGAATTGTTATAGCTGATTTGATAAAATTATTTCCCATTTTAGCATTTGCTGATTTTATTATTTAAGAATTAACAGTTTTAAAACTATGATGTTTCTCACTTGTAATTGCTTGCATTTGCAATTACATTTGCCCCTTCATTGACTCTATTGTGCGGGTCATTAAATATGTTGATACTAACTCTCCTAGCCTTGGAGAGATTTTATGAGACTTTTGACAACATGCTTTGGCAGATCAAGATGTTATTCATGCCAAGGACCCTAACTTAGGGTTTTGTGAGGAGCATCTTAAGCCCATTGTGATGTGAAAGTGGAACATTATGAATACTCCACTTCATATGGAAACCTATGTTGTCAATCCTAAATAGTCTACGCCAAGGCCTAGGAGAGTGTCTCCATCTAGGGATGAGGAGGGGAGTCTCAATTCTAAGACCTCAACGTTTACAATTCAATTTAAATATGAAATAGAAAGCTTCAAATTTGATCTCTTCAATCTTCAATGATCATTAATCATTTTTTTGACATTTGCTAATTTAATATGTTTTTATTTGTTCAACTTAGGTGAAGGAGGGCTTCTTCAAGGCCCTTACAGAAATGTTTTAACGACAGAGATGTTGGTACTCTTTAAGAGCAACGACTTGACTTTGTCAACTTTCATGGTCCGATTTTTGGTAGGCTAGAGGCAAAGACAAATAGAGCTACAGTAGCTCAAAGGGGACCCTATTGGATGTTGGACATGGCATGATAAAAATACACCCAAGCTAAGAGTTTTTTTCATTCGTCTTCTTTCACAAGTTGCAAGTTCCTCTACTACAAAGAGGAATTGGTCCTTATATAGCTTCATCCAATTAGTGAAGACGAACAACCTTACCTCTAAAAAATCAAAGAACTTAGTGGTTGTTCATTGTGTATTACGGCTAGGATTGGCAAACTCCTCACTATCATCAAACTCTACTATTACATTGGGATGTTGATCTCGAGGATGCTACGTTGGTAGAGGAGGATGAAACACCTCATGGATTGCTTGGGGTTTCATTGGATGAGGACCCTCTGCCTACCCCTACTAGTGACTCAGAGGATGATCATGACATTGATTTTGATTTACATTTAGATTCGTAGAGGATAGCCATATATTCGGCATATACTATATGCAAATACATTATCAATTTTGATTATTATGAACATCTGGTTATGGAGTTAAGATCTATGTTATTATCAAGGTCACTGGGAGACAGGGAGACTTGGTCTGGTACTAGTACAACAATTTTTCAAATAGAGGAGAGATGGGGGTGCTTGGAGAGAGCAAATTATTTTTAAAAAGTTTAAAGAGTCTAATACTAAATACAAAATAGTAGTATTGTATAACTAAAAGACTAAAGTAAATAATAAATAATAATAGTAATGTCATTAATATAGAGTCAAATATTTCAAAACTCAAATAATCACATTATTGTATCTCATAGTAATACTTGTTTTCCGAATATTGCATATGATCATCATCATATCAAATTATTAATCGCTGAGATTATCATTATATATTCAAATTTTAAATTCAAAAAAGTATAGTTTCATACTAAATTGCCAATATGAAAACAAAAATGAACAAACTTTTTACAATAAACAGAAAAGAAATCTATCTAGTACCACTATGTTAATGGTTTCAAATTGATAATCACTGAGATTATCATTATATATTCAAATTTTAAATTCAAAAAATTATAGTTTGATGCTAAATTGTCAACAGAAAACAAAAATGAACAAACTATTTACAATAAACAAAAACCAGAAATCTATCTAGTACTAGTATGTTGATGGTACTATCATCTACTCCACAAGGTTGTGATCATCCATCTCAAGGTCTTTAGCTATCAAGCTCTCCAAAACATCATTTAAATTGTCATTGGTCTTAATTTTTGCATAAAATATTAAAATGAGGGCTAAAAAAATAAATAACTTAATATTATAATTTACATTTATTTCTATCAGGAGACTTCGGGGAGACTCAATTTTCAGATTAGGAGACTGGGAGACTTCAAGAGACTTCATCATGAAGTGTCCAACCTTTTTAGAGGTCTCTAGAGATGCAAAAAGTCTCCAAGACGCGTCTTTTTGGGGGCAGACTAGTCTCCGCATAACCATGAGTATTTTAGATGGACTACTCTTTATGTCATTTTGATTTCATGCATGATACTGGAAGCCTTTGGGCATTTTGCTACATGTACACAATATATATTACAATTAAAGTACTTAGTATCTGAATTTTGTTAATTTCAGTTTGTTATGTTATATGCATTGAGCTTCTAAAATGTCTATGATGAATGGTTTATCAACGTTATGATATGCACATTTGAATTTTGTCTCTATAAAAATTCCTTATGTTTTTTATCGTCCTCCCGTAAGGTCCCATCCTTACATTTTGGCTTCAGCTCGTACCCATATCGAAAACACGCCCCTATCCCCTAGAACAACCAATCCTAGAAACTTCATGGAGCAGGGCTTGCAAGGTTAACTATTTTTCTTGTTGCTAATTATTAGACATTCCATTTTTTCCAATCTATACTACTTTGAGCCCTCAAAACTATCATTTCCCATGAGTTCTTTAAGTGAGCTCGTGATACAATTGCATTGTAGCTTTTCTATTGTGTACAAAAGGCCAAGGTAACAAGAAACTATGAAACCGAAGCTTGAGCACTATCTCACAACAATAATTAAAGATCGATGGTATTTATAATATATGGTAATAAACTTTAATGATTTTGTGCCTTGCAAAGTTACCTGATTTTCTTGTTGCTAACAACTAGCCATCCCATTTTTTCAAATATTGCTTTGAGCCCTCAAAACTATCATTTCCAATTAGTTCTCTAAGTGAGCTCATGATACAATTGCATCATAGTTTTTCTATTGTTATTTCCATTAATTTAGCTTGTTTGACAAAATTGTCTTTCAAATACCACAATTTTGATAAATAATTGGACAGTATAACTATAAACTACAAAAAGGACTATCGGATTTGAAGTTTCTCTTGTTACATGCAAGCTTAGTGATTTGTCAACTTAGGTTAATTCTAGTAATTAGTTATAGGAACCATTTTTTCAGTCACAATGTATAACCAAAATGCCTATAAGAACCTTCTAGTGTGCCTAATTTTATATTTTCTTTAGGCCAATTGCCTTGATTTCTGGTGCAGCTTCAAACTGATTATAAGTTGTTGCCAAGAGAATTTAAACACCTTAATGATAGACCATGGAATTCCACCAAAAAACATTTTTTAGACAAATGCAATACAATTCAAAATCCATAGCTCTTTATTGATCCCATGTCCTACAGTTTGTGCTTGAATTTTTATTTTTTAAATGAAGGCAAAAAATAATGAGAATTCCATATGTTTTCATACTCAGTTCTCACAATAATTAGACACAAACACCATTTTAAAGTACAATTATTACCTTCAAATTAGAAGCAGTGGATGAACCAGAAGCAAGAGTCTGCGGACTAAACATTTGTTTATGGACTTCCAAATGCAATTCAGGAGCCTGCAAAAGCAAATATCATCATAAATTCAAATCGCAATAGGACACGTCCCTCCAGAGCCCAATAATATGTCTTACCGTGGAGAAAGTAATCCAAGTTTATCCTAACAACACAACAATTAGATAAATAAGCTTCACAGCATCCAACAAAATTGATACATCACGGAACCAGTAAAGAAAAATCAAGTTATTAAACCCATAGTTACCAGGGAACACGTACATGTACTGGTACAGGAAATGTGGAGGGCAGAAGTGTGTCAATTTCAAAAAAAGTTGAGACAGGTTCTCTCTCTCTCTCTCACACACACACACACATATTGCTTCAAATACTTACATATTTGGAATTTAATAAGGATCTTTTCTAAAACCAAAATTATTAGTAAACTATTATGACAAATATAAAAAATTACATGTCTATTGATGTATTTGTTAAGTTCATTTAACTTTTGTCAACCACAAATCAGCAGTCTCAGAAAATCTAGTGTAATTATTGTGATAATTAGAGAAACCTCTTTAGGAAGTTTCCTGATTTTCAAGTGATTCTTATAACAGATGTATAGGGACATAAAGAAAATTTATCCGCAATCTCCCAATGTCTCTAAGACAGGGATGTGTTTCCAATACAAGACATCAGCACCAAGGGTCAGGGTACGAGTCTCCTAGCAACCAATCTGACGACACTCTCACAACAATTCACCAAGTATGCACACACTATTCTAAGACACTTAAGTATCAGCTTGTAGATCAATCTAAGTAACACACAATTCAACAATTCCATCTACAACCAAACAATGGTAGAAACCACTGATTTCAAAAAAGCATGACCCATCCAAGCACATCAAATCAAATTTGCAATCCATTGTGAGCTCTCTAGGAAATTCAACAGTCATTTTAGATTTTCAGCAAAGAATATCAGCAAAAAGGGTTTTGAAAGCAGTAAAGGAAGCATCATTGATACTGTGGATATTGTAGCCTGAACAAAGAATCACTTTCAAACCCAAATTGGCTGTAATAAAAAATTGTTCAAGGAAACAGAACTCATTTGAGTGTATAATGGTAATAGATATAACTATTAGGCGATGATGACAAATTTCAATGTTCTTTAAACCAAAATGGTGAACAAATAAAGTATGTAGAAAATGCAATTTGCTTTTTCTCCAAGCCATCTCTGCAAAGTGCAATCCATCCTCATTCTCTTGAGAATCTTACTAAGTGTCTTTGCAATCTATGGACTCTAATAGTAAATGTATCTAGGGAGAAAAAAGAAAAGTAATGAGCTTCAAAAAGTAATACATTATTCTGTAAAAAAAATGGGTTTTGAAATTCAGACAATTAAAACCATGTCTATTTTGGTAGACTTGATGAGCATTTAGATTCAAAATAAAATCAACAAGCTTTGTGTGGGTGTCTGATTTAGTTGTTCTCAAATCAAGGATGTCTTACACATAAACACTTTCAACTCTGGAGCATTCCTCAACTCAATTAATGCTATGACCATTTGCAAAACTGCATTCGCATCGTTGAACATAATTCAATGCCAGACAAGGCCCACAGAAATACAAAACACTGCACCTCATCTCTAACACTGTTATCATATGTATAATGCCCAATTGTATAGATGAGTTATTGTTGGCAACTTGTAGGAAAATTATATAATTGGATCAACAAGTTTATCTTCTAGACTGGTCTATTTGTTCATCTAGAAGTTGACATTTGTACCCTTCCTGGGACCCACACGGATCAGACCCAAAATCAATTAACATGTTATAGAAGTTGTATCCTGTAAGGCCCATATACCAGAAATTTCAATGTTAACAATACAAACATGCAGCCTGTTCTTGTTTCTATACACCACCTAGCGCAACTAAGATATTAATTGGTGTTTACTTCAAGAAAATCTTAAAAACAGGGAACAATTACTCATAAACACCTGTCCTATCACCACAGGAAATTTTGGAATAAGATTGCCCTCCATCAAATTTGTTGACAAAATTGCCGTACCACATTGCAGGGAGATGGATTTATCCTACACAAACCCAGAGCACTGATACGAAAAGGTCCAGTCTCAACAATTATATATACTATGCCCTACTGCAATTCTAATCCCCAGGATCCACCCACTACATAGCGATGATTTTAATTTTCATCAACTCTAACATACAAACTCTCAAGGATGCTTTATTTCTAATCACACTCCAGTACAACTGAGAGAATTCTGACTGGTGCCTCAAAATAAAAATCCTGAAAACAAGGAATATTTGCTAAAAATGCACAGAAACATTGGCATGAATCCTAGTGGAAAATAGTATCCTTTGCACATTAGTAGGGGGTTCTCAAAATGGTTTTTGAAAGCAGGATTTGTCTTGTCCTATACAAACTCGTGAAGGTGCTTACATGACAAGGTTACTGAATTAAGAAGAAAACACACATCAATTTGTTATCAAGCCTCGACAACAAACTTTAATGCAATTGTCATGTCTAGCATTTCTATGATGCATGCATTGCAATCTCATAGGGCAAAAAACCAGTATATAAAATGCTCTGAAACTCAAGGATTGTCATGACACTCGTAGGCACACCATTTTAAAATTTTAATTCAACGTCCAAGATTTCTCCCCCACAAATATAGTGTTAAATTTTCAGACCATAGTAAGCAGACTCTGCACACAAAATTATCAAAATAATATTGTAATTTTTAGTATAATGGTCATGTAACTACTCTTATTTTAAGTCAGTTTTTAGTGACCTGTTCTTTAGGTTGTTTTGTTTAATTTAGTAATTTCTTTCTATATTTAGTTCATCTTAGAAGTATTCCTCTCCTTTCTTTAATATTGAATGGCATCATTCAATTACAATTTCAATGTATCAAAGCAGAGGTTGGTTTTTGGTAGACTTTTCCATTTAATTTGTGACTTGATTGCCTGAAAAAATTGGAGGAAATTTCTACTAGTCTTTGGTCAATTTTTTAAAACAAAAATCAAAGTTTTTTTTTGGGTGGATTTTTCAATAGAATAAAAACTTGTGGCTTTTACTAAAAATTTCTTACGTAAATTTTTAGAAGATTTTTTGCTCAATTTTTTTAAAACAAAAATCATGGTTTGCATATTTCTTTACCATCTCTTCACCAAAAAAATAACATTTTTTAAAGATCTACAAGTGTTCTCTATTTCTGTGACCAAGAGTTTCTGGTTTTTCTGATCTCATTGGATTTTGCACATTTTTTTCCCAAAAATCATTAAAGTATTTTACATAATATTTTCCCAAAAATCGTGGAGGTTTTTTTCATGATTTTTTTCTCAAAAATTGTGGCTTTATTTTGCTGCTTTTTGACAGATTTCAGACAAAACCATGAATTTTTCAACGTTTTTCTAGAAAACGAGGGATTTTTACTATGTTGCATGGGTATTCATACACATACCCCTGGAATATGTACTGAGTACTAGAATACATACCAAAGTACCAGGTACTTGGTGGGTACTCAATGGCGAGCGTCATAGCTAAAGGACCTTAGTTTAGATTTCTGATTTTGGTTCCAGTTTTTTGTAACCATATTAGCTTGTTGTTTATCAAAGCTTATTTCAATTTGTAATCACTAATCTATTTGAAACTTTGAATCAAAGATTGTATGACATTTCAATTTGTGTATTTAAATCTTCCAAGTTAATGTTCTAAAGTAGACTCTATCATTGTTCTTGTTTTGAAAATTCAATGTCATATTTTCAGATTTTCTATAAAATATTTAATTATACTTTTAAATAATTGACATACCCGAAGTATGTGTCTCCTATTTAGAAAAAATAACCATACCCATAACCATCTCCAAAATACCCAAGTACCCTTGTCTCTGTGCAACCTTGGTTTTGATGATTGTCTCACAAAATCATGTGTGACTTCAGCATCACATCTAGGTTTCGATGACTGTACCATGAATTTGTGATGCTGTTTTGAGCAGCTTCTTATGGCAATTTTTGGCAAAATCCTGGTTTTGAGTTTTTTGCCAATTTTTTATCCACAAAAATTGAATTTTTTTATCAAGTTGGAAGGCACTCAATTTGTTTTTGTTCTTGGTCATATGGGTAAGTTCCATAAAAAGCAGTTGGCTGATCAGAAGTCCAACCAGGGAGGGTCTCAGTGACAAACTCATGTCACAAAACCTTTTGACTCATCAACCTTCAATGTATTCATGCCCATTTGACTTACAAATTGTGTCAAGTCTTCTATAGCTTTAGTTCTCAACCGCTTCCATTATGGAAGCATCTTGTAATTACTTATTTATGGAGTATTCATCTCCTTTCTGTAATATTGAATATCTCAATTCACCATCATTTCAAAAACTTCAAAAATCATAATTGCAATGTAGATAAAATGAAAACTTCTAACAGTGTTGTGGCCCACAAACACATTGCAGAACAATGGAAACAGCAAATACTCACAGATCCATATCTTTTGTATTAAAACTGAAAGAGTTACAATACAATAGTTCAACACTCAAATATGCATTTTTTGTTTGGTCTCTCAACCTTTCTTATTTCACTGGTATGCCCTAGATGTTCATTATGGAACCTCCCTATCTCAATAGGCTGGGATAAAATTATAACTAAAATAAAATATCAACTAAAGCCAGAAAGTGCCTCATTTGAAAGAACTCTCAAAATTTAGGATCAACTCTAAACGTAAGAAAAGCAAACCAATTGCTTTTACCATAAGAAATTGTCAATTGAAGATATTTGCACCCAACTAAAGATACCAAAAGCTACAAAAGTTAAGTGCACCTCGATTAAGAACTACCAAGCAACAACTACAACACTACCTCTTTGCAAAAAAGGTGTTCTCTACCAAACCCAACCTCCCCCTCACTATTTTAAGTTTCCATTTTCAATAAGGCCTTATCAAAACATTATGCCACTACTGCTTATGTCGATGACCATGCTTGTGTCGTGTGATCTTAACTTCTTACATTTACTTCTTGTTTCCTAGGAGATTTTATATTTTGCATGTTAGTCCTCAAGTCATAAGATTAAGACATGTCATAGTCTAGAGCAATCCTATGTTTACCTTGGCCGATATTACCAAGGGATCCCCTTTATAATCTCATTATGTTACACAAGTAATATATTATTTGCATCCTTTCATAGAATAGCATTATTCTTTCATAGCCGACATCTCTTGTGCTTTCATTAAGTGCCTACATCATGGGTGGCTTTAATCTTCAACTAGTCTTGCATGGTATAGAGCATTTTGTACCAACTCTTACAAATGTAAAAACACAATTGCATGTATTTTCTTAAAGAAGCATAGACAAATCTAGGTCATTTGTCATGGCCTTTAATGCCTCTTTAATGGACCTCTTCTTTTTCTTTGCAACCCCATTGACACAATCAGTTCCTTCTTGATCCTCCCATACCAAGAAAAAGCAACTAAGTCCTACTTAATACTTCTACCAACTTGATTTTCCACAAGTGCTTCCTAAGTTTTAGCATTTATTAAAATAAAGACAAGTTTTATTAGAGGACAGTTCAATAAATGGAACATAGTAAGCGTTACCTGCCAAAGAAGTTGTTGGCATAGGTCCACACATCTGAATGAATCAAATCAAGAAACCTTTTGATTTGTGCTCACTACTAGGGAACGTAATCTTGGCATGTTAAGTATAACCCTTGCACACTCATGTCATTTCTCTCTTGAAGTTCAAAAATTCCTACATCCATGCATCAGAGGTAATGCTCCAAAGTGCAAGTGATCAAGTCTCTTGAGCCAAAGCTCACATAGATAGTTACTATCGTGCACCAAGGCTATATGTTTGATGGGATCAAAAGGCAACCCATGAAGGTCACTTTCTTGCATACCTTTGCCTTCTCTATCTTTATGTTCAACAATTCCTATGTGGTTTCCTTCATCAGAGGTAATGCTTGATAATGCAAATGATCAAATCTCTAGTGCCAAAGCTCACATGGTTAAAGGCTCTATGTTTGATATAATCAAAAAGCAACCAATGTAGGCCATTCTCTTGCATAACTTTGGCCAAAACTCAACCAAAATCCTAGATACAAATCTCCTGCAATGGCTTGTTGATCATCAAAATCAACCGCATTTAATTAAGGCATGTGGCAAGAAAAAATCTTGCCCCTATAATTGGATAAGTGGCATCACCAAGCTACTCTTGTATAACTACCTCCTCTTCAAGAATGTTAAAAGTATTCTTTTTGAAGATCGTGTGTCTCGATGCTCCATTGTCTATTCACCATCTTACATCAAAAACGATGTCAGTAGAGGCATGACAACATGGAGAAGGTTGTTTGGAGCCTAGATAATAATCATCCCATTGTTGAAGCTTTTGCGAACCCTAAAATTTAGGGTTTCTACCATCATTGCTTACTATCCAGGTTCTATTCATGATACTAACAAGCATAGTGGCCATACCTATAGCATTTGAAACATTTGATGTGGTTCATCTTTCTTCTCTTCGTAAGAAGAACAAGAATCCCCATCCATCCCCTATAACAATTACTAGTTGCTCATATTACCAATTAAGGCGATATTCTAACTACTCTTCAATCATGCTATAATATTCTCCAATCTAGTTTTCTTCCAATTGGAAAATTTCTCAAAAGTGGGAAGCTTATTGCAAGCACGAACAACCCAAACAAACAAGTCTTTATCCCAATAGTAATGAGATGATCTCAAAGATCATCTCATCTTTATAGGCTAATTAATCATCGTGTCTATATCACTCATGCCATAACAAACTTAGAACAATCAAGAATAACTCATTTCCTTCACTAAAGCACTTTAGGCATTCCACTCTATAACCCTTTGCAAGTCTGAATTACTCCAATCGCTAATACAAGTATTTGGAGGATTCCAATCTAAAAACACATATCACCAACAAGATGAACAAATACATCAAAACTGTGTTTATCTTACCATTAAACTAAAAAGAGTTACATTGCACTAATTTCAACACATGCATTATTGATCTCCCTCACTCTCCCCCTCTCTCTCTCTAAAAGAAAAAGTAGTCTAGGGTTTCCCACAAAAAAAGCAATTACTCTACTGCCTGAGCCAAGAGAAAAAGAATAAACTAAGAGAAAAGTGCCTTATTCTAAAAGAAACAGTTCCACTCATAATTTAGAATCCAATTTAAACACTAAGAAGGTAAACAGCATTCTTCTATAAAAAACAAAGAGATCTGCACCCAGCTGAAGATAGGAAAGTGATGCAGGTGCACGACATATCTTCAATTTGATTCTATAGGATAAGGAGTTAGTTTTTTCGAATCAGTTTGTTTTGCTAAAATAGAGAAGGTTAGAGTAATTCTAGGAAATATTATCTGTTTTTCGTGAAAAAGGGGATTCTGATTGTTGGAAATTACAAAGTTTTATTTTTCCTCTTTTCTGTTTGTGTGTCACTTTTTGATATCAGAGCAGAATAATTGAGAGCAAATTGGAGGAGCCAAAACAGGGGGGCTTGCAGCCGTGTCAAGACAATCACAAAGGGTAGACTTTGTCGCAGACAGAATCAAAGATAAGTTTGAGATCTGCAAGATATCGTAAAAGGAAAAGTGGCTGATGTTATGTCTCAGGAGCTGCACACAAATAATATTACATATTTTTTTTGTTTGAGGCTGCTAACAATGAAAGCTGAAATGTCAGATTTCTTTCTGAGAAGGACAAGTTGACAGATCAAGTAATCTGCATTCATCTCGGAGGGGTTTGTGGCTCGTGTCCTCTGATCTGTGGTTGTGTTTGCGTCTGCATAGGTGTTTGTATCAGCATTGGTGCATGTCTGAATCTGCATTGTTTCTTGCATTTCCATTGGTACGTGTGAATTTTTATTTTGTTCAAGAGTATTGTGGGATGAACTTCTACTTTTTTATGTTTTCCCAAATTGTATATTACGTGTGTTGTTCTGAAATCACAAAGGGGAATATTGATTTAAATAAGTTGTTGGTATGCATAGGAGAATGCACTACGATAGATGGGATTGTTGTGAAGATTGGAGATTAGTGGCCCATATTAATCACTCACCATCCAAGTGCAAAAGACTGTAGGTGGTAGATTAAATTTGCAATGGATCCATTTAAGTAGAACTAAATTGAAAAAACGATAGTATCCAGAAGTGAAAACAGAGAGTGTAGAAGTGAAATGTAGATAAAACACAGCATATCGTTTATATTTGGTGCTTTTGATTATTAAGCTGATTTGCTCTTCTTGAGGATCTTAAAAAATAGTGTATACAAAGACGTCTATTTTTCAATCCCAAGCAATGCAAGAAAAGATTTTCTTTGACAAGGGATGGGACTCAGAATTAATGAGCGTGGATTAGGAAGAGGTCTAGGAAGGAAAGCTGCCAATGCAGAAATTCTGGAAGGGAGGAGACGCATGGAGGCATGATTGAAAGCTATGGAACATGCACAAAGAAGAAGAGCTGACATGGGGATGCCAGTGATGAAGAGGTGGAACCTCAAAGATACAAGGAAAAAAAGGAGTCCAAACAAGAATCATTAGAGCGATTCTAGCAGACGGTCCCAAAACAAGGTTGGTTGTGTTGGTTCCAAAAACCACAGATTGGAATCCTAGGAGTCTTGACAACTCGATGCTGGGATATCCAACTGGTTAAGGCCAACTTGACAAGACTGATCAACTCAATCCAAGTTTTCAAAACTTTTTGGTTCTGCAAGGCCAAGGCAGGTATACCTATCTTGAACAAATCACTTAAGTCCAAGATACTTATAGCAAATTGGTTAGAATGCGAATGTAATGAAAGTTTCCCAAATGGCAAGGATTACAGAAAACTTTAAACTTGTAAATAATGAATTAAGGGTAATAAATGAATATATGAATGTTTTAAAATAAAAATACTTATGGATTAATACAACAAATGAATATACTAATTCTTCAAAGGAAAAATATGAAATAATTGTCAATGTATGGATTTCGAATTATGAATGTTTTAAAATAAAAATACTTATGGATTAATGCAACAAATGAATATACTAATTCTTCAAAGGAAAAATATGAAATAATTGCCAATGTATGGATTTCGAATTATGAATAATATAAAGACCAGTGCCAGAATTGATGGGCAAATAGAATCGATATGATAAGTTATAACTTTATTGCACCTTAACAATAAACACTTAAATAATCAAGATGAGATGGATCAAATATATGGACGCAATTTTAAAAGTCTAGAATGTATTTTAACTCCTATGGTTGGGAGACAAACCAGACACAGATATAGGATTAATTAAATATTTCACTATATCTATGATGTTCGATTTTAAAATGCAATAATTGACTCTATCCACACTTTTCTATCATATAAATTATTTATAGAATTTAAAAATAATTAAAAAGGAAGAAACTCTATAATATTTCAAACTCTAAAGATTAAAATTAATAATTATGCTTACAGTTTATGTCGGAAATTAAATTGCACTCGAGACACTCCTTACGGATGATCCATCCAATGCAATTTGACTCCAAAATCGTATATGAAAAATTACTCAATAATTCAACGTCCACAGGCTTAGTTCAAAAATCTATTTCTTTGCCAATGAAAGAATAACATATCAAACTACATATAATATGCAAAAATTTAAAGAATTGTACACGAATATGAACTGTCCCTTTGCTTTAATTACACTCTCCTACTTATAAAGGATCGAGGGGCATTATTAACCATCACACCCTTTTGTAACAAATAACTAAAGAGTTGATATAATTTTGATTTAAAATAATGGGCGGTTTTATAACTGTGTGAATCATATTCATAGGTGTGGCATGAATAGTTTGCTCCATGCGTGAATAGGCTAGAATATTCCGCTCCAATCTTATGCACAGCATCCCTATATACGGAGCTTATCGCTAAGCAACTGAAATATCCCAAACCCAATATTTACTCGATTTCTTTTCCAACAATATATTCCGGACTTAAACATAGGCAGATGTATTACAAAACACAATAGAAACCAGTAGATTTACCAATAGATATTAACATGTTCTTTCTCAAAATAAGATTCAAGATTCAAGCATATGGAAATGCATTACAAACCAACAAAATGAAACCAGTAAACTCTCATAAAACTCCTTAAAACAACGTTATTGCATTAAACAATAGCAATACAATAACCAACATTCAAAATCCAATCTTGAACAAAGTTTTACAGTCAGATTGGAACACTGAGAGAAGAACCTGTAATCGCATACAAGACACATGAAATAGTGTCTACAAGGACAATAGGTTTGTGTCCACTATCTGCCAGCACGAGGGGCTACATCCTCACACTGGCTGAAAGCTGAAGCTTTCTGAATAACTCTCGCAAGAGAGAACTGAAATCTAAATCATAAATCAAGCATGCCAAATGAATGAGTCTCTTCTCCTTTTATCTTCACAGTTGTGACTCTTCGACTCCCTTCACGCTTTTCGTCTTATCTCTCTTTGTCCTTTTTAGCCCACCTTATAATATTAAATTGACCTTTTATAATCTAAGTCCATGCTCTCAAGTCAATTTTAATATTATATAACTATGTCTTTAACTTTTCTAATGTCCCAAAAAGGGGACATTACAAATCTCCCCTCCTTGAAATTGCTTGTCCTCAAGCAATTAGTACTAGGATCCCATACAAATCTCCAGGTAGCTCTATAGCCCAATCTAAAAACAAATCCGGCCACACTGCGAAGCAAGGTGTCACTCTACAACCCATCCATCAACCGGATCCCTGGATCCCATATAAATCTATGAAATAACGTTGCACCTATAGACTGTACAACTCTGATTATCCTCGCCTCCAGTCTCAAACTGAGTAGAACTACAACATCCTCAACAAGCCATAGATACATACTGTCAACACCTAGATCCCAAACCCTATTGTCATGACCAGCTAATATGATGAGGTAGAATTGTATCAAGGCGCTATGTATAACCCAATAGATAGTGATAAGCCGACCTAAATAGATAATGTACGAAACGAGCTGCTCAAAAGCTGAAACTAACATCATGGGCACATCAAAAACCATACTGTCTTCATAAATCTGGAGAACCCCCCAAGTACATAAGTGCTACGAATAAGTATGAAGCAAAAAAACTATTCACTATGATTGAAACATAGGTCTCATCAATACTCCACCAAGATCCAACCAATGGCTGATGTAGGAAATCCATCCAACTTCTGCATGGTGTGAAATCGGGAACCATATCCGGACTGATCAAATGAAAAGCGACAGTAGTCAATTCACCACTCCCATCCTGTGACTAGGTTTCACCATTGGGAACTGCAACTAGATCCAAAATCTTGTAGTCTAGATCGTCCTTTGCATGACAATCAAAAGGACCCTCATTTATCTCAAAAAGAGGATTATCGGAAACCCAATCAGCATCCACTCCAAACATATTGGGTTTTCTATAAGCTGAATATGATCTCGAAATTTGATACTTGGTCTTTTAGGACAACTGTCCAAGTCATAAGTCTATTGAATACTATCAAGTTCTTCAATTACCTCTTGGAAAAACTCTTGCTTCTCTTTACCCTCATGTTCCCAAAAATAATTTGTGACCCTAACCTGATCTTCTGATTTTCGAAAAGACACCTCAATATTATCCAATGCCTCAGGAGCATACTTAAGCTCCCTGTCGAGTTCCATAATTTCATTCCTTTCTTTATTCAACTGATCAACATATATTCCAGCAACCTTAAGAATATAATCCCTATCGGAAAGCAAACACAAATAATCTGACTTCATAGTTTCAAGCGTCATTTTGACTACCTGCAAATCAGCAACAAGCCAAACTCTTTCTACTTCCCTTTGAGCCTTCCTATAGAGATCCTCAACCATCTTGTGAGTGCTGTCATAAGGTACCAAGGATGCCATGACCATGTCCTCACTAATCTTCAACTAGTTTTTTAAGGTATGCATTTCATTGTTGTCATGTTGAAGCGATCCATCACCTTGCAATGTCATTTGGGATTGTTCCTCTGAATTCATGTCATGGGCATAAGAGATATGTGGTTCATCACATCTCCCAAAATCATAGGCCTTCTTTCCCCTGTCCTCTTGATTTGTATGCAAATACCAAAGTGTTGCCATGTTATCATTTGTATATAAAGGCTCATCACACACAGACTCCAACCTGCTATTACCTCGTGTGTAACCTAGCTCATCAACCTGCTTGTCAAAGCTAACCTCCAAATCACCAATGTAGAAACTTATGCCACTATTGACCTCTACCCCATGGTCGTGTGAAGGTTGTAAATAATTGGTAGTTGGTTATTCTTTTTCCAAACCACTTGTTCACTGGCTTTTGACAGCTGATGAATCCTCATGCAATTTTTAGCATCTATCCTTTGCAAAAATATCCTGGGCTAATTCATTGTACTTTTTTTCCATGCCAATCTTGTTTTGGAGCTTCAAATGGAGGTCCATGTAGTTATTGAAAGGTAACTCTTTCCGAATATACAGAGGAAATTTGTTGTACTCATCATACATATTGAGTACCTCTGTTCTTATATCACATTGTGAATTTTGCACTACTTATTCTACTTTAACTAGACCTCTTCTGACCTTTTTCCAGATAGCATGTCTTTCCCATAACTCCTTTGATGATATTACGATCAAGCCTTTTTGCAAGCAAAGCCCAAAACAATATTCTCTTCCTATTAAGGAAACAATTAAATAGTTTGTTGATTTACTATAGCTAATTCCTAGGAATTTAAAGTTGAAATCTTAACGTCTAGCAATTTCTTTGTCTTGTCTCTCTCGCTGACTCTCTCAAGTGTCAATTCTCCTCCCAAATTTCCAAATCATTCCTTAGTAGGATTGTAATGTGTTATTTCTTGAATGCCAGACTTATTTTCTTCCATAGAGGTCAACCCTTGTTCTACAAAATCAGTTGTGGACCTGAGACCAGTTGTTCATTCAAAGCATGGGCTTCCAAACTATTACTGGGTAATGTCTTTGTTATCTCTTAAATTTGCAGCCTTGTCAAGTTACAAAAAAATGTGACATATTTTGAGAATCATGGAAACACTCCTAAGTTGTGGGTGACCCAAAAATGGAGTGAATCTCCGGATTTTAGGCCGGTTCCTATAAGATGCTCACATCTTTCACCTATTTATCTTTGAGGGAAAGGGATAGAAAAATGAAAGAATTGAAAATATAAATCCTATGGTGATGCACCAAATTGATCCTCCCAGGTTGACATTATCATTTAAAACATACACATGCCTCAAAAACCAGCTACACTAACACAACTCAAGGTTTTATCCATACTCTTGCATAAATATTTCATAAAGAAGGCGTAGATGGTCACAACTTAAGAAGGAAAAATAGAAAAAGTTTTCACAAATTGGATGTAGTTTGCATCACTCACACATCAATATAACCTGCAAAGTATGATTTGTCCTATATAAAGGTGCTAGAAATGGCAAATGTTAAAGGAAAATATATGAAACCTCACAGAGACATGCAACCATCAATGCTCTACAACAATAAAAAGGCCTTGAGAAGGTAATATCACTGAAATAGTTTGAAACAAATGAAGTTTAGAACAATATACAACTCCGAAAATGAGTTACAAAAACCCTTCTGCTAAAGAATTTAGGACAACTGCAAAACACACAGGTGAAGAGAGAAGAACTTGTTTACAAATGAGCTCTCAGCCCCTATTTATAGCTGCAAACCAAGTGTACTTAGGAGATAACAATCTCCTTGGTCGGACTTGATCATTTAGGCTACTTTTTGGACCTCTCAAAGCATTCAAAAAAGGTAGGATAATGCTCCAACAAGTATGCCTTATCATCTTTGTCATAATGGCCACCCATTAAAACCAAATATATCATTAATAAAGCTCATTATGGCCCTTCAATAACTCCACTGAAACTGTCACCTTATCCTAGATGACTTGGCAAAGCACACACAATTTGTCTTATCTCATAATGGACCTTGCATTAATTTCACTTATGACTCCCCCCTGATCTTGATGAATAGGCCAAGCACAAAACTTTGTCTCATTCCCCTAAAAGACACAACTCCACTCAACAAAGTAAAACCCCACTTAGAAAAGTAGGAATCCACTTATAGAGAGTTGAATGCCACTTATCCTCATCTTCATGACAGCAACACCTTTATTACATCTATATATCATTGAAGCTCTACCTACTTTGAGGTTCTAAGTGGAAATGCTAACATTATCAATTTTTAGCAAGAGTGCTAAAAATTGATAACATTCTTGGCAACCTCTCAGGGGTGTTTGCTTGCTAAACAAATTAGACCAGCTGGCCTTTGTGATCCATTGGGCATAGAATCAATTAGCTATAAATCTGGTGACATGTTGAATCCTTGACTTTAACTGTCTGGCATAGTGAATAACTGTAGCAAGCTAAACAAATTAGACCAGCTGGCCTTTGTGATCCATTGGGCATAGAATCAATTAGCTATAAATCTGGTAACATTTTGAATCCTTGACTTTAACTGTCTGGCATAGTGAATAACTGTATGCACTGCTTCATATGATGGACGCCTATCTCATGCAATTGTAGCTCATTTTGATAGTTGTATATTAGTTTCAACCCCTTCCTTAGGAACAACTAACTAAACGTGCAACCAGCACTTAGGAAAAATAAAACTGCAACTAAACTATTGTGCAGCAACACTTATTCACCTACTACAAACTGCTGAAATATGTACAAGAAAGGTTCTAGCAATGCTTGAGGTGAATACCATTTACTGGGATTCGGTCCATGTTGCCATCTAAGCTTGATAGGTGAAAAGCATTATGTTCTTTACATTCTGAGATAATATAGGGCCCGTTCCAAAGGGCGTCAAACTTAGTGTGTTTTCCAAGCTTTCTTTTAAGTACATCCCATTTCATCACTATATCACCCTGCTGGAAAACTCTTGGAGATGCCCTCTTCTCAAAAGACCTCTTCATCTGTGCTTGATGATGTTCTATGCTTCTCACGGCCTCAGCTCTAGTTTCTTCCAGCTCAAAAAGCTGAGCCAACCTTATAGTCATTGGTTCTTCATCCAACATATCAAGCTGGTTAGCCAAGTCCAGTGCAGGAAACTCAAGAGATATAGGTAACCAAGCGTCTTTTGCATAAACAAGTTTGAATGGTGACTGCCCAGTTGACCTTTTCTGAGTAACCCGATCAGCCCACGAGGCTGATTTCAGCTGAGTATGCCATGTTCTCTGATTACCTTCCATAGTCTTTTTAATAATTCTGATCAGATTCTTATTTGTAGATTTTGCTTGGCCGTTGCCTTGCGGATAATCATTTGAAGATGTGTTTAAATAAATCCCATTTTTAACAGCTCAATCAGAAATTTTTAAACCAGTAAAAGCTAAGGCATATCAGAGATAATAGATTCAGGAACTCCAAGCCTGAAAACTAACTCTTCATAAAAATTTAAGACAGCACCCTCATTAGCTTCTTTAAGTGCTACTGCCTCGGTCCACTTAGTGAAATAGCCTGTAGCTGTTAGTATCCATTTGTGACCAGCACTGGATGGGGGGTTTATAACTCCAATAAAATCCAACCCCCATCTTATGAAGGGTTGCTCAACCTGAATAGGTTGCAAGGGCAGAGCTGTCATTTTTTCTTTTTCAGCAAATAGTGCACATTCTCTGCACTTTCTTACCCATAAGTGTGCATCCTTGAATAGACCGGGCCAATAATAACCTCCCTTCATCACCGTTAGAGCTGTTGCTCTAGGTGAAAAGTGACCTCCAGCTGACCCCACATGGAATTCATGCAACACCTTTTCAACTTGATTGGCTTCAAGGCATCTAAAGAAAACGCCATTAAAGTCTCTTCTAAACAAAAAACCATTTAAAAGGAAAAAGAAGAATTGATTGCAACCTGAAATACCTTCTTTTGGCCTTATCTAATCCTTGTGGACATTCACCAGTCTGCAGAAAATGAATCATTTGTTGCACCCAATCAGTGAAAGGAGTTGGAATTGTTTGTTCCTCATCTTGCAAAACCAGAACAACCTCTGGGTCATGTTCTTCTTTGTTGCTTACAGAATCTGCAAGCTGCTCACACATCCCTTTTCCTCTGATTAACTTGGTGACTTTGATTCCCACATCATATTCCATTACCTTTGTTATCCATCCAGCTCTTTTATCACTTATGTATTTACTTAGAAGAAACTCTTTAACACTTGGATGAGAAACCATTAGAATAACTTTGCTATTAGACAACATGTGCTTAAATTTCATCAAACTCCTTATAATAGAAAGCACATGTTTTTCTACAAAAGAGTACCTTAACTCGTAATATTTAAGTCCTTGGCTGAAAAATGCCACAGGCTGTTCTAGACCTTCATTATTGCACTGCACCAACATGGCTGAGATAGAATCAATATCCCCATAGGCATATAAAACAAAATCTTTAGAAAAATCAGGATTTTTAAGTGTAGGTGTTGTTGCAAGTGCCTCTTTAATGAGCTCAAAACTCCTCTTTCCATCTTTAGTCCAGCTGAAAGGAATTTTTTTTCTCAACATAGTTAGTGGACTCAATAAATCTGCAATGTCAGGGATAAATCTCCTAACGAAAATTATTCTACCAATGAAACTTTGCAAACCTTTCTTGTGTGCTGGCAAAGGAAGGCTTAGAATTGTTGTGACTCTTTCAAGATCAATAGTGACACCTTGTTTTGAAACAATATAACCAAGCAATGTGCCTTCATGAACAACAAAAACACACTTTTTTGGGTTAAGAGATATCCCAAACTCTCTGCATCTTTCAAAAACCTGTCTCAAGTGCTTTAAGTGATCTTCTGATTCCTTGGAAAAGACGGTAATATCATCTAGGTATACCAAGACAAATTTATACATTAGGTTATGAAAAGACATTTCCATGGCCTTTTGAAAAGTTGTCCCAGCATTCGATAAACCAAAGGGCATCTTTTTATATGCCATGGTCCACCATTTAGTGGTAAAAGCTGTTTTAAACTAGTCTTCTTCCTTTACAAAAATCTGATTATAGCCAAAATAACCACCTAGCAAAGAAAATCTCTCAAATCCCGAAACTACTTGAAGGATCTGCTCCATAGAAGGTAGAGGGTGACGGTCTTTCAATGAGGCTCTATTTAAATCCTGAAAATCTACACAGAGCCTAATTTCCCCATTCTTCTTTCTAACAGGTACAAGGTTCGATACTCATGAGGTATGCTTAATAGGGAAGATAATATTACTTTCAATCAATTTGTTCCACTCTTTTTGCATAAGGGGTTCTAACTTTGGTTTCAAAGGCCTCTGTTTTTGCCTTACCGTTTTAGCATCAGGTTTTAGTTCAATGGTATGTTGAGCAAGATGGGGGCTAAATCCCTTTAAATCACTAAAATCCTGAAAAAGCTGAATAAATGGATGCTGCTCTTCTACCATACATACCTTGCCCAGCTTGAGTAATTTTCCTTTGAAAACTTCAATTTCTTCATAGTGTTCCTGTTGAACCTGCAACTTGACCTTGGACCTTCTGGTTTCATCATCATTATTAAAAATAGATTCAAGAGTGATCAAACCCTTTGGTAACTACTTGTTTCTTAGCTGAATGATCTGGTCTTCATATTGATGCTGGAACTTTTTTTGGTTAGCATGTGAGAATTAAACTCCTTCTCTTAAGAAATTGACCATCTGTTGGTCATTCTCAAATACTTGCCAGTGTGTGTTATTATCAGGTACAGCAGGTCTAACAATCACTTTAATATGCTGATTAGTTTTATTACTGCTGATTTCTTTGGGAATGTCAAACTCAGCACCAATGGCAGCCAACCTATCAGCATGCTTATTCTGATTTCTGGGTATGAAAATTATATTAAATCCATAAAAACCATCAAGAAGATCCCATACCCTATGCTTGTAAGACTTAAGCAGCTCATGTTTGGTACTGTTAAGGCTTCTTACCTGATTGACTATTAGTTCACTGTCACCATAGACTTTCAAGCAGCTGATTTTCATTTTTCTTGCCCATTCCAATCTGTGGATTAGGGCCTCATATTCCACAGTGTTATTGGAACAATTAAAACAAAATCAAAAAGCTGAAAAATACCTATCATTGTTTGGGGAAATCAGCATGCAACCTCCACCAGCCCCAACCTTGTTCCTTGCACCATCAAAAAACAATTCCCATACCTGATTACCTTGCTGCTCAAACTGTTGCGCTACATTCTTTTTCTAGATTGGCATGAAAGAATCTGTCTCATGCATTACATACATGCCTAAACCAGCGTGCACCAAATGTTCGCATGTGCCTTCTACCTGATTTTGAGCAACCCAATCATCAAGGAGAATATCTGTTATTTCCCATATCTGATTACCTTGCTGCTCAAACTGTTGTGTTACATTTTTTTCTAGATTGGGCATGAAAGAATCTGTCTCATGCATTAAATACATGCCTAAACCAGCGTGCGCCAAATGTTCACATGTGCCTTCTACCTGATTTTGAGCAACCCAATCATCAAGGAGAATATCTGTTATTTGAGTGTTACCCTCTCGAATCATAGGTTTGTTCTTCTTGATCACTTACCAATAAATTGGTATTGATTGGACTTGAGGAATATGGTTCAACATGATGTTTGGCTATAGGTTCAGACTTGATAATAACTTTAGTGCCGTACCTGGTTCTAAACAACATATGGGACCAATCTGATGACAAGTAACCCCCAATCTTGGCTGTAAAATCCCTTGATAAGCATATAGCAAAATAAGAAGGTAACTCAATGACATAGATATCTTGTGGAATGGTGAAATTTGGGCAAGCTTGCAGGATTAAATCAAGATTTTTAATAACTCCAATGGTATTGACAGCAGTACCATCTAACTGCAAAACCCCTTTTTCAAGAGGCTCATATTTAATACCAAGACTATCTACAACTTGTTTAGGCATAACAGAGCTACTAGCACCTGAATCAATCATGCAGTTGTGGACTATGTGGTCCCCAATGATCAATGATACATAAAAAGGTGGGGGTTTAATGGTTGAAACCTGATTCCCTTTTTCATTTACATCAGTATTAGTCATGACGACCCTAGACTTTTCCTTATTAGGCTGATTAGAAACACTTAAATCTGATAGAGCTGACTGCAAAAGGTCCTTTTGACCTGGCATACTCAAAGAATCCCATATGGACATGGAAATATTTGCTTTCTTCATACTGTCAAGAATGTTAAAAGGAGGAAAACTAACCTTAGACTAAGCTTTGTTAGCGACATTCTCACCATCAACAAAAGTTGGTGGTAACGGAAGTGCAGGCTTTTCTTTGCTTGCTGAAGGCTGCCCCGTTGGAATAATTGGTATACTTCCAGTACTGGATGGATTGGCAACTGCTTGCCCGACCTCTATTGCTCTCTTTTTACTTATTGTGATATCGGCCAAAAATGTACCAGTTTGGTTCATACCACAAAACTCTTCACACTGCCAATTTGTAAGTGTTGCTTCCAGCTGTTGTTCTTCTTGCTGCAGTATGGAGGTTTCATCAGCGGTACTTGCTTGCGAACTTGGGCTATTTTGAACCATTAAGGCTTGGTTCATTATACCATTTGTGCAAGTATTCTGATTGTGTTGCTGATTGCACGGAAAACACCACTCATAATCTTGTACTAGGTTGTTTTGGGTGGGAACTATCTCCTTTGAAGTGCTAAGAACATTAGGATTATAATGTTGGTAAGGCCTTGTATTAAGATTAGGTCTATGGTTTTCGCTATTTTGCTGATAAAAAAGCTTATTACCCTGGTATTGTTGATATTGGGGCTGATAAGAAGGCTGATATGGCCTATAATTCTGATTTTATAATGTGTTATTTCTTGAATGCCAGACTTATTTTCTTCTGCAGAGATCAACCCTTGTTCTACAAAATCAGCTGTAACTGAACCTGAGAGCAGTTGTTCATTCAAAGCATGGACTTCCAAACTGTTACTAGTAATGTCTTTGTTATCTCTTAAAATTGCACCCTTGTCAAGTTACAAAAAAATGTGACATTTTTTGAGAAACATGGAAACACTCCATGGTTGTGGGTGACCCAAAAATGGAGTGTATCTCCGGATTCTAGGCCGGTTCCTATAAGATGCTCACCTATTTCACCCATTTATCTCTGAGGGAAAGGGATAGAAAAATGACAGAAATGAAAATGTAAGTCCTATGGTGATGCACCAAATTGATCCTCCGAGGTTGACATTATCATTTAGAACATACACATGCCCCAAAACTAGGTACACTACCACAACTCAAGGTTTTACCCATACTCTTGCATAAATATTTCATAAAGAAGGCATAGATGCTCACAACTTAAGAAGGAAAAATAAAAAAAGTTTTCACAAATTGGATGTATTGTGATGTGAATATCAGGATTTAACTGTGTGATTTTGAGTCAAACTCGATGACCCATGTTTCATGAGTAGTGATTCAACATGAATCCATCTCTCATGAGAATAAATGGAACACTTAGCACTCATTGGATCTAGGTGATGCTCACAGGGGTGAAGCACCGGGACTTCCCGGGAGGTCACCCATCCCAGTACTACTCCAGCCTGAGCGCGCTTAACTACAGAGTTTCCTCCACAGTTAAACCCAAAGCTTGCAACCCCATTTGCAAAACCTTCACCAAGTGTTGTGCCTTATGAACCATTCATTAGAAAGCCCCTTAAGCTCATCAATTGATAAGTAGGAGATGATTTCCACAGCTAGTCAAATTGTGATGTGAATATCAGGATTTAACTGTGTGATTTTGAGTCAAACTCGATGACCCATGTTTCATGAGTAGTGATTCAACATGAATCCATCTCTCATGAGAATAAATGGAACACTTAGCACTCATTGGATCTAGGTGATGCTCACAGGGGTGAAGCACCGGGACATCACTCACACATCAATATAACCTGCAAAGTATAATATGTCTTATATAAAGGTGCTAGAAATGGCAAATGTTAAAGGAATATATATGAAACCTCATAGAAACATGCAACCATCAATGCTCTACATCAATAAAAAGGCCATGAGAAGGTAATATCACTGAATTATTTTGAAACAAATGAAGTTTGGAACAATATACAACAAAAACCCTCCACTTCTGCTAAAGAATTTAGGACAACTACAAAACACACAAGTGGAGAGAGAAGAACTTGCTTACAAATGAGCTTTCAGCCCCTATTTATAGCTGCAAACCAAGTGTACTTAGGAGATAACAATCTCCTTGGTCGGATTTGATCATTTAGGCCACTTTTTGGACCCCTCAAAGCACTCAAAAAAGGTAGGATAATGCTCCAACAAGTATGCCTTACGATCTTTGTCATAATGGCCACCCATTAAAACCAAATATATCATTAATAAAGCTCATAATGGCCCTGGAATAACTCCACTGAAACTGTCACCTTATCCTAGATGACTTGGCAAAGCACACACAATTTGTCTTCTCTCATAATGGACCTTGCACTAACTTCACTTATGGCTGCCCTCTTATCTTGATTAGTAGGCCAAGCACAAAACTTTCTCATTCCCCTAAAAGACACAACTCCACTCAACAAAATAAAACCCCACTTAAAAAAGTAGGAGTCCACTTATAGAGAGTTGAATGCCACTTATCCTCATCTTCATAACAGCAACACCTTTATTACATCTATATATCATTGAAGCTCTACCTGCTTTGAGGTTGTAAGTGGAAATGCTAACATTATCAATCTTTAGCAAGAGTGCTAAAAATTGATAACAGTCTTAACATTCTCAGCAGCAGACTTGGTGATGTTCATTTATTGATTCATCAACATGGTTTATGCTCAATTTAACTTCCTTACTAACCCCTGTATAGACGGCTCAAATAGTTTTCCTTGCGAGTCCCAGTCCATGTTCTTTCTGGTGCAAATCAGCTACAGAAAGATATTCTTTAATTTCAAAGTCAATACATGCAAAGCCCTTAGATATTCTAGAAGTCTGATCCCTAACAAGCTGGATGGCCTTTACTCCTCTAGACTCATTAAAGAATTGTCGAATGTGTTCTTCATTAACCTCGATCGCAAGGTTAAAGACATATGTTGTGCACTCATCCAAATACACTGCTAGCTTCAATGGACTCACGTTAGCCTCCTCTGTCTCTTCATCTAATACTCTAGATACTGATTTTCCAGGTACAAAACCACCTTCCAATTAGTTAACGGTTTTTGAATGAAAATCATCTATATCAAAAGCCTCTAATGCAAGAATTTCTTCAGCTGAAAATTTCTGCCATTTTGATTCTAGATTTTCTTCACAGCGCCCAAAAATGATTTTTCTTTATTTGTTGTGAGAAATCTATTATTTAATTGCTTGGTTGAATTCTTTTGTGGGCCTTCTTTATGTGTTGTAGATTTATGAAGAATGTCCTTTTGAACAATTGAACCAGATTCCACAATTCCTTGAGACTTGCCTTCTTGCAGATGCTGAAAAAATCTTAGTTCCTCCAAACGAGGGGTCTCCTTCATTAAAGCTCAATCAAGATCTGCCAATGAGCCATACTCTCGTTCAATTTTTAGCCAAACTTCATAAATTGCGGGTAAGCTTTTACATATTGCAGGAACAAAGAAAATGCTTGACGGAAAGTTTCAATGATTCTCCTACAAACCAAGCTTCGAGCGATGGAATGGCATTTGGAAGTTTGTTCAGATTAATTACTTCTATTGGCTATCTCGATACCACTGAAAGACAAATTTGGAAGCAATGAGTAATCGTAAACCACCAAATCCTATCGACTAGTGTTCATGATTTCCACCTCCAGATCTCGGGCGTCGAAGACATGAGTAGATTGAAGCTTAATCATGACAAACTATGTCCATGTGTCGGTATTCTTAGATATTCTATAAGTGTCGAGCCAACCAACTATTGCCCATCCTCTACTTCTAGCCAGGTTTGTAACAGCTATTGTTTGTCCGTCAATAGTTCTAAAAATAGCTCGGCAAATTATTATTATTATTTTTGTGCGTTACCTTTCCATTACAAGAGCTCAGACCCTCCGAATAGTGTAATTTATTTGTTGTCGTTAAACTTCATCCTGGAAAAGGGATGCTTAGCAAAGACTGTCATAAACTCTTGAAGGTATTCGACATATGCATAGTCTTGGCAACCAAACGCTCCTGGTGACACATACGATACTTAATGTTCGCCTAAATATTTCCACTACAGCACTAAGGATTAATCAAAATGAGTCGAAGACTCCAGGTATACCACGAGTCTCCGTCCCCATGTATGGTGTGTCTGAAAGTACCCGTATATGTGCTACTAACCATTGTTTCTAGTCAGTCTGCTCTATTCTAACTAAGGTTTTTGAAGCCATCTCATACATCATATCATTGTTGCCTCCGGGTTTTACCCGTTGGATGTCATCTCTGATAGAGGATACGTCTGGCCAATGGTCATCGTACAAACTCCTATCATAACTCCATTGTCTTGTTCAACACTGTCCCAATTTGGCTCTATTACCGCATATTGTCTCCTGCTAACGTTTGTCTCCTACGATTGAATACAAATCTGAATCCTCTTATAGTTCTAACTACAACTAGTTTAATCAACAATTCAGTTGATCTCTTCACCCCAGCTCCAACATTTACTCATTCAGACCACTGTTTGCTTCAAAAATAAGTTCAAGTCCAAATCTCTTTTGTAGTAATGAAATCAAAGTCTCAAGGCCATTTTCATCATGGTGTTATGACTGCCAACTATGGTGGATTTCACCCCCTCAATCTAGAAAATAATGTAAATGGCAACTACAGTCGATTGCAAAAAACTTTTCTTCACCATTCATGCCTTGGTCTCACATCTATATTTGCTATCACACAATACTGAAAATACAGTCACCAACCTTATTGCAAAGTGATATTCCAAGAACGTTGTACTCTCAATATTTCCTCTCGGACTAATTAAAAATCTTCACTATAGATTTGTCTTTAATCAACCCTTTCTAAAAATATATCTCAGAAAAAAAAATCTCTCAAACATTTTTGACTAAATTCCACAAGATGGCAGGACCCCTTGCTCTAATACCACCAAAATATCCCAAACCCGATATTTACTCAATTTCTTTTTCAACAATATATTCAGGACTTAAACATAGGCAGACGTATTACGAAACACAATAGAAACCAATAGATTTACCAATAGATATTAACCCATTCTTTCTCAAAATAAGATTCCGGATTCAAGCATATGGAAATGTGTTACAAACCAACAAAATGAAACCAATAAACTCTCATAAAACTCCTTAAAACAACGTTATTGCACTATACAACAGCAATACAATAACCAAAATTCAAAATCCAATCTTAAACACAATTTTGCAGTCAAATTGGAACACTAAGAGAAGAACCTGTAATCGCATACAAGACACGTGAAGTGACGTCTACACGGACAATGAGTTTATGTTCACTATCTATCGGCACAAGGGGTTACATCCTCACACTAGCTAAAAGCTGAAGCTTTCTAAATAACTCTCGCAAGAGAGAACTGAAATCTGAATCATAAATCAAGCATGCCAAATGAATAAGTCTCTTCTCCTTTTATCTTCACAGTTGTGACTCTTCGACCCCTTCTAGGTTTTTCGTCTTATCTCTCCTTGTCCTTTTTAGCCCACTTTATAATATTAAATTGACCTTTTATAATGTGAGTCCACGCTCTCCAAGTCAATTTTAATGTTTTATAAATATGTCTTTAACTTTTCTAATGTCCCAAAAAGGGGACATTACAGAATCATCCAATTTGCCTAAAAATATTCCAACACGTGCATTTCTACACTTGCCAAAGATGTGAAGCATAATTAGATACTGACTTTTAATCTATATTGAAATTCATATGAATTGTCCCTCAATTATGTTAGCATCCAATATTTGGAACAGCCCAATAATCCTATAGAATTACTTCTTTAATAAACTGAAATATAGCCCAAACATGCTTTAGGACTTATTAAACAAATACAAGAAGCAACCGTATTATGTTAGATAAAAATCAGGTTCCTCATGTGATGACAAAAACAATAGTGATACATCTCAAAATTTTGGAGGCCATGTTCGCTATTATATTGCAGAAGAAGTTATTGATGTTTCCAAACATTGCTACGTTCATCAGATGCATACACACGATACTTCTAACCTCTAACCAGTCGATACTCCTGAAGTATTTACTCTCATGATTAGGATGATCACTAGCTCTATTCAACTTGGCTATTTTGCCAAATGAACATCTGTGAGCACTGGACATGCATATTAATTCAACGCACAAGGTTACCATATTCACTCGACGACCAAGTACTCTGCATATGTAGAACACCGCTCTGAGTATTATCACTCCATAATTTTGACTATAAAATTGAAGCGTCCAATGTTCTTTTAATAAAAACAAGTCATCGCTTGTTATGCTTGAGTCGATGGCACCATCTAAAAATTGCTTTGAGGTCAACCTCATATTTTTCTTGATTGCTATCTTCACCAAAAACCCAAAAAAAATGGAGTGGAAAGAAGATATACCTACACCAAAAATTGTTAGATATAAATAAATGGCAATAGAAACATGAATTTGATGCCAATATGCTCCTGTTTGTAGCCAGAATTAATATCTCTATTATCGTGCATATTGTTCTGAATAGCACTCAACATGGTGATGATGCGCTTCAAGACACTCTAAAACAAGGTTCTTTCCAGCAGTCTCATATTGATTTTGTCGGGGCTCTTGACATAGCAACTTCTGTGCAGGTTCAGTCTTGATGTTGGGTACGAATTCTGGACTGCTCATTAATCGTAATAGAGACTAATCCTGATATCATATTTGATATGCTTTAATACAATACTCTTTGACTAATTCCTCAATATGCTTTGGTATCTTAGTTTTGACATAAATGATGAATTTCAACAATCTCAAAAATCTTCATCATTATGTCTCAAATGGATGCTCTTAATTTGCAAAATTTGAGCTCCATCAGGTTGTACATATGTATGAAGGCAGCCTAGATGTCGAGGAGCTGATCAATTGAATCAGTGAAATGAACAAGCATTTTGAATATAAAAAAGTTGCTAATAACAAGTTACATTTGCGGTACCCCATTGAAAGGTCATGCATCCCTCTGGTGGGATAGAATACAAGATGAAAGAATGCAGCAAGGAAAGGCCAGGATCAACAGATGGGACAAAATGTGGGCAAAATTAAAAGGAATTCTTGCCCAAAATTACGAACTTAATCTTTTCAAGAAATACAAAGTCTTAGACAAAAAGACATGACCAATAAAGATTACACAATAGAATTCTATAGGTTGACCTGTATAGCTGGTCACATTGAAGATGATGATGAAAAAGCAGCTAGATATCTCAATAGACTGAAATATAATATTTAGGATGAAATTAACCTTTTGTGTGCTAGAACAGTGGAGAGGGCATACCAATGTGCTCTTAAAGCACAAGAGAAATTTTCCACGAAGCAGATAAAAAGCTCAAGAGCGAAAAGTCAAAGTTCCAGAAGAAGGGATAACAAATTGGTAGAGGGCAATGGTAAGTGCAAAAAGAAGAATGCAGTAGCTCACACAATAAGAACAAACCTATCGAGGTAATGACTCATTAGAGGAAGGAAGGCTTAAAGAGGTAATGGTAGAGGATTTTTTGGAAAATGTCTTGAATGTAATAAATATGGGCATAGATCTTATTTGTGTCCAGAGAATCCTAGGACAATTCAAAGAAGTGCACATATTGCTCAAGGTGAAGAGGAGAGAGAGATATACAAAAACCTGTTACTTATAATGATGCACCTGAAGATGGTGAATCACTCTTGATGAAAAGTATGTTGCTTAAACCCAAAAAAATAGAATCAGCTCAAAGAAAGACTTTGTTCAAAACAACATGCAAAAGTGGAGGGAAATGTTGTAAAGTCATCATAGATAGTAGGAGCACAGACAATCTAGTTTCAACAAAGATGGTGGAGAGACAAGGCTTGAAAAAGGTAACACATCCTTCTCTTTACAAAGTATCATAATTGCAAAAAGGGCATCAACTCTTGGATAATGAGCAATGCAAAGTGGATATTCAAATAAGAACCTACAAAGATCAAAGTGTGATGTTATGCCCATGGACATTTACCATGTTTTGCTTGGAAGACAATGGCAATATGACAGAAAGCTATGCAATATGGGCAAGGCAACACTTACACTTTTGAGAAAGATGGAAAGAAGCACATTCTTATACCACCGAAGGAAGAACAAGTTGTTGTTGAACCAAGCTCCAGATGAATGCTAATGGGTAGTAAGGAGTTTTTGCACCAAAAGAAGAAGGAAGAGGTGCACTTTGCTTTGATAGGAAAGCTTAAAAGTGTAGTTAATAGAAGCTAATTGATTTTCCTGAAGAAATTCGAGGTATGTTGAAAGAGTACAAAGACATAGTAGTGAATGATCTTCCTAATGCTTTCCCTCCATTAAGGAGTATCAGCCATCACATAGACTTGATTCCAAGAGCAATCTTTCCAATAAAGCTTCCTACAGAACGGCACCAAAGGAGAATGCAGAAAACAAGAAGCAGGTGTAATAATTATTGTAGAAAGGATTGACAAGGGAAAGTCTAAGCCCTTGTGCAGTTCTAACTGTTTTGAGTCCTAAGAGGGATGGAAGCTAGAGAATGTGCACATATTCTAGAGCAATCAACAAAATCACAATCAGGTATAGGTCTCTTTTGTCAAAAATTGATGAATTATTGGATTGTTTAAGCAAGGCTAAGTATTTTTCTAATTAGGAAGGTGATGAGTTGAAGAAGGCCTTTAAGACAACTCGTGGTCCCTATTGGCTGGTTATGCCATTTGGCTTAATGCTCCAAGCACTTTCATGGGTTTTATGAATGAGGTGCCTAAAGATTTCACAAGTAAGTTTGTCATAATATAATTGGATGACATCTTGATATATAGTCAATCAAAGCAAGAACATTTAAGACATTTAAGGATAGTATTAGATGAATTGCAGGTAGAAAAGATGCTAATCAATCTCAAAAAGTGTACTTTCTTGAAGACAGAATTAGTTTACTTGAGATTTGTCATCTCGCAACATGGACTAAAGATGGACAAGGACAAGATAAATGCAATCGAGTGGCCTACTCCTTTCCTAAGAACATCTGAGGTAAGAAGTTTTCATGGGTTGGCCAATTTCTATAGAGAATTCATAAGAAATTTTAGCAGGATTTGTGCTCCAATAGTGGATGTTGGGTCCAATGGAGATGAGAAGTGCCGATGGCAAAGATTTTGCCAATGCAATGCAAAATTTGCACGAACAAGTGAAAAGTAAACTTGAAGAAAGTACCATCAAGTACAAGAATCAAGCTGATGTGAAAAGGAAAGAAATCTATTTTGATGTTGGAGATCTAGTCCTAGCGCATCTTAGAAACGAAAGGTTCTGAAGAGGAGAATACACCAAGTTGACAATAAAGAAAATTGGGCCTTGTCAGGTTTTACAAAAGTTCTCTAGTAAAGCATATGAGATAGAAATTCCAAAGGGCATTGCTATTTTTGTACCCTTATAAGGGTGAAGAGCAACCAGTCCAAGTCCCTAAAATACATTAAGGACAGGTCGCCAAATGGGAACAGTAGTTGCCCAAAGCCACACCTAAGCAACGTGAGTTAATCCTGGACACGAAAGTCATTATGAAAACCAAAAGTAAAGAACATCTAGAATACTTGATCAAATGGAAGGGGCACCCACTGAAGATGTCAATTTCTGATCTACTCAAGTATGGTGTCAATGTTGATGAACTCGTGGACACAAAAGTCACCAAATGGGAGCAGCGGTTGCCCAAAGCCACACCTAAGCAACCTGAGTTAATCCTGGATTCCTGGACACGAAAGTCATCATGAAATCCAGAGATAAAGAATGTATGGAATACTTGATCAAATGGAAGAGGCACCAACTTGAAGATTCCACATGGATGACAATTTCTGATCTATTCAAGTATGGTGTCAGTGTTGATGAACTCATGGACAGGAGTCCATGAAAATGTCTTGTACCTTGGGAGTCTGATGCAAGCGCACAACGTATCTTGAATTGGACTCTATGGGATAAGAAGTTAGTTTTTTTGAATCAGTTTGTTTTGCTAAAATAGAGGTTAAAGAAATTCTAGGAAATATTATATGTTTTTTCTGAATAAGGGGATTCTCCTCCAATCAGTTTGAAGCTTGAATAAGCCTATCCTTATGTATAAATTGAGGCAATATTTTTGCCTCTAAGGCAGAGAGGTGGAAGCATGTATGAATGAGAGTGTTTTTTTTGGGTGCAGTTTGATAGTTGAAAATTATGAAGTTTTATTTTCCCTCTTTTCTGCATGTGCATCAGAAGGCTGAAAAAGATGAGTGCACTCTGATGGAGCCCAAAAATTTAGGTCTCCACTTGTGAAATAATGTTGAAAACTTTATAGTATTGTCATTGAGAAGCGAATACTTTATCAGGCTTATTCATTTCCCATAAATTCAGATGCATATCATAATGAAAGGAAGAATGTGCAGGAATCACTGAATCTCAGAATCATGAAAAAACCTGCAGAATAGAAACAGCAAGCCCTTACAACGGTACTGGCAATTTTATTGCAGGGAAAGGATACAGGCATAGTTGGCACCCTAAATAATCACAAGGCACTTACTAGAAAGGGAGTATGCATTTGACAAACTATGAAGAGGAGCAATTAGCCCAGCGGAAGAACTAAAGATTACGCTCAAAATGGAGTCTCCAATATATGCTCAACACAATCACAATTCAGTCAAGGAGCATTGAAATCTTGAATCAATAACAGGAAATTTGACTGTGACAGTAGCCACTGTAGAAGACATGTAAATTCGTATTAAAGTCACGTAAGCCAAAGACAAGACACAATTGGCAATGAAGGATACTAAGTGCATTCACCTTATCCCGAGACAAAGAAAAACATGTGATATGAATATTTTTTCTCAGGCAATTTTATTCCGAGAAACTCCATCACTCCACCAGGATATGCAATAAGTTTGGAAGAATATCGTGTCAGGCATTCCAAAACAAAGTTCCAAGGAATCGAATCATGTCCACAATGATGTCTCTGCCGTCTATAGAGTGCTACAATAACCTGGAGATTTAAAGAAGATCACCGTGAGTTGGAAGTCATGGGAGGAAGATGTCACCATCACTAGAGAATCGATGAGCATGGGAGTATCATGCGTTGCAAAAGACCATGCGGTTGCAAACAACAAAGAACTTGAATTAAGGTTAAAAGATGCTTACAAATTCAATATTAAAAGGAGCAATTATTATTTTGAGGAAGTGTGATTTTATTTTTGAAGGGATATAAGCCTTTAACATGAAAAGTCATGTCCTCAAACAAATAGGATATAAATATGAACTATTTTATTTGAGATAAGACATTCAATATTAGGACAATCATCAATATTCAGGAAGAAGTTTTTTATATTATTTGGCTGGAGGAATAAGGGCTATAATATGGCTTTGTAATATAAATTCTATTATTTTATTTCTATAATAAAATAAAATGTTCTTTGTTTATTATTAAGGCGTGGAGATTTAAACTGTAGATGAATCGTCCTTTGTAATTTTTTTTTTGAATTCTGTATACAATTTAAATGTCAAATAAGTGGACATATTCATTTAACATATTAAATTTGATCATGATAGATATTGTGAAATATTTGATCTCTTGCATCTTGATTATTTAATTGTTGGCAATAAAGTGCGTAAAGCATTATTAAATTGTACGTGAAAATTAAATGAAGTTGACTCTATTGCCCGGATGAGCAGAGGCACTAGTCTTTTTATTATTAAAGTAAGAAAATCTATAACTTCCTTCATACAAGCATCAAAATAATTATTATTCAATTATACAAAACATTCAACTATTATCCTGCATCCAATTTCCATTTTAATTGAGTTCGAGGACCTTGCCAGCTGGAGAACTCCAAAGCTTAAATTCGCTATAAAAAAGCTCTGAACCAAGTGATCAAGTTCGAGGAGAAGGTCTTCCCGCCTAGGAGTAGCAGAGCTTGAAGTGCAGGGGAATCAAGGCGATTCTCATTCGTTGGCCAGAACTGATTTCCGAATCCTATCAGAGAAGTGGCAGGCTCTTCAATTTTCAATCTGCGGTTTTGGGAACCAACACATTCTGTTCAAGGAGAACAAATGACAACAAACAGCTACAGAAAAACTAACATAAAACACTAACATGAAAGTGTATAAATTGAGGCAATAATTTTGCTCGAGGTACAGAGGTGGGAGTGAGTATGAATGAGATAGAGTGTATTTTTTTTGGGTGCTGTTTGAGAGTTAGAAATTATGAAGTTATATTTTCCCTCGTTTCTGCCTGTGCATCAGAAAGGCTAAAAAAGATGAGTGCACCCTGTTCAAGAAGAACAAATCACAAGCAACAGCTACAGTAAAACTAACATTAAACACTAACATGAAAGTTACTGAATGGTTGAGCTAACATGTGATATCAGGCCTTTGCAATCAAATATAATGCACTATAAAACAAGCTCCAGAGTGTGTAAGTATTCCCATGCTCCAGCCATGTGATTTCAAAGTACAAAAATATAAATGATATTATCTAATATGCTATGATGGGATGATGGATGCAGCTTGTAACCACAAAATTTCCGAACTCAACTCAATGCACACAGTAAGCATCCAGAAAGAATAGTACCTTTTCTGTCAACTCCAAAGACTTCCGATACAGTTCATTAGTGGGCTCCTGCACAGTGAACAAGATATTGTAGCTTAATTCCAGAATGATTTGAGTACACTAATGCTGTAATCTTAAGTTGTGAAGTAAGAGTACTTGCTGTGAATTGCTACAAACTAAGCACAAAACTTGTCGACATTGCAGAAAGAAATCAGCAATCAATAATTCCAATTCAAGTTTGTAAATTTGCATTAATGGTTTGCAAGAAAAACGTCAGATTTCTGTTTAATGTCCAGATTTAAAATGGAAAATTATTCATCTTACACTAGGTAATTAATACTATTAAAACAATGAAGTAATCAATTTCCCTTTATCATGTCCCCTTGCAGAAATAAGATATAAAAAATAATAAATGTAACATTAAAATAATATAGTACTCATTAAGTAATATAATAAAAATATATAATATAGATCAATATAATATATAAATAATAATGTATGAAATATGATGAATCTCAATTGTAAGACCAAGATAAACTAAGTGAAATATCCCAAATGGATATTGACCCGGTTTCTTTCTAAAAATATATTCGAATCTTAAACATATGCAAATGTATTACAAAACATCAATATAGAAACCAGTAGATTCTCAAATAGTTATTAACCCGTTTGTTCTCAGAACAATTTTCAAGATTCAAGCATGTGAAAATGTGTTACAAACCAACAGTATTAAACCAGTAAACTCTCATACAACTCTTTAAAACATGTTATTGCATTATATAATAGCAATACAATAACCAATAATCAAAATCCAATCTTAAACACAGTTTTACAGTCAGATTGGAACACTAAGAGAAGAACCTCTAAGCGCATATGAGACCCCTGAAGTGACGTCTCTATGGACAATGAGTTTACGTCCATTGTCTGCCGGCCCGAGGGGCTACGTCCTCACACTAGCTGAGAGCTGAAGCTTTCTTGAATAACTCTCACAAGCGAGAACTGAAATCTGAATCATAAATCAAGCAAGCCAAATGAAAGACTCTCTTTCCTTTTATTCTCATAGCTGTGACTCTTCAACGTCCCTCCTGGCTTTTCGTCTTATCTCTCCTTATCATCTTTAGCCCACTTTGAATATTAAATCGATCTTTTATAATAAGAGTCCATGCTTTCATAGTCAATTTTAATATCATATAAATGTGTCCTTTAATATTTCTAATGTCCCAAAAAAGGGACATTACACTAAGTCATATACAATCATTATCATAATATAAAACATAATTGGTATTCTTGGTAAACTAATACTTATGGAGAAGTGTCTTGCCATCCATTCAATTTTGGAGATATAAAAATAAGATCTCTCCCACCCCATTCAGCATCACTGGACATTTCTTCTTGTTTACATATCCAGTGTCGCATCTGCTCTTTTCAGCACGCTGCCTCTTGACAAATCAATGGCATTATTTTACTCAAATTGTAATCAAACACAGCCATCATATTGCACATCCTTCAAGACTATGTCAGACACGCGAATACTCTTGGTATAACCGATAATTGAAGATATTGCAGGCACATAAAGTATTAATCAGATATAGCACTAAGAAAGAAATATAAAGTAATGATCTGATATCTTCAGACCCTTGATTTGGAAATGATGAAATAGATATATTACTCTTCATAAAGAAGAGATAAGGAAATAAATAAATCAGTTGCAATGCTGGTAAGCATTGTATGACAGAAAACAATTTTGTAACAAATCAAGGAATTAATGCTGATTTACAAAAGGATGTATCTGAATCCTACTATTGATAAGGAGACTTTAGAGGGTCTAACATCCTAGTATTGATAAGGAGCCTTTAGAGGGTCTAATATGTATCAAATATATCTATTAATAAGAATAAAATCAGACTTATATGCGAGTTATACTATACACTGAAGAGTCAAGACCCATTTACTATTTGGCTTAAGCAGGAAAAGTTGTAATGTTACCATGTAGGGGCTTGTATAAATCCAAGCAATGGATCTTTGTTCCAAGATAGATAGGGGTCAGCATTCTAGAAGCCTTGAGGACAGGACCCAAGATGGAATACGGACTTGGACCTATACAAGAGGGAATACATTGCAAGTTGGTATTCAGACAACTTGGATAAAACACCTACTCCTTTCTTCCTGAGCAGGAATAATAATAAGTTTAGATAAGAGCATTAACAAATATACAGATAACTTAGTAGATAAATAATTCTTTTAACTTCAATCCTTAAATCCCTTAGCTTGGGACATAAATATCAAATCTGTGTTAATTTGGTAAATAACTGTGACTAAACCTAATTAGGGGCCATTACAAGTGGTATCAGAGCATGATCCTGCTATCCTATAGGGTAATAAATTAAAGGAAACATTCTAATGAATGAAAAGGAATCTGACAATATGTATAGAACATGTATGCCTCGTGTATACTTTGTCTTGAAGCATCAATGCACATACTTTGTGTCTTCATACAGCATGTATAATTTGTGAATACTTCATGTCTTCTTATATTCATACAGCTATTTCATATTTAACAAACGTGCAGTTCTATTTGTCGATTGATTTAGAACAAGAGAATAACTCAAATGAGCTCAAAAATATAAATCTATTAGTTTTACAAAGATGACATTGATACCTTTTGGGGCTATTAGACTCAAACTTATAATTAGGATGATATCCTAGTTATACAACAGAAGCCACTCACATGGAAAGATTTGTATGAAAAAATGTCATTGCTTGAGGACAAGCAATTTTGGGAAGGGAAGGACTGCGATATCCCCTCTTCAAGATAAGATTTAGTAATAATAATAAAACTAAATGAAATTAAAACATGAAATAAACGAACGAATAATAATATTATAACATTAAGTAATAAATATAATAATATTAACATTAACTAATAAATATAATAATTATATAAATCATATATTAATTTCATATATATATATACACACATATATACTGTGTAAAGTTGCTCCTACAAAAGAATATATAATAATGAATTCCATGGCATTCATCTATGTGAACAAAATATTACAACATATATCCAACTGCTGTAGCAGACAATATCTGACACAGTTCTGACATTGTTTGTGTGCCTTTTCCTCCAAACTACCATACAGAATCTGTAAATTATTGATTAAAACATATAAAATGCAGAAAGGAAAAGCATTTCACAGAATCATTGCAAAGGACTACGGAATATTGACTATGTATTAATCAGCAATCATTAACTAGAAACGAATCATAACAATAGAGTGAGATAATCTCTAAGTAAAACTGCATATAGGTAATAGTCCTGTTTACATATAGATGATGATGCGTCAACAGGATGTGATTACCAAGTGCAACAATTAAAATAAAGAGTTGTAACAAATAACAACAATGATTAATATCTAAATTATCGGTTAATGATAAGCTGGAGGTAACAATGTGATTACTGAAGACAAGGTGCACGTCACTTGGAGACATCCCATTTCTATGGTCAGACATTAAGACTCACTCAAAAATCTGTTCAGGAGGATATGGGGGTAGAAGGAATATACAATTGGGTATAATAAGAAAGAAAGAGTGCTGTAGTGATTGTATTCTGAAAACAGCACATGGAATTTCTCCAATACCCATACATTTATATCTGCGTTCAATAATATGGACTAAGATTCATAATCATTCTATTATGGGCAAGGATACATATATGGTCTTATAAATTATAATTATAAAATCAGAATTATATGTATTTGTATGCATTCATAACAAATTGATAAATTTATATATACATGTATATTTCTTAGTTACTGATTTGGGATATGAATCAGATTCGGGCATGTGAATCAGATTTGGGCATGTGAATCGGATCCGTGGATTTGCAAAAAAAATTCCAATTAGGATTCGCGAATGTGTGTGTGTGTGTGTGTGTGTAAGAGAAATATATAATGAGAGCAAATTTGAGGTGAACTGTTTTTAGATGTGAAACAAAAGGGTCATTTTAGGTTTAGAAAGCAACAAAAATATTTTTAAAGTCATATTAAATAAGTTAAACCCATATAAAACCTTGGTATGCCTATCGATCCTTGAGGATTCATGCTGGATCCTTGAGGATTTGTACCAGATTTGTGCTCATCCAGGTAGGATCCTTGTTTTACACAGTGGATTCGTCCAGAGCCGCAAGGGTTAGAAAGCAACAAAAATATTTTAAAAGTCATATTAAATAAGTTAGACCCATATAAAACCTTGGTCTGTCAATCGATCCTTGAGGATTCATGCTGGATCCTTGAGGATTCGTACTGGATTCGTGCTGATCCAGGCAGGATCCTTGTTTTACACAGTGGATTTGTCCAAATTCCCAGGCCGCGAATCTAGACGAATCCACTAAAACAAGGATCCTGCCCAGATCAGCACGAATTCGGATCTGGCCTCTAGGGCACGAATCCGGTAACTAAGATATATTTCAATCCTATTACTATCTGAGAAAGGAAAGCTATTATGTTACCAAGGAGGTGCCTATATAAATCTAAGCAAATGGATCTAATCCCAAGAGAGGGTAAGGGTCAGTGTTCCATAAGCCTTCATGGTACAGACTTGGACCTATAAACTTTGAGGGAATTCATTGTTTGTTTCTAGGCAACTTGGATAACACCTGCTGCATTCGTCTTTGAGTTGAAATAGTAATAAGGTGAGATGTAAGTGTTAAAGATAACTTAAACCTAATGAGATGCACGAATAATCTTATCATGAGCATTACAATCCAAACCCTGACTGAGAAATTTAAGATAAATTAATTCCCAACAGGAGACAATTATCTGAGTTAATTTGGCAATAACTGAAACTAAGCCTAATTAGGGAACATTACACCCTTTATATATCTAAAGCTTGTCAAAAGTAAAAGTGGCTCAGTTCCAGGGCAGTAATAGATTATGATTTGTTACTTTCTCTTCTTTTGTTATGGCTTTAATGGATTAGAATAACCTAGCTTCCATCTTTGGTTTAATTTCTCTAGTTCTTCTAAATTTATCCTTTCAGTTTTTCTAATATTTTTCAAAGGGAAGCAAGACTGCTATTAGTAGTTGGTCGAAGAACAATCTTGACAAACCAAACCATTCTATACATGTAGACCACAACTTTATACAATATCAGTTAATGCCTGGCATTGTCACTCAATTGTTTTTTATCTAGGGTCCCTAAACATTCTCCAAGATTGGGATTTCAGGCAAGCTTGGATTTAGAAGAAATTTCATGATTAAGTTTGTATCTACGCTCCCCAAGTTTCCAGTGGGAGGAGTTTTTTGGACATTTTTAAGGGAATGATGGCAAGCAGCTATTAAAAAAGTAAGGAAATCTCACATGTTCATATGGTAACATTGATAAATCATTCGTCATATACATTACAGAACCTTTGCAAGCATGAGTACTTGAATAGGAATTATAATGTTCATCATATATACATATGAGGTTGAATTAAACAAGACACAGGTGACTGGTGTGTATAGTCAAGCAAAGGATTTACTAATAAAGTTGTCCTCAGGCCTTCAGATCTCCATGGTTTGTTGTCCATCCTTCATTGTGCTTTTGAACTGCAATGATGCAAAGATTTGCAACAGGGAATATGTATTTGTAGATTTTGTAATTATGATCATCATCGGTCTATTGTTTGGTTGAACTGTTGTTTGATGGGGGGTTTGGGGGCAACACCCCCAACAGTCAAAGGGAAGTGACTTTCAAGAGGGTCTACTGCCCACAATATGTTCCGTGGCAATAAAACATGAGGTCAATGGGAAACACCCCCACCACCAAGCCCAAATAAAGACCTTCAAATCCAAATAAACCTTCATGCCACACCCCATTTCCATATTTTTTGTGAATCCTAAATAGGTGTGTCATAAATTAAACAAACATTGAAAGGTGGTAAGCTTTTTTCTTTTTAACTAAAATGTCTCTAGGTCTGTTAGGGGACACCACAGATGACTAGCCATCCCCTAATGTACATTGTATATGGTTTTTTTGACATCCTAAGAAATTTCCTAAATTTTGACCAACGAGGAATGAAGTGAAATATTTCCTACCCACCCCCATATCCCCAAAACATGCCCTCGAGGGTACAAGACCATTTTTGGAAGAGGATAGTTTGAATAGAATAAATACAATTTTTTAATCTAGCTCATACTGAAATCAAATTAAAACTTAAATGATTCAACAAAAAAAATATTATTATAAAACATTTTTTAAATATATTTATCATAAAACTTAATAAAACATTTTTAAACTAATTAAATTGTTGTTATTAATAATAATTCATAAATCTCAAATCTATCGTTCAATTTAAAACCTGTGTTGCCCTGAGCTTCCAAGACGAGGGGACATGTTTTCTTGTCCCCAATTTTTCAAGCCATTTATGAGGACAGTTACAAGACTATATAAAATATATACAAATTTAAATATTCATATGAAAACTTGGATAAAATATGCATATACTCTATAGCACCTTTACATATAATATTTATGTTAAATACTTCACATGAGCGTCAAAGTCAAATAAATTATCAAAACTCAAACATTAGTACTATGAAGCAGCCAAGAGGAATCCCAGAGTCCCTAGGATGTCCCTGATTCCAGGATGGGTGAGACAGGACCGGGGACACATCCTCAGGTAACTCCATTTAAAACTAAAACTTTTGATAAATACAAAACAAAAAAACTATGCTCATTCAAAGGGTTGTCCCCACAGAGATGACACGTACTCTGCGAGGTTCATTTTAGCAGCCAAGGTGACCTATTGACTACTGGATAGCCCAATATTTACATCACGAATGGATTAAACTGCCTTCTGATAAAGTAAATACTCATTTCAGATTCTAGTTAACATTGTTGCTGGAGCCTGACATAACCAAGAACACTAACACATGCCTTTACTGTTGTGGATATATAGACTTGTGTCGATAAACTTTGCCCCATTTATAACATTCACCCACCATCCTATGCATACAATCAGCCACATGACAGAACAAATCAGGGGCAGATGAAACACGCATGAAAGGAAAACAATCCTTAAAAATAAGAAATAGTTGTATGCATTCACATGAACAAATTTGGAGGTGAATAAACAGTTTTTTTGTTTGTGTTCACACACGCCAAATTAAAAACTTATGGATTAAAATTTGCAACGCCTGTGCCATAGGCTTTAAAAACAGAACTGGAAAATCAACTCTAATAAATTTAGACACAACATCCATGAATATTAAAATTTTACAACAAAAAATATGTATAAAATATGGCCAAATATCTGCAGATGTGGAGCTTAGTAGATTTACATAAAAGGTGCACTGCAAACAAATCCGTTGACCCTTACCAAGAAAATGGCTGAGCCTTGCAGTTATGCATTTGGAACTTTTATTGCACCATTTAGACTTTGTAATGTCCCCACTATTAGGGTTAGTTTGGGACCAATAACTACAAAGAAATCAGTAGGTTTGTAATAAATCTAATTGAATATTTCATATCTTTAATAAGTTGTCTAATTTGAAATGATTAACAATCGTAATGAATGTTCTCCACCAAGTTATTGGATCGCACTATGACATTCGTAATGAATGCCCTCCTCCACCAAGTAATACTTGGATCATTCTCCACCAAGTGCACTTTGATCATACCATGACATTCATAATGAACGTCCTCCACCAAGCTATGCTTGGATCATTTCCTAACATTCATGATGAATGTCCTCCACCAAGGTATGCTTGGATCATTATGCCTTTATTTCATTATATAGTTTATAAGGAAAATAATTATTTATTGAATTAATCACTGATCTTATATATATAAACTAAAAGTAATGTTAGTATAATCATAATACACTTATCATATAAAGGAAAATTCCTTATATTAATGATAACACCTTAATGGTTATTATGGGGCCCAATGATCTTCCAACTCTAGTGGTTTACACCTGTTGGTTAACAGTTTGTCTTCCTTATCTTTTTGGTTTATATCTTGACTCTTAACTTGCCCAATGGCTTATGGAAGACAGAGAAATTAACAATAGAATGGGTTAGTGTAGTAATCTATCAAAGACCCCTAAATTGAAAGGTACAGCTCCCTTTTTACATGCAAAATTTGCAATGAATTATGTTTTTCGAGTTTTGGGGGTATGCTCTTAACCAGAGAGCAGAAGAGGCAAATACCAGATTTCTCAATACTTTAAACAACCTAGACGGGAGAAGAGGGGACTAACTCACAACATGCAATCTATTCTGACCAAATGCAAGAAATGGAAACATGCATAACCAACTACAACAAGAAGAGAAAAAGAAAAGATGGCAAAATATGTAATTCCCGGATTACAAAGTTAACTGATGTTTTGACAATACCCGGATTGTCTATATCTCAGCGACTCCATCGACCAATTTTTGGCCTCCTAATGCAACGAACTATACTGCATACATAAAATACAGCGTATAGCAGAAAGAACAAACAAATGCTTATGCTAAAGAAAGTAAGGCATGCAATCTTTTGAATGGAGAAAATAAAACTAAGTTCATTCGCATTCATTCAATTTTCAACAATAGCGCTTACATTCCACATACTATACTGAAAATAAATGAACAACAAAATTAAATTTGGAATCAGAGTCGCACACAATAGTCCCAGCTACAGGGGTTCGCCCAAAAGTAATTTTGTCGATCTTATTAACTTCCCAAAAAGGTACATATATAGACCTCAAAATGGTCGGTTCCACTAGATGATTGCTTTGCAAAGCATCTTTGAACAAAATAACTAAAAATAGGACAAGCTTGAATCATTGTCCATTACAGAGACTGACAAAATGCAATGAATAGCTACAAAAGGAAAAAGAGGAGGGAGAATGACAGATGTCTAGAAAAGCATCAACGCATCGTGTCTTCTTAGTAGTAACTGCTTTGGCTCTATAAGCTTTCATGGCGTCAGTTACTTTGTCTAGTTCCTCAACATCTAGAATGATGGTGTTGTCAGCTCGAACTATCCAGCAGTCATGCGTCTCAATCAATTCATCTATTCTGGCTACCCTTGACTGAAACTTCTTCGATTCTCTCCTTATGATTGAGTCTATTGCTGAGAGTTCCTGAATCTTTGACATTTGGAAGCTGAGTGGATCAATAGCTTCATCAACAAAACACCAAGAACTTTGACTTCATCCTCTCAATATCCACAAGCTTACCATTAGTAGACACAAAGGACTATGTATGCAATGTCTTCAAATATTGATATGCAATGTCTTCAAATATTGAAATAATTTCTCAATGACCTTCTACACCAAGTCATGTACATCCTTGAGCTCGTTTGCAAATGTCATAGAACTCTCTAATACAAACTCCAAGGATTGCTTCCAATGAAACAATGACTCCCTGCCCTTCTTGAGGATCCCATGGCTAATAGCAACATTGGTCTTCATGTCAATAACTACTTGCAGTAGGGCCAACTGCTCTATCAGTTTGTCTATTGCTTTTTGTATGGCGGTCTGATGATTGGAAGTTGCCTCCCTTAGCTTGTGAGCATTTAACACTAGACTTTCCAGATTTTCAATTAATGGGGGACCTTGAGCCCTCATCTGGTCTACCCATACTCAGCCAACCTGCTTGAATTGCCTCTCTTGTTGCGGCTTTAGGAGTAGATTTTTGTTCCCCTCTGCATTTGGGTCAAATTGGCTTGATGAAGTGGTCCCGAGTGCAAACCTAATGTACTCCATCAATTCTTTGTTCGAGGCCTTCAGGACCTCCTTTTCTGCTCTAAGCTCTTCCACCTTATCTTCAATCTTCTCATTGGTGGACTTCCACATGTTCACCACGAAGTCATAAACTGGGATGCCAAGATCTAGCATTCTAATCTAGAAGTCATCTTTGGAAAGCTCATGGAATTTGCCTTCCATTTGTGGCTCAACAATCTCTACTAGCATATGGCCAGTTGTCGAATCAGTAGCCAATGCAGTAATTGTCTTCTACTTCTTAGTTTTCTTGGATGGTTGAGAAGAGGTGGCTTGCATGATCAAGTCCTTTGATGGAGCTGCATCTTCATATCTCCTCTTCTTCCTATCAATGGTCTCTTCGAGCCATGATTCTATAGAGAGCACATTGATAGCCAACTGCAGTGCAGTAGGATCAAATAGCTTCCTCGATATCAAGGGAGTTTGCTTGCTCTAGGAAGCAACAAGGAAGACAGCGACCTTAGTCACTGAGAGGGCCAAAGTATCCCTTGTTGAGATGTGTCTTGCTCTTGGCCATCCATAAGGTTGGTGTCACCATCCAAATTGATGATTTGGACAAGGGAAGTACGCTTGGCCATTGACTTCTCTTGTTCCTTCCCCTTGTCCTTGTCTCCCTCCTCTCCAACTTTCCCGGTGTTCAAAAGAGAGCCACCTCCACAAGTAGGAGTGATTGGCACATTCTTCTCTAGAGGTTCCACCTTGACCAATGGACTGTTATGGGCCTGCAGAGGTTGAAGTAGTAGTTGTAGTGGTCGTTGCTGCAGTTGACTAAGTTGCTCCAGAAGATACTCCACCCATAGAACCAGTGCTCCCAGTCCTCTCCTTCCTCGCTCGGGTCCACTCCACCCACTTATCTGTTCTTTTGATTATTCCATGCATAAGAACCTCCACAATGTCTATGACAAGACCTGCAGGTGGGGTAGACAAAATTGGGGTGCCTTTGATCTTCTCGTAGGATGTGGGATGCATGTAGGCTCCATCATCTGCAAGGTCAAAAACATCAACAGAGTCATTATATAACTTAATCTCATTAATTATTAGTCGTGACCAAAATTTCTCTAGGGTCTGGTATTCGTTGAGACACCCAGACCAAAAGTTTTCAATATCTGGAACATGCCTATAGGCATATCCCAACTTCAAGTAATCCCTTACAAAGTTAACTGGATCATATTAAGGCTTGAGTACCTCATAGTCTACCAATTTGATCTTGTTCTCGAAGCTCTTCACTAGATTCCGAGCATCGGATTTGGAAGCACAAGAATAGGGTCCAACCACAATGGGGAAGGGAATCGTGGCTATTTTCTTTACATTAGAACACAAGGTGTTCACTTCAAGAATCTATCGACATAATTCGATTAGAACCACCTTGTCTTGTGGATACCTTGGAAGTCTCTCGGAAAACCATCATAAGCACCTATCCACAAGTAAGAAAAACTTGAAAATTGGATGAATGAGCCTTTGAATTGGCTAATAGCCAAGATGGCTTTTGGTGAGAATCTCCTTTCAGAGCATCCTTGCAATTCCCGGCATAGCCTCATTATGAAGGCATCGTTTACAGCCATATACTCCAAGAAACTTCCTTGCAGCTGCAAATGTGGATAGAATTCATATACTTTAGTGTGCTCATCATAGTTTTGGATGCTAGGGAGGTCAGGCCACAAGTGGTGAGTAGCCAAGGCATAAATTAGATATGACATGTAAGATTGCTCAAACCATGTGGCCAAATTCAACCACGAGGCGAGCTCATTGCAGATAATCTACACCCAGTCAATCTATATATCCTAAGCACATATAGCTTGCACTAGGAAGAAATGGTGCTCGATGAACTCCAAGATCTCCTCTTTTCCTTTTAGTCTAAGACGTAGAGCAAGAATACCTACTATCTCTCTTTTCAAATTTGTGTCAAACAGGGTCTTGGGCATTTTGCTCTTCTTCGAGCAAGCAGTCTGGAACCATGTCTTTTCGTCCAAGGATCTTCTTCTCATTGAACAAAGACACGAAAGAGCCAAAATCAACATCACAATACTCCTCTTTCACAAGGATGCCGAACGCGAACTGCATCAGTGCCTTGTTGATTGAGATGAGGATGGATTGGTCAGGGAACAAAATCTGCTTTGTTTCTGGGTCGTATTTCTAGATACATTCCCTCACAAGCTCTAGAGCATGTACTGCCCATGGTAAACCAGCTGCCTCAACCAATCTGCTTTCTTTAAGTTTTTGAGTGATCAGGTGAATTGGCTAAGAATTGAGTCTCCTATGGAGATCACCCAGATCGTAGAATTTAAATGATGTATCTGTTAGCTCTTTCAATTCACCTTCTAGGCCTATTAATTTATCATAACCAACAACTCTAATTGCCATTCGTTATGATTGCACAAGATACAGTTCTTGACAAATAGTCATGTTAATACACTTGAAGAAATCAATTGCAAGCAATTCCGATGAAATAGGTATAGGAATTAGAATGTTGCGCCACACGAACGAAATTAAGTTCGGCCAACAATTATAACGATAGGATTTGCATTTAATTCGATGATCGATGGCTCAAGAGTCAAAACTCATAGGAAAAAGGACGATGAGGCAAGATAGCAAATAGTTAACTACGGACAACCTACTTCTCATCGGGAAGATGCCCAAACCTATCCCAACCATACCTAGATCACCTAGACCCCTCATGGACAGAAAAAATAGAAAACCCGCATAGAATGATGGGTAAAAGTAATGCAAGGATACCCGGAAATAAAGAAAGTGAGGTACTCAGGAAATATGAGAAGTAAGTAACCTAGAGGATACTTAGACATCACACTTGAACACAAACTCACTTAAATACCAATGACTTTTAAGCTTTTCAAGGGTAGGACTAAAACTTGGCTACAACACATTATTAACTTACATGAGTCCTATAATCTTTTATTAGTATGGGCCACCCTTGGCAACGTTAGCGGTCTAGTCAACGGAGTTGTTCTCTAACGCTCGACCTCACATTCCTCCCAATATCGTATAGAACGAATGGGACTTGTCTCACGTGTCGCCTGGAAATTGTACCTGCCCTTGTCTACATGTAGGATGTGTCTGCAGTGATTTGCAGTGATTTGTTGTGCACATGTGCCATTATCTTTCCTTGTAGGTGCGGTTCTTAAATATGTAGTGGGCCTACCACCCTGCGACACTTCTAAGGGTCGCTATTATATTTTATTTATTTTGGACCATGTTTTTAGTATCAATCTTTGTTAAAGGTTTATGTATTAATAAATGGGTTTATCTGCATATTAACTATTACGTTCCGTTAATATATTTTTGTTAATTATCATCACTTGGATAATATGAAGGTGTCTAATTTATTAATCATTATGTGTAATGAAAATATTGACAATAAGATAATGATTCAAAATCTATGTTCCTGAGGATGCGTACCCGGCCTAAAACCAGGCATTTCAAAAATGGGAACGTCCCGAGGACGGGGGGAGGGGTATGGGACATCCCCCAACCATCCTCAAAAAGTGAAAAATTGTAGGGGATGTCCCCGAAACTTGGGGACGGCTGGGGAAAAAAGGGGGACAACTGGCCATCCCCCACACGGAAAGGGGACGCCTAGACGTCCCCCAACTGTACCAAGGACAGTTGGGGAGGAAAAATTGCAAGGGACATCCCCAAAACTTGGGGATGGTTGGGAAAAGGGTACGGAAAGGGGACACCTAGACGTCCCCCAATTGTATCGGGTACGGCCAGCTGTCCCCCATTTTTTTTTTTTTTAAATTAGTTTTTAAATTTTTTTTTTTTTTTTTAAATGCAAACAATTAAAAAGAGAATATTAAAAAATAATTTTAAGGCTCCTTCCTAGGTCACCGAGGTGGACTCCACCCCTCCATATTTGGTAGAGGCAGAATAGGAGCAGCAGTCTGCTTCATTTTTCTATGTTATGTTTTCTATGTTGAACGTGAACATGATTATGATACATTAATACTTATTACTTTATGGCAGCCCTCTAGCCTTTGGGCGTATAGCTTTAAGCATATTTAGATTTAAATTTTCAGATTTATCATGTTTATCATTATGATATTGTTCACTAATATTGATATGCATTTTGACAATTGAGTACTGAAATTGGATATTATTTCCTAGATGGCATTCAAATGTTGAATGTTATGGTTCTATAGAGTTTAAATGACATGCTTTTGCTTTGCTTCATATGAATGACATGTATATTTGCAAATTTCAATGTATATTTTAAAATTTCCCTATATATATAGCCGTCCCCGTTTGTCGTCCCCCACCCCGCCTCTCCCCAAAATTGCCAAACAAATTTGTCGTCCCGGAAACCCGTCCCGCTGTCCCCGTACCGGAAACTTGGGGGAAAATAATTCAAAATATATGTTATAGATATTCAAATATGTTTATAATTAATACATATCAATATGGGATACAGACTTCTTGTCACACGTGTAATCTCACAAAACTCCTTGTTGTATGACAAAATGACCTTCCTCCTTTTCTCTATAGGCATTGGAGAGGAATGGAGCCGGCATGCAAATTTCAAACACGTTAGGGAAAAGTACTTGGAGAAAGCAAAAATATATACATTGATCATATAGTGGGTATGCAACTTTAAAGAATGTAAAAAACTAAATGCTTAAAAAACTTTTAAAATTAACATTTGAAATTCATATTAAAAGGATGAATACATTAAATGAGAAAGATGGCCAGCCAATTGGTAACTAAACATTGATTACAAATTAATTGAATGTGTAATCTATTCCAACCTCAAAGTACTTTTATTCTACAAATCTGTATCAATAACTGTTACATGACCATTCCATTACTAACACAAATCCAGTCAGTAGCCATCACCTTTCCTTGGAAAGGTTTAAAAGATGATGAAGATTTAGTTACATAAATTCATTTCTTGTTTGACCTCATGTAACCTATACCGGTAGCAGTCCTCAAAAGCAAGAGAATCTGGCATAGGTCTTGGTTTAATAAATTAAACTGTGAAGAATAAAATGTGCATATGCAAAAAGGCAAGCAAAGAAATGGGCCATAGTACAAACACACCTCATCAACTGCCTGCTGAAAATAATCAGATGCCTTCTTGAAATAAATCTTTGCAACCTCATGTTCTGGAGTGAGAAATGCATGTGAAGTATGGGCATTTCCTAGGCACCAGAGTGTATCATGTTTCTTTGGATTAACTTTGAGTGCCTCTTCAAGTTTTGACACCGCATCTATGAAACAATGAATTAAAGATTAGATAAGTTATGCACCAGCCTTATAAAAAGATGAGAAACATAAATTACTACAAATTGACCCTTTGAAATAGATAAAAATCAAACTAACACACACTGAAAGATGCATATACAAGAATTATTTAAAATACATTATCCAATAAAGCTGTTACAGTATATATAGATTCTTTGGGTGTGCAAACTTTCAGTGCATGTTCAAGTTTTAGCATAGCATATTTAAAACAAGGAAACAAAGATCAAATACGTTTTATGCCAGCCTTCATAAAAATAAGATGCAAAAATTTAAGTACGCATTGACTTTTTGAAGTACATAAAAATTCACTAACAAAAACAGCAAGAATCATATAAAGGCGTTATGTAAAATAATTATTCAATTAAATTGTTACAGTTTATATTTAGTTTGATAAGACTATCACCCAATGTCACTTCAAGTAATTTGACACAACATCACAACGTACAATGCCAAGATTCACATATAATAACAACAAAATCTACAGGAGACTAACATTATGAGAATGAGATAAAGATAAAACATAAAATGAAATGTCTGACGGCCAAGATGCCCTAAAACCCAATGACTCAAAAATAAAATAAAACCTTTTAAGCAGGGCAGAGCAATAGAATATTCCTTTTGGCAGAAGCCACTCCATACTCCATCTTCAATATGACATCCCAAGCACAGAGTCTTCACATCCCATTACAATTATATTCATTAACAAAGACAATTTACTACAAAAGTCGTACATATGACCTGATATAACTAAGACAATATATGCCACATCAGCATCTCCATCACAGTACCACCATTTAGCATCATATGCCTAGGCACATAATATTCAACAATTAATATGTTACAACCAGATGTGTTTCATCCTTGTCTCGTATTATAAATAACAATAAATTTCTCCCTGTTCAAAAAGTAATCAACATTAAATTGAAGCGCCTAAACACGCAATTAAAGCAAATTCTATCCTCAAGATATCATCTCTAGCTATAAAGTAATATTTGAATTTTCAAAAAAACCAGCAGAGTTAAGTAAGATAACCTGAAAACACAAATTGATGAAAATATAAACAATGAAAATACAAACAAGACTTGTAAATCCTTCTTCTGTTAAAATGAAACAAATTACACTGCACTCAGAACTACTCTCAATATATGTATCTTTTCTACTCAGCGCTGAATTATCTAAAAAAAGAAGCTTCTAGACTTCACAAACACCTATCTCAATAAAGCATCAAGTTCAGGATAGGAAGATTTCCCTGAAAAAAATTTTAAAATAAAAGGTAGAATATGAAAAAAATTGCCTTGTTCTGGAAACAACAGCAAAAAAAATCTTTAGAATCACTTAAAATAAAAGAAATACAAGAAAAGTGTTTCCATGCAAAATAGAAGGCCTGCACTCAGCTAAGATTGTGGAAAAAAAACTCTGGTTCTGTTGTAGTGCAGCTTTTTGGGTTTTCCAGGCTAGTGTCAGTAGGATCAAAGAGGTATTTTGATGTTACCAATTTGTTCAGACACTTTCTCCTATACTAAGCTATTCTTAGCAAGTCAGTGATGAGCAATGGTAGAATCAGTTACTATTTTAGTAAAATTGATGGAGTTGGATTTGATGTTTATCCTGAGATTTTATATAGTCTGGAGTTCTTTAATTAAATAACAATAAGTTATTGATTTATAAAGTTAAATTAAATGTTAAATATTTAACTTTATCATTATTTTTGTTGAGGCTATAGCTGTGAGACAAATCTTCATACCTGTGTTGAGGCACCACTCAGCTGGGAAACATATGAATATTCATTCCTTTATGAGCTCAAGTTTTCTCTTCCTTCTTATTCTGTTGTGTTTGCAGTTTTGGAGAGATTCATACTATTTCAGAATCGTGTATGGTTTCATTTATTCCTGTTGTGTATCAAGAAATCTTCGCATCATGTGTATAAGTGGCGGTACATGTGGTGTCATGCACACTTGGCAGTGTGCGTATCTGCGCTCTCTTTCCCCCCGTTGTTAACAACACTCTTTATTATTGCCAATTTATAATCTTTGTATGGCAATGAATATTGAAAATGTCAGGTGTTGGTTAATCTCCATGTGTCTATGGTATTGGGTATTGTATCATGTGTCATTCTTTGTTTTTTGTGTTACAAAAGAAAAAGAAAGAGTGCTGTGTGCTTGTGTGTATGATGAGATATCTGGGTATTTGTCTGCTGTGATTAGCTTCAGTTATTGTCATATTCTGTGTGGTGTGCTGTGTGGTGTGTTGCACATATACATTTTTGTAATATAGAGATATATTTTGAGTATTTTACGAGACTGGGAGTATCTTGAAGAAAACTCGTAAAACATGCTTATTGATTGACAGAGACTTTATTCAATCATAAGCAAGTGATGTTCTAATGTTGTTTTGAGTTTGGTGGGCTGGGTTGTTTCCCTCAGTGAGGAAGGTTCTTCCGAAGATATATTCTTTGTGTGTTCTGGTCATTTCTGTTTTGAGTTGCATATATATACTTCTGGTTCCTAAATTCCAGCATCGTATCAGAGCGGATCTAAGAAAACAATCCATAACCAGAAGTATTGTTATACTGCCTTTCTATTTGCTCTATTTTCAGTTGGTTCTTTGCAGCTATCAACATAAAGTTAAATTAAATGTTAAATATTTAGCTTTATCATTATTTTTGTTGAAGTTGTAGCTGCGAGACAAATCTTCATACCTGTGTTGAGGCACCACTCAGCTGGGAAACATATGCGTATTCATTCCTTTATGAGATCGAGTTTTCTCTTCCTTCTTATTCTATTGTGTTCGCAGTTTTGGACAGCTTCATACTGTTTCAGAATCATGTATGGTTTCATTTATTCCTGTTGTGTATCAAGATCTCTTCACATCGTGCGTACATGTGGCAGTACATGTGGCTTCGTGGACACTTGGCAGTGTGCATGTGTATCTGAGCTCTCCTTCCCCTCATTGGACACTTTATAAAGTTATTGATTTATAAAGTTAAATTAAATGTTAAATATTTAACTCTATCATTAGTTTTGTTGAAGTTATAGCTGCGAGACAAATCTTCATACCTGTGTTAAGGCCCAACTCAGCTGGGAAACATGTGTATTAATTCCTTTATGAGCTCGAGTTTTCTCTTCCTTCTTATTCTATTGTGTTCGCAGTTTTGGAAAGCTTCATATTATTTCAGAATCATGTATGGTTTAATTTATTCCTGTCATGTATCAAGGACTCTTCGCATCATGTGTATATGTGGCAGTACACGAGCCTTCATGGACACTTGGCAGTGTGCATGTGTATCTGCACTCTCCTTCCCCTCATTATTAACGGCACTCTTTATTGTTGCTGATTCATATTCTTCATATGGCAATGAATATTAAAACTGTCAGGTGTTGGTTAACCTTCATGCATCTATGGTATTGTGTATTGTATCATGTGCCACTCTTTGTTTTTGTGTTATGAAAGAAAACAAAAGAGAGCTGTGTGTTTGTGTGTATGGTGAACTATCTAGGTATTTATCTGCTGTGATCAGCTTCAGTTATTGTCATATACTGTTTGGTGTGTTGCAGAGATACATTTTTGTTTCATAAAGACATATTTTGCAATTTTGAGTATTTTAAGAGACTGGGAGGATCTTGATAAAAAACTCATATAGCATGCTTATTGATTGACTGAGAATTTATTCAACCATAAGCAAGTAATGTTCTGATGTTGTTTTCAGGTTGGTGGGCTGGGTTGTTCCCCTCGGTGAGGAAGGTTTTTCCCAGGATATATTCTTTGTGTGTTCTGGTCATTTCTGTTTTGAATTACATATATATATATACTTCTGATTCCTAAATTCCAGCATGGTATCAGAGTTGGTCTATGAAAACAATCCAGAACCAGAAGTTTTGTTACACTGTCTTTCTATTTGCTCTACTTTCAGTTGGTTGTTAGCAGCTATCAACATGCTGAATGGTTGAAAGTTGAAGATAGATTAGATGGTTCTTCAAACTTCTCTTCATGGAAGTTTAGAATCCTGATTGCACTTAAAGAGAACGACCTTCTTGAATATGTGAATTCTGATCCAGATGAACCTTCTAAAGATGCTGAGAAATTTCAATGGAAAAGAACAAGATCATAGCTAGGAAAATTCTGATTGATTCAGTTGAGGATCATCTGGTTCCCATTATTTCAAAGTTGAGTTCAGCAAGAGAGATGTTTCAATCTTTCAAGGATCCGTATGAATTCAATAACACCAGCAATGCTCTAGCCCTGAGACGTCAACTTCTGCATGTTGAAATGGCTAGAGGGAATCAGTAGTTTCCTACTTTATGAAGATTACTGAATTAAACAATCAGCTTAGTGCAATTGGAGAATCATTTGCAGATAAAGATTTGGTCGTGCTTGCTATGAATGGACTTTCTCATTCTTGAGAATCATTTATCCAAGGTGTCAGTGGGAGAGATGATGTACTGAAATTTGATAGACTGAGAGCTGATTGTGATTGCATTCAAGAAGAATGCAATTTTGAAGCTAGAGGAAATGGTCATAAAAATCATCATAAAGATGATCAAGTACTTGCAACCCACAGTTCAAAAGGAAAAAGAAAAAAAGCTAATTCAAAAGTATTCGAGAGCAGAATTTTGAGTCAGCCCATGATTCCAAGAAAAAGAAGGATTTTTCTAAGATCTAGTGCTTCGGATGTGACAAATTTGGTCACTTTGCCAGAGATTGCACCTCAAGACCAAAGCCTCGAGCAATTGTTGCACATGCTCAAAGAGGGTCAAGTGAAAACTTTTAAGGATTCTTATTTATGCACTCTCTAAAAATGTTCCTTCGAACAATGATACATGATTGATTGATAGTGGAGCATCTCATCATATTAATAGTTACCAAGAGCCTCTCTTTAATTTGAGAGAAACAGATTCTCATCTTCAAGTCAGTATTACAGATGATGCAAGTTATTATGTGAAGGGCGGTGGTTCTACTTCTTTCCAATTGGATTCTGGAATCCCTCTTCACTTGAGTGATCTTCTCTTTGTTCCTGGCATCAAAAGGAATCTGATTTCTATATCAGCATTAGATGAAAAAGGTTATCATGTTGCCTTTGCTGATGGAAAAATTCTTGCATGGGAGAAAAACTCCAAATTCAATCAGCTCATAAGATTAGAGTTCGTCGTGCCATTCTTTACAAGCCCTTAGCCCATTCTATTCAAGAATTGACAAATGATTCTTCAAGTTCAAGTAAGCTTTGGCACAAAAGATTTGGAATCTAAATTTCAAAACTGTATCCTCTATATAGAAGGTTGTAGTTGGTCTTCCAAAGCTGAACCAAAACCATGAGGGAGTTTGTAAGGGATGTGCTCTAGGTAAGAACATTAAGAGCATGTTTCATAGTCCTGAAAGTAGAACAAAAGAAATCCTAGAGTTAATTCATTCTAATTTATGTGGTCCTATGTCAATTGCTTCTCTGAGTGATTTTTAGTATTATGTTGCCTTTATAGATGATTTTTCTCCTAAATGAAAGTAGAACAAAAGAAATCCTAGAGTTAATTCATTCTAATTTATGTAGTCCTATGTCAGTTGCTTCTCTTAGTGATTTTTAGTATTATGTTACCTTTATAGATGATTTTTCTCCTAATTGAAAGTAGAACAAAAGAAATCCTAGAGTTAATTCATTCTAATTTATGTGGTCCTATGTCAATTGCTTCTCTTAGTGATTTTTAGTATTATGTTACCTTTATAGATGATTTTTCTCCTAAATGTTGAGTTTTGATTAAATAAAAACAGGTTTTAAAGGACCCGAAGCTTTTTACATAGGAACATAACAACAACAGCAGAGAAGCTCAAAAGAACTGTGCATCAGCAACTAAGAACAGAACTATCTAAGGCAACAAGCCTTAAAACAGCCAACAAGAAAAGACAACGCAAAGACAGGAACAGGGTCTTCAACAAATCAACTGCCTGGTATGCAAGGATATTCATATTATCCACAATGGCCTTCAGATCTTCAATTTCTTTGACTTCCACAAACTCAATCTTTTTTGAGTTGGCCCTGGTACGCTTGTTGGGTCTGTGGTCATCTTTCATGTCCTTGGAGCCTTGACCTTTCCCCTATTAAAATTTGTTCATCAGAGCATTAATGTTGTCCGCCACAATCTTCAATATAAAACAATTCTGGTCAACAAGTTTCTTAACCGTCTTCTCCATATTGATCACTCTGTTATCCATACCATCCAACCTTTTCTGGAAATTTTTAATCAGGTGATCCAAAGCTTTACTCTTGGCTTCCAGGGGTGGAACACATTTCATAAGATTCTTAACCTCTTCAACATTACCAATCACCTCAGAAAGTCTATCAATATGCTGACCCAGAGTTCTCTCCCCTCTTAAGTATAACAAATTTGATCTAATATTATCTCGCTCTAAAGAATTTAAAGTACTTTATTGAAAATTTATCTAACAAGAAAATTAAGATTCTAAGGTCTGATAATGGAGGAGAATATGTTTCTGGCATCTTTCATAATTTTTGTGTTGAATCTGGGATTAAGAGGGAGTTTGTATCCCTTATAATCCTCAACAAAATGGTGTAGCTAAAAGATAGAACAGAGCAATTGTTGAAGTAGCTAAGGCTATGATTCATGATCGAAGTCTTCAAACATTCCTATGGGTTGAGGCTTGCAAGACAGCAGTTCACATTCAAAAACGTAGTCTTCATCAAATTCTAGATAACATGACCAAAAGAAGCTTTTTCTGGTATCAAACCAGATATTAGTTATTTTAGACTGTTTGGATGCTTGGTTTATATTCATATTGCAAAAGAGAAAAGATCAAAGTTGGAACAATCAAAAAAGAGAGGCATCTTTGTTGGTTATAGTGATTCTTCAAAAGCATGCAGAATCTACATTCCAAGTGAAAAGACAATTGAAATCAGTAGGGATGTTTATTTTGGTGAAGAAGCTTGCAAGAAATCCAAAGAGTCTAACATGGAATTTGATAGGGAATATTTTGAGCGTCCTCAAGATATAGATATGGCTGATCCAGGTCCATCTTCAAAGATTCAAAGGGAGAATACAGATTTAGAAGATCTTGTTGATCAAGTTAATCCAATTGATTCTATAGATACTTCAGCAGGTCCCAATAATACTTCAGCCAATAAGAATCATGATACTTTCAAAGAGACTAAAAGGCCTCATAAGTTTGCTGGTTATGTAGCTTTGATGGGTCACATTATAGCATCTAAGCCCTCCAGTGTTCACGATGCTTCAAATCAGCAAGTGTGGAAGGATGACACAGTGGAGGACTATCAATCCATCATCAAAAATGAAGTACAAGACATTGTTCCAAGGCCCAAAGGTAAATCAGATGTTTCCTCTGAATGATTGTTTAAACTTAAACATACAATTGATAGTAGCATAGAAAAACATAAAGCCAAATTTGTAAATAGAGGATTTTCACAAAAAGAAGGTATAGACTTGGAAGAAACTTTTGCACCAGTATCTCATTGCACTTCCATCAGAACCATCATAGCTATTGCAGCAATGAAGGGTTAAACTTCATAAAATAGATTTGATAACAGCCTTCTTAAATGGGGCCATATTAGAGGAAGTATACAGGCGATCTGAAAAAGGCATTGTATGGCCTTAAGCTAGCTCCATGTGCTTGGTATGAGAGAATTGATCACTATCTTCAAAGTTTGGGCTTTCAAAGGAATAATGCTGATCCAAATTTATACTTCAAGGTAAATGATGTTAAAGTGTTGATTATTGTGTTTTATGTTGATGATTTGTTTCTCACTGGAAATGACAATCTCATTGTCAAATTTAAGGAGTTAGCTTCTGAATCCGAAATGAAAGATCCCAGTTTGTTCAATGTTTCCTTGGGCTTGAGGTATGGCAAAGACCAAATTAAATTATTATGAGTCAAAGTAAATATGAAGTTTATATTTTAAAGAGATTTGGCAGAGTGTAAATCCATGGTGACTCCTATAGAAGCACATTTGAAAAAGTTACATGATGAACCAGCTACTTCATATTCAAATTTGGTTAACACAAGGCCTGACATACGTTATGCAGATAATACCTTGAATCAGTTCGTGTGTGAACCAAGGCAAATCCATCTTGTGGTGGCCAAACACATATTAAGATATGTCAGTGGTAGTGGGATATGGCTTGAAATATTCTTCATGTATAGAGTTGAACTTGAAAAGGTTCTCTGATTCATATTGGGCAGGGTGTGTGCTTGACAAAAAGAGTACTTCAGGATGCCATTTCAGCCTAGTTTCAACCATCATAACCTAGTCCAGCAGGAAACAATCTTGTGTTGTTGAGTGCACAACTGAAGCAGAATATGTTGAAGATTGTGTAGAGAAGCTATGTGGCTTCTGAAATTGCTTGTAGGTTTGCTTGGGTAACCTTTGGAACCTACAATGATTATGTGCAATAATCAAAGTTGTGAGAAGCTTTTTGGATGATCCAGTTTTTCATGACAGAACTAAACATGTGGGAATTAAATGCCATTATTTAAGAGATAATTGAGCTCAAATACATTTCTACAGAGAAGCAAACTACAGACATTATTAATAAGCCGCTCCTAAGGGTGAAGTTTTGTTAATTCAGAGATAAGCCTGGTATCGCAGAGGATGATGTTCTTGCTAGGAGACTCTCCACTTCAGTGATTCTTTGGATATAATTGATGAGTTCTTTTCTGTGAGAGAAGTTTGAGGTGCAATCCCTTAGTTCTTCTTTGTGAGAAAAGTTTGAGGTGCAATCCCTTGTTAATGAGTTTTTCTGTACAAAAGAAGTTCGAGGTAAATTCCTTTGTTCCACCTTTTGAGAGTAGCTACAGTAGATCCACCCTCCAGGAGTAGCCATGGGTGGAAGTCATGTCTGTGACTCAATGACTTATTTTATGTTTTCTCATACACAATCTAGGAGTAGCTATGGTGAATATTATTATGCTAAGAAAACAATTCTTATTGACAAAATCTATGATGAGAGTTTTGTTGACATCTGTTTTGGTTGCAGTTATATGCACTTGTCAGGTGATGACATTTTGAAGATCTCTCTTGCTAAGAGGCAGTATTGAAGTTATAGTTGCAAGACAAATCATCATACCTGTGTTGAAGCACCGTTCAGTTGTAAAACATGTGTGTATTTGTTCCTTTATGAGCTCAAGTTTTCTCTTCCTTCTCCTATAGTCTTTGCAGTCTTGGAGAGATTCATATTATTTCAAAATTGTGTATAGTTTCATTTATTTTTGTTGTGTATCATGGACTTTTGGCATTGTGCATATATATGGCAGTACATGTGGCTTCATGGACACTTGGCAGTGTGTGTGTATCTGCGTTCTCCTTCCCCTCGTCGTTAACGACACTCTTTATTGTTGCTGATTCAAATAAGTGTTGGTGAATTTATGTTTATTATTTCGATCAATTCCTATTCTTCGTATGGCAATGAAAATTGTAACCATCGGGCATTGGTTGATCTTCATGCACCGATGTTATTGGGTATTCTATCATTTGCCATTCGTTATTTTTTTTATTTTACAAAAGAAAACGAAACAGAGTTGTGTAGTGTGAGATATTTGGGTATTTCCCTTCTGTGAGCAGCTTCAATTACTGTCATATATTGTTTTGTATGTTGAAAAGAAACATTGTGTATAGTAGAGATACATTTTCGTATTACAGAGATGTATTTTGTGATTTTGAGTATTTTAAGAGACTAAGAGAAACCTGAAGAAAACTCATAAAAAATGCTTATTGATTGATTGAGACTTAATCATAAGCAAGTGAATTTGTAATGTTTTTTGAGAAACTAAATTAAGGATTGTTTTTGGTGGGCTGGGTTGTTTCTCTCAATGAGGAGGATTTCTCCCAGGATATATTCTTTGTGTGTTCTAGTTATTTTTGTTGTGAATTGCATTTATATACTTTGGTTCCTAAATTCCAACAATTTTTATTTATTTTATAGGGGACTGTGGAAAGGCCAAATATTTTAAAGTGTATAGTTTCAAAGTGGTCTTTTTATTTAAAAGTGGCAGGGGGGAGCATTAAATGAAAGCATTCACTAAAAACTAGCAAAAAAACATTTATAGAAAATAGAGGAAAACAATTTGGAAAAAAAATTAGCACAAAAGGATTACAAAAGAGGAGGAAAGCATACCAAAATAAATAGAAAAAAGGAACGGGGTGCTTTTTTGAAAAGCTATAAAAGGAGGATTGAGACTCTCATTTTCGGCGGTTGGAAATTTGTGTTCACTCATGCTTTTGTTCTTGAGGAAGTTTGTGCTTCTTGTTGGTTTGTGAGGATGAAAGCTCTTACAAGCGATATTCTTCACATTGTTGAAAAATGCAATCTGGAAAATATCCTGGTGATTTGACATAGAGAGCTTCAAAGATGTTTAACAACTTCTTCAGTTTTCAGCAATGCAGAGTTTGGTGATTATGCATGAGCCTTCCTCGTGTTCTAACAAGGTGATTGATGAATCCTACGCGAATTCGTGCTCTTGGCAAAGTGGCCAATCAAGCAACTTGTTATTTGGCTTAGTTTTGTGTTTACTCGATTTTCTTCCCTTGAGCGTTTGGGAGCGAATTGGACTCCAATTATTGCTTTCCTTTCTTGTTGATGCTTTTGTTATCCACGTCCTTGGTGTAGACCAAGTGGAAGATGCATCTTGTGTTTATGTCCTTAGTGTAGACCAAGTGAATAGACTTTCGGTTATCTCGTCCTCAATGTAGACGAAATAATTATTGTTAGGTGGTTGAGGTGAAATAATTAGTGTCGATCACTTCAAGGAAAACATTTGGTATAGATAGGGTATAAAATATGAGAAGCCGCAAATGCAATGGTAGATTGGCCATAATTCCTTTGTTGGGATAAAAATTGTTTGCCATGGTTGTCTCCTGATTCATTTTGAGAGATCAAATCATGTTTAATATAATAATAGTGAAGAGACATTGGATCATCTATCATTACATTGTGAATTCTCTAACAGTTGTTGGTCATTTGTGACAAAGAAATTGTGATGGCATACACCATTCCCTTCCTCTTTGAAGGATTTATTTCAAGGATGGTATACAGTAGATGCAGCATCTACTTTCTCAAGTATTTGGGAGGTACACACCTCTATTGTACTAGCAGATTTGGAAAGAAATAGACTGTTGAAATTTTCATGCAGTGCATTTTAGCGCATATGTGGAAGGATTGAGGCAACCGTCTCAAACTTGGTAAGTATGGCAGCTGCAAAAGTAAATCCTGCTAATGTTCCTTAAGTTAGTTGGACTGATCAATCTAACCAAATTGGTCCTACACTAGCTTATATATATTTTTATATATATAAAATAAGCCGAGAGATATCCTTCTCGAGGCACTTATTTTCATAATCTCATAATTTTCATCATCGCATATTTATGTGAGTCTAAGAGGCGTGAGGAAATGATTTGAGATTCTTGATCTGCCTCATTTTTACTTCCATTTCCTCTATGTAATTTTCACGATTTTAATTATAATTATATTTAGTCTATTTCTATTTTGTTTTTCTGACATGTAAATGAACGTCAATTTTTTCCAAAATGGAAAATGTTTACATTGAAGATTGCTGCCACTGTAGAAAGCCTCTCGGCTTAATCAAATATCAGCATATTAATGGGCCTCACTAGGCTAATCCTATTTCATTATATCACAGTTCTATTGAGTAGGTTATACCAAAAGAGAGATGGATCAAAGTGAATTTTGATGGGGCCTCAAAAGGCATTCTAGGCCCATTTAGCATTGATTGTGTGGCAAGCAATAGTTCAAGTATTGTTGCAATGGGTGTCAAAAGGCTTCATGAAGAGACAAATAATGAAATACAGGTACAAGCAACATTATCGGCCATCTATGCAACCGAAAAATTGTTTGTTGCAAAATTGCACTTCAAAGGCAATTCATTAATCGTTATTAATGATATAATCAAAGGTGAAGCTCTAGCATGGAATTTAAATATATATATCAAGTTGATTTGTTAAAAAACAATTCAAAATTTCACACATTTTAAGGTGGGTAATAAGCTAGCAGAAAAGCTTTCAAATGTGGCCGTGGCATAAAATGAGATGCAAATGAATAAAATTTGGGAAGACTTTTGAGATTTAAATCTTGAATGCCTTAATACGCCATATGTTGTTGATGGCAAGCTGCAATTATGATGCAGCAAGGAATGTAGAGAACAAGTCACGGTCTTAATGCAATTTATGGGAACGGATGGAAATCATCATCCCAAAGTCTACAAATACGTCCAAACTATGAGGAAATGTGAAGTGCTATAAGGTGGTAGGAGAAAAGCAGAAAGGAGAAGAATTGTGCAGTGACAGGAGTTAAGAATATAGGCAGGAGAAACATTGGAGATGTGTTTTCAAGATTTAGAAGCCCATATTTCTGCAAATTGTTGATAATCTATTGGGAGAGGAATTCATGAGAACAGAGTATGGGTACAAGACCAGCATGGATATTACATTCATGTTTTTAGTCTAGGGACTAGAATTGGGCAATAAAAAGGAGGTGAAATGGGTTGTCAATGAATGTGTAAGGAAAGAATGGTTGAATAGAATAAGATGCCTCGTGGCAATCGTCTTGCCAAGAAAGAACTTCCTAGTGTGGCATAAGGACTTGTTGCAAATGGGTGAACATGAGTCGTCAATCTACTTGTTCAAAATTTGTAGTGTGTTCAGTAATGAGGAGCATAAAACTCAAGCTCAAATGGGATGAGAGGTGTTAAAAGAATTTCTCGAAGAACAGAATATGGCAAGGAGAGCTTTTCAAAATGCGGCCATGAAGGACACAAAAACTCCAAATTTGACCTAGAGGATTCCTGGACCAATAGACTTATCAAGCCAGCAAAGGAGGAAAAAATGACTCAATTTAAGCAATCTAATGACCTTTGTTGTTTTAAGAAAAAAAAACCTTCCCCTGTCCTTTTGTTTTGGTTAAAATGGTCTATGATAAGTTTTGGGTATAGCTGCTCAATTATGGATTCCAATCACTATTTGAAAGCCAAAGGGAAAGATAGCTTTTCATGTTGTTTCTATAGAGAACTAGCTGTCACATGGCATGGAGTTTTGTAAACTACATAGAAATTTTGATTGCAATATATGGGATGTATATCCGTTGATGGCTAGTTTTCGAGCTAATGTAGAGGGATGCTCGGACTTTGGGATTGTAATATTACACAAGTAATTTGTAAAATGATTGTTGTATTAATAAATGATTGAAGAGATAATTATAAAGAATTTACAATATCTACTTAATTTACATGATATAGAAAAAGATGACCATTAAAGTAATATAATAATATTCTAATATGTATCTAAGATGTTTCTTTGGTGATTACAAATAATCTCAGCTGGCTTTATAGGTTAGAAGAGGATAGTTAGTTTGATGGTTTTTGCATGCTAACATTGTGATATTGTTATGTTTCTATTTAAAATTAATAAACATACATGATCTATTACAAATATACAAAAACCAATAGCATTTTAATATTTTTAGCTATTATTATGGTTTTGTTTAATATGTAGAATATGATGCTATCTAACATATGAACTTGATTGCTATCGCAAATATGTCTATTACTTTTCTATGCTCTTGAATGGACAAACCTAACCCCAACAAAAGATTTGACCAACCCTACAAACTTTAACACACTTAGTTTTTAGCAAAATCTTGTGGGGAATGTTCACAACCTACTACAAATAATCAATCATTGTACATCTCTTTTCTTGTCTTTTTCTTTGGAATATGAGGGATCAAGTGATCATCAAATCGAAGATGATTTTGATTTGCTTTAATTATTTTTTCTTATGTTTGCCCAGCATAACAAGATCAAGAGTCATAACCTTAGTTTCCACGGAAATATGTAGTGCCATTAACTATATCCCCATACAATTTTTAGCTTATGTAGGCCCCAATTTAGCAAGTGTGGCCTCTCTCATATATTTCCACTTTCACACTTGATTCCGTGCATATTTTTATGCATCCACATACCAAATCGGATCCCTAACCCGAATGCGAACTTGTATTGGTTGGTCAAGGGCAAGCTATAAAAAAAATTGATGAGGAGCTACAGTTTGATGATTGTTTCATCAAAAAGTACAGGGTCAAATGCGAGTGGACTCACACATAACCTCTTTGTTGCACTTGACCCTTCTAGTCACCCAAGACCTCTTGATTTAGGCTGAAATTCAGTTTACAGGTCAAGTGATTCTGCTTCCTGAAAGCAGTCCTGATATTGGATTCTCAATACATTGTTTGTATATACATGGAGAAAACCCTTCTCTCTCTAGACCTTGCCCTAGATCTTGCATTTTTCATTTTTATTGCATTGTTATCTTCCATAACAGTGAAGGATCACTAAATCCACTCAACCCTCGCACCTCATTGAGCCTAGTGGATTATCTTCCTTCCAATGTAGGATAGACAATAGGTTTAAGCTTCCTAGCTCATTCACATATCCTAGTGACCGCACCTCATCACCTATTTCAATTCATTGCAAATCAAAAGATTAAATTCCTCTAATAGCATTTGCAATTTGCATAAAGTTGAATGTGCCTTCTAGAAAGTCACATTATTTGAGACCAAGACTAGTCATTACTGCAGCTAATAAAACACACTGAAACCACACAGATCAGTTAAAAACAATTCAGATCGGCAGTTCATGATAGGCATGGATCAACACTCCAATTATTGAAGCACATAGGACATCACACCCTACAGCCTCTCATAATTTCGGATCACTTCAATTAGTAAAGCAAGGGCATTGAAATCCTCCAATTATTGAAGCATAGGACATTACATCCTACAACAGCCTCTCATAATTTCAGATCACTTCAATTAGTAAAGCAAGGGCATTGAAATCCTCCAACAGCTCCCTCTTATGGGTAGCAACACATTTGCACAAGACAAGAAATTTACAGTCAATGTGCTCTGCTACTGTGTTAATTTTGAGACCATGATAAGCAAAATTGACACTACCCTAACCATGAATTGAAAAATTTAATAAACAATGAAAACCTCAGTAACATACATTTGCACAAGCCAAGAAGTTTACAGTCAATGTGCTCTGCTACTATGTTAATTTTGAGACCACGATAAGAAAATTTGACTCTAAGACCCTAACCATGAATTGAAAATTTTAATAAACAATGCAAACCTCAGTAACATACCACCTACAAACACACACTACTAAAATGTATGAACAGCGAGCACTCAAAAATTATATTGTTTTTAAACTTAATTAGTTACACTGCACTCAAACAGCTCTCTCTCTCTCTCTCTCTCTCTCTCTCTCTCTCTCTCTCTCTCTGCTTTTTTTGCTCTCCTCTCAATTATATGCCTTAAGTCTCTTCTGTAGAGTGAGAGAAGCTTATGAGAAAAGAAGATTTATCCTACAAAGACTAAAGAAGAAGGCAGAAAGTGCTGTGTTCTAGACATAGGAAAATCAAATAATATTTAGAATCTCTCCAGCTATAAGAAAAGCATTTTGATCTTAGTTACTGATTCGGGATACAAATCCAATTCGGACACGTGAATCGGATCCATGGATTCGCAATTTTTATATTTTTTCCAATTACGAGTCGTGGAGGATTCGTGAGTGTATATATATATTAGAGAAATATATAATGAGAAAGCAAATTTGAGGTGAACTGTTTTAAAATGTGAAATAAAAGGGTCATTTTAGGGTTAGAAAAGCAAAAAATATATTAAATAAGTTAGACCTATATAAAACCTTGGTCTGCCTGTCGAACCTTGAGGATTCATGCTGGATCCTTAAGGATTCATGCTGATCCAGGCAGGAACCTTGTTTTACACAGCAGATTCGTCCGGATTCACGGCCCAATGAATGACAAAGATCTTGCCCGGATCAGCACGAATCCAGGCATGAATCTGGATCAGATCCAAATCCAGATCTGAGACATGAATCCGGTAACTAAGCTAATGATAGAAAAAATTAAAAAACTGTTGATTTCCAGGCCCATTTTAAGAAGGAAAGTAACGGAGCAAAACAGTCAAAAATATGATGATCATGAAAAAAACGAAATTCCAAAAGAAAACCCATGCAAAATCAGGTAAATTTAAAATAACTTGCTCTTCTAACCATTTGGAGGGGAAGGTGGGGGAGAAGGGGGAGAAGAAGGGGGCGACCTTTGACCATTTTCACGCACTCTCCACCTTGCTGAAACTGAGATAGCTCCAAAAGTGCTCCTCCCCATCTTGTGAGGTTCTGTAAACCAAAGTTGAATTAACATCAGCATCTGCATATAGTTATATGATCCAAACTAAAAAAAGCCAACATGCATTCTGATAAGATCCCAAGCATACTCTACTAAAATTAGTATCTCACAACTGTAATTGGCTGCTTGTTTGATATTTGCATGCTTACAGCACTGCAACTAACTGATAATTCAGTGATTCACTCAAGTTTCATTTTTTTGTTAAATTTCAGATAAACAAAAAATAATATCGTGGCCAAGTTGCCACTGAATAATAAATAAAAATCATTACAAAAGAATGCGGCTTAAAGCTTCAAGCTTTAATAGCCATTCAATAACATATATGGCAAGTTTGGGGAGAACCATTGCAAACAACATGTTGCTTCTTACAATGAAGCAATTGCAATAGTTTTCAAAACCAATGAAGTAGCTATATTTAAACATTTTTTTGCCTCTGGCCTTTAAGAAAATTCATATTATGATGATTTTATTAAAAAAAAAAAATTATATATAGCCTTCAGAAGAGAAAATATGAAATAAGATAGTATCTTGAACACCTTGTCAGACGGAAAGATCTGCCCTAGCAGTGTCCAAAGTGGAAAGGTACAGTTACACTGCAAAACTGATCACTATGCTTTGAAGAAAACCAATTCGAGAAGGGTAAATTGCTATAAACCTTTCTTCTCACTGTAGTCTATCATTATGCAATTTTAAATTTGTACACTTAATTTGGGAGGATCCATTAAGTTATTTTCACCAACTTATCTTATAAGTGCATATGGAATATTTTCCTGAGTGTAAACCACACGAATAGCAAAGAGATAAAGGCTTTTCTTTTGAAAAGTTCTGCAAGTGTGTATGAGGTAAAGGACGGGAGAGAAAGAAGGAATAATATCTTGAGGAGTTCAACTCAAATGTGATCAAAAAAAAAAAAACTATTATCTTGAGGAATTTAACCCACAGGTGCTCGTCAAAAAATGCATGCATAGACGCTAATGTTCTGTGGACAGCCAAGATATTATTGCTCAATTAAGAACCAACTCTACCCCACTGTGATATGAACCGGAACTGTGGAAAAGACCTACCAAAGTAGAAGGAAAAAAGGTTTTTCTAAAATTTGTCCAATTCAGGTGCAGAGCAACCAGAAAAGTACTTTATTATAAAATGTGATGCTTTCAAGGATGAAGTTGGGGATGCTTATCGTCTCCTTGAATGGGAAAATGATTGAAATCTAGAAAGTTAAAATAACAAAACTTACTGTTCCATATTATTAGCCTCATGGATGTTAAAAGTTATTCATTCGTTCATATGAGACCACTTCAGGGCTGATTTTAAACTCCAGATATAAAAGGCAGAGAATCGCAGTGGGAATAACATAGCTGTTGGTAAAGTAATGCAAGCGGGACTGAATCGAAAACCACGCCATCTCAAGCATGTTGAGTCTTTTAAAGCTCTGTAATATTTATATTTCCAACAACAGTCAAGTTCTCACCTTTCAACAGTTGATTTTTTGAGCTTCGGGTATAGTTTATATAACAGAAGAATTCCAGAATTCCAAAAATTCAATTTGTCTAATAATAGACCTTCCAACTGCCTTGTTAACATTATTATGTGAAGAGTATATTGTATTTCAATAAAAAGGAAAACAGAAACAGAGACAGAATGAGAATACGTACATCAGCATCGAGAGGATTAACGCCATAGGTGGACTCCGCAGTCTTTCGTGCTGCTTCAAAGAAGAGAAGGCGATCGAAGTCGCTCTGTGGAATGCCCATCTCTTCCATTATTGTTGCTACACCTAGGGTTTAACAAACAAATCTCTCTTAACCGAAAGGTAAAACTCAGTTGAGAACAAAGAAAGGCTTTTAACATGATCTGTAATGACGAAAATTGCACCCTGTGCCCTTATGTCTTAGCCGATAGATTTAGGTGTTGTAATTATACTTAATTACTCCTTGCCTTATACGGAGGAGAGCGTAGTTTATATATATATACATATACACTGAACATTCATTAATATTTTTTAGACTTATATTTTTAATAATATTGATAAACATATATTTTTTAGACTTTCTTATTACCATAAACTCAGCGAAAACTACACTCTCCTGCCTATAAGGCAAGGACTAATATATATACACTACACTATCCTGTCTATAAGGCAAGTATATATATATATATATATATATATATAATTTTTTTTTTTTTTTTTTTTTATATTTTTTTTTTAATTGGTTGTTGTATTTTTAGCTAGTGGTTTAAATATTTGAAAATGAATATGATTAATTAAATAAATCTCGGAAGAAAAGCTTTAATGTTTGGGCATTTAATGTAAATAAAATAGTTTCAATGAGAAAGGACACATCTTTAATTTGATGTCTTTGTGGTTGCATCGTGCAGCTACGATATTGGCTATTCCTCGAAATCCACTATTTGTCTTTAATACGATGAATTATGTTAGAGGAAAATGTTATAAATATCATTAATGAACTCATTTCTTCAATCTTTCGACTATATCGAGTGAGAAGGGCGTAGAGCTTATTTGTTGGGTAAGAGTTGGGATTTCATTTAATATTTCATCCTCTGTGAAATATTGTCAATGTTTCCAATTTTAAGTGGGTGTTTTTCTTTTATTCAGCTTGACCTTTCCACTTTATTTTATGTTCTGTTTTGTAGGTAACAATATAGTGATTACATAATTTTCTTACTTTTCCAAGTTACAAGATTCGATATGTATTGAAAAATGCTACCACATCATCTATATTAAGAGTCAGCATTGCAATCATACCAGATTTGAGGAGTAGAATGTTATTCTATTTAAATGGAGTTCCTACATAGTCAAGTTTTTGCATATGTTTATTTATTTCCAATTTATGTGGACATGTGAAGAAGAATCATGTTATCAGCAACAAATTTGAAAGCTCCAACAAACTTTTGTTCTATTGTGCAGTTGCGAAGGGGAGCAAAACTTAGGTTTCTTATTTTCTCCAAAAACCTAGCAGTTTATTTTGGGGATTTGTGGACTTGTATAGAAAGGCAGCATGTAGGGTTTTTATCTCCTAACCAAATTAAGTTGAAACGTGTCACTTGTGTTGAAGTTGATGAAAGGTCAACCCCACAACTCCCAAGAATCACCTGCATGTAAACACCTGTCACAGAAGAGAGAAGTAAAAAGTTATGGAGGCTGAAATTGCCAAATCCATAGATGAGACATTCTTGATGAGCAAAAAGAGAGATTGTTATTATCAACAATAAATTAATCTCAATTCTCAATGAATGTTTACAATGAGAGATCATCCTTATAAAGGAGATCAAAACCCTAAAAAGGTCTAACCTAGGTTGCATATAAATAATTAATAAAAGAATTAATTATTAGATGCCTAAAGTTTAGCTTAAGCAACTAGTGTTCATTAAGAAATATTTAATTACTCTAACACCCCCCCATCCCCCCCCCCGCCCTTAAGATAAACTTAGGGAGTAGCTAAAAACCTAGAAACTACTAGTACAAGTAGAATTGGGTCCCGACAAACAAAGCCTAATGAGGTACCCAAGCACAACCAAATCTCTGAAAAGATGAGAAATAGAGAAAACCACATGGGAAAAACCCTACTCCAAAAAAAGGTGAAAATAATGCTAAAAAGACTAGTGAAGGACTAAAGAAGCATCCAAACTAGGGAATGTTCCAGAAGATAGGAACAAAAGATTATCATGAAGAACACCACTGAAGCATGTAGAAGCTGCAAAGCTATGTCCAAAGTAACTGTTAATCTGAAGAACCTCCACTGAAATAGAACCTAACCAAGTAGAGAAGATTGTAATCTGCATTGAGTCAGGAGCACACAGAGGCAAACAACTAAACTCGAAGATACAGATTGCATGAAACACCAAAGCCTAAAGAGATTATCAATCCAACCAAGGAAGCATGAGAAACAAAAGAAGAACCCCCCTTAATGCAAACAAGGGTGAGGTGATAGGCAACTAGAAAAGTGGGCCAAAAGAATTGCATGTCAAGGAACCACGATCAAAATGCACAAAAGAGTACATATGTGTGTACTGAGGTGATCAATCTTAGATACGTCATGAGGTTAATGTCGTGGAAAGAACACTCACTGGACAAAGGAAGATAACAAAAAAAGGCAAAAACATCACCCCCCCCCCCCCCCCCCCCCCCCCGCCCCCCCCCCCCCCCCCCCTTGTGGCACTTTATCAAAGTAGTGCATGTATAATAAGGCACAAGATATGGTGAATCTCAAGAATGCAATAATCTACATGAGTGTCCTCAAATGACATTGCTCAAATCAGAAGGCAACACAAGACAAAACAACTAAAACAAAAATATAGATGCAGTATGGCACTTTATTTCAGTGTGTTTGCAAGAATGCATATAGATGATGTCTAAATATACTAGAAGAAACATAAGACTAATACAATAGATAGTACAAGACATGACGAATCATCTGAAGCAACGATATTGATCCCCAGACCTAAAGCAACCAAGATATCCACCAGAATGCAAAAATGCAAGAGATTGAATATGATGTGATTGGAGTAGAATTTGGAAAAGCAACAACATCATTGGAAAGAGCTCAGAAAGACCTTTCCAATGATATAAAGAATTCTCAAATCGAAGATTAGATGCTCAAGATATATCTTCAGGAATGTAAAAAGGAACTCCTAACTTTGACAGCAGAAAAAGCCATCAAAAAAGCATCAAAGCTGAAAATAACATGTACCACTATGACAGGCTCGAAACCAACTTTCCAGCGATATCTCATTTTTGAAAAACAGAGTTTGTATGCCTAAGATATGAGCAAAAACGTGAAGGTAAGTCCAAATAGAGTCCAAGAAGGTGATAGGAATGCTAATGCAATGCTGATGTCAGCAAGTGACGAGCCCAAATTTGATAGGCAAATGATTGTCGAGGCAAAAAATGCCAGAAAAAGACCCCTGTCGAAGAAAAAAATTCTAGTCGTCGGAAACAAGATAATGTATGAAAAATAATTTCGTTAGTAAAGAGTCGGTGCTGGATGAAAAAAATATGGTGGCCAAAAAATAGTGTAAGCAATTTGAAGATGTGGGAGGTCAGTGCAAATACACAAGGTAAAACTTGCCCGTTGCTCAAAAATTAGTTACATGTGAAGTCCAAGAAGAGTCACAGTGGGATCAAAACATACTCGAGTCCCAAATAAGCGCAAACCCCAAAAACTTTCATGTGATCCCTACTAAACTTTGCAATAAATTTTTTGCATGCACTTACATTAGAGGTACTATCTGTTGAGGCACATGGAGAAGGAGCCAAAGTTAGTGCATGGTGGCTAGAACTAATTTTACGAGCTTAAGTGCTCACTCACCTTCTTAGCACAAAATTTTGGGTGTGACTAGAATATCAAAACATGGTGCAAATAAACACAAACTGCTAGTAAGTGCCAAGAAACCACTAACCACTGCTAAACTTATGGATATAAATTTGGGGTCCACATGGATAGAAGAAAAACGTCCCAAAAATTGAGCCTCCACATATTTATCCAATCTCATGTGTTAAAGTGTGTTCTAATAAATGCATGCACACTAAAAATTTCACCCAAGACTCAAGGAGAGGTTACGAAAACCAATGGTAGAGATGTTGTCAATGCACCAATAAAATTGTTGATGCTTGAAGAATCATTCTTCTCCTCTAAAAAACATTGGTTGAATAAAACCATCAATGCAGGGAGAGGTCAATGCAGCGAATGGGGAGTTGGTGGCAAGTAGGAGTGTAATCTCCACCAAAAACATTTGCCCTTGTCAAAGCAATATTTCAAACAAACTCTTGTATGAATGAAGATGCTTGAAGATCTCTACCACCAGCCGGCTCACCAACAACAAATTCCATGTAGCAGAAAAATGAGGCAAAATTACCACCATAAGACTATTGATGAGGACCACTGAACGCTTTGTCTCCCTATAAAAAGGTGTTTCTCCTCCAAAAAATCACAAATTATGGAGAAGATGGTGCACTTAAACTGAGCACACATCAAATCCAAAGGCAAATGTAGGAGAACAAAGGATGATGGACCATCCAATATTCGCTGAGAGAGCATAAAAATACTTGCATGAGTGAGAGAAAACACAAGGTGTGGATTCCAAAGCATAAAAATTGTGGGTTTGACCATAAAAGTCACAACAAACTTACAAAAAACCAAAAAAATTGTGGTTTTGCATGGATTTTTGGCATCTCCGCCTCCAATAACTCCACCTCTGCAAAACAATCGAATCAACATGTCTATCACAAGTCAAGCTCATGCCCCATGTAATCCCACAACTGAAGACCTCCAATCTCCAAGCGCATGAGGTGTTTGGGAAAAACAAATCCGGAGATCTCCAAAGTTGACATCCTGAGGCAGAGCCATGTCAATGCATAGTGCCCAAATTTATGCATAGAGCATGTGGTGAGGGCCATGTAGGCAAGGTCATCTTTATTGGAGGAAGCACGGGGCTCCAAAATTTGTTCCAATCACCATTCTCAATTTGCAAGGTGTCAGTTGATATTACATTAGGAAGCACTAGGGCCACTGCACCTATGCATTGCTAGAGAAGAGGAGTAGATCCAATGACCGAATCAAAAGTCAGAGACTGCAAATTTGACAAAACTTGGTCATTCTCATCGAATTTTGAACCCATACCTTCTGATTCTAGATGAAACTGCTAGAGACTCGAACCACATACCTCTCTCTATTTAGAAATTCCTTCACAATAGATTTCTCATTGTTTCTCTCGGATTCATTTAGCAGAGATCGTCATTTTTTGATTAAGGGCCTGTAGGAAGAGTAGGGAGGGATGACCTCCATTAAAATACACCCATCAAAGTTTTTTGGGACCCAAACTGCCACCAAAATTTTGCAATTAGCCCTTCCAAAAGCTCATGCACTTTCAAATAGCACTTTTTTTTTTTTTGCAAGAAATTTTTGGCAGCAAATTAAAAATCGCTGCCTCATTTTGTGTGCATAGATCAATATGGCTTGAGTACAAACAAAATTTGCCTCGAATTTCAACAACATCCAAACTGGACATATTTCCTATGGAAATAAGGGTTTTCGAGCGCTCTGAGCTCAATGGTGATGTTCATTTATGCTCAAAGTGCCTCAAACATCAATGACCCCCCGATCTAATAAAAAAACATTAAAAGCTTAGATTTGAAAACCAATGTCAAATCTCTCACGAAAAGAACAAGGGCATGAAGATCTAGAGCTCTAATACCATGTTGAAGTTGATGAAAGATCAACCCCATAGCTCTAAAGAATCACTTGCATGCAAACACCTATCACAGAAGGGAGAAGCAAAAAGTTATGGAGGCTGAAATTGCTAGATCCATAGATGAGACATTCTTGATGAGCAAAAAGAAAGATTGCTATTATCAACAATGAATTCATTTCAATTCTCAATGAATGTTTACAATGAGAGATTTTACTTATAAAGGAGATCAAAACCCTAAAAGGGTCTAACCTAGGTTGCATAAAAATAATCAATAAAAGAATTAATTATTAGATGCCTAAAGTTTAACTTAAGCATCTGAAGTTAATAAGGAAATATCTAATTACTCTAACAACTTGAAGTTGAAATGTGATTTACAACACATTGGTGTAGTTTACAATTAAACTTAAAATGAGCCAGCTGTTAAAATGCTTATTTGAAATTCACAACAAAAAAAAAAAATCCTCTAAAATTTTGAGCACTTGTGTTTGACTCTCCAATAAACCTTGCCCTTTGTTCAAATTTTAAATTTATCTTTTTTCAAAAGTTTTTGACACATTTTTCTTTTGTGGGAGGACATAGACATAATTGTTAGGTTGCAGTTTCATTTAGCTCACTTTCAAGGAGTAAGAGCTCTGTTAGATTCTCCTAAGCTTTCAGCCAAACTGGTATCGCTAGTTATACTCAAAATGCAAGATATTTTTATGCTTTCCCTGAAATTTGACCCCGTCTTACCATGTATACTCGGCCATCAAAATGGATTAATGTTGGAAAATAGATGTAATCTAAGTTTACAGTTCAATCATAGGTTACCCATTTTCAGAAATACCTAAACAAAATCTACAATCTAATTTTTAATAGGAAACCTAAACATTTATCCATAGGAGATCATTCCACTATAACCCATAAATTTAGTTGTGACTAAACAAAATGAATTGTGTTTCCATTGTTATTGATTCAATACATTAACATGACATACATGGGGGTGTATATTTTTTAAATGATACTTTCTCTGAGAAACAAGAAACATTTTGTAGATTATTTTAAAGGTTTATGTAGATGATGGGATGTTAAAAGAGGCATTTGATGGTAGACCTTGAAAGAACTAAATCTTTGGTACAATATAATATATTTCAAATAATTCCTCAAATTTTGAAAAGGTTCCCTGATTTATCCTTTTATCAAAGCAACCGTCAATTAATATGTCATTTGCTTCCCCTTTGAATGGTGTTTGAAATAGAGTATTCAATACAAGCCATGGTAAAGGTTGTAAGCCCCTTCAAAAGGCTTTCATCGTTGGAAGTGTGTTGTCGGTGTTTAACTTCTCATTGCTCTAGCTCTTTTCTTGCACGATACAAGACTTTCAAATTTTGAGAACTTCTTCGAACATCCTCAATATAATAAGGAAAATGAAGAGAGAAAACTTATTTGGGTGGACCTAGGATGCTCTAACATCGGCTATGACTACAATGGGGAGCTCTATGGACCAAGATTATTTCTTCCCAAGGTCACAACCAACTGAGTTGAAATAAAAGCAAACCATGGAACTATCATTTTGCAGATAAGTAAAATGTGCCAAAATCCATTTTTTCCTAGTTAGTAAAAGTGTTTTATCATCACCATTTAAAACCAAAGGGCTAAAACTTTGTATTTTAAAAGTTAATGACCCACCATTTCGTCTACTAATTGTCAGCACTTGCCAATCGCAAACATAGAAGAAAACATGGCAAACTAAGTGGGTGGACACAACAATTGAAAGGGCAAAAATGTTAATCTAGAATTATGCCATTTTTTTTGTATATCAAACTCTTCAATAAACTTTCAATAAACTCTTCAATAAACTTTCAAACTTATGCAAATAAATCTATCTTACAGATTATTTATGTTGTCATGTTAGTGACATACACATATGGAATTGAAGTTGTTAAGTGAGCACAACAAGTTATTTCCTTGATAGCATCAACAACCATAATAGATGGTGAGATATCAAATTCTCCAGCTCTTATAGTTTTTCCTATAGGTTTTTCAAACCATAGACAAGGAATGCACAATTTACTTCGGTTATAACTGAAGTAGAGAAAAGGATTGGTCAAGTATTGCTTGAGTATAAACAGATACAATTTTTAGATATTTAAGCATTAGTTATAGAATTTGAGTAGTTAAGTTAACAGTTCAAATACCAATATGACATCAAAATGAAACCAAAGATAATCACATTATCTTTTCATCTTCATTGCCAATTAGCTAGAATGCTTTGACAAATTGTTCGATGCCTATAATAAAGATAACCTTAATAAAAAGACTAATGTAGTTCAAAGTAGTTACAGTCCAAATTTTTTTTACTAATACAAGCTGGTATGAATCTAAGTTATATACAGTTGTACACATGGATGGAATCTTTGAACTAGAAAAGCATAGCGGTAGTGTCTTGCAACAAATAGATAGTTGCCCCACCCTCTTTACTATAAAGAGAAAAAATAATAAATATAGAACTCTAAACTAGTAAATGTGCCTAACAGAAACAGACATAAATATCAAAGACAATGCACATTGGCTCAAACCTCTTTTTGAGGGGAAAAAAAATGATGTGGGGAAAACTAGAAAAACAAAAGTAACAAATGAGGCAAAGATCTAGAATCAATTGGCTCAAGGAAGGAGACCAAAACACAAAGTTTTTCCATTTAACTACTCTTAAACTTAGAGCAAATAATAGGATTTCTGGCTTGAAGAAAGACTAGCGTGTGCTGACAAAGGAAGTAGATATATCAAATGAAGTTATTTTTTTTTCTCCTCCCTGTTGTCTTGGGATCCTTTGCTCTCTAAAGTGGACCAATGATATTGTTTCTTGTATTCCTCAGATTCTCCAACCGCACCATAATAATTTGCTCTGGCCCATTCCTTCTGATTCCAAAGTAAGAGAAGCTCTTTTTTCTCTTTCGACGGATAAATCGTCTAGCCCTTATGGTTTTCCCACCTTCTTTTTCCAAATGTATTGGCCTGTCATTGTGAAGGATGTTGTGAAGGCGGTTCAGGAAATCTTTGGAGCCAGAAGTATTCTGAAGGAAATAAACTCTACATTCTTAGTTCTTATTCCCAAAGTGTCAGGAGCAGACACTTTGGATAAGTTTAGACCCATCTGTTTATGCAACTCCTTTTATAAAATCATCTTGAAGGTGCTCACTTCAACGCTACTTAAGCTTCTCCCCCTGATTATTTCTCAGCAACAATCTCGTTTTGTTCCGAGCAGATAGATTTTAAATTTGATTATTATGGTGAATGAAGTGATTCACTCTATGGAAGCTAGAAAGAGAGAAGGGATGTTACTCAAACTAGACATGTCCAAAGCTTACGGTCGGGTTGACTGGTCTTTTTTGGATTTGGTGTTGAAGGCTTGTGGCTTTGATGTCAAATCGTGTAAGCTAATCTCCTAGCTGGTCACCACTCCCTCTCTAGCTATTTTAGTTAATGGATCCCCCTTTGATTTCTTCAAACCTACCAGAGGCCTACGTTAGGGGGATCATCTATCATCTATTCTCTTTATTATCCTGGTGGAATGCATTGGCAAACTCATGGAGAAGAAAAAGAAAGAAGGGAGGATCAAAGGTTTTAAACCTTCTTCCAAATGCACCCCCTTTACGCATCAGCAATTTGTTGATGACACTATTATGGATGGAGAGGCCTCGGTCAAGGAGGCAAAGGCTATGAAAGAAACTTTGGACACCTATTATAGAGGGTCAGGGCAGCTCATCAATTGGGACAAAAGTTCTATTTTCTTTATCAATACTCTGGAGGAAAGATAGAAGAGAATCTCCAAAATCCTAGGATGTCAAATGGGGAAGCTTCCTTCTACCTACCTTGGTCTCCCCTTGGGAACGACCCCTTCAGATTCCTTCCAGGATGGAATCATGGAAAGGTTCAGTAAGAAATTGGCAGGCTGGAAAGCAGCCATTCTTAGCCAAGCTGGAAAATGTCAACTAGTTAAATCCATCCTTCAAAACTTGTCAATATATGCTCTGAGCCTTTTTACCATACTAGTGAAATACGTTGAGAGGATAGAGAAAATCTAGAGGAATTTTTTGTGGATGGGAGCTGAAAGGAATAAAAGGTACCCCCTTGTTGCATGGGACAAAGTTTGCCTACCCAAGAAGAATGGAGGTCTGGGAATCAGGAAGCTCATTCACCTCAATAAGGCCCTCCTGGAAAAGCAAATCTGGCGCATCTTTAGTAGCATGGGGGAATGGAGAGACACGGTAGTAAATAAGTATATAAAGAGGCCCTCTATTCAATTCATCCTCTTCAGTGAGGATATCCCAAGAGGTTCTGTTGTTTCGAATGGTTTCTTAAAAGCTAAGGACTTGGCTAACTCAAAAGTCTCCTGGAAGCTAGGTAACGGGGAGGACATTCTGTTCTGGTCTAATAGTTGGCTTTCTCAGGGCCCCCTTATGAACAACCCTACCTATGGGTTTTGGGCTAATGATTGCATCAACCTTTATGGGCACAAAGTCAGCAATTACAGGACCGAACAGGGTTGGAGGGACCTTTCCATTATCTCAGATGACCTCAAACCAATCATGATCATGCTTAATTCCTTGTCCCTTAGCAACAATAAGGATGTACTAGTTTGGAGGGATAATGCCAATGGGCTCTATTCGGTTGCCTCTAGGTACTCTGCTTTATGGAGCTTAAAAGAGTCTCCCCCTTGGTTAAGGGCTTGGATCCCTGGCCTCACGCCAAAAGTCAACATGTTTTTTTGGTTGGCTCTTCAGAACAAAACTCTAACCCAGGAAAATCTCATCAAAAGAGGTCACATCATGCCTAGAAGATGTGTTTTGTGTAAAGAAGAGTCAGAGATAGGCAACCATATGTTCATTCACTGTTCTTTCTCCAAGACAGTTTGGGGCATCCTCACCCAGGACTTAGGCCAGAGCTGGTGCTTTCCTTCTAACCTTTTGGACTTTTTCTATCAATGGCATGGCTTGTTCAATGGGTTTGTCTTGCAGGAAATCAACTCCTGGATCCTGCCCCTTTTTTGTTGGAGCATATAGAAAGAGAGAAACAATCAAATTTTCAGAGATAGGGAGGAGCTGGCTTTAGTTGTTGGGAGAAAGATTTTCAGTAACATAAAGGAAAAATTTTCTGTGAGGAAGGGGGGAGAATTTGAGATAGGAGGCAGGAAAAAGGAGAAGGTAAAAGACAGATCGAGGAAAAGACAAGAAGCCAAGTGGCTCCTCCCCCTTGAAGGCTGGCACAAAGCCAACTTCGACGGAGCCTCCAAGGGCAACCCTAGCTCCTTGGGTAGTGAAGGTGTGATAAGGAATGAAAATGGAGATAGTATTGTAGTTTTTTCTCTCCTGCTGGGATTCCAAACCAATCATTTTGCGGAATCGAACACTGTGTGCAATGTTGTAAAACTAGCTTTTGGCTCGAAGGGGATTTGAATAACATTATAAAGTGCATCATTGGCAACTCATAGCCATCATGGACGATTGCAAATCTAATTGATGAGACACGTGAGACCCTCACCAAATTTAATAGAATCCACATCACTCATATTTTTCGGGAAGCAAACCCGATTGCCAACAGGTTTACAAACATTAGGGTTGGTGTAGACCAAAAAATGACTTGGCATCCAAGAATTTGTTTTCCAACGGACGTTAAAAGTTTGATTGACTTGGACAAGATCCAAGGAAGTACGAAGAAAATCAAGCTATAATTATGATTATGAAGGTTTTAAGAAATAAGGGTACTTTTCAAAATGGAAGCATGGGAAATCATAACTGCAGTGATTCATTATTGATTAATCAACACGCTTTATGGGTTGTTTTTTGCACTCACTTCTAGAGTAATGGCAAGGCTATTTTTCTCTGTTTATTGCTTACTCTTGGAGGTCCCTTTCAGTCACAGAGTGAGGACCACATGAGTAAAGAGGGTGTGCAGTGTGCAGAAATGGTAGGCGAAAGGTGCAGAAAGGAGCTAGTGGGAGATTTTGAGAAATGGAGAAGTAAGGAGAAAGTGTGGGAAAAGCTAGAAGAGGGTGAGGTTACCAATTATATCATGAAGCTGCATGGATTTGATCAGGAGGTGACCAAAAGTATGGTGGGGTCTAGGAAGGATGGTAGGGTGAAGGTGAATGGGGTCTACTTCCAGATAATGGAGGAGGTGATTGCGACTATCACCGAAATCCCTTTCGAGGGTTTTAAATTCTTCAGGAATAAGAAGCTCTCGGCCAATGCGGTTAGGGACTTTGTGGAGAGTGAGAAGGAACTAAAGGTGTTGAGAAAGATTGACACCTACTATGTCCCCAACTCCATGAAGAAGCGGTGGAGGTATGTTTTGAGAGCTGTTATCGAGTACATCACATTTGACCCTAGGTTTGATAGAGCTCGTACCCACCACTTTGTTATTTTGAATCATTTATGGCATAATGCTAATGTTTCCTTTCCATATTATTTGTTAACCTCTATGAGCAAGGCAGTGGATAGCTTCGAAAAGAAGCCCACCGCAAACCCAGCTCTGCACAAGGGGCTACTGCTGCTTATCCAGGAGCACTTCAAGGCTTAGACTATAAGCATCACTCCCCCTCAGGCAGAGAATGTGGAGTTTGGTAGTTCTAGTTACTCCTCTGACTTGGATGAAATTCAGAGCCTCAGCTCTGAGGAAGGAGGGATCTCTTCTTCGGGGAAATTAGTGACTCACCAAGCTAAAAAATCGCCCTCCCCCATAACCCCTAGCAGAAAAAGCCTTAGGGATCTTGGGCACAAGCCTCCTGAGAAGGATGAGGAGGGAGACAATGATGATGAGGAGGAGCTAGAGTCTAAGGAGGTGGTTAAGGAGATGCAAGAGGAAATTAAGGATGAAAGTGGAAGGAAGAAACGAAAGAGGGAGAGTTTGGAGGAAGTGCGCTCTCAGATTGAGGAGGCATCTGTGCTACCCCTATCTCTTGTCTGCCTCCAAGCCCAACCTAAGGAGCAGAAAGAGGAGAGTGCAGGGTATGCGGAAGGGGAAGTGCAGGTCAATGATAGGAGGAAAGCTTGGATAAACTTTAATGTCAAGACTTCGAAGATGGGCATCTTCATGGAGGCCATGAATCCCCAAATCCTCATGGAAAATCAAGAGGAATAGCGGTTGGAAGAACTCATTGACTCGACGATAGTGGTCATTTCGGATAGAGCTAGGGAGACAGGGATAAACCTCTTGAATAATGCTCGTAACAGTATGATTGACAATTTTAGATCAATCAAATGGCTTTTCCATGAGCTGGAGGAGGTCAAAGAATAGGTGAGACATATTGAGGCAACAAGGAATGGGATGGATTCTAACAGAAGGACGAATTCGACTAACAGGCTTAGCCTAGCAGAAAGAAGGATACACAACCTAGAGAACTACAATCACAACCTTGCATATCAGATGTTCTCTTTGTTAAGCTCCATTAACAACAACATCATCTCTCTTACAGGCTGGATCAAAGACAGAGAAATGCAGGATGATGAGGAAGGAAAAGACAGGGATGAAGCCAGAATGGAGGATGACTCTGCAAAGGACAACACCATTCCTGATCAGGACCAGGGAGCCCAAAAGGCACAATAGCTGGAAGCAGAGGAGAATCAACTAGCCTTCAAGGCTACTCAGGTTATGTAAGAGCTGGAGTGAAAGAGCGAGGAATAACTCTCGCTTGTTCTTTTGTTTTTCTTTGTCTTTTGGCTTTTGTTTTGGCTTTAGGTCATGGTATTACTTGTCTTTTTTCCTGGTCTTTTCTCAGAACTCTACTTTTTGGCTAGGCTTTATGCTTATTATCAGCCTTTGAACTTATACTTTTTTGGCTGGGCTTTCACGCTTATTATCAACCTTATATGTTTTAACTATTGGGTTTCAGGATCCCTGTAAAACTTGTTTATCTAATAAAAAACAAATGCAACAAATAAATTAATAATCTAATGCAATGAAACAAAATTTAATAAAGGTTTTAATTTTCATGGTAGTACCTTACCTACATAGATTATGACAAGCTATAGTAAACTCATAATGCTCTGTGGTAACAGGGCACCAAAGAAATGTATTTAGTGACATAATGGAGATTTGTCGTGTTTACTAGCTACTTTGAGATTTAGTTTAGTGGATAGACATGTGTTCAATCAGACAGCTTGAAATAACTATTAGGCATTAAACCTCATCTAGCATCTTAACTGTCTTCCAAACTTTTTTCTGCCATTTTTTTGGACATCTTGCCTACCATGTTTATGTATTTTGCTCTCTACGATGAACATAACAAAGTATTATATGTATGACAAAGCATAAAAACAACTTTTGCCATCTAGATATTAATTGTTATGAAATTGTCATCTACTGAAACTAAATTACTGAAATTCTTTGTCATTTCACAATTGTATGACATTCAATTTAAATAATTTTTGCTATACTGATTATGGAAAAACAACATGTTGAACACACAAATTTTACTGTCATTGACCATTTTTATAAAAGCTATTAAACTTTGCAATGCTTATCTTACTAATTTTCTGTGGGCATTTATATTAAAAGATATGTTTTTGTTTTAATATTTGGGGCAAACAATAAATATTCATTTTCTTTTGATTTTTAGTGGTGACATAATAAAATAGGTTTATATTATTATTTTATTATTCTCAGTAACTAGAGCTAATAAATTAGTTAGGAATAAAGCTTTTCAAAAATATATATGATAAATACGAAAATTGATAGAGAATTTTTGCATTGGCTATATATGAAATAATTGTAAGTAGCTTTGCATGGTCTATGACTAACTACTTAATTTGAGTTGAATGAGATTTTTTTTGCTACACAAACACTAGTTTTAATGTTGATGGGTGGTAGTCAACAACCATGCACTTAGGTGTAAAGTTTATATTGTTCAACTCTCTTATATCATCAATGTTTTAATACTCTACTACCATAAAGGTCCAATAATATACATAGTTTGTATTTTTTGAAAGGTTAATAGGGTTATACACTCATAAATCAACAACTTCATTTCAGAGTTTTGTTTTTCTAAAAAAATTTATTGCTCTTCGTTCACAAATATGGAAGCATATTTGAAATGTAATGTTGTTATATGATAAATACATTTAGATTCAAAATTGTTATTCAATGTGAGAGATCAAGTCACTATAAGCTTCAATTTAGTAAAAATGAATATGGCTCACCTCAACACATGATTGTTTACAGTGTATTATTGTCCTCACATGACAAGATTGGAAAAGATTTCATTATCTATTACTTTACATATAACCCTCAACCTAGCTGAAAAATGTCTGCTCTTTGTAGGTGTACAATGATCACTACTAAATGCTACCTTTTTTCCTAATTCCATAACCCTAATGTTGTCTTTAACAGTTTTTTTTCCTCTTTCACAGGTTACTACTTTCCTATACTTACATTTTCCAAAGTAAAAAACAATGCTAGAATCTCTTAGTTTAGGTTTAGGTTCGACTCACTTTCCTTTACATGTATTTTTGAAGTATATTGCAATTGCACAGATCCAGTAAGAAACATTAACTTAGTATGTTTCAAAAATAGTTCAGGCCATTGCCATTATGAGCCACTCTAAGAAAATGAAGATTTCTATTTTCAAATGCAAACAAATAAACACAATTTAGTACAAACTAATGGAAATGCATTTACAACAAAAAGGACAATGCCTACCTTTGAACATGGGTCAACATCAAAAAAAAAAAAAAAAAAAAACTGTGTGTATGAAAAGTTCAACTCTTGATTGTTCATTGCACCATCTAAAAGAAACAATATGTAATAAACATAAGTGCTTAATAGATATAGCCACTCATCAACATATTAAAACTAACAATATGCAAAACCAATGAAAAACATGTTCGAAAAGCAGAAAATGATATGTATTTTGTAAGGCAAGAACAACTAAGCATACGACAACTCTTACACATGTAATTGTAGAAAACATTACAAACAAAAAAATATGTTAACCAATATCTACGAGAAATAACTGAACACCAACTCAAGCATGCACCATATGTGAAATGTTATGGTTTCAAAAAGACATCTTCAAAATCAACAATGCATTTGCACATGCTTTCTCTTTGCTCTCTATTGAAACCAGCAAGAAAACAATTACGATTGACCAATTGGTTTGCAAGAAATGTATAGATGCCATTTTGGTTGGAAAAGTCCCTATATTTGTTGCACCATGGAATATAAGGCACAATAAATGAATAAATCTTGTCCATGGATTGACTAGCCTTGAAGAAAGGCTTGTCTCTTTCTGTATTGCTTTTGCACAAATTAGACAATTAGGATATAAAAGAGCACAATATGGATTGAATGGTACAATCATAAATGTCCCTGTCAATTTTGATAAAGTAAAATAGGCATTTCCTAGAAATATAGATGACACACAAACCATTGCAGTCAAAATAAAATGTAAGCTACAGTACAAAAATGCATATGCACAAGGAAACGTAAGGCCTGCCCATGTCATGAATGCATTAACAATATTGTCAAAAACAAAATTGTATATGAAGGAAAATATTTAAATATTAGGAAGCTCTTCTCTTCTTATAAGAAACCAACAACAAATTCACACAAACAATGACACAGAAACTAATACAAATTTGTATGATGTTATGTCTAAGCACGAGCAAGAGCCTATAACCGAATCACTCATACATTGGTTCAATGAATCACATTCAATCAAAGATATTGGCACAATGATAATTGAAATTGCACCTTCTTAAGGTTTTAAACCTCTTGGCATTTTCCAAGATACTTTTTCAAAATAAATGAATTTCCGAACACTTTTTTATGATTTCCACGACCAAAACATATATCAAAAAAATTTACATACCAAAAAATAGTAAAGTAGGAGTTCATGCATAAAGACAGTGACTTTTCAACACATATAACAAATATTTTTTTTAAGGCTATAAAAATAATAATCAATCAAATATCATTGTTAGCATGGGTTTGTATAAGGAAAGTTGAATTAAAAGGTGAAAAACTATGTGCAAAGGATGTTTGCAATAGTACAAACTTAGAAAAAATAATAAAAATTCCCAATAGGATTCAAATCACTAAAGAGTATACAAACATCTCCTGATTACGTAGAAAACACAAGAAAATTTATATTTACAATGATACGACAATTAGGGCCTCCAAATTTCTTCATAACATTAGCAAGTGTTGATCATTTTTGGGAACCACTATGCAATAGAATTTCAATTAGATTATGATCGACCATAACAATTAGGGCCAATCGTAAGCTTTTAGTTAAATTTACTTTTGAATTTCATGCACAAGCCTACACAAGAGTACAAGAAATTGTTACAACAACACGAACACCATCTCTCCTACTAAAGAATGTTGTGTGAAGTGGGCCAAAGGGAACAAATAACATTGAAACAACACCATCCACTTTCATTGACACTCTCAATGATGCCTCTAGAACTACTGCATTACAAAATAATTGCGTCCTCAAATACTCAGGTAACAAACTAAACCAAACCACCTTTGAAAGACAATAACAATTACATTAGAAATAACTAAACTACCAAGTCAATGCTTACATTTTGATTCTAATTTCAGGTCACAGGAAATTTTAAAACCAAAGAATGCATACTTGGCATAGTACTAGCTATTATGCACCCAATTCCACCAGTCATCATCATTGGCACCATCTTCAACAAGCAAGAATAGTCGTTGCATTGCATGCAACCAAAATACAAACTTTACTTATGAACCTTTTTTGCAATGCATCATCCAAAAAGATGATGACATTGTCAACTGTATCATGAATGGACAACTCCTTCACCATCATTTACCACAACTTACATAAATACCATTTGAAAACTACAAAGACAACATGTCAACCATTGTCTACCTATTGCAAACATTTCAAATCGAAGGCACTTTTACTATTGCAATGAACAACAAAATCACTTCCATTACAGAAGAAATAGACTAGGTAAGATAAAACTACCTTCCCTTCTTTGTTTCTTAAAGTTTCACTAAATCTTGGCTCTACAAAATTGTCTTCCAACTATTTTTTATTGACAGAGTCATTCTTTCAAAATCGCAGGTTCATTGATCATTGTGGACCTCCATGCAATCAACTTTTATGTACATACTAGTTTTTCTTTTTTAAAGCAAATATAGTGAAAAATTTTACAGACAAGTGTGAAGGTTTTCAAAGAACTTTGTAATGCTTTCAATTTCAAGGAACTACAACTCTATTGTTGACTATTTTCTTCACACTGACAACTGCACTATGCCAAGTTTTAATGGCATAATGTATAGAAATTTTGTTTTCTACAAACAGTTCCATTTCAAATGTCTTATTACATATTTGAATACGACTTTACACCTATTTCAAAAGTTTTGAATGTTTTGTTACATATTTCAATACAACTTTACACCTATTTCAAAAGTTTCAAATGTCTTGTTACATATTTCAATACAACTACACACCTCTTTGAAAACTATAATGTTTATGCACACAACTTTCTCATTTAGTTTCAATAAATTTGTATATTTTGTTTACTTTATGTTCTATTATTTTATTATGCAAAAAAAGCATGTTGAACAAGCATATTTTATTGTCATTAACCTTTTACTTTATGCTTGTAAACCTTCCAATAATTACCTTTCTAATTTTCTGTAGGGGTTTCACATTAAAAACATCTCTTATTCTTTCATCTACATGTATCTCCTTAAAACAATGTATGTACAAATGATAGAAATGACTCTATCGAACTAGCTAAAACAAAATATGTCTGATAGATTATCTTTCTTCTTCACATGATTACACTACATCTTTTACAAATATATTTGTGTGTGTAGTCAAATAAGGAAATACCTTAGAAAAACTCAAAATCCATGATTCAAAGAAACAAACAAAAATAAAATCTTATGTCATAAACCTCAAACAATAACACCATCCTACATTTTATTTCATCACTTACTTGTACTAGTCTTACATTTCTTAAATTAATAACTATGAATTTACAATTTGCACACTCCTATGATGATTTCTACAATTTGGGGTATGATGATTTTGTGTGTTCTTCCTTCTTTTCTGAGAAGCTTTCAAATATCAAACTATTTCCTATGTATATGACAACAACTACTGGACAATGCTTTCCTCATTTTCTTTTTAGTAATTTGAACAAGAAGTTTTTCTTTTTCTTTTTTTAAAATATTCATTTATGTTTTTCTCTGTAGTTGTAAGTTTACATTTTAATTACTGGTGGCTAAGTTTTGTAAATGTCATACTCTAATTGCATTACTTCATTTTTTAATGGCTACTTGCTACTTAGATTATTCATTGTCAAACATTACATTTGAAAAATAAGTTTGTACGAATCAATTAGAGGAAATATATGTTTTGTTCTCTATTTACTGACAAGTCTACCACTAGGAATATGTAACTACATCCTTTACCATTAATGTTGTTACTGGGTTGGCCTCTCCACAAATCATAGGAAAATGGGCTTGCCTTTGTAGGTATATGAAAATCATCATTAAATGCTTCATTTTTCTCCTCCTTCCATGACCATGATATTTTCATCAAAATATTTTCATTGCTTTCACAGGTTACAAGTTTCCCTATGCTACATTCTCCATATTCAAACAAATTGCTACAATCTCTATATTGAGAAACAACATTTCCACAACCATATCAACCATCAAGGATTAAATGCTTATTTTGGTCTCGCATATGTTTTATTTCATTTCAGATTTCTCCCTTCAAAAAGAGACTTATATTGACTTCTCATTTTCTATCTATCACATGGATATGATTGAAACCATGTCCTTTTTATATGTCATTCTAACCTATTTTCCTGAACAAAATCCTTTTCTTTCATTTCTAATGTATTTGCCTAAACAAAACCCCTTTCATTCATTTCAAAAAAGTTTACCTGTCTAAATCTCTCTACACAACAAAAAAAATTCTACCAAAACCCCAACAACTACTTCAGTTCTTCCGCTCCATTTTTTACTATTATTTTATGTTATGAGTTCAACACAAGAGCTACAAAACTTGTACTAATGGCCTCTTCTAAACATTCATTGCTATTTCAAAGTAATACTTTAAAAAATATATAATATAGAATTCTCAAATTTATTAAGAATTTTCTCAAATTTTGTTTCTGAATAATTATCCTATTTTCACTTCTGACAAATTGTGTTTTCACATACAGTTGACATAAAAAAATATATCGTGTTTTCACATACAATTGACATAGAAAAGTAGATCATAATTTTTTTCTACAATTCCACCAAAGCTCCTTCAATAGGATTTAAATATACAAAATAGCAGGTCTCATCCTACCAAGCCACTTTTAGGTCCTCCAGACCTACAAATTGTAAACCTCATTTGAAGTAGGCAAGTACAATAGAATCTGTTCGAAATGGATAGTTACAACCCCCAAAATAGGCACCACTCAGTAAGGAACACATGGGTGGATAGGTGGTGGATGTAATCAAATTAATTATTAGTTACATTCTTGTTGCCTTCAATTTAAACATGTAAGTATTTACACCATACTAAAATTTGGGTGAGAACATAAAATTCAAAATATATTTTTACATACCCGCTCTAGCAAATAGTAACTATTACATGTGTTATAATTCAACTATTTTACCCTAAACTTGTTCTATTTTTTCTCTATAATAATGCATTCTTCATCAATTACAATCAATAACTGTTGGCCCTACATATGATATGACAAAGTGATGTACAAGAATAATTGATGATTCTGTTGAGCCAAAATCTGAAAACTAACTACAGTGTATGGAAATAGGTTTCTAGTTAGCTATTAACATTGAATGCATCTGAGTCATTTGTCACTCCTGATTCTACGATATCTACAAGATTCTCAATCAATCATTCACTCTATATAAATTTCATATTTTAAAAACAATTCCATTTCCAACGTCTTTTTATATGTTTAAAAACTACGTTTCTCCAATTTCAAAATCATCTTGTTTATGCACACAATGTGGATATTAAAGCATCATATTCTTTAAAACAACATTAGTTTGTGACCTTTTTTTTTTGCTTGCTTAATTGGCCTACTTATTTACTTGATTTGTTAAACTACTTTGTAGCTTTCGTGATGACACCATCCTTGCCAGACTCCCCTTCAATGTCATTGTCGAAGCTCTTACCACAAATATAGTTCTTCAGCCACCCATACACCTCATTCACCATCAAACCAAATATTTTTCTAGGTATATACCTCATTTGGGTTCAAATATACTTCATAAATCATTGATGGATTATTTACACTCTTATTTATCATGATTGCTTGGGTTCAATTTTCGTCCATTAAATTACATCTTCTTTATTTACCAAATTATGCTATGACAAATTCTACTTTCTTTTCTTTCTACTCTCATAATGTACATTTATTATTATGCTCGTATCTTTCTCATTTGCAAAAGAGGCAAAGAATTGCATCAAGCAGCAATAATCCACCTCTTCTGGTAAATGAATTGAGTATATATTGTCTCATTGCATAGATTCAATGAAGGAGGAGACTTCTACTGTTTGTGGACATCTTTTATGTAATAGTTACATTTTAATCACAATCCAATTTTAGACGAAATGTCCATCATGTTGTACACAAAAATGTACACAAAATCTACCTTGATAGCTATTATTAACAACACATGATTTATGACATGCTCACATTTTGGAACATGGTTCATGAATGGCACCTTACCAAATAAGTTCCTCACTTTGGCTAAGGCTAATATATAATGGGATAATGTCTACAACTATCTTTTGCCAATTTTTCCTAACTATTATGATTTTTTGTACAGTTTTAAAAATAACTTCGACCAATCAAAAGCTACACCAGTTACCATCTTGCATATCATTTAATGTTTTCTTTTCAAAAATTAAAGTTTTTGCCTACTATATGTTCCTCTACCTTTCTTTACATAATATTTGTTATGCTTCTAAAATGGATAGTAATTTTGTTTGATACTTAAAAATTAAGGCCAATAAAGCTTCAATGGCCTCAAATAAGCCTGCAAGTATGAGGGTAAAAGTAGTCAACTATGCAAAACTATTGTCAATTTTTTTATAAATATGCAGTAAACATTCGGAATGGATTCTCAACCAATAAAACAAAAAATTCTCAGCTACCATATATGATAGATTAGCAGACTTTACATTTGTTCAAAAGTTTCAAGTTTTAAAATATATGCATTAGAAGATTTTTTCCATTGACTAGAGGCTTTACAAACTACATAGGTAATTTTGAAATCAATATTTAATTGTTAGCTATTACTTGAAAACTTGGAAAAAGATAGTGTCTTATAGTTGAATAAGAATCTATTTAGATTAAAACCATGCTACTTTGGGAACCAGGTTCACAGACCGTGGAAGTCTTCTCTTCAATTGAATCCATACAAATGGGACAATACAGATTGAATTCATTTACCTAAATAGGTGGATTATTACTACTACAAATATCTTCAGAAATGGTAACCTTAGAGGTGAAAGTTAATAGAAGTTGCAAATGTATTTATTCATTTTCTACGAACAAAGTTGCAATTACAACAAGGTCTTCCATGATTTATGAAAGCTATTATAAAATTGGTTCTCGGCTTTTCAACAAGGGGATTTTCTGAATAACATTTCCATAGAATAAGCTAACTACTTTTGTTGTTTGATTCCACCTACGATGACAATGGAAATTTCTAAATTAAGAATTGTTTTGCGTATGACACGTCTGCTTGTCAACCTCCCTTTTCAAGAGAAAATACAAATGTGAATATAAGAAAAGAAATACTCAATGGTAGAGATGAGTCATTGTCATCTCAAATGAATGTTTATGTTTTACTAAATACAATGAACAATCTCTTGCATTAATTGATATTGGATATTGAATTGGAACAATTTTTCTTCTACATGAAGCTACTACTCGAGTAGTGGAAGATACAACTACTTGAACCTTCTCTACAAGAAATGGTAGATTCTCCTTCATGGAGCTTGCATAGAGAGAGGTGATCGATAGTTTTGATATTTCCTTTTATTTAACCTTGTCGAGGTGGCTTAGTGTGTTCCTTTCGGAGATTGATGATGGTTATTCAATGTATTCATAATGTTTATTTTCGGTGGTGTTTTCTTCAAATACAGAACCAAGTTTATGTCTCTTCATTACTTTCATTATAATACACGTTCAATTAATGCATATATCAATCTACTATCAATAGATCTATAACCAAGGCATGTAAAATTAACATATAAAATCAAGATTATTTGGTAAATCATATCAACAAACAAATGTTTTATCAAAAGGTAGGGACTCTAGCTCTTGCAGAGCACTTGTTATAATAATAATAATAATAATAACTAGCATTTGCATATGAAAAGGTGCAATGATATATTGTTTTAATATATTATGGGATTAAAGGGGACAAAAATCAACTGTATTCTTTTTTCTTTTCTTTTTTCCTTATTTTCCCTTGTCTTTTACTACTTCTCTTTCTTTTGTTCTTTGCCCTCCTCCATTACCTTGGTGCTCCTTATTCTTATTTTTGTTTACTTCTCCTCTTCCTCCTCCTCATCTTTGTCTTCTTCTACTTCTCCATTGTCTTCACTAAGAACCCAGTTATCTTGTTAGTTTTTGCTTCCTCTAATTACTCATGAGGACTATCGACTTTTAAGTTGCTCTCATGTTTGATACAAATATACTCACAAGTTGAATACACTATGATAAAAGTGTAATTCTATCCCAACTATCTCTTTACTAAAAAAACATACAATTTCTCTCTTCAAACTCAATGTTGGATTTCCTATAATGGATTTTAACAAATACAATAGATTCCTTACAAATTTAAGTTGTGATATTACTATTGGGGTTATAATGTGTAGTTTTTGAGTCAAACACATTTACCTATCTTTCATAAGTAGTGGGTCAAAAGAACCCATCTCTCATGAGAATGAACAAACCATGTAACACTCCTTGCATCTAGGTTGAAATTGACATAATTGAAGTATCGAGCCTTCTTGAGAGGTCTAAATCCCAATACTACTCCCACTCAAGTGTAGATAACAATGGAATCTTCTCCATAATTAAGCCCACTTAGCTTGCGATTGTACACTTGATTTGTGTCACACTCTAAACCCTTCTATCCAAGTGATTCCATAAGTTTGAAATGCTTGGATGCCGACTTAGAGCTCCCTATCCACGGAGTGCAAGAGAGTATGTTTCAAAAATAAGAAGGCTCTCAATTGAGCCTTAGAGATACTCTTTTTGCTAGTAAACTATGCAATGGGAGGTTCTTTGAGACAAGAGCAAGAAAGCAAGTGTCTACCATAAGAATTTTCAAAATGCAATGCAAATATGAAGTAAGCTAAGATGAAATGCAAAGTGCAAGTATGTTAAACAAGATGAGAGTATTACAATATCGTAGCTAATTATGCTATGTGGGCTAGACTATTGCAAAAGAACTAAACTATCATGCAAGATGCTTCTAAACTAATATGCAAACGTGATAATAGAATGAGAGAAGGAATGAAAAGTTATCCACAAAGCTCCAAGGAAACCTATTAAAAAACCTGCACATAACAATACTCAAAAGATGGATGGATCCTTTGACAAGGGAAGAGCTCTCTCTTTTAAGGTCATACGAATAGTGGAGATCAAGGTCAAAATGGTGGATGATCAAGGGTGGAATTTCATAATGAGGATTGATCCATGTGCACACACAAGTCAACCAATAAAATAGAAGTTGATTTCCCATATAAGACAAAAGTCACAAAGCCTTTTCTTTTAATTTGTAAATTAGAAAAAAGACTTTATGTGTGCACTTTAAGTGGGTTGGAAGAATGGAGTCTTTTATTTAATTAAAAGGGGACATGTTCTTTTGATCAAATAATGAGCTTAGGATAGCATAGTCAAACTATAGGTTATAATTAAGTTATTAGATTTTAGCAATTTGGTCTAGGCAAATGATGAATTAATTTAACCAAAATGCTAAGAAGGGGGCTAATAGTCTATGTGAAATTTTTTAGGTGATTACATTTTCCCCTCTTTGACTATTGTGTGATCAACCTGGGAACACATTATGTTGAAGAAAATAGAACCCAAGTAGGCAGCAATAGAGATATCTGATTCCAACAAACAAAATGCAAAAAGAAATAGCAATTCCTGAATGTACAATCTGATAGTGATAGTATTGAACACCAGGAAAGAGATGATGTTAGAATTTAAGAATAATAATAACATCAAGAAAAGTAGATAGACTGAGAGTAGATGAAAAGATCAAACATAGGCTCCTAAGAAATAGATAGTTGTAGCAAATGATGATAGAGTATTTTTGCTCCCTCAAGATTGAAATCAAAATGAGATAAGGGGATGCAAAAACAAGCTAGATATGAGTAAATAAAGATATAACAAAGTCTGTGATGAAAAATAGATGATTTAGAACCAAAGAGTGACTATAAGAAACTGATAGAATGCCCCAGTTTGACTAGAGGTGACCATGAAGGATATAACATGAAAATTAGGTCAAATCAAGAAGAAAGGTGATTTAGACATGAAAATATGAATTGGAGTAGATATGAAGTGTGGAAATGGTGAAGGCATGAAGAAATGAAGATGCTCCAGTGATGATTCGAAGATTAGACCTCAAGGGGTCAACTAATTGCATAGAAGAAGGTAGAATTTTAAAATGTGATTTTGACTATCAAGATGAACCTAGATTTTGATTTTGATCTTAAAAATGGATCCAAGACATCGAAATCAACCATGAGTACAATTTTTTCTAAATTATGAGGAGTTTGAAAATTAGGTCAAAATTAGGTTTGAAGGCTATATAAGGGGTCCAAGTGTCATTTTCAAATCATTTTGTCTTTTGTGATTGTTGAAAGTTTGTGAGTGGTCAAGAGAGCATCATGGCTTTGGCAAACATTTTGACTCATCAACATTGTTTTGAGCGCAATGGGCTATACAATTAGCCAGCCGACTATGAGGCGTCAGTAAGCTTTCAACTTTTTGCCACTTTTTTAAGTATTTAAGACCTTTTTTTGCATGTTTTAGGAGATCCATACATAATATCATGCAATATCTTAAAAAGTATCACATGGGTACTTTAAAAAATATAGCGCAATACTTCGTATGAAAAATTGTATTGCACAGTATGTTTAAGGTTTTTCATATGAGACATACCCAAATGTCACTTGGACTGATGCAAAATGTTGCCTTGCAAAAAAGTATCGCTCGAGCATTTTGAAAAATGTCACATGACATTTAATCAACAAAATGTGCTGCCTGATTATAGGAAGAAATGTCGCACAATCTATTTTTTGTGTTTTTTTGTTGGATTTTGCATGCTTTTTGAATTGTGTTGATATTTTTCTATCTTGCATTGCAAATGGTGTTCCCAACCCTTCACATTAGAGACCCCAAAGTTGTCAAGTTGCAGGTTTTAGAGCACCTTGATGATGTTAAGATTACAACCATAGTAAGCATGGGGTTGAGGCGGGTCACATGAATTCCCCACATATAGGCAAACCATGGGTTGTTGATTACACTAGCTGAGTGATGGCATAACGAGCACAAGATTTTCCACTTGCTTGCTAGAGAGGCGACCATCAGTTTGGAGGATGTGTACCACATCCTTCAAGTACCCTGTCATGGTGATCTAGTGAGTTCTAAGTTTGATCGTTATTTTGCTTTTTTAAATTTGTGATATCCATGTGCGGTATATTGATGCAAGGTTTGATTATATATCATAGGTGTACTATGATTAGACCCTGACAGAGGGAAGGGTAGTGATGCAGGAGATGTTCTAGGATGTGACCATCCTAGACAACCATTTGAGTTGGGAGCGACTCATTGATGAGTATGGCGTTGATTACCCATTGTCAAGTTTGTTACGTTCGTTGCTGGCACAGGCTCTGGTTACTGATAGGGCCTAGAAGGGCTTCCCACTAGGATGGGGTAGACTAATGGTACACCTAATTACGCAGCCCTGCAAGTTGGCATGAGGACCAACCATACTTGTTGATATGTACCACGAGCTACTTGAGATAGTAAATCATGATGGTCACTCTTGGGTATGTAGAGCAGTGCTAGCACAAATATGGGTGTGGGAGCACATTGCTATCATCCAACCATGGGTTTAGCCATAGGAGCACAGTTAGCCCTACATTTTTGGATACACAGGGTTTGTACCATAGACCCATAGTGGGGATGTGACATATTATAGGTAGATTTTGTGATGAGATGACAACATTCGTGTGGCGCCCATTTTGAGGTTTTCACAAATTGTCTGACTCTTGGGAGTTGGATTACATGCAGTATAGTAGACAACTGGTGGACATGCACTTTGAGATAGTGGAGCACTTCGTGATTAGCCAGGTATGGAAGCAGTTTGTAGAGTGATAGGTAGTCTTAGTAGAGATGACAACTTGTGATCAATTTCACTCAGATGAGGCATGAGGCTGACTGCCCATGTTAGACTATTAGACAACCATCCGAGAGACAAAAACCTTGGTTTAGACACTATGGTACTATCATCTAGATGAAGCAAATGTAGGGGCAAACCCAATGTATTTGTATGAGAGGTAGTGACATCCATTCCCTCAATTCATAGAGCTAGATGCTCTACCCATAGCAGTAGGGCATGGAGGAGATGGAGGTGGAGGAGGAGGCAGAGGCGAAGGTGGGAGATAGATGGAGGTTGGAAGTAGTTCCCGATCGAGGAGGAGATGGACGTGGGGACAGGCCACAAGGGAGGAGGCGAAGGAGGAGGAGGTGTCCTTGAGGCGATGGAGAGTGGGGCGAGTGGAAGTGCAGGCAGAGTAACCAACTAGTGGGGATGATGATAGAGATGCAAGGATCTGGTCTCTAGAGGCAGAGCTACAAATAGCTTGAGTGACCATTGCAGACAAGATCAACAATTCATGGACGAGCAAGCACAAGGAGAGGAGCTCAACAAGGAGTAAGATGCTACTAGACAAGAGGCATTGCATCATGGTGTATGAGCCACATACTATTATGTTGCCTATAGGGGTGTGGTGCTGCCAGGATAGGGATTTCTTGACTATTCAGAGTGGGTAGGTAGATTAGAGGGTGTGGTATAGCCACCAGATAGGAGATAGGCTCTGCCACTAGGGTCACCACTAGCTACAGAGGGTCTGAGTTAGTCTCAGGGCTAGGCTGATAGTTTTGACAGTTTTGTGATTGTACTCTAGATATCCAAATTTTGGATCTCGCATTTGTATATGTATATGGCGCATTGGTATATATGAGATACTGGATTTGATCGACAAATTTTGTGTACTTGTCTCATTTTGATGGATGTTTCAACATTTTAAGTTTTCATGTAATGTTTCAGTTTCTTGCTTATGCTCCTGTGTTGCTTTTATGTTTACGTTGATATTCTCATGTTAATGTGTTCATGGATCTCTCTCATTTATGATGTTTAGCTCTCATGTGTATGATATAGACTTATGTTTTTGAAACATATAACACTTGGATAGATCAAATGTGATTTTCAGATTAACCCCTTGTGATGATAGGATAACAAAGAGGAGAAGTGAAAGATCAAGAAGATGAAAAGACACGATCAAGAAGAAAGCAAGAAAGAGTTGAAAGCAATTAGCCGATATGTCTACAAAAAGATGGAGAGAGAGCTCTCCCCATATGCAGAAATGCAAGACCAAGCTAGAGAATGAACCTAAGATATAAGCTAATATGCAAAGTGGTTTATCACAAAGAAACACATAACATTTAGACTCTTATTTCATCATTGAGCATTTATTAGGGACACTAGAAGATCATACAACCATCACTAGTATAACTATGCATATATGAATATGATTGATATTAGGTAAGGATATTGAAACCCAATCTAAGCATTCAAGACATGTAAGTCAAGATGGCTATGTGATTAGATGCCTTAGGTTTGATATAGCAAGATTACACCTATATCAAGGCATAAGCAGCAAGATAACCCCTGAGTGTGGTCTTGTGAGAAAATAGTGAAGGATGATATGTTTTTAAGTGAAAGTGTCAAATAGGACAAGCATGAATTTTTTAAACACTCTAGACGAACAAAGTATACCCACAAATAGAAAGCAAGAAAATAGGCCCCATGCCTCTAGTCTTCTAGTCCATGACATCCTTGAAAGACTATTAGGAAGGGAACATAGCAAAGAAATCATCATAGATAGCACACTAAGTAGATAAAGTTCATCATAACATGTGTGTGTAAGTCATTTGGCCACCTCTTCAAGACTTGATTATGAGAGTGAAAAATATCGTAACATCAGTGACTATGGGTAAACTTATCTGAAAAGTGTTGAGAAACACTTGATGTCAAGGGAGTAGTGTTGAGGAACATTGTCTTGTGATTTTCCAAAGAAACCCTAATGCACAAAGGAAACCTCAAAATAGGCTAAGTAGTTGTGCCCCCAAGATGAGGACAAGAAACAATTCTAAGCTAGGAAATGTATTGCAGAGTGGGTGATTGAGAATGATAGACATAGGTGCAAGGGTCTCAAGTAGTGCCTATTTCCAGGTTTTCACCACTTGGCAAATTTTTTTTGGACTTTTTTTTCAATTTTTTTTGTATTTTTTTGAGTTTTTTTGGCAATACATCAAAGTGCCTATTGCTAGGTTTTCACTAAGATGGTCATTTTTTCAGGAGATTTTTTGATTTTTTAGGATTTTATTAGCATTATATATGATTTTTTAAAGATTTTTTTAGAATGATTTAGAGATTACTAGCTCTCAAGCAAGACCACATCATTTTGTTTCAATGTCTAGCAAAGTATAGGAAATGATGGTGCAACAAGCTACTGGATAAGTAGAGATGGATAGGTAAGGAGTATGAAGCAAGTGAAAGTTATCCTCAAGGACTGACTCCTCAAGAGCACCGAAGCTGGGGAAAGATAGCCATATAAAGAAGGTTTTGGATAAGCAATGGAAGCAATGAGAAATATAGCATGTAGGATAAGTAGTGAAGCCAATAAGTGAGATAGCATATGGCATAAGTAGTGGAAGCCAAAAAGTGAGGTAGCATGAAAGCATGTAATCCGAGAGAATAGACATGTCAAGAGGCCTAAGAACCAAGTTTAATTTATTGTGATCAAGATGAAGGGGTCAACTAGATAGGGTAGTGGTGAGATAGAGCAACAAGGATGGAGCTAGATATGAAGGACATGAGCGAATGAGAAAGAAAAATAGAGAATCTTGTAGATAAGATAGCCAATATGGAAGGATGGCTCAACATTGCCAAGATCAAAGAAGAAGAGGGAATGGATGGATTATGAAAAAAATTATGCATGACAAGTGTTTGCCAGGTTTTCATCATGGTACTTATCCTAGGTTCTGCAAGAAGTGGGTTTCACCATAGGAGAAATTTATTTCTCTTTACTTTTGCTACCAAGGCGCCCCAAGAAGTGGTTTTCACCAAGGCACTTTTTTTTTTTTTGCGGTTTTGCTTTTTTGGCTTTCTAGAAAGAGCTCAAGATTTTTTCAATTTGGATAGTGCTCTTATAGGAAAGATAAATCATGATAAGGAAAGACCATAGAAAAGTATGCTCAAAGATGCTGATAAGGTAATGGAAGGGAGATGATAGTAGGAGAAGTATATGAAGGAATAGAGTTCATGTCTTGAAAGAATTGAATGAGCATTGATAGCAAGTAAGTGCAATTTTTAGAGGATTTCATGAGGGTGGCTGAAAAAGTGGGCAAGATAAACATTGACACACACCTTGAAGGATGATGTAATGATGGAGGAATCATGGAGGAAATAGCTTGAGGTTTAGATGTATGAGGTAGTAGGAGAATTTTAGAAGAAGATCAAGTGGAAGTCTTTGGAAGCTTTTTATGAAGATGTTTGGAAGAATATGGAGTGGAAGCCTTTGGAAGCTTGAATGTCAACTTTGAAGTATTTTCAATATTCAAGTCTTTCAAGAGAGACTTGGGGAATCCATATAGTTTTAGATTTTCCTTTGGATACTTTAGAGTACATTTCTTCAATAATGGGTTTAGGAACCCATATTTTCTTTGATTTGGCTCTTTGAGTAGTGGACATTTGCAATCTCTTTTGTGCATTTTCCTTCTTAACATTCAAATGTTGATTAGATGGGACATAGTAATCTTCATTTTTCAATGGATTCTTATGTTTATTCTCACTTCCAAAAGACTTGGGATTTGTGGATTAATAAGGCCAATATGACTGGTTTAGATGGAAAGGTGAATGTGAAGAGTTCAAGTATGTGTGTCGTCATTGACCTTGAGGTATGATAGGAGAGCCAAGAATGGAAAATGTAGGAGATGAAGGAACATATGGCCCCAATATGGAAGACAAGTTTGAAGGTTATAGCTTAGGTGGACAAGGACCAAGGATATATTTTGGAGAAGAAAATGGATAGTGAGTAGGGATATCAACATCTTTAGAGTGAGCAATATGACCAAGGCTGTCAATAGACTCATGAGTAGCTTTGATAGGAGCAAAATTTTTTATAGGAGCATTTGAAGTTTGAACATAATTTTGAAGTTGATATGGAGAAGTGGAACATGAGGGGATGCTTTGATCTTGACAAGTAGCTTTGGATAGGATATGAAGAGAACTTTTCTCATAATTTTTAGTAAGCTCAATGGAAATAGTGGAAGTGATGTCTTCATCATACTTAGGAGGTGGACAAGACATAAGATATGGAAGAATGACCTCTTCAAGGAGATGAAAGGGTTCTTGATCTTGATCTTTCTTGGCATTTATAACTTTATATTTTTTAGAGTCCTCTTGACATGGAGCCACTTTTAAGGACATGGAAAATATGAGGTTTGCATGATAGGCTCTTGAAGAGGTAATGGGGGATTAGCTAAAGTGGGCATAGTAAGCATAGCATTGCATGGAGGTTGAGGACCTTTAGCCTTAATAGCATTGAGAAGTTTTGTAGCCAAGTGAAGGTTAGATTGAGTTTCTTTTAGTTGTAGCCCTTGAGGGTACATATAGTCCATATGGAAAGCACTAGGTTCTTTGTTTGATGGAGTCATGTTGGAAAGCTTTGAAGTGTTATGAGATGCATGATTGTTAGAAGAAGTGGAGGTATCAAGGAGACCATTACTAGACATAGGTTCATAAAAAAAATCTTGCTCAAGAGAAGTATCCTCATCGCATGAGTCATCAGAGGTATCAATAATCCCATTATCAATAATATCTTGAATTTTATGTTTTATTTCATTACAATCTAAAGTACTATGCTCATTATGTCAATGATAAGCACAATAGATATCCAAGAATGGGTTTCCATATGAGCTAGACTTAGGAAATGTGATGAGCTTAGTGCTAAGAAGTGTTTGCAAAATGTCATCATAAGAATATTTCAAGGGAGTAAAATTCCTCTCAAAAGTATACCTAGGATCTTCTTGTTGTTTCTCAAGTGCTTAGCATGTATCCATGTCTTCATCATTGTCTTCATAAAATATAGGTTCATCATGAAAGCTTGGAATAGGCTCAAAGGAGGTATCACTTTCTTTCTCTCTAAGGAAGTCTTTAGATCTAGAAGATTAAGACATTTGATGTCTTGGAGTAGAATATGTAGACCTTGAAGAAGATGACCCATGTGTATTTAAAGGTCTTAAAGGAGATTCATTTAAGAATTCAATCTTCTCCTCTAAAATTTTCTCAAGTTTAGACTTCATTTCTATCATGCACTTAGAGAGATGAAGGTAAGGAAGATCATTTGTCTCTTCTAGTTCTTGCATTGAGCATATAGATCATGAAAATCTTTAGTGGTGTTACCCAACACATTTTCGCAATGTGCAATATCATTAGCCAAGAGTCCTTTTGTAACTTGAAGTTTTAACCCACTTCAAGTTCAAGTTCATCTCCACCCACTTCTCATCACCTCGACAAGGTCTTTACCCATCAACCCGAGTTCATATGCCCAAAGCTGAACTTGAAGTTAGAGTTGATTTGAAACTTCAACTTCAACATTGAATTTGTGGTTTGCTAACGTTGCTTGTTTTCTCACAGGTTATATATTAAGAAATCATGAACTCATTTGCAAGGCAAGAAATGGGTCCCACCCAGTGGTGATCTTAATGACATAAAAGGAAATAAATATGATAGCTGTGAAAAATTGTGCTGAAGTACAATTACTTTTATGGGAAAAGGTGGCATTTAGATTTTGTGATATCATGAGATGTAGAGATGCATGTGGATTTGATGGGCATTAACTACAAACAACCTTGCATGTCTTGTCAGGTACAGATGACACACTTGTTATAAATAATTCTTCTCGCTCATATCTATCCTAAGATTTTCAAGAAATCATTTCCTATAATTACCCATTTGGCTTGCATAATTGTTCATTTAATCATTTTGACCTCTAGGCATTGATTAGTAAGTGAGAGAAGTGGGAGGTTGGGCTTTGTCAAGAACTGTAAGTGCATTATCCTCTACTCTATCATTTTTGTGCCTAGTTTTCATTTAGTTGCTTCCGTTTATCTCTGTAATTTTTTCATTTTTCAAATTAAACCATGATGCTTTTTTGACCTAAGATGCCTAAGCTAGAAAAGGCATGCCTCTTGAGTTCCCTCCCTAAAATTTGGGATACTTTCTTGGTAAATAAGAATCTAGCTGATATAGTTGAGCGGGCAAAAAATGTCTAGTCTGGGGCCATTCATAAAAAATTAGCCAGTAGCGGGTTACTCAAAGCCGCCACCTTCCCATCAGCCATAGAGTGTCCAAAATTGGTTTTTGAATGTGAAAATCACTATGACCCTAGCACTAGGTGCATAAAGAAGGCTTTCGAGGAGGTATTAGTTAGGATAAATAGGGTTAGTGTTAGTTCGGCTCTAAGAATTCCTCACAGAGAACCTTACAAGCCCTAACATTTGAGGAAGAAGAACGCCTATATAGTGGTAGAAAGAAGGATTATGATTCTATTGTGGCACAGACCTAGCTATTGAAACCGGGTAAAGGAGGCTCTAGATTCCCCAAATCGTTGACTATTGAGCATTTCATTAGGGAGATTGCAGATATTGTGTTACTTTTAAATAGAGTCAAGGGTAATGACCATGCCTTCCACTAGGAGAGCTGGATGTACCTCTTTATTCAAAATATTGTCGAAGGTTAAAAAATTCATTGATTGGGCTGATTTAATAGCTGAAAATTTACATAAGGGTCTCATAGCTATGGGTAACTTCAGCTCATTCTTTCTATCCTCCTTCTTAATCTACATTTTAGTAGCATCTAAGGAATGGGAGGGGTTTCCACACATGCCTTGGACTGATGAAATGACCATCTATCAATACTACAAAGATCTCTAGGCAACTGAATTTTGTAAAGAATTTAGGAGGGTTAATGATGTATTCCTCGGGAGATAAGCATTTAAGCTCCAAGGACACGATTATCATAGGTTTTAAAAGAATCAATGCAAGCCATCAAGATTTATGCCTGTTTCTATATTCAGTTTCCCAAATTTACGTATCTCAAAGTTGGATGTTTTTCTAGTGAACCTCTTAGGTTGCCACGCTATTGTTTGGACAACATTGTCTTATCTAAGATATCTAGGCAATTTGTTTCTATGATAGAGTCTCCTAAAAGCTCTAAAAAGTCATCTTCTTCCATATTTCCCATTGAAATTGGCCATTATAGATGCTCAAACTTCAAGCAAGTTGTGTTAACAAAAATTGCATTGTCTTGCTTATGCCTCAAACCCTACTCTCCTAGAGAGGATTTTTATTATACAGGTTTTGCTAGGGATAATTTCAAGCATGCATCTTCACTAGTCCATGTTCCACATTTGGAAGATTATTGGGCCAATTGTTCCGATGCATTTGAAGTGAGAAAAAGATTATGGTCTAGGCTGACAGTTAACCAGACTAACATATTTAAGGTTAACCTTAGCACCCATGAGATAACAGAAGATGAAGTTGAAGAAGTGATTAAACCATTTTATGTTGATCAAATTGAATGCATGCCTATCTCTAAAATTATTTAGACTAGAAGAGAGGAGGAGGATCTACTTTCCCATACCTCATAAGTGTTGAGAAGAACTGAAAAATGGTTGAAGTCAAAGAGTGTTGAAATAGCTACCCCTAGAGCCCTAGAGAAATACTCAAGAGCCAATCATAAAAAGTTACACTCAAAGTCAAAGTCCATAACTAACCCAAGTATTGATGATCTTGTTGCAGGTTCTCTTGAAGTTGAAGTTGAAGTAACTTTGCAGCCACTTCAACTTCAAGTTCATAAAGAGGAATCAAAGATTAGAAGGGTAACTTGCTCAAGTACTAAGAAAGTAATGTCAAGCAAAGGAAAGGACACAATAACAATTGACCTAGATCTTGCTGAAACAAATTCAAATCTAGAGCAATCTCCTAGTTCTCCAATGGTCGATAATACACCAGATCCTCAAAGGTTACTTTAAGGCATTGGTACTCAAGTAGGTATCCTCGCCTTAACTAAAAGTTCTCCCATGATAGGAAAAGACCTTGCCATGCCTAAGTGGTTGGAAACCTCCATTGAGAAGAAAAGAAGCTTGGTACCCCTATCAATGCCTATTGATGACCTTGTTAGCAAGTGCCTAGGAAAGTCTTCCAAAACCAAGAAATCTAGAACAAAATCCAGGATAAAGTTTAATAAAAGTTCAGGACATTGGTCAGCTAAGATAGCCAAACCACAAGAAGGCAGTTCACATGAGGACCTCACTCCTCAAGATTATCAAGTATCAAGGATTGATCTTGGAAAGGGGAGTGTGCAATGGATATGGAAATTTTTGAAGCCTCAAGAAAAAGGATTACAGACAAGGTCTGGAAAGATGCTCAAGATAAACAAGATACGAAAGAAGCAATGAGGAGTATGTCACAATATATCAACGCAATCCTACACCTAGAACCCAAACCTTTGAATGAGATATTGGCAATTGTAGATGTATCTTCTTCAGCCAACCAACAATTTCTAGACAATTTGTAGAAATGTAAAACTATTTCAAAAATGTTTAAAGAATGGTTGCAATTTGTCCTAAGTGAAACTGTGAAGTAGATAAGCCTTTTGGAGAAGGCTTTAAAAGAAACTATTGTCATCGTCAAGAAGGTGGAGACCAATAATGGAGGCTTTGATAAAGAAAGAAACAATTGGGTAAAAGTGGTGCTCTGGATAGAGGAAATTCAAGAATTTGGGTTACAAAGATTCCAAACTAAATGCCCTGTGGCTGGTCTGGATGATAAAACTTTGTATGTGATTAAAGATTGTATCAAATGGAGGAATGAGGCACTAGTCCAGGTAGTAAGTGAAATCAAGGAAATCTTGGATAGTCTTAAGCTTGTGGACAAAATAATCTAAGGTGATTTGAAATGGTTCAGTAAGCATTGCATGGGTAAGGAAAGTGACTCCGTAGCCCCTGTGCAAGAATTGATAAATGAAGTCCAAAAGAAATTCCAAGAGATCTAGGAGAAGAAAGTGCCATGTAGATAGGATTCTTCAAATGTCGCCCATACTGAAGCTATGTTGATAATAAACTTGAAACATTTGGAGATGTATGAGTAATGGTAACAAGACTGAAGAGGGAAAAGGAAGTTTGAAAGCAGAGGATTGCGTACATCGACTTACTTCATTAGTCAGTTATATCCACATTTACCACTGCATACAAAACATAGAATGTCGCAAGAATCACGCTTGGTGCTGATGGGTCCTCCTGACATGACACATGTTCATTAGGCAATTGCATTTTTATTTTCTCCTATTTTATTTCTTTTATGCAATTTAGTTAACACGCTTGTGTTAAATAAGAGACAATTCACTCCTGGCAGGGTAATTTTGGATAACTATCCAACCCAATGTTGTATACATACGTAATAGATAATGTCTAATAGGATTAATCTCTCTGTGGACTAAAAACAAAAATACTTTTGTTTTGATATTCTGCACTTTGAAATTTGAATAGAATACTTTCTGGATTAGTAGCGATTAAAGTGAAATTCTATAGTTTTACTTGCTGAAGCTTCCTAAAGTAGATACTATTGTCTACTTTGTGATGATTTGCATTCTTGAGGGTGTATGTTTATGTGGGAGTGAAGTTATAGTTGTTGTGTATTCTGGAATTATCTATTTTAAATCTTGAAGGTCGTGGGAGGTGGAATTTGTATTACTTTATTAGTTATCATTTGTTTTAACATTTGATCATGTCGTTGATACTGATTGTTAAAATCAAATGGTTTTTCAGTATTCACATTTACCTTGTATTCATGAGATAACTTAAACCTTTTTAGTATTTTTCAGTAGAATACTCATTGGGAAGATTTTCCCTCAATAGAGGATTTAACAATTATCTTTTCATAAAAGGTTAGTTGCACCTTGTATAACATAAAGCCAATCTCAAGAAGGGAATTCCTTATTGTAATTAGGAATTCAATTTGTTAGTATGCAAGTATCTTTCCTTTAGAAATTGTTAAAATCTTGGGAAAAAATTGTTTACTAACAAGTGGCATGGAGGATATTATGATCATCTAGATTTGGTTGAGGTTTGTTAGCACACGGTTTGAATGCCATAGTGGTAGATAGATAATAAAGAATGAAGGAAACTAGAGGAAGCTAAGAAAGTGACACAAGATAACTTTATGTCTAAACTAGAGAAGTAGAGTATTCACTTGCCAAGATAGTGGAGAGCTCGACATGACTTGTCAAGAAATATGTCCAAGAAACTTATGACACTAGTGACTCAAGTCAAAAGCTAGGCAAGAAGCCAAATAGCCAAATAGATAGAGCAAGCAGGGTGAGAAGTGAATAACTTTCCCAACCCAAGAGTGTAGTCAAGAAATCAAGGTAACCATTTTAGCAAAAGATAACTAGTAAGATGACATAGATCATGAAGATAGAAAGACCAAGAGCACTAAGACCAAATAATCACTTTAAGCATGTTCAAACACTAGAGACGTAGAAAAGAAAAGTCAAATGATGAGACTCCCTTAGCAAGCAACACAAGCAAATGTTTGCACTTGATTTTTTGACTTGGTTGACAAAGTTTTGACAATAGTTGATAGCATAGCAAGTTTGATGTTCAAAAGCAAGGTTTTCAAGCAAGATAGTGACACATGGAGTAGTCTTAAAATAATCAAGCAAGGGACAAAGAAACCTTGCATGATACAAGCATATGTGAGGTCTCAAAAGAAATCCCTAGAACTATCATCATGTTTATGTTCAAAAGATTTCTATGGGTCTAGCACATTCAAGAACACATCAAACAATATCTACCTAAAGGACACAGTTCATTACTCAACAACTTGGCCCATGCTTGATGCCCCTTCGCCTCACACCAAGTGGTTACTCGCAAAAGATATTAGCTTTGTTATGGATATGCCATTGGCATAACCAAGGGGACACAAATGGTGAGTGCAAAATCTTGGGGTGATCCAAGTAGTCCACTAGGATTGATCCTTGCACCAAGAAGTTGAGTAGAAAAATAGGGTAGCTACTAACTTAGGGTGTCTAGAAAGGGTTTTCATTCATAATGTTCCTCTTGCACCCAATTATAGGACACCCCACCTTGTGACAGATAATAGACCTCGTGGCTACAAGAGCACCTTAAGCATTCTTGCTTAGCATTTTCCTCATGGTCCCAATCCCATAAGTACTCACACTAAGCGAAGACAAACAATATGTCTACCAAGGTTTTGTGTCCTTGATAGCCTTGAGATTATAGTGGGTTGGAATAGCCAGGTTTGCTTGTCCCCACTTGGGTCGTTCCTCTTGGTTGCCCAAGAGAAGGCCCTCTAAAGGATGTTAACTAGACAAATTGGATCCACTTTTGAAAGTCAAGATTTCTGATTCACCACACGGGTGAAGAGCATACTTTCCTATCTTGATAGTTTCCCCCAAACATGCCAAAAATTCTCAATTAATCCTCTTGTTCTCAAAATCCAACGGTGAGTCAAGATTTCTGATTCATCGCAAGGGTGAAGAACATACTTTCCTATCTCCCAAGGATCTCAATTACAAGTTTTATGTGCCTAGAAAATGAAACAACTAGTAAGATTCCACACATAAAATGAAAGAAATACAAGCAAGTTTTTGGATTTTATGCTTTGGGAAGCCCTATAAACAAGTGTTAGTAGCCCCTTAGCATTAAGTCTTTGACATGTGTTCTTTTTAGCAATGAAATGAGAAACTCACAACCAAGGTTAAGGAATAATAACCAAGTAAGACCTGCAACACAAAGTGGTTAGTTAGCACAAAAATTCAAGTTATCTTCCAACCAAGTGTATGCAAAGAAAGTGCAAGCTAATCACAAAATGATCTCTTTTTTACTCTTTGTTTCTGACCTAGTCAAGAAGATTGGACTTGATTGCTATTATTTCACTGCGAGAAAAGAAAAAGAAAAGAAGAGACTCCTACTAAAAACCAAAGAGATTTCCAAAAATGTAAGAAATTTAGAAATATTTCTTCATTTGTGCCCTCGGGACTCATTTTGTCAAAATAGACTAGATTTTTCAAATTGAGTTATTGATCCTTAATATCACCTCTAAATTCAAAACACAAAGAACTAGCCCCCTGTAGAATTTTAAGACCTTTCTGAAAATGTAAATGTTTCCAAAAAAGTCATTTATTTGCGACCAAAAATGACTTTTTATGAAAAACAAAGAAAAAATCATAACAAACACGAATCAAATCAAAATAATCTGAAAATTGGACTTAGACATCTTAGATGTATCCCCAACTTGAATTTTTTTTAGAATCGAACTTAAAGTAGTTTGGAAGATATGCTCAAATCTTTCAAAACTAGGGTTTTGGCCTTCAAACAAATCTGCACAAGGGTTAGCCTTAAAACCAAAGTAAGAAACCTGCAAAACCACTTAATTAGATCCAAGAAGTTGCTATAAAAAACCAAAAATGATAATGTAACCAAAATACCAGCAAGAAAATGGAACTAAAAACTTGGTTCTAGCCCTGTGGTGGGTGCCAAAAATATATACTCAATTTGTGTCACACTCTAAACCCTTCTATCCAAGTGATTCCATAAGTTTGGAATGCTTGGATGTCAACATAGAACTTCCTATCCACGAAGTGCAAGAGAGTATGTTTCAAGAATAAGAAGGCTCTGAGCTGAGCCTTAGAGGTACTCTTCTTGCTAGTAAACCATGCAACATGAGGTTCTTTGAGACAAGAGCAAGAATGCAAGTGTCTACCATGAGAACTCTCAAAATGCAATGCAAATATGAAGCAAGTTAAGATGAAATGGAAAGTGCAGCTATGTTAAATAAGATGAGAGTATTACAATATCCAAGCTAATTATGCTATGTGGGCTAGACTATTGCAAAAGAACTAAACTATCATGCAAGATGCTTCTAAACTAATATGCAATGGTGATAATAGAAGGAGACAAGGAATGAGAAGTTCTCTACAAAGCTCCAAGGAAACCTGTTTGAAAACTTGTAGCATAATAATACTCAAAATATGGATGGATCCTTTGACAAGGGAAGAGCTCTCTCTTTTAAGGTCATACGAACGGTGGAGATCAAGGTCACAATGGTGGATGATCAAGGGTGGAGTTTTAAAATGAGGATACGTCCATGTGCACACACAAGTCAACCAATAAAATAGAAGTTGACTTCCCTTATAAGACAAAAGTCACAAAGCCTTTTCTTTTAATTTGTAAATTAGAAAAAGGACTTTATGTGTGCACTTTAAATGGGTAGAAGAATGGGGTCTTTTATTTAATTAAAAGGGGACATGTTCTTTTAATTAAATAATGATCTTAGGATAGCATAGTCAAACTATAGGTTATAATCAAATTAATAGATTTTAGCAATTTGGTCTAGGAAAATGATGAATCAATTTAACCAAAATGCTGAGAAGGGGGCTAATAGTCTAGGTGACCATTTTTAGGTGATTACAATGACCTCATTTGCAACACCATAATTTTACTTGTTATGGAAAACCTCACAATATCTCATTTTTTCTTGATGTGAAAAATATCTCATATCTACCACTTTTAAGTTATATTCGTATGCGATACCCATATCTTCATACATTGCACACTCTATAATACAGTGTGATCTATCTCTACCACATCTTTACTACATAATGTTGAAATTATCTCTCCTTAAACTTCCTTATAAATGAGTATCACACCTAAGATGGTGGATTCCAATCATCAACAATATAATTACAAAAAATTTCCTTCCCTTAATAACTCCTCGTAAACATTAGACTCATTCCTTCTTCATAGTTTATGATATTTTCTACATAAGATTTTTCAACTATTTTATATAGATGAATAGATCACACTTTATGCTCCCAAATTATATGTGTTTCCATCATATGAGACTCTAGTAATAATGATAATATTAGTTGCCCCTAGGCAAGGAAAATCAATTTACTTGAACTAGTTGGTAGTCAACTATGTAGACAAGCATGGGAGTTGCGAGGCCTAAATAGGAAATTTGATTTGAAAAGTTCTATTCATATCTTGTTCCTTGCAATATTTTTAGGTTTTTCTTTCATAATGATGATTTATTTAGCTAGTTTGATGTGTCATGTCCTAGACAGTTTTATAGGTCATCATAACCTTTGCCCCTACTTGGTTTTCCTCTAGTATAACCCATTATTTATTTACTTAATGGAAATGTAAAGCAACTCTAATTAAATAAAAGCAATAATTGTTAAAACCACTTGTCCTCTAAACAAAACTAGTGTGTCTCTGCAGAAGGGGTTAACCACATTCGTATGTAGCCTAAACCCTATGATAATAAAATAAAAAGGGAACACACTTCCCTAATATCTTAAGAGGGTTAGTTTTAGTTTTGATTTTGGTTGGGTCAAAAATAGGGTTTGATCCCCAAGCCTGAATTTATCACTTGGTAAATAAGTGTACAACATAGATTCAAAGCAAAGACTGACAACAAAGGTGAATAATAGCATTAACATTGCTAAAAAATGCTAGACATCATAGCAGGACGCATGAGATAGGAGGGAAATTCAAATAACCCAATAAAATATAGATTACAACATCCCAAATTTAAATGATGTAGATAGTGATTGTCAATGGACAATGAATTTGTTGGTGTCAAAAGATAAAATTATGGTATGATACATTACATGTGTTGTCCAAAGTGTCTAATATAACAACCTATTGACTAATTAGTTTAGAAGTTGTTTATTTTTTGTATTTAAATTATGTTCATACTTTAAAAAAATCTATCATTGAATTTTATAATTTAATTATTGATATCAAGATTTATTGAGCTTCTAGTTACAATTAGGGATGACTCTGCAACACAATGATAGTCATCACCCCTGTGAATAGGGCAGTTAATATTTTAAAATTCACCCTATACATATAAGGCAATTACATTGAACAAGAAATATAAAGGATGGTGCACTTGTTCATTATTGTTGATGGAGTGTTGTGTGTATGCAATAGACTTGGAGCACAAATCGAAAGCACTATGATGGAAGGGATAGTCATTTTTCTGGGGTTTAAGATTGTAAGCAATGGTGAGTAGTGGTGCTGACATGGTCAACAACATATACAAGATCACTACTAAAGCCAAAGAAATGAAGTAATAAAGGAGATGAGAGGAGTGATAAGGGTTTAGGGACAAAAAAAAAGAGTGAAGAAATAAGGATGTTTGAAGAGATAAGGTCAATTGGAATTATAAATATGTTTAGAGAGATAAGGCAAGTGGAGCAATAAGGCGATTAGAGTGATATGAGGGATTGGAGAGATAAGGTAAGGATGAATGATAAGTTGATTGAAGAGATAAGTTGAGTACGAGTTCTAAGGTGAATTCAAAGACATAACTAGGTATCCATGAGAGACATATGTAGGAGGTGGTAATACCTTGAAAACTTGAAACAAGACCACAGAGATAGAGTCCCCAATCCATTAGTTAAAAGCTCTAGTAAAAGCATCCATTGATCAAAAATAATTTTTATAGTTATGGTCATATTTTATTTATTTCTTTGTTATTTGTCATTATTTATTTTGCATAATCTAATGTATACTATATTGGTTTGATTGAATATTGCATCTAAAGGTACTATATTATTTAAAATTTGTTAAAAAGAACACATAAGATTTTATTTATAAAATATTAATAGGAGTGTTGAATAAAATAATCAAATTAGTTACCTATTATACTTAAATTCTCACTTGATGAAGGGTACTCCCCTTACTCAACTAATTTTAATTAAACACATTGATCTAAACCATGTAATCAATATACCTTGTAATTGTAAGTCTTCTCAATAGATCCCAAACATTCATCAATTTTGTTGGCCTCTTTATCTCAAAATTTGATCAAAATTCTTGAAATCTATTAAAGAAACCTAGATCTCCTATTATCATCAACTACAATCTTAATTTTTTTGTGATTCATTCCAACATGACACAAAAAGGAGAAGAATAATGGAGGCTTCTTGCAAGAATTCAACATGAATTCACATTTTGTATTGATTTATTCATATGGTGAGTTTTGTTGCAGTCCTCTTTTGAGTATGATTGAGAATTTTGTATTTGAATTTGATTTTATGGTTGCTCATTTAATCATTTACAGTTTTGACCAATTTTCCATCATTAAATTCCAGTAAAGTTGACATGAGCATGCCCTACATTTGATTGAATTCTTGAGTGTACAAGTTTACCTCAATTATAAAATTGTTAACACATTTTCAAGAATCTTCACTACATAAGAAGAGTGTGCTATATAGTCGCAAGAATCTTTACCACATACGAAGAATGTATCACACATTTATAATTTTTTTACCACATTCAACATAGGGTAAATTTGGATTTTTATAATTTCAGTTCTTTATTTTTCTTATTTTTTGGTTCATGGGATAGATATTTCACATTATTGATAAATTGTGCAACATATTGGTGAGGACAAAGAAGGGCTTTCAAAAAGTTAAAACATCTAACACATACAATCAAAGATCAATTTTCATTAAACTTATGTGTTTCCACTTTCTAGATTAAATTCCATTCAGATTTTTAAGAGTGATGACTAATCATCTTGTGTCTCTTGCGTAATTTTACATTTTTGTTAATTATCTAAGTTAGTGTATGAAGTATTTGTTGGAATACTTTAGAATAATTGGGGAGGGGGGGTGTGAATCAGTTATCCAAGGTCCAAATGTATAAATAAAACTTTTCCCAGTTTAGTGCACCCATAAAACATTCATATCTATGCATGCATCCATAAGATTGTGCAATCACTAAAACTTGTAGGTTACTGTGAAATCAATTTGTAGAAATGTAAAGCATGAAACATAACAAATTCATCAACACACTTGACATAATGATATACGTGAAAACCCAATTTGGGAAAAATGACTAGTAACATGCTACTCCTTTTCACTCTTCTAAAGTGATGCCTTGTGAAAGGCCAACCCTATTAAAGGTTACAATACACACTATTAAATGTGACCCAGTTAAGGTATTTCAATCGCCCTATTAGAAGTAAGCCTTGTTAGAGGACTTTAGGCCATTCACTTGGAATTCCACCTGGTTAAAGGATTTACAAATGATTATTAGGTCAATCTTACTCTAAAGAATTTACCCTAGACTAATACAATTGTTAGAGAGTAATAGTAGAGCTTTGATCTGATACAACTTACAACTTCTCTTGTAGATTACATATCTCTATTTAGTCCTCAATTCTACTTGGCCTTCATACTATGTAGCTCTGATAGCTTGTTAACCCTTCAAGCATTCATCTCCTTAAGCCTTCTTGCTTAACATGCCATTGTAGACTCTTCTCTTAGGTTACTTGATGAAGCAAAACCCTTAACTCCTTCTCTACCTTAGGTTCTCGCACATGACAACTTTGCTTCATGACCAGACATTCTTATAAATAGGAAATTAGGATATTTTCCCACTCATTTTCCATCGTCCAAATTAGAGTTCAGATGGATTAGGTAGGATATAATGTATCTACCCCATATTTCATATCTCTTCTAGAAACTTCTACTAGAATCCATTTGAATTCGCCTAAACATGGTTTATCTCAAATTTTGTGCCACCATCTCATCAACCTTATCTTCCACCTGGTTCACAAAATTCAAGAAAATAAACTTGTCAGCTCAAATTTAGCGAATCTTCAATCTTTAAAATAATGCAACAGCTTGGCATTATCAACCTTCTGATGCTCGACACATACTGCGTTACTCAACGTCTACTATGAAATCACTTGACATTAACTAAAGTTTACTGATGCTCAACATCAACTAAAACTTACTCAGCATCAACTTTCTTACTCAACGTCCACTAGAATTTTGCTTTTACTTGGCTCCAACTAACTTTCTACTCAACTTGCACTAACTTTGCTCGACACCTACTATCCACTCGGTCAAGCTTGGCAGACAAACTTTATGTAACTTTTTCTTCTAAACTTTCTTAGTGTAGCCACCATTTGTAACCTTAAGTAGATTATCAATACATCATGTCATCACTATCTTAACTGATCCTCGTACTTCATTACATAATCTTAAATCAACCTTTCCTCTAGGTGCTTTTGTTACATCTTATTGATCAAATCCTCTTCATCAATCAACTAAGTGCTAGTACTTGAATCTTATAAGTAGTTGTCTTACCAGCAAATAGTAGGTTTCACATCAATGACAAAACAATGATTGAAACACATAGTCTTCTTCAACAATCTCCCTCTTTCAATGAGCTCTTTCAACTAGATCTCAACAATATTATCTCTCATTGTCTTCATGGACCCTAGGTGTAATAGAAATATGCAATAACTCCTTTTTCATTTTTTTAGGAGGCTTTCATAGGAATTTCATCACCTCAAGCACACACATCTAGTGGATAAGTTATAAAGGGATGAGAGAAAAACATTAAGTTAAATATAGATTTAGTGGTGTGAGGTGTGGCCTTGAGGTCCTTTATGATAGGCACATGTTGACATTTTTGTCACCATTCATTCGATTACAGATAGCCGATTAGAGACATCTTTCATGGGATAAGTTCTACAATTTTTGACCAAGAAAAGTTGTACATTTTTGAGCATTCATGGGTGTACAAAAATATTGTGCATTTTTGGGCATCAAAGGAGTTGGTCGAATGATTTTCTTTTCAAATGAGTCCTTTTTTGCTCATTTGACATTCATAGGTCAAAATTGTGGTACATTTTTGTGCCTGTACAGGACCATAGGACAGTTTGAAGAGGAGGAATTATTTGTTGTGATGTCGTGCATGACAAAACTGTTGTGCATTTTTGGGCATTGAAGGAACTTCATCGAATGAGTTGGCTTATCGAAGGAATACTACTTTTCTCATTTGATGTCGCGATCTTGTACAAGTTTTGATCTTGCAATCTTGTGATGTTGTGATCTTGCATTACACAAGATCGCTTGTTGTATGTTGTAGGATATTTTTCTATTGCAATCTTGCACTATGTAATCACCCAAAAATGGTCATCTAGACTATGAGCCCCCCCTTTCTAGAATTTTTGCATAATTTATCTAATGCTTATCCTTGATCAAATCTTCAAAAATCCATTTATTTGATTTTATCTTATAGTTTGACCACTTTATCCTAAGCTCGTATTTAATTAAAAGAATATGTCCCCCTTTTAATTAAAAAAAATTCTCCACTCGTCTCTTATCCTAAGTTGCACACACAAAAGCATTTCCCTTATTTAAAAATAAAAGAAAAGACATTTTTGTCCCACATGGGGTACAAAATTAAACTCTTCATCACGATTGGTGGAAATGCTTGTGCACATGGATCACTCCCACTTTCAAACTCCACCCTTGATAACATGCATCTTGACTCATAATCTCTACCATCCATTTCTCTTTAAAAGGGAGAGTTCTCTCCTCACTTCACAACTCCACTCTTTTACTAATGTTATGCTGCAGGATTGAAGATCTCATCCTTGTGGAGCTCCTCTTATTTTATCTTCTATTCTTGGATATTGGTACTCTTGCCTCTACTCTTTGAATCTTCCATTCTATCGTGCACCTTGGAAGGGTTTTACTAGCTAGGTTCACTTGAGAGCCACCTTCTCATAGCTCTTGAACATCATAGATAGGAAGCTATAAGACACCACTTTAGAGATTCTCATTCGTGGGTATTCTCAAGAATAATGGTTTATAAAGTGTGTTTGCATTTTTCACACACATTTGGCACTCACTGTGGTCCTTTAATCAAGTTTCTAGCTCCATTTAATTTAATTTTAGTTTCATTTCTCACTTCTGGTTTTTTACAATAACATATTGGATCTAATCAAATGGTTTTGTAGGGTTCTCAATTTGGTTTTAAAGCTAATCCTCGTGCAGATTGGTTTGAAGGGAAAAACTCTAAATTTTTAAAGATTTGGTCATATCTCCTAAAGTATTTGGAATTTGGTTTTGATTTTTTTTTTGCAAGTTGGCGATGCATCCGAGAAGTATTATTCCAATTTTCAGATCATTTTGAGTTTTTGATTAGATAAACAGGTTTTACAAGGACCCTGAAACCCAATAGTTAAAACATTAACAAGGCTGATCATTTTGAGTTGATTTGAGTTAGTTTTGATTCTTTATTTATTTTTTCATAAATCATTGTTTTTGGTTGCAAATAAATGAATTTTTGAGAAAAATTTACATTTTTGGAAATTTTTGTATATTATACATGGCGTTAATTCTTTGTGTTTTGAATTTAGAGTTCATATTAGGGCTCAAAAACTCGATTTGAAAAAACTAGTCTATTTTGGAAAAATGAGTCCCTAGGGCACAAATTAAGAGATATTGCTGAATTTCTTACATTTTTGGAAATCTCTTTGGTTTTTAGTAGGGGTCTCTTTTTTCATTTATGTTTTTAAATATGAAATCACAACAAACAAGTCCAATCTTGTTGACTAGGTCAAAAGCAAAGAGTAAAAATGAGAGCATTTGTGATTAGCTTGCACTTTCTTTGCATACACTTGGTTAAAAGATAACTTAATTTTTGAGTAAACTAATCACTTTGTGTTGTAGGTCTAACTTGGTTATTATGCCCTAACCTTGTTTGTTTTGTAGGTATTTTCTCATTTCATTGCTAAAAAGGTCTACTAACACTCATTTGCAGGGTTGCCCAAAGCAAATAAATAGACAAACCAAAAAGTGTTTTTGTGCTTTAGTTCTTTTTATGTACAACATTAGATTAGTTGTTTTTCATTTCTAGGCACATAATTACTTACTTTACTAAAGTTTCACACTTGGTAGGACAATATGCTCTCCACCTTTGGGTGAATCATAATTCTTAACCCATTTGATATACCAAGGTGGAGTAAGGGGTACATGAACATTTCTTGGTGTGTTTGAGGGAAGCAATTGGAATAGGAGAGTATGCTCTTCACCCTTGAGGTGAATCAGAATTCTTGAACTCCAAAAGTGGATCCATTTTTTTTGGTCTAGAATCCCTTAGCGGGCTTTCTCTTGAGAGATCAAGAGGAATGACCCAAGTGGGGACAAGCGAACTTGGCTCTTCCAACCCACTATAAACTCAAGGCTATCAAGGACATAAAACCTTGGTAAACATAGTGCTTGTCTTCATCTAGTGAGATTACTTGTGGGATTGGGACCATGAGGAAATCACTAGATAAGAATGCTTAAGGTACTCTTGTGGTCGTGAGGTCTATAACTTGTTGTAAGATAAGGAGTCATGTATTGGGAAAAAGAGGAGTACTATGAATGAAAGCCCTTTCTAAACACCATAAGATTAGAAGTTACCCTCTTTTATCGCTCAATATCTTGGTGCAAGGATCGATCCTAGTGGATTACCTAGATCACCCCAAGATTGTACACTCACCATTTGTGTTCCTTTGGTTGTTCCATTGGCATTTCCACAAAAAATCCAACATCTATTGTCGGAGACCACTTTGTGTGAGGTGAGGGGGCATCAAGCGTGGGCCAAGTTGTTGAGTAATGAACCGTGACCTTAGGTAGTTTTTCTTGGAATGTGTCTTCACATGTAAAAAGACCCGTGAAAATATTTTGAACATACAGATGATGATAGTTCCACGAATTTCTTTTGAGACCTCACATATGCTTGTATCATGCAAGGTTTCTTTGTCCCTTGCCTTGCCTTTGAAAATTGAACTTGCTATGCTATTAACTTTTTCAACCAAGTAAAAACACTAAGTCTAAACATTTTTGCTTGTGTTTCTTACTAGGGGGAGTTTCATCATTTGACTTTTCTTTTTCTATGTCTCTACTATTTGAACTTTCTTAAAATGGCTCTTTGGTCTAGCTTCTCTTGGTCTCTTACACTTTCTTGGTCCATGTCAACATACTAGGACCCTCTTGTTCTAAAATGGTTACCTTTATCTCTTAATTACACCATTTTATTGGGAGATTTGTTCACTTATTTTCTATTATCTATTTATTTTTCATTTAAGCATCTTTCCTAGCTCTTGACTTGAGTCACTAGTGTCATAAGCTACTTGGACACTTAGCTTGACAAGTCACTCTTTCATTGCTACCTCTCTTTGGAAAGTGAACACTCTACCTCTCTAGTTTGGACATAAAGTTATCATGTGTCACCTTATTAGCTTCCTCTAGTCACCTTCGTGCTTGATTTTCTATCTACCACCATGGGCTTCAAACCTTGTGTTACAAAATCCCAACCAAGTCTAGATGACCATGAGTTATTCTATGCCACTAAGGAGTTTTAAGATCTATATGCTCAAAACAATGAACTAGACAATTTTTTTTTATCTTGCTTACCTTCATCTCACTAAGCATATGAAATAAATGAAGTATAAAATTGAGAAAAGGTTAGAGGAAAGAATGGAATCATCACATGAGCTTTGCTTAAGCTCTCAATATACACATGGGTTATCTTCTTCTAGGTCTACATGCTCTACTTCAAGATATCAACTGTCTTCATCTTCTAGATCTAAAGACCTCTTTAGAGAGTTAACAAGTAAAACCTCCTTGGATCATATGCCAAACTCTCATGACAAGCCTATTTTGACCAATATGATGAAGACATGTATGCATGCTATTCACTTGAGAAACAACAAGAAGAGCCTATAGATACTTTTGAGAGAAATTTTGCTCCTTTGGGATATTTATATGATATGGTACTTAAGACCTTAGTTACAAAAAAGATTATCACTTTACCAAGCTCTAGACCTTATGAACTTGAGATCAAACCTCCATGGTCGAGAGATGATCACTATTGTGGCTACCATAGAAATAAAGGTCATAAAACAAAATATTCATTGAGTTAAAACATAAAATTCAAGATCTTATTGATAATGGGATCGTTAATATTGGAATCCCTCATGACTCATGTGATGAGGATACTTCTCTTGATCAATATCATGTTGAGGAACCTATGTCTAGCAATGGTCTCCTTGACATCTCCACTTCTTCTAACACTCATGGATCTCCCAAAAATTCAAAGCTCTCCAACATGCCTCCATCAAACAAAGAACCCAATGCATTCTGAACTGACTATGCATATCCTCAAGGGCTACCTCTAAATTAAACTCAAGCTAACCTTCACTTGGCTACAAACTTTTTCCATGCAACTGAGAGTAAGGATCCTCAACCTTCATGTGATATTATGCTTACTATGCCCACTCCAACTAGTCCTTTGTTACCTCTTCAAGATTCTATCATGTAAACCTCACAAGATCCTTTATCCTTATAATTGGCTCCATGTCAAGAGGACTCGAAAAGAAAAATCTATAAATGTCAAGAAAGATCAGGATTGAGAACCCTTTCATCTTGTTGGTAAACAAATTTTTCTTTGCATAAAATGCTTACAAAATGACTTGAAAATGCCCAAACTCAAAGACAAAATAGAACCAACAGTTGGATCACATTCCAACGAGATAATGCAAGCGTCCTCTAAATTTTACAAGGTACAACTCCTCGATTAGATATGCAAAGAATGAGATTAAGAAATGCTTTTAACCTAAAAGCGAAGGCTTCCCTTACTATTCTTGGATAGTGGGAAAAAAAATATAACATCAATGAAAAGGAACACACACATATGACAATGGAAACACATAGCCACTCCACCCGCATATGCTTTTAGAAAGGCCAAGAAATGATTAAATGAACAAGAAATCTACCCAATATACAGACCTAATAATACAAGATAATCTGGATTCAAATATAAACCACAAAAAAGAATTCAAAGTGCACAACCTTCGAATAAGATATGGAGATTTTCATTTATTCAAAAATAATTTGAACAAGTCATACTGCTCAATTCCCAAAAAACTTGTAGAGAAAATAAAAAGACATCTACATTAATACTAACAACTTCTATCACAATTAGAAACTAGTCATCCCTATACATTCTACATTTCCCCTCATATGCAACACACAGTCTACCCCTTTCAGAAAAAGAAGAACCAGAACTGGAACCATCTGTCTAACAAAATGTGGAACCCCTTCTCATACTTGCTGTGGCATATTTAACACCTATCTTTCCTGTGACATTTCAATTATTAACATAATTTTTTCTTGGAACTCTTTTAGTTACTCCCTTCCTTTTCTGTTTCTCAACCTCCTCGAATAAAGATGTTCCCTTGCAAATTGATTTCATATTTTTGCTCTCCTTTATGATTAAATCCCTATACTAAACCTCTTCTCATCTTTTGATAAATGCATCATCTTCATGATTACTAAGGTGGCATTGATGACTCTCCATTTGCATACGTGGTATCTTTTAGGTTGTTGAAGGATTCGATTGTACCTAGGTCTATTGTCGATAATTCCCAATGTGGACAAAGTCCATATCAATCATTTTTCAAACATTACACGAGGCTTCTCTAATGTTCATAATAGTCACACAATGCTTGCATTGCCATACATGAGTTCTACATGCTAGTTTTGCGGCTTGATCTCTCTCAAGGTTGCATGTAGTGGTTTGAATGTGGAACCACATGCATCTAGCATTCAAGTTTGGGTGATTTGATCAAATGAAAAACTATGCTTTTGATCAAATCTTTCTCATCTCATGCTCTTGAGAGCTCTGACTCTTGACGGATCCAAAGCTTTCCCTTTGCAGATTTCACCTCTATGATATTATGTACATTAGATCGAAAGGCCAAGCTCGAGCAAAAATCATTGGATGAGGTCTGTTGAGAACTAGGGGACATGAAGATTTAACTAGATGACCTATACTTACACTTGCCCCTTTCCATTACTTCATAGCTCATATGGTGGATTTTGGGTTACATCAATCCAATGCAGAAACAATCTATCCCTTTAATCCTTGTACACTTGCAAGTGAATATTGAAACTTCAACACTTGAGCTAATCGAACTAATGCATGGAATCCATCAAACATTCTGTCAAGCAATTCATGTGTATGCTCTTCCATTGATAGTGCGTATGAGGATTTCTTGGTGCCTTTAATATTTTCTCCCATCTTCAATTTGATTTCTCCTATGCACCTTCTATATCCCAAATCATTTGCGATATCCCAAGACCATGTGGAATGTGAATGCTTAGGCAATGAGCAAGAGCATTTTGAGATTTTGGAATCAAGCTTCCCATTTGATTCAAGGTTATCAAAAAGTGCCAATTTCTAATATAAGCACATAATTCATCAATAAAAGATGCCAATTGATGATGCTTGCATCCTATCAAATAATTCGAAGTACATGCTTCTATCAACATCAAGCATGCCATCGATTGTTACATGTGGCTTGTTGGCCTAGACATTTTCTAATGTCATCTCAACACTATGACACTACCACTATGAGTAATGTGTTGATAAAATACATGATGTCTTTTTGAATATTGGAAGAAGGTATAAAAGATTTTTATATGGCATGGTTGGCATCGATAAATCTATATTCAAGTATCCTAATCAAGGGATTAAATGTTATTTTTAGTGACCCCTTTTGACATTTAGGCCTGAGTCAATTTTACTTTAGAGTCGGTGATTTATAAGTGATCCATGAGGCTTGAAGATATTGAGGTGATATACCCTAGTGGATATCTTGAAAAATCCATACGACAATTCATGAAATGTGTTGTAGAGTTCAGTTTTGGGAATGTCACTGCTAGCAACACTTGAAATAATTTTTATCTTGTTACACTTTCATCAATGATAGTGATCCATCCATTATGTCTCCATAGTTGCGATGTCCATATATTCATTTTCCACATTAAATAGCTATTTTATGCCATCAATATCCATAGATCTCAATATTTTCACATGTTGTCTCTAATGTGACTAAGTACAAATAGGGTGTACTTGAGTTATCTAAGTGATCTTTTAACCTCTTCATGGACACGTGTGAGCTTGAAAGATAGTAGTTGGGTCATGAAGAGAATTCTCACAAACTTTGCAAAGGTTTCCACCTTCTTTTATCAAATTGATCCCAACTCTATACCATTACACTAAAAAGTTGACTATCATTTTGAACTTGAACTATTGAGTCGAAACTGAATTTTGTTATTGAGCTAAACATGGATTTTGAACTTCTGGACCTAAGCTTCTCTGAATCAATGTATCCGCATCTCAAACCATGAATCTAAACTTTTCTTGTACAATTTAATCTTTGAACTTCAAACCACTAAACTTCTGTATTGAACCTTGAACTTTTGAATTATTAAAACCGAGCCTTCATAATGGATCTCACATAGTTTTGAAGTCTTTTGCAACTTGGTTCGAAGCAGACCCATTGAACTTTTTGAACCACTTGTAATTAGTTCAACGGGTACAAAGTGTTTCAAGAACACTTTGTACAATGTGAAACTATTCACTTGATCTTGCACTTTGGCACGTGTCCTTTGGTTCATTGTTATAACAATTAATCTAAACATTGCCTTCATAATACATGACTTTGGAAAACGCTTTTCAATTTTGATCTAAGGAGGATCATCAGGAAAAATGAAATTCCAAACTCAACATTGGGGTTCAAAACACCAACACATTTCTTTCAAGATTTTTCCCCTACATATCCTATGTATTACCTACCTCCTAAGTATGATGAGGACACTACTTCCACTATCCCCATTGAGCTTACTAAAAATCATGAGAAAAGTTATATACCTAAGTTATCTAAAGAAACTTGTCAAGATCAAAGTATCCCCTCTTGTTCTACTTCTCCATACCCACTTCAAAAAATTTCTCAAGCTTCAAATGATCCTATCAAAGGTGTTGCTCCTATTAAATCTACTCGTGAGTCTATTGACGGCCTTGGTCATATTGCTCACTCTAAAGATGTTGATATCCCTACTCACTATCCATTTGCATCTCCCAAATCCATCCCTGGTCCTTATCCATCTAAGCTAAAGCCTTATAACCTTCCATCCATATTGGGACCATATGTTTCTCCATCTCCTACTTTACCTCCCATTTCATCCCCTAACTCTCCTATCATACCTCAAGATCAACAAAGGCAATCATCCTTGACAAATTTTCATCCATCTATTTATATAAACCATTCATATCAACCTTATTCATCAAAAAATCCCAAGTCTTTTGGAAGCAATTTGGATGATCAACTTAAGAAAAAGTACATGGATCCATTTACAAATGAAGGTCACAATGTCTTATCTAATCGACATGTGAATGCAAAGAAAGAACAATTATTTAATAGACAATAAAGGTCCACTAACCAAAGAGCTAAATCAAAGAAAATATGGGTTCCTAAATCCATTATTGAAGAAATACGCTCTAAAACTTCAAAAGGAAAATAAAAATCTAAAGCTATGTGGATTCCAAAGTCTCTCTTGAAAGACTTGAATATTGAACATAAATCTAAGTTGACATTCAAGCTTCCAATGGCTTCCACTCCATTTTATTCCAAACATATTTGTTTAAATCTTCAAAAGACTTCCACTCCATCTTCTTATAAAATTATCCCACCACCTCATACATCTAAACCTCAATCTATTTCCTCCATGATTCCTCCACCATTTCACCACCCTTCAAGGTGTGTTTCAATGTTGATCTTCCCCACTTTCTCACCTAACCTTATGCAATATTTTCAAAGCTACACTTACCTACTATTTATACTTCTACAATCCTTTCAAGGCATGAACTCTTATCCTCCATATACTTATCCTACAACTGTACACTTGATTTGTGTCACACTCTAAACCATTCTATCCAAACGATTCCATGAGTTGGAATGCTTAGATGCCAGCTTAGAGCTCCCTATCCATAGAGTGCAAAAAAGTGTATTTCAAGAATAAGAAGGCTCTCAGATGAGCCTTAGAGATACTCTTCTTGCTAGTAAACCATGCAATGGGAGGTTCTTTGAGACAAGAGCAAGAGTGCAAATATCTTCAAGGAATTCCTCAAGAATGCAATGCAACTAAAGATTAAATTAGAATGAATATGAAAAGTGCAGCTATGCTAAAACATGTATGAGAATGTTACAATACCATTATTAAGCTATGTGAGATTAAGCTACATGTAAAAATGAAAGCTAAGCTAAGATGCTATGGTATGAGAGAATGTAGACAAGAAATAGAAGTTCTCCACAAAGCTCCAAAGAAACCTGTTAGAAAACCTGCAGCATAACAATATTCAAAATGAGGATGGATGCTTTGAGGGGGAAAGCTCTCTCCCTTTTAAAGATGTATGGACGGTAGAGATCAAGATGAAGAGGGTGGATGATCAACGGTGGAATTTGAAAATAGGAGTGATCCATGTGCACACACAAGTCAACCAATAGAATATAAGTTGACTTGTCATATAAGACAAAAGTCACAAAGCCTTTTCTTTTAATTGCAAAATAGAAAAAGGACTTTATGTGTGCACTTTAAGTGGGTTAGAAGAATGGGGTCTTTTATTTAATTAAAAGGGGACATGTTCTTTTAATCAAATAATGAACTTAGGATAGCATAGTCAAACTATAGGTTATAATCAAATAAATTGATTATTAGCAATTTGGTCTAGGTAAATGATTAAATTAATTTAGCCAAAATGCTGAGAAGGGGGCTAATAGTCTAGATGACCATTTTTAGGTGATTACATTTGCCCCTCTTTGACTAATGCGTGATCGATCTGGGAACACGTTATGTCAAAGAAAATAGAAAGCCAAGTAGGCGGTGATAGATATAGATATCTGATTTTGAAGAACGAAATGTAGAAAAAGATAGCCAGTCCTGAATGTACAGCCTGATAGTGATAGTACTGAACACTAGGAAAAGATGATGTCGAAATTCAAGAAGAATGCTAACACTTAGAAAAGTGGATAGAGTGAGAGCAAGTGAGAAGATCAAACAAATGCTCCTAAGTAGTGATAGAGTATTTCTGCCCCCTCGGGATCGAAATTGAAATGAGGTAAGGGGATGCAAAAACTGGCTAGAAATGAGAAAAATAGAATATAGCAATGTCCAAGATGACAGATAGATGATTAAACCCCAAGAATGACTATAAAAAAAACTGATAAAATGCCCCAGTTTGACTAGAGTTGACCTTGAAGGATATAGCACAAAAATTAGGTCAAAATGAGTAGAAAGGTGATTTTAGACATGAAACAGTGAATTGAAGTAGATATGAAGTATGGAAATGATGAAGACATGAAGAAATGAAGATGCCCCAGTGATGATTCGGAGATTAGACCTCAAAAGGTCAGCTAACTGCTTAGAAGAAAGTAGAATTTCAAAAGACAATTTTGACCATCAAGATGAACTCGAATTTGGATTTCGATCTCGAAAATGAATCTAGGATGTTGAAATTATTTAAGAGGTCAAAACTTTATATAATGTGATGATAAGATAGAAAAGAGATTAAGTGAAAGATTAAGAAGGTAAAGGACATGAACAAGAAGAAAGTAAAGAAATATATGAAAGGAGTTAGCCGATATGTCCACAAAAAGATGAAGAGAGAGCTCTCCCCATATGCAAGAATGCAAGACTAAGCTAGAAAATGAACCTAAAATGCAAGCTAATATGCAAAGTGGTTTACCAGCAAGAAGCACATAACATTTAGACTCTTAATTTCATCATTGAGCATTTATTAGGGACATCATGAGATCATACAACCATCACTAGTATAACTATGAGGATATGAATATGATCGATATTAGATAGGTATGTGGAAATCCAATCTAAGCATCAGAGACATGTAAGTCAAGATAACTACACGATTAGATTCCCTAAGTTTAATTTAGCAAGATTACACTTGTATCAAGGCATAAGCGCTAGGATAAACCCCAAGTGCAATCTTGCAAAACAGTCAAGGATGATACATTTATAAGCCAAAGTGTTGAATAGAACAAGCATGAATGCTTACAACACTATAGACAAACAAAGTATACCCACAAGCAAAAATCAAGAAGACATCCCCCATGCCCCCAGTCTTCTAGTCAATGACATCCTCAAAAGACTATTAGGGAGGGAACACATGGCAAAGAAATCATCATAGACAGCACACAAAGTAGATAAAGATCAACATAGCTCAGTCATTTAAGTGTTAAAGTATGTGTGTATAAGTCACTTGGCCATTTCTTCAAGACTTGATTCTGATAGTGAGAAATATCACGACATCGGAGACCGTAGGTAAACTATCTGAAAAGTGTTGAAAAACACTTGATGTCAAGGTGGGGGAAGTGTTGAGAAACACTATTTTGTGAGTTGTCCAAGAAACCCTAATGCACAAGAATACCTCAATAGACTAAACAGTTGTGCCCCCAAGATGAGGACAAGAAACAATTCCAAGCTAGGAAATGTGTAGCGAAGTGGATGATTGAGATTGATAGACATAGGTACAAGGGTTTCAAGTAGCGCCTGTTTCCAGGTTTTCACCACTTGACAGATTTTTTTAGGACTTTTTTCAATTTTTTTGTATTTTTGTATTTTTGATTTTTTTGGTGATACATCAAAGTGCCTGTTGCTAGGTTTTCACTAAGAAGATCTTTTTTTCAGGACATTTTCTGATTTTTAGGATTTTTTCAGCATCATATATGATTTTTTTTTGAAAATTTTTAGAAGGTTTTAGAGATCACTAGTTCTCAAGCAAGATCACATCATTTTCTCCCTATGTCTAGCCAAACAAGCTGATGGATAAGCAAAGATGCATAAGAAAGGAATATGAAGCAAGTGAAAGTGATCCTCAAGAACTGACTCCTCAAGAGTACCCAAGCTAGGAAAAGAGGTAAAATAGTCATATGAAGCATGTTTTGGATAAGCAATGGAAGAAATGAGCAAGATAGTGTGTAGGATAAGCAGTGAAGCCAACAAGTGCGATAGCATATAAGATAAGCGATGGAAGCCAATAAGTAAGATAGCATGAAAGCGTGCAATCCAAGAGAGTAGACATGTCAAGAGGCCTATGAGAACCATGTTTGATTTATCGTGATCAAGAACAAGGGGTCAACTAGATAGTATAGCAATGGGATAGAGCAATAAGAATAAAGCTCAAGATAGAGGCTATGAGTGAATGGGAGAGCACAATAGAAAATCTCATGGATGAGATAGCCAATATGCAAAGATAGCTCAACATTGTCAAGATCAAAGAGAGAAAAGGGGATAGATGGATGATGGAAGAATTATGCATGACGCTTGTTTGCCATGTTTTCATCATGGTACTTATCCAACGTGCCACAAGAAGTAGTTTTCACCATAGGATAAATTTATTTCTCTTTACTTTTGCTACCAAGGTGCCACAACAAGTGGTTTTCACCAAGGCACGTTTTCATTTTTTTTTCATATTTAAAAAAAATAAATTTTCTTTTTCTATTTTTTTTTTTGAATTTTTAGAAAGAGTTCCAGCTGTTTGAATGTAGGTAGTGCTCCTATAGGAAAGATAAGTCATGATAAGCTAAGACCATAGAAAGGCATGCTCAAAGATGTTGATAAGGTGATGAAAGGGAAATGGTAGTAGAAAGAATATATGGAGGATAAGAGTTCATGTATAGAAAGGAAGTGTAAGCTTTAGAGGATTTCATGCGGGTAGCTAAAATATTGGACAAGATAACCATTGACACACACCTTGAAGGGTATTGGAACAATGGAGGAATCATGGATGAAATAGCTTGAGATTTAGATGTATGAGGTGGTAGAAAAGATTTGGAAAAAAGTGGAGTGGAAGGCTTTGGAATATTTTTAGGAAGATTTTTGGAAGAAGATGGAATGGAAGCCTTTGGAAGCTTGAATGTCAACTTTGAAGTATTTTCAATATTCAAGTCTTTTAAAAGAGACTTGGGAATCCACATAGCTTTAGATTTTCCTCGTTCTTTGGGTGCTTGAGAGTGCATTTCTTCAATGATGGATTTAGGAACCCACATTTTCTTTGATTTAGCTCTCTTAATAGTGGACCTTTGTAGTCTCTTTTGTGCATTTTCCTTCTTAGCATTCACATGTCGATTAGATGGGACATAGTGATCTTTCTTTTTCAATGGATTCTTATGTTTATTCTCACTTCCAAGGGACTTGGGATTTGTGGATGAATAAGGATGATATGACTGGTTTAGATGTATAGATGGGTGAAAAGTCATCAAGGATGAGTGTCTTTGTTGATCTTGAGGTAATATAGGAGAGCTAGGGGATGAGCTAGGAGTGAATGTAGGAGATGGAGGAACATAAGGTCCCAATATGGATGGAAGGTTTGAATGCTTTAGCTTAGATGGATAAGGACCAAGGATAGATTTAGAAGATGCAAAGGGATAGTGGGAAGGGATATCAACATCTTTAGAATGAGCAACATGGTCAAAGCCATCAATAGACTCATGATTACCTTTGATAGGAACAACATTTTTAATAGTAGCACTTGAAGCTTGAGCACAATTTTGAAGTGGATATGGAGAAGTAGAACATGAGGGGATGCTTTGATCTTGACAAGTAGCCTTGGATAGCATATGAAGAGAACTTTTCTCATAATTTTCACTAAGCTCAAGGGAAATGGAAGTGGTATCTTCATCATACTTAGGAGGTGGGAAAGATATATGATATGGAGGGAAAAAATCTTGAAAGAGATGAAAGGGTGCTTGATCTTGATCTTTCTTAACATTTATAGATTTTTCTTCTTGAGAGTCCTCTTGACATGGAGCCACTTCTAAGGACAAGGGAGAATGAAGAGTGAATGGAGTAGTGTTTGGATTAGGCATAGTAGTGCATGAAGGTTGAGGATGTTTAGGATTAGTAGCATGGAAAAGGTTTGCAACCAAGTGAAGGTTAGCTAGAGTTTCTTTTAGAGGTAGCCCTTGAGGATACACATAGTCTATGTGGAAAGCATTAGGTTCTTTATTTGATGGAGGCATGTTGGAAAGATTTGAAGTGTTGGGAGATGCACGCGTGTTGGAAGAAGTGGAGGTATCAAGGAAACCATCACTAGACATAGGTTCATTAATATGATCTTGCTCAAGAGAAGTATCCTCAGCACATAAGTCACTAGAGGTTCCAAGATCAACAATCTCATCATCAATGAGATCTTGGATTTTATGTTTCAGCTCTATACAATTAGAAGTAGCATGGTCATTAGATTGATGATAGGAACAATAGATATCCAAGAATGGATTTTCGTAGGAGCTAGACTTAGGCAACATGATGAGCTTAGTTTCAAGAAGTGTTTGCAAAATGTCATCATAAGAATGTTCCAAGGGAGTAAAATTCCTCTCAAAAATATGTCTAGGATCTTCTTCTTGTTTCTCAAGTGAATAGAATGCATTCATGTCTTCATCATTATCTTGGTCAAAGATAGGTCCATCATGAAATTTTGGAATAGGCTCAAAGTAGGTATCACTTGCTTGTCCTCTAAAGAGGTCTTTAGATCTAGAAGATGAAGACATTTGATGTCTTGAAGTAGAGCATGTAGACCTAGAAGAAGAGGATGACCTCAAAGAAGGTGAATCACATGCATGTAAAGACCTTAAGGAAAATTCATGTAATGATGCAATCTTCTCCTCTAACCTTTTCTCAAGTTTAGACTTCATTTCTGTCATGCGCTTAGAGAGATGAAGGTAAGAAAGATCATTTGTCTCTTCTAGTTCTTTGTATTACACATATAGATCTTGAAACTCTTTAGTGACATGGAGGATATCATGATCATCTAGATTTGGTTGAGGTTTTCTAGCACAAGGTTTAGATCCCATAGTTTTAGATGCAAAGCCAAGCATAAAAGAGCCTAGAAGATAACTTGATGTAGAAACTATAGGAGGTAGAGTGTTCACTTGCCAAGATAGTATAGAGAGATTAAAGTGACTTGTCAAACAATATGTCCAAGAAACTTACGACATGAATGACTCAAGTCAATAGCTAGGCAAGATGCCCAAATAGCCAAATAAATAGAGCCAGCAGGGTGACAAGTGAACAACTCTCCAACTCAAGAGTGTAGTCAATAAATCAAGGCAACCATTTCAGCAAAAGGATAACTAGCAAGCGGACATAGACCATGAAGACAAAAAGACCACGAGCACTAAAAACAAAGAGCCACTTTAAGAATGTTCAAGAACTAGAGACATAGCAAATCAAAGTAAAATGATGAGACTCCCCTTAGCAAGCAACACAAGAAAAATGTTAAGACTTTATGCTTTGACTTGGTTGACAAAGTTTGACAATAATTGATAGCATAACAAATTTGATGTTCAAAAGAAAATTCTTTCCAAGCAAGATAGTGACACATGGAGTAGTCTTCAAACAATCAAGCAAGGGACAAAGCAACCTTGCATGATACAAGCATATGTGACGTCTCAAAAGAATTCCCTAGAATTATTGTCATGTATATGTTCAAAAGATTTTCACAAGTATACCACATTCGAGAACACATCAAGCAATATCTACTTAGAAGTCATGGTTCATTACTCAACAACTTGGCCCACGCTTGATGCTCCTTTGCCTCACACCAAGTGGTTTCCCACAAGAGATATTGGCTTTGTCATGGAAATGCCATAAGCATAACCAAGGGAACACATATGGTGAGTGTAAATCTTGGGGTGATCCGGGTAGTCCACTAGGATCAATCCTTGCACCAAGAAGTTGAGCGACTAAAAAAGGCAGTTACTAACTTAGGGTGTTTAGATAGGGCTTCCGTTCATAGTGTTCCTCTTGCTCCCAATTACGGGACACCTCACCTTGCGATGAGTAACCGATCTCGCGATCACAAGAGTACCTTAAGCATTCTTGCCTAGTGATCTCCTTATGGTTGAAATCCCATAAGCGATCACACTAGGTGAAGACAAACACTATGTCTACCAAAGTTTTGTGTCTTTGGTAGCCTTGAGTTTATAGTGGGTTGGAAGAGCCGGGTAATCTACTTGTCCCCACTTGGGTCGTTCCTCTCAGGTTGTCCGAGAGTAGGCCCTCTAAAGGATTCTAAACTACACAAAGAGTGGATCAACTTTTGGAAGTCAAGATTTTTGATTCACCACAAGGGTGAAGAGCATACTCTCCTATTCCAATCATTTTCTCCCAAACACGCCAAGAAGATTTAGTTGCCTCTTACTCTTGAAACCAAATGGTAAGTCAAGATTTCTGATTCACCACAAGGGTGAAGAGCATACTCTCCTATCACCAAAAGACTCCAATCACAAGTTTTATGTGCCTATGAAAAATGAACAATTAGTCAATGCCACACATGAAAACAAAAAAGCAAGAAATTTTGGGTTTTTATGCTTTGGGCAGCCCTGCAAACAATGTTAGTAGCCCTTGTGCATTTGAAGCTTTGACATGCATTCTTTTTATGCAATGTTTCAGAATTTTTTTTCTTTTTCATAAGGATGGCAACCTGTAATCACAACTTGTTAGCACCAAAAGTTAGTGTGAAATAACATAAAAATCTGCAATAAAAAGTGGTGAGTTGCCTCAAAAATTCAATTTATCTTCCAACCAAGTACATGCAAAGAAAGTGCAAGTTAATCACAAATGCTCTCATTTTTACTCTTTGGTTTTGACCTAGTCAACAAGATTGGACTTTTTTGCTATGATTTTGTATCCAAAATAAAAATGAAAAGAAGAGACCCCTATTAAAAATCAGAGAGCTTTCCAAAAATGCAAGAAATTTAAAAAAATCTCTTCATTTGCGCTCTAGAGATTGATTTTGTCAAAACAGGCCAAATTTCTCAAATTGAGTTTTTGATCCTTAATACGACCTCAAAATTCAAAACACAAAGAAAGAACCCCCATTAGAATTGAAAACCCTTTCTGAAAATGTAAGTTTTTCTAAAAAATGCACTGATTTGAGATCAGAAACAACATTTTATGAAAAAAAAAGAAAGACTCATAACTCCTGAAAATCACGTCAAAATTCTCTAAAAATCAAACTTAAAATTTTTGAGTACATACCCAACTTGCAAAAAAAATTTCAGAACCAAACTCCAAGTGGTTTAAAAGATATGATCAAATCTTTAAACCAACTAAGTTTTTGGCCTTCAAACCAATCTACTTATGGGTTTGCTTTAAAACCAAAGTGATAATTCTACAAAAGCATTTGATTAGATCCAATAAGCTGCTATAAAAAATCAGAGATGAAAAACAAAAGCAAATGGAGCTAGAAACTTGATTCAAGCCCCACGGTGGGCGCCAAAAATGTACACTCGAAAGTGTCACACTCTAAACCCTTCTATCCAAACGATTCCATGAGTTCGGAATGCTTAGATGCCGGCTTAGAGCTCCTTATCCATGGAGTGCAAGAAAGTGTATTTCAAGAATAAGAAGGCTCTCAGATGAGCCTTAGAGATACTCTTCTTGCTAGTAAACCATGCAATGGGAGGTTCTTTGAGACAAGAGCAAGAGTGCAAATATCTTCAAGGAATTCCTCAAGAATGCAATGCAACTAAAGATTAAATTAGAATGAATATGAAAAGTGCAGCTATGCTAAAACATGTATGAGAGTGTTACAATACCATTATTAATCTATGTGAGATTAAGCTACATGTGAAAATGAAAGCTAAGCTAAGATGCTATGGTATGAGAGAATGTAGACAAGAAATAGAAGTTCTCCACAAAGCTCCAAAGAAACCTGTTAGAAAACCTGCAGCATAACAATATTCAAAATGAGGATGGATGCTTTGAGGGGGAAAGCTCTCTCCCTTTTAAAGATGTATGGACGGTAGAGATCAAGATGAAGATGGTGGATGATCAACGGTGGAATTTGAAAATAGGAGTGATCCATGTGCACACACAAGTCAACCAATAGAATATAAGTTGACTTGTCATATAAGACAAAAGTCACAAAGCCTTTTCTTTTAATTGCAAAATAGAAAAAGGACTTTATGTGTGCACTTTAAGTGGGTTAGAAGAATGAGGTCTTTTATTTAATTAAAAGGGGACATGTTCTTTTAATCAAATAATGAACTTAGGATAGCATAGTCAAACTATAGGTTATAATCAAATAAATTGATTATTAGCAATTTGGTCTAGGTAAATGATTAAATTAATTTAGCCAAAATGCTGAGAAGGGGGCTAATAGTTTAGATGACCATTTTTAGGTGATTACAACTACCATATCTCTTCCTTCACCCTATCAACATCTTTGAGCATACTTATCTATGGTCTTGGCTTATCATGACTTATCTTTTATATAGGAGCACTAACTTGAAAAAACTTTACCTATTTCTAAAAAACCAAAAAGAAGAATAAATAGAAAAAAATGTGCCTTGGTGAAAACCACTTCTTGTGGCACCTTGGATAAGTACCATGATGAAAACCTGGAAAATAAGCATCGTGCATAATTCTTCCACCATCCATTTATCCCCTTTTCTCCCTCTTTGATCTTGACAATGTTGAGCTATCCTTGCATATTGGCTATCTAATCTGCAAGATTATCTATTGTGCTTGCTCATTCATTAATAGCCTTCATATCTAGCTTCATTCTCATTTCGCTATCCCATTACTATCCTATCTAACTAACCCCTTGATCTTGAGTTCTTAGGATCTTGACATGTCTACTCTCTTAGATTACACGCTTTCATGCTATCTCGCTTATTGTCTTCCACTACTTATATCATATGCTATCTCTCTTGTTTGTTTCACCACATATCCTGCATGTTATCTTTCTCACTACATCTATTGCTTATCCAAAACCTATTTTATATGGCTATCTTTCCGTAGCTTGGGTACTCTTGAGGAGTGAGTCCTTGAGGATCACTTTCAGTTGCTTCATTCTTTGTTGCTAATCCATCTTATCCACTTGGTTTCTACTCCATATTGTACACCTTGCTAGACATTGGGACAATTTATGCGATATTTCTTGAAAACTAGTAAACTCTAAATCATTCTAAAAAGTCCAAAAAAAATCATATATGATACTGAAAAAATCCAAAAAAATTGAAGAAAATCCTTTAAAAAAATGCCAAGTGGTAAAAACTTGGAAACAAGTGCTACTTAAGACCCTCACACCTATGTCTATCAATCTCACTTCACACTCATTCATCTTACTTCACTTTTTCTAGCTTGGAATCGACTCTTGCGCCTAGGTCTAAGGGGCACAAACTATTTATCTTATCAAGATCTCTTTGTGCATTAGTGTTTCTTTAGCAGCTTGTTGAACAATATTTTTCAATACTTTCCATTGACATTGGGTGTTTCTAAACACTTATTGGATACTTTGACTATAGTCTAGGATGTCATGATGTTTCTCACTATAAGATTTGATGTCCTAGAAAGAGGGCTTTGTAACACTCATGCACACACTTAAACTAAAATTGGCTGAGACTTGTTGGCTTGTTTTCTTTATGTGTTTTCTATGATGATTTTTTTGTTGTGTTCCCTCCCTAATAGTCTCTCGATGATGTATAGGACTAGAGGACTGGGGGCATGGGGCATGTTTTCCTTTGATTTCTATCTGCAAGTGTTCTCTTTAATTTTATCTTAGGTGTCTTAACCATTTTTATTGGTCCCACTGACACTTAGGATCAATTAAAAGGCCTCATCCTTGTTGTTTTGCAAGTATGTGCTTATGGCCATCTCAACTTTCTTGTGTCTCGATGCAAGCACAATCTCGCTACATTAATTCTAGGGAATCTAACTACACTAGTCATCTTGACCTTGTCTTTGATGCATAGGTTGGGTTCCCACATTTCTATTTGATATAGATCACATTCATATCCTCATAGTCATATAGTGATGATTGTATGACCTTCTGATGTCCCTAATAAGGCTTGATGATAAAAACTAGGACCTACTTATGTAACCCTTGTAATTGCACCTTTTTATACTAGCTTGCAGTATAGGTTTCATTCTAGCTTAGCTTTGCATTTTGGATGTTGAGAGAGCTCTCTTCTTTATCTTTCATAGACATGTTAGCTAACTGCATTATCCTTCTCTTGCCTCTTCTCGATCTTATCTTCTCTCTTCTTTCCCATTTCTGATTTCTTTTCTATCTTACCATCTCATCTATTCTTTTGACCTATCTTTTCTAATCTCGACATCCTGGATCCATTTTCATGATTGAAATCCAAATTTGGGTTCATCTTGCTAGTAAAAAATTCTTCCCTATTTTATGTAGTTGGCTGACCTATTGAGGCTTAATCTTTTACTCTTGTTGGGGTAATCATCATTTCTTCATTTCTTGATCATTTTTACTCTCTTCCACTCTTTACTTTTGTTGGGGTTTTTACACTATTAAGAAAAAAATACTTAGTACTAAGATAATAAAGATCACAACAACCTAAGGATTGGCTACTTCCCATAAATAGTCATATGTGCTTGAAATTTGGACCCAACTTCAACAATCATGAGGATTTTTCTACTCTTTTGGCTCTGCAAAACCAAGGCAGGTGCACTTGAGGGCGAAAGGATTCACAACCTGATATCACATTCATAATTCATTCATTCCATAACATTTACAACAATAATCACCCCTCTATAGCAGATTGATCATAATTCTTCTTAGATCTACAAATAATTCTATGCAATAGCAACTAACTAAGACTCAAAGATCAAATTTAAACAAGTACTAACCAGCATTGACACTCTTCAAATAATAAAGTAAAATTGATTAAATTTGAAGCTTGATGCTTATTCATGGTTTCTCCATATGTAAACTAAAATAGTTGATCAACGCCTTATCTATTAGATTTAGAGTTTATCCAATTTCTAGACCTAAATGACTGCATTACAACCAATGTTATCATCAATTCTCATTGAAACTCATTCTTACACATATCCTCTCTACTACCATGGAAATCCTATCATATTTACTAAATCATTTACCTAATTCATTGAATTAAAGAAATAGTGAAAATGATATACAACTTAGCCTAATTGCATTCAATTGAACAAGCTTTTCTCATGCAATTTCAAGATAACCAGGTAATAAAAATGGAGACAAGATTCAGGAAGAAAAGATATGGGGACAATTCATCTTTATATTAATTTCCTTTAAAAATTGTATAGCAATTGTAATAGAACTCAAAATGACTCAAGATAAGACACCAAGATCCTGTAATATCAATGTATTCTTAGATACTTGTAGAGAAAATACATCATAAGATTTGCACCAAGGACTAGATTGAACAAGGCTTAGTAAAACTAAAATTATGCAAATGAGTTGAACCCTTTCTCTAGCCTTGGAATCTCACTTATATAGGGTGAGATGCAACAAGCTTCAGGCATAGAGAAATTGAAAACTATCCTTAAGACAAAAAATGTTTTTCCATTGTTACTATCATAAGAGACAAAAAAATTGTGCAATAGAATGTATTTCATCATGAATATTCTTTGGTGTGACCATTTTTTGCTACATCCCTTTGTTACACCTCTTTGTTGATGAAAAGTTGAGGATTGGCTTTATTGCTGTTGTAGCTCCTCGAAAAATGTAGCCAATGGAATTGATGGTGATGTATTTGGCTTTGCTTGTTGTAGGCTTACTTCAACTTGAGGCTCTCCATTTATATCATCATGAACTAGTAAGACAATAGTAATATCCGATTTCTCTTCTACCAAGTCACCAATCTAGATTTCTTTGCTTGCAACTATAATTGGTTGCTTACCTTTGTCCTCTTCTTCCTTCACCGATGTGTCAATAATTTTTACTTCATCCTATTCCATATCTTCATCATCAATTTTGGCATATTCTAACTACTTTGCATGAACGAGTTTTTCCATCCACTCGTCAAAAAGTGTGTCATCTGGCCAATCAAAATGTAGAATATCATGCTATTTTTTCATCACATACTCTCCAATTTTGTCAATCTCAACAAAATATTGTCTTAAAGAATCAAAGAATAACTGAACCTTTATAACTTCTTTAGTTGTGGCTACCCACCATGCATCACCATGCATTCCCTTTTTCATTTATTACCTTATTCATTCAAAGGCACAATAAATCATTCAGTTCCCGGGCCCATTCATCTTTATTTTTCAGCTTATCCTTTTTGTCTATAACATGTGGAAACAGTTCAAAATTGACACTCTTATACTTGTCAAGATAGCTTATGATTCTTCTTTGCAATGCAACTCTTTTATCATCAAATTCTGACATATCATTGCATAAAACATAAGTTTTCTCTATATGCTCATGAGATGAATTAATAATAGAAAAGCATATAAGAGTAACATCCTTATTTCTTCTAATCCATTTGTTGACAATTGGCTTAAGATCATCATCACCTACTTTCAAATCTTCCCATGTATTTAATACCTTTGTTAGCTTCTCATAAAAGGATGGCCACTCAATTTTATTTACTAAATACATGATAGCTCCCCTCAACCTATCCTTATATTGAACTTCTAACTCTACATGCAATGTCCACAATTTACTCTTTTCTTCTTCAAATCTTTTGCAATATAATACTGTGGTCTTTGTGGTGTGTCTAAGATTTCAATAAGAGGAGTGGATTTAAAAGGCTCCACATGTGGGTGAGGATATGTGATTCTTGGCCTGGTGGATCATCCCGTCAATTTATTCGCCAATTAAATCCTCTTTTGGACTTCTTTATTGTAGGCAGCCAATACTTTCTCATAATTATCTTGTAGCTCTAGTCTTTCTCTTGTCTCTTTGAGTTGTGGCTAAGCTGAAGTTGAGTGATCCAACATCTAGCTCTGTTGCTTCTTCACTGGTAGTTTCTTTAACTCTTTTCACAATTAGGCTGCTTATCAAGCCAACATCATTAGGTTGGGAAGAACCAGTCTTGGATCCTTTTCTCATTGACCAAATGACCAGTGCAACATGGTCTTCACTAAATTTAGTACATTTCATTTATTTCTTCCCCTTTTCCTCTACATTCAATTTATTTGTAATAGAATTGAAGACCATGGCATCTGTAATATCCCAATTGGGTAGCAGGGAAACCCAAGATGCTTTCATCATGTGCCTACTTTCTTCAGGAGTCAAACTTCTGAATTCTTGCATCATCTCTTCTTTGATTTGGTTTTGCACATCTACCTCTTCCACTTCTAGATGCTTTGTTTTCAATTTGCTTCATCTTTCCTCAGACATTCCAATGTTTGTTCACCAAGAAAATTGGTAAAAGGCTCTAGATTTGATAAAATTATCATCAGAAATAAATTCATGGTAGGCCTGTTCTATCATAGGGTCCAATTCTTTCCCCCTATAATCTATAATAGTTAACACAAGGTTGGGCATAGGAGGTTCTTGAGGATTTTCTTTCTCTAATTCTGTTGAACATCTAATTCTGATGAAGTAATAAAAACTCCCCCTTGGGACCCCAATTGCTCCACCTACTCCCTAGTGAGCTATTCATCTCCTAAATGTAATGGGGATTGGGTGGGTGAATATTCCTCAACTTGAGGTGCTTGTTCCTTTTCCACTCTTTGCCTCTTGGGCATGGGCTCATCTGGTCTCTCCTTAAGAACAACACTAGTTGATCCCATTATCTATTTTCGCTTATCTACAACGGCCATTTTATTCTAAATCACATTGTAACCAGGTCTCCTTTAAAGAATTGACTGCCCTGATCCTACTGTAGGAGTAAATGATAATCTCCTCATAACTTCTCTGGCCTTCTTTGGGAAAGAATTAATAAAGAATAGTTTTTTCTCATTCATGACTTCCATAATTTCGGGGAAAGTAATCATGAGTTTATTCAATTTGTCTGCCTTTGTTTTTGCATCATCTAGAGGCTTATACTTTTTATCAAAACAATGAATCAATTCCAAAACTCTAGAATAAACCCTCCACTTTTCCTTTTTGATATCTTTCTCTTGCAGAGAGAATTCATTTCTTATTATATCTTCAAGAAAATATTGTTCATGGTCTTTTGCACCAATTTTAGCTCTCTTTGAATATTTTTGCAAAATGCTCACTATCACAAAAATAGGGATGAGATATAACCATCTTGTATTGATCCAAACATTTATACAAAAATACCCAACCACCCTTAGTGATAAAAAAATGGTGAACCACAGTACAAGTGGGGAAAAGTGAACCTCTAGATCTACCAACCAACTAAGTTTCTTCCAACCCACCTATCTGCCGTAGCATTTTAGCTATCCCTACCTTTAGAGGTACTTGGTAGGGTAGTACATGGGGAGTCCCTTGGAAATCATAAACCCTACAAACTGTAGAAATAGGGTATGGTATAATATCTACCTAGTTATGGGATTCTTTCAACCTAGAAGGATTGTCCATGGGCTTGATGAAATCTCGTAATGCCTTGGGAATTTTGGGATTGTCCCTTAATACAAGGCTTCTTAACCTAGATGAAAAGTACCTATCATATTTGAAAAAAATACCTTGCTTTCCATCTTAAGTCATGTCTGCACTCTACAACTAGATTGGTAGAGCCTCTAATTCATATTCTCGGTTTAGAATCATCTCTTTTTTAAAACATTTTACCCCTTTAAATAAGAACATGTGCATTAGTAATGAATAATGGCCAAAAGTATTTTCCACTTTTCCCTTTGCAATTCCAACTAATCCTACATGAATCTCTTTTGCTATATAAGATGCAAAAATTAAAAATAATGTCCACACCAAAAGAAGAGATCTTTGTCATCATATATGATGAGGCATATTAATGTCTCAAATTTGATATAGTTTTTATATAGTTTGAAATCACTCTTTGAGCCTTGTGAAAAGCATTTCCAACACATTTGTTTTAAATATCTTGTGAACTTATGCTAGGTATGGCTAGAACTTATTGAACCAATGGATAGTGGCTATGACATACTATGCTTAATATTATACATAAAATGCAACATTTCATATAAATATTTTAAAGCTATGTTCTAATATTTGAGTAAGGGTAGGAATGTTGTCGTGCATATGTGTTTTGGATGTTTTTAATTTTTAGGAAATGGAGAAGTGGCATAAAGAGTGGTGATTACCATATCAAAGGAAGAAGTGATAAAAAATGTTCATGGCAAAAGAAGCGCAGGTTAGTTTTGAATGATAAGCTGCATCTGCAAAGAGAGTTATTGTTCTAGAAAATCTAGGAAGACCCAACTTGCTATATTACTTGCAAGCTATTATTTTGTTGCTTAATCAATGTTCTATGTCATGGTTGACTTTCCATGTTCTTTTCTAGTGATGTTTGTTCTCAACTTTTATGTTATGTTTGTAATAAGTATCCAATCCTCAATATATAATGAAGAGGGATAGTCTTGGATAGAGGGGTAGAAATTAATAAAAAAATAAACAATACTAGTTTAAAATTCAGAAGTTATTTTGTTTTTCTTCATGAATTATTCAGTCATGTAATCAAAGAAGAATTTTTAATGAGAGAGTGATTTTGGAATACTTGTTGTGTTCTTAGTTAGTTGAAGCCAACCAAGGGGGCCCACTTGGGAGGTCGAATAGATTCATTCCTTGCAATTTCTTGTTTTAAGGTAGATTTACTGTATTAGTCCTGCAACGTTGTTACTATGAAAGTTCCTACAACACTTGAGAAAAATGATCATGGTGGATGTCTGAATTGTTAACTAATTTAGAATTCCTTTTGCAAATTTTTCTATAGTTTTAGATTATGGTAAAAAAAGGTTTTGAAGGGACCCCGAAACCCTTTCACATCCTCAAGAAAGGAAAAAATAAGCCATCCAACAGGAAAGAGCCCATAAACCTACTGCAAAGTAGATCAAAAATTAGGTTTTACAGGGACCTGAAACCACTGAAAAAGTCTAGATAAAGTACCCAAGTTTTACAAGGACCTGGAACCTACAGTACAAGATAAAAACTAAAAGCCAGAAAATAGGAGCAAACACAAGAACTAGAAGTGCCAGCTAGCAAACAAGACCAGAACAGGAACCCAACCAGAAAAGAAGACCTAGGAACCTTTTGCAAATTTTTCTATAGTTATCCATTGTTAGTCCAAGAATATTTACTATTCTGTATCAGTAGTATAGATTCCTTTCATGCATTTTACTTTCTTGCAGCATAGGTGTTAAGACTCTTAAAGGAACTTAATGCACATACTGTGCTGACCCATTTCAAGTCCTATGTCCCTAGGTTGACAATTCAAGTGTATTTCATGATGGAATGGATAATTTTCAAAATAGACATAGAATCCTTGAGAGGAATAACAACATTATTATCTTCATCTATTATGGAACCATACAATATACATGAATTTAATTGGCATAAATTTTTGTTCATCTTCACCAAAAACCCTACACAGAGTCGTATATTTCTATGGCCCTAGAAGTGAAAAATTCTTTCCTAAGGGCTCTTTAGTAGATGTTGTAACCAATGGAAAATTTCCAATTGAGCCCAAGTGTGCCCTTAGTGCACCTTGCCTGACCTTATCCCTCTTAGATAAGTATTCTTTTTCTAATCCTGGCAGGTCAATGATCTCATGACAATCCAAAAGTGGTTCCAAAGACAAAAACTTCTTCAATTTCTTCATCATTTATTCTTACCAGGCATTCCCCATCTATTCTTCTTACTATCCTAACTATTGGGTCATAATTTTATGCAATGGCTATGAGTAGGTCAGAATTTATGAAAACACCAGGGACCACTAGTTTTACCAGATCAAAATTCCAAATTTACCATGGGGAGCAAACAATTTTCTTGCTAAAAACCACTTCTTAAAAAGATAGACCCCTATTTTGGAAGTGGTAGCATCCTTGATCCAATTCCCTTTGTCATACAAGTGATCTACAATTTTGAGCCTAGGGTTCACAAGAATTAACTTTTTAATGTGGGCTGACTCAATCGTGGATTCAGGTAGTTGTTCAAGAAAGTCATCATGGATATTTCTACATGCATAATCTACCTTTCAGGAAAAGACTTTCTTTGGAGGCATGTTTACTAATGATGCAGAATATCACAATTCTTTACTTTCTAATGGATCAAGATACTTACTTGGCTATTTGCTACTTTTTTTACTAAAATTCTGCAACACAGGGTGGACAGTGGAAATTCTTTTGCACTTTAATCACTTGAGAAAAGCTTTCAACAGGCTCTATGCTCTCTGGGAATCTAAAATTTTTTTGCGTAGAGAAGAATTAGAAAAATATTTTTAATATATCCCTTGTTCTACTTCGCACAAGGAGCCTTAATTTTCATAAATGGGTTGTAAGGAACATAGGGTGGCATCACCTTCTAAATTTGAAAACAAGCCGTTGATTTCAAAAAATTCGACGATCCAAGAATAAGATTGTTAATGACTCAGTTTCAATCAGCCAGGTTGGAAGTCAACCCAATCAAAATTCTCTACATAGGCCTTTCTTTCCATTTTTGGCAAGTTTTACTAGACCCACTAACACTTTTGGACATGTGTGACACTCTTGCTATGTCACTATGCATAAACATTGGGCAACTCTTGCATGTGACATAGCAACCATTGTTGATACAAATTTGATTAGACAATGCACATTTCATGATTACTTTATTACAACTATGGTGGGTCCTTTTTAATTTTGTTTGGTCACTAGGTCACATACACTAAAGATCAAGCAAGTTTTTATAGTGATATGGTGACTACCATTGATGTGGGAGAGATCTGACGGCTCCAATCAACACATATATTTTTCTGAGTGCAAATCCATGTGGCACATGATATAATACCATAATGACATGTTGGCAAGGCCCTTTATGGAAAGTAGTTTCCATGGCACCATTTAAAAGAAAAAAGTCCCACCACATTCTTATTTCACGGGAGGTCGCCATGTCGCGTCTGATGAAATTCTCACAATTTTTAGTGGCGACATAGTGACCACCATGTACTTTAAAGAAATTTGGTGTCATGAAATAATAGCACATTCTTGCCATGGTACATACTTTATTGCGCCTAACACTTCTGACATTCCATTGTGTTAACAATGCTTATTAATGATAATGTCATGCCCAAACTTATAGGGCAAAACACAACCACAAATTTTTTTTTTTGACAATGTTTTAAAAAATAATTATACATCAGGCTTCATCTGAGATGATGATTAGTTAGAAGGTTTATACTAGAATTAGGTTAAGGTTATCTTAGAGGTATAACTGTTATGACCTAGTGTACAAGTAACGACTTCAAGACATATCCACCACTGGTCGTCCATCTTCCATGATTCACAACCATTTGTAATAAAATTGAGAGGTAGGGAACTTTACCAATACATCACCGAAAAATTTAATTCTTTCATTAGTTATGACCATGACATGGGATGAATCTCATATGTTTCTTTTTGAATCTATTCCTAGAGAGGATAAGTTCATTTAGTTGTGAAGTTTTGCTAACTTACTAATTTCACCCTAACTTCAACTAGGCAATAGTAGGTCAATCATTTGTTCTCCAATGCTCGTCAAATGAAGGTTCGTATCCATAATCTACTATGATTGTATATAATTGTTATAGTAGTGGAATAATGTAGATGACTTAGAATCTATGACTTAAGAAAGGATATATCTAGTTACATATTTTCATTCTTTATCAAGTATATTAGCAACATGTTTTAATGCATATGTGTGAGCATGATCCCTTGGCATATTTACATTTTACATTAGATGATATGTAACATTATGCCTATACATATTAACCTCCTAACATAAACATCTCAATATGAAGAACATAAATAATGTTCCTAGATAGTAGTGACTAGACACGACTAGTGTTTAGCCTTTATGCAAGTATCATGATATACTTTATACTAACTATTACCTCTACCAGAGTTATCAATGTTAACTACCTACCAACCAATTTCATCCTACCCACTATTACTAAATTTCTAATATTAAACACAATTTCACTTTTTATGCCAATCTTAGAATATGAGCACTTCCTAACATAACTAGTTCCTTTTAACCTTATCTACTTTTATTATTTCCATTAAGAACCTTAACCAATAAATCTTTATTAAATTTATGAAATTATAAAATCCAATTTACAATATAGAATAAATTCATTTCACACCTCCCATTGACTTTGAAAGTTGCATCATCGTAAAAGAAAATGGTGGGATCAACCTTACTAATCTACACCTATTTAGACACACTGTTTCCTCCTATTAACCTTAATTTCTTATTACATTATTAACACCTCTATGAAGATTAATTTATCCCTTAACATTAGCAATACCTTTAATTTTCTAATACTACCTAATCAATCTCTAACCCGTACTTAATTTTCTTAACCCATATCAACTTAAAATGATAACACAAAAACAACATACATGTTTGGCTTAGTTAAATCCTAATCTATTTTTATTTTATTTTCACCATTACTAACTCAAAATCAAAATTCAAATAATATTTACAATTTAGATTTCTCAATATTTAATATTACAATTATACTACTCTACACCTCCCTCTTACTATCTTATCAAACTCCTCTCCTTTAATATTAAAAGAAATGATTAAATAAGCAACCATCATTTCCTAACTAAAAAAATTATTCCTTTTAATAATTGCATTTCTTTTCTAAACATAAATATGAAACAATTTTTTTTTTCAATCCTTAACTCTCGCGTCTTCTTTTGTTTTCTTTGTCTTTTGGCTCTTGTTCTGGCTTTAGGCCGTGGTATTACTTGTCTTTTTTCCTGGTCTTTTCTCAGAACTCTACTTTTTGGCTGGGCTTTATGCTTATTATCAGCCTCTGAACTTATACTTTTTTTGGTTTGGGCTTTTACGCTTATTATCAGCCTTAGATGTTTTAACTATTCGGTTTCAAGATCCCTGTAAAACCTATTTATCTAATCAAAAACATTATTATTACTACCCTAAGCAACTTTCTATCTAACTCTACTCCTTTACTCCCTCTTTACCCCCACTGAACTCTTTTACCTATGTCCCTCTTTTCCCAAGGTGTACGCAAGGGTCTAGGCATCTATACCTAGGTTTGGATGCCATGGCCAAGTGGGCATGATTAAGACAAGGCAACAATGTTTTGAGATTTTTTTTTTGAAAACAAGTTGACTTTCTCCTCCCCTAAAATGATGGTGCTGAAGAAGGAACTCTCTGACTTTTGTCAAAACATGGCAGCCTTTGTCTCATCTTTTGATGCGCCCAAGGAAAAGTGGGAGAGGAAATGGGCGCCTACTTTGGGCCCTTATTACCAAGTTTAACCTTTTTTTGTTTATTAATTTGTTTATTCTATTTTATATCTAGTTTTATTTTGATTTATCTTGATGGGGACATGAAAGTCTTTCATTTGTGTCTCCATTTGAAATGCTATTATATTGGTGATTTGATGTGTAAAGTTCTTTCCCCTTAAAATGAATGTTATGCTTTTTATAATATTTAGTGTACTAGATCCTGGGTATATTCTGCATATTATTTTAATGCTCTATATTTTAGGGAAGACTTACTTTGTTTTCCCATACATTTTCCAGAGAATATTTATGCATCTACAACTTGTGTTTATTTTCTTCCTCATGCAATTTTTGGCTACATATATTATGCTATGGTTAAATTCTCCCCTACTTCTACCCTAAAAATTTTAGAGGAAGGAGTTGATGATGTAAAGATGTTATTCAATCTGGGGTAGTATTAGAACTAGAACTCAAATGGATAACTGGATATTCATGAACAATGAACTAATAGAATACATTAACTTCCTCTCATCATATTGAATGCACAACATATACATATCTACAATACAACCATTTATATATTGAATTAAATCATCTATGTCAAAAGGAAATGTGAGCACTATGACATCTTTACACAAATGGGATTATAAGAAGAAGTGTTTCATTTCCATGATCTACCACAATACATTCAATCACTAAACATAAAAACTTACAATGCATATATCTTGCAAGTAACTGAACACAATCTCTCAACTTTTCTTTACACATTTTCAACAATATACAGTGATAACATAGGTCTCTTATCATCATAATGAAAATAACCATGGGGACTTGACATCTCAATATATTTGTAATGATAGAGAGGGTTTGCATCTCCACACACACTTGATTTCCAGCATTGCCAAGAATAAACCCTAATATCCTCAAGTAGTCCATCTTCACAAAAACTTGCACATGCACACAAACTTGGAACCATGGAGGCTCACCTCCCAACCTAGGCCTCAAGGAGGCCACCCACCAAGCTAGGGGAAACAAGGCTCAAATGGGATACATCCAAACAACATCACAAGACAAGAACTAACATGAATACAACATTTTTTTACAACACATTTACAACTCCAACGAAGGTTTGCACAATGATTCACAAGTGGAATCATAACATGGGGTGAAGGTGGGCTCTCCAAAGAGGAGAGTGCCATATCCTTATGCCTTAACAATCTTGCAATTGCAATATACCCAAAAAGGCTTCCAAGAAACACATGTCATCCAAGACTAACAATAATCACATGCCTCAATAAGGGAATCCATACATGCTCCTTTCACATATACTCACTTATACTTCCATAGAACAAAAGAAAGGCATATGCATTTCAATGGAGCCCATACTCCATGAAAAAAAAACTATCCCCTCACCAAGGGAGGGATTTCTCATTCAATGTAAAGCCCAACTAACCCCTTCACCCCAAGACTTCTCTTCCCTCCCAAGGGTGAGTGAAGCCTTCACACCCAACACAACAATCAATCCACCACAACAATTCAAGAAACAAAACCAAATGCAAATAGATTCAACAAACACACCTACATACACTAACATTTACAACATGCACTATATGCAAAACATAATCCTACAAGAACACTCTTACAATTTCCATCCTTCAACTTTCATGAGATGAGAGAAAACATAGCATGAAGCACTAACCTCCTTCCAAACTACCAGATATGAAATGGTAATGAGGAGTTTTCCTTCCTTGGCTTCCAATTTTCTTCCTCCAAACCCTAAGTGTCTCTACAATTAGAGAGTGGGTGAACCACCCCTAAGTTTGGCACAAGCACCCTAAAAAGGAAATCACTTTCATCCCAATAGGTGAACCCTTGTACCTTTCTACCAATAGGAACTTAACCAAGTGGAGAAATGAGGAAAGAAGTCATGTGATATTTTGATTTTCGAATTGGCTTGAAAATGACTAGTTTAGAGGGTCTCCTAAGTCCCCTAGACCAACTTATGGTCATATTTAGACCCCCAACCTATACTATTACCATGTGGGTGACTTATTTTCACAACAACACTTGGGAATCACTTTTAGGTTCTCTAACGTTCCTACCAAGTTTGAATTCAAATTCCAACAAGATGGTGACTCCTCCTAACACTCTCCAAGGTGGGTTGACTTAATTTCATAATGGAATTACGTTTAGGTTAAGTGACTTCATGCCCAAAAACCCTATATGACATGTCATCTACACATAGACAACACAAATGTCAAAAGACACACACCTTAAAATACTTTACACATCACGATGACATGTCTCTAATTAATCATGATCTTTAAATTTATTACACCCATGCACAAACACATTATGAAATAAACACAATACAACGAGATTTTGAATCTTTCAAAGATTCACCTTGGCTTTACTGTGTTCACATAGGTTTGAACCTTATTTCCTCGAATAATTTCCATGGCTCAACTTTTTGTGCACACTCAACTTAAACATCAGTAGTCCAATGAAAATAGTATGGAAATACATGTATGCAAAATCATTCATTATCACATTAACATTAACAATTGTTCCCCTTTCTAATCATTTCCATAACATATTCAAACATTGCAATATTAAAACATGTGTATATATCTCAACTTAACATATCTAAATTAACATTCTAAATATCATCACAATCCTTTCTATCATAACAATGAAACACTGAAGTCATATTTATTGAATCATTAAAACATTTAAATGGATCTTGGAATATGTCATAAGTGAAAATCAATAATATGTAAACATATCAACTAGTATCCTCCTATCACATTATGAGGTGTTTGTCCCTAGGGTCGATTTCTCAGGTCATTAGAATACTTTCATAGTCATTTCATCATGGTTTAGAATCAATCCTCGAATACAACCTTTATGGTTAGTTGTCATTATAATTCTACAATCATTTTTCTTTCTCATGAGAGTAAATGTTACTTTATCTTTCCTATTTGTCTTGTAGATCATACCTTGAATTCCTTGACCAAATTTCCAGCTAGAACATCTTGAGTCTCATTTTCAAGTGATCTTATCTATTCATCCTAATGTAATTGAATGGTTATTAAACTTATAATAACCCAAATTTGCATTAGTCTCTAATAGGATCTCATAAATAATTATTAGTAATGAAAATGTCAATCATGACATAATTTAACTCCTAATCACATTCATTCCTTACCGTTTATAATAGGGTACAAGTGTGTGGGCCTTATAGACAAACCATAATTATGACGCCCATCTTTTAATCTGTTCTCGCTGTGTTTCTCTTTTGCGGGAGGTTGCTATGTCACAACTGGTAAAAACCTTGTGATTTTTGGTGGTGACATAGTGACCACCGTTGATCTTAAAAGATTTGACAACGTGGGTGAAGCACATTAAAACCATGCTAATATTTAATTGGGTCCTAGAGGTGTAGTACTTGTTTGGTTGCCATGTCACATGCAATAAAATGAATGCAAATTTCTATAGTGAAAAGGTGACCACTATAGATCTTAAAAGATCTAATGGTAAAGATCATTTTAGGAGATTTATAAAGTAAAAATTCTTTCAAAGGTTCTCAAAAAATATACATATATTATTTCAAAAATGATTTTCTTGCTCAATTTATAAAGTGGAAACATATGACCTAAAGGACTTTCTTAGGGAACAAATCTTATTTAATTAGGGTTTTTCTTAGGGTTAATCAATTTAGAAAAAACCAAACCCTAACTTGCACATAAAAATCAAGAACACTCTTAGTGAAGTATACTCATAAAGAATGAGATAAACATATGACCAACAACTTTCATTTCTATTTCATCTTTCTTCTTTCTTTGACCTAATTCTTATACTTTATCTTTCTTGGTCAAACTTAGTCAAATTGGGGTATATCTTCATTTCTTGGTGGTCACTCTTTGGTCTTAATCTCTTATCTATCATCATGAAATTTTCTTTTTTTTGATTTGATCAAATCTAGCTTATTTCTGCATCTCCTCTATCTCGTTTCAATTTCAATCCCGAGGGGGCAAGAATATTCTATCATTGTTGCAAATTTCTTTATGCTACAACTATCTATTTTCTCTTGCTTTCTTTTCTTGACATATTAGTGCTCATCTCGGGTATTGATATTGTCTCTTTTCTCTCCAAATGTTCAATATTGCTGCTAAATAGACTATGCATTCAGGATCTGCTATCTCTCTGTGCTTCATTCTTTAGAGTCAGATCTCTCTATCATCTTGGCTTCTTCATTCTTTGACATAATGTGTTCCTAGACCAATCACACATTAGTCAAAGAGGGGCAAATGCAATCACCCAAAAATTGTCATCTATACCATGAGCCCCATTTCTAACATTTTTGCATAATTTATCTAATGCTTATCCTTTATCAAATCTCCAAAAATCTATTTATTTTATTTTATCTTATAGTTTGACCACTTTATCCTAATTTCATATTTAATTAAAAGAACATGTCCCCCTTTTAATTAAATAAAATTCCTCGCTCATCTCTTATCCTAAGTTGCACACACAAAAGTATTTACTATATTTAAAAATAAAATAAAAGACATTTTTGTCCCACATGGGGGACAAAAGTCAACTCTTCGTCACCATTGGTGGAAATGCTTGTGCACATGGATCACTCCCACTTTAAAACTCCATCCTTGATCACATGCATCTTGCCTCATATTCTCTATCATCCATTTCTCTTTAAAAGGGAGAACTCTCTCCTCATTTCAAAACTCAACTCTTTTACTAATGTTATGCTATAGGATTGAAGATCTCATACTTGTGGAGCTCCTCTTCTTCTATCTTCTATTCTTCATTCTTCATGCTTCTCATTCATTCTAGTTTCTCTCCATGCTTATAACTTAAATCATCTAGTCTAAATAGAGGTATTAATACTTGTTTTCTAGTTTTGCTTGCATTCTACTTTCTCTCATTTGGCTTTTATTTGCATTACATTCATTCTAGATTCTTGGATATTGGTACTCTTGCCTCTACTCTTTGAATCTTCCATTCTACAGTACACCTTGCAAGGGTTTTCATAGATAGGTTCACTTGAGAGCCACCATCTCATAGTTCTTGCACGTGATAGATAGGAAGCTATAAGTTGCCTATTAAGATGCTCTCATTCATGGGTATTGTCAAGAATAATGGTTTATAGAAGTGTGTGTTGGAAATATAGAAGGAGTAACTAAGAGGGGGGGTGAATCAGTTACCACTAATACAAATCCTAGATCCCTTAGATGTCAACAATAAAATTTAGACTGAGAAAACTGATTGCGGCTGTTACTCGGTAAGCACACAAAAAATGATATAACTCAGTAAATGCAGAGTGTGAATTACTTTTATCAGATCTTAAGACATTAATAGTAATTAATCTTTCAAGCATAAGAGAAATAACATGAACACATGAGACACTAGATTTAACGTGGAAACCCAATATGGGAAAAACCACCAATGTAACTAGTTACTATTTTTCACTCTTCTGAAGTGAGCCCTGTTAGGAGCCAACCCTGTTAAAGGTTACAAAACACACTATTAGGTGTGACCTTGTTAGAGGATTTAATCACCTTGTTAGGAGTGGCCTTGCAAGAGGTCTTAAAACAATTCAATGGAAATGTCACCTTGTTAGAGGATTTACAACTGGCTATTAAACCAACTTTGTTAAGAGAATTTAGATCACTGCTATAATGGTTAGAAAGTAACAATGAAATGACCTGATTGTGATCCAACTAAATTGCTGATTACATATCTCTATTCTACTTCATACTTGATCCTTCCTAATCAAATAACACTTTTCTGCTCCACAAGGATATTTGCTTATCCTTCAAGTTCGCTCTCACTCTTTCCTTCTTAATTCAATCAACACACTTGCACACACACTTGAAAATCACAACTTGTCCTTACATTTATACCTTCTAGATTGTCAAGTTGTCTCAATACAAATTATAATGACCACTAATCATTACCATAGTCAGCTAGAACTAATACTTAAAATAATTAAGCTTCTCATGCCAAAACAACAAAATCCTTTATTAGCCGACCCTACTTGGTAAACACTGGTTCTGAGATGATTTCTTGTGTTAACCAATAGAAGCTTGGTTAACACTGTGAACTTGCAAAAATCCTTTGGTAATCGAGTGAACTTAGTTAGCACTAACTCTGACCAACTTTGCTTCATTAACCATGTGAACTCGATTAACACTATTTCGTCCTTGAATTCCTTTGATGCCTGAGTGAGCTCAGTAGACACTATCTTCGTAGAGTAAACTTCAAGAACACTTGCTAGACAAGGAAAAACTATCTTGCTGACCAAGTAAGCTTAGCAAGCACTAATTGACAATTGATATGACATTTGTGTAACATCAAAGACAACACATAATTAGATAATTGTATCCAACAATGTGTCCACATTTTTCACACACACACACACACACACACACACACACACACACACACACACACACACACACACACAGAGCAATTTTTTGTGTGCTTTTCACATGATTGCAAGAGTTGTTAGAGGATGGAGAATAGTGTTGCAATCTTGTGCTAGTTGCAATCTCGTGCCGCAATACATTTTCATGTTTGTGCATCATCACAAGACTTTTGTGAAGATGGATGATGCAACTTTGTGATGCTATGCATTTTTGTGCTCTACATGACATCGTGAGTCTTTTGTGCAGAAGGAATTTAATGTTACGATGGTGCACTGATTGAAACTAGTGTGCATTTTCATGTCTGCATTAATTTTTCCTGTTGACTGTGATGCGACCTAAGAGCTCAATATTAATGGCCAATCCATATTTTTTGGGTTTTACATGCGACATAAGTGGTTGTCCTTCCTTTGTTTCCACTTGAAAAGGATATGGGCATGATTTTCTTTGTTGGGGAAGCATTTATTAGCCCATTTTCTATCACTTCATGAGCAATATTATGTGCATAATCATATATTTTCTGATTCTTTCTTGATTTGCACTCTGTAATCTTAACTCCAGTTAGTTGGAGTTCATACTCAACTACTATAATATGAGTTATGCCAGATCTATTTAAAAGGAAAATTTGTACATATTTTCTAAGTTCTTCTCTATTGTATTTTTGCAGTAGCCTTATGCTCTACAACTGTATTCCTTTGCCTTCCATTGATGAAATATCTTGTTTCTTACCTTTTCTTGTCATTCTATTCTCTAGTACATATATGTGCCTTGTAGTGAATGTTTATATTCTTTTTTTTTTATTCTTATGTTGTATTAAATCTGCTAGTAGTTGTTGCATAGTGAAATTAATTTTCCTTTCAACATTTCAATCAATTCCAAACCTGCATGTGATTCCTTAGGAAATAGAATAGAGTTAAGACTAGTGTATTTGGGTGTTTGATTGATGTTAAATGTAGTTTTAGGTAGAGATACTAACCAAAAATTCAATCTAGTGCATCACCTTTCCCTTTCAATATTTTAATTTCATGCAATCATTCTCCCTTTTCCTCAAAAGTGTTAGTTTAGGTGCATCCTGATTGTAAGGAAGTTGACCTTCTCGGGAGATTCAACCTCAGAGAACAAGTCCTGCACTTGGAGATTTTTTCCATGTTACACGAGGTCATTTGAGGGTCACACCTCAAGCAAGTGTGTAGGATTTTATGTCAACAATTTTGGCATGCCCACCAGGACACAAGTATTAGCTTCACTGGTTAGTTAGTTGATCTTTATTCATTGAGAATTTGGGTGTTTTCTTAGTGACATCAACCTTTAGAGGCATTTAATCAAACACCATGGTGACTCTAGTGCCAATCTACTAGTTTCAAGCATAAACAGTGCTGGTATGTGAAGATCATTCTTGATCTTTTATATTTTCTAAAGTTTTCTATAAATTTATAGCCTTTATGAAGCTTTAACCATGGACCCATTTCATAGAAATAATTACTATTCACCCCCATATCATGAAAATATTATTCCTCAACCCTCTACTCTCAATTCCAATATCTGCCTCAAGCTATCTATAGCTAATATGCTAAAATTTCTTACTGTCCTCTTACCCCTATTCCACCAGTTCCAACATCTCCTTATAAAAGGATTGAAGATATGATGTTGGAATTCCAAAAGAATATAGGTGTAAAGTTTCACGAATAGAGTAGAAAATGGACACGTGGTTTCATGAACATGATGAGTAGTTGTTGGCTTGTGATAGGCAACTTAATGAGATGGAGAGGTGGCAAGAACTAGACCAAAACATAAAGAGATGGCATACTGGGCCTATCTCCAACAAGAAAAAGAGAGGGAGACACAACATAGACAATTTGAGGAGAAACTTGCTAGGCAAGTTGTAGCAGCAAAAGAGGTGGAAATGAGGCTCAAGTTAGCTCATTTTCAAACCAAGAAAATAGAGGCAACCCCTTCCCCAAAATTTTCCATTCCAAGATTTAAGAAGCCCCTTCCACTATGAGAGCCTCCTATTGTAACTTCTTCACTCCATGGGCAAAAGAGATGGCCCTATCAGCCTTCTGTACCTATTACTATTTCAATCTTTGAGGGTGGACCAATTGTATGGACTCCTAATGGTCCAAATATGTCATTTTGGGAGAGAAAAGAAAAGATAAAGCTTCCATGGGAAGAGTTGCAGCTTATTGTTCGTGAACCTTCGCCTAGGCTTGAGGAGGAAAAAGAGGTGGAGGTTGAACATAAGAAAGAGGATCCAATCCTCTTATTTTGAAGGGCTTACCTATTTTTTTGAGCAAGAAGAAGAGATAAAGGTTGTTCTTATTCTTGAAGAACACATATTGGCTGTTGAGCCCTTAAGAAAAATAAGGATATGTTGCAAGAGGAAGATGAAGAACATCACTTATTGTAGCAGATAGCCCTCTATGACATATAGGATGGTAAAGAGGTCCTCAAGGATTGCTCTATACTTGAGGAACATGTTGATATTCATGAGGTTATTCTTCAACCTATGCATATTACTGTAGAATAGCTAAAAGAGTTTGATGAATAATTTTTTTGGCATGAGCTAGAATTGTTTTATTCATCCATGGATATCAAGAAACCTTGTCCTTCATCAAAAGATCATAAGTTTTAATAATAACAAATGGAAATCCACATCATACTAGTAGCTCCCAAGGAGGTGTTTCATGAGCAACATAAAGACAAGGTGGAGATTATTTCTTCACAAGAAGATGAGTCACTTCCAGACTAGCAAGATACCACTATTACAGAGTACAACAATGTAGTCAAAGTTGTTTGCTTAGACTTGAAGCCATCAAAATACATTTCCATGTTTGTGCATCATTGCGAGTCTTTTATGAAGATGAAAGATCCACGCTACGATGTTGTACTGTAGTAAATTTTTGTACTCTATGCGACATTATAAGTCTTTTGTGCAGAGATAATTTAATGCTACAATGATGCCCATGCCGAAGCTATTTTACATTTTTATACTATCATTAATCTTTCCTATTGACTGTGATGGGACCTAAGAGCTTAATATTTATGATTGAACTACATTTTGGGGTTCTACATGTGATGTAAGTGATGATCCTTCCTTTTTTGCCACTTGCAAAGGGTATAGGCATGATTTTCTTGGTTGGGGAAGCATATATTGGCTCATTTTTTGTCACTTCATGACCATATTTGTGTGCAAAATCATATATATATTTTGGTTCATTCTTGATTTGCACTCTGTAATCTTAACTCTAATTGGTTGGAGTTCAAACTCAACTACTATAATCTAAGTTATGATTCATCTCTTTAAAAGGCAACTTTGTAGATATTTTCTAGGTTCTTCTCTATTGTTTTTTTGCAGTAGCCTTATGCTCTGTAACTATATTCCTTTACCTTCCATTAATGAAATATCACGTTTCTTACCTTTTCTTGCCATTCTACTATCTAGTGCATGTATGTGCCTTGTAGTGAATGTTTCTAGTCCATTTTTCTTGGTTCTTATGTTATGTTAAAAATGCTAGTAGTTGTTGCATAGTGAAATTCATTTTCCTTTCAGGACTTCAATCAGTTCCAAGCCTGCATGTGATTCTTTGGGAAATAGAATAGAGTTGAGATCAATGTATATGGGTATTTTATTGATGTTAAGTGCAGCTATAAGCAGAGGTAGTAAGCAAAAATTAAATTTGGTGCATCACCTTTCTCTTACAGTATTTTAATTTCATGGAACCCTTCTCCCTTTCCTCAAAAGTATTAGTTTAGGTGCATCCTGATTGCAAGGAAGATGACCTTCTTTGGAGATTGAACGTCACAGTGCAAGTTCCTCATTTGGAGGTTGTTTCCAAGTTACACAAGGTCACTTAAGGGTCACACCTCAAGAAAGGGTGCATACTTTTGTGTCAACGGGATCCTTAAGGGCACAATCATTAAGTTTTCACTAGAGACCTTACACGACCAACACCTATTGGTTTTCTTGGAGCCCTTACTAAATGCCTATTAATTTTCAAAGACAATTGTATCTATTAGATAATAGAGAGCGAGGGGGGCGGGAGTGTTGAATCAGTTATAACCAATTATCTTATGGGCCTTAAAAACACTTTTCAAACTTCTCAAACTTTCTAATCATTATATTGGTAACTAGATCTAACATCATAATTAAAACTAATATAAAATTTGCATCAAACAATTTAAACTTGATGGAGCTCAAATTTTCTTCCATTTTAGAAATGACAATGGTATGTTCCAAAGGTAACCATTGGTGTTGAAATAGGTGGATAGTTTAAAAAGAGTTTCATATTGAAGCAATCTTGTGCAAAGACATTTGAAATGAATAACATAGCAAGTCAAAAAAATAGTGCTCACACAACATGTCATTTAGTTGGAGTACCTAACAAAGAACATGAGTATTAGCAATGCAATACTACCTTTAGAAATGGATAACTATGGATGTAACACATCTTTTGTTCGGGCAAAAATATATTGAAGTGCACAATCCACATGGTGTAATCATCTGCATTCTTCAAACATAGAATTATGAATAGGCATGAGACTGATAGTGATGTGAAGCCTCAAATATGCATATAATATTTCCAAGTCATGGCATAAGAAGTCCAATATTTAAATCCCCAATTTGTTTCACCCATGATAATAAAGCATTTAGTGTCCATGGTTGCTCACATAAGCCAATTGACATTAGGAAGGAGAATTGCATTTGGATACAAATATTTATCTACTACTGTCATATGTGGTTGTCACCTGTTGGAATAGAGACAAACAAACACCCAACGTCAGAATACCAATAAGCTATAGAATTATGCCTTTGAATATATGAGCTTGATGGAATGAATAAGTCAGTGCAATTTAAATAAGAATGGGAAAGTTTAACAAAAGCTATTTCCTACTAAGGATACAATAATAACTTCATCCATGATACAACGGAAAGTATTCAAATTATTTTCTATATTTGGATATAGCATAATATATATAGCAAATATAATTCCTTGCACACATCAAGGGCCGATGGCATATAAAATTCTTGATGAATATATTGGTTAGTAGTGACATGGATGTGATGAAAAAAATTAATGAAACCCAAATTAAAATAGAAAACCTATCATATGTATGTCACAGGAATATAATATGGCACAAGTTAATAAATTGAAGGCTCAAACTTTTGATAATGACCATTCACGTCAGCTATGGGTGTCGTCAGGAGTATATTGAATGAGGATCATTGATAATAGTTTGGTGATTGCATATTGGAGAAACCTTTGGCAAATCCACAAGAGGGATTTCTCCAAATTGATTAGGAGCTGTCAGAATTTTGGAAGATGTGATTTCTCTCATCCCTAGGGTTATTAGTGTCATTTCTCCAAAATCAATTTTGAAGCCTTCTAGAGCGTGTGAACAAATTCATGCCATTCTCCTACTTTGATGGTCAAATGCTATTGATTCTAATTTCATTTCTATATCTAATATTCTTTCGATTTCATCATAGGGTGTACTCACTATGAAATGAATGACGAAACATCTTCAAAGATATCGAGAGTGGAGTATTGTCATTTGTGATCACAGTCCTTCAAAATCATCATTTGTCATCATTGCTGGTTCATACATATGCATATAGATTTAGAAGAATCTCCACCAAAAAAACTTGAGATCTATCACAAACATGATTGGATACACAATGGTAAAATGGTGTCATTAAGGATGGAAGTATGAAATGATTAGAATGCTCTGGGTGACAATTGAGCCTTGCAGAAGATGTGCATTTAGTGTTTGGACAGATGCTTGATGAGCATTAATAATACACCCTTGTTTACACTATGTAACCCGATTCACATCTAATGGTTTGATGTTTTGACTAAACAAGGAAATATCAAGGTAATTATTTATTAGTTTTTAGTTTTGAAAGGGTGCATTGCTTTATGAAAAGGTGAGCACCCCTTTGTCATCTATAAATATAGAATGCAAAATTTAAACAAGACTACAAATCCATATACATTTGAATTCTCTACATTTTTCTGAAGCACATATGATATAAAAATTCTTTATTGGCAAAATATTAGATTTTGAACCAAGCTGGTGGATTTTGAGATACTAGGCAGAAATTTTATATGTTATTCAAGATCGAGTTGCATCGAGATGAATATCAGTGTATGAATGTCTTCAATACAATTTTGTCTCTGACATAATCATTAATAATTTCTATTTTATTTATAACTTTTATAAGTCATAATACTATATGGTTTGTACTTTATGTAAATTCTCATTTTTAATAAATAATTATTATTGAGATAAGTGGATCAAATAAATTGTGGCTACTTGAATTTGATAAATACAAATATTGTGAAATAATGTAAGTGTTTCCTTATTTGTATCTATTTTGTCTCTATAAGGGTTAAAATATCATAGATTAGTTTAAATGTGCATGAATACAATTGATTTGTTGCATTTTGATGAGTAAATTGTTTGTAGACTTAATATACATGATATCATAAAGTTGTATGTGAAAACTTATACTTTCCACTCTATTGCCTCCTATGAATTTTGACACTGGTCATAATCTTGCTCATAATTCTCAATCTATATGCTAGCAATAATCTTGTATCTCTAAAAGTTTGATATCTATTTGTTTCAATAACTCACTTTCTTGATTTTATTTTAGCATTCAAAAGTTTATTAGAGTAATCACATTTTCAAAGTTATCACTCAAGATTTATACTTATTTAAGCAATCCAAAAGTTTCCTAACCCCCTTGCCATTTTAGGAAACTATCATTGCATTCAATCTATCTGCTGTGAAAATCTTGGGTCTAAGGTTGTTATCTAGATTAGGTGCACCCACCTTAGTTTTGTAGAGCTAGAAGCTCAGAGGATCCAGACCGAATTGATTGATCTTGTCAAGTTGGCTACAATTGGTTGGATATCCCAGCATCGAGCGGGCAAGGCTCGTAGGATAACAATATGTGGTTTTGGGAACCAAAATTTTGGTGACTCTACTAGGGAAACGTTGCAAGTAAGTTTTGTCAACTTCTTACCTTAGACCAATATAAAGTTTCGTTAAATCACGATCTTTGGTAAGTTTCAAAATTTTCTTTTTAGCATTTAATATTTGCCAAAGTTGTGAAAAGGTTTTTTATTTGTTGTTTGATATTATTCAGATTTTAGAGATCAAATGTTTATATCAATATTTAAGTATAAATACATAAATTTTCAAGTCCTTTCTAATTCTAAATTTTTTGGTTGTGTTCAAAGCTCTGATTTTGATTAATTTGAAATTTTCAAGTTCATATTCTTTCATCCCACACAAGCCTTAAAAGAAACTTAATCTAAAGATTTATTTTGTTATTTTTAGAGATCACTTTTTTCAAGTTCAATTTATTTTTGGCATATGCTCTACTGAGGAAGTAACTAGATATTTATTTCTATTTTTCTTGAAAAGGTGACAACTATATTATTGTTATTTAACATATTTCATTGAAGAACTAACTGTTGCTTCTGAGGTGTATGTCGAGAAGAAGGTTAGTGAATCTTGGACCTAAAAGATTTGCACAACTAACTTTTGATAAAGAATCAAGAAAGAAGGGTAAAAATAAAAAACCAAAGATGCTTTATATAGGACACATGAATTTTTAGGAAAGGACTAACAAACAAAATGAGAGAGATAATTCAAGTCATAATAGCCCTGAAAATGAAGAAGAAAATTGTAATCCATTTTTTCATATTCCTAGAGTGGATGAAGAGCCACACTATGAAATAACTCAAATAGATGATGACAAGAACGATGAAGAGTTAATGCAATGGGATACAATTATAAAGAAAATGGATGAAATGGCTAATGAAAATAATGCAATATTGGAAAAAATACCGAAAATGCAGTGAGATCATATTCTTGAAAAAATAGGGATATCGAGAGATAGTATTATCTCTCCACCTAGAAAAGTTGGTAACGAAGAGAAGTCAAATAGATGGAGAGAAGAAAGATCAAATCAGGTCCAAGATGAGGTAAATAAGTCATCGAAATATAATCCACCTCATAGAAAAAATTTGGACTCACAATTTTCCATTAGCCATGTTAACCCACTATATGATAATAGAAAAGGTAAAAATCAAACCAATAATTTTGATCCGGAGTAGTATAGAAGTTTACTAGATGGATCCATTACTGGATGGTGTGATTTTGCTGATCAGTTCATTGAAAAATTTGGAGATCATAATGGCACATCCTTTGCTTCACATTAATTGAAAAGCATCAAGAAAAATGTGAATGAGTCAGTATCAGAGTTTAATAAGAGATTTAATAAGGTTTTAAACATAATTTTGAGAGAGACTAGATCAATGGATTATTTCTTGATTGATGTCTACTTGAGTTCATTCAATAGTAAAAATCATTATGAGATAAGATCTAAAAGGCCCTCTTCATTGCCACAAGCTTTCAAAGTTGCTATGACAATTGAAAATGACAAGAAAGCGACAGGTAGAATTAACAAATGGGATGATCCAAAGTTGTACAATCCTAAAAACTCTAAGAAGGATGAACTAAAAGAGATCATGGACATACTCAAAGATATAAAGACTAAACATAATAGAAATGGGGGTCATCATTCCACATAAACGATAGACTAAGACATTAGGGCATGTCGTACACTACAAACTGAAAAGATGGAAATTCAGAAAAAAACAAATTATGTCAAGGATACCCTAGATCCTTTAAATATAATCAACATGATTGATGATGGGTCATGGTGTGATATATGTAGACTTCCTCATGGTCCTGAACATTGTGTTGTTGCATAATCTATATTTAATGAAGAGAACTAAGAAAGAGAAGAACAACATGTTGTCAATGCCATATCATCCAAACCATTGTGGGGCAGGGACGATGATGACTCTTCAAAGGAAGATCAAAATTTTGACTATCACTCCAAGAGATCAAGTCAACAATGTTGTGTCCAACAAGTGTTTTCAGATGAGGAAGAGATACATATATTATGGAGATTGACATCTGAGGAAAAAGAGGCTTATACTATCACAACTATAGAGCAAGCTAAACATACCTATCAATGGAGAAATAAAGCTATAGGTGCAGATCAAGGTAATCCTGCTAGTATGTTTGCAAAAAATTAGGTTCAAGGAGAAATAACTAAAAGAGGCGTTAATCAAATTTAGGCTAAACAAGCATTAATCAACCACCTCCTAAACTAACTAAAACAACTAGTCAAGCGTAATAATAGTAAGCAAGTATCTGATTGTCATACTTTCATTAATCATCCATTATCTCAATTGAAAATTGATGTTCCTCTAATGGAAATAATGAAATTTCCTAACTACATGGAGGAAACTGTGAAGATATTGTCTTTCATAGAGGATGTTAATAATAAAAATGATGCAAGAAGTAATGAAGAACCACTTTTTGTATATCTAGGGACAACATTGAATAAGAATTCAAGTCAAGTAGACCCATTTTATTTAACTTTGTTGATTAATAACAAATTGATTATAAAAATGTATGATTGATTTTGACTCAATAGTTAATATCATGTCTTCTAATGTTATGAAAGAAATTGGTCTTAAAGGAAATACTCCTTATGAAAAATGCTATGCTATGAATTTCATTTTCCTGCATTTCTAAAAATATCATACATGACTGACATCATTGTAGTTAAGATTTTATCAAGTTATGGCATGTTATTATCTAGACAATGGCTAAATTTGGTTGGTGGTTATGTGTAATTAGATTTATCTTACGCTACTATACTAGTGGGAGGCAAAGAAATTAGAATTGAAAGAGAGCCCTGATCATATTACCTTATTGAAGATTACAATCCAAACTCTGAAGTCAACTTCTATCATTTTGACATGGATAACTTTCAAGTAAGTGTAACCAAACCTACTTCTAAAATTAATTAATCCTATTTCACTACATGCATAGGAAAATTGCGATAACATTTGGCAAATGTTTTTTGATGGCGCTTTAAGTAAGGAAGGAAATGTGGCCGACGTCATATTTATTTCACCATCAAGTAAAATATTTAGGTGTTCATTTTTATTGAATTTTGAGTGCACTAATAATATTGCTAAATATGAGGCTTTGATTATTGTTATTGATATTGCTAAGGCTTATGAGATTAAATTACTCACTATTTTAGGAGACTCAGATTTGATTGTATACCAAATTAGGCATAAGTTTTCGAGTAGGAAGCCAAGTTTGAAGCAATATCAAAACCAGATGTGGGATTTGATTGAGAATTTTGATGCCTTTTCTATTAAGTGGATAGATAGGTCAAATAACTATTTGGTTGACATAGTGGCTAACCTTTACATTAGACAAATTGATCTCCCATTCAATGAGGTCATTCAAGTAGAGATGAAAAATAAGCCTTCAATACCAAATAACGTGAAAAATTGGCAAGTCTTTGAGGATGACAAAGACCTTATTAGGTTCTTGACCTACTAGGAGGATTATGAAAATCAAATCATTGATAGGAATGGATGTGTAGAGGAAAAATATGGCAAGGAAACATTATTTGGAAAATAATAGTTCAATTAAAGACCAAAAAAATACCTAAAGGTCTTGTAGCCTTAGAGAGAATCTTTGATGAGAGGGAAAGTGCAAGACCTAGCAAGTCAACTAAAATCCAAAATGATATCGAGACAATAAACCTAGGAAACAGAAATTCTCCTAAAAATGTTTATATAGGAAAGAAATTGTCATCCAAGATTAGGGCTGAATTAATTTCCTTGTATAGGAAGTATATAAATATTTTTGCTTGGAGTTATGATGAATTGAAGGCTTATAGGGAAGACTTATTCCAACATGAGATACCCTTGAAACATGATGCTAAACCTTTTAGGTAGAGACAAAGACCAATTAATCCAACTCTAGCCCCAAAAATGAAAGATGAGTTAATTAAGCTGAGAGATGTCGAAATCATTAAACCCATCAGGCACTCAACTTGGGTCTCAAACCTAGTGCCAGTTAGAAAAAAAGAACAATGATATTAGATTATGTGTAGATTTTAGAAATTTAAACATTTCCTCTCTAAAGGATAGTTACACATTACCTAACATGGAGATTTTGTTACAGAAGGTAACTAGAAATAAACTATTATCTATGATGGATGGATTCTCAAGGTATAATCAAGTTAAGGCCAAAGAGTCTAAACAATATAAGACAACATTCACAACTCCTTGTGGTACTTACATCTATGCTAGGATGCCTTTCAGGTTAACCAATGTGGGAGCTATCTTTAAAAGAGTAATGGATGTCACTTTTGATGGATTAATTGATCTAATTATGGTAGTTTATCAAGACAATCTTACCACTTATTCCAAAAGACTAGAATATCATTGCAAACACTTGGAGAATTTTTTTACAAGAGTTCTCAAATATGGGATTTCTCTAAATCCTAAAAAATGTCATTTTGGAGTTATTGAAGGAAAACTTTTAGGGCACATTGTCTCTAAGGATGGGGTAAGGATTGATCTTGAAAGAGTAGTTGCTATTGATAGCATCCAAATACCTAAAACTATCAAAGGCATCCAATAATTTTTGGGAAAATTAATTTCATAAGGAGATTTATTTCTAACTTCGCTAAGATCATTAAGTCGATCGCTAAAATGCTTAAGAAGGGAGCAAATATAGCATGGGATAATGAAGCTATAAGAACATTTACTAAAATAAAGAAGGCTATAAAGGAGGCTCTAGTTCTCAAATCCCTCAACTATAAAAACCTTTCCAAATCTTTTCGTTCACCTCTTATCATGTTATACCTGTCGTGATGTTACAAAAGAATGATGAAGGCCACAAGTAGCTGATTGCATTCTTCAGCAAGAGTTTACAAGCTTTTGAGCTTAATTATGATATCAATGAAAACTAGGCTTACATCCTTTTTAAAGCAGTTAAGTCTTTTAGACCTTATTTGGTTGGGGTAGAAATCATTGCCTATGTGCCTAACATTGTCACTAAAGATATATTTAGGCAATTTGAGACCACCAAAAGATGACACCGATGGATAAATCAAATTCAAGAATTCAATATAGATATTCAAATCACAAAATTAGTGAGAGGGAAAGAATTGGCTAATCTTATGGCAGAGTCAAATTTGGAAGCCAAACTAGTTAATCAGATTACTAATGATCACATAGAGGTTAGTATTAAAAGGTGCCCCTGGTATACTAACATAGTTCATTATTTAAGACATATGAAATGCAAAGATAATCTAAGTGATAATCAAAAGAGGACCACTAAGTTTCAAGCCACTAAATATGTCCCGATTCAAGGAGATTTATATTGGAAAAACTAGGATGGTATTTTGCTTTTCTATTTGGATATCACTTAGTCTTTATTCTTTAAGAAATGCATGAATGAGGGTGTGGGGGTCATTTCTTAGCAAGGACCACAACACATTTTTGTGAGTAGGTTATTATTGGCCCCCACTCTTTAAAGATTGTCATGCCTATGTGCGAAAATGTGTGGCATGCCATAAATTTTAACGTATTTAACTAAAATATGATGGTGCCCTCCCACTAAGAACATTACAAGTGGAAGAGCTTGGTGGAACTCAATATTTTATAAATATTTCCACCTATTATTGCTTTGATTATATAGTTGATCTCATTGACTTATTTTCATGTTGCTATTATTTATCATTTCAAGGATATTCTTCTTAGCCTAGGTTGATTATATGGTTGCGATCAAATAAAATAATAACTTATTGCATTTCTTTTTTTTTGTAGGAAATCATGATTTTCCATCTAAATCAAAGGTGCCTATCTCATAATGCATTCTTAGGGCTTACTCATCACATAGCAGTCCCTATCTATGGATCTTGGTTATGATTTTCTTGAAATTTTGTGAGATATATGATTTTTTAATATATCACTATAGCTATAGAGATGAAGCATCAAGTATCGATATGTATTATGGCAATAGCAATAGCGTCATTTTCAAACATGGGTGAGATATCACTATAACATATAAGGATTAAGTTTATCACTATGCGGAGAAGATATATTGTCAATATAGTGATGAGCAATAAAGATTAGTGTATCACCATAACCTTTTGTGATCATCGACAAACAAGCAGATAAGGTTTTGGTTTTGATGATCAATAATGAATTGGGCTATGTCACTATATGATATGGTGATTAGTGCTTTCGGTAATCAAAGAAAGGAGTTTTGTGTTGTAGTGAGTAGTGATATGTTGGTTGATTGCCATATGTTTTAGCAATATAGTAGTGAGATTTTCAAGAGAGATCACTATTGCTTATAGCAATGGATCGAAGCTAATCACAAATTGCATTTGGAGAATAATGGACATGGCAATGAGCGATGTGCATTTGTGTATCACTATACATTATAGCGATAATATGAAAATTGACAATGAAGACTGAAACTTGTGATCGCTATACTCTATAGTGAAAACACCTATTAGAGGTCATAGAAAGGAGATTTCCTATATAATGATGAGTGATAGGGTTATTGCCATTGCTATAGTGATAGGTGTGAAAAGTAAAACAAATCACTTTTTAGGGGCTGAGACATAACGATCAAAGTGCATAGGTATTTTTCATAGGAGTTGCACCAATCAAATTTTTGAATATATTTTATGAGGCATGGAAGTAATGGTAGGAAATGATCACTAACAATCTATGTTGTATTGCAATGATCAAAATATTTATGAAATTGATTCATGTGGGGAAATAAAAAGGTGCACTATACCAAAAGGGTAATCATTCTACATTCCAAACTCAGAGAATTTCATAGAAGCTATAAGGTTTTCTGTTAATGCACAAAGTTTTCAAAAATATGATTCAGAAAGGACTAGCAGAGAAGCATGGAGAGTTCTAGCTTGACATTGAAGAGGAAAGTTGAGAAAGAAAAGAAGGGAAAAACTAAGAAGAAGTAGATAATAGAAGATGAAGTTCCTCCCATAAAGTTAAATGAGGACTTGATTGAACAAAAAGATTTTGCTGTGCATAAATCTAGAAGAAGTAAATTTGCTTCTACTGACAAATTGGAAGATAAAAATAGTGAAGTAGGAGATGTTTGTATGAGGATGAGGAGTTATGAGCTTTTATTATACCACTATGTCAAAAGGAATCACAAAGTGCCTATTTTCCATCTATGGGAGATGAATTTAGGAAATTTGACTGTGCCCGATGTATTTGTGAATCTCTAGTTGTTGAAACTTATCATTAGTAAGTATAATGTTGATGATAGGTGTATCTATGATAGTGCAGAGGAGAAATTCATGGAAATTTCAATTGATTCCTTGAATGAGGTCTTCAAATTGACAAACGAGCTTACTAAGAAGTTGTCATTCATTGAGTTGAAGAATGAATATGAGAGATCATATATATCTTATATGCAATGGAAGCTAATGCTACATAAGACTGTCAAGGAACCATTGACTGTAGAAGATGGTCCACCATTTAATATTAATATGTTCAGGACATATTTTGATATGACATATCAATTTTGTGGGCAAGTGGGAGGAATAGGAGTTCCAGACCTAATAAAAATTGGACCCATGGTATTGACATATGGTGTTTAAATGTTGGAGCCTAGGCCTTATGACTATGTTGAGTATGTTGTTGATAATATTCATTCTTATTTTGTTAATTTCAATGATGTTGATTGTCCTACTTTCAAACATTATTCTTTACTCATTCACATGATTTTATATTATGGACAATTAAGAAATTTGTGGCATGAAAATTTGAAACTGAATGTGTGCGAAATAAATAGGGAGGAAAAGCCAGTCCAAATGTGGATTTCCATATGGGATTACATATATAGTGCATCTTGCTACCATAATTTTGAGGATTATTTTGTCTAGCCCTTGTATACATTGTTTGGGTATCAAGGTTTCCCTTCCATCAGCCTTGACATAAAGAGATTTGTAGGACCTAAGGATAATGGATTGGGAGAAAAGATCAATATTATTTTACATGTTTCAAAGTTTTTATATTTGAGGGTATGCCCTATAGATTCCCAACTTTAGTACCTGATATGATTGGTTATTTGGATATTGTAAGGCAAATGTTAGAATTTGGCAAGCAACATTTTGGAGGGAAACAAAAGAAGAACTTTTCTCCTCATCACTTTATCTTTTGGTGATTTTACAATTTGTGCAACCAAATCATATGATAAAATTGGAGAAAAATTCCAGAATGAATATCATATGTACACTATGGATCCATGGACTCATTATGATCCTAAAGGTTATATCCATGCTTGTAGAAAGTTGCAGAAATTGGTTGACTATGTCCATCATAACATTGAAGATGAAGAAAAATTCAAGAATATGGAATGGCTAGAGATTCAACAAAAGATACAAGAGAAGAATAGAGAGCTAGAAGAGAAGAGGCAACAAAAATTGGAACAATTTAAAAATGACATACAAAATCTGCCAAATTCCCTTGTTCCAATGACTAGAACTTTGGACAGGCCAAAAATTCAAGTATTGGAGTATGATGTTTGGGTGCTTGATAGAATAGATGCTGAGAAGGATAAAAGGATCCTTGAGTCTAGAAGGTTTGTGAGTGATGATGACTAGCAAGAGGGAGACAGTCACTTAATCAAGCTAGAATCATAGTTTTACCTGGATGAGATATGAGTGCATCCTATATATTTGACAGCTTAATTAAATCTAGAAAGAAAGATATGAAACTAGATGTGCAAGGTGTGAATGATGTAATTATTGGTTCCATATTTGTGGAAAATGATAGATCCATAACCTCCACACAAGAAGCCACAAATTATTGATATTGATCAAGCCTTTGGACACTTGATGACATTGAGAGTAGGGGTATCAGACCCTAATAAATCAACAACTATGCAAGTGGATATGGCCCTATTTAATCAAACACAAATGAAATAGGTGACATTTGAATGAGATAATTGGAGAGAAATGTATCAAATCTTGTTGAAAAAATGAAGGCCACAAACTCAATCTATGATTCAATGGCTGGATGATGCCTTAAAGATCAAGTTGAAGAGATTATAGGAGGAAAATAAAAGGTTGAAGGATATATCTTTGATAAGAAGGGAAATATCTAGCTCTATATTGAAATATCATTTCAATATGTTGTTGACCAAGTTAGGGTAGGTTTGGGATTTGTACAATGCATACAAGCCTTTGGCTATCCAACATAATGAGATATATAGAAATTTTGTAAAGGAGAAGAATGCATTTGCAGAGGATGAAGATATTCAAGAGGAAAATAAATTGATCCAAGATCAAAATGTGTACACCCAGGAGTTTAAATATACTTTTGAGTTATTTGAATATTTTGTAATAGAGCATGGAGTTTCATCTTGGCATAATACAAACGAAAAGACAATAGATCAAGAGATATGGATGGGGATTTTCCATGCGATGCAGGAACATGCCTTGGGAGTAGCAAGGAAATGATGATTTGGAGATGACAAGGACCGATGAGTAGATTGAATGGATGATCGAGATGGAAATCAAGGCTCATGAGGTGATCGCTGATGCAGACTTGCTCGAGGATGACAAGTATCAAGAGCACACTAAACAATGCGATGATTTTATTGAGAAATCAACATCAGATTCATCCCAATGAATTTATTTTCCATTGTAATTTTTTTTTGATTAATCAACATATAATAGTTGGTTATTAGTTGGTCGGTTGTAAGCATGCTTTCAACACCCAAGTTTCAAACTAGTGAAAATCAATCCTATAGGAATGGTTCTTGATTTGTTTGAGTTTCTTATTAGTTTTTGTTACTAGTGATGCCCTTGTAAAAGTTTAAGTTGCGTAGAAGTAATGTTCTATGCCCGTGTTAAACTTAAACTTGAACCTCAAGGTTCAAGGGTTCAAAGTTGAAAGTTTGAAATACAGCTTCATTGGTTTGGGAGTTTAGGTTCAGAGGTTCAAAGTTTGAAGGCTCAACATCTACAAATTTAGGGATGTGGACTCAAAATTTCAACAGTCTAGAAAGATAAAATAAATTCAAGTTTAGTATCTAGATTCAAATGGAGCGCGCCATTAAAAGTTCAAGGTTTGAAGTATAAAGTCAATTTCAAGGATTCGGATACATGGTCCAAAATTTCAAGTTTATAAGTACAAATTCAAATTCAATGATTTCAAGTTCAAGGTTTACCAATACAGATTCGAGTCGAGGCTTGGGAGTACTCATTGAAGGTTGTGGATGAGTGATTCAAATTCAATAGTTTGATAGTATTCACGTACTAGCCTATGATGCCAATTCTAAATGCTTCAAAATTCACAATCACAAGTTTAGAGATAGATAATGTGTTTGTTTGATATAAACATGGATGAAAACTCTATTTTATTGAAGGAATAGACAATAAATTTATGTGGGAGAAACCATTTTCAAAATTGGGTCCCCTTCTTGCTAACTTTGATAAAATGAGCATCACCACGCTCTCTGTGGAACATATATGTTACCTTTCTCGTCGATCATTCACATGCCTTATATATAAAAGGAAAGTAACTCAATTAGTTGAAATAATGTGTCAATACCAAAATCATTTATTCAAAGCATCAAAATTTTAATGTAATGTTCTTACATTGACATGTGCAAATTAATTGGCTCGTATTATATTGACAACGATTTTGTTTCAAATCTTTGTTAGATGAAATATCTCGGGTGATATGGATAGAGGTGTGCCTTTTTCCACAATATCAAATCCCAAGGATGCATTTCCCTTAAACCTGATGCATAAGATATGCTCAACAACACATGCATAAGCCATAAAAGAATGAAAGACAAGTGGAGCACTCAACCGAAGATGTTGAGAAGGGTGTGATAGATGCTTGAGCAATGTCATATCATTGGTGATCAAGTAATGGAACAAGAACCTTCTTCCTAAATGGTTGTGGTGGAGAAAGAGAAGACTTGAGTTATGGAATCCACATCCCCCAAAAATGATAATTTGAAAGCACCAACAATGCTCACCAACTGTTTGTTAGAATACCAAAAGCTATTAAGCACAAATTTTCCAAATAGATCCCTCAATTGATCAAAGAGCAGACACAACAGTATTCATACATTTCAAATATATCAGGAGTCAATCTTAGGGAATGACTTTAGATGTTAGTATCATGGCTTCATACCTAATAGGTGCACAATCAAGTAGAACATATGAAGTTCGCAGACCAATACATGAAAAAGGCATCTTGGCACAAAACATACATGTAGGTTGGAGGCATATTCTCAATGGAACCACAAGATCAAGTTTCCAAGGCCCTTGCAAGCCAAATGCCATTTCCATACTGTGAAAGAAAGAGCTATACTTCATCAAGTTTCTTTTGAATGGTAACAAATATGCATAATGAAAGAGCATGGGGAATAGTAGCAAACTATTTAACATAATTCCTGAAGCATAACACATAAGTATTCTCGACAATAAAGATGCACCAAAGCCTTGGGTATAGGAATTCGATGATGAATCTAATGTAATGCCAAACCTTCTACGTTGCTCACTGATTGATTCCAATTTCGTGGATGACTATCAATTTTGCATCATCAATGTTGATTAAAAATGTTTGCGAGCTACCAAGAACGTCACAAAATGCCCAAAGCCTTTTTGGTAATGGTGTAAATATTCAAAAAGCGCAAATGATAAGTATGAAATTGTGTTAAGTTTTTGTCAAAATATCATATATCGAGTTCAAATGTTAAAAGACAATGAGCATCACCACGAGCCATAAGGAGGAATTGGAGCATCTTTCTGACAAGTAAAAGGGAATGAATATGATATTATCTAGATATTTAGATTCAAGGTCATATTTTCAATTAGAGTTTCGAACATAAGGTCTCAAGGACTCTTAATGCCAAGATATAAAGGTAGTACTAGAGAAAGCAAATGGAGATACTATACAATCTTCGAGCCTTTGAAATGAACATACATCACTGATAATCATTATGGCATAAGAACTTCTGATGATAATTACTAGTCATTGCTCGAGAAAGATCAACATTTGACACACATTTCATTGAAGGAACCCTATGCTCATATTTCACAAATAAGGTCTCCATAGGAAACAATTGGATGGGTTGGCCTATCAAAATTATAATGTTACAAATTTTCCATGTAGTAACCGATGTGGCAAGGTGTCCTCAACATCTCTATGAGACACACAACTGGCAACATTTCTATGAGACACACCTTTTCAGGAAAATAAATTGAATTGCTCAAATAAAGTGTTACCACCTATTTGGATAAAAAAGTATGCATCATGCAAATGCTACATTTGTAACATTATAAGCTATGTTTATAATGTTGTTAAAAGGGAAGTAGTTATTGAGTCTCACAAGTCTCATTGAGCCTAAAATGAGATTAAGTATTTTCTAAGATTCAGTTACAGAACAAAATAGAGGGACCATAAGTCTATTTATTCCAAAGTTTTGGAGAGGAGAGAGGTTCTTCTTTTTTAGGAAGTTAGAAGGCTTTTGGGTGAAAGAACTATTTTCTGATTGTAACAAGGGATAGGGGAATCAATTTTGTTTTCTGTAGTTCATTTGTAATCGTTGGGACAAAGAAACCTTTTGGTTTTTCTTGTTATGTGTTTAGAATGAATAGAAATTTATATTTATCAGATCCTATGTTTTGAATACCCATTTCTTGAACTGAAGTCAATCATACGGTTACTTCTTTCATGTTTTGAATGCAGTCCTGTGGTCATTCATAATTGTAGAATAAACCCATCATTTTCTCTATTTTATCTGTAATGTAAAGGGGATTGAATAAATGGTCTTATGGCTATTAGTTGTTCTTTCTTTCTTTAGTCTAGTTTTAATCTTCATAGTTGCATTCGTCCCATGGTGATGAGCAAATGTTAGAATTCTTTTGAGTCTTCAAGTAAAAGACATAACCAATCATTTAATTCATTGTAAATCTTTTTAAGAGGGAGTTGTAACTCTCAATTCAGAGGAGAGTTATCAATCCATGATAACTCATCCAACTGTTAGTACATTTTTCTCTTATTTTTGGGCATATTGAGTCATTTTTTTTATGTTTCTTTCCAAAAGACAACTCTGTTTACTAATAGGTTTTTTGTGACTCTACTAGAGATAGAAAGAAAAGTTTTAGTGCTTTCTTTCCTTGGATATCTTAAGGTACCTCCTCAAGGATAGAGGTTGGCAACTCTGATTCAATTTGGTAAAATAAGTCCAATGTGTTATGGCCTTCGTTGCAACCCAGCCATGGGGGGCTCGAATTGCGCTATTTGCCTTACCCTAATATTCAACCCTACCTAAAAGATCAATGGAATATCTCCCAAATTTCTCTAGCAACACAAGCCAAGACCTTGATGATCACATTAAAGTGGTCATAGTTGCTTTTGGGATTCTTGGTGTATAGGAAGAGAACATCTTTATCATATTATTTGTCAAAAGCCTCACTGGGAGTGTAGCACATTAGTTCCAGAATTTGTCAGATGTTTGTATCACTTGCTAGAATGGTCTTTTGGTAAAGTTTCTTCAAAGGTTTATGCCCACAGTTGATGTTGCTAAGTTTTTATTAAATTTATTTTAAATCAAGATGGAAGAAGGGGAAGCAATGAGGGATTTCATTGATAGATTCAATAGAAGTGTCAGTAAGATTCCTCTAACTAGACAGCCGAGTGAGAATAACTAGTTGTGTGTCTTCATTGTTGCCATGCAAACTAAAGTTAGATTCTTACTTCTACATCTAAAAGTATAGAGGTTGAAATATGCACAAAGGGAGGCTATTAGTTTGGATGATGATATGATCATCAATGGGATGAAATGTGCTAAACCCTCATAGGTTGAAATATACACCTATGAACAACAAAATTATTTGAAGGAAAAAAATGCTTGAAGAAGACTTGTTCTCAGAAGGGCTAAACTGGCATCTCATGTTTCCTCTTGTCAAAATTTGACAGATTTTAGTGTAGAGGATTTGCTAATACCTCCTGTGGTTGAAAACGGTCCCAATGATGTGACCAGAATATATCATCTGTATGTTGAGTATGATGATGAGGATGTAGCATAATCATGGTCAAGGACGATGCAAACTCATGAAGATCAAGCATTAACAAGGTTAGAACTTCCACTTCTACCATTTAAAAATGAGAGTCCTTTAGATTCTACAAGTTTGATAGCAGAAGAAAAAGATAGGTTGTATGCAGCACCCTGTGATGACAAGGAGGTTGAACAACCTCAATCATTGTTTGCTTCCTCGGGTGGTGATAATTTTAATGAAGAAGAGATCATTGAAGGGTTTTTATCAACAATTAGGTGTGAATATTTCAAAGGTAAACATTCAAAATTTGATTTGATTGATGTATCTGACCTGGATAGTATATTTTCTGAGGTGGTTACAACAAAAGATGATGAAGCTACCCCGATTAGTAATGATCCTATGCTAGATGAAGGGTATTCCTATTTAAAAAATACTTCAAACATAGAAAATGATTCTCATGATTAGGATTTTGTGAGTGCTGATCTAGTGGATAGCATGATCTTCTCATTGGCAATATGTGAGCCAATTCTTTTTCAGCCACTGATTGGAGAAGGTCTTAAAAATTTCATGCTGAAAACTTGAGTAGAAGCAGTGATTTATGATGAGATATGGTTGTTCAGACATGTATATTAGCTTGATAATTTGTTGCATTTAATCAACCAGATTCATAGTGACAAAGAGTTTTCCACATAGAGATGACATCATATTGTCTCATCCGAGAGTAGCCCATTGTTCTAGAGAGACTCTTTCTTCTTATAGCAGATAAATGACTTCATGTAATTCCTTCTCATCCCTAATTCTTAAGGTGAATTCTTCTAACATGTATATACTTGTAAATAGCTTGTTTCTCTCTGAGATTTTGGTGGTGTTTAGTTTAGCTGGTCAGTTATTTTTCTTGCTAGCAGTTTAGTTGGTTTAGGTTTTCCCTTGCTTTTCTCCTCTCGATAAGTAGTCCCTTTGGTTTTTGTTGTATGTCAAATCTATTTTCCCAATGGCTATGTACTAGTCTCCTATTAGAGGCTTCTAGATTCTTCATGTCCCTTACGACCCACAACCCAGTAAGAGCCAATTATAAGCATGCTTTCAGTGCCGAAGTTTCAAACTTGTGAAAATCAGTCCTGTAGGAGTGGTTCTCAATTTTGTTTGAGTTTCTTATTATTTTTGGTTACCAGTGATGCCCTTGTAAAAGTTTGAGCTATGCGGAAGTAGTGTTCTCTGCCCATGTTGAACTTGAACTTGAATCTCAAGGTTCAAGGGTTCAAAGTTCAAAATTTGAAATGCAAATTCATTGGTTTGGGAGTTTAGGTTTAGAGGTTCAAAGTTTGAAGGCTCAAATTCAGGGATGTGGATTTAGAATTTTAATAGTCTAGTAAGAAAAAACAAGTTCAAGTTCATTATCTAGATTCATATAGAGCCCACCATTAAAAGTTTAGGTTCAAATTATAAAGTCAAATTTGAAGGTTCAAATACATGGTCTAGAATTGGAAGTCGATAAGTACAAATTCAAATTTAGTAATTTGAAGTTCAAGTTTTGCCAATACAGATTTGAGTCTAGGCTTGGGAGTACTCATTGAATATTGTGGATGAGTGATTCAAGTTCAATAGTTTGACAATACAAAAGCACTAGCCTAAGATGCTAATTCTGAATGCGTCAAATCTATAAGCACAAGTTTAGAGCTAAATACTATTTTTGTTTGATATAAACATGGATGAAAACTTTGTTTTATTGAAGGAACATGCAATAAATTTATGTGGGAGAAACCATTTTCAAAATTTGGTCCCCTTCTTGCCAACTTTGATAAAATGAGCATCACCACACTCTTTATGGAACCTATATGTTACCTTTCCCATCCATCATTCACAAGCTTTATATGTAAAATAAAATTAGCCCAACTAGCTGAAATAATGTGTTGATACCAAAATCATTCATTGAAAGCATCACAATTTTAATGTCCTTAGATTTTCATGTGTAAATTAATTATCTCGCATTATATTGACAAGGATTTTTTTTCAAATCTTTGTTAGATGGAATATCTTAGGTGATATGGCTAGAGATGTGCCTTTTTCCACAATATCAAAGCCTGAGTATGCATTTCCCTCAAACCTGATGCATAAGATATGCTCGACAACACATGCATAAGCCATAAAAGAATGAAAGACAAGTGGAGCACTCAACCGAAGACATTGAGGAGAGCATGATACATGCTTGAGCACCGTCATATCATTGGTGATCAAGTAATGGAACAAGCACCTTCTTCCTAAATGATTGTGGCAGAGAAAGAGAAGACCCAAGTTATGAAATTGACATCACCCAAAAATTATAATTTGAAAGTACCAACAATGCTCACCAATTGTTTGTTAGAATACCAAAATCTATTGAGCAAATTTTTTCCAAATAGATCCCTCAATTGATCAAAGAGTAGACACAACAGTATTCATACATTTCAAATATATAGGGAGTCGATCTTAGGGAATGACTTCAAATGTTAGTATCATGGCTTGGTACCCAATAGGCACATGATCAAGTAGAATGGATGAAGGTTATAGATCAACACACATCAAAGGCATCATGGCACAAAAGACACATATATGTTGGAGGTGTATTCTTGATGGAACCACATAATTGGTTTTCCAAAGCCTTTGCAAGCCAAATGTCATTTCCATATTGTGAAAGAAAGAGCTATCACATGGTAATGAATATGCATGATGAAAGAGCATGGGGAATAATAGAAAACTATTTGACATAATGCCCGAAGCATAGCACAAATAGTATTCTTGACAATAAAGATACATCAAAGCCTTGGGTAAAGGAGTTTGATGATAAATATAATGCAATGCCAAACCTTTAATGTTTCTCACTGATTTATTCCAATATAGTGGATAACTATCAATTCTACATCATCAACGTGGATTAATAATGTTTGCGAGCTATCAAGAACATCACAAATTCCTAAAGCTCATTTGGTAATGGTGTGAATATTTGAAAAGTGCAAATGATAAGTATGAAATTGTGTTAATTTTTTTCAAAATACCATATATCAAGTTCAAATGTTAAAAGACATTGAGCATTGCCACAAGCCATAAGGAGGAATTGGAGCATCATTTTGACAAGTAAAAAGGAATGACTTTGATATTATCCAGATATTCAGAATCAAGGTCATATTTTCAATTAGAGTTCTGAACATAAGGTCTCAAGGACTCTCAATGCTAAGACATAGAGACGATATTGGAGCAAGCAACTAGAGCTACTATGCAATGTTCCATTGAGGGAATGCAATGCTCATATTTCACAAATAAGGTCTCCATAGAAAATAGTTGGATGGGTTGGCCTATCAAAATTATAATGTTACATATTTCCCATGGAGTAATCAATGTGGCAAGGTGTCCTCTCAGAAGCCTTAATCATGAGCTCATGATAGATAGACATACAACTGGAAACATTTTTATGAGACACACCTTTTCATGCAAACAAATCATATTGCTCAAATAAAGTGTTACCACCTATTTGGATAAAAAAGCATGCATCATGTGAATGCTACATTTATAACATTATAAACTATGTTTATAATGTTTTTGATTAAGAAAAATAGGTTTTATAGGAATCTTGAAACCCAAATTTTTTTACATAAAAATTGGTAGCACAATATTAAATAAAGTCCATACCCAATACTTATACCTATATAAGGCCAAAAAAAAAGATAGGGCAACAGCCAGAAAGGAAAAGCCAATAGACCCAACTGAAAAAAGGACAGGATAGTAAATAAAAACCCTTACTATTCAAAATTCCTATCAAGTTCTGACATGGTTTTAGGTGCTTCATTAGCACTTTGGATCTCCACGGTCACGTACTCCTGGGTCAGATCAGTAGAACGTTCCACTGGGCCCTTGGTCACATTCATTTCCCCCTCAGTCTGCTTGGAATCCTCATTGACCCTTTCATCCTTTTCCCCACCACTGCCCACATTTTTCAACGATTCACCTAGACTGTTGATGTTCTCATTTAGAGTATTCAGAGTGGCGATCCCCTGATTAGCAAGATTTTGGTTTGATATCTCTATCCTTTGCATCCTTTTCTTGACCTTAGAAAGATGATCATCTTGGTCGGCTATAAAACCCTGGTCACTGCTCTTCCTTTGGCCTTCCTCCTGACACTTTTTCTCCTTAAGCTCTTTAAGCTCATGGAACAATCACTTAATTGAGCAAAAGTTTTCTATCATACTATTTTTGGTATTATTGAGTAGGTTGAGCCCTATCTCCCTTGCATTGTCCAAAATTGCTACCAAAGTCAGGTCTATGAGTTCCTCGAAATGAAGTTTTCCCTCCTTATCTTCGAGAACTTGAGGATTCATTGTCTCTCTGACGATCCCCATCTTCGTCATTTTGGTATTGCAATTTCTCCATGGCCTCCTCCTTTCTTTCATTACCTCCTCCCCACTGTCTTCCACCAAGATCTCTTTCATCTTCCTTTGAGGTGAATAGAGGGAAGGGGAGGGGCCAGGAATCTCAAGAGTCTAATCACTTCCCCTTTCCAGGGGCATATCCTCCTCAACCTTCCTCTTCTTGGGATTCCTAGGCAGAATAGTAATGTCCTCCCCCTTCTTCTCATCCTTGAACTCCATTTCCTCGTCATCATCGTTATACTCATCCTTCCTCTGTTCCACATGATTAGGTGTTAATCCTCTGGGACTCTTCCTACATGGAACATTACTAGTAGAGGGAGTATTCCCCCTCGGCTTCTTACCTATCAAGGGGGTATTATCCTCTTCCTCCAAGCCAAGACTTTGGATTTCCTTAAAAAATTTGAGCTCCCAGTATGCTCCGAGGCATCCTAGAGTGGCCTAAGGGTTTGCCCCTAGTCTAGGTCTTGAGATATTCATAAACCAAAAGGAGCAAACCCTCATGAAGAGCCGAGTTTGTGTTGGGTTTCTTGTAACCCTCAATGTTCTTGCTTAAAGAGGTAAACATATATGAAGGAATTTTTTTTTAATTCCATGTCTAAAATGGTTTAGTAGAATAATGTGGTGTGTTCTGACTCTGTCAAATCTAGTATCTAGGGTAATGAATTCAATGACAACCCTTAATACATACCTCCATAGCTTTTTTATTGAATCCATTTTGTAATAAGTCTTGACCTTCACTAAATTCTTCCTATCTTCCACATCCTTCACAAAATCTTTCACTGCATTTGCCGACATTTTCTTGTCCCTATAAAAATTTACCACCTCCTGAGGAATCTCCGTGACAAGAGCAATCATTTCCATGCTCATCTAGTGAGAAACCTCATCAATTTTGACTCATCCACCTTCTAGGTGTTCACCATGAGCTTAATAATCTCCTTGTCAAAACCATGGAGTTTTTTAATGTACCTCGCTATTTTGCCCTTCTCCAATCTGTTCTAGACCTTTGTTCTCTTTCTCCATTTTTCCAGATCTCCAATCATCTCCTTCTTGCTCCTCTCCCCAACCATCTTAATCTCCTATGAAAAAACCCTACACTAGTTCTTTGACCCTTCACAATCTTCTACTTTTTGATTTTTTTGATTCACGAAGTCTTTTTCACCTCTAGCAATTTTAATGGAAGATAAAAATGAGACCCATAAACCATGCCAGAAGTACACGAAATGATGACATCTCATTACCTTCCCATTATTCTCATTAAAATCTTGTCTTTCGCACTGTCCTGCATATCTTTCCATAATTAACCCAAGATTACCTTCGTACTCCCCTGGATTCATTCCAGAATTAGAATCTTTCATGACCACCATGAAGTTGTTTCTGCTATGCCACATCGTCACCATATTTTTGGTCACTGTGTTTTTAATATTATTAATTTAGGGATGTAGTTATTGAGTCCCAAAAATCTCATCGGGCCTAAGATGAGATTTAGTGTTTTCCAAGATTCATTTATAGAGTAGAATAGAGGGACCATAAATCTATTTATTCCAAAGTTTTAGAGAGGAGAGAGGTTCTTCTTTTTTGGGAAATTAGAAGGCTTTCAGGGGGAAGAATCATTTTCTGATTGCAACAGGGAATAGGAGAATTAATTTTGTTTTTTGCAATTCATTTGTAATCACTGGGATAGAGCAACGTTTTGATTTTTCTTATGTGTTTAGAATGAATAGAAATATATATTTATTAGATCCTATGGTTTGAATATCCATTTCTTGGATTGAAGTCAATAATACAGTTACTTCTTTCATGTTTTGAATGCAGTCCTGTGGTCATTCATAAGTGTAGAATAAAACAATATTTTTCTCTATTTTCTTTGTGACATAAAGGGAATTGAATAAATGTTCTTATGGCTATTAGTTGTTCTTTCTCTCTTTATTCTAGTTTTAATCTTCATAGTCGCATTCGTCCCATGGTGATGAGAGAATGTTAGAAAACCTTCGTGTCTTTAGGTAAAAGACATAATCAGTCATTTAATTCATTGTAAATCTTTTTAAGAGCGAGTTGTAACTCTCAATTCAGAAGAGAGTTATCAATCCATGATAACTCATCCAATAGTTAGTACATTTTGTTCTTCTTTTCAGGTATATTGAGTCATTTGTTTACATTTCTTTCCGAAAGAAAAATCTGTTTACTAACACTAGTTAAGATCAATTTTGTAAACAAAGGGTCCTACCCTTTCATTTTGTAACCAATTCATTGTCTATAATTATAAATACTGAATTTGGATATGAATCATCACAATTACCATATATTATATAGGGAGTTGATCCTTTGGGTCTGCTTCAGAGTGTTATTTGTATGCACCAACAACACATGCATTTGTGGTGAAAGATCTCATATTCAATACAAGGGTTTCATGTGCTCAATTTATCTTTTGGTGATATCATTTTCATCTCATACATTTTGTTTCCTCAGATCAAATTTTACATTTTCTTTGATTGACTGTTCAAAGGATTGAATGCTGCAAGTTATTTCAACTTTTGCTAAACAATAATTTTGTATTGATTGTTCAATTTTTCAATCTTTATTGTTGTCTTATTAGGCTCTTTAGGAGAGGTAAATTCAGTAGGACTTAGTATTGAAATTTACTTAAGTATTCAACAATTCATACATTATTAAAGTGATAGCAATCTATCTTAAAGGGATTTACTATCTATCTTTGAGGGTTACTTTAAACATTTTTAATGATTGATGGAATAATGATAAAGACTCTATCAGTTAAGGCACTGGTCTTTGATTAATGTTTTGAGTTTTCATGCTGATTATAGAAAGGACACATATCCAAGTGATGGAGATCGTCGATACATCATACATTCGCATATTACACCAATAAATATTTATCAAATTTTTAATTAAATTCCTAAAACACCCAAGTCTCACAAATTATCTGCTCTAAAAAGCCTCTAGGGTGTGAGGTATAGGCCTACCAACCTTGGTTCTGTAGAGCCAGAATTGTAGAGGTTTGCATTCATTTGGAGTGGACCCTGTCAATTAGAAAATTGCTATTAGAATTTCCCATAATTGGATCATCATTCCATAGGAAACCTAATCTGCTAATTTGGGCACCAAAAAAGCCATTCCAAGTGTGGGGAATTGATTTTAGTGGAGAAATTAGTGACAAATCAAGTGGAGGACATTGCTGAATTCTAGTAGCAATTGACTGCACTAAATGGGTAGAGGCCATACCTACTCGACATTCTACTAGCAAAGTAGTGATCAAGTTTCTTACTAAAAATATTCTAACCAAATTTGCGGTCCCTCAAAAGATTGTAATAGATAATGGTTTGTGTTTCTGATCCAATGAGTTTGCTGATTTTTGTAAGAAATATGGTATAAATGTGTCATATTCATCTCCTTATCATCCTCAAGACAATGGAATAGTTGAGTCTACTAACAAAAACATCTTGAAGATTATCCAAAGGATGTTAGACAACAACAAGAGTGCTTGGGACTCAATGTTGAATTTGATAGCGTGGGCATACAAAATCACTATGAAAAAGTCTATCAGTTTCTCCCCTTTTAATTTAGTTTATGGCAAGGAAGAAAAACTTCCTTTAAACAATTTACTTCCTATTTACAAATTTTTTATTGAGGACAAATTAGATGATATTAATTTTATGGAAAATACATTAAATGCATTGATTGAACTTGATGAAGTCAGCAGGCTTGCATAGGAATAAAACATTAATAAACAACAAGAAGTTAAATTTCTTCATGACAAAAGAACTCTAAATAGATATTTTAAGGTAGTTGATTGGGTCCTGAAATGAAACACAAAAGATCAAGCCAAAATGAAACATGGTAAATTTGAAGCCTTATGGTTACGATTGTTTGTCATTTTTGAAAAGGCTGAAAAACATTCATATTTTTTGCAGGACACAAAAGGACGTATGTAGGACTTCCCAACACACGAAAAATATTTGAAGCCATATTTTCAATGAAGCATTCATGATGTTTTCTTTCCCTTGCTCACTTTCTTTATACTTATTGGAAATTCCTGTTGATAATATTATGTAGACAACTTTTTACATCAACGTTTCCGATCACACTCCATGGTCCATCATCAGGATGATGGATCACGGAGTGTGATCGGAAACGTTGATGTAAAAAATTATTCACACAATCAAATCCAGAAAACAAATTACAATACTAATAGACTGTGGAAATCTGATGACTCTAATATTATGTGAATTGATTCTTGTTTTTGATTTTGTATTTTGTAGACCCACTCCACCGAGGGAGAGAGATTTTCTCATTATGCTCACAAGGAGCATATATCCCCAATAAGAGCTACTAAAGGAGCTAAAATTTTCTTCCATTTTAGAAATGACATTGGTATGATCCAAAGGTGACCATTGGTGTTGAAATAGGTGGACAGTTTAAAAAAAGTTTCATATTGAAGCGATCGTGTGTGCAAAGACATTTTAAATGAATAACATAACAAGTCAACAAAAGAGTGCCCGCACAACATGTAATTGGTTGGAGTACTTGATGAAGAACTCGAGTATTAGCAATGCAGTGCTGCCTTCAGCAATGGATATCTATGGATGTAACACACGTCTTTTGTCTGGGCCAAAATATATTGAAGTGCACAATCCACAGGGTGTAATCGTCTGCATTCTTCAAACAGGAACGAGACCGATAGTGATGGGAAGCCTCAGATATGAAAATAATGTTTCCAGGTCGTGGTGAAAACAGTCCAACATTTAAATCCCCAATTCATTTGACTCGCGATAATGAAGCATTTAATGCCCATGGTTGTTCATACAAGCCAATTGACATTAGGAAGAAGAATTACATTTGGATACGAAGATTTATCTACTGCTGTCATATGTGAGTGTCACTTCTTGGAATAGAGACAAACAAAAACTCAACGTCAGAATAGCAATAAGATATAGAATTATCCCTTCGATATCTAAGCCTGATGGAATGAATAAGTTAGTGTGATTTAAATAAGAATGGGAAAGTTAAAAAAAAAAAAATTTTCTACAAAGGATACAAGAATAACTTCATCCATGATACAACAAAAAGCATTTAGATTGTTTTCTACATTTGGAAATAGCACAATATACATCACAAACGTAATTCCTTCCACACATCAAGGGCCGATGGCATATAAAATTCCTGATGAATATATTGGTTAGTAGCGACTGAGATTAATGAAACCTAAATTGAAATCGAAAACCCATCACATATATGTCGCAACCAATTATGATATGGCACAAGTTAATAAATTGAAGGCTCGAACTTTTGACAATGATCATTCACATCAGCTATGGGTGCCGTCAGGAGTATATTGAATGAGGATCACTGATAATAGTTTGGTGATTGCATATTGAAGAAACCGCAAGAGGGATTTCCCCAAACTGATGAGGAGCTATCATAATTTTGGAAGATGTGATATCTCTCATCCCCAGGGTTGTTGGTGCCATTTCTCATAAATCGATTTTTAAGCCTTCTAGAGCGTGTGAACAATATTCATGCCATTCTCTTACTTCGATGGTCAAATGCTATTGATTCTAATTTAATTTTTGTATCTAATGTTCTTTTGATTTCATTGCAGGGCGTACTCACTGTGAAATGAATGATATCGAGAGTGGAGTATTGTCAGAAAAGTTGTCATTTGTGATTGCAGTCCTCCAAAATCACCATTTACTATCATTCTTGGTTCAGACATATGCATACAAATTTAGAAGAATCTTCACCAAAAAAACTCGATATCTGTCCCAAACATGATTGGATACACAATGGTAAAATGGTGTCGTCAATGATGGAAGCCTGAGATGATCAGAATGCTCTTGGCCTATGATATGTGGGTGATGATTGAGCCTTGCAGAAGATGTGCGTTTAGTGTTTGGACAGATGCTTGACGAGCATTAATAAAACACCCCTGTTTTCCCTGTGTAACCCGATTCACATCTAACAGTTTGATGTTTCAAATAAACATGCAAATATTCAAGGAAACTATTGATTAGTCTTTAGTTTTGAAAGGGCGCATTGCTTTATGAAAAGGTGAGCACCCCTTTGTCATCTATAAATATATAATATAAAATAAAAACAAGACTACAACTCCATATACATTTGAATTTTCTGCATTTTTCTGAAGCACATATGATATTAAAATTCTTTATTGGCAAAATACTAGATTTTGGACCAAGTTGGTGAATTTTGAGATAATGGGCAGAAATTTTATATGTTATTCAAGATCAAGTTGCATCGAGATGAAAAAAGTAAGTATTCAATGCACTTTTCTTTGTGACATAATCAATAAGAATTTCTATTTTATTTAAAGCATTTAGAAGTCATAATACTATATAGTTCGTCCTTTATGATCATTTTTCATTTTCTACAAATAATTTATTATTGAGATAAGCAAATCAAATTATTTGTGGCTACTTGAACTTGATAAATATAAATATTGTGAAATACTGTAAGTGTTTCCTTATTTATATCTATTTTGTCTTTATAAGGGTTAAAACATCATAGACTAGTTTAAATGTGCATGAGTACAATTGATTTGTCACATTTTGATGATTAAATTATTTATAGATTCAATATACATGATATCATAAAGTTGTATGTGAAAAATTATAGTTTCGACTCTATTGCCTCCTATAAATTTTGGCACTGATCATAATCTTGCTCATAATTCTCAATTTATATGCTCATAATAATATTGTGTTTTCCCTTTAAAAGTTTGATATCTATTTGTTTCAATAACTCACTTTCTTGATTTTATTTCAGCATTCACAAGTTTATTAGAGTAATCACATTTTCGAAGTTATCACTCAAGATTTATACTTATTTAAGTAATGCAGAAGTTTCCTAACCCCCTTGCCATATTGGAAAACTATTATTGAATTCAATCTATCTATTATAAACATCTTGGATTTAAGGGTGTGGTCTAGAATCAGGTGTACCCGCCTTGGTTTTGTAGATCCAGAAGCACAAAGGATCCATATCAAATTGATTGTTCCTATCAAGTTGGCCACAACCAGTTGGATATCCCAACATCGAGTGAGCAAGGCTCGTAGGATTTTAATCTGCGATTTTGGGATTGAACAATACTACCTTGCAACATTAAACATATAACATGAAATAAACATGCAACATGATAAGCATTCTCACAATTTGACATAAGTATTTAACATGAAAACCATGTAAAGGGAAAAACCACCTATGAATCAACAACCCCAAATGCTCACTCTTATGGAGTGAGCTCTTTTAGGAGCCAACCTTGTTAAAGTTGAAGGATTTGATAAGAACAAATCTGCAAATCCCATCAAAAAATTGCATGCAAGAACTTGTCATAGAGAAGCAAAAGACAAGAGAAGGCAAGGGTTTGGCTTTGAAATATGTAAGAATGTATTATCAAAACAAAAAAGGATGAGAGAAATATACAGTGAATCAATCCTTATAGAAGGAGATCGTAAAACCTAAAAGGGATACCCTAAGAGGTACATGACATTTAATAATCAATATTTAATTATTAAATGAGAATGCACGTGTGCATAAAGTGAAATCTTAAGTAGGGAGTAAAAGAAATTTAATAAATATAATTAAATTAATCCTTTACTCTAACATCCCCTTAAGATGAGCAACAATGCAACTAGAAACAATGCATTGAAAAACAAGAAAACTACAATCCTAAAAGCATAAATGAGTCCCAACAACATGTCCTTCAGGTACCCAACACAACCAAATCTTTGAAAAATGAAGAAATAGGGAAAACCATACTCCAAAAAGAGATAGAAGAATGTTAAAAATAAAAGGAAGGACTCATCACTAAGAACCCTAAGGACAACTTCCTTCACCCCAAGTATAGAACACAAATGGAGATACCACGGGGATGCAAAGGGACACCCTAAGAGGTACATGGCATTTAATAATCAATATTTAATTATTAAATGGGAATGCATGTGTGCATACAGTGAAATCTTAAGTAGGGAGTAAAAGAAACTTAATAAATGTAATTAAATTAATCATTTACTCTAACACCCCCTTAAGATGAGCAACAATGCAACTAGAAACAATGCATTGAAAAACAAGTAAACTACAATGCTAAAAGCATAAATGAGTCCCAACAACATGGCCTCTAGGTACCTAACACAACCAAATCTTTGAAAAATGGAGAAATAGGGAAAACCTAGAGGGAAAACCATACTCCAAAAAGAGATAGAAGAATGCTAAAAATAAAAGAAGGAAGGACTCATCACTGAGACCCCCAAGGATAACTTCCTTCACCCCAAGTATAGAACACAAATGGAGATACCATGGGGATGAAAAAGGTTTAGTGAAGATGTATGAAACCTACTCAACAGTGGGAATACAATCCAAACTCTGAGAGTTATCTTGAATTAAATGCTTGATGAAGTGCACATGAAGCTCAATCTGCTTAGTCTATTGATGCTCAATTGGTTTGCAAGAAATGTGTATAGCACTCTGATTGTCACACCAAATAAAGTTGGAACTATTAGAAGGAAATCCAAACTCTATCATCAACTATCGAAGCCATAAAACCTTCTGACTAGCTAGCACAACTTCCCTGTATTCTACCTTTATAGATTATAATGCATGAGCATGCTGCTTCTTATAAGAGCATGTGATAGGACTAGAACCAAGATAGAAAATAGAGCTAGAAGTAGACTTTCGATCATCAATATCATCAGTCCAATATGAGTTAGTATAACCAATAATGTGAGTAATCCCACCATAACATTTAGTACCCTAAATGTACCTCAAAATACATTTGGTAGCTTTCCAACGACTCTCATGAGGATCATGTGAGAATCAAGAGACAAAGCCAACCATAAAGGATAGATCAAGATGTGTGTGTGTTAGGTACAACAAACTACCCACACACTATTTATATAAAGTGGAATCCACTGTAGGAGTAGAGCAAGTGGTAGATAAAACATCTAATTGAAAAGGTGTGGGAGCAGGCTTACAATCAAGCATGTTGAATATTTGAAGCATATTAAGATCATATTTTTATTGGAGTATGTTTATCCCATCCGAAGACTAAACAACTTGTAGACCCAAAAAATAGTGCAGGAGTCCAAGGTCTGTCATCTCAAAATGCTCTCTCAAGGCTCGCTAAACACTCTAAATCACATAGGGTGATCTGCTTGTAATGATGTGATCATCAACATATAGCACAAGTATCAATAGATCAATCCCATGACACTAAATGAACACTATAAGATCAAAATGTCATTGTTTGAAGTATGATACAAGCAAGAATGAATCCATCTTCTCATACCAAACCCGAGGGGCTTGTTTGAGACCATACAAGGACCTTCAAAGTTTGCACACCATAGAAGGGTCCTGCAAAAAACCCTAAGGTTGCTCCATATAGATTTCTTCATGTAGGTCTCCATGCAAAAAGATACTCTTTATATCCATTTGAAATATTGTCCATCCCTAAGAAGATGTAAGAGAGAGGACAAGGAAAATAGAATTCATCTTGGCAATAAGATCAAAGGTCTTGGTGTAATCAACATCCTCCACCTATAAAAATCCTTTTGCAAAAATATGAACCTTGTACCTATTAATATAACCATTTGCATCGTAATTGGTATGATACACCCACCTACACTGAACAAAATTTCTTCCTTTTGGAAGAGGACAAATATCCCAAGTGTGGTTCTTCATCAAAGAAGAGTACTCCTCATCTATAGCCCTATCGCAATATGAGTTTCATATCACTTATGAAAAACTCTATGGATCATCTAAAATGGCATGAACCAATAGTCTAGTACCTGATGTCTAAGCATGCGTGCAATGAGAATTTGAAGGATCTCTTGCCATAGGTCCAATTGTATCAACATTGTCACAAGCCCATTTGAGCACTTGCAAAACATCAGGGGGAGGAGGGGGAGGTGGATCATTAGCAAGATCTTCCTTAAAGGATAAAGAATATTGTAGAGAAGAAGAGGAAATACTAGGAAGTGAGGGAGAAGCTAGTGATGGAGGCTCCATTGGAGGATAATGCTTATCAAATTGGACATGTCGTCAAAACAAGACCTCTCTAGAATTCTAGGATCAAACAACTTGTACACCTTCACATCCTCATAGTAGCCAACAAATATGAGTGGTTAGATCTTCCTCTCCATGGATTTCATCTAAACATTTGAAATAAATGTCCAAGCCACAATACAAAAATTATAGAATTTAGAAACATTAGACTTGACATGAGTTCAAGCCTTGTTAGAAGTCAAATGTCGCAATGCCATTTGTGACATCCAATTTTGAATACAGTCAACACAATTGATAGCCTCATCCAAAAAAGGACTCATATCTTGAGACTATATCATACTATTTGCCATCTCCTGTAATGTTCTATTTTTTCTCTTAGAGATCCCATTTTGCTGAGGGGTATAGGGAATTGTGAACTGATGATGTAAACTATGCTCAATGCAAAAATATCTAAAAGACTGATTCATATATTCCCTACCATTTTTAGTGCATATATGCTTGACAAAAAGACTAGACTGCTTCTCCGCAAATATCTTAAAGATTCTAAATGAATCAAAGACATCAGACTTGTACTTCAAAAAGTAAATCCATGTGCATCTAGAGAAGTCATCTATGAAGGTAAGCACATATCAAGCACCTAAAAAAGGCAGAGTTGGGAATGACATAAGATCACTATGTGTCAACTCTAATGGTACCTTAGCACATGTGGATCTAGCAACCAAAAAAGGATCTTTGTTATGTTTTCCAAGTGTACAACTTCAACAGACACTGTCACTACAAGAGATCTAAGGTATCCTAATCACTAGCTCCTGTGTACTCATCTATTGTAGTATCTATAGTTGACATGGGAAAAACACTCATGCCAAAGTTTTCTCACTATATCTGGATGAGAAATAAGAGAAACACATGTAGAATCAGAGCTCTCAAAGCCACCAAACTAATATAAGTGACTATAAATTAACTAATATAAGTGACTATAAATTAACACTCCTAGTATCAAAAACCAAATTGGGATTGTGGAGGTCTCAAATAACCACATCAAGTGGTGAGAACTCAACTGTATTACTAGAGCCAGAATGAAAAATCTAATAGATAGACAAGAGGTTTGTAGAAATGGATAGAACCAATAGAACATCCTTTAGAGAACTACCCTCCAAAGAGATAGTTCCAAAACTTGAAACTACAAGTTGTACAGAGTCACCAACTACAATATGTGTCATAACACTCTAAGAAAGTGAGGCAACCAAATCAGGTAAGTGTATCATATGATGTGAAGCACTTGAATTAATGACCCAAGTAGTAGAAGACAACAAAGATCATGCATAAAGAGCATGTCATTTCCCTAAAGGAGGAGGTAGTGGCTTCAGAGAAGTAATATTGTGATGTTGTATGGCCTCCTCTAAAGCCTCAAAATGTTTTCAACACCTAGAAACTAGATGTCCTTCTTTGCCAATAAAAGTTGCAAGGATCACCTGTAAAATTCTTATTCTTGGAGGAAGACTCACCAAACTTAGAAGGTTTACCCTTTGGAGTGGATTTTTGAGTATTTGATCTAGGAGATGGCTTGGAGGAAATCTCACTACTAGCTAAATCTATTTTGGGCTTTGGTTTTAGCTTTGAATTCTCTATAGATATCTAAACTACCAATGCCTGATTCTGTGATCCTAGTAGAGAGTCCAACTATGTAATCTTGGCCTACTCTATAGTCAAAAGATCACCAAATACCTCAATTATGGGCATGGTAAATCTAGGACCCAAAGCATCCATAGTGGAATCGAAGGTAGAAGAGAAAAATCTAAAATTTTCCTTGAAGCTTTGACAGAATCAGGTAGATACACTCTATATCAGTCTTGTTCTTCCCATAACCCTATTACAATGATATTTAAATCTCATTAGAAAGTCCTCAATTGAGGGAAAAGAATTAGGTACAAGTGATGTAAGCTTTGTCTCAATTTAAAGTGCTCTAAACTCATTGATGGTACCAAACAAGTTCTTGAACTTGGCCCACATCTCTCGAAGAGTATCACACCCATCAAGATAAAACTGTAAGCTATCCGAAACACTCAAAGAAATCAAACCCATGGCCTCATCCATCTTATTCCTATGTTGCAAGATCTAATAGGTACATTGAAATACCATTTGTTCATATAAACAAGACTACAAACCCTTTGAACAGAGAAGCCATGTCATGGTAAGTATCCATGTGTGATAGTTATGTGGGTTTAGAGGAAACATAGAAGAAGAGATCTCAACCAATTTTCTAGAAGGTGTTTGTTTTGATATAGTGCTAGTTTATTGATGTAAATGAAAAAAATAAGAATAAAAAACACCCTCATAATGCAAAAAATTGTACCCTAGATGCTAGAAGGAATGTGTCTACAAGTAAAAGAAAAAACTAACTTCAATTGAGTATCATGTGTTCCTTTGAAAAATTTTGATGGAAATAATAGAGAATCTAAATAGAGCTCGAAGATACCTTTTTGATGCTTCTTATAGATCAAAAAATAGAGCACAATTGAGTAAGTTATGCCTCTCAAAATGTAAAAATGATCACCATATTTCAACTGTAAAACCTAGGTACCATTATGGAAAAAAAAACCATAAAAAACCTACACTAATGCATCTATCTCATAATCAACTTTATGAGAGTATCTCATTTTCCCAAAAAATATATTGTATGCTCTAGATATCACCACAAAACTGATAGGTACCCTATTAGATTAGAAAAATCAAAACCCCCTTGGAGCTACAAGTTAAGCTCCCCAAGTACTCATGTGACCGTGGGCTAGGCTAAAGGGGCGAGGCATGCCGCGGGTGGTGATGGTGGCACACAGGTGGTAGTTGGCAAGTGATGGGTGCTTGTGGTTGTAATGAGCACATTTATGTGTAGGTGGCATGGATAATGGCAGATTGATGACTGTGTGGTTAAAACCACAACATGGTTTTATTAACCATCGCACAATTTACTATTGATCGCAATGATTTTCATTAAAAAAAGATTTTAAATTTTTTTCTGCCTTGATTTAGGTATCAAGGGACATATGAACTTGGTAGTAAAAAAATGTGTTTACCTCATAATTGCCCAGACTCCAAAAATAAAGTTCTTTATATGGAAATAGGTTTTTGATGTGTTTTGGATCCAACCATGATGTTTGTTTGGAGTCAAAGTGCTCTAAATTTGAGAGACGCCATATTTCCACAAAAGAATTCCAAAAAATGCTAGATCTGATCCAAAAAACCTTTTTTCCTACTTTCTTCAATAAACTTGAACAAGTTGCAGCAGATCCAACTCTGATACCATAAAGGATTTGATAAGATGAAATCCATAGATCACGTAGAACACTTGCATGCAAGAACCTATCAAAGAGAAGCAAAAGACAAGAGAAGGCAATGGTCTAAAATATGCAAGAATGTATTATCTAAATAAAAAAGATTGAGAGAAATATACAATGGATCAATCCTTATAGAAGAAGATCATAAAACCTAAAAGGGAAACCTTAAGAGGTAAAAGATATTTAATAATTAATATTTAATTATAAAATAGGAATGCAAGTGCATAAAGTGAATCTTAAGCAGGGAGTAAATATAATTTAAAAAATATAATTAAATAAATCCTTTACTCTAATTGTAATTGTCCAAAAATGGTCATCTAGACTATGAACCCCCTTTCTAGCATTTTTGCATAATTTATCTAATGCCTATCCTTGATCAAATCTCTAAAAATCCATTTATTTGATTTTATCCTATAGTTTGACCACTTTATCCCAAGTTCATATTTAATTAAAATAACTTGTCCCCCTTTTAATTAAATAAAATTCTCCACTCATCTCTTATCCTAAGTTGCACACACAAAAGTATTTCCCTTATTTAAAAATAAAGGAAAAGACATTTTTGTCCCACATGGGGGAAAAAGTCAACTCTTCATCATGATTGGTAGAAATTGTTATGTACACAGATCACTCCCACTTTCAAACTCCACCCTTGATCACATGCATCTTGTCTCCTGATCTCTATCATCCATTTCTCTTTAAAAGGGAGAGCTCTCTCCTCACTTCATAACTCCACTTTTTACTAACATTATGCTACAAGATTGAAGATATCATACTTGTGAAGATCCTCTTCTTCCATCTTCTATTCTTCAGTCTTCATGCTTCTCATTCATTCTAGTTTCTCTCCATGCCTATAGCTTAAATCATCTAATCTAAATAGAGGCTATAATACTTATTTTCTAGTTTAGCTTGCATTCTACTTTCTATCATTTAGCTTTCATTTTCATTACATTCATTCTAGATTCTTGGATATTGGCACTCTTGCCTCTACTCTTTGAATCTTTCATTCTATGGGGCACCTTGCAAGGTTTTCATAGCTAGGTTCACTTGAGAGCCACCATCTCATAGGAAGATATAAGCCACCTATTGATATGCTCTCATTCATGGGTATTCTCAAGAATAATGGTTTATAGAAGTGTGTCCACATTTTTCAGACACATTTTTTGGCGCCCACTATGGGGTGCCAAAAATATACACTAAGAAAGTTCACTTCTCTAAACCCTTCTATCCAAGATATCCCATAGATTAGAACACTCAAATGTCAACTTAGAGCTCCCTATCCATGGAGTGCAATGATGTGTTTTTGAGCATATGAAGAGCTCTCAGATGAGCCTTAGAGACACAACCCCTACTAGTAAACCATACAATGGGAGATTCCTTAGACAAGAGAAAGACTACAAGTGTCCAAAATAACTCTCAATCATGCAATGCAAGAATGAACTAAGATAATATGAAATGCACAATGCAACAAGATTAAGCAAGATGAGAATATTACAACCATTGCTAATTAGACTATGTGAACTATACTTTGCCAAAGGAAATTAAGCTATTCTAAATGAATATAAGATAAGATAGAGTATGCAAGAATGAGATAAGAAGCAAGAAGTTCTCCACAAGTGCTCTTAAGAAAACCTATCAAGAAACTTGCAACATAACAATACTCAAAAATTGGATCCTTAAAGAGGGAGAGAGCTCTCTCTCTTAAAGGTATAATGTTAGTTGAGATCAAGATCAAGGAATGGATGATCAAGGGTGGGGGTTGAGTTTTGGCATGATCCATGTGCAAGACCAAGTCAACCAATAAGAAAAAGTTGAATTTTCCATGTGAGACAAAAGCCTTTTCTTTTAATTTGTAAATAGGAAAAAGACTTTATGTGTGCACATTGAGTGGGTTAGAAGAATGGGTCTTTTATTTAATTAAAAGAGGACATGTTCTTTTAATCAAACATGGACTTAGGATAATATAGTCAAACTATAGGTTAAAATCAAATAAATTGATTTTTAGCAATTTGATCTAGGCAAATGATTAAATAATTTAGCCAAAATGCTGAGAAGGGGCCTAATAGTCTAGATGACCATTTTAGGTGATTAAAATAACAAAATGTTACATACACATTGTTAATGTGACCTTGATAGAGGATTTGCACAAAAGATCATCTATACCTTATCACTCCTTGACAATTCTAGAGAGTGACACACTCTAAGGGACTTACAAAATATTACTGTTGAATGTTACCACATAGCATTTCAAAACACTATTAGGTCCACTTGGTTAAGAGATTTTTTGATCTATAAACTAGGATTTACAAGATTATAACTTAATCCAAAATACAAATTCAATCCCCAATCTAGGTAATAATTACATGGCTATGTGTTTTTAACTATTAAAATTACAAGAGTTATGCTTTAAACACTTAATTTAATTGTGTTTAATTACATAGAAGTGAACAATAAAAATTTGAAAAAATTGAGAGAAAATGAAAGAGATAGAAAAGACACAAACATTTGATAATGGAGTTCATTTGAGTAGGACTATGTCTTTGGGTCTGCTTCTTAATTTGGGGACTGCTTTATTAATGTTGCCAAAGAAAATCCCTTATTACAACATCCAAGCTTCAAATCCTCATTCACAATCTCCTTCCTTGCACTTGAAAACACTTCAAAAAGTCTTTGTGCTTACAAAAATTTCTCATAAGGAATTTTTTTTCTCCTTTTACAAAAATTTTCTCACCTTACCAAAATTCTCCTAGACTAATTCCTCACAAGGTCTAATTCCTCCTCCCAAACTAATTTCTCACAAGGTCCAATTTCTCCTCCTAGATTAATTTCCTTTACAAAGAAAAATAACCCCTTTTTATACATGAAATTTTCCATAATTACCTCATAACCATGAAGCAACCATATTTAATAAAATAACCCTCTTTTGGTTTTAATAACATTCCATACAAATAAAACAAATTTGTTAGCTATAACAAATTTTCCCATTTTAGAGGTTGATTTTTTTAAACAAATAACAAAATATAACATTCAAATTGTTTTTTGTTTTAAAAAATTTTGGTACGTAGATGGGATTTACCTTATTTTAGTTTGCATTGGTTTTGGAAAAACAAACTTCTTCCACTTATTCTCTCGAAATATCCATAGCACAATAGACAATAATGGTAAAAGTATCATCTTTGTAGTTGAATGTTCAAACCACATGACTACTTTTTCATTCTCTAGCATGTTTTTTCTTTTAGTGATAACTTTATATAAAATAGACGTACATACATTTTCCAAATCATGCATTTGGGAATGTTTGTGGATGCACATCTTAGGAAGAACAAGGTTAGAAGTCAAACCTTTTGAACCAAGTTTTGCAAAAATAGACCAAGCTAACACAAGATTTCCATTCATGTGCCATGTGTCACTCTTTCATTCTCCCTTAAGGAGACACATGTCTCATTTATAATAGTCCACATTAAATGCCAAGTATATGCCACATCATCATCAAATTGTCTTGTGAATACTTTTTGACTGCCACATGTCACCACATGATTGGATCAAGATGATGACTAGGTTGTTGATGTCATTTTGATGTTATCTGGTCAATCCTTTTACTAGGTAATTTTGATTGGCCATTACTATATACATACCCCATTTTGAAACCAAAAATAGTTTTAGAATCATGCATTTGGGATGTTGGTGGATGCACATCTTAGGAAGAATGAGGTTAGAAGTTATAACCTTTTGAACCAAAGTTTGCAACAATAGACCAAGCTAATAAGAATTCCACTCATGTGTTGTGTGGTAGTCTTTCATTCTCCCTTAAGGATATGAACATCTCATTTATAATAGACTACATTAAATGCCAAGTATATGCCACATTATCATCAAACTGTCTCGTGAACATTTTTAAGATGATGACTAGGTTGTTGATGTCATGTTGATTTTATCTAGTTAACCCTTTTCTTGGATAATTTTTATTTTATCTTCATACAATGAGAGATTACAATGTATTCAATTTCATTCTTAAATAAATGATACTTGTTATGCTCCCTATAGAAGACAAATTTCCTATCATATAAGTATGAGCTACCCAACACAATCCCACGTATGTCAAGTGGATCCACATAAAAATCAACCTCATTTATGTGCTTAGATGTTATTGCAAATTTTAACTTACATTGCTTAGTCACTCAAAATGTGTCATCATTGCATACCCAACCTAATTGATAAGGACTCTTATGTGGCTTAGTTTTCAATCCCAAATGATTGACAATTTCTTCTAAAGTCAAATTAAATTGGGAACCACTATCTGTTAATGTGTCAATTTTAATATTTTTTGAAATCACCCTTTTATATGAAATAATTCACACTTTTTACTATCTTTAGAAACATAACAACTTTTGGAAGTAGAAGCATATGAAACATTAGTGGTAGAATCAGTACCAACAAAAGATTTACCTTTCAAACCTATAATTGATATCTTTGTTTCATTATCAAAATTTGATTGTAGATCCTAAACAACTGTTGTAGCCTTTTTCTTTCCTTTATGATCCTTCTTAAGCCATTTTGGTTTCAATTTTGGATGTAGTTTCCAACACTTTGCATCTACCTTCCCTTTTTTCTTGCAATGTGAACATGTAGGATTTTCACCCTCCTCTTTATTTATAGTAGCTTCTTTCCTCTCCTTACCCTTCTTGTTGCTTTCAATAGGAACAAATTCCTTGTTTGAACTAAAACTTGTGCTTCCTCCACCTGCTTCAATATGGGTTGCTCGAACACATAATTCATCAAAGTTTAAAGGACTAAACATCAATATCATATGGTTCAAATATTAATGTATTCTACCTATATAATTTAACAAAGTATCATGTGTGTAAAGAGGAATTCCAAGAGTCAATGCCTTCTTCCTAAACATCTATGTATACTCTTGCATAGATTTCCCTTTACCTTGCTTGAGATTTTTCCAATCCAAAATGGCTTGTTGCATATAACCCAAAGGATAAAATTATTTCTTTAAAGAATAAATAAATTCATACCAAGATGAAATAATTTAACCATGTGTAGCAAGATCATCTTGGATCTTAGCCTCCCACCAAAATAATGCAATACCTCCCATTCTAAGAGTAGCTAGTTGGATTTTGGAAGAATCTCCAAAATATTTTGAGCCCTGCAATACACTTCAATCTTCTTAAGACAATTATCTAGTTTTTCTACATCCAATTCACCATTATATATAGGAAAATCAACCTTTACATCAAGTTTTAAGATTGATGCATTAACTTGCATAGGTTGTTTATTTTTAGAAGTAGACAAAGAAGATGAAGTAGATGAAGGTTTAGGAGAGTCACTACCAGCCCCTAATCCTTTGGATTTTCCATCTTTTGACAAGGATTTAACTTCCTCTTTCTTCCTAACCTTGTTTTCCTTTCTCAATTGTCATTCATGCCTCTCTTGGAGAATAATTTTCTATTGGTCTCTTTAAGTTTTGTTGTCTACTAGTGTCAAACACTTAGTCATAAATAAGGTAGAGTCAATCGATCATCACTGTGATCGAGTTACTCTATATAAGTTGAGTCATGTAAAGACTTGTAAATAATCATGTATATGTTGAGCTCTATAGGAGCCAAGAAAGTCTTTGGTCATTGAGTACTTTCATATATAAGCCGAGTATAGTTAATGCCAAGCAAAAAATAACACATAGATGTCAAGTTATGTAGAAGGAATCGAGTAAAGTAAGACCGAGTAACAACATGAAGAATAGTTACCATCAAGCATCATAGACAATATGTGTCAAATAACACAGAGTGAACATAAATGTTTGGAATGGGTCAAACTTTGAGGGTTGACTTGTAAATCACATTAAATGATTGTAGAGTTTGTTACAAAGGTTGTTACACATTTTTGAAATGGATCACTGATCCCTATGAAGAATGGACAACCAATCATATGAAGAGGCAAAAAGGAAAATGTCTAGAAGACTCTACATATGTATTTCTTTAAATAGGTATATCCAAACCCTATTTTCATATGAAGTGATGGAATGAGATCTTGGATGATAGTGTGAATTATGTGAAGGATGTGAAGAAATTAAGTTTTGGATGCTGTAAGAGAAAGTTGTGAAGAAAGAAGAGTTAGAGACCTAATGAAGTAGTGAAGGATATAGAAAATCTATATTAGATAAGAGATTAGATTAGAAATTGGAAGGAGGAGATCCATAATCAACATTGTAATTGTAGACCAAATGATTGGGTACTGAATCATCTTTGACAAATTGAATCAGGGAAAATCTCTTAGCAGAGTGGTTTTAAGAGACCTTTTGAAATATCTTAACCAAGTCCCTACTTCATTGTAAGTTTAAAATAATTTAACCAAGGTAGACCTAATAGTCTTAAAGATTTTAATAGGGTAGACTCCTCACAGGGTAGATCATCAAAAGTGATAAAAATTGTAGTCCTAGCAAGTTAACTTCGTTACTGCAGTAGTGAAGATTTGTGTGTGTCATCCCCAAACTAGTTTTACCTTCACCTTGGAGGGTTTATGGATTACCAAGTATTTTATGTTGTGTGTTTACATTCTATGGGTGTGATACTTAGATAGATTTATTTCAACATTTGATATTTCAAGTTATGCATAACTAGATATGAGATGGGTACTATGGTGAATACAGTTAAGTTTTTTTGAAGGATAAAAGTTTTATATATCCCAAATCACCCCCCTCTTAGTATCTTATTTCCCAATAAGACTTCTAATAATTGGTATCAGAGCAGGGTTCTCTTCAAAGAAGTCTAACAACTTAAGAGTTTAGATCTTGGAGATGGAGGCTTACAAATTGAGAAATATTATTGACAATCAAATGATTGACATCCAAATCATACTACAACAAATTGAAGCAGTAAGAGAGGAACTAATAAAATGCCTAAGAAAGAGGAAAGATATGGCCATTGAACAAAATGACACATTGTATCAAGAAGTGGATACACAAGGATTGCTTGATGATGGAAATTCCAATGAAAGTGATGTAGCCATTGCAAATACATTAGAGGAAAATAATATCTTGAATGAATAAGTTAGAGGATTGAAAAGAGAACATGAATTTTGTTAGCCTATTTTGGAATAGGATTGTTAAAAAGTCTAAGGCATGCTTTTTGAGCATGAAAATTGTTTTAAGGTAGGGAGAAGCCCTAGTTTTGTCTCTATATGCCTTTTCCTTTTATTATTTTCCTTTCCATGATTTAGACCCTTAGGTCAATATTTTATATGTGTTTTCTCATGTATGAATAAAGTTGATGTTACTTTTAAGTAGCGATGTCATGATTCCTTTCTAGAGCCATGTCTCTGGTTTAATAATCCTTAACTATTTTGAGGTCATGAAGGTGCGATATGATTTGCTGGAGGGTATTTACAACATCTCCATGACTAGTAGTGATGGGTCACATAAGCAAATGATGCTGCGAAAGATCATCTTAACATGAGATCTCTAGGGTTATGGAGGTCCACAAATATGCCACGTGGAATGATCTTAGAAAAATAGTATGATATTTAAATAATTTCAAGGTGGAGAAGCAGTGATTAAAAGAAAGTGAACCGCCTCACAATAGGTGTTCCATAGTCATGTGCTAGGCCTGGCTTAGGAATAATCTATTCAAGCTAAGGACTACTTTTTCCCTACCGTGAGGTGCATTTAGATTGTCAACCCAAGGACGTATACTTGAAATGGTCGGTACAGTATGTGCACTAGGTACCTTCATGAGTCATTATGCTTGTGCTGCAGGAAAGTAAAAATGCAAAGGAAGGAAACTACACTACTATTGTGGAAAGGAAAATACTGAATCTATGAATGTTGAAAACACAATGACAAGATAACAAAGATTCCATCTTGACTCATCCACTAGACTGTTCTCGCAGATGCTGTAGGAATGTTCATGAAGTGTGATGCTACAGGAAAGAATTAACTAGCTACGTCTTACTTAAAATACTGCTAATGCTAGTAAAATGAATCTATTCTATCCTAATCTAATCCACCTTCCAAGTGGCCCCCCTTGGTTGGCTTCTCTAATCTACCAACGCAGGATAGAAGCTAAAGAGAACTAATTCATTTCATTAATCAGTCATTACATGATTCAGAATTGTAAAACACAACTGCAACAAACTGTGAATCGGTGTTCTCTCTTACTTGATAAAACTTATCAAAAACCAAAACTTCACACACAGGAGTCGATCTCGACATATATAGGGAATCTACTCTTTATTACATAACAGAACAGTGATTGTCCTAAGTTAAGTCTGCAGGAGAGAATATAGGAGAACAATTGAAAGTGGAAAAGAAGGATAATGGAATTGAGGAGGGAGCAATGAAGTCTCAGCATCCACTTGTTACAACATAAATGCAGAGAAGGCAATGGCTCATAAAAGCTCCTCCTTATTTGCTGCCATATTTCCTAGAGTGGTTATAACTTCCTTTTCGTGGTTGTTCCTTGATGTTCATTTCTCCTTGAATGCTGTCGGCAACCAACTTATGGATTCTTCCACTCATCCTTTAATCCTTATCATCAGGTTAGTTATGATATAAGACATATTTGCAAATAAACATCCATCAAACTTAATTCAAGCATAAGAATGCACATTTGGATATTTATATGAAATACTGCATATTAGATATAATTTAGTCAAAAGATGACATAGTTTTTCTACCCCATAATTCATCAAAGGTTTATCAAACATAGGCTTATAAGTGTTAAAACAAGGATAAACAAAGTATCTTAAACATAACAAAATAAAGGCATTTTTTAGACTCATCATCTGCCCCCTGCTAAACTAATGCTTGTCCTCAAGCATTACACTTCTTTGTAAAAGATCTGAGCTCCCCAACTTCTGTCTTTCCCTTTCTGCTGCTCTTGAAGGTGTAATAGAATCCTCTGGTCTTTTCCCATACTTCTCGCCTGTGGTCTTCCTGCAACTTATCAAGTTTTTCAACATCAATATCATACAGGGGCCATAAAAGCATTGGAGGTTGCATGGTCAAAGGACACCATAGCTCTGGTGTTAGTTGCTTTCCCAATTCTAAATATTTTGGAACTCTATATAGTGCTGCTTCCAAATTAATAGGACTGTGCGGCTCTGATTTCTTGAGAGAATTAGGTAACTATGCCCATCTACTTCTTACTCCAATCATAGCCCTCTGGAATGCAAAGTAGGGAAAGTTTTCATATTCGACATACACTTTGGCTCTAGCAGCAAATACCTTCTTTCTAACTTCTGGATTACTCTTCCCATAGGTTAATGTAAACCAATCTCGAAGCATTTCTTCTGGTTGTTTACTTTCTGCCCTCAAGGGTAAAGGTTTTGTTCTCTCCTCGTCTCTGTAATTAACCAGTTGTCTGTCATAATTCGCCTCATTAGACATCCATGACATAAAAGCTTTCAAATGCACATCTCCTATATAGAGCAAAGGATTCCACTCAGTTTCTGCAAGAATGACAAAATTATGAATATACAACTCACATAATAGATTTTGTTGCCATGGTGGTAAGGTTTGATACAGCCCATAAAACTCTTGTGCGGTTTTGAATTTTGCATTTACATTTCTGAGGGTTAACATCAACTGAAAAAAAAGATATTGTTCTTCCAAACAAAAAGCATATACTTGAGGAGGTGGTCTGCAAGCAAGAGCTTGATCAACTAATTTAAGTGCATGTTCCATGCGCTGTTTCTGTCTTTCTAGCTGTTCTTTCAATTCTTCAATCTCCTCATTTTGTGATGTTATGATCTTGCTCATTCTTTTCTTCTCCTCTTTCCATAGTGCTTCAACAAATAAATGCTGTCCATATAATTGGAAAAGAAGTTTTTGCAAGGTGACGACACTATTATCCTCTTCATAATCCTTTTTCTTTTTCTGTTCCCACCATAGATGTTCTGCCAAACTATTGATCCATGTTGACTTATATGGGACTAAGGCAGTATTCGAATCATGACATTAAGGAACTACTTCATTCTCATGGCTTGAAACACCTGGTAAATCCATTAAGGTTTCATTAATTTCTTTCTCACATGCTACAGGAGGATTACCAGAAGCTTCTATCATCTCAGTGTGAAGGGGAGAATGGTCAAAAATTATCTACACAGGAGACTCTGGAGTAGGTGCTTTAGACAATATAGGATCTTTAAAAATCTGCCCTCTCATTCTAGGGCTTCTCCGCAAAGGAGTCTCTTCTTGTACTACTGTCTTTTGCCTACTTTTTTGTTTCGGTGTCACTGCTACAGGATTAGTTGCTGTAGGAACCTTCTTTGTTTTCTTCTATTGCTTAATTGTAGGACTAGGTTTTTGTTGAGCAATGGTTTCTTCTGGTGACTTTCATTTCCTTTTAGCTTTACTAGTAGTGGGTTTAGGGATGTCCTGTTCAGGTGGAGGCACGTTCTTTTGAATGGAAGCAAATTCTGGTTCAATCCCTTGTGCATTTTCTATTTCAGCTCCCTCAATATTTTGTTCTACAAGCTCACTACTGGAAACTACATTTTCCTCACCCTGCCATCCACTAAGGTCAACTTGGGGTTGTAGGGTTTTAAATTTCACAAAGTCATCCCATGTCAAAGGGGATACATCCCTAAGAGACCTTTCTATTAACAACTTAATCAAGACATGGTGAGTGACAGAATTATCTTTCCCTTTTTGAGTCTCTTCCGCACTAATACAAAGCATATTATACAAAAAATTTGGAAGATTCACAGCAATATTGTGCCTTATACAAATAAGCAACTTAAAATGGTGTGTATGTAAGTGAGAAAATCTGCTTTCACAAGTAAAATACCTGATGACATGCATTGCTAGCTCAGGGTATGGAGGCAACAAAGACAATCTCTTGCACCCTTGCTTTGTAACATCCAATTGATGGTCATGTGGGGTAGTGAACTGTGCCCTTGCTGACCTAGCGTCATGTGAGCTCGAATAATGCTCTCCAATAGAAGGTAACCCTGTTACTTCTGCAATTTGTTCTTCTATTGCAATTATTGTCAAACCCCACACAGAAGCTTCACCTTCATCAAATGTCCTGGTGAATTCTATAGCTGCTTCTTCATCATATGCTGTTAAATTTAAACAATAACCTAACCACCCACATGCATTGAATCTTCTTACTGCTTCTACGTCAGAGAGCAACAAAATGTGCTCAATCGACTCTCTTCTCTGTAAACCTCCTCCCATTTTTTGATACTTCTTTTGCTACTCCGTTTCTCTCTTCCTTTCTGAATGTAAACTTCAAGACTCTGTGTTATTTCTCAAACGCTTCATCGCTTTTTTTTGGGAACATTAATTTCCTTAACCAATTGTTATGTGCCATAATTAAACTTTAGGTAAAAGTAAATCATGAATTTGTGTGAAAATCATCCGAAAATATGGTTCAAATGCCAAAATTTTAAAAATGGGTCACATCATGGCTTAGCATGAAAAATTAAAAAAAATTCATTCAGAAAGTGGGAGTACAACACTTGACATGGCATACTTATGGCAAAAAGTTCTCATTAATAAAGGGCAATGCCAAGATTTTAGAAAATCATCATAGTTAATCAGGCATGTCATTGGATAGTATGACACTCCCCTACCCCCTGCTAATTTTACAAGTGTCCTCACTTGTCAGACTAGTATAGGTGAGGGACTGGAATACACTGTAATTATAGAGACTATGCAGTATTATATATAATTAACAAAATCTGCAAAGTTATAAATGAATAATAGTTTGAAAATGTTTATACCTTCCAAGTGGATTGTCACATGCTCCAAAAAAAAGTGGGAAAAATAATGTAAATGACAACATCCATCAGCATGTGCAGATTTGATTGAAAACACAAAAACTTAATTATGTAGAAAGTGAGTGGATGGAAGATTAAGAAATGGAGTGGGGTGGGTGGATGGAAGATTAAGATATGAATGGAAAGAAATATCATGAAAAGAAAATGGACTTTATGCGAACATAAAATTATTATTATGGACATGAAAATTAGAATTAATGTTGAAGAGGAGCAGGCAGAAGGTTTTCATCTTCTGCTGTAGGAAGAGATACTTGAGTTGTTGTTGGATCCAGTTGTTCGAACTGTTGCATGAATTCAGCTTTTGTTTGAGGTTGTTTGTAAAGTTTAAGTCGATGACCGTTGATCAACATTTTGAAAGGCACATCATCAATTGTGGTCAGTTGAACTGTTCCATTGTCAAAGACATGGATGATTTGATATGGTCCTAACCATCGCGTCTACAGCTTCCTTGGCATATCCTTAAAGCGGGAATCATACAATAATGCCCAGTCACCAGCTTTGAACTATTTTTTGAGGATATGAGAATCATGCCAGTGTTTTCTCTATTTTTGCACCAATTCAGTGTGTTCTAAAGTGGTCTTGCGCATTTCATCCAAAGAATTAAGATGCAGGAGGCATTCTCTTTGTACTGCAGGAAGATCAATATCTAAGGTCAAGGATGTTCTTAAAGTCTTGTGTTCAAATTCAATTGGAAGCATTGCCACTTTCTCATACAAAAGCTCAAATGGTGTGAATCCGATAGTGGTTATCCAAGTTGTTCTATAAGCCCAAACAGCTTCTTGTAACTGGCTGGTCCAATCTCGATGATGCAAATGGACTGTTTTAGTTAGAATATTTTTTAGCTCATGGTTGGTAACTTCTGCTTGTCTATTAGCTTGTGGATCATAAGGACTGGCTCTGCGATGCCTGATGTTATACTATTTCATCAACTCTAAAATCAGGTTGGAAGTAAACTGTGTGCCTTGATCAGTAACCAATTCTTTAGGAACTCCATAGCGTGTAAAAATCTCTTCATACAGGAATTCGACAACTTTTTCATCATGGGCATGCTTCATAGCCTTAACCTCAACCCATTTGGTTAGGTAGTCAGTACAAACTAGAATATAAGACTTTCCATTGGATGAAGGATCAATAGGACGGATGAAGTCCATTTCCCATTTGTCAAATGATGTTAACACCACTTGAGGATTCAGAGGCATTTCATCTGTTTTGGTTGGGCGACCCATTCTTTGGCATTGGTCACACTTCCTTGCATAATTGATTGCATCTTTATGAAGGGTAGGCCAATAGTAACCAGTAGCTAAGATTTTGAAAGCTGTTCTTTTGGCTGCAAAATGTCCTCCGCAGGGCTTATTATGACATGCATGCAAAATATCATATGTCTCATCTAAGCTTACACATCTGCGCATAACTTGATCAGGTCCAGTATAGAACATAAAATTGTCTATCCATGAGAAATGGAAGCTTTTCTGTATGAGCAGCTTTCTCTCCTTATACGAAAAATGCGCTGGTGTCTTATTAGCTGCAATGTAGTTAGCAATATCTGCATACCATGGAACTTTAACAACAATATGAAACAAATGTTCATCTAGAAATGCATCATCTACCAGAGTAGTATCAGTATCATGATGATTGATTCTTAACAAATAATCAGCTACAACATTTATTTTTCCAGGCTTATCCACTATGGTTATGTCAAATTCTTGTAGCAATAGTAACCATCTTGCTAACCTACCAGTTATAGCAGGTTTGTTCATGAGATATTTGATTGCTGCATGATCAGTATGAACATAGATAGGATAACCTATGATGTAATGCCAAAATTTATTTAGAGCATAGACTATTGCTAACAATTCTTTTTCAGTCATTGTGTAATTCAATTCTAGGCCATGACGACTCTTACTGATATAATAAATGGCATTCTCAAGATTTGAGTGTTTCTGTGCTAAAACTGCACCTATGGCATAATCAGAAGCATCTGTATATATGTGAAAAGGTAGGTTCCAATCAGGGCCTTGTAAAATTGGGGCTGTGGTCAAAAGTTGCTTAAGCTGCAAGAAAGCTTTATCACACTTAGGTGTCCAATCGAATTCAACTTCTTTGGTGAGCAACTTGTACAAGGGACCGGCTATTTTACTGAAGTCTTTTATAAAATGCCTGTAATATCCAACATGTCCCAAAAAAGATCTGATATCTTTTAATTTAGTGGGTATGGGTAATGTTTGAATTACCTCAATTTTAGCTGGGTCTACTTGTATACTTGCAGTAGATATGGAATGACCGAGTACCACACCCTCTTGCATGAGCATGAAACACTTTTCACTATGTAGTGCCAAATTATGTTCTTGACATCTTACCAAAACTTTTTCAAGATTTATCATTGCTTCTTCAAAAGTAACTCCAAATGTTGTAAAGTCATCCATATAGATTTCCATACAATCATGTGATATATCAGCAAAAATACTAATTACAGCCCGTTGAAACATTGCAGGAGCGTTACAAAGACCATATGGTAAAATAGAGTATGCAAAAGTACCCCATGGACAGGTAAATGTAGTTGTTTCTTGGTCTTCAGGAGCAATACTGATTTGATTATAGCCACTGTATCCATCTAAAAAGGAGAAGTACTTCTTTCCAGCTAGTGTATCCAAAACTTGATCTATGAAGGGTAAAGGAAAATGATCTTTTTTAGTAGCCTTATTAAACTCCCTATAATCTACACAAATTCTCCATTTTCCTCCTTTCTTAGGTACTATAACCAGTGGTGATACCCATTTACTATCAAATATAGGATAGATAAAGCCAACATCAAGCAGTTTTTGCAACTCTGTTTTGACTATTTCTCTGAGGCTTGGATTTATCCTCCTCTGAGGTTGACGAAGTGGTAGACAACTTTCATTAATGTATATCCTATGGGTACACAGTGTAGGGCTTAATCCTTTCATATCACCATAATCCCAAGCAAAAGTCTTCTCATGCTTCTGAAGAAATTCTTTTAATTGTTCCATCTGTACAGATGTCAATTCGGGGTTAACATGCAGTTTATGGCCTTTACTCAGTTCAACAGGAATAGTGGATTCTACCATAGCAATTTTAGAGATTGGGCTTCCTTCTAATTCACAAGGAAGTAGTGAACAAAGATTTTCAGGTTCCTTAAGTGAAGTACAACTTGTATCACACTCCTCATATGTAATCAATTCTAATATAGAGCTTTCAGACACATCTTTTCCTACCACACAAGTGTTGGTAAGGATGCTCTGGATTATTGAATCTTCTTCTTGCAACTTTAGAAAAGATTGCCTATGTAACATCATAAGTTGTACTATAGAATTTATCTCTTTTTCATCTCCTAAATATGGCCAAAAAGATGTACTCAAATCTGGTAATGGTTGTGCAGGAGGATATAGATCAAATTGCTTGGTTGCTTGGCCATTTGATATGGTCATATTCCCTAATCTGCAATTTATGTTTGCATCAACTGTGGCCAACCATGGTCTACCTAGAATGAAAGGATAGCCAAATAGGTTTACTTTAGGGGACAAAATCTTGAAGTCCACAGGATATTCTAGGGAATCTAAGGTCACAACAATATTTTCTATCATTCCATCAGGAATGACAGTGGAACTATCTACAAGCTACATAATAGTTGGTGTGGGCCTTAATCCTTCTATTTGTAACTTCTTCATGGTTTCTTTAGTCATCACATTTATAGCAGCTCTCAAATCTATTAAGGCATTTTTAACAAATTGACCATTTATACTGACACTTACTACTGAACTCCCTGGGTCAGAATATTTTGGTGAAATCACTCTTCCTAACATGATATCAGCTAAGTGTCCAACAACATGAACCATGGTAGGATCCTTCTTCTTCCTTCTAGGTTTCTTTAGACAAGCTTCCCTTATAGCTTTTCCATAAGCAGGAATGTCCTTAATAGGTTGAAACAAAGGTATTTGGACATGCATATTCTTCAACTGATTAACAATGTCAAAGGGTTGTTCCTTGCTTTGTTCAGGTTCCTTTTGTATTAGTTGGTCTGGAAAAGGAGACTCTACTGCTGGTTGAACTGGTATTGGTATGGTAACATTAGTTGGGTCAACAGGTTCATCAACCAAAGGTTTTGATGCTGCAGGAGAGTCTGATACTTCAGTTATAAGAGGTGGCTTTGGTGCTGGTAAGGTCGTTCCAGATCTCAAGTGTATATCTGCAACATCTAGGGCATAAATAGAGTACTGTTGGGTATTAGCACTATACATAGGCTATTGTGGTTGACTATTTGGATTTGGTTGAGGCTGTGTAGGTAGCTGTGTTTGCTTTTGAGGTCCACTATTTGCAGGTGGTGGCATTAAAGCAGGTTGTTGAGCTGGAGGGGGTAATTGTGGAGCACCATTATTTTGGTTAGGCCATTATTGAGATCCCTTCCATTGGTTTGGAGATTTCCAATTCCATTGGGGTGGTTGCCATTGGTTCTGCTGGTTCTGGGGCCATTGGTTATTCTGCTGGTTAGGCCAAGGTTGTTGGGAATTTTGAGACCATTGAGACTGTTGTGGGTTATTTTGCCCAGCATTATTCCAATTGGGTTGGTTTTGTGGAGGACCTTGGGTATTGCGGTTTTGCCATTGATTACCATATGAATTTGAATTTTGCAAGGGGTCTTGAGGCATACCTTGACGTTGAGCAACAAAGAATACTTGCTCATCATCCCCATCTATCTTTACATATCCAGTTGGAAGATGCTGGTTCTCCATGCTTGCAACCAATTTACAATGGAAATCCTTCTTTTGCTTTCGACAATGAGGACAGTACTCAGCTAGTTGTAACTCAGTCTCTACTTGCTTCTTCTTTGCAGTCATTATATCCAACTGTGTAGCGATATCATTAATGATGTCTTGTTTGAAATTTGACAACAAATTGGATATTTCAAGTTTTGAAATGCCTTGACTAATTCCTTTTGTAACCGTAGAACGGAGTCCTCGACCTTTCTTCATGGTTGACCTTGAGTAGTTCTAACATATCTTTTTGAGGTCATCCCATTGAGCTTGATATACATCTCCACCGACCATCAGGTCCAATGCTTCCAAACAGTCTTCATTCACTCCTCTTAGAAAGACTAGTTTTTGGGAATCTTCAGACAATGTGTGCTGAGGATTCTTTTGTAGTGTATATAAAAATCGATAAACATAGTCTTCTAATGTCTCTTCCTCCTTCTGTGATATCCTAAAGATATCATCTCCTCTTGTACCAGATGCTTTGCAATATTCTTTATATTTTTCCAAAAACAAGGCTTGCATTTCATCCCAATTCACAGCTGCATTGGCTCCTAAGCCCATGAACCATCGTAAAGCTGATTCTTTCAATGTGGGTGGAAATAATTTAAGCTTATGGGCATTAGTTTTGTATTTGAAACTACGACAAAGGATGTCGAACTCAAATAAGAAGGTATCAGGGTCTTCAGTTGCAAGGCCATAGAACTTCGGAAGAGCAGTGGGAGGTATATTCTTGAGAGTGGCATTGGTTATGAGACTTGGAAGTGGAAATGGAAAAGTGGGTTGTGCCATGACTGGTGGGACTGGATTATGAGGTTGCTGCTGAAAAGGAATGTTAGGCACTGGATGATTAACAACTGGTGGATTCAAGGTAGTGTTATTAAGAAGACTGGTCACTATTTCTGTGAAAGGTTGGAGACCAGATATATCTAGGGATTCAGCTCTTGATGATGATACTGTGGGGAAAATAGGACTTGCGTCTTCAAAGGACAACTCAACTTCTTCTTCAACTTCTTCATTCAAATTAACAGATCCTTGTGGAAGAAATTTTCCATATTCATCTCGTCGTCTTCCTCTTCGATGCATGCAACTAAAATTTTCACACTGGTAAAAAGAACTTAATCAAAAAACTATGACTCAAAAAATGCTCCTAGCTTGACACCATCCCCGACAACGGCGCCAAAAAATGAACCGCCTCACAATAGGTGTTCCATAGTCATGCGCTAGGCCTAGCTTAGGAATAATCTATTCAAGCTAAGGACTACTTTTCCCCTACCATAAGGTGCATTTAGATTGTCAACCCAAGGATGTATACTTGAAATGGTTGGCACAGTATGTGCACTAGGTACCTTGATGAGTCATTATGCTTGTGCTACAGGAAAGTAAAAATGCAAAGGAAGGAAACTGCACTATTGTTGTGGAAAGGAAAATACTGAATCTATGAATGTTGAAAACACAATGACAAGATAACAGAGATTCCATCTTGACTCATCCACTAGACTGTTCTCGCAGATGCTGTAGGAACGTTCATGAAGTGTGATGCTACAGGAAGGAATTAACTAGCTACGTCTTACTTAAAATACTGCTAATGCTAGTAAAATGAATCTATTCTATCCTAATCTAATCCACCTTCCAAGTGGGCCCCCTTGGTTGGCTTCTCTAATCTACCAATGCAGGATAGAAGCTAAAGAGAACTAATTCATTTCATTAATCAGTCATTACATGATTCAGAATTGTAAAACACAACTGCAACAAACTGTGAATCGGTGTTCTCTCTTACTTGATAAAACTTATCAAAAACCAAAACTTCACACACAAGAGTCGATCCTGACATATATAGGGAATCTACTCTTTATTACATAACAAAAAAGTAACTGTCCTAAGTTAAGTCTGTAGGAGAGAATATAGGAGAATAACTGAAAGTGGAAAGGAAGGATAACGAAATTGAGGAGGGAGCAATGAAGTCTCAACATCCGCTTGTTACAACGTAAATGCAGAGAAGGCAATGGTTCGTAAAAGCTCCTCCTTATTCACTGCCATGTTTCCTAGAGTGGTTATAACTTCCTTTTCGCGATTGTTCCTTGATGCTTGTTTCTCCTTGAATGTTGTCGGCAACCAACTTCTGGATTCTTCCACTCATCCTTTAATCCTTATCATCAGGTTAGTCATGATATAAGACATATTTGCAAATAAACATCCATCAAACTAAATTCAAGCATAAGAACGCACATTTGGATATTTATATGAAATACTGCATATTAGATATAATTTAGGTAAAAGATGACATAGTTTTTCTACCCCATAAATCATCAAAGGTTTATCAAACATAGGCTTATAAGTGTTAAAACAAGGATAAACAGAGTATCACAAAGTATCTTAAACATAACAAAATAAAGGCATTTTTTAGACTCATCAGAAAGATAAACTACAATGCACCTTCATGGGTCTAAGTTCTCAGTGTTGATGTCAAGTGGAGATGTGGAGATTAACCATGTTCACAACTTCACGCAGTTGAGAAAGTGGTCTAAGTCGATAGTCGCAATGTAGTGAGAAGATTTTATAATGCAAAGCCTTTATTCACACTAGGTCTTGTGACCTAAAGGCATAAGGTTAACAAAGGGTTATGAATTAACAAAAAAGGTAATGCAATAGTTGTTTGCTACTTTGCCAAGTGTTTTGAAGGAAATAAAGAAAGAGAGGTGTGATGTGACAATCAATTATAAAGATGATTAGTGCTAGATCTCTGCCTTAGTGATTTCCTTTTGTTATAACCGTTCTGACTTGGCAATGAGGGAATGACTTGAATTTTTCTATTTTATGGAGCTAAAGGTCTTGTAGAAAACATGAGTAATGAGGTGGAGATAAGGTCTACACAACATTGTGACATGAAAAATATGTCATTATGAAAGACTTGTGATGTTGTGAAAAGCTAATGTTGCTAAGTCTTTGCAACACTATCATGGCTTGAGCTATTAAGTTATTGATAACTGGTGAGAAGTAGAGATAGGGAAGAAAAGTGGTTGCTGCTACATTATTGCTCTTAAAAAGCTGTAGGCACATTATGAAAGGGGTATTTTCCTGGGAGTTGGCACAATTATGAATAGTAGTATAAATGGTGTAAAGTTTAAAAGCAAGTGTTTTTTTGGAAATTTGAAAGATTTCATGCATGACACCTTCAATGCCATTAATGTCATTCTTAACTCACATAAGCCCTTAAATCCATTAATGTCATTCTTAACTCACATAAGCCATTAAAGAGTTGATGTAACGAAGTTTTTGTCACCAGTCTCAATGAAGTTGATATTGCAAACAAGAGAATTGTGTAGAGAGCTTGCTAAAATATTTGAATTACATAAAATGGCACAAGAGGAGGGGAAATTAATTGCTCAAGTAGAAGTTGAGGAGGTTCTTACTAGTGGTGTGCAAGGAAAGATGAAAAGCCCTAGTCCATTTATAGATGAATGAGTGTATTTCTTGTCGGGTTCCTCGAATGCATAGTCTACAAATTCTCATGTCTTAAAGAATCCATACAATATTTACAAAGATGTAGTAGTGCCTAAAATAAATGGAAATTAATTATTTTGGTTCTTCTACAATAATAGGGTGTGTAAAACTCCAATTTCAAATCCTTGGAATAAGAATTTGGGTATGCTAATTGCCAGAGGTTTTTGTTGATGTAGACCTATTAAAAGTTTTAATCAAAGCATATAATCTAGTGAGCCACACATTTCATAAGAAGGATAGAAGTCTATTGTGCACATTGGACAAGGAGACTTTGATAGAGGTTTTTGATTTAGGAGGACCCATGGCTTGTATTATTGAGTTAGAGAAACTTGAAGAAACTTTCAAGACATAAAAGAGTTGTCTCATTGGGAGGGTCATGAGGAAACATATCCCTGTGTCAAAGAAGGAGAAGGGTGAAATTGCAAAGAAGGTAGGGGATTTTATGCCCCTTGAATACTTCAGAAGATATCTCTAATACACTATCTTTAATCCGAACAAAATAATGGGATTGGATGGGACCATGAATACTCCTAGTTCTTTGTATATAATGGCATCAGTTATATAAGATCAACATACAAACTTTGGATATGATTTTTTCACTCACATAATCAATGTTATCCACAATGAAATTATTGCTGCACAATACAGAGAACTGAAGAATTTCAAGTTTCACCGATATTCATTGTTGATGCATACGATCCTGTAGAAGAATGTGAAGTATATAAACCCAAGTTTAATTCAAGAAATAGAGAAAATGAGAGAAAATTTACCTATGTAACATTGGACAAGGGTATGACAATTTTTCTTACCCTTATGCAAATTCTCTTGCTTTTTAAAATGATTTTGTGTATCCTATTTTGAACATGTTAGGTAATGTAACTGAGAGGGTCCCAAGGGTTGTTAGAAAATTGTTTAAACCATCTAGCTTTTATGATGAGGATAGAAAACTAGGACATGATTGGGGAAACATTTTTATATTTGAAAATTGTTCTATAATAAGGGTTTATGGATGCCTGTAACCACCTCATCTTCTGCCAAAATATGTCCTTGAAAGATTGGAAACTATTTAGTTTTTCTGGCAACTAATTTTGATGAGCAAGGAATACTTAGGGCCCGCTATCTAAAAGGGGGCTTTTGCTTGTATAAATTTCAAAGTAGGAGATTTAAATATAGGAAAATATGTAGTTGAAGAACTCAATGCATTCATTAGAGAGTTTAAGTTTCAATTGGACCTGCAAGGACATATGATCCTAATGATGTTGTTAGGACAACCTTGAGATAGATTAGGGGATACAATTTTCCCCTAAGTGAACACATATGGGAAGAGGATGCCATTACTGATTATTTGGAAACATACTTATGCATGAATAAAACTATAAAATGGAGAGAAATAATGGCAATTGAAGAAGAGATGAAAATGATTGACCCTTTATTCAATGGTTTTTATCATGAAGAAAGATATTTGGATATGTATAATAAATGCCTTTAGAATTTTCAAGAAATAATAGCTCAAGTACCTCCAAAAGTGAGAGATAGATTGGAGTGTGAGTCTCCTGAGCAGGTGATTATACTAGAGGTTGATGAGGAAGAGGAGCAACCATAAATGATGTAATGGAAAGTCTTTCTCCTTAACCCTAGCTTCTCCTAGGGTCTACTCTAGGCCTCTTCTCTAGCCTTCTAGGGTTCCTGCACTAACCCTAACTTAGGAGGATCACACTCCTAAGCCCTTCCTCTTTCAACTTGTCCACACCAATGTAAAACTTAACATCAACCAATTAGTACTCCTTAGATGTCTCATTGGCTCATCTACATCAAGCACCCACACATGGTCACAAACCACTCAAAATGGAGAGAGAGGATTTTCCCTAGGGTTTTGAGTCCATTCCAATTATCATCCACTAAAAATCCATTGAAGTCTTTATCAATTTCAAGAAATTGCTCCAATTTAGGCCTAAAAGGGCTACATGAAATTAGGCCTCCAAACTCACCTTTTGACACATAACTCAAGAAAAGGTTTAATGAGGTGGAAAACTAACTTCATATCCTAATACCCTTTTGGAAGACCATTGAGATTCACCTAATATCACTTCCCCAACCCGTCTATACAATGAGATGCTGATTTTAAGCCTACAATTAAGGGTTTCCAAATTTGTTAACAAGTTTCATAAGGGTTTGATCAAATCCTTATCTAGGCATGTCACCAAGAGGTACCCTTTGGCATAGGACTTCTCCACTCTCATGTCCTTCTCTCCATCCACTTAGATTGAAGAATTCATTGCACTCAATCCCATCAAATTCTATTTCAAACTATGTGATCCCTAACCATGCTCATTTGGCTTGCCTAGGGCATCATTGTGAAAAGGCCAAACAAGCTTTCCAGGGACCAACTCTCTACATTTGTAGTTTTTTAGGCACTCCCTTCTAAAACCTAGATTTTCTCAAGTGTACCATGACATAGTCATCTATTGCAAAGTAAACATCTCTTCTCTTCTCATCCACTTTAGCCTTCAACCTTTGTGTGGACTCTTGTACAGTCTTCTTTACTTGTTCTTGAATCTCCTTCATGGTCTGAGTGAAGTCTTTAGCCTAACCACACATGTATTCCATAGCTCCAGGGTCTCTAAGTTCACACACATCCCTTGGATGCATCCCATAAACAATCTCAAATGGGCTTCTACCTATTGTCCTATTCACATTATCATTATATGCATACTCTGTGCGAGGAATAATCACATCCCATGTCTAACCATATTCCTTAGTTAGGAACCTTAACAACTTACCAAATGTCCTATTGACCACCTCAGTTTGACCATCAGTCTAAGGATGGTATGCTAATCCAAAAGATAGGTTAGTTCCCGACCTACTCCACAAGGATTTCCAAAAATGGCTCATAAACTTGACATCCCTATTTGACACAATGCGTAGGGGTAGTCCATGAATCCTCACAATCTCCTTAAAGAACAAATGTGTTATATGGCTAGCATGATGGGTAGTCTTACACGGTATGAAGTGACCCATATTGCTAAATATGTCCACTACTACATAAATGCTATCATATCCCTATTTTGTCTTAGGTAACCCCACAATGAAGTCTATGCTAACACACTCCCATGGCCTATTAAGGTCTAGTAAAGGTTGGTGCAAACCTACATTACTAGCTCCTCCTTTTGCCTTCATGCACAACGCATTGTTCCACATTTTTTGTCACATCACTTGACAACTTTGGGCAATGGTAGAACCTTTGAACTAGCTCTAAGGTCTTTTTGATGCCAAAATATCCACTTAGGCTTCCATTATTTTTTTATTGGTAAGGTTCTCCCTAATATAACCCTTAGGAGCACATAACTAGTTCCCCTTGAACAATAGTCCACTTTGTAAAGTATATTCAACAAAAGAACTATGAAAGTGATTCTAAAATTAAGATCATAACTTGTAGGCTTCATCAAAGTATTCATCATCCTTGTATAGGTCTTCAAACTCTCTATACCAATGCTATGGAGTTACACTTCTTGAATGGTTAGCATCCTTCTGTTTAATTCATCTGCAACCTTATTCATCTACCCCTTCTTGTGCTTGATAGTGAATGTGAATGCTTGAAGATATTCCATCCACTTCAAATGTTTATTGCTTAAATTTTCTTGGGTATTAATGTAACTAAGGGCTTGGTTGTTAGTAAATACCACAAGCTCCTTGGGTAGAAGGCAATGCCTCCATTTCTTAAGAGATTGGAATAGAGCATACAACTCCAAGTCATATGAAGAATAATTCTTCTTGGCTTCATTTAGCTTCTCATTGAAGAAGGCTACTGGTCTACCTTCTTGACTCAACACCCCCCCCTACTACCGTCCCACTTGCATCACATTATAGGGTAAACCGTTTCTCAAAACTAGGCAATTTTAGGATAGGTTGTGTGGCTACTTGTTCTTTCAACTTTTTCAAATGCATTTCCTACTTTAGGAATTCACCTAAACTTGGTCTTCACTCCACCCTTAATGGTATCTAGTGATGGTGCAAAAATACCATTGAAATTCCTATAAAATTGAGCTAACACATGGAAACTTCTTACCTCTATTGTTGTGGTAGATGGTGACCAGTTTAAGATAGCTATAATCTTGTCTTGGTACATCTTCAAAGACCCTTTGGATACCACAAATCCTAGGTACACAAGCTCTTTCTTCATAAATTCATACTTTTCCAAGTTGATTGCCAATTTCTCCTCAGACATCTTTCTTAGCACCAACTCCACATGTTCTAGGTGTTCTTCTCTTGTCTTTTTGGAGATAAGTATATCATCAAGATATACCACCTCAAACCTTCCAGTGTAGTTATCCTTCAATACCTCATTCATAAGTCTAATGAATGTGCTAGGAGCATTTGAGAGCCCAAATGGCATCAAGAGTTACTCATACAATCCATCTGTATTTTTAAAAGTTATCTTCCACTCATCACCTTCCTTTATCCTTATTTGATGGTAACTAGTCTTGAGGTCCAACTTTGTGAATTATTGAGCTTCTCAAAGACAATCCATCAAGTCTTCAATTCTAGGTATGGAAAACCTATACCTTATTATGATTCTATTGATGGACTTTGAGTCTATACAAGTCCTCCATTTTCCTCCTTTCTTGGATGCCAAAACTACTAACATTGCACAAGGACTGATGCTCTTCTTTATCAGACCCTAATCTAGGAGTTCTTGCACTTGCCTAGCTACCTCTATATAGTGATTTGGGGTAAGCTTATAGGCTGTCTAATTTGGCAATGAAGCACCAAGTATAAATTCAATCTCATGACTTATCACTCTCGTGGGAGGTAAAGTTGTAGGTGTCCCATCACTCACAATGTCCTTATACTTTTCAAGCATCTCTTGAATTTCAGCAAGTAAGGGTTCTTGTTTTCTCTTTTCTTCTTCCTTAGGCATAAGAAAAATTTCATATACTTTACTATCCTCATGTCTAAGGGCATTGATGAACTCCTTCCCATTACTCAACAACACACCAGTAATTTTAGACTATGATTCATCCTCCTCCAACAAGGACTGAATCTTGAAAGTTCTTCCATCTTTCTTGAAAGAGATAGAATTCTCCTTCCCATCATAGAAAACACCTTTTTAATATTTCCAGGGTTTTCCCAATAGCATCTGTCATGCATCCATAAGCAATATGTCACAAAGCAATTTATCCTTTTATCTTGCAATTGAAATCATTCGCCAACACACTTTGCCCTTTGTTCAACCATGTAATCTTGTAAGGGTTAACATGAGGTACCTTTACTAACTTGATATTTTCCACTACTTCCTCTAATATGATGTTTTCTATGGAACTTGAATCTATAATTACTTTGCACACCTTGCCCAAAATCTTGCACCTAATTCTAAATAAGGCTCTTCTATGCTTGGGTTCATCTTTGGCTAGTTGTCTAATAAATATTCTCTTGAACATTAAGTCCTCCCCCTTCTTTGACTCAATGTGATCTAGCTTAGATATCTTATAACTCATAGTGTCCTCATGAGCATAGGCAACCCTTTTATCACCACTTGAAGAAGTAGGCTTAGCGGGACAACTATAGGCAAGGTGGCCAATTGAACACAAGTATACCGCTTCATATTTGCAAAATATGAGTTGCTCCTACCTATACCTCTTCCTCTATTTGAGCTTCTTTAATTTCCTCTTTGTCTTGAATAACCTCCTCTTGGAGTAGTGTCATTACCGTACCCTGCTAGTTTAGACTCACCTTGGCTTCTCTGATCATTGTCTATACCTTGGTATCCACCTGAATGCCCTCTTTGTTCTCTTCCTCTACATCTACATTTAAAATTTGAATCTACCTTCTTCCTATTATTTTCTTCCACCTTAAGTACCAGTTGATGACACTTTTGAATAATTGTAGGGGTCCATAGGCTTAGCTCCTCTTGGATGCTCCACTTGAGTCCACCCAAGTATCTTCCTACCTTAACAGGTTCCTCTTCTTTAATCTTGGACCTAAGGCATAGTTTTTGAAATTCCTTTTTGTAAGAGGCTATATACAAGTCTTTTAGCTTTAGGACTTGCCTCTTTCTATGCAACTATACCTCATAATCTTCTAGTAGATAGTTCTTTTTCACTTTTCTCACCATGACATTCCAGTTAGCTATAGGCTTCTTGCGCATACTGACCCTTTCATCCTGCAAGTATTTCCACCATGTCAATGCTGATCCTTTTAGTCTTGATTTAGAAACCTTCACCTTTTGTGCCTCTGTGATACCTTTACATTCAAAATGATTCTCCATCCCCTCAATCCAATCCATCATCGTATCAGTGTCCATCTTTCCATTAAACAATGTAATTCCTTCTAGGGATTTTCCTCCTAGTGCTTTGATGACCTTCAAGAATGGCTCTTCATTCAATGGAGGGTCTAGTTTAGGTATGATATCCTCTTCATTGATCTTTGCCTTTCCTTTTTCACTACTTCCACCTTCTTCATCTTTATTCTTGGTTGCTTCAACAACTTCTTCAAGCTTAGTCTTCATTTCTTTTAGGGATTCTTCAAGGATTTTATTCTTCTCCTTTTGGTCACCCATCTCTTTGGCTAACTCTACATTAGTCACCATATTTGTTTCACCTACTGACTCTTCTATAGTCTTAAACATCTATCCACAATCCCAAATCTTTTGGGGCTCTAATACAACTTTGATATAATGACAAGTGTTTCTCCTTAACCCTAGCTTCTCCAAGGGTATAATCTAGGCCTCTTCTCTAGCCTCTCAGGGTTCTTGCACTAACCCTAACTTAGGAGGATCACATTCCTAAGCATTTCCTCTTTCAACTTATCCACACCAATGTAAAACCTAACATCAACTAATCACCACTCCTTAGATGCCTCAGTAGCTCATCTACATCATGCACCCACATATGGTCACAAACCCTTCAACATGAAGAGATGATTTTTCCTAGGGTTTTGAGTCCATTCCAGTAATCATGCACCAAAAATCCATTGGAGTATCTATCAATTTCAAGAAATTGCTCCAATTTAGGCCTCGAAGGGCTACAAGGAACTAGGCCTCCAAACTCATCTTTTGGCACATAACTTAGAAAAAGGCTTAATGCGGTGGAAAAATAACTTCATATCCTAATACTCTTTTGGAGGACCTTTGAGATTCATAAGGTCTCACTTCCCCAACCTATTTTTATAGTGAGATGCTGATTTTAAGCCTAAAATTAAGGGTTTGCAAATTTGTTGACAAGTTTCGTAAGGGTTTGATCAAATCCTTATCTATGCATGTCACCAAGAGGTCCCATTTGGAATAAGACTTCTCCAGTCTCATGTCCTTCTCTCCATCCACTTAGACTGAAGCATTCATTGCACTCAATCCCATTAAATGCTATTTCAAACTCTGTGTTCCTTAACCATGCTCATTTGAATTTACTAGGGCATCACTACAAAAAGGCCAAACATGATTTCCACGGCCCAAGCTCTTGAATGATTATAGTACAAGGAGTCACCTCACACATTCCAAGATACTATATGGATTCCATGATAGAAAGGTGAGTTATGATCCCATTTTCACAAACTACCTAGTTTAGGACATAAAAAATGCATAGACCAAAATATTTACAAAAAGGAAATGAAATGGATTCTACAACCTATCTAATCACACATAGAACTAGTTAAAAACATCTAACAACACATGAAAAAGGTAAAATATAGAAATCAATCCATCCAATAGGTCCTCAAGAAGCAAAAATGCCATATCGTGGTAAAATTAACACTGAAATATACTTGCTCATTACACAAAATTCTTTCACAATGCCATCCAACCTTTGTTATAGGTTGAGGGAGGCCTTATATAGCTCTATTACAGATAATACAACCAATTAGAGGTGGTTACACAAACATTTGATCAAATTTTCTTTTTTTGCAATAAAAGTTGTCATGACAACTTTTGCAATTTTGCACAATTGTCAAGTAAGTTTACAATTTTTATCCTGGTTAGACCAAAATTTTTCCAAACCACATGAAACTATACCAAGTTCTTAGATATGTCACTTATGATATGAAAATATCATTCCACCCATTAGTTGACTAATCTAGCCCTCTAAATGCACAATTTCCATTCTTAGCAATAATGACAAAAATTTGAGCATCACTTAGCAACTTTGGATGACTAGATAGTAATGAGGACCCAATTAGACCTCCTAATAGCTAAGTCCTACTCTAGGAATCTCCATCCCCCTTTATTTCACTAGTGGCTTGGCTAAGGTGACTACAAGCAAAAAATCAACTAGGAACCCTAGGTTGCTAGATAACCTTACCTAGGTGCTCCTACACGAAGAAAGCTCAACATGGGCCCACAGAGGAAAAAATAAATAGAAATTGATCGAGATACCACATAAGATTATGGAAAAGGCTCTCCAAATCATGCCAAGAAGAAGCAAATACTTTGATGATTTAAGGCATACATTCTTGATGAGGTAAGCCATTAAAAGTGAGAGGGTCCCTAACAAGACTGAGATCGAGGCCAAGATGATTGATAAAAAAATCATACAAGCTAAGGAATTTCTACATCATGATGATTTTATCACAATTGAAGAGTTCAAAAATTTTCTTTTTATATTGAAGCAAAAAAAATTGACTTTGCAATTACAATTAGGAGATTTAGAAGAAAAGATGGCTAAACTGGTGGAAAAATTAAAAGAATATGATCCTGATAGCAAAACTCTCACTGTGGAAGAAGCTAGAGAATTAGTGAGAAGAAGTGGAATGATATTGTTCCCTAGTTGGGAAATTAGTTCATCTTTCATGTTTGACCAGATTAGGAGACAAGAAATATCTATATCTTTTGAAGATATCAATCTAACTAGAGAGTCAAAGGGATCTGGATTTAACATTGATTCAAAAATAATGGAAATATGGAGTATTGTTCCAGAATCTAACAAACCAACATTGATGGAAATCAAATATTTGCCACAAGGGAATGTAATTTTTTGGATTGTCCATTCCATTTCTGGAGATCATATATATAATATGATGAATATAGTGTCACTTATGGGGAAAAGTAGAATAGATTTTCTAGAAGAGCAACTATATCATGCCTATGGAAAATATATAGAAACCAGAAAATAGTATGAGGAGGAAATGAAGAAGACATATGTATTGAAATAGAGAAATACTACTCTAGAAAATGATGTAAAAATACTGAAGGTTGTTAGTAGACCTATTATAGAGGTAAATGATAAAGAGATACAAATGAAAGGAGATGTGTCAAACATGGGTGGAGCAACAAATCAACCAATGTATATGGATGTGGATGAAGAAGAAACATATAAGAAAGTGGAAATAAGGACAATGGAAAAAATTCTTTCCCACAAGATAGGTGTCTTGAAACAAATTTCATAGAATATCCATAGTAGTTACATCTCACTACAAGGTGTTGAATACCAATGTTTTGAGGCACTATCATTGCTTTCCCCCCAATTCACTAAATGGGGTCCATACATGTAATTCTTTGATAATTTTTTAAATTTTAACCCATAAGATAGAATTGCCAAAAGAAATTATTATTCCAACTAGAAAACAAATTAATAAGGTTAAGGAGTTGGATGGTTTTTTTTCTGGAAAGATACAAATAATCCAAAATAAGATGAAAACCATTACTAAAGGTACACCTGGCTTTGTGCCAAAAATTGTTGATGATGAAGGTAACTTGAAAGAATGGTAGGAGCAGTTCACATCTTTTAAGGATATTGTGAAGCACGAGAGGTTTATTACTTATTGTAATGATGAAACTAATGTGACAAAAATATATGACATGATTGATATCCTATACAAAATTGAAATGGACATGAATAAAACTCTTGTATAAGTTATAGCTACAATGGATTAAAAATGGAACAAATGCTTGAATGAGCTGAACATTGTTAGAGGAGCCACCTGGCCAGACATCAAAACTGACATTACCATATGGGAGGTTTATAGTTGATATTAAGGCATTTCCATATGGAGATAGCGATTGAATGGGCTGAAGGAAGTTGCATTAACAAATAGAGGAAGGAAAATAATTCAACGAGATAATTTATCTTTACGGTTCACCTACTATGGGTATTCTCACACTGTAAATAGAGAGTTGATCATGAACAACTATAGTGACGGTTGTCAAAGTTTTGACTATCTCCAGATTCTTCTTTCTATTATATTTTATGAAACAACATTTTCACATGTGTAAGTCCTTTCTAGCTTGAAGCTTGTTGCAATCCTTCTTCTATAAAAGGATTCCCAAGGCTTGGAAAAGGGATCTAAGTTCTTATTATTGTGATGATACATATCAATTTTGAGTCGGTCCTAGGTTTTGTGTTAAGTATTTGATGTATTTATCTTTGTTTTATTTAGAAGTTTGGAGATAATGGAAGTCAGGTTTAATCTTACATCTCTATCATAAGTATTATATCAAAATTATGTAGTATTTTTAAATAAGTTAATACAAGAAAGTGATGCAGGGCATTTGTGTCTCATAATTCGATCTCCAATTTTATGCTTTTGTGGTTTTGAGAATGAATGAACAAGTTTCACTTTATTCAAATGTAATTTTATGAGTTGTACATCATTTCAAAGTTTTTTTTAATCCAAAGAACTAAGTAAATGCTTCCATAGAATGATAGGGTCATTTAGGGTATGAAAGGGATATGATAAGTATAAGATATGAAGATTAACAATTGACAAATTTAATTGTAAGTCAATTAAATAGATCTAAATGATAACTGATATGACTATATTTTTACAATGGATTAAGGCACTAGTCTTTAGGTTAAAAAAATTAAGAAAAATCAATATTGTCTTAGTGTGAACACCTTTTAATAAATAAAATTATTAAAGCATTACTACCATAATGGAGTGTAAAGTTGGTCATTACTTGTTGCATGAATCTGTCAAGTTCATCATTAGCTATTGTTGACTTGTCATTTGTTTTGTAATTTCAAGATGTTTCAAGGCAAAAATATGCTATGAAGGGTTTGTAGTACAAAGAATTACTCATAAAAGATGTCAAATCCTTAGGTTGACCCACCTTGGTTTAGCAGAACCTAAAGTGTAGGAAGTATAAGTTCTTTGTTAAGTTGTTCTAGGACAAAATAGGTATATCAATAATGGTAAGTAGCTAAACCCTAGGTAATATGATATTTGTTGTTTCCCTAGTATTAATTAAAAATCTATTAAAGTAGAAACCAACAAAGTCCAATAAGTAAGAATATGTGAAGTGATCAAACATAAAAAGAACGAAGAAGACAAAGTTGTGGTCAAGGAAGACAAGAGACAACTGGCTATCAGTTTTGAAGAAAGATCATTTGAGGTACAAAAGGTTACAAGAACTTAGATATACATGATGAATCAACTAATACTTGCAAATTAGGAATTGAAAAAGAAAGACATGGAGATAGAAAATTTGAGACCACAGAGTGACCAACTTAGGAATAAGTTAAGATCTGAGAAAGAACTTGTGGAAAGAATGAACAAGCCCCGTGAAGAAATAAAGTATTTTTAAGAATAGATGAGATCATTGAGGTCATCTAGTAACACATCTAGATTAGGGCATACGAAGAAACATTCACCTACTAAAGTAGGAGAATCATCCAAAAGTGGAGAGCTAAGAAATGCAAAATCAAAAGGCAAACCTACATGCTATTATTGTGGTAAACTTGTACATGCTACAAACATTTTTCAAAGTAATAATGGTATGAAAACCCTAAACCTAAGTTTATTGTTAATTTTTTTTATTGCAAGAATTAAGGACACCAAGTACATGAATGTAGCTCAAAGGTGAGCAATACACCTACTATACCTAGATTTGAGGGATATTGCTACACTTGTCAAAAGTATGAACATAGAGCATATGAATGGAGATCACAAGAAAATTGGATAAATAGAAGGAAGAATAATACACCTAAGAAAGTATGTTCTGGTTGTCACAAGGTCGGACATGTGAACAAGAACAACAAGACCCGAGCACCAGTATCGTACAATGAATGCAACGACCCGCTCGGGAACCCAAGAGAAATAAACCTAACATGTTACAATGTTTACTGAACTATTTAAAAAAAAAAAAGTTTAAGCAACATCAATATAACATTAATGAAAAAGCAATATGAACATACACATCAAATACACATTAGCAATTATAGATATAGTTTCAATTCCTCAAGGGTTCCTTTACGTTGAGTCACATTTAATAATTTAAATTAATTAGTTTAAGTTCCAAGTACAAAACCTCATGATCATAAGAAATAATTGATACAAAATCTCATAAGCAAAGCATACGTATAACTAATACAATGAAAGTACATCCAATTAATAACATCCACTACACATGTCACAGGGTATGTGAGAATAGATACAATACATCATAATACATGATATTATATCACATCCACTGAAAAGAAGTCTCTGAGATAAGAAATAAGAATGATAAAGGTACATCTTCTGCAATGAACATCCAACAGCTGGTAATGTGAGGGGAACCCAAATGGTAAGAAGACACTACCTCCCGACCGCGTGGTTACCTAGTCAGGCTTCCACTCCCACCGTATAGGGAAGATAATGAATGATCCACATACGACTTAATAAAACATAAAACATTCCTAGGCAAGGAATCCATAATAGCCAAAAATACCTCAAAGGTAACACATGCTACTCAAGAATATAAGACAATCCCAAAAGAAAGAACACTCAATCCAATCTTACACCACATAACCAAACATCATACACGAACCAAGTATAAATCAAATACCAAGATCATAAGATAAAGTCAATGAAAGAAATTCTCCTCAAGTCAATATCCACATGTCAAAAGTACATCATCTAGGAATCATCAATCCTCATCAATGAAAACAATAATCACAATAAACACATCCAACAATAAGTACACCACCAGAGGTACACAAAATCTATAGAGGAGACTTAGGAAACATACTAGGGAGTGTCATCACATGGCTGCTTGAGTTACCCTGGACTGATCTCTTCATAGACCCCGAACCCTCAAGCATTGAGTTACCTTGGATTGGTTACTCTTAACCCTGTACCCTCAACGTGACACATGTGGAAACCAAAAAGCCCTCTCAAGAAGATGAGGCACTCATCCCATTCCCATCCTTAGTCTATACAAGCACTCAAGGCATGGGTGGATCAAATATCTCTAACTTATCTTTTTAGTGTGTTTCCCTCCATAAATTTTAATTACTAAATTATCACTTATTACATAACTTGCATTAGGTTACCCTGGCATTGATCGCTTTGGGTCCCGGACCCCTACTGAAAGCCACTCCCAAGTCACGTACCTAGACAAATTCTCCTAAGCACATAAAAATACAGTTGTGTCCCATAACACAACACTCATAAAGATCAAACTCGGTTCCTTAATAGGCAACCTGATAATAAGATGGTTCTCTAAAACTAATCAAAGCATAAAATCAGCCTAAAAGAATTTGACAATGATAACAGAAATGCGAACTAGGGGCAGGCATTGCATCCACACCCCCTAGAATTAGGCTTACTCCTAGAAGCCCATTACTAAGAGACATGAATCAAACTCTCAAAAATAAAACTAGGGTTCACGATCGGGGCAATTGGTCGCTCTATGACCATATTGTCCACAAAAGTAGCAATCTCCACTAAAGCCTCCCTGAGCTCCAGGTGCACGTGACTGATCAAAACTAACAACACTAGCATCCTGACTATAATCCTGAGGAACTCGATCCAACCTATTGCACATACTATGCTTCCAGTTGCGATAGTTCCTTGACTATGAACCACCACTGTTACCATGGAAGAACTTCCTTCCTGGCTTCTCTTGATTACCTTTAGAGAAGTTAGGAGAAATTCTAGAACTTTCAGCTCCTTGAGGCCGATTATCCTTGGATGCTCCTGAATAAAGTGACCCTCTAGTCTGAACACCTGGTAGGCCACCTTGACCTGAAGTCACACTCATCTCAACCAAAGTAGCTCACAATATTGCATCCTTAAGGGTTTTAGGTTGGAAAACCTTAACACCCCCAATGATGTTAGCATTAATTCCTCTAATGAAATGTTGGACCATCAATGGTGAACTATCACTAACTCCTGCATAAGACATAAGCACGAAGAACTTACGCTCATACTCCACCACAGTCTTGGTACCCTATCTCAAGTCATGAAACTCATCTACCCACTGAAGTTGCCACTGCTCTGATAGAAATCACTCATGGAAGTGTTCGTGGAACAACTCCCGTGTGATAGTCTGCATATTTATCCCAAGTTTCTTCTCCTCTATATTCCACCAAATCACTGCGAAGTGCTCTAAGTGGGTGATGGCATATCTTGCTTTGACATTGGAGTCAAAGTCTTGCATGGAAAAATATCTATCTAGTGCGATCAAACAATTCTCAGCATCATATCCAATACCTTCTCCATTAAAAGGTTTGATCTTGACCCATAATAGGTCCTTCATTTGGATGGACTGGCTAGACCGCCTTCTACTCTCTAGGTTCCTCCCTCTAGGACTCATGGATCTATCTCTATCCCCGTGCTCTGAATGATGAGCTCTATCTGGCAAGGGTAGGCGTGCTAGGATCTCCTTAACCAAGTCTCTAGTTATCGGTCCTTTAGTCTCAACATCATGCTTAACAGTATCATCCTCTCTAGCCTCTTCCTGAATAGGATCCCCTGAATGGACCAAGGAAGGAATATGGTGACTAGCTCTCCCATGACTTCTACCATGTCCTGAGCTATGACCCCTAGCAATGGATCTAGATCCAGAAATCATCTCTCCTACAACACCCAAACACAACAACGACATCTAAGAATCCATCATAACCATAGGGTCATAACTTATCGACATAAAGCAATAATCCAAAAAGTTTTATAAGTTTACTAGTTCCATGTTCATAATTTGTATTGTTTCAAAGTTTGTTGTTCAACAGTTTGGTTTCAAGTTTGATGTCAATATAAGTTTTTAGTTTAAATAAGTTGCAAGTTTACTAATTGCTCAAGTGATGGCACACATTATGCCTAGAGTTCCCAATGTTGAAACTCAGGCTCTGATACTAGATGTAACGCCTCGCTTGGGAACCCAAGAGAAATAAACCTAACATGTTACGATGTTTATTGAACTATTTAAAAAAAAAAAAAGTTTAAACAACATCAAGATAACATTAATGCGGAAGCAATATGAACATACACATCAAATACACATTAGCAATTATAGATATAGTTTCAATTCCTCAAGGGTTCCTTTACGTTGAGTCACATTTAATAATTTAAATTAATTAGTTTAAGTTCCAAGTACAAAACCTCATGATCATAAGAAATAATTGATACAAAATCGCATAAGAAAAGCATAAGTATAACTAATACAATGAAAGTACATCCAATTAATAAAATCCACTGCACATGTAGCAGGGTATGTGAGAATAGATACAATACATCAGAATACATGATATTATATCACATCCACTGAAAAGAAGTCTCTGAGATAAGAAATAAGAATGATAAAGGCACATCTTCTGCAATGAACATCCAACAGCTGATAATGTGAGGGGAACCCAAATGGTAAGAAGACACTACCTCCCGACCGCGTGGTTACCTAGTTAGGCTTACACTCCCACCGTATAGGGAAGATAATGAATGATCCACATACGACTTAATAAAACATAAAACATTCCTAGGCAAGGAATCCATAATAGCCAAAACTACCTCAAAGGTAACACATGCTACTCAAGAATATAAGACAATCCCAAAAGAAAGAACACTCAATCCAATCCGACACCACATAACCAAACGTCATACACGAACCAAGTATAAATCAAATACCAAGATCATAAGATAAAGTCAATGAAAGAAATTCTCCTCAAGTCAATATCCACATGTCAAAAGTACATCATCCAGGAATCATCAATCCTCATCAATGAAAACAATAATCACAATAAACACATCCAACAATAAGTACACCACCAGAGGTACACAAAATCTATAGAGGAGACTTAGGAAACATACTAGGGAGTGTCATCACATGGCTCCTTGAGTTACCCTAGAATGATCTTTTAATAGACCCCGGACCCTCAAGTGTTGAGTTACCTTGGACTGGTTACTCTGAAACCCAGACCCTCAATGTGACACATGTGGAAACCAAAAAGCCCTCTCAAGAAGACGAGACACTCATCCCATTCCCATCCTTAGTCTATACAAGCACTTAAGGCATGGGTGGATCAAATATCTCTAACTTAACTTTTTAGTGTGTTTCCCCCCATAAATTTTAATTACTAGATTATCACTTATTACATAACTTGCATTAGGTTACCCTAGCACTGACCACTTTGGGTCCCAGACTTCTACTGCAAGCCACTCCCAAGTTATGTACCTAGACAACTTCTCCTAAGCACATAAAAATATAGTTGTGTCCCATACCACAACACTCATAAAGATCAAACTCGGTTCCTTAATAGGCAACCTGATAATAAGATGGTTCTCCAAATCCTAGTACATAAATGTTCCCCAAAACAAATCTCATAAATATAATCTCCAATATGAATCACAAAACACATCATGAAATCTAGCCACATAAATAATATAAAAGAAATCTCACAAGACCTCTGGTGTACATCCTAAACTGATCAACTAAACATTCACAAGAAAAACCATAATGAAATTAAACTACAACACTTCACATAAAACATACAAAGTTTCAATTTACATTTTAATGTACATTTAAAGTAGATGAATTCTCAATTTACTCCACAAGTCATCTCTATCATTAATATGGATAAATATAAAAATTAGCCCCGTTTATTTTATGTCAATCCCCCTAGCATGCCCTAAGGATAATTAATTAAAATAATAACAAATTGTTCTTCCATAAGAATTCCAATTTTATTAAGCCAATATCATTATTTTTGATAGTAAATCTAAATTCCAAGTATTCTCGTATATTAATTAATCTTAATTAAATTACATTTAATTAAACTAATTAATAAAATAATCTTACTCTTCTATTAATTATATATTAAAATAATAAATATTAATAAATATATTAAATAATGAAATTAATATTAAAGTTCATACATAAAAATTGTTAAATAATAAATAAATTTATTATTAAAAACTTAATAATAATAATAATCTTTTTATAAAATATACTTATAAAAATTATTATAAAAAAAAAATTTAAGAAAAAAACTGCGAATAAAATATATAATATGCGTGATTAAAGGCCCGCCGGCCTGATACCTATGACAGCAGGGTACCCTGTTGTGCGCAACAGCGGTACTGACTGTCGCGACTATCAATGCCATCAGTAGGTACGATGGGGGTTTGGATTATCCCTCCCCTAACACATTTAATAATATATATTTTTTAAAATTTTGTTTTTAATATAATCCGCTCCCCATTTAAACAATTAAACTCAGACTCCCACCTCCAATAAATGCTAAAAAATATATTTATACTTAATTTTATAAAAAGAAATAATTTTTAGAGAATTCCCCATCTATGATCTCTCTCTCTCTCTCTCTCACACACACACACACACACACACACACACACACACACACAGAGACACAGACACAGACACAGACACACACACACACACACACACACACACACACACACACACACACACACACACAGACACAGACACAGACACACAAACACACAAACACACACACACACACACACACACACACACACACACACACACACACACACACACACACACACACATATATATATATATAATGATTGGAATTTTAGTCTAATAGGAAAAATAAGTTGAACCCATTGAATTTTCAATCTAGGATTTTCATTTCCAAAATTAAACCCTTTCCAAATTTAAATTTCTCAATCTCATTTTTAATTCAAAACCCTGATCCCAATTTAATACTAAATTTTTTCAATTGTAGAACGAGGTTATCTAAATAGTTTTTCAATCCGAATTCACAGATGAAATCAAATAGCAAAAGATGTAGAACAAAGGGTGGCAAGATTCATACAACGAAATTTGAGAAATCAATTTTCAACAAGCACAAAGAAGACAGAGATCCGAAAGTGTTTCTACAATGGTTCACGAACCCTACCTTGATCTGATGCTAACAATTTGGTGAAACCCTTGCTAATCCAAACCCTTCCAAGCTTCCAAAGATTTCTTTGTTCCCCTTTCCAAAAGTGTGTTCCTTGAAACTTGTGTGTGCAATAATGACCCGAAAAACCCTCTAATATAAAATCTAATAACCTTTTTAGGGTTTCTGTCTCCACAACTCTAAAATTATAATTATTTTATTTAATTAATTATTTTATGCACAATTAATTTTCTTTTTAATTAATTTATTATTTTATTATTCCTTTCATGCATGTCTAATGAATTATTAAATTACTTTATTTAATTTTTCCACTAGACTTCACTTTTAAATTAATTTATTAACTTTTTAAATCTCATGTGCACTTAAAAATATCTTTATTAAGTTGAAATATTTTATCTTTTAAATTAATTTTCTATATTTTAAACTCATTCATGTGAACTTAAATCTTTTTTATAGATTAATTATCTTTTCACTTCTTAATTAATTTTTGAACGTTTAATTTGATAAATATTTATTAACTTAAATAACAATAATATTTAGCATTGATTTAAAAATGAACTCTAAATATATTATTATTAAATTAAATAAATATTATCACGCTCTAAATTTATTCTTGTCACTTTTATTTTCAAATTCAATTCTTTTTATTTAATTAATTTCTCAATTAATTAAATATAATTAAATATTAAAATGTCATAATAATTTTTCATTAAATTAAGTCATTAATTTAATCTTTTAATTAGACTTAATTAATAGAAAATTCACCAACGACTCACAAAACAACATACACACAAAATACTCACGAGTTTTAAAAAGGGTAGACAGTCTATTACAAGTCCTCCTTGTAGGACAAGTATTATAGGCTATGGCTAGGATTGGACCTGATCATTATCTTCCCATTCTCACCATTTGAGTATTTGTAATAGGGCATGCTCATCTTGGCAATTCAGGGAAGTCGATGCCTGGTACCTGCATCTTGCATAAAAGATGAACATGTACATGTATATAATATATCTAAACTAAACAGACAATGACAGGGAGTGGTGCATCGTGTAGATCTCGACTAGCAGGTGACTATGACTCCCTCCCTTAACCACATCAAACACTTCAAACAGAAAGATAAAACAAACACGCGCACCATACACATGCAAGTATGGGATAAGTATAAAAATCACCAATCTAAGATAAATGCTTAGTTGTAATAATGCATCTCTATCAATACAAACATAATCATCATTAAAGACATCACGTTAACATTGTTACAAAAGAAACCACATTTACTAATTAGGAATCATCAAGACATCATTAATGTCATGTGAAATGAAATCAACTAAGCAATTATAACAAATATATATGTAATCCAAGACATGAGATAATATCATAATATTGTAAATCCAGTATCTCTAAAACTAATCAAAGCATAAAATCAGCCCAAAAGAATTTGACAATGATAACAGAAATGCGAACTAGGGGCAGGCACTAGAATGAATGCATCATAGATAAAGGTAAAAGTAAAGTGGACATTGACAAAATAGGGAAGGAGATGAATCAATCCTGGAAGAAAAAGGAGAAAGATGGAAGTAATGGAACATATGAATTTATGATCACCTAATCCAATGGAGAAGGTGCTCACACCATCTCAAACTGATTAAGAAAGGTATGTAATGAACTATATATTCAATGTTTTATTTTACATTATTTCCTAACATAGAATGTGCAAAATTTCATATCTGCATGAGAAAAGATGCATCAAAAAATATCTGTGGAAATAATAGTGCATTAGAATCATTTATATGTTTGGATGTCGAGCATCAAAAAAATTGTCTGTATTGACCAAGCATTGCAATATGGATTGAGTACCCTAGAGATAGACTGATTTATAGATCGAGTTAGATGGTATTGACCGAGCTATTTAATGTAGACTGAGTTCAAAAGTCTAATATCGACCTAGACAACCAGATTCCACCTAACAAAGGACACGACAATTATGGAAACCCTAACTTGAATGAATGAAGATATATATTGAGAATTTGAAGATATTTCCCACACCTTGCATTCAAATTTCAAGAGCACAAAGTGAATTTGAGCAACTTGTGAAGTGATTTAAGGTGATTGTAAGAAGTTCAAAGGTGGAAGTACGATTGAGGGTTGATTTTCAGTTGTACCAAGTTGTTTAGAAGGAAAAGTTTCAAAACTCTAACACACAAAAATGGCATCATCACCATCTACAATGAAGAACTAGGGAAAAGAGGTAAGTAATGTTCAATTGGTGAAGAGTGACACTTGTCCTCCACCTAAGTATCATGATATTCCTAAAATTACCATGAAAGGAGATTCAATGGGTGTGTTATCATTGATATCACCTAAATTTATTATGATCCATGATGTATAGAGTTTCTACATGTGTAAAATTGGTGAAGTTGGAGACTATGAGATTCATGTAGCTTATAAGAAATTGTGTGATGGAGTACTGAAGAATGAATTTAAAATTATTGAAAGGAAAGTGTTAATGTGTGCCCTATATTTTCTAAGAAATTTTAAGATTGAATGGATTAAGGTAGTTCTGAGAAGAGTCCATGACATGGAATTGTGGCTAGAGAATGAGCTAATTAAGATTTCAAAGAAAATGTTTCATAGTGTTATCGGGTATCTGACATTTGATAAGAAAATGATGATGCATTTCCAGAGAAGAGAAGAAATTGAGGCAAACACAAAGGCCAAGAGGAATGGATGTGGCTAGTCTATTTTAATCATCACAAATCCATTGTTTAATTTTGAAGGGAGAGTCATCTCTCACAAATTTCATCAGTCAAGCTAACATACTAATGTGTCATGTATGGTAGTTGATCAATCATGGAAGATTATGATGAATGATCATGAATATGATCTTTCTGAGTTGCAATAGTTACAACTAGCAGAGAACCTATCATCAATTGGAAAAGCAAAGAATTCAACGTGTAAGTTTAGATCATTGGTTATGTGTATTTTCTTCTACATTTAGAATTATTTTCTAGCTATTGGAAATCTTGTAAGGGAACAAGGCAAACCCACTACAAGATAGATTAGCAAGTATATAAAAAATTTGGGAGAAATTTTTGAGAATGTTCTAGATGGATATTTTGAAGAATTCAAACAAAAGATGAGAAAGAGACTAAGAATACCAATGTCATTAGTTGAAAAGTATTTTAATGAAGTATGTTTTCTAGTTGATATAGATAGTGCATGTGTACAGACAGTTAAGTTGAGGAAAGCCTGGCTTAAACCTTTTTTCTATGGAATTGATAGAAATGATGTGAGTGCAACCATTATTGCACTAATGAATGAGGAAATTGACGTATTAGAGGCCGACCCCTTTGACAAGTATGAATAAGCAAAGGCTAGAATAATTGTTGACATCAAAATTGCTTCTCTTGATAAGAAGAGAAAGAAGATGATTGAAGACCTAGAAGAGAAGCTAGGCACACAAAAAGAAGGAAAATAACCTTTGGTGATTACTCACGGACTTGCAAAAGACCAAGGAAATGAAAGTGATGCAGAGGAAGAGGAAGAAAGTGCAGAGAGACAGGGCAAAGCCCTAGTACTGGTCACCCCATTAGTGAAGAAGAGAGAAATACTTAAGCCTAAGGTAAGAAAGGTTCCAAAGTAAATAACTTTCAAGCTCCTCTCTCCTCCTACACCATAGAGACTAAGAACTAGGATAGTGGTAGCAAGTTGTGTCAAGCCACCATTGAAGAAAGTAGTAGTAAAGATTACTAAATTGAGAAAAGTTTCAAGTGGTACAAGTGTAGTGAAAAGGAAAATGCTAGCCACTAGAGACCAATAAAAGAGGAGAAGGATAATAAAGAAAAATGAAACATAAGAGGAAGATGCATAGAGCATTGAATATGATGAAACTAATCACCACCGAGTCATTATACATACAAAGCCTAAGAATATTGACAAGGTATGTGACAACATCAGAAACTCTTATAGGGCTATCACACTTTAGATTCTTGGAGTATGATACAATGAGTACCTTAGACAAGTTAAAATTAGAAGAATCTATGTCAAAGATAATGGCTAAGCACAAGCTAACACTAATAGAGATAGAAAATAAAATTCCTACTTATTTGTATAATAGAATTGATGGAAAGTGGAAAATACAAGAAGGAACATTAGTTAAATAATTCTTGAACTAAGAAATAAGGAAAATACAACATTTTTGGAGAAGTATAGGAACCAATTTATTCCTAAATATAGAAGATTCATGATTTTGCAAAATAAATTTGACGCTGTTGTTCATCAAAATGAGTTGTTATGGAATTTTTTTTTTGGATTAACTATAGGAAAAGATGAACAAAAGAAGGAATTAGACATTATTACAGTAGAGGACAATCATAGTGATGAAGAAGAATAAGGTGTGTCAAGACTTCAAAGTAATATATCACCTATTTACGCATCTACACCTAATAGTCACGTCATTCAAAAAATAAAGGACTATCCTAAGTTAGAAGAACCTCAAGTCCAAGTAGTTGATTTTAATCAACAAATGAAGTAGATTGAGCAACAACTGCAACAAGCCTCTCAAATTAAAACATTGGCAATAGAAGCCGAGGAGAAGAAATAACGTATGGAACTAGAAAATGAAACAAATGCAGAGATATCTACTACGGGTCAAGTATGACCACATGTATCAGGACCTCTGGATGAGGGAAATAAGGAGACCATACTATAAATTCTCAGATAGTGATGAGTGCTACTATTTTTGTTCCTAGCATTGAAAGACAAGAAAGACTGAGTGGTGACACCCCCACACCTACTCTTACTAAAGTACTACTGAGAATCAACACTCCAAATAAAGGAAAAGGAAAGAAGAAAACATACAATTCTCAAGGTAATACTGTTACCTTGGAAGAAGTTATTGAAATTCCAAAATGAGATCTAAACAATCTCACATTTGAGAAAACTATCATTTTGCAAGATATTTGAGCGAGAAAGAAAAGACAAGAAGAGATGAAAAGGGAGCAACCAAAAAAAAAAGTGTTAAATGATATCCAGGACATATTTGTTGATGCCTTTGATATTGAAAACATTGATGAACATGCTCCTCGAATATCTCAGTTAGTGTAAATAGTTGAACAAGTATATAATGAGCATATTGAGACAAATGAGAAACTTATGGCCTGGTTAGAAAAGAAGTTTGAAAAGAAAGTATTGGAAAAAGTTTCTACTACTAGTGTAGTAAGAAAAGTAGAATTGCAGGCACTAGTACAAAATATTGAAGAACTTGTGAAGAAGATACAAGATCTGCACAATATTCTTTGTGACGTGCTAGAATTCACAAACAAATTTTAGGTAAACATATAGAAGATTCAAGCTGATATGAAGTTATCAGGAGGATCCATCTCTCACATAGTTGGATCAAGCTCAATGCATTATAATAGATTATTGTTTATACAAGGAAGATTAGCTAAGCTATACACAATCGATAGCAAAATGTGAGCCAAATTGATCTCCATACAATCCATGTTGATACCTCACTTGGAGGTTATGCAATGAGATGTAGCTACAACAAAGGATCTATTTCAAAGAGATCATAATCTCTCTATTGCTGACAACTTAATTGATTTAGCAATGAATTTGGAGATAAAAATTCAAGTTTTGGAATCAATGAGAATCACACACTTTCCATGATTATTCAAACCCATAAACCATTCATTGATAAATATGGTTTAATTACTATCTACACAACCCCAGTAGCAGATGCCCTAGCAATCGACATAAGTGTCAAAAATAAGGGGGAATCAATGATATTGATATGTTTATTATGCTTAAAAAGGGAGAATTGTGATTCATAAGGAATTGTATGCTATGTTGTAATGATTTTTTTTGAGGCTCTATAAGAATTGAGTCATAGGCTTAGGGAGAGTACTCTTATTCTTTTAGTGTAAAGATAGAATCATGAAAACGTATTTTTGCCACTAGTGTTAAAGGGAGAGATTGTTGGTCTCTCTAAGTTTTTTTGTCTATTAGTGTCAAACACTTAGTCATAAATAAGGCAGAGTCAATTGGTCATCCCTATGACCAAGTTACTCTATATAGGCCGAGTCATGTAAAGACTTGCAAATAATCATGTGTATACTGATATCTATAGGAGCTAAAAAAGTCTTTGGTCATCGAGTAATTTCATATATAAGTCAAGTATAGTTAACACTGAGTATACAAGAGCACATAGATGTCGAGTTATGCAGAAGAAATTGAGTAAGGTAAGATTGAGTAACAACAAGAAGAGTAGTTATGACTAAGTATTAGAGACAATATGTGCCAAGTAACACAGAGTGAACATAAATGTTTGGAATGGTACAAACTTCAAGGTAAACTATTTCAAGCCTGACATGTAAATCACATTTAATGATTGTAGAGTTTTTTACAAAGGTTGTTACATGTTTTTGCCATGGATCATCGATCCCTATGAATAATGGACAACTGATCAAATGAAGAGGCAAAAAGAAAAACATCTAGAAGACTCTATAATTGTCTTTAAATAGGTAAATCCAAACCCTATTTTTGTATGAAGTGATGGAATGAGATTGCAGATGATAGTGCAAATTATGTGAAGGATGTAAAGAAGTTAAGTTTTGGATACTAAAAGAGAAAGTTGTGAAGCAAATAGAGTTAGTGACCTAATGAAGAAATGAAGAATAGAGAAAAGCTATATCAGATAAGGGATCAAATCAAAAATTGGAAGGAGGAGATCCGTAATCAACATTGTAAGTGCATATTGAAGGATCAGGTACTGAATCTATTTTGATAGATTAAATTAGGCCAAATCTCTTGGCAGAGTGGTTTTAATAGACCTTTTGTAAATATGTTAACTGAGTCCTTCATTGTAAGTGTAAAATCCTATCATCAAGGTAGACCTAACATTCTTAAATTTGTTAATAGGGAAGACCCCTCATAGGGTAGATCATCAAAAGTGATCAAAATTGTAGTCTTAATAGGCTAACTTTGTTACTGCAGTAGTGAGAATTTTTGGGTGTCATCCCCACCCTAGTTTTACCTTCACCTTGGAGGGTTTACAGGTTACCAAACCTTTTATGTTATGTGTTTACATTCCATGGATGCGATACCTAGCTAGATTTATTTCAGCATTTGATATTTCAAGTTATTCATAAACTAGATATGAGATGGTTAATATGGTGAATACCGTTAAGTTGTTTTGAAGGATAAATTTTTTATGATCCTAATTTACAACCTCCCCCCCGCCCTTCCCAATAAGAATTCCAACATATCCACCAATTTCTCATTTCTACAAAAAGACTTTATTCATGTTTCATCTCTGAATGGATCTCTAGATTAAACTCTTCTACTTCAACTTCTCCTTGTTTCAATCTCAACCAGGTTAACATTCACCACCAACTTCCTACAACATGGGCTCTAATACCAAACTTTATCTATAAACTAGGATTTTTGAATTATTATCTTAATCCAAAATACAAATTTAATCCCTTATTCAAGCAGTAATTATGTGGCTATGTGTTTTTAACCATTGAAATTTTTAGTCCTTGAACCCAATAGGCATCACCACATCGGATATTTTCATTTAACATTAATGATCCTCTAACTTTCAATGGACATGGATCATCATTTCTTAGTTTAATAGGTTCCACCATCATATTCCTCAAACTTATCAAACTTATCTATATTACCAGTCACATGATGTGAACACCCGCTCTCAATAGTCCATGCATGTTTTCACTAACATGAGAAGTAAGGGCTTTTTCATTCTCACAACTTTCCTCATCTTAATCTTCTTTCACAACAACATTTACAAATTCCTCACCTTTATTTTCATCATCTAATCCTAATTCAGTGTGCTCTTCCTTAGCAATATAGCATGAATTCTTTCTTTTTTTCCTCATAGTCCTTGTAATCCTTGTTTCTTTTTGTATTTGTTCTCCTTCTTGTCATTATTGTTCTTTTAAAGAAATCTAGCTATAATATTACCAACTTCATTGCATTTAAAACATATCAAATGAATTTTACATTTGAATCTTCCTTTACCTCTCAGTAGCCTTTAGCCTATGATTCTTCAAGCTCTTTATCATCTTTATTATCTAAATTTGAACCACTTTCATCCTTGTTATACTTTTCTTTCTTTGAACTTCCAATAGTTAGTGATGTCTTGAAATCCTTCTCAATTTTATGAACACAATTATCAAAGTTAATTAACTCAAATGCAGTCAATCTACTGACCAGATCATCAAGAGTAAGAATATTACCATGCATAGCTTAGAATTCCTAAATAGTAGATACTCTAATAGCATAGACAGGTAGTAACTTTACTTACAAATTCTTCATCACTGATGACTCCTCAAGTATTTTTTTATGGCACTAACCAATTACTTGAATCGGTTATTGTATTGAACAATGTTTTCTCCTTCATTCATCCTCATGTCATCATACTTTCCTCTTAGACTTTTAACTTTGGCTCTCAATACATTTTGATCTCCACCATGCATAAGTATCAACTTGTCCCACATATCTTTAATAGTAGCACAATCCTTGACATCATCAAAGTTGACATCATTTCGTGAAGATGTAATATCATTCATTAGGCCAATATGTTCTTTCTTCTAGTTCTTCTCATCAACCATTATAGGAGGATTCAGAGGTGTGCACTGGATGTCTAGTTAGTGCAATACATTGTCTCCAATTCCTAATAGATGTAAAACCTCATCATGCTTTTCCATGAAGAAAATTTATACTTTTTTAGCTTAGATACTTCTCTCTTATACATCTCTTGGTCTTTATCTCAAGTTACTTTAAACTCTTTATTTAAAGCACCAAGCTCTGATACCAATTTTTAGATGACTGAGAGGAGAGGGGGTTTGAATCAATTATAACCAGTTATCGTATAGGCCTTTAAAAACTTTTCCCTAAACTTGAACTCTTTAATCTTTAAGTTCATTAGCTTGGTAACCAGATCTAACATTCAACTTAATCATCCAACAAAATGTTAATTTCATACATTGAGTATTAGAGTAAACATTCCTTTGTATATGTTAAGTTACAACAGTAAATAGTAAACATGAGATAAAAATGTAACATAATAAAATTCCACATAATGTTTGACATAAGTATTTAACGTAAAAAACATATTAAGGGAAAAACCATCCAAGAATTGACAACCCAAAATTTTCAGTCTTCTGGAGTGAGCTCTATTAGGAGCCTACTTTGTTAAAGGTTACAAACATATTGTTAATGTGACCTTGTTGAGAATTTTTGTAATACCATTCTTATCCTAACATTAGTAGATTTTTGAAGATAGTATAAGTACACTTGGACTAGGTCGGGAGATAAGGTTACTTCTAGTATACCTTGATTTAACAACTTGACAAATTCATGCATAGGTGAAACTATAAGATATACATCCAATGTTCTTAACACAAAATAATGTTACCTATATAGTCTAAAATTGTTAATCAACTAGGTACTTATGTTATTATTTGTTTAGAAATATTTCTATAGTTATCATATAGCTTCCTTCTTATGATGTTAGATATCGCTTTGCATGCTCCATATGATGTCTTTAGGAGATTATTGTAAATGGTTGATTCGTATAATGCTTTTAGTACTATTCTAAATTCATTATATACTTTTACTATCTTATTTATAATATTATGATTATTTTGTTTCATGCTAACCTGACTAACCCATTGTGCCTTATATATATGTGTGTGTTTGTGTATTTTCTCTATTTTACGTATCTTTAGGATGAGGGGAGGAAGTTGTAGTCACTTATTTGGGAGATCCACATGATGTCACACTCCTTCTTCCTTGCTTGTATATATATATATATATCTTTTTGGTTGGTGATGTAGGTGTGTGCAGGTACCAGACAACGACCCCACCTAACTACATAGGTCAGAGTGTGCCTCAAAATACTTGAACCAATTGTTGTTAAAAAGGAGATGAAACCATGACCCCTATAGGAATCCTTATATCCTTATAAATTTAATAGCAATCTAGTCACCTAGCTTGAGGTTTATGTTTTTATCATTTCTTTTGATGGTTTGATTGGTGAATTCTGATGTTTAGAATTATGTGTTCTTGATTTGGATATTTGTATGTTCATGTAAACTATCTACGATATTTGTTTGGTATATATTTATATAAGAATATATGGGTGCACAAACATATATACCTATATAAATATACATGGATACATAGTTAATGTATTTAATTGTTTATGTGTGTTATAAACTATATGTGAGTGGTTTATTAATACACTTAGATATAAAGATAAAATTAATAAAATATAAAAAATAAAGAAATTGGAAGGGGTAAAATAAGAAAGAATAAGTATTTAAAAGAGAATTAAACTTCCTAACATACAAAGGATGGTTATAACACGAATTTGAGAAAAAAAATGTAATATGTATTACCCATGTGGAAGAATACGAGATTTCAATGATGGGCATAAGGAAATGGGTTATAAAGCACCCCAGAGGGTATTTACATCATTCTGGACCATTTATTCATTATATACCCCTAAAATAGCCTTAATTTACCCCTAATATGCCTAAATTTTTAAAAAAATAGTAGTTAATTACATAAACAAAGACAATTTCAGATTTTGGAATTACTTTTATTTAAAAGGGCAGTGTTTTTTCCCCTAAAGGGATATGCAAGCTATTCAAGAACACATATGTAGTCTAAAATGAAAATATAAAGGGGGAGGCTGGCTGAAAGGTAGAAGAGATATTGGTTTTACTTTTTATAAATATTTTAATGAAGAAAATTAGTGATATGTAAGGTAGAGTTTATGAGTATAATTCTTTAAGGATTTGTGATTTTATTTCCTTTTGGACAAAGAGTTATATGTGATAGTTGAAGGGGCTGAGAGAGGAACTTATTTTTGTGGAATTTATTCTTCTTCAACCATAAAGAGATTTTTTAAATTGGAGTGGGCTTGAATGATGCATCTCAAGTTGGATTTATTTCCTCTGTATTCCTACTTCTATTGAATATCCGTAGGACTTGAGGTATGGATTGAACTTATTAATTGCATTATTTATCTAATTAAATATAGATATATTTATATGTTCTCTTGATGTTCTATACTTTTATATTTTATTCCTAGAGTTATTTAGATGCTTTGAGTTTCTACTTGTGAAAATTGTTAAGTATTTTCCTATGGTAGTTAGCCACTAGTTTTGGAGATATATTATTTATGTTAGAGGGTTGTTGGTAACTTTTGTGATGGAATATTGTATTGTGATATCTTTCATGCATTCTTATTCATAGTTCTTGAGCATGATACATGTTTCGATTATATGCTTTGAAAATATATATATGCTTGATTTGGGGTTTTAAAACCAGTTTGACCTCCTACTTGAGTTTTCATGCTTCAAATTATTGTTTAAGACAACAAAGGATTTTGGAATTTGTGGTTCCTTATAAAATGAAGTTTTTTATATCTTTGTGATTCTATGTTTCATATGATTATGCTTTATGTGTGATTTAGGGTTTGGGACTAGGGGTATGGGACCCTAGGTATGTTTTTTCCTAAACTCGTCTATGATCTTTGTTAGGATAAAACCATAAAAAAAAAAAAAAATTACATGCAAATATAAACAATAACAAAAAATAATAGATCACACAGAAGAGAACACAAGACACCAAGATTTAACATGGTTCACCCAATCCCTGGGCTGCATCCACTAAACAACAACTCCAATATTATTACGATCTAGTGATTACAACCTAATTACAATTCGTAATCCCTTACAGCTAAATATTGCTGCAAGAAGCAATTTTCACATCATCTAGTATGAAACAAGCCCTAACCCTAAGCCCTTTTATGCAAGTATTTTTTCTACTTTAGGGTTAAATTTAGTTACAACATGTCGGCCATTAAATGTCGATAAAATAGCCCCAAACCTCGTCGAGCAATTGTGGAGTATGTACAATACTTCCCTAATCTGTCACCACAACCTAACAATCTTGGTTTTGAATTTGTGAGTAGGGTAGATACCCTAGGTGAGTGGCTCACCATAGGTGATGGGCCCCATAAGTGGTAGCCAAAGGATCCTATGTGCTAGATGTAATGCCTACCCCTAGTTTAATTTTCATGTTGGATTGGGGGATTCTTTTAGGTAAGTATGATTATATTTTATGATTATTGGTACTTGGTTACTAGATTTGATTTAGATTTTATTTCATACTTAGATTATATAATTATTGGGCTGCTTGATACTTAGTTATTTCATGTACTATTGTTTATCCTTTTGATGATGATGATGCTTTGTACATTCATATAGTGATTTACATTATTTTAAGATGATTAGTTAGATGGATGATTTATATGTTGTTTCTATGGATACTTACCCCATACTTGCATGTGTATGGTGTACACATGTTTTATTCTTATGATTGCGTTCCTAATATGGTTGAAGGAGGGAGTCATAGTCACATGCTAGCTGGGATCTACATAATGCACCACTCCCTACCATTGCCTATTTAGTTTAGATTATATATGTATATGTACATGCTTAGATTTTATGTAGATTGCAAGTACCAAACATTGACTTCCCTAAATTGCTAGGATGAGCATGCCCTATCGCAATATCTCAATGGTAAAAGAGGGGAGATAATTCTTGAGTCCAAATCCTAACCCTAAGCCAATTTTCCTAGAAAGTAGGATAAGTATTTGAGTTATTTACTCTTCTGAATTTATTAAGTGACATGAATTCAAAATTTTGACCCCTAAGTTTGATTTAGTACTTTGTCTTTATTATGAATTTTTGGATTTAGTTTGTGGGTTTGTTGTGATTTTCAATTATAGTTTAATCAAATAAAATTATTATTAAATAATTTAATTTGATGTAAATTTTATGAAGAACAATCATTATTTAATTATATTTAATTAATTGATAAAATTAATTAAATAAAAGAATTAAATTTAAAAGATTTAATTAAAATTCTAGTTTTGGCAAAATTATATTTATTTAATTTAATAATAATTTATTTAGGAGTTTCATTTTAATAATAAACTCTAAATATTATTATTAGTTAAATTAATAAATATATTATTAAAGATGTCTTGTGATTTGATAAAAGAGAGAGAGAAAATTAATTTAATAAAGATTATTTGAATTAAAATGCAAAAGTTTTGCACATGATTTTTTTTAAAAAAAAGGGTTTGCGTGATTGCAAAATTGAAATCCTAAAGGGAAAAAGCTCTTTATTAAGAAATTAGAGCTCATTTCTCCACACACAGGTCTGGACGAGCAAATTTTGAGAAAAGGGTTTTTTTGGGAAATGAGAAATTCTTGCAATCTCTAGTGTTTGTTTGGTTAGCATCAGTTTGAGGTAGGATTGTTGCTTGAATCTATCACAATAATTTCTCTTTGTAATTCTCTCTGTCTTCTTCGTGCTTGTGTGAGAACATTGTTTTAGAAATGGATATGTTTGTTTGAAACCCCCATTTGAATATTTACTATTTTTCGTCGTTGAATTGTCTCTGCGAGAAATCTTGTTATTCATAAAATAGGACCGATTTAGAAAATTGTGAATCAAGATAGGATTTGGAAAAGAAAACCAAATTTAATTTATTGATTTTGAATGTTTATTTTTTTTCCCCTATCAGATCTATATGGGAAAATTATTAATTATATATATTATATATATATATATATATATATATATATATATATATATATATATATATATATATAATGGGAGGCGGGCCACCACGCCCATCTTCCCTTGCCTTATTCTCCATACTAACAACCTTTGTAGGTGACTTGTGCATGGTAGACTTGCTACCTTAGCAATAGGTACTGTTGATGCAGACCTATTGCTGTGACAACAGGGCTGTCGCGACGTCCTTTCAGCTTACGAGCTTTAAATTAAAAAAAGGTACTAAGGTTTTTAAAAAAAAAAAAAATTATTTATTAATATTTTAATACATATTAGTTATTACAAAATTTATTTATTATTAAATATTAAATGAAATAGAATAATAATAATAATTTTATTAATAGATTAGTAACTATTTTATTAATAAATAGATAATTATTATCATTAATAATTTAATGATTATTGATTGAATTTTAATAATATTTAATTAAAATATTTAATTAATTTAGTATTAAAATGTATATGTACAGTAAATTGATAATTGTAAATTGGGAAAATTTGATTATTTTTGATAAACTCAATTTTTGCTTAGGTGGTCCAATTTTTTATGAAAATGATTTCTAATACTAAGAGGTTTTGAAATATATGTGGACTCAAAAACCTTAGCAAACATGAACTTGAAAAACATAAAACTTGAACCCTCATTGTATATTTGACCTCTGTGATTTGAAAACCAAATGAACTATGAAAACACTTGTTAAATTTCTTGATGAAGATGCATGTTGTATTTCGTGTTGGGGTTGAGGTTTGACTTAGTACATTGACTAGTCAAGACATTTACCAGAGGCTTGGGGAGTTTTGTTATGTGATGATGTTATGTATATGATCTTTTATACCTGACCATTGTGATGTATTCACGTATTTCTATGATGAGTTTTGATAAGATGTTTGTTAGTGTTTTCTAGTTTCTTGTGTAGAATTGAGATGAATGGTGTGATTTTCCTGGTGTAACCTTTAAGTTTCAATCATTTATCTAGTTGCTTGTATAGAACTGAGGTGACTTTTGTGACTTTCTTGTTGTAACCTTTGAGTTTTTGATTGGTTATCTTTGGTGCTTTCTAGTTGGTTGCAAAGGACTGAGGCAAATATTGTGATTTATCTTTAGGTGCTTTCTAGTTGATTGTAAAGGACTGATGTGAAAATTGTGATTTTATGAGTTGTACTTTTTATGAGCCTAGGGTAGGTAATCTATGTGTATGTTGGGAAATGACTTGCAATGGAGGTCCGGGCCCTAAAGAGGCTTCTTGGGTAACCCATTGTAATTTGTTTTAATAAGTGATAACATTTCATTAAATGAGTTTAAAATGAATTAATAAGAGTTAGTGTATTTCCTCACCCATGCCTCGAGTGCTAGTACAGGCTAGGATGGGAGTAGAGAGGATATTTGGTTGTGACCTTGCCTCCTTAGTATGCCTTGTTTCTACGAAAGGATATTGATGCCGCATAGAGACACTAGGGGGGTAGAGTCTAGAGAGGCTGCTAGGGTAACCTAAGATTTGGTTCTTGCAATGACACTTGCCCACTTACATAGTTGATTTCCTATGTGTCTTTGTTGCCTCTAGGTTTATATGTCATTTTTGTCTTGGTACCTTTGAAATAGATTGCTATCAGGTTTTCCTTGACCTAGATGTTGGTTATGACTTTTGGGATTGAGTTTCTGTTTGGGACTTAAGACTATCTCCTCAACATAGTGGGAGTGGGCCATTTAGGTTCTACAAGGTCAGGTGGTAGTGTTTCTTATACCATTGAGGTTCGATAGCTGGATGCCAATGCTAGATGTCCTAGTGCAGTTATTCCTTTCATTTTGATAATGTGTTTTGATGTATGGTTATATTATGTTGTATTGTATTTGATTATCAAAGATCTTTTGAGATGATTATTATATTCTTGATGTATATTCTTTGAGCTTTTCATGCCTAGTGACTTGTACAATGGATGATTATGCATTCTCATTTTTCCAAGTGGCATTTTATGTAATTGTATATTATTTAAGTGTACTTGTACTTGTAGATATTCCATGATGTAGAATTGTTATGTATCAAATTTGATAATAATAAAAATTATGAATGTGATTCAACATCATGGAACCTTAAGAGATGTAATTTTTGGTTTGTTTGTACATGTATGTGAGCTATTGCTTCCACTATTTTATATGTTGATGTTATTATCTTTAAAATAAATATTTGGCAAAATTAGTGAAACTTTAGGTTAATTTCTTTTGGGTTCCCTTCTTGGGCATTACATTAGAGACCAGGCCCTGTATAGGATGGCTCTACATGTGAGTTATGTAATCAAGTGGAAACATTAACAAAATTAATGGGTACTTATGGGGTTTTTAAATTCACATTAATTAAGATAATAAGGATGTATTGTTAGAGTACTCAGGGAAGGGACATTCTATATATTTTATAGGTCCCTGGCCTGGGAGGTTGATCCCAACATTATTGGGTTGTGCCTATCTTTGTTGGAGGAAAAGATGTTTTGTGTGACTAGATAGTCTTAAGCCCCATAGGTTGATCCCAAAACCTTAGGAAGGTATGATGACACTCACCTAGGTGTGGCTGAATCCCTCACTTTGCCCTTGCCTCTGGTTATCCATATGCATTGTGATATCATTTTGGGAATTATCATTTGTGTGGATTTGTATTACCTTGTACTTGATTTTGGGATATAAGCCTTAGATACCTTAGAACCTATGTAGATCATGGTTTTATCTCCTATCTTGGGGGAGTGGACCATTTATGGTTCCACATGGTTGGGTGGTAAAATAATTTTGAGGTACTATTCAAGTTTTCATGGATGGCTTTACATGGATCCTTGTTGAGAAACTATTGAACACTGATTATTGAAGTTTATTTGTGGTATTCATTGAAAGATATCTAGGTAAAATTTTGATGTAAACTCTCAAACAAAGTACAAGTCATTTCTATATGTATCATGAAATGAAAAACTTTGTAAAAGGAATATCTAGGAGAAATAAAGGGATATCTGAATATATTAGATTAATTAAAAGGATGAATGGTGTTATATAATAACATTTTATATTATTTGTATTTAGATAAGTGTATGATGCATAGAAGAACCATTTACTCTTTATAAGGTTATGAAATAAACAATCTAAGTAACTAGTGAAGAGAAGATAACTTAGTTTAGATCTATTTCATGTATCTGTATTACAAGTTAAGTAGACACATTTGATTATATGGGTTAGGACATTAGTTCCTAATTTGGAAATGAATATTAGGATGGATAATGTATCAATTTATAATTAAACACGAAACTAGTAGATGGATTAACTTGAGCAGTAAGGATGAATGTTAGTAAGGAAATTATGAAAGAAATGGATAAATAATACTTGTTGGCTTGATTACATTAAAAGCTAACTCTTGATCTTGGAAAATAAATAATGTTGTTTAAATATGACATTAAGGAACCTATTAGGACCATTACATATAAGATATAGTAAGTGAAAGCAATTCAAAAAAATAAAATATTCGCCAAACTTTGTATCAATTTGTCTTATCCTTTTAGTTTCCCTAACAAGACATTACATTTTTTATCAAAGATAATCTAGACCTTATCACTCCGTAAAACATCTATAGAGTAGCATGCTCTAAAGGAATTACAAAATATTCAATATAATGTCACTACACAATGGATTTGCAAAAAAGACTGCTAGGTCCACTTGGTTAAGAGAATTTCTGCTATAATGGTAAGAATGCCATAGTGAAGTGATATGTTAGGTTTAGTACTACCTTTCTTGTTTAGATAGATCTCTATTTCACTCAATCTCTTTATTCTTTCTTCCTTTTTCTTCCTTCTAGTTGATCCACTCACTCACATATCAATTTAGCACTTCTCTTGCTTGATCTTCACAATGTAGATCTGCTTAGTTATCCTCTAGCTATCGATATCCTTCTTCAACTTGATCAACAACAATAAACATTGCTCCCATCCTTTAAATATAATTTTTTTTCCGTTCCTCTAGAATCTTCAAGGTTTTGTTGTTTAATCACAATTGCCAAGTCTAGTCTTCATTCAAATCACATTCATTAAATCTAGGTAGTCAAGTAACACACCTTCACTTTGAAATTTGTGCTTAAATTCAAAGCATACAATCTCCATCAAATTTTATTTGAATTTATACTGTTATTGATCTCATAACTAACTCCATCCTTATCGGTGAAAGTTCTCAGACAATCTTTATTTTCATCAAATGTGAGCCTTAGAATAAATCTTTTCAAACTATTATTCCTTTTCATTGCTTGGTTAACATTACATGCACTCGGTCAATACTAGGCTTAGTGAAAACTATAACTACTCAATTGACACCACACATCCTTCACTTATTTATCATGTTCTTGGTGACAACTATATTAGCTCAATTAATACTAGTCTTCTTCATTTACTGACCAAACTAGATTTTCTTCTCAAGACTTCATAACTTGATTATATATGATCTCAACACTTAATCAAATCATGTAAATTAATAAAACTAACATTATAATATCGAAGTGTGACTCATTCAAGTTCCCATTGAATACCATACACTTATCATCACTTACATCAACATTATACTTTCTTCAAATCATCTTCATCAATCAAATCCTCTTCATCAATTAAATGATACAACACTCTACTAAATTAGTATAATGCGTCACTAATTAAAGATTGACATCAATGAAAAGATAACAAATGATATGACTCTTTCACATACATGAACAACATTATCAATTGGGGCTAAGACCTCTTGCTAAGATGCCACCACCCTATTCATAGATGAAGTAAAAGTAACGAGAAGTTTCTAATGATCATCATGTTTAAGAAAAAATGACTCATCAAAAGTTAATTGTTTATACTGATAAGCCATAAAAAAGTAAGTAATCAACAAGTAATAGTTTTTCATGTCAAATTATTTATCTTAGATTAAATCCCAATTCCATAATTGAAATTGTGAAAGTTCTGAGTATCTAAAATTCATGATGAATACAAGGGAAGTTCTATAGGAAAACAAAGTACTAATGAATCAAACATTGTGAACTTGGGAATAACAATCATTGGAAATTTATCACAGGTTGATCCCTTTTATTTAATATTTCTTATTAACAATAAATTGGTTAGAAATTGCATGATTGACTTAGGAGTAGCAGTTAATATCATGCCGGAAGATGTTATGAGAGAACTTGGATCATTAGTTAATACACCATTTTGAAAGTACTATGCAATGGATAATAGATCCATTCCTAATGTTGGAATAATAAGGATTGTGGATTTCATATTCCCTGCATGTCCAAACATATCATATAAGACATATGTTACTGTAGTATAGGTACTAGCTTACTACGATATGCTTCTTTCTAGACAATGGTCTCATTTGGTTGGTAGAAATGTTTAGTTGGATCTATCATATAAAACTATTCCTATAAATGGTAGGAATATCATAATCAATAGAGATCCAAGGTCAACATATTTGGTAAAGGATTTCAACCCTGATTAGGGATTCAACTTTTGTTAGACTGATATGGACAACTTCCAAGTGAGTATAAGTAAACCCAAAAATTTGGTAATCATATTGAAGTGCACTTGCAAAAAGAAAATGATGAAATATGGAAAATGTACATCAATGGATCTTGCAATAAAGAAGGTAATGGGGAAGTAATTTTTCTCATATCCCCTTTCGGTAAAAAATTCAAATACTCCTTTTTGTTGAATTTTGATGTTCTAACAATATCTCTGAATATGAAGCACTGTTCCCAAGGTTGAATCTCACAAAGATACATAAGACTAAAATAATTTATATTTTTGGTGATACTAAATTCAATGCATCCCAAATTAGAAATGAATTCATCCCTAAGAACTCAAGATTAAAGAAATATAATAACTATGTTTGGAATTTGATTTTCATTTGATGTATTTTCAATCAAATGGGCAGATGCGGAAAATAATTTCCTTGCTGAATTGATGGCTAATTTAGCTATAAAAAAATTTGACACTCCATTAGAAAAAATTGTGCAGGTTGAAATGAAGAACATACCATCTATTCCATAAAATGTATATAATTAGAAAGTGTTTGACAATGAAAGAGATGTACTCAATTTCTTAACTTGTGAAGAGAAATACCAAGAATAAGTTATTGATTTGAATAAGTATGTGGGAGATCAAGGTGGAAAGGAAACTTTATTTGGGAAAGAATTAGTAGAACTCAATACAAATAAGATATTGAGGGGATTACTAGCATTCAATATAATTTTTGATGAGCATGCAAGTCTAAAAGCCTATAAACTCACTACTATACAAGAAGAGATTGAGAAGATCAATCTTGGGAAAGAACATACCCAGAAGGAGATTTTTATCAACAAAAACTTGTCCCCTTAAGTTAGATAAGTATTGATTACCTTATTAAGGAAGTATAGATATGTATTTACATATACTTATTGTTGGAAATATAAGAGGAGTAATTGAGAGGGGAGGGGTGAATTAGTTACCACAAAAATAAATCCCAAACCCCTTAGATGTCAGCACAAATCAAAACTCAATGTAAACAAAACTCTGATGTAACTCGGCAAATACATAAGTTCTCAGTTTACACTAACAAATGTTGTAACTCGATAAACACTAAAATAACTCGACAAATGCTTATCATGAAAATCTTAAGATATTATTTGTGATTGATCTTACTTTAACTTAGTTAAATACACATAAAAGAAATAACATGAACATAAGTGACACCAAGATTTAATGTGGAAACCAAATTTGGGAAAAATCACTAATTGCAACTAGTTACTGATTTTCATTCTTTTGAAGTGAGCCATGTTAGGAGCCAACCCTGTTAAAGGTTACCAAACACACTATTAGGTGTGACCTTATTAGAGGATTTAATCACCCTATTAGGAGTGGCCTTGTTAGAGGTCTTTTGACACTTCAATAGAAATGCTACCTTGTTAGAGGATTTAAAAATAACTATTAAGCCAACTCTGTTAAGAGATTTAGATCACAACTACAATGATTAGAGAGTAACAATGAGATGAATTAATTTCTTGATGCAACTAAATTATTGATTACAGATCTCAATATTGGCTTATATACTTGATCATTCCTGATCGAATGTATCTTTGCATCTCAACAAGGATATTATGCTTATCCTTCTAATTCACTTCCTCTAAGCATCATCAAATCTTCAATTTTGTTCCACACATTCAATCCTCAACTTGACCTTATATTTATATCTTAAAAATTATCAAGTTGGCTTGAATATAACTTAGAATAATTAATATTCATCTCCTTGGTTGGTTAGAATCAACAAACAATTCAATTGAACTCAATATGCCAAAATAAGAAAATCCTTCGTTAGTTGACCCTGCTCAATAGATACTAACACAAGGAAATTTTCTTGTGTTAACCAAGTGAATTCAGTTAACACTACATATTCACAAAGTTCCTTTGGTAACTAAGTGATCTCGTTTAACACTAGTTCCATCCAACATTTCCTTCATTAGCTGAGTGAGCTTGATTAACACTCAACTTCTGCAAATATTCCTTTATTGCCTAAGTGAAGTCGGTAGACATTATCTTCTAAACTAGGAAAAATTTGGAATGCTCGACAGACATAGGAAACTATCTTCAATGCCCAAGTGAGCTTAGTATACACTGACTGACAATGATATGCAATTTTGTGTAACATTAAAGACAATACACAATTAATCAATTATTTCCAACAATCTCCCTCTTTGGCATTGATGACAACATAACGTGTCATACTAAATGAAATTTTAAAGCAAGAATAAAGTAAGGAACATTTCCTTACTAAATTCATTCTAATTCTCATCCATGAGAACTCTCTCTATCAGTGTGAGCTCCCTCTGCCTTCAATTTCTCCCTCTGTCAGCAAAACTTTGTCTTCAACATCTTCTTTTGATAGAAAACTCTATTTTTGATATCAGACCAAGTTCATTCTCCTTCTTTCACATTTATTTCTCTTTATCTTTATAGAAATTTCTATTAGATACGATAGTAAAATTCTCCCTCTTTGTCATCTTATGCCAAAGACAATATTCAATGAATATCAATTTACCTCATGTACTGATTCATTTACAATGTGCCTTTGTCAATATTGCATCAACTAACTAATCTTCACATGCTCTAGTTGATGCATCACTAAACTTCATTTAGTGAGCTTTAGATAGGGGAATGACCCCTAATTTACCTCTTAGATACATAAATGCATCCTTAGGTAATGGCTTAGTGAATATATTTGCAATTTGCTCTTTAGTATTCACATATTCCAATGTTACCTCTTTATCTTGTACCAATTCTCTCAAAAAATGATATTTTATAGCAATGTGTTTTGTTTTAGTATGCATCACGGGATTCTTTGATATATTAATTGCACTGGTGTTATCATAGAAGATAACCACTAGATCCTTGATTTCTATCTTCATACCTGCCAACAATTGCTTGAACCAAACAATATTTTAACAATTAACTACTGCTGCCACATATTCTACCTCTATTATGGACTGAGAAGTACAATTCTTTTTCTTGCTTGTCCAAGACGTGTCTTTTACCAAGAAAGAATGCTCCACTATTGGTGCTCTTTCTATCATCAACACTTCCTGCCCATTCAACCTCTATGAATGCTTTCAAATCCAAATTGCCTTCTTTTTTTAACCATAAACCATAGTCTTCATTACCTTTTAGATATATCATGGTTCTTTTGATTGCCATCATGTGATTTTCTTTGGGATTTACTGAGAATCTTGCCACCATACCAACTGCTAATGCAATATCACGCCTTGTGTGTACTACATACTACAATTTTCCAATCATTGATTTGTATGTGGTCTGATCTACTTCCTTGGAATCATCATTTTTGGAAAGCTTATGTCCAGTAGACATAGGAGTTCCAATTGGTCTCGAGTCTTCCATTTCAAACTTCTTTAGTATCTCCTTGATATATTTGGATTAAGTAATGTAGATACCATCTTTCTTCTATTGGATCTACAATCCAACAAAGAATGTTATCTCTCCAAACATAGACATCTCAAATTCTTTACTCATTTCTTCTAAAAATGCCTTGCACAAGTCATCATTTTCTAGAAGTAAAGTGTCATCCACAAATATTTCTACCAACACAATCTTCTTGTCTGGTCCTTCTTTGATATACAGACTACTATTATCATTTGTTCTTTGAAAACCAATCTTTATCAAGCAGTTATGAAGTCTTTCATACCTAGCTCTGGGAGCTTGCTTGAGACCATACAATGATTTGTGTAATTTGAAGACCAAATCTCTTTTTCCAAGATCTACAAAACCTTTAGGTTGTTCTATGTAGACTTCCTCGTCAAGAATTCCATTCAAAAATTCAGATTTTACATCCATTTGATAAAATATAAACCCTCTGTATGCTGCATATGCAAGTAAAGTTCTAACACCTTCTAATCTTGCAATAGGAGCAAAAGTTTCATCATAATCAATACCTTCTTCTTGAGAATAACCTTTACATACTAACCTTTCTTTGTTTATGGAAACTTCTCCATCTTCATTTAGCTTATTTTTGAATACCCACTGTGTGCCAATTACATATTTATCCTTGGGTCTAGGAACAAGAGTCCAAGTCTTATTCTTCTTTATCTATTCTATTTCCTCATTCATAGCTTCAATCCAACTTTCATTATCCAAAACATCTTTATCATTTCTAGATTCAAATTCAACAAGAAAACATGTACTTTTCAATTTGTTTCTTGTCATTATTCCATCTGACATGTCTCCAATGATCTGATCAAGTGCATGATACCTTTTGACATATCTTGCTAACACAGGTTGTTTAGATTTAGAGTTTGTTCCACTGACCTCTTCATGATCTTCTATATTAAGTTCTGGTTCCACTGTTTATGACTCGGGTCCATCAGACTCAGATTGTTCTAGCAACATCTTGGTAGCTTTTGATTGTGACTTGGGTTCTTCAAACTGTGACTTAGGTTGCACTAGATGTAACTCAGTAGTTTTTAGAGATTTTGGGGACTCGGGAGGTGAAGCTTTCTAGCTTCTAGATAGATTTGGCAATGTATCAGGTTCATAATACACAAACCTTCTATAATCCTTAGGTTCTTTGCTGCTTACCTCTTCAATCTTTTCTGCAAACTCATGAATTCTCACATATGCACTTTCTATGATTTTATGAGTAGATAAATTCAAACATTTGTATGCTTTACTTCTGTAGGAGTATCCTAGGAATATGCCTTCATCACCTTTGACATCAAATTTACCTTTCCTAAATTCTTTCAAGATATAAGATTTGCTACCAAATACTTTCAAGTAACTTACATTAGGTTTGTAGCCATACCATAGTTCATAAGGAGTTTGATTTGAGTCTTTCTTCAACTGTACTCTATTCAAGGTAGACATTGTAGTACTAATTGCTTCCTTCCAATATTTTATTGCAACATTCTTTTTTATCATCAATGTTCTTGCAAAATCCATGATGGATATGTTCCTTCTTTCATCTATACCATTCTACTGAGGTGTACTAGGGGTTGATACCTGTCTCTTAATTCCTTTTTCAATGAAAAATTCATTGAAATCATTGGAAATGAATTCACCACCTCTGTTTGATCTCAAACATTTCAACTTCTTTCTAGTTTTCTTTTCAATACCACTTGAATTTTTGAAATGCTTTAGATTTTTCTTTTAGATACATTACAGTCATTATTCTAGAATAATCATCAACAAAAAGAATAAAAAAATTATCTCTACTGTAACTCTCTATTCCAATAGGTCCACATAAGTCTATGTGTATAAGCTCTAAGAATGATATTTCTTGCTTTTGAAACTAGTTTTTCCTATCTTACCAATTTGACAGTTTTTGCATAGATCCATATAAGGTTTCCTCAAGCTAGGAATACCTTTTACTATTCTATTTTTTCTTATCTTGACCAGATTATCAAAGTTCACATGACATAATCTTTTGTGCCATAACTATCTTTCTTCTACTTGTGCAATAAAACATGAACTTTTACTGAGTTTTAGGTAGAATAGATTACCTTTTGTTTGTTTTCTAAATCCAACCAGTAGTTTGGCCTTTCCATTCATGAATTCTACCTTGAATCTAATTTTATTCAACTATGCCACACTTAGTAGATTATGCTTTAGTTATTCAACCAAATAAGCATTATCACATCTAAGTTTATTGATTAATGAGCTACAAATTTTTCCTTTTATGCAACAAGGTTCATTGTTTCCAAATCTCACACTACCACCATCATAATGTTCCATGTGTTCAAATTTTGTTTTATCACCAGTCCTATGATGTGAGCAGCCACTATCTATAATCCATGTATCATTTTTGCTAACATGAGATATAAGTGCCATTTTATCTCCTTCATCATCAAATTCATCTTTTACAATAATGTATACCATTTCATCTTCACTATTACTAGAATCTTTAGCCATAAAACAAGATTTCTTACCTTTCTCCTCGTAGTTCTTATAGTTCTTGAATTCCTTCTTGCCTTTGAACTTATTTCTTTTCTTTTAATCTTTGTCTTCTTTGTTTGGGCACCTTATAGATATGTGACCAACTTCTTCACAAGAAAAATAGATTAGAGGAATCTTACCTTTGTACTTTCCTTTACCTTTGGAATATTTCCTTGCAAGTAGGGCTTCAACAACTTCAAGATCACTATCTAAATTTGTTCCTCTTCTTCACTCTTTAATTGATTGTCTTTTGATTTCTTACCCCTTTTCATGAGTGAAAGCTTGGCTTCAAATGCAAACTCAATACCTTTTGAACTAGGGACATAGTTATCATAGTTATCCAATTCAAAAGCTGTCAATCTTCCAACAAGAGCATCCAAAGTTATATTGCTATTTGTATCACATCTCATTTCTTGAATAGTAGACACTCTAATTGCATAGATAGGAAGAAGGGTTCTAAGTAACTTTCTTACAATTGTTTTGTCATCAATGTCTCCTCTAGATTCTTTGATTGTGCTCACACTTGCTTTAATTCGCTCAACATATTTTGTTATATTTTCATCTTCTCTCATCTCCATCTGATCAAATTTTCCTCTGAGACTTTTGACTTTAGCTCTTCTTACATTATCATCTCTTCTATAGATGACTTCCAATTTGATCCACATATCATAAGCTATAGTGTAACTTTTGACTTCATCAAATTTAACTTAATCAAGAACAGAAACAATGTCAATCATCATTATGTTATGATTTTTTTTTTTAGAAATATCTTCAACAGATAATGTTCTAGTAGGAATATTGTATTCACTATCAAGATATTTACAATCTAAATCACTGATAGTTGCCAAATGTAACCTCATAAGTCCTTGCCATGCTGCAAAGTTGTCTCTATTCAACTTGGGAATGTCTCTTCTATAAGATATCCTGATCTTTATCTTAGGTCCTTGAAACCTTCTCTACAAGCACCAAAAGCTCTAATACCAATTGTTGGAAATATAAGAGGAGTAACTGAGGGGGGAGGGGTGAATCAGTTACCACAAAAATAAATCCTAGATCCCTTAGATGCTAGTACAAATCAAAACTCAGTGTAAACAAAACTTTGATGTGACTTGGAAAATACACAAGCACTTGGTTTACAGTAACAAATACTATAACTTGGTAAACACTGAAATAACTCAGCAAATGCTTATCATAAAAATCTTAAGATATTATTTATGATTAACCTTACTTTAACTTAGTTACATACACATAAAAGAAATAGCATGAACATAAGTGACACCAAGATTTAACATGGAAACCGAATTTGGAAAAAACCACCATTGCAACTACTTACTGATTTTCACTCTTCTGAAGTGAGCCCTGTTAGGAGCCAACCCTATTAAAGGTTATAAAACACACTATTAGGTGTGAACCTGTTAGAGGATTTAATTACCCTATTAGGAGTGGCCTTGTTAGAGGTCTTTTGACACTTCAATAGAAACACCACCTTTTTTATAGGATTTATAAATAGCTATTAAGCCAATTCCGTTAAGAAATTTAGATCATTGCTACAATGGTTAGAGAGTAACAATGAGATGGCCTGATTTCTTGATGTAACTAGATTGCTGATTACAAATCTCAATTTTGGCTTGTATACTTGATCCTTCATGATCAAATGTATCTTTGCATTTCAACAAAGATATTATGCTTATCCTTCTAATTCGCTTCCTCTAAGCATCATCAAATCTTCAATTTTGTTCCACACATTCAATCCTCAACTTGACCTTATATTTATATCTTACACATTATCAAGTTGGCTTAACAATTAATATCCATCTCCTCAATCAGTTAGAACCAACAAATAATTCAATTGAACTCAATATGCCAAAACAAGAAAATCCTTTGTTAGTTGACCCTGCTTAGTAGATACTAACACAAGGTGATTTTCTTGTGTTAACCAAGTGAACTTTATTAAAATTGCATATTCACAAAGTTCCTTTGGTAACTGAGTGAGCTCGGTTAACATTGATTCCATCCAAAATTTCCTTCATTAGCTGAGTGAGCTTGATTAACACTCAACTTCTACAAACTTTCCTTTGTCGCCTGACTAAACTTAGTAGACACTATCTTTTAAACTAGGAAAACTTTGGATTGCTCGACAGATACAGGAAGCTATCTTCAATACTTGAGAGAGCTTGACATGTACTAACTAGCAATGATATGACATTTTGTGTAACATCAAACATAATACACAATTAATCAATTGTTTCCAACGCTTATGATAAGTTAAAGACTTACATAGAAGATACATTCCAACATGGAATGCCTTTGAAACCTGATGCAAAACCCTTTAGAAAAAGGAAAATGCTAGCCCCCAAGGTGAAGGTAGAGTTGATGAAAATGAGAGATGATAGAATCATAAAACTATTAGGCACTCTACCTAGGTGTTTAACCTTGTCCCAGTAAGAAAGAAAAATAGATATATAAGGTTGTATAAGGATTTTAGAAATTTGAATATATCATCCTTAAAAGACATCTATGCATTACCTAACATGGAAGCATTATTGCAAATAGTGATAGGAAATGAATTGCCCTCCATGATTAATATTGTTTAAGGATATAATCAAGTAAAGCTTAGAGATTCAAAACAATATAAAACAAAAATCATTACTCCATGGGGCGCTTATGTAAATTCTAGAAGGCCTTTTGGATTAACCAATACAGGTGCTACTTTTCAAAGAGCCATGGATGCTTCTTTTAAAGGTTTGATTGAATTCATCTTTGTTTTTTAATCAAGCTGACCTTACTTCCTACTCTAAGAAGGAAGGGGATAATTACGATCATTTGGAGAATATTTTTTAGAGGGATCTTGAATATGGGATTTTACTCCATCCTAAAAAGTTCCATTTTGGGGTCACTAATGGAAAGCTTCTGGGATATATTGTATCCAAAGAAAGAGTAATAATTTACCCTAAAAGAATAGGAGCAAACATCAATGTGCCCAAGAAAATAAAATCCATCCAATTATTTTTGGGCCATATTAATTTCGTAAGAAGATTCATTTCTAATTTCATAACTAAACCTATTACCAAAATGTTGAAAAGGGAAGCAGAGTTGGTATGGGATGAAGATATTTTACAAGCATTTATAGATATCAAAATAAAAATTAAAGAGGCACTGGTACTTAAGGCTCCTAATTTCAAGAAGCCTTTCCAAATTTTTTCGTTTGCATCTAATCAGAGTATTGTTGTAGTTATGTTGCAAAAGAATGAAGTAGGGCATAAGCAACCTATTTCTTTCTTTAGAATTTTTTTGAAAACAACTGAGCTTATTTATGATATCAATGAAAAATAGGTTTAGGCATTGGTAAAGGTAGTAAAGTCATTTAGATCTTACTTGGTGCATAAATAGTTGCATATGTGCCAAATGTAGTTGTCAAGGATATTGTAAGGACAACAGAGTCTACTAGAAGGCAATGTAGGTGGATAAATCAAATCCAGGAATTCAACATCGATATCCAAATGATAAAATTAGTAAGAGGCCTAGGATTGGAAAAACTCATAGCTAATACAAACTTAGAAGCAACTCAAGTAAATCAAGAAGATCTTGAGCACACAAAGGTAAGCATTGAGAGATGCCCTTGGTATAGTGAGATAGTCTATTATCTAAGACATATGAAATTCCATGATAAATTGGATAAAAATTAGAAGATAGTTGTACAAATCCAGACATCAAAATACACCTTGATTCAAGGTTGACCTCTATTGGAAAAATAAAGATGGAGTACAATACTTTTTTTTAAGACACCTACTAGGCAAAATCTATCCTTAAGAAGTTCCATGAAGGTGTTTGTGGGGGTCATTTTTCAGTTAAAACCACAACAAATAAGATTTTTCATGCAATACATTATTAGCTACAATAATTTAAGGATTTTTATGCTTATGTGACAAAGTGTGAAGCATGTCAAAAGTTTTCAAGAAAAAATAAATATAATGGAGCTCTTTCCTTAAGGACTTTGTAGGCAGAGGAACCTTTTCAAATGTGGGGGATAAAATACATAGGAGAGATAAGAATAAGTCAAGTGGGGGATATAGTTGGATCTTGGTAGCCACTGATTATTTTACCAAATGGGTAGAAGCTACACCTACTAAGTTGTGATCAAATTCCTAATAGAAAATATCTTAACCAAGTGTGGAGTTCCTTAGAGGATTGTTGCAGATAATGGTATGTGCTTCAAATCAAAAGAACTCTCTACTTTTTATAAATAATATGGTATAGTTATCTCCTACTCCTCCCCATATGATCCACATGGAAATGGAAAAGATGTGTCAAGTAACAATAACATATTGCAAATCATCAGAAGAATGTTAAGAAACAATAAAAATGCTTGGGATTCAAAATTGAATTTAGCATTATGAGCATATCAAATCATAGTGAAGAAGTGTAAATATTTTTATCCCTTCTGGTCTATGGTAAGTGATGCATGAGAATCCTAGGTGTAAGGGAAATCTTGCATCACCCCAAAATATTTCTACTTCCAATATTTAGTTTTTAGTTTCCAATAACAACTATCTTGTGCAGAGTTTCTATTTGTAGGAGCTTACTAATTTGAGTAAGTTGGTATTATGTGCTTAGAGATTATTCTAATCTCATATGTTGGGGGTTCATCTTGGACATATCATCTTGCCAGATTAGTTTTATTGTCATATCATATGTATTAGTATAGTTATTGTAAATTTTTAGTATGAAATTTGGCTATCCAAACTTTAGGTGCAACAATAAAGGACTAAATGGCTCTAAAATGAGGAAAAACCTTGACTACTAGACTATTGCACAATCAATGGTTGTAGATCTTTAGTGGAGGATTCCAAAATGGGTCTATAATAGCCCATTAGGTCAACATTTTTCTATTTATGGTCTCCACAAGTCAGCCCATCCGAAAATATAGTTAGTAATTTGTCTTGAGAGGTCCTATATAATAAAGTATAATAAAATAATATAATATGAGGTTGGTCAGCCTCAAGGGTTAGAGCTCAGTGTCTAGAACCTTCCTAAGTGGTGAAATTTCCTATATAAGGAAGGCCTGTAGGTTGTCTAGGGCAATTTTGGGTGATAGTCACAACTCTGTCTTGTAGACTGTTGCAAGAAAGGTGCCCATGTAGATTTGCATATTGTAATTTTGTAATAATGCATTTGCAGCGATAATAAGAAGCCCATATTTTGTTCTCTCTATTTTTGTTGTTTCTTTGTTTCCATTATGTGTTGTTTTATTAAGAGGAACACCCTTCATCAGTAAGGAAGCTAGACTTCATGTGAATAACTTACTACTAGTATACAGATTCATGATTCAGGAACAACTAGAAGATTTAGATTTTATGGAAGAAAGGATAAATGCACTTGTTGAATTGGATGAGATTAGGAGATTGGAAATGAAGCATAATATTCAAAAATAGAAACAAGTTAAGTTACTCTATGATAAGAAGTTAGGGGATAGATCTTTCAGCATAAGAGATTGGGTTTTGAAGTGGAATGTTAAGGGGCTAGGCCCTTTCATCATCTCAAAGAAGACATGTGAATGTTCTTATTTCTTATAGGATATATTGATGGATATATCCAAGAGTAGGATATCTTTTCTCCTATATGAAGTAGGATTTGTTTTTATACATGTTAGATAGGTGATTTATGTTAGATATTTCTTTTTCTTTCCCAATGATAGCTTGATTCTTACCATTATTGCAGGAAATATGCATCCCCATAAAGAGACATTTATGGAGCCCTCAAAATTTTCTATTAAGGAGTCTATTGAGAATTTTGCAATTTTTTGGATAGAGAATCAAATACCCACTAAATAGCGAAGTTTCACTATTTTGCAACTATTTAAAGATGTCTATGTCAAATTTCAATTTCACAAGGAAGATTATACAATCTTGTGAAGTAGTAATTCTCCACAAAATTGTGGGCAAGAAATATGAGAACTCCAAATTGATAAGATCTTGGGCAAAGAAGTTATTGATCACAATTTTAATACATATGAACTTGGAGGGATACAAAATAGAAAAATGATGATTAATCATTATGTCTTGGAAAGTACAAACTAAGAATTAAATGACTAATCACATGGGACAATATCATATCATGAATAAATGTTAAATATGTATGGAATGTATTTGAAGGGACTTCTGAATTAAATGATCGATAAATATATCCATTATATTACATGAACAATTCTAGGTTGATATCATTGTAAAATTTTGAAGCATAGATATTGAAGATTTACCATCATCAGGTCACATTTTCATTGGAAAATTTGTACAAATGAGATTACCCATTCAATAACATCAATTTGGAGAAGCACTAAAACTAGTTGTGCAACCTGATTTAACCCAAGACTAGGAGGCATTTGGACATCATTCACAACATGTATGCAAATGATGGGATTTGTGGATTGATAGTGCAAGGTATGTTGACGACGGTCATGAATAGGAGTTGGAAGAAGATAAGGATGAGTTACAATAGATATTGGTAGAATTTCAAGATTAATAGGGCAATAACTTGTACATGGATGCCATACTACAATTTTTCTTTTTAGTTTGTTATTATACATATTTGTGTCTAGTTCCAGTTAGTTTGTAGTTAGTTATTAAATAATGCAATGGTTTGAATCTTGTTCACATTCTTTCATTTTCTATAAGAAGGATATTAGGACCATTTGAAATATATATATATATATATATATATATATATATATATAAAGTAGATATTAAGAACATGTATTTTGTAGTTTTTGAATAGGTATTGCAACTGGACATTGCTTCATTATACTTCTTCTTTGGATCATTATAAAGACCTTATTTTCATTTCAAATTGGAAAGTTGTTTGTTTAAATAACTTGCACTCAATAATTTTCCTTTTGGACTAATATTTTTGTTGATAGATTCAACTTAACATATGCTATCGATTATCAAAGTTTGCATGCTATGCATCCTTTGTCTAACTGGTCTTCTTTGGATGAAGTTAAATATACTTAGACTAGGCTTTTATGTTTGAAGTTCTCTATCTAGCAGTTGATGGTAGCATGCATTGTCTTCAAAGAGTTTGATGATAATAAACTAGTGTAAATTTGACTTTGTTTTCCTATAATTGGACAAGGCACTGGTCTTCATTGTTTCTCTAAATTGATATGTTTTTGTAGCCTAATAGTTTCTTATCTTATTCACCTGTATCTCATCAAATGATCCTTAATCATCAAAGTTTGTATGATATACATCCTTTGATTAATCAATCTTCTTTGGAAGAAATTTTAATCATTGGGTAGCTCGGTCTCTACTAATATGTCTTGCTTGGCATACATTGCCTCACTCGACCTTCACTACGCTTGGTCATTACTATAGGTTTCTCTCATCTTGCTTGGCCATTACCAATACTTGGCTAATATTGTTTTGCTCAGTAATTACTTGCATTCCTTAATCTTCTGCTTTAACTTCTTTATGGACCTAGTAAATTGTCACTCGGTTAATCTTAGTGTTTTACTCATCTTCTTGATTCTTGTCAATTATCTATTCTATGGTTCAACTCACCTTTCCTTTTCACTTAATACAATGATTAAACAACACATTATCTTGTCAAATACTAACTAATCAAGTGCCCATTGTGATTCTATCATACTTACTCCTCTTTACTCAATAACTCTACTAGTTCACCTTATTATCTCTCTTTTCAAATCATCTTCATCAATCAACTAATATGGAATGGAACTCTACACTGTTATAAAATGTCTTACCAATAACATTAAAATATTTCCAACTATAGTTTTTCCAACAATATCAATCCTTAGAACACAAAAGACCAAATTTAGCAGAAGAGAGTATCTTGGCCCATGATATAGTAAATCTAAGATGATGAGCTTTGAGCCACCTCAATGTGATCACCAATTTTTTAAATTACGTTTAGTCATACCCGGTTGGAAAGTGAATGAATATAATGATTATTCAACGTACATTCTCATTGAGTGCTATGATTTCTTCAAATAGGGGCACATAATATAGCAGTATGCTTGGTCAACAAGTTCATGGTAAAACCTTTAGATTCACTATGGCACGATATTTCACAGGGAATGAGAAGATTCAAGTACCAAGTGTGTTCTTTCTCTGTTGTGCATGTGTTGCCATTGATGCTCCTCCGAGTCCATCCAAATTTGGATTTCCACGACATGGCAAAATAAATCATCAAACACTGGATAGAAAAATCCGTGTCGAAGAGTTGAAATTATTTTCTTCACCTCTCGACGATTTTGATGACCCCCAAATAGAGTGCGAGCATAATTTCGCATAATTTTGCCAAGTCGGGGAGAACAAATAATAAGCTTTGCAAGAATTCTAAATTTTCCCAATTCGCAAGGTGAATGTTTCCACCCCTCCAAAAATGTGAAAAACGGCAAGGGTCCGTTTAGTTGCGAGAATATAAATACGGTAATAGGAATACCTATTTTGGAATATTTATTTTCGAATAGAGAATGGGGTTACGTATTCTTGTTCTTGTTTGGTCCATCCAGAATCTGATGCGGAATACATGGACTCAAAAATTTATGTTTTCTAAAATTAAAAAATCGGAATAGGAATACGTATTCCTATTCCATCTATTTTGGTGGATTAACAAATCTTCATTTTTGGGCCAAAATTGGAATATGTATTCCAATTTTTTTCCTATTCCTATTTCGATTTGGTGCATCCAAACAGAAAATTAAAATTTTTGGAATACGTATTCCTATTCCGCTCGCCAAACGGACCCTAAGTGTGATAATTAATATTATTATTATTTCATTTTGTTTCCTAATATAATTTTCGAATATAATGTTTTTGGAAGCATCATAAAATATCCTTCTTCAAATTAAATGAGAATATTAAAGGTTTTAAAATATATTTATCTAGTGAAATGTGTTAAAGTCTATCAAAATATTATTCTATTTTCTAAATGATACTATTTTTATAATTGAAATATACAGTTTCACCTAATAATGACTTTTGAGTATATTTAGAGCTTAAGTGCACAGATAATAATATAGTTAGCAATGGACTCAAAACCTAAAATTGTCAAATTGCCAAGGTTCCCAAAACTTGAAAGATAAGTAAGAGGTACATAATATTTTAAAAATCTTGTCAAATCTTTATTTAGTAAACAAATATTTCCCCTCAAAGGTTAAAATGAAAGCTCAAAAGTTTTTGTTTCAAATGGAAATAAGAGACAATTTAATAAAATTATTCCAAAACTTTATTGCATTTAGTAGAAATATTAGTATCATTGCTTCATATTTTATTATTTAAACAATTTAATAAAATTATTCCAAAACTTTATTGCATTTAGTAGAAATATTAGTATCATTGCTTCATATTTTATTATTTAAACAATTTAATAAAATTATTCCAAAACTTTATTGCATTTAGTAGAAATATTAGTATCATTGCTTCATATTTTATTATTTCCCTTAATTTTAGAATAAAATACTTTCATTTTATTTTTGTGATAATATTTTTAATTATCATATTAAAGGGGAAATTTATAGTTTTGCATTTATAAAGTTTGAAAGTTATTCTTTACCATTTTATGAAATATAACCTTACCAAATAAAAGCTCTATTATTCTTGCAATTGTGATAAAAATTTTGGAGATATTTTATTGGCAATATTATATATCAAAAAATGTACTTTAAAGTTTTATTTATCAAAAGATTATTATGTATGGAGATGTAATGCATTTTCTTTAAATGTTGTCTTAAAGATTATCATTTTATTCTTATGATGCAAACCCTAATAAATAATGTTTTAAGTTTGTGCAAGGTATTGGCAATTTTTTAAGTCATAAACAGGGTAAGGATATATATTTTTAATTAAAGGATAATCTAATTGAAATATTTTTGTGCAAGATATAATATTAACACAGAGGAGTGTAAACGAGGGAGATTTATTTATCAAATCAAAGGCGTAGGAGTATTAACTGCATTAAACAAAAGGAAATCACAAGAGAAAAATGAAGTGTATTTGATTGTTCAAGACTTAATCATTTTCTCAAACTAAAGAGTGTGATCTTTCAAGAAGTGGCAATGCTGGCTTTTGGATTAATTATTCTTTGATAAAATTTGTATTGTAATTAATAAAGTGTTTAATTGTATTTAGGTTTTAGTTAGGAAGCGTCACAATGATCTAAAGCTTATATGCATCCTTTGAATATTTATAAAGGATACTTGGATCATTTGAAATAGATATAGTGAGAATAATAAACCAATTTAGCATCATGAGATACTGGCTAATGATTATTGTAGTTTGATTAGGTAATGCAACTGAATACAACTCAATTGTACTTCCTTTTTGAATCAATAAACAATACTATTTTGTCTCAATTTGGATAATTTGTTTTTCAATACTTGCATGCTATATTATCTTGTTGGATCCTGAACTACTGTCAGATAGATCAAACTTGATATGCACTCTTGATTACCAAATATTATATATAGGAAATGTGATGTTTGTCTAATTAGCCTATTTTAATTGGAGTTAAATTCATTTAGACTAGGGTTCATGTTTTAAGTTTTCTATCTAATAGTTGATGGTGTGTACAACAATCTCCAAAAGAGTTTGATAATAAGCTCCTGCAAGGTTGAATCCATTTTCCCAATTGGACTAAGGACTGGTCTTGCTTGATTCATTGGATTCGGTATACAATTGCAGTTTGTGTAGCTTTTTGCCTTGTACATATGCATATCATTAATCCATTCTCATTCATATTTCCAAACACCCTTTAAATCATTCCAAAAAACATTCAATTATATAGTTGTGATTTCTCCTTGAGAAATACTATCCATCTTAAGAACATCATCTAGAAAATTTGCATGTAGAAGAATTGAATCATAGTGAATAGTTATTGTGAAGGTGTACCCTCCAAGGAATTGTAGGGCCTGAAGAGTAGGGGTATTTGATACTCAAATGATCAAACCCATCTATTGGCCAAATTGTGTCATATTTCCTAGCATTGAGTGGGCAAGACTCATATGAATTTGATGAACAATTTGAGGAACCAACAAGCTCATCACATCATCCAAAAAATGATGGATAGATATAGGGAGTGAATAAGAGTTTGGAGATGTTTTAAAAATGTTTGGGGATAAGCCAACATGATGGAATATGATTTTACCATGAGAAAATATTTTATACTATAATTCTATCAATAAGTGGACTAGTAAATCACTATTCCACATTGTATATGGAAGTAGTCCTTGAAATGCTTCTAAATTGAGGAAGGAGGATAAAGGAGAGATAAGTAGTGCTAAAGATGAGAATTTTTTAAAAAATATTTGAGAAAATCCATGAGGTGGTCAGGAAGAAATTTATGAAGATGAATACATAGTATAAGGCTAAAGAAGATGATAGAAGGAGGTGTATTAAATTTCAAGTTGGAGATGAAGTCATGGTTCATTTGAGGAAGGAATGATCTCCATTATGTACATATATCAAGTTGAAAATGAAGAAATTTGGGCCATGTAAGATACTAAAGAAGCATTATTTAGGAAATGCCTATGAAGCAGAGTTGCCCACTAAACTAAATGTTTCACCAGTATTTAACATTTCAGATCTCATAGAGTATTATGAAGGAGGCATTAAAGATGAGGTCATAGAAGGACAATAGAGTATTATGATAACTGCTTTATCTATAAAAAAATTGAGAATATATTGGACAATTGTGTTGGCAAAAGTACAAGGAACATGACACATGAAGAATATCTTGTCAAATGGAAAGGAAGAAATGTAGAAGATTCACCATGGTTGACAAGGGATGAGGTTAACCATATTGGTTTTCCTTTGAACACCTTAGATGTGATAGGGTCACTTCTCAAATTATCTTGGGTGTTTGATGCAGGAGTATCCTAGGTTTAAGGACAATCTTGCATCACCCAAATTTGTTTCTATTTTTTTCTTTTGAATCTAGATTATTTTAGTACAGGGTTTCTATTTGTCGAAGCTTATTTTTTTTAAAGTTGGTCATATGACCTTAGATTATTCTAATTTTATGGGTAGGGTTTATTTTAGATATATGAGCTTTCTAGACGAGTCTCATTACCATATATTATGTATTGATGAAGTTATTGTAGAATTTTAGTATGATTTATTTGGTATAAAAACTTTGAGCTCAATTTTGAAGGCCTTAAAGGCTTTGAAATGAGGTCAAACCTTGGCTAATGGATGCAATAAGATTTATTATTTTTAAAGAGGGGTTGTAATAGCCAATTAGGTCAATTGTTTGAAAGATATGGTCTCCAAAAGTTGGGCTACCTAAAAATCTTGAAAATATAATTTGTAATTGTTTTGAACCAATTGTGTGTAGTAAATATAATTTTAGGGTTGGTCAAACTCAAGAATTAGGGATAAATATCTAATTACTTCTTAGGTGGTGTAAAATTGCCTATATAAGGAAGGCCCGTAGGTTGTTTAGGACATTTTTGAGCGGTCGTTCTTAACTCTGTCTTGTTGATATTGTAAGGAAATCATTGATGTGACTTTGCATATTGTATTAATGAAATATACAATTCCATACTTTTAGAGATAATAATAAGTCCATATTTTATTCTTGCTAATTTCTATTGTTTCTCTATTTTTTATAATGTATTTATGGTATAAAGGGAAGCACCCTTCGTCACTGAGTATGTAGATAGATCATAGACTGTGAGGTAGTTTACACCACAATTGTAGTTGTGGGTTTCAACGATAAGGGTAAAAATACCTCCAATAATAGAATGGGGTGAAAGACCTAGAGGTGTGAGACTTTAGGGTTTTAGAGCTCTCCAAAGACAAGTATAAGCATTGCAAGAGGATATTCTTAGAGTAATGAATATTGTGGTAAGAGATGAAAGTGAGGATGAATTTGAAGCAGAAGAAGAATAAGATATTGAACGTGAAGGAGTAGAAGAAGTTTGGAACCTTGAAGAAATACTTTTTAGGGTTATTTCCAAGATTGAGAAAAAACCCAAGATTAAAGTCCCCACATTTTTTAGAAATCTTAACCTAGAGGAACTAACCAACTAGATCAATGAATTAGAAGAATATTTTGAATATTAAGATATAAAATATCCTTATAGGGTCAAGTTTGTGAAGGCCAGATTGAAGGGTCATGTGAAAATTTGGTGGCAAGAGATTCAATTGGAGCCATACATAAGAGGAAAAGAGAAAATTGCAAGATGGGATCAAATGATGGATAAACTAAAGTGAATTTTCATTCCCATTAATTATGAGCTTGATTTACTAAATAAAATATAAGGTTTTAAGCACATATGAAGATCTTTTTAGGGGTATATATAAGAATTCTATTGAGTCCTCATCAGAACAAGCCATTAAAAAAATGACACTTAGAGAAAGTTTCATATTATCTTAATGGGTTGAGGCCAAGTATTTAGGAGCTGAGTATGGTTTAAATGACCAACATTGTAAAGGCATTTTAATTTTCCTTAAGAGTAGAAGAAAATTTGTAAAAGAAGTTTGAGAGAAGATAAAGTGGAAGAGCTCATGATGGAAGATCCAGTGGATGGACATACGAAGGCCAAAAATGAAGGATAAGGCTAGCAGTAGTTAGAATCAAAGGGGAAATAATTTTATCAATAATTTCCATGATAAGAATAATAGGGATTAAAGAGAAAGAGGAACAGGGAAAACACCAAGAAGAGATGGATTTTGTGGAATATGTTTTCACTATGAAGAAGATCACAGAGCTTATGAATGTCCTCAACAAGGAGGGAAAGATAGGAGAGTTGAAGGTTAAGAAAGAGTTCCACATGTGGATGAAGATACCAATTCATTACATTCTAAAGATGCTTAAAGAGGAGAATTCCTAGTTAATAGAATAGTCTTATTGAGTGATGAGAATGAATCTAAACAAAGGAGGAGCTTGTTTCACACTAGGTGCAAGTGTAAGGATAAGGATTGTGATGTGATCATTGATAGTGGGAGCACTAGAAATTTTTTGTTAGAAGAGATGGTCACAAAGTTAAAGCTCAAGAGAGAGAGACACTCATGTCCATACAAAATTTCCTTGGTGCAGGATGACAATAATGTCTTGGTAAATGAACAATGTCTAGTAAAGTTCAAGATTGGGAGCTATTATGGTGAGTTGCCATGTGACATAATGCCCATGAATGCATGTGATATTTTGTTGGTAAGGTTATGATAGTTTGATAGGCATTATTACATGATGGTCATGTAAATAGCTACTCCCTAATAAAGGATGTGGTAAAACATAAGCTAAATCCATTAAAGAACATAGAAGAAAAAGCGTGTGGTAATTCTAGAATATGTTTAGTTGATGGAATAAAGTTTCTTGAAAGTATGAGGTGTAAACATACATGATTTTATTTAATTCCAAAAGATAATAAAGAAAAACTAAAATATTTACCTATGGAAGTTGCATATTTTTTGGATGAGTTTTAGGATATTGTATCGAAATAAGGTAGCCCATAGAATGAATAAGTAGAAAGTGAAGAATTGAATAGGAAAGTACTAGAGTTGTTGTAGAGGGATTAATTAAAGAAAGATTGAGTCTATGTGTTGTTCCATAGGTATTAGCATGAAATAAGAACAAAGAATAAATTATGTGTATAGATTCTAGGGCTATTAAAAAGATCACAATAAAGCATAGATTTCCCTTGCCAAGGATAGATGATATTATGAATTGTTTGAGTGGATCTATGTATTTCAAAAAGATAGATATGAAGAGTGGATATCACCAGATCTAGATTAGAGAAGGAGATAAATTAAAGACTTCCTTCAAGATGAAGGAATGGTTGTATGAGTTCTAGTCATGCCTTTTGGGCATACCCATACACTAAGAGCATCCATGCAACTCATGGATGAGGTAGTGAAATAATTTTTGGGTAAGTTTGTCATTGTTTACTTAGATGATATTTTGATCTTTAGTAAGATGTTGAAGGAGCATATAATTTATATTTGTAGGGTTTTGAGAAGTTAAGGGAATATAAATTATTGATTAATTTGAAGAAGTGTGGTTTTGTCAAGGAGTTTGTATAGCTGGGATCTGTAGTTTTAGCAAAAGGTCTAAAAATGGACCTAGTGAAGGTGAGGGCTTTTCTCGAATGAATAACTTCAAGAAGTGTGATTGAAGTAAGATTTTTTCAAGGTTTGGCTATCTTTTACAAAAAATTTATCACGGTTTTAGTGAAAATCACTATTGGCCACAGTTGTAATAAGATATCAAAATTCTTGTATAGAGTTGTAGACTATGTCAAATGGAAAAGGGAGAAAAATATAATATAGGGTTATATATATCATTATTGTCCTAGAGAAGTTATGGGAGTATATAAATATGGAATTTGTTCTTATCTTACCAAGGACTTGACAAGGGAATAATTCAATTCTTGTGCTGGTTGATAGGTTTTCAAAGATGACACATTCCATTCCTTGCAAGAAGACTATTGATGCTATTCATGTGGCATAATTATGAGAAGTGGTGAGACTACTTGGTCTAGACCAAATAGCATAGTTTTAGATCAAGACACCAAGTTTAATAGACACTTTTGGTGGACACTGTGGAAGAAGTTAAAGACAAATTTGAAGTTCAACTCTGATCACATCATCTACAAACTAGTAGACAAACAAAAGTGGTGAATAGGAGTTTGGGAAATTTGCTAAGATGTTTTAGTTGGAGATAAATCAAGGGGATGGGATGTTTTTTACCACAATAAAAATTTGCATACAATAATTATGTCAATAGTTACATTGTGTTGGTTCCTCAAATTGTTGGTTGAAAACCAATTATTCTTATTTACTCAATGTTGGATAATTCAACATAATTTGGCCAATGACTAGGATTGATACTAAATTATCAAATCCTCTACTCTATAGGCTCTACCAACCTAAGTGGGAGTACGTTATGTATCAATCCTTTGAACTAGCTCTAATACTTTCTATGGTAGATCTTTAGATGATACTATTGAAAGAAAAATAAAATTTCAACTAGAAATTAGGATTGGGTATTCATGATAAACCTAAATTGGAAATAATGAAATTGACTTAATTTGGTCCAGTTAATTAGGTAGAGAACTTCACCTATTACAAATGTAGATTCACTTACATTTGAAAAGGCCAATCCTTTATCAAGATTGGGTAAATAGAGTCTAACTCATATAATCAGAATATCATTGAACTCTAAAGATATTGTGCACACCATTGATTATTGGATAGAGAACTTGAATAATATGAACCATAGTCTAAGTGAATTTAACCCCCATGATGGAGATCACTTAGACAAGCATCACATTGCACGTAATATTTGATAACTAAAGATGCATATTAAGTTCAATCCATAAAACAATAATACGCATTCAAGATGACAATACTAACAATGAGTTATTGAACATCCAAATATCCAAATTTGGAATGAAAGGAAAGTATCTATATATTTTCATTAAAACAAGGAACAATAGTAGAACAATATCACTTGTATGAACCTTGAAACTACATCAATCATTAAAGTATAAGTTGTCTTGCATAAAAGGAATTATATTTGATAATATGAAAAAAACTTATATGAATATAATATGTTTGCATGTCTCCTTTTTTTTCTAAAATGACATATTGGTACCCTTTCTTATACACAATAAAAGGGTGCAACAAAACTTCAAATATCTTTAAAGCACGACTAATCATAACTAATCTATTCAATTAAAAGATAACTATATTAATGGATAAATACTAAAAACTACTTGATTAATCTTTATGTTGTCATTCAACCAAAGCAACCTCCTCCTCTTCATTTCTCCCTACTTCCACCTATGTTGTTTTAGGAACTTCCATGTAATCATTAATCCATTTTGAAAATTGAATATGTGTAGGTCATATGAATTGAGAGACATTGGGAATGAACTTCTAAAGGTCTTGCCATTTATTTTCTATCACAATATGTACCTCCATCTGGAACTTAATGAATTTTTTCTCTAAAGTGATAAACTATGCAATAGTATATGGAATATATTTACTTGAAATTTTTTATTTTCTTTGAATCAAGACATATCTCTTTGAGATAATGTTGTCATATTATTTCTCCCACTTTCTAAGTCCCCAGTTTTTCCTTCTTTATTTTTTAAGGCAACTATGACACAATGTTCTATAGAAGTAACATATACTATCTTTTTCTCTATCCTCTATTGTTCTTGTTCTATGTATACTAAATTCCTTTATATAGTTTCAAACATATTAACATTACCTTTAATTTGTGGGGGAGCATCTGGATCTCTTTTTGTGATCTCATAGAGTCTACCTAATTAAAACTTGGATGGTTTCCACTTTCTTTCCAATTCAGATAGCATAGATTTCTTTTTCTTGAAGAAGTCAAGCATATAATTCACATTCTAGAACCCTTCATATACCTCATTACATTTTATCAAGATCACCTTCATCCTACAAGTCATACTTTCTATATCATCTTAAAATGGAAGCACTTCTATGATAAGAACGTTTTGTTGGAAATATAAGAGGAGTAACTAAGAGGGGAGGAGTGAATCAATCATCATAAAAATAAATTCCAGATCCCTTAGATGTCAATACAAATATAAACTCTATTGAAATTATTGTTACTTTGTTAACACACATGCACTCGGTTAACACTAACAATATGTTGTAACTTGGCAAGCACTATAATATCAACTATTACTCTACAAATATTGAACATGAAAATCTTAAGGTATTATCTATGATTAACCTTAATTAACTTAGTTGCATACACATAAAATAAATAGCATGAACACAAGTGACATTAAGATTTAACATGGAAACCCAATTTGGGAAAAACCACCAATTGCAACTAGATACTATTTTTTACTTTTCTCAAGTGAGCCCTATTAGGAGCCAACCCTTACAAAACACACTGTTAGGTGTGACCCTATTAGAGGATTTAATCACCTATTAGGAGTGACCTTGTTAGAGGTCTTTAGACACTTCAATCTAGAAATGCCATATTGTAAGAGGATTTGGAAAATAGTTGTTAAGTCAACTCTGTTAAGAGATTTGATACATTGCTACAATGGTTAGAGAGTAATATTGATATGACTTGATTGCTGATGCAACTGTATTGCTGATTTCAGATCTTAATTCTGGTTCGAGTACTTGATCCTTCCTAATCAAATGTATCTTTGCATCTCCTTAAGGATATTCTTCTTATCCTTCCAATTCACTTCCTCTAAGCATCTTCTTATCTTTCACACATTCTCTCTTATTCAATCCTCAACTTGACCTTATACTTATATCATATATAATGTCAAGTTAGCTTGAATATGACTTAGAATAATTAATATTCATCTCCTCAATCATCTAGAACCAACAAATAAATCCATTAAACTTGATATGCCAAAACAAGAAAAATCCTTTGTTAGCCAACCCTTCTCGGTAGAAACTAACACTAAATGATTTTTCTATGTTAGCCAAGTGAACTCGATTAACATTACATCTTCACAAACTTCCTTTGATAATTGAGTGAGCTTGGTTAACACTAATTCCATCCAACTTTCCTTTGTTACCCGAGTGAGCTTGATTAACATTCAACTTGTATGAACTTCTCTTTCATGCCTAAGTGAACTCGGTAGACACTATCTTCTAAACTTGGCAAACAATGGAATGCTTGACAGACATAGGAAACTATCTTCATCGCCTGAGTGAACTCAACATACACTGACTGGTAAATATATGATATTTTGTGTACCATCAAAGACAATATACAATTATTCAATTTTTCTCAACATGTTTAGCCCTCCCAGTAGCTGATTTGGGGTCATGTCAAGAACCTTGAATCGGTCCTCAACTTATATTTGGATTTTTAATTGTGCCCGCTTTTCCACTTTCTTTCTACATTTTTTGAGTATTATGTACTGAGATCCTAAGATTTGTGACCTAGGTCAACCTAGGTCAAGGATGAACTCAACCCTGACCTAGGTCAGAGTTGAGCTTGACCTTGACCTAGGTTAGACCCAACCTCAACCCTAACCCAAGGTCCAAATTTCAAGGTTCCATGATTTTTTGGATGTCAAGTTTCAAAAAGAATTGTTTTCCCATTTTCGGGTTGGCTATTTTGGTCTCTAAAATGGTAAACTCTTAAATAACATTTAATCTAGGTCCATTTCTAGGGGTTAAGGTTAACTGGGATTTACTTCTCTAATGTTAGCCTCTCAAGAAGTTTGTGCCCTAGATCACTACATAAGGAAGTCTCCTCCTCTGATTTTCTCTAACACACATTATGATATCAGACAATCCATTATCAAGCATCCACTTTCATGATCAAGCATTCAAGCATTCAAGATCCAATTCATCAAGGAGATCCATTGTTAGCCATTGAAGGATTCAATCTCTATGGAGCCTTCATGTTGAATATTTTGTCCATTCATATTCATTCAAACCTCTTCCTATGCTAAGATCCATTCAAGAATTGTGTTAAAGATATAATGCAATTGATTTGAGACATCCTACATTCATTTCTACATGCATTCAAAGCATCCATACTTTCGGATTCAAGAATTAGAATCCTCCACAAGGATTTCAACATAAGAAAGGTGAATAGTTCCATTTACTTTGTTTTATATATATTGCAATTTCAATTACATTTTAGGGTTGATTCCAAACTAGGGTTTGACTAAGGAAAATCCCTATCTAAACAAAAAACTATTTTTCTTATAGGTAAAGGTACATAACAACAAATTGGAGTTTAGATTTAGATACCCTTTTTTGTGAACTTCCAAAATCTGCAAATAGAATTTCCATCAAAGCTATTTTAGGTTACAGATGACCTTCAATGAGGGGTAAGATTGTTCCCTGGGATAAGATTGTGCCCCACTATCTGGGTCAAGATGGACTTGGCTCAGAAAAGAAAAAAAGATTTTTGGGTTTTGTAGATCTCGCAATTTCGATTGAGGAACATGGAAATTAATATTTTATGAGACTGTTTGATAGGGGTTTCAGTCGATTCTTTTTTGGAGGTAAGTACCATTTAGTTCTTAATTTCAATATTACTCATCTAGATTTACTTTCTATATCATAATAATTTATATGTATGTGTAAAATATTGGTTTAGGGTCTATTTCATGTGCATTATTCTAAAACCTTTTCATCCATATTTTACATATTAAAATTTCTTCCAATTTCCTATTAGTGTATACTTTATACACATATTCTTCCCTCACCACTTTAAGTTTCTTTCCTTGAATTTAAATAACAGGGGCTGCTTAACGAACTACAATAACATTTGGTGTAGGAAGGGCTTTCAAACTACCGAGTTCACTTTCCAATCTTCTAGTTTTTGTTATATGCATATTTTTTATTATCATGTTCATATATGTTTCTCTTATCTTTGGTTGTTCAATCATATCTCTCATGTATTTCATATGGGCTCTATTGAACATTACTCTATGTATTAACTCAGTAGAAGAGACTGTTGAAGTATAGCTTTGGTCAAAGTAATATTGAACATTTGAATCTAATCTTATGATTATATTGGAGGAAATAATAACAGATACACATACCTATATATATGCATACACATATGTGCATATCTATGTGTGTGTGGAATTGATATCTCTGCCATTGATTCTTATTAAGCTTCACTTGTTATTAATCATATTGCTATCATAGAGTTATATCAAGATTAATACATTGGTTGTTATATGTATCGGGTGTGATTACTGCCACCGATCTTAGCATTATAATTATATTGTGTTAAGTGGTAGTTATGCCCACGTAGGATCATGATCCTGCGTTGCCTTTGGTCATGTAGGGTCATGCCCCTACTGGGACATGACTCCTCATTGAATATAACTATTATCATGCATTGATGGGAACTAAAGATATCAATCACAAGTCATATGTAGACCCAAAAATCTATTCCTCTTGCAAATTATTGAAGAAAAACTATCCATTATCATTCAAGTAGAAGATTCTCCAAGCATCAAACACTAATCTGAAGTGAAGATCTACAATACACAAATTTAAGAGCAAGTAAGTTATATTTTATTACAGTATGGAAATACAGTCTATACTATCAGAGATTCTATTGTATTAACATGGTATCTGAGCCATCCTAATAAGAAACTCAAATTTCAGAATTTAAACTAAATCTCAGATTTATAAAATATAAATTTATCCTCTAAATTCAAGATGGTTAATCATGTAAGATTAGAGTATAGACCTAAGGGAGCATCAAAATTCTCATCATGGAAAACAAGAGTCATGATAATATTAAGAGAAATCGAATTAGAAGAGTACATAGAATTTGTTCAATATATAACTAGAAAATCTACAGGTTTGAATGTGCAAACCACACTTAATCTTCTCATCCTATATATCATATGTATGGCATTATATGTATTCCAATATTCCTCTTGTGAGGTGGTGACTTCCTAGAAGGTTATGTGATATTAAACACTAATCTGAACACTGTGTTAGTTAGTGATTAATGGTAACTAATCTTGCAAATCGTTGATTTATGGAAGAGTCATATGTGTTGACTTAAGAAAGAGACATGTCCATTTGAGGGTCATGTCCTTTAATCGAGATATATAGGAAGGATAGTATTGCAGTTTGAAGGAGACAATACAATACTCTTTAAGTTTACTTCTTCAAGAAATATCATCCAATTAATTTATTGCAAAAATTATATAATATTTAGATCAGAAGTAAAGGTGACAACTCTTTCAATTTTTAGATTAATAAGAAGTTCATTCTTAGCAACCAAGGACATAATTAAAATCTAATTGAAAGGATACAAAATTTGTAGAAACTTTACATGGTATCAGAGCTCTAGCAGTTGAACCTAGCCTTTGCAAAATTTAGTTATCAGACTTCATATATATCTAGCAACTATCTCCTATCTTCAATGGCATACACAATTAGACCCAAGGATAGGTTTGATGGGAAAGAACACTTTGATGCCTGTAAATTCAGAATCATGATAATTCTTGAAGAGAATGATGTAAGACAATTTCTTGATGGAGCATCCAAACAACCTCCAATTGAATCTCATAAATCTATCTAGAGCAAAGGAAATAGAAAAGTCATTTAAATCATTTTAGATGGAGTAAAAAATGATATTGTACCCATGCTTACAAAACATCAAACTACATTTGATATGATGAAAGCATTATGAAATGCATATGAGGTCAACAATGCAACTAGGGTTCTATGCTAAAAAGGCAACTAAATCACATTTAGATAAAGAAAGGAGAATAAATGAATTCTTACTTCCCAAGGGTTGCTGACATTAGAGATGAATTTTCAAGTATAGGAACAATTATTAGTGACATAGAATTAACACTAATGGCTATAGGTGGATTACCAAATTCATGGGAGACTTTTGCACAAGGAATAAGTGCTAAAGATAATCTTCTTGACTTCAATAGACTTAAGAATGATTATCTTCAAGAAGAATCCAAAAAACTAAAGAAAGGAGGGAAACTAAAAATAGAAGATGAAGAACTTCATGTTCTTAATACAAACTCCTATAAGGGCAAGAAGAAGCATTTCAAGAAGAAAAATAGAAATGAAAATAATAGAAAACCTGAAAAAGATTTATCCAAAATAAAGTGTTTCAAATGTGAAAATTTTGGACACTATAGATCTAATTGTCCTAAAAATTCTAAACAGCAAGCAAACTATAAAAATGTTACTAGGGAAGAAGATACCTATGATCCTGAGAATCGTGTATTGTACTCCTCACTATCAAATGCAAATTTAAGTAAAGCATGGGTAATTGATATTGGATATTCTAGACATATAATGGGATACAAAGAAATACTAGACTCTTTATCAAAAAAGGTTAACCATGAAGTTACCATTGGTGATAATTCAACACATTCCATTGAAGGAATTGAAAAGTGCACCTTGAAACTAAAATCAAGAAATACTCTTCTTCTCAAAGGTGTACTCTACATACCAAGAATTAAAAGAAATCTAATCTCAATTACAAAACTTGAAGATGATGGGCATAATGTTGCATTCATGGATGGAAAAGTATTAACTTGGGCACATAACTCCTCAATCAAGAAAGTGAAATTGATTGGTTAGAGAAAAGCATATTTGTATGAATTGAATACAGAATCTAGTCAACCTATTCAAGCCTTAGTTCATGAAGCTACAGACATAAATGAAATATGGCATAGAATATTAGGGCATCTAACTTTCAAAACCTTATCAACTATGGAGAAGATAGTTATTGGAATACCTAAGCTAAATAAAGACCACTCAAGCATATGCAAAGGGTGTGCTCTGGGTAAGAACACCAGAAGTCCATTTCATGATAGCACTAGGAAAACAAATAATGTATTATAATTAATTCATTCAAATTTATGTGGACCTATGTCTGTTCCTTCTCTTGGAGGATTTTGGTATTACATTTTGTTCAAAGATGACTTCTCTAGGACAACATGGATTTACTTCTTAAAGTGCAAAGAATTAGAAGAAATCCTAGAATTTAAAACATTAACTGAAAACCTTTTAGGACACAAAATTAAAACCCTTAGAACTTATAATGGAGGAGAATATACCTTAGACTCGTTTAAAAGGTTTTGTAAAGAATTAGGGATTAAGAGGGAGTACACCATTCCTTATAATCTAGAGCAAAATGGGGTAGTAGAAAGATAGAATAGAGGAATTATAGAAGCTACTAGAGCTATGATTTTTTATCAAAATCTATTACCTTTGGGAAAAAGCCTCTTGTACTATTTTTTATATTCAAAATAGAGGTCTGTATTCTTACCTTAGAGATAAAACTCATGAAGAGGTATTTAGGAAGGTCAAATCTAATATAAGTCATCTTAGGATTTTTGGGTGCCCTGTATATATCCATGTTCCAAAAGAAAAGTGAACCAAGTTAGAACCCTCTGGGAGGAAAGGAATTTTTGTAGGGTATAGCGAAACATCTAGGGCATATAGGATTTTCATTCCTAGATAGAAAAGTATTGAACTTAGTAGGGATGCAATTTTGAAGAATATATAGCATTCAAAAGAGCCCTAAGTTCTTAAGAACCTTTTCCTTTACCTTGTTCTTAAAGAAATAGTGAATCTGGGTCATAGAGGGAGAACTTAGAAGAAATTGAAGATGAAATTCAAAATCTAAATCTTGAAGAAACTCAAAATTCAAAGAAAAGACTACTTTGGGCAATTAAAATAGTAGAAGAAGCACAAGACTTTGCTGCACTTTGTGGAACGATCAAAGAAAATAAAAGACCTAAAAGGTTCTCTAGTTATAGAATAAACATGAGTGGTTTATCCAAAACAAAACCAACCAATCCTTCTGATGCTATTTAACATGAAGCTTGGAAGGAAGCTATGCCAGAAGAATATCAATCTATTATTAAGAATGATGTTTGGAAAATAGTTCCAAGACCTAAAGGAAATTTTTTTGTTTCTTCCAAATGGATATTTAAAATAAAGCATGCTACTGATGGTACCATTGAAAAGTATAAAGCTAGATTTGTAGCTAGAGGATTTTCTCAGAACGAATGGATTGATTATGAAGAAACCTTTGCTCCTGTTGCTAGATATACCTCTGTAAAAGTAGTCTTAGCAATTGCATCATCGAAGGGATGGAAAGTACATCAGATGGATGTAAAAACAACATTTCTAAATAGAAAGATTACAGAAGAAGTATATCTAGAGCAACCTAAAAGGATTTGAAACTCATGATCCTAAGCTTTTGTTTGTAGGCTCAAGAAAGTTCTCTACGGGATTAAACAGGATCCTAGGGCTTGGTATGAAAGAATTGATAAGTATCTCATTGACTTAGGATTCTACAAGAATGAAGCCGATCCAAATTTATATTATAAAAGAGATAAAGATGATACGGTAATTCTGATACTGTATGTTGATGATTTACTAATAACAAGTGATGATCATCTTAGAGATCAATGAAAGAAAGATCTAACTAGAGAATTCGAGATGAAAGATTTGGGACTCCTTCATTACTTCCTAGGATTGGAAGTATTACAAAATTCTGAAAATATCATACTTAATCAAGGGAAGTATACATCACATATTTTGAAGAGATTTGGAATGTGGAATTACAAGTCTATGTCTTCTCCAATGGAGAATAATTTACATAAACTTAAATAAGCAACAATAGAATCACCTTCCATAGATTCTACTCTCTACAGACAGATGATTGGGTACCTTATGTACTTAGCAAATACAAGACCAAATATTTGCTATGCTATTAATGCCTTGAGCTAGTTTATGAATGCCTTAAGCTAGTTTATGTGTGAGCCAAAGAAGATTCACCTAGTTGTAGTTAAGCACATTATGAGATACTTACAAGGCACTCTTAATTTTGGACTCAAATATGAGAAAGTTGCTTTAGATTTGCATGGATTCATCAACTTAGATTGGGGTGGATGTGTTAAAGATGGAAAAGGTACTTTAGGATGTTGTTTCAGTTTAGGATCAGCTATGATATCTTAGAAATGTAGAAAGCAGTCTTCAGTAGCTCAGAGCTCCTTTGAAGTCGAATACATTGCAGTAGTGATGGCCTCTTGAGAAGTAGTCTAGCTAAGGAAGTTACTTGTAGGATTATTTGTACAAGCTATGAATCCTACGATTATTCATTATGATAATCAGAGTTCCATCAAGCTTTTAGTGAATCTAGTTTTTCATGACAGGTCCAAGCATATTGAAATTCCTTACCATTATGTAAGAGATATGGTAGACAAAAATTCTATAAAATTAGAATACATTTGCACTACAAATCAAACAATAGACATACTCACCAAACCTCTATCTAGAGTGAAGATAGAACACTTTAGGAGGAGACTTGGTATGGTTGAGTTGTAATCCATTTGTACTCTTTAAATTATTAATAAAATAATTTTATTCTGTCAGGCTATTGACTGTTATGGGCTCCACCATTTGTATTCATTATTTAAGAGGTGATGATCTCTGAGATAATGAACACTTGTATAAAAGACATTATGAGAGATGATGATCTCTTAGATAATGTGCTAAACAATAGAGTTGTACTATAAGATCTATATGAGTTTTAAATCATATTGTGATGTTAACATTACTATGTCTATGAGTCACAATTTGGATAAATGAAGAACTTTAGTATTCTCTAGGTTTATCTTGTATTCTAGTAGATCTTAAACTCAGGATCTTGTTGTGATATAGAAATACTAGTTTCTATGAGTCACAACTTGGATAAATGAAGAATTTAAATTACTCTTTAGATTTATCCTGTCTATTATCACTAGTAGCAGTGATTTGTCATATACAGGTTTAGTAATATGGCATTGTATCATGTGTTCGATAATACCACATACTAATAAGATTCAAATAGATATAAGTATTAATTCTTTCTTATTCATTTGTATTGATGTTGCTAGATATGATATCTCCATGTATGATTATCAGGTTAAGAGGGAGTGTTAAGTATATAACCAGATAATCTATAGGTTTGAATGTGCAGACCGCACTTGATCTTCTCATCCTATATATCACACATATGGTATTATATGTATTCCAATATTTCTCTTGTGAGGCAGCAACTTCCTAGAAGGTTATGTGATATTAAACACTAATCTAAATGTTGTGTGTTAGTTAGTGGTTAATGGTAACTAAACTTGCAAATCATCGATTTATGGAAGAGTCATATGTGCCGACTTAGGAAAGAGACATGTCCATTTGAGGAATAATCTTTAAGTATGCTTCTTCAAGAAATATCATCCAATTGATTTATTGTAGAAATTATATAACATTCAGACTAGAAGTAAAGGTAACAACTCTTTCAATTTTTAGATTAAAAAGAATTTCATTCTCATCAACCAAGGATAGAATTAAAGTCTAATTGAAAGGATATAAAATTTGCATAAAATTTATAGAATCAAACAAATCCATTCCTAAGAGTGATCCAAATAAAATGACATGGAAAAGGCACAACAACAAGGCTATGAAAATCATTATAGGTTCTGTAAAGGATGTTACTCTACCCTCCATATCCAGTCTTAAAAACTCCATTTGAAATGTTCTCTACTATTAAAGACGCTTTTGAAATCAATAATACTAGTAGACTACTAAATTTAAAACAAGATCGTCTATATATAAAGATGAACAATGGGGAGTCAATTAAATCCTACTTCCTAAGAATTCCTAAACTAAAAGATCAACTTCCAACAATTGAAAATTGAGTTGATGACAAAGAACTTAGCATGGTAGCTTTAAGAGGTCTTCCTCTATCTTGGAAAAACTTTATTTGAGGTCTGAGCTCTCAACCTAAGCTCCCTAAATTTGAATTACTCAAAAATGAATGCACACAAGAAGAATCAAGACTTGTTTCAAGGGGATTAAGCATAAATTAAGAGGGAGACATTCGAGCCCTTCATGCAAATTCAAACTCAATAAGAAGGAATTCAACAAACCACATAAGAAACAAGATTGGTCAAAAGTAAAATGTTTCGACTGTGACAAAATTGGTCATTCACACAACTTTTGCCCTGAATGGGAAATAATTCAAGCATCCCTAGTAGAAGTTAAAGAAGAGATTGAGGAAAAAGAAATTTTTTCATTTTATTTAGCTCTTTCAAGTGAATTAAATTCAAACAAAAATACATGGATTATAGATAGTGGAGCATCTCAACATATAACAGGTTTTAGAGACAAATTTGAAAGCTTCTTAGAATACTCCTTAGAATAAGTAACTATTGGAGACAATTCTACTCATCCAATCAAAGGTATTGGGTCCTACTCAATTCACCTAAGTTTAGGTATTACTCTTCAACTTAATTTTTTTTTATACGTGCCTGGTATAAAAAGGAATTTGGTCTTTATCTCTAGTCATACTGACCAAGGATTTAGAGTCACCTTTCAAGAGGATAGATTTCTATCTTGGCCAAAGAAATCTAACATTAAGAAAGCTATATCTATTGGGTTTAGAGAGAAATTTCTATATAAAATTTGTAATCATCAAAATTCAGCCTTGAGTCATGAAACTTCAAATTCTACCAAAAATTTGGCATAGGAGACTAGGTCACCTTCACTTTCGTGCATTATCATCAATAGGAAAATTTGTAAAAGGATTATCTAGTCTCAAAACTAATCACTTAGGTATTTGCAAAGGATGCGCCCTAAACAAAAACACTAAGCAATCCTTTCCTAAAATTGTTCACAAATTGAAATCTATTCTTGAACTTATTCACACTGACCTTTGTGGTCCTATGTCTGTACCTTCCCTAAATGGGTGTCTCTATTATGTAATTTTTATTGATGACTATTCTAGAAGAACTTGGATCTACTTCCTAAAATAGAAGGAACCAATTGAAGTATTATCAAAATTCATGGAATTCAAAGCTCTAGTTGAAAATCAATTAGGACAGAAAATAAAAATGCTAAGATCAGAAAATGGAGGTGAATACATCTACGAAAATTTTCAAAGATTTTTGCATTATTGTTAGGATTAAGAGGGAGTTTTTTGTATCATATAATCCTCAATGGAATAGGGTTTCAAAATGTAAAAATAGACCAATTATTGATTATCCAGAGCAATGATGCATGATCAAAACCTTCATACTTCTTTCTGAGTTGAAGTATCTAACACTATAGTTTACATTCAAAATAGATATCCACACTCAATATAGAGAATCCCACTCCTAAAGAAGTATTTATAGGTATCAAACTAGATCTAATCCACCTAAGAATATTTGGGTGTCCTATTTATCTTCACATTCCTAAAGAGAAGAGAACAAAACTAGAATCATCTGGGAAGAAGGGGATACTCATTGGATATAGTGAAACAACCAAAGGCTACAAGATCTTTATTTTGGATCAAAGAAAAATTGAGATTAGCAGAGATGTTAAATTTGAAGAAGATATTGCCTTCAATCTTTCTAAAAATAGTGATGAATCACATACATAACATGTCACTGAAATAGATGAAGATCACCTAGCAGAAATTGAGAGGGAGAATGATACTAAACCTTCTTCGACCACTACCTCAAATCCTGAGGATATTGAAAAAGATGCCACTTTGGGCTAGGAAAATGATAGAAGAGAATCATGTTGAACCTGATGAAGTAATTCACAAAAGAAAAAGAAAAAGAAAGTCATGTTATGTAGCATTATTAACTGAAGTTATTAAAACAAAACCCTTAAATGTTGAAGAAACCTTATCAAGAAAACCTTGGAAAGAAGCAATGAGTGAAGAATATAATTCTATACTATAAAAAATGTATGGGATGTTGTACCCATATCTAAAAACAAATTAGTTGTTTCTTCCAAGTGGCTATTCAAAATCAAGCATGCACCTAGCGATAGCATTGAAAAGTATAATGCCAGATTTGTAGCATGAGGTTTCTCGCAGAAAGAAGGTATCGATTATGAAGAAAAATTTTCTCTAGTTGTTAGATACACATTAGTTAGGACTATCTTGGCAATCACAACATCCAAAGGATGAAAATTTCATCAAATGGATATTAAAACAACATTCCTAAACGATGAAATTGAAGAAGTTTATATTGAGCAACCAAAAGGGTTCTTCACTCATAATATAAAATCTCACGTGTAAGTTAAAGAAAGCATTTTATGGTCTTAAATAGGCTCCCAGAGCATGATATGAAAGAATAGACAACTATCTAACAAAGTTAGGGTATTCTAAAAATGAATTCGATCCTAACTTATACTTCAAGATAGATGGTGATGACATGATTATAGAGTATTATATGTTGATGATTTGTTGATGACAGGTGAAGAACACTAAAGAAGTGCAAACGAGAACTAACAACAGAGTTTGATATGAAAGATCTAGGTCTTCTCCACTACTTCCTAGGATCAGAAGTCTAGCAAAAGGGTAACTACATTTTTCTAAATTAGGGGAAATATATTATTGATATTTTGAAAAAATTTGGAATGGTGGAATGTAAACCAGCTACTACTCCTATAGAAGTCAACCTACAAAAGCTAAATGATGATATGATCAAATCTGAATCTATGGATCCTACTTATTAGAGGTAGATTATTGGATCCTTAATGTATTTGGTGAATACTTATCCTGATAAATGTTATGCTACTAACACCTTCAGCAAGTGTATGTGTGCATTGAAGAAGATACATCTAAATGCAACTAAATATATCATAACATATCTAAAAGGCACTATTGGCAGGGGAATCATATATGATTAAGTAGAATTCAATCTTCATGGATATTCAAATTTTGATTGGGTAGGAAACACTACTAAATGTAAAAGTACTTTTGGATGTTGCTTGATTCTTGGATCTGGGATGATTTCTTGGTTCAGTAGAAAACAATCCTTAGTTTCATTAAGCTCTACAAAAGCATAATACATTACCTCTTTCTTGGGAGCTAGAGAAATTGTATGGTTATGAAAGTTACTAGTTGATTTGTTCAAAAGGCCCTTGAAGCCTACTTTGATTCATTACAAAAATCAGATTTGTATTAAGCTTTCAGCTAATCTAGTTTTCCACAATCATTCTAAGCATATTGAAATTTATTATCACTACATTAGAGATATGGTAGATGAGGTGTTATCAAACTGGAGTATGTCAGTACCAATGAGAAAATAATGAATGTCTTTACCAAGCCTCTTGCTAAAGTGAAGTTGGAATACTTCAGAGGAAAACTTGGTATAATTAAATTGTAATATTGGATATTGAATTTAAATTTTCAATTTATGTGTGTTTATGCTTCTATGGTTGTTTAGTTGCATCATATATGTAATGAAAGGTGACGATCTTTCATGGACATATATATATTTAGAAGATAATCCTTTGTAAGGTGATGATCTTACAAATGATAGGCCTATTATCATGACACCTGTTCTAGTTATGCTAGAAGTCATTGATAACGAATGCATTATGATTACTCTAGATATTGTTTTAGACAATTAGAGATCATAATATATTTTATGATAGTGTTCATAGCATGGTGTTTTTTAATTATTTGACAAGCCACTATTTCAGAGTGTTAAAGTTAGATAATGTGTTATGTATACAAATATTTTGTATTCTTATATCTATTAAGAAATTATTACTTCTCCCTTTCTAAGAGGGATTGTTGAAGTATAGCTTCAGTCAAAGTAATACTGAACATTTGAATATGATCTTATGATTATATTGGAGGAAGTATTAATAGATAGATAGACCTATATGTATGCACATATGTGCATAAATACATTTGTGTGTGTGTGTGTGTGGAATTAATATGTCTACCACCAATTCTTATCGGGCTTCACTTGTTATTAATTATATTGCTATCACCAATTTATATTAGAATTTATACATTGGTTGTCATAAATATTAATTGTGATTACTATCACTAATCTTAGCATCATAATTATATTGTGTTAGGTGGTAGTTATGCCCACATAGGGTCATGACCCTACATGGCCATGCCCCTATTGGGACATGAGTCCTCATTGAATATAAATGTAGAAGTTGTGAAAGCTAACTTCATAGATCACCAAGATCACCTACATGCAAACAACCTAGTCAAGAGAAACCAAAGAATGAAAGGAAGGGCTTGGAGAATCTCAATGGTGTGAGAGAAAATATATATTCCACCAATGAAAAATGAAATTTTTGTACAAAAATGCACTAGGAGAGCTTGTTATAAAAGGCCTCTAGGATGCTTCTAGAAAGAGCTAGGAGATAAGCATGAGAACTAAGCATACATCCACAAAAGGTGGATTATCCTCCATGTAGACGAGAGGATAGGTATGACAAGGTAGGTGCAAACTCCTGTGTTGTCAACAAGTCAACAAGTCAACACATAAGAGTACACTTACTCCTAGATAAAAAAACTAATAAATAATGCATTTAACTAAGTAAACTTAAGTAAAGTGTAAATAATAATAATTTACACTAACACCCCCCTTAAGTGCAACTTAAGGGAATGCACTTAAGCTCACAACAGCTATGATGAAATGCATAATGGGTCCCGACAACTAGGCCATGTTAGGTGCCCATGTACAAATGCAAAGAAATGTAACGTCTAAAAATGGGGAAAGAGGGAAAACCTCATGGGAAAAACCCTCCCCCAAAAAAAGGTAAGTAGAAACATGCTAAAAAAACATGAAGGAAGGCCTCAACAAGACCCCCCAAGGACAATTTTTGTAACCCCTAGGCATAGATTGCAACTAAAGATAGTGTGGCGATGCAAAAGGTTTGGTGAAGATGTTGGCAACTTGCATGTCAATGGGAATGTGCTCCAAAGAGATAACACCATCCTAGATCAGCTAATGGATGAAGTGCATATGCAAATCAATGTGTTTAGTGCATTGATGCTCCACTGGGTTGCAAGATATATGAATAGCACTCTGATTATTGCACCATAGAATAGTGGGACAATCAGGAGGAAAACCAAACTCATTCATCAACTATTGAAGCCACAATATCTCCTACCTAGCAAGCATCACTACTATATACTCAACCTCTGTAGATGAAAGTGCATGATCATGTTTCTTCTTGCATGACCATGTGATAGGACCAGAGACAAGACAAAAAATGAAGCCATAAGTAAGATTTTGATCATCGACATCACCGGCCCAATCTAAGTCAGTATAGCCGACAATGTGAGGAGTCCTTGATGTATAATGAATGCCATACATAAGTGTGCCCTAGATGTATCTCAAAATGCACTTGGTAGCTTGCCAATGACTCTCATGAGGCTCCTGGGAAAATTGAGAGATAAGGCCAACTACAAAGGAGAGATTAGGATGTGTGTGTGTTAGGCACAACAAGCTACCAACCAACTGCCAGTACAAAGTGGCATCCATTGAGGCAAAGAGCAGGAGGTAGAAAAGGTGACACCTGAGTAAAAAGGTGTTGGATTAGGCTTGTAATCAAGCATGTCAAGAGCATACTTTTGTTGATAAAGAAAAATCCTAGTAGAGGAATGAACAATCTGGAGACCAAGAAAATAGTGTAGCAGGCCAAGATCAGTCATCTCAAACTTGTCCATCAATGCATTCTTAACATCCTGAAGCATAGAGGATGAGCTACCCATGAGAATAAGATCATCAACATATAGGATAAGAATCAAAATCTCTACTCCAAGATGTTGAATGTACACTATAGGATTATAATTGTAGCGGGTGAATCTTGTAGAAAGAAGAAAGGAGTCCATTTTCTCATACCAATCTTGAGGGGCCTATTTGAGACCATACAATGAGCATCAAGGTCTACAAACCAAGGAGGAATCCTAGACAAATCCTGTAGGCTGCTACATGCAAATTTCCTCAGTGAGATCATCATACACAAAGGCACTCTTTACATCCATCTGAAAAATGAGCCATCCCTATGAAGCTGTGAGGGATAAGACAAGGCAAATAAAATTAATTTTGGTGACAGGGGGAAACACTAGAGTAGATTGTGAACCAAACTCATCATACCATAGACTAGACTGATCAACTACATTTGGTTGGGTAGCATGGGTATGGATGAAAGACACTCCTAACTCACAAGATTCATTTGAGAGAGATTCCCATTAATATTCACTAGAATTTGTAGTCTGGTTCTGAGCTATCAAGCAAGCAATGTTTTCTCTTATCCTTTCTTTATTAGGATCTTCATGATCAAATTCATTAGGTTTGTGTTGTCTAGAGGTGGAAGCCTCTGCATAATTATGGGTGATTGTCGATTCTTCTCCCCAAAGGAGAGAAGTAAGACACATGAAATCCTCTGCTTGGACGATAATAGTAGCAAAGGGTGGATCATCATCCTCTAATTCACTAAATATGGTAGGCCTTCTATTGAACTTTGGCAATTCATCTTCTAGACCAAAGCCTAGTCTAGTAGTATCTCTATTTTTGTGACCCTTGGTATGACTTAAGCGTTCTACAAGGGCTTTCTTATCACCGATATGACTTAAGGGTTCTACGAGGGCTTGCAAGTAGAAAATGCAAGGAAAATTTGAAGATTGACAGGCAAAACTACAATGTTCTACCCCATGATTGGTGCCAAAAATATACACTCAGTTTGTGCACTTCTTTAAACCCTTCTATCGAAGGTATCTAATAGATTGGAACACTTGAATGTCGGCTTAGAGCTCTCTATCCATGGAGTGCAAAGTTGTGAAATGAGCATATGAAGATCTCTAAGTTGATCCTTAGAGACACAACCCTTGCTAGTAAACCATGCAATGGGAGATTCCTTAAACAAGAGAAAGAGTACAAATGTCCAAGAGAGCTCTCAAACATGCAATGCAAGAATGAACTATGCTAATATGAAAATATGTAATGCAAGAATGCAACTAAGCTAAACAAGATGAATGTGTTACAATCATTGCTAATTAAGCTATGTGAGCTATGTTATAACAAAGAAATCAAGCTATTCTAAATAAATATAGTGTCAAGATGAAGGATGCAAGAATGAGGTAAGAAGAATATAAGTTCTCCTCAAGTGCTCCAAGAAACTTGTCAAGAAACCTACAACATAATATTAGCTCAAAATGAGATCCTTAGAGAAGGAGAGAGCTCTCCCTTTTAAAGATATACAGACGGTTGAGATCAAGATCAAGAAATGGATGACCAAGGGTGGGGGTTGAATTTTGGTATGATCCATGTGCAAGAGAAAGTCAACCAATGAAAAGGAATAGACTTTTCATCAGAGACTAAAGATTTTTCTTTTAATTTGTAAATAGGGAAAAAGACTTTATGTGTGCACATTGAGTGGGTTAGAAGAATGGACTTAGGATATTATAGTCAAACTATAGGTTAAATTAAATAAATGATTTTTTTAGCATTTGGTCTAAGGAAATGATTAATTAATCTAGCCAAAATGTTGAGAAGGGGGCTAATAGTCTAGATGACCATTTTTAGATGATTACACACACATGCACACATGTACGCATGTGCATGCGCGCACACACACACACATATATGATCATGATGCATATATATATATATATATATATATATATATATATATATATATATATATGTACATAGATATATCTATACGTATATATGATGTATATATACATATTACATATATATGTATATGTATATAATACGCGTGTACGTATATATATATATATACGTACACACATATATTATATACATATACATATATATGTAATATGTATATATATGTGTATATATACATCGTATACGTATAGATCAAATTGATGTGTCCTAGCAATGTTATAAGGGGCTAGATTTTTTTCTTATATTAGGGAGGGGGTCAAGATAAAGGGAGGAAACATTCTTGACCCTAGAATCTACAACCATGGCTAGGTACAATTCAATATTATGCAACCTCCTCCCCAGAATCTATAGCCATGGCTAGGTGTACAATTCAATATTTTATGGGTGAGTAATTGTAGAGTAGGCGAGAGGAACTACCTATAAGTGCACATGTTTTCATTAGAAATATGTTAACTATGAATGATTCACCTCAATTTAATATATCCATGTCTAAGAAAATATTTTCCTTAATAAATTTTCTATTTAAGAATGTATTCCCCTTTGTTTAAGCACCTAAGTGGGTTGATTCAACAATCATAAGTAAATATTGAAAATAGCGGTGTAATGTCACATGTTATTTAAATATTAATGTAATTTTTTTTCAATCTTACTAAATTTGATTTTAGACTTTTGAACCCTTCTTAAATGAATAAAATGAACAAAAATCAGTTTGTAAATACATTATCTACTAATTATTTTATTTAAAATAATTTATTTTCAATTAACTCATAACATCTACTTTTAATAAAGCATTAACCCAATTTAAGAATAGTAAATAAAAAACTTGAATACATACGTACGTACGTACGTACGTACATACATACATACATACATACATACATACATACATACACATGTTCTCCATATAGGTCAATTCATCAACTGTGTCATAATAGTGATATAAGGGGCTAGATTCTTTTTCATATCTAGAGGTAATTAGGGTAAGGGGATGCAACATCCTCCCTAGAAATGTAGCCATGACCACATACAATCCATTCTTGTGAAAGGAGATTATAGATTAGGCTTGAGGAACTACCTATAAGTGTGCATCAGGATTCACTTTAGTGGCAAATATCCATCATTTGGTGAATTTCACTCATTGACCAACGTCAGTTTGGCAAGTTTTTTCTACACATGTGGTATGGTGCATCGACCAAGTTTACCAAAAATAAGTAAAACCCCGAGTCCATTGCCACAGGATTTATGCCATCAGATCTCCTTTCAAAATGAAATAGCCAATCGAAAATATTTTTTACACATGGAAAATTAAACACATTCACCTATGATTTCTGAAGTGAAACTTTTTGGATGATCTCAATTCGCCGTTGGTTTTAAAAAATGTTTAGGAGAGGGACAACATTTTCCCCACAAATATGCAAATGCATGTAATACACTAATTCAATTTTTCCAACTATATTATGCATGGTCATATAATGGAAAAACCATATTTGCCTTGGAAATTTGAGAATATTTGTTTTTATTATGTTGGCTTTGACAAATATTTTGTATGCACTATAATATTCCTAAAGAATTTTCCAAAAAAAAGTGGTATAAATACATTCGTAGATCAATAGGTTGTCTCAATTTTAATCAATAGCGAAGTCTCAATTCCTCAAACTACCAAGATCATTATTAGGTGAGTCATGAGTGCAATACTACATTTTAGCCAAAGGTGAGTAACTTAGACCCCTATATGTCTATTCTCTATAATTTTATTTCATTCTTATTTAGTAGATACAAGTTAGACTATTAATGATTAGTTATCAACTGGGACCAGTGACCAATACCACCAAGTCATGCAGTATCCAAGGAGACCTAGGACATCTATATTTTATAGTGTAGTTTTAAACCAATGAATACTATTTAGATTAATATTTGTAATAGACTATAGTCAACTGTCACTTTTTTACCAACTTGAATTTTATGGCAACCTATATTTCTTGAGAGATATCGAACATGAACAAGGGTAAGAGTCTTATATTTGGTGGAAGTCAAGAAAGGCCAGCCAAGCACACTTACAGAACCTTGTCATCATATTTTAGTGGCCAAAATCAGGAAGCTAGAACATCGCAACTACATTTACAAGATTCCCAACTACTATCACTGCTAGTTTCATTAGTAGATATTGAAGAAGTTGGTGAACCTGATATCTTTGATCACGATGAAAAATACCTAGAGTAGTCAAGATCTTTAGGTCAATACCCAGAGTAGCCAAAATAATATACTAGACTTGGATGAGACTTTCAAAGATGGTGATGGTGCATGACCAAGAAAGAGAAAAAGGAAATACAATGCAAAAACTGATGCAAAATCTAAAAAAGATTGGAATTGGGATCTATCGATCAAGACTTTTTAAATAGAATGGGACTCAAATTATCCATTCATTGAACCTGTATGCAATCCAAAAGAAGGTGAGCCTTTGATAGAATATAGACGTACAATATGCACAAGGGTAAATAAAAAGGAAAAGAGGTTGTAGCTAAAAAATGATACCCTAGAAAAGCATATGGGTAAAGCTTATGAGAAGAAACTCATAGATGGAGTGGAAAAATTAGTGACAACATGTAAAACCAAGGAGGAATGTCAACATGTTAAGAATGCATAAATGTTAGAATTTAAAGATAAAATACAGATGAAGCCTACTGAAGTAAAAGGCTCCACTGAATCTCTTCTTGGAAAAGCAATGAAAGTTGAAGAAATGGGTAAATTTCTTCATTTAAATGTCATCTTCTATATCTTGAGAAAAGGGTGTGCCATTACAAACTACCCATCATTGAGTGGTTTATTACACTTTTTAAATGTTTTTTATTATTTGAGGAGTCATTGGTCAGTAAACAATGGATGGGAATGGGAAAGTTGTATTGTTGAGGTTGAAAAGGAAAATATAAAAGAAAAAATTAAAGAGTCAAATTTCATTGCATTATCATGAGATGAGGTGACAACGATAGACAATACTTCCTAGGTATGTATGCATGTCTATACTATACACAATTTTATTCACCAACTCAATCTACTAACTATTGTTAAAATAAAGGATAATTAAATAGTGGAAAACATGTTTGAACTAGTAAAGAGTTCTCTAATTGCATATGGATGTATAGATGAAATGATGATTGCACAAAATTTGGTATGTACTGGAGTAGATGGAGCTTTAGTAATACAAGGCCACAAGAATGGTCTTGTCATAAAGTTAAAATATGTTCTTACACCTTACATTGTTAGCATTCACTTCATGGCCCATAGAATGAGTCTAGCTTTTGGAATTGTCAGCAACTCTCTAGAAATATACAGAGTTGAAGTTTTAATCAAAGAGATCTATAGGCACTTTTGTCATAGTCTTAAACAATTTAGGGAATTTTAATAGTTTTTTGAGGGACTAAATAATGTGAGAAATATTCTTAAGGATAATGATACTAGATGGATCTCTTTGGATGGACTAGCTCATCAACTTTTTAAAGAGTATCCATCATTTCTTGGTACAATGGAGTCAACTTGCGATGATCAGGGTAGTCAACACAAATATGACAAGCTACTTGAAAGGTTAAGTAATGTAGAGACACTCTTAATGTTAGCAACCATTCTCCCCATGCTAGAGGAAATGGTAAATATAATGAAGAAGACCAAAAAAAGATTTATGTATATTGCAAAATATTACACGCTGTGTAAAATGACATGTGCAGCACTCGATAATCTCTATAGAAATCTAGATTTATTTTCTATAGATGAAAAACTTTCAAGGTAGATGAGAATCACAGATTTGGATAATCCTAATAACTTTTTAAATATTAATACAAAGGGGGAGTAATGTGCAAATATACAAGGTGTTGAGATACCAATGCACTATTATGGAAGGCTCGTATCCACAAGAAAAGGAAAGAAACCCACACAACCAAAATTAACTGTTACAAAGAAAAATCTAAAACTAAATGTTGAGTCTTTAATCAATTTTGTGAAGGATATTTTTTATAATCTTTCCTTAAAAATTAGAGAAATATTTCCTAGATGGGAATTACTTGAATCAATGTGTATTGTGTTTCCCCGTTATTGGAGTTTAAGAAGTCCTAAAGATTTAACTATACACATACTTCCTGGGTATGTATGCATGTCTATACTATACACAATTTTATTCACCAACTCAATCTACTAACTATTGTTAAAATAAAGGATAATTAAATAGTAGAAAACATGTTTGAACTAGTAAAGAGTTGTCTAATTGCATATGGAGGTATAGATGAAATGACGATTGCCCAAAATTTGGTGTGTATTAGAGTAGATGGAGCTTTAGTAATACAAGGCCACAAGAATGGTCTTGTCACAAAGTTAAAATATGTTCTTACACCTTACATTGTTGGCATTCACTTCATGGCCCATAGAATGAATCTAGCTTTTGGAATTGTCAGCAACTCTCTAGAAATATACAGAGTTGAAGTTTTAATCAAAGAGATCTATAGGCACTTTTGTCAAATCTTAAATAGTTCAGGGAATTTTAATAGTTTTCTAAGGGACTAAATAATGTGAGAAATATTCTTAAGGATAATGATACCAGATGGATCTCTTTGGATGGACTAGCTCATCAAATTTTTAAAGAGTATCCATTGTTGCTTGGTACAATGGAGTCAACTTGCGATGATTAGGGTAGTCAACAAAAATATGACAAGCTACTTGAAAGGTTAAGTAATGTAGAGACACTCTTAATGTTAGCAACCATTCTCCCCATGCTAGAGGAAATGGTAAATATAATGAAGAAGATCAAAAAAAGATTTATGTATATTGTAGAATATTATATGCTACATAAAATGACATGTGCAACCCTCGATAATCTCTATAGAAATCTAGATTTATTTTCTATAGATGAAAAACTTTCAAGGTAGATGAGAATCACAGATTTGGATAATCCTAATAACTTTTTAAATATTAATTCAAAGTGGGAGCTATGTGCAAATATACAAGGTGTTGAGATACCAATGCACTATTATGGAAGGCTTGTATCCACGAGAAAAGGAAAGAAACCCACAAACCAAAATTAACTATTACAAAGAAAAATCTAAAACTACATGTTGAGTCTTTAATCAATTTTGTGAAGGATATTTTTTATAATCTTTCCTTAGAAATTAGAGAAATATTTCCTCGATGGGAATTACTTGAATCAATGTGTATTGTGTTTCTCCGTTATTGGATTTTAAGAAGTCCTAAAGATTTTAGAGATAAATCATTGGTTTTGATAGATCAATATTGCAAAAGCAAAAAAATCAATGGGTTAACTATAAATGAAGTTTTAGATGAATATCATTTGATAGAGAAGTCCTATCATTTTTCCATTACAATGAAGGAACAATATGGATCAGTAACCAAACTTTGGAGAAATCTAGCTTAGAGAGAAGTGTTGTGGGATTCAATATCAAATTTTTTCAAGCTTATTGAATTATGTTTGTCCATGATATTGGGGTCTATGGAGGATGAGAGAGTAATTAGTGCTTTGGGGTTCCTAAAGTCAAAGGTACGAAATAAACTAGACAAGAATTTGGAAAATTGTCTGAGGTTGTATACATCTAGCTATAAAGTCAATAATTTACCTTATGAAAGGGCACTAAAATTGTGGAGAAGAAATGTCAAAGAAGAGGTTTAGGAAAAATTTCAAACAATGATATTGCTAACTCAAGTAGTGGTACTGGTATTGGTAGCATTGATGTTTAAATTGAGGATCAAGGAAACAAAGGTATGTAGACTAAAGAAAACATGGAGCATGATAAAGGACTCTTTGAAATTGATGGTGAGGAATCTGAAGATTTGGATGATGAGATGTTGTGGCAAGTTTAATAGTTACGATATGATGTATCTGTTGAAAATAATTGGTCAATTGTATATTGTCTTTGATGTTACACAAAATGTCATATCATTACCACTTAGTGTATGTTGATCTCACTCAGTCAATGAAGACAGTTTCCTATGTCTATCAAGCATTCTAGTGTTTGCCAAGTTAATAAGATAGTGTCTATCGAGTTCACTCGAGAACCTAAGAGAAGTTCACAGAAGTTGAGTGTTAACCAAGCTCACTTGGTTAATAAAGGAAAGTTCGATGGAACTAGTGTTAACTCAGCTTACTCAATTATGAAAGGAAGTTTTGTAAAGATATAATGTTAACCGAGTTTACTTGGTTAATACAAGAAAATCATTTCATTGTTATTATCTACCAAGTAGGGCCAACTAACAAATGATTTTCTTATTTTGGCATATTGATTTTAATGGATTTGTTTGTTGGTTCTAGCCGATAGAAGGGAAGAATATTAATTATTCTAAGGTGTATTCAAAATGACTTGATAATGTATATGATATAAGTATAAGGTCAAGTTGAGGATTTAATGTGTGTGAGAATGTATAGAAGATAAGAAGATGCTTAGAAGAAGTGGATTGGAAGGATAAGTAGAATATCCTTGAGAAGCTACAAAGATATATCTGATCAAGAAGGATCAAGTACTAAAGCCAAAACTGAGATCTAAAATTAGCAAAGATAAGTTTGCATCAGAAATTAGGTCATATCATTGTTACTCTCTAACCATTGTAGTAGTGAATCAAATCTCCTAATAGAGTTGGCTTAATAGCTATTTGTCAAATCCTCTAACAAGGTAGCATTTCTAGATTGAAGTTTCTAAAGGCCTTTAACAAGGCCACTCATAATAGGGCGATTAGATCCTCTAATAGGGTCACACCTAACTGTAGACACCTAAATTTGATTACACTATTTTAGTAATCCTATTTAGTTATCTAAAAAGGCATTATTAATTAAATTTCTATTTAATTAATCCTTTGTCATCCCCTAGTTGATTAATTTAATTAATCATCTATAGTCCTAATTGATAAATCAAATAATCTATTATTTATCAATTAAATCCTATTCTTCTATCTAATTCCAAAAATCCCCATTTATTAAATAAATCTATTTGATAAATGAAATCCTCAAATTCAAAAACCCCTAACCTATCTCTAATCCTCCATTTAGCCTAATCCACCCCATCCACCCATACTAACCAAGCTTAGCCACTAACTCACCCACCCTCATTAATTCCATCCACTTGCACATCTCTAACATCCCTAATCTAATCCTAAACCCAAGCCTAATCCACCCCCTAATGTTGTCACATTCCTTAAACAAGTTTAAGACTTTCCTAATCCAAAACAAATTCTCCCCTCAAAAAAACCCAACCACTAAGTCATGAGTGCTCTTACAAAACATAAAAGACTCTTACAAACCCACTCATGACTCTTACACCCATCTTCCACACTCTTCCCTCTTCCACACTCATTCCTCTTACATCCCTCTTACATACTCAACCCCACTCATCATGACTTTAACCAACCCTTAACCCTACCCTCTCACACTCATCCTCCTTGTGACAAGTGTCACCTTCCCATTGGTGCTAAACAAGCACAATCCATGTGCTCCCCTTTGAGTGCATCTTAGCCCTCCTTAAGCCTTCATCCATCCTTGCATCTAAGCCCTCCATCCCTCTACCCCTTAGCCAATAAATTGAATCCCATCCCAAGCCATTTCATCAACAATCTTTGAGCTAAAGTTACCATGCTATTTTGAGAACCAAAGCCATCAACCATACCCTTATAATGCCAAATTGAGAGCTCACAAAGCTACCAATTTTCCATTACCCATCTCCATTGAAGCAGCTTTTGAGCATCTTGAGCATACATCCATAGCAAAAGGACACATCTACAGAATCAAGAAAGCATGGAGTGTTTTCTCTTGTGAGGTTTGCACTTCTTATTTTCTTTCTTAGTCTAAGCATATATGTGAATTTAGTTTTTGGTTTGTGAATGTTTACTTCATTTGTTAATGTTCTTTGCATACTGATTCTGGTTCTACATTTTGGCACGCCCGGTGGGACCCCACTATGGGTCATTTAATCATCTATTTTCATCTATATGTCATTTTTCTAACCATCTAATGTTTGCTGTTGTTTGAGTGTGTTGTGAGGGTGTTTTGCTTGTTTTTGCAGGTTAAAGAACGCACTTAGGAAGAAGAAATACCATCTAAAAAAAAAAAAATTCGCATTTTTAGCTTTTTTTGGCGCAGTTTTGGCGTCTGCAACCTGTTCTATCTGTGAAAATCGACTTCTGCGAAAATCGACATCTGCGAAAATCCGCATTTGCGCAAATCGACATCTGCGAAAATCCGCGTCTGTGAAAATCGATGTCTGCGAAAATCGACATCTTTGTTTTGTCCTCTTCCTATTTTGGCGCCTCTGTAGTTCAGCGTCTTTGTATTTTGGCAGACTGTGTTCTCTGCTTGCTTATGTTCCATTTCTGCTATATTATTTCTGCACTTTGTAGCTATAAAAAAAAAAAAAAAAAAAAAAAAAAAAAAGAGTATAAATCAAAATTTGACTTTTAGTGGTTCCGTAGGATTTAGACCATTTAAAGCATTTTTACGCGTAGAAAAAACAACAAAAAAAGTTAAAATTTTTTTTTCCATAGTTAAGCTCTCATTTTTGAAGATTTTGGCTAACTAACTAAAATTGCTTTTTTTTTGTCTCATTGCAGGTTGGAGCACATATGGAACCACTAACCATGTTTCTTGCATGTTTTCATGTTGCTAAAAAAATGAACTTGAATGTTTAACCATTTGTCTTTGAATGCATGTTGCTAAAAAAAAAAAAAAATGAACTTGAATGGTTAAACACATTTTTCATTGAATGAATGTTGCTCAAAAACACACTCTTGAATGTAATGGGTTAAAATCAACTTTCTTTGGAATGCATGTTGCTAAAAAAAAAAAAAATGAACTTGAATGGTTAAACACATTTTTCATTGAATGAATGTTGCTCAAAAACACACTCTTGAATGTAATGGGTTAAAATCAACTTTCTTTGGAATGCATGCTTAAAACAAAAAAAATCCAATCTTGAATGCCAAGGATCAATTAACCATTACAAATCTCTTTTTCACATGCAATCTAGGTAAAGTTGGATTTTTGGACATTTAAGAAACTTTGTTAAGTTAAAATACAAATTTACAAAAATCAATTTGAGTAGTTCCTTGGACTCACCTCTTTTCTAATCACCCATCAAATATTAACCATTGGTTGCAATCTCAGCGCCATTTATGGGGATGGGTCTACTTGAAAAAGGTGTTAAATGTTCCACAATCTAACTCACTCACTTGGTCTTTGAACGTTTGCTTTAACTTTATCAAACTTCTTAAATGGTCAAAACTCTAGATTAAATCGATCACACTTCAAGTTTGGGCACTAAAATTGAACAACAATTGACGTGGAGAGCCTCCGGGTGCGTGCTTGAAATCAAATCTCACACACTTTTGTTTTGGGCTTAAAACAAACTCACACTCAATCTTGAATGCCTTAAAGAAAATTAATCGATACTTGACGTGGAGGGCCTCCGGGCGCGCGAGTTTGCTTTTGTTGACCCTAACTCTTCTTATTGTGTGCATTCTTCGATCGATTTACTTTTGTTGGCGCTTCAAGTTGGAATTGAACATTGTCTCTTAAACATGAGTGCTTGCAAAGTCTAGATTAGCACACATAAGAGTCAGTTGGTAAAAGAACAAGCGTGTTTTTTAGCCCAAGGTCATCCGAGTCTTCTCTCCCCTTGTCGTCTTTCGAGGCCATCTTGGGTGCATAAGATTAGGATCCAAAACCTTGTTTCTTTTTTAGGAGGCCTGCTTGGGGATTTCATCACCCCTTGGACGACCTCAACTCCAGCGTTCCGGCGGAGTATAAGAATCGGGAGGTGAATCGAAAGACACCTCTCTTGGGATCAAGATTTTGTCATTCGGGCTAAGCCTCAAGGAACTTTATACCCTTGAGAAGTGAAAGAGGAGAAGTGGGTTACCGCTCCTCTCGGCTGTGTGACATCCTTTTGGTCTCATCTACGGATTTGGGCCTCACGTATCTTGCGTATATCGAGGACTCCCTAGCTAAACCAATTGTCTACCTTGCAGAAAACCATCTAGGATGTTAATGTGTTTGGAGTGACTGATCGAAACATTTGTAGAACATACACACTCCTTGGCGCAAGTACCACATTCTGAGAACCACAAACTTCTATCTGGGTGTTCCTATCTATTGCTTGTTTTTATTTTACTTGTTGAATGAATGTTTGCCAAACTTGGTCAATCCTAGCTTAGGGCACACTTAGCGTAGTCACTGCCTATTTTGGAAGTTGAACAAGTTGAAGCAAAACAACTGAGATTTTTTCCAAAGCCAAGCAGATTCAGGAATTTAGGTCGGAACAACCCAAACCCAAACCCAAACAGAAGTTTCACAAGGTCAAACTCAAGCCATCTCTAGCATACCAAGAACTTTCAGCCAAGAGAAAAGCAATAACACCAAGCCCACGAATTTCCAAACTCCACAAAGCAGAGGACAAAGCTACCGACGAAGCACTTCAAGAGGCTTGGTTAGAGCGCACCATCAAATTTAGCCAACATCCAGGAGTTAATCCTGCTTATGCCTTACCAACTAGGCATGATTTCTATGATTAGACACCCTTGTTTCTCCACATCTTCTTGGATAAGCTTCACTTTAGAGTCATCTTTGTAGAAAAGCCAGCCATCTTAGCTTATCCCCTTAAGCATTATTAGCTCATCCATCTCATTTAGAATCATACCATCTAGCTAGTAATCAAAAATCTGCACATCTAAGCTTTCAAAATTGTTGTCACCTTGCTAAAAGTTTGCCATTCCTAAAATCTTCCAAGTCCACCAATCTCACCAAGGTTATCCCTTTGACAGAGCTTTGTCTAGGGTAATCTAGCTTTGTCACTTGTTATCCCTCATCACCTTGAGCTAAAGGTTGGGATTCGCAAGTGGTCAATCTTGTGTTCTTCCTAAAGGATCATCAGTCTATCCTTAAGTTGACACAATCACCACCAAGCTTGCACATAGGAAAGCAGACCTTTTGTACTTTGACAACATATCTTTGAAGTTAGAATCCCCAACCCAATCCTCCTTAGGTTTTGTCATATAGTTTTGCCTCAACCTAGGAAATCATTTGCATAGAAAAGCCTTCCCCCTTTTGCATCCATCAGCATTATTGCATCTCATCCCTAGGAGCATTTTTCATGGCACCCGTCACTCGCTTAGCCAAGAAGAAAGAAACAATGGAGCCCTATCATTTGGATCGAATAGCCTCACCCCCCTTGAGCACTCAGCCATCCTTCAGCCTAGAGCAAGCTATGCCATCACCTACTGACATTGAAGCTTTCATGAACCAACCAGGAAATGCAGTATTGGTAAACGCCATTATAGACAAAAACAAAGAGACAATCATGGCTAATTTTCTAAGGGACAATGTAGGAACCTTTGACTTTGGAAGACCCCCTCCATTATCAGATCCATCTCACCCATTGTTTGGGCAGCTGCCACCACCCATAGGCTCTTATGATCCAAATTATCTTCAATATATTCCAAAAGAAGAGCCTCCAGCCAATCCATATGACCCAACAGACCCAAACATACCATCATCCACCCAAGTTGAAATCTCCATGCCGCAAGCCAACCCAGCCACCACCACTCCATCCTTGGTTCATACCTCTTCGCTCCAAACCCCCTTTACCCAAAACACCTCACCATTCACCCCCTTCACTATTGTTGCTGCTTCCGAACCTAGCCTTCCCAATCCACCCATCTCCCAAATCAGTGCTAGCATCTTTGGCCAACCTCAGCAATATACAACAGGGATGCCACCCATGGGGCCAAGTAATCAACCTTTCATCGCCCCAGCTTGTTCACCACAGCCCAAAGCACAATCCCATCATTTCCATTAGGTCTTGGGAGCTCAATACCACCAGCCACAAATCCACAAGCTACTACCTTCACTCCAGAAAGCTATCAAAACCCACAAGCTACTGCCAATCTTCTACCAAGCTCCCAAGTGACCCTAGCCCCCACCACCCCTCTACCAAGCTTCCAAATCCAGCCACAAAGCTATCAAACCCCATCAGTTCCATTCCCAAGCTTTCAATTCCCACCACCTCCACCACCAACTAATCCATTACCTCCAATTACCAACTACTTTTCAATGCCACTTCTAGGAGGTAATCCACCACCCCAGCCAACCACCAATTATTTGCAGATGCCATCCCAAATGGGGGCACAACCCACATACATTGGTCAAACCCCACAAGCCCTCCGATCCTTTCCCCAAGCCTCACAACCACCTTATACCTTACCTCCACAAAGCAATCCATTTATCCCATAGCCAGCTTATGTTCCTCAATCCCAACCTCAAATCCCATATCAACAGCAAGCCTCGCAGCACATGCAGCAATATGCACCACCTCCCCCTCAACAACTCGTCATCCACCATGCAGCTGCCCAAACAATGTACAATCCCTATCAGCAAATCCCTCACAGCCATCCATATTTAGTGGCCCCATCCAGCACATACCTACCTCAAGGCACTCCTACATTGGGGGCACCCCAACCATCACCTATCAATTCAGAGTGGGAGAAAATGAAGACAGCTCTGAAAGCCATCCAAGAAGGGAATGATCCAAAGACATTCAAGTTTGAGAATGTGTGTCCTTACCCATTTGACAGAGCCATTACCACGACACCATTTCCCAAACACTTTGAGGTACCTAAATTTGACAAGTTCAGAGGAAAAGGAGACCCTGTCACACATATCAAAGAATTTTACATGCATTGCCAGGACATGGCATACAATGATGTCTTCCTCTTGCACCTTTTTCCCAAAAGCTTGGCTGGACCAGCTCTTGAATGGTTTTATAGAATCCCCAATGGCACAATTAAAAACTTTGCTGAATTATCTGAGGCATTTGTAGCCCAATATGCTCATCTTGTTGAAACAGAGCTATCAATAGTTGATCTTGTCCACACCAAGCAAAAAGGTGGAGAAAGCCTTGCCGAATACCTACAAAGATGGCAAACCCTTACCACCCACATATCCTGCACCTTGCCAGAACGCCATGTGGTGAAAATGTTTATTGATAATGCACATCCCAGCTTGGCTCACCACATGACCATGAACTGTTTGCAGACCTATAAGGATATTAAAGAGAAAGGAATGATCCTTGAGCAAGGACTCATCAAAGATGGTGTGGTAAAGATTTACAAAGAGGCCAACCAAAATCAATCACATTCCAATGACAAGTCTAGGTATTGGAACAAAAACAAGCATGTTGCAACAGATGGGGTTACTGACACCAGACATGTGAATATCGTTGGTCCTTCTCAAAACCAGTCTAACCCACCATATCAAACAAACAACCAACGAGCTACCAATTACCAACAACGAAACAACCAAAGCTATCAAAACCACAATACAAGACCCAACTTTCAAGGGTCTAACAATCAAGCTAATGCCATCAATGTAGCTGCAGGGCAAAAGCCCAGATTCCAACCTGCACCTAGAAACTATACACCCCTTGGTGAGCCATTGGATGTTATTTTTGAGAAATTGGCTAAGGAAAACCTCATCAAATTTCCTCCTACCCAGAAAATTGATCCAAGCCAATCCAAAGCTGCATGGTACAAGGACAATGAGTATTGCAAGTTCCATAGGGTAAACGGTCACACCACCCTCAGATGCATGAAACTGAAAGACTATGTGCAAGACCTCATTGATAAGAAGGAAATCACTGTTGGTGCCCAAACCTCTCCCAATGTAGGCTTACAGATTTATCAAAATGCTTTTCCTCCACACAACAACCAAAATCCTGGAAAAGCACCTATCCAAAACCACACCAACAACCGCCAGCCAAACCAACAGCATGGGAAGAACAATGACCACACTTCATCCTATATAGACTATGGTAGCCTTATAGGTTGTATATCAGAGAAAGAGCCTTCTGTCAATGTTATCAATATCCGAGGACCAGACAATGAGTGTGCGGTCACCACTCGAAGAGCACGATTTAACATCGCAGGCCCACCAGTTTCATCAACACCATCAGCTCCATCAAAAAGCCGGTACAATATCTTGGAACACCTTGGGAACATGCCAGCCCAAATATCCATTTTAGACCTTCTTCGCACTAGTCCTGTGTACAAAGACATCCTTGACAGTGCTCTCATAGAATCCCGTGTCCCTTCTGATATCAATGCTACTGATTTTTGTAATCTTGTTGGACACCTTTCATCCTCATGTGCCCTATCTTTCAAACCCACCAACATACCCGCGGTTGAGCCAGATCACACCTTTCCGCTTCGTATAGCCATCATGGTATCCAATTTTGCCGTGAAAAGAGTAATGATAGATAATGGATCAGCCTTGAACATTTGCACCCTAAAATTCATAAAACAAGCTGGGTATACTGAGGCAGATATGATCAGTGAGGTTATCACCATCAAAGCTTATGACAACTTGGAAAGGACCACAGAAGGGACTATTTTGCTACCAATCAAGGTTGGGCCGGTCATTCAAGAGACAGTTTGCCATGTTGTTGATCTAAACCTACCATTTAACATCCTCCTCGGTCGCCCATGGATTCATGCTATGAAGGCCGTTCCATCCACCTACCATCAGTGCATCAAATTTCCGCATCAAGGCACTGAGGTAACCATCCATGCCGATCCAGAACCCTTTGCTTACTGCAATGCGGTTGAAGCTTCATATACAAACCATTGCCCTGGAATAGACATCGGCACAACCATCGCCAGCTCATCCCACACTTGTAATGACGCAGAAACTATCCTTGCCTCCACCCTATCTACTGTAAAGATCAACAACAAAGGATGTGGAGAATATAGTCTATCAGATGCATTTGCTGTCGGAGCAATCCCACTTGATCCACATACCCATGGACGGCCAACATACCACAAAGCTAAGGAGATTCCACCTCCTCGATACAAACAGTTTGGCCCAACCACCTTTGTGTCCTCAAAAACCCCTCTTCATGAGGAGCTCACTCCAGATATCAACAATTGGCTACATAAGGATGCACCTCCAAGAAATCAAGCACGCCTTGATCACTTCAGCCAAAAGTATCCCCAACAACATAAAATCGTCACTGAAAAATGGAACTATCAAGGAGGTGGACTAGGACCAGAAGAAAGGGGCATGCAATGTCCCATCGAAGCACATGATTGGGAAATAAAGTCAGGTCTTGGCTTTGGCATACCCACAACTGGGGGCACCAACGAGAATGGTCACGCTTTTTCAAACATCCACCGCGACCTTGTCGAAATTGAAGACATTCCTGAGGAAGTTGAAAAGAGAGCCTACGATGATATCCCAGACCAAATCTTCCTAGGAGACTCTGTTCTTCGAGAACTATCCATCCATCTCATTGACCTACCACTTGCTCATCCACAACTCATAGATTGGGACCAACCAAGTGTCATACATATTGATGAGTTTGCATCAGAGGAAGCGCTTCTAAGATTCATGGGAGTTGAAACTCCTCATAAGAAGACAAAGCCAGATTCTGCCTACATCTACAAGCTAGATCCCAAGGGGTATTTTGGAGAAAATCCCCAACCTAGTTTCGATACACCCAAAACTGGAACTAAGGTAAATCTAGGACTAGCTAAGGCAGCGAAGAGAACCCCTCAGCAAGAAAATCCAGAGCCACAAGCAGAACATGAGGATTTAGTATTGCCTCCTCAAGATAATTGACCAGAGGTGTCTTCTATTCTAATAGAGGATACTAGAGAAGTCAACATTGGTTCTTCAGAGATCCCTAGAATTGTTCACATTACTGCATCCCTATCACAAGACCAAGCTGACCTCCTCTTTGAGGTTTTACAAGAGAACATTGGCCAATTTGGATGGTCATATCAGGACATGCCAGGACTTGATCCAAAGCTTGTAGTTCATCATCTTGCAGTTGATCCAAAGATCAAGCCCGTCAGACAAAAGCTTAGAAAAATGCACCCCAAGGTGGCATTACTAGTCAAAGCTGAACTAGAAAGAATGTTAGCTACTAAGGTTATCCGACCTATCGACTACTCAGAATGGATCTCCAACATGGTCCCTGTCACTAAGCCTTCCGGTGACATCAGAATCTGCACTGATTTTAGAGATCTTAACAAAGCTTGTCCAAAGGATGATTTTCCCTTGCCCAACATAGATATGATTGTAGATCTCACAGCTGGACATGAAATTCTGTCCCTTATGGATGGATTTTTCGGGTATAATCAGATCAAGATTGCAGAAGAGGACCAGCATAAGACAGCATTCACTACCCCTTGGGGAACCTTTTGCTACACCATGATGCCTTTTGGCCTAAAGAATGCTGGGGCTACCTATCAAAGAGCTATGACAGCCATTTTCCATGATCTTATCCATAGCATTTTGGAAGATTATGTGGACGATATCCTAGTCAAATCTCACACCTTCATGGATCATCTTGCTGACCTGGAAAAAGTCTTTGATAGGTTGGCCCAATATCATCTCATGCTAAATCCCAAGAAGTGTGTCTTTGGGGTCACATCTGGCAAGCTTCTAGGCTTCATAGTTTCTAAACGAGGTATAGAGATTGACCCCAAAAAGGTCAAGGCTATCTTAGACATGCCTCCTCCCCAGACACTACGACAGCTTCGCTCTCTTCAGGGGAAACTTCAATCTGTTCGGCGCTTCATCTCCCAACTTGCAGATAAGTGTACACCATTTTCACACTTGCTAAAGAAGAATGAGAACTTCAAGTGGGATCTTTTATGTCAGCGCAGCTTCGATCAGCTCAAGCAGTATCTCACTAATCCCCCTATCTTGGTTCCACCAGTTCCTGGTCGTCCCTTGATCTTGTATATATCAGCAACACCTACTGCTCTAGGGGCACTTCTAGTACAACATGATGATTATAGCAGAGAGAGAGCCATCTACTATATCAGTAGAACCCTAGTTGGTTATGAAATCAATTACACTCCTATGGAAAAAGCTTGTTTGGCAGTTGTTTTCTCAACTCAAAAGCTTCGCCACTACATGCTAAGTCATACCATCCAACTAGTCTCCAAGATTGACCCTCTCAAGTATATGCTCTCCAGAACAACACTTACAGGCCGTTTGGCCAAATGGGTTATGCTACTAAGTGAGTTTGACATCCAGTATGTGGACAGAAAGGCAATCAAAGGGCAAGCTATAGCAGATCACCTAGCTGATGCACCTCTAGTAGATGCATATCCTTTGCTCATAGAATTTCCAGATGAGCATATCTGCCTAATTGAAGAACAGCCCCCATGGAAGCTTTATTTTGATGGCTCATACACCTCTCGTGGTTCAGGGGCAGGAATATTATTAGTTACACCTCAAGGAGATTACATTCCAAAAGCCTTCAAGCTACAATTCCCTAGCACCAACAATATAGCAGAATATGAAGCTCTTGTAGCAGGATTAAAGATAGCTGCAGAATGGAATATCACCGAGTTACAAGTCTTTGGTGATTCCCAACTCATCATCAAACAAGTCTTAAATGAATATCAAACCAAAGATGAAAAGCTATTACCCTACAAAGAGCTAGTTGATCAGCTGACCCAGCATTTTACAAAGCTTCAGTTTACACAAGTGCCTCGAATGCAGAACAAGGCAGCAGATGCCATGGCCACTATCGGCTCGCTCTTGGAAATTCCCCAAGAAGCTACACAGTATGAGTTTTTAGTTGAGCAGCTCCTCACACCTGCCTATGTGAATGAGGATTCAAACCGTGTTTGTATCTTGGTTGGTCCCCAATCCCCTTGGTACCATGAAATTCACGCTTACCTTAACGATGGTATCATATCCCCTCACCTCACACGTACCCAACGCCAGAACCTCATCCGAAAATCATCCCGCTATGTTATCATAGCCAATACCCTATATTGTTGGGGTTATCACGATACTCTCTCTCGATGTTTAGATGAAAATGAGGCCGCGATGGCATTAAAAGAAGTACATTCTGGACTTTGCGGTGCCCACACGAGTGGTATTGTCCTAGCATGACAAATCCTTAGAGCAGGCTACTATTGGCCTACCATTGAAGAAGACTCTTGTGACTTTGTCAGAAAGTGTCTCCCATGTCAGCAGCATGCAAATCTTGTGCACGCTCCAGCACAGGATCTACAGCCTATGGCACCACCTTGGCCTTTCGCTTGTTGGGGCCTTGATCTAGTTGGAACTATCACCCCTCTCTCATCTGATGGACATATATGGATAATAACAGCTACAGACTATTTCACTAAGTGGGTGGAAGCAGTCCCCCTAGTCTCAGCTACAGGAGTTCAAGTCTCCAAGTTCATCTTGTACCACATTGTTTGCTGCTTCGGCATCCCATCCACCATCTTCACTGACCATGGAGGTAATTTTGAAAATCTCAACATGGAAGAATTATGCACTTCCCTCCGCATCCATCACCGCTTTTCTAGCCCATATTTCCCACAAGGTAACGGCCAGGCAGAGGCAACTAATAAAACCCTCCTCAAAATCCTAAAGAAAGTTGTCAATGATTCCGGCCATGATTGGCACCTTCAAATAAATCCGGCTCTATGGGCCTATCAAACTTCCTTCCGTACATCCACAGGCACAACTCCATACTCCCTAGTCTATGGTGCCGAAGCGGTATTACCTATAGAAGTTGAACTTCCCTCACTACGCATATCTTTGCGAGGGAAAATCTCAGATGAAGAATACAGAGTAGCTCAACTCACCCAGCTAGATCTCTTAGACGAGAAGAGACAACAAGCCTATGACCATCTCACAGTCTATCAAACTCGTCTCAAAAGGAATTTCAATAAGAAGGTGCTCCCACAACACTTTCAGCCAGGTGACATGGTCCTCAAAGAAAATATGAAAGTCCAAGTAGATCGAGAAAAGAAAGGCAAGTTTGAACCTACATGGCTTGGTCCCTATGTGGTTACTGCCTCCTTTGGCTCTGGAGCCTATCAATTATCTACACCAGAAGGAGAACTCTTGAATGATCCCACTAACATCATTCACCTCAAGAAGTTCTATGCTTGAAGATCCTTGGTATACCCAGCTTTTTAAAAAAAAAAAATAGTAAAGAGAAATAAGCGTCCAATGGTGAAAACTTGGCAATTCAAGCACCTTGGATAGGTACCTTGGTAAAAACCTAGTAATTCAGGCGCCTTGTGTGCTAAAGACTAATCCATTATCTATCACTATCCTATCCCTCATACATCCACCCACCATCCCATAAAACACCTGCTTGTTCCCTTGGTGTTCCAATCAAATATCCAAAATCTGATGGAGCTTGTCAATACCTCTTGTACAGCTTGTAAATCTTGTACCATACCTTGTATACATTCGAATCTTGTCCAAAGCTTGTACCATATTCCATCTTGTAAATGATCTTGTATCCTAGCTTGTATCCTATCACATGCACACACAGAATCCCATTTTCCTTAAGCTTTTCACAAACCATCTACTTATCCACCTATCAACTATTATAGACACTCCATCCTTCACAAACATTTCCATCTCACAAAAAACCAAAACATGAAAAAACTTGTACATTTGTAACATATCTTGGTCTGTCAGCTTGTACATCCTCTTTAGCTTAGTATCATTGTATCTATCTGGCTTTCGTGTTAGTTCATCCTTGGTCAACATCTTGCACACATCGCACACATTGGTTAGCTATTCCAATGCATCCTTTAGCTAGATCTCATGTCACCAAAGTGCTATCCTTCTTAGTTCAGCTTGCCAGATGCATTACTCATCCCGATCCATCAGCTTAGGTGCTCTCTGAAAGGTCCTTGCAGGATATAGCTTTCCTCATGTCTAATCTTGGTCCGTTAGTACCTCGTCCTACCCATCTCATTGGCAAACAGTTCTCTTTTGGATTTTCACTTTCTTTTGATTTGGGATCTTCCCTTTTGGATCTTGAAATATCTTTTCCAAGCAATCTCCTTGTTCCCTCCTCAAGGTTGCCATGATCTTCCATATCATGGTATGCTGCGAACGGGGCAATTAGAGCGTAAGGTCTTGATCAAGTCTTTTGCTTGTTTTCTTTTTCTGCTTGTGGGTTACCTAGTGTCGTTTCCACGCTGCTTCCTCTGGGATTCATGTGTGATACTGGGGCAATCCTTGTGTGTTTGTTTTGAGTCAGTTCGTCAGTCCTCTGGACGGTTGGTGAAAAGGCCTTGATGTTCTTGGTAACCTTGGCAATTAACCAACAGTCCTATAGCAAATCTAGTGCTCAACTACATGGTGGTACTTCTCTTTGAAGTATCCCCCCGCTCAAAAAGCTTCAATGGATTCCTTTTATAGCGCTCCGCTCCTCCATCTCCCCCCCCCAATCCTGGAAAGTCTTAAGCTTGCTTTACTATTATGCCTCTGATTTCCCTTTATCATTCTCCCATAGTGAGAGTTTGAGCTAATTCAGCCCCTTCTCTTTGCCAACTTGCGTCTCAGCTCGTCTCAATTTCTTGTACTTTTCAAGAAGTCATCGAGCCTCATTTCTCTCCCCGCCGCCTTCTTGAGGGGGCATCATCTAAGTCTAGTCTCTCCTCTTCTTATCCGAGACTGGGGCAACCTTGTTGCTAAAACATCTTCTTCGTGTCGTCTTCATTCGAACTTTTTTGAAATAGTGTTGTCTCAACACTATGTCAAAGAGGGGCAAAATTTAGACACCTAAATTTGATTACACTATTTTAGTAATCCTATTTAGTTATATAAAAAGGCATTATTAATTAAATTTCTATTTAATTAATCCTTTGTCATCCCCTAGTTGATTAATTTAATTAATCGTCTATAGTCCTAATTGATAAATCAAATAATCTATTATTTATCAATTAAATCCTATTCTTCTATCTAATTCCAAAAATCCCCATTTATTAAATAAATCTATTTGATAAATGAAATCCTCAAATTCAAAAACCCCTAACCTATCTCTAATCCTCCATTTAGCCTAATCCACCCCATCCACCCATACTAACCAAGCTTAGCCACTAACTCACCCACCCTCATTAATGCCATCCACTTGCACATCTCTAACATCCCTAATCTAATCCTAAACCCAAGCCTAATCCACCCCCTAATGTTGTCACATTCCTTAAACAAGTTTAAGACTTTCCTAATCCAAAACAAAGTCTCCCCTCAAAAAAACCCAACCACTAAGTCATGAGTGCTCTTACAAAACATAAAAGACTCTTACAAACCCACTCATGACTCTTACACCCATCTTCCACACTCTTCCCTCTTCCACACTCATTCCTCTTACATCCCTCTTACATACTCAACCCCACTCATCATGACTTTAACCAACCCTTAACCCTACCCTCTCACACTCATCCTCCTTGTGACAAGTGTCACCTTCCCATTGGTGCTAAACAAGCACAATCCATGTGCTCCCCTTTGAGTGCATCTTAGCCCTCCTTAAGCCTTCATCCATCCTTGCATCTAAGCCCTCCATCCCTCTACCCCTTAGCCTATAAATTGAATCCCATCCCAAGCCATTTCATCAACAATCTTTGAGCTAAAGTTACCATGCTATTTTGAGAACCAAAGCCATCAACCATACCCTTATAATGCCAAATTGAGAGCTCACAAAGCTACCAATTTGCCATTACCCATCTCCATTGAAGCAACTTTTGAGCATCTTGAGCATACATCCACAGCAAAAGGACACATCTACAGAATCAAGAAAGCATGGAGTGTTTTCTCTTGTGAGGTTTGCACTTCTTATTTTCTTTCTTAGTCTAAGCATATATGTGAATTTAGTTTTTGGTTTGTGAATGTTTACTTCATTTCATAATGTTCTTTGCATACTGATTGTGGTTCTACACTAACAATGTGTTTTTTAACCTTTAATAGGGTTGACTCCCAATAGGGCTCACTTTAGAAGAGTGAAAAATGGTAACTAGTTACAATTGGTAGTTTTTCTTGAATTGGTTTTCCACATTAAATCTTGGTGTCACTTGTGTTCATGCTATTTATTTTATGTGTATGCAACTAAAATAATTAAGGTTAATCATAGTTAACATCTTAAGATCTGCATGTTTAACATTTTTCAAGTAACAATTGATATAGTGCTTGCCAAGTTACAACATATTGTTAGCATTAACTAAGTGCATGCGTGTTAACCAAGTAACAACAATTTTAGTAGATTTTATGTTTTGTACTAACATCTAAGGGATCTGGGATTTGTTTTTGTGGTAAATGATTCACCCCTCCCCTCTCAATTTCTCCTCTTATATTTCCAACGATGTCAACTTTGAATTTATTACTTATTAGTAATCATATAATCTACATTCTAGATTCTGGACAATATTCTTTGAATTTAACTATGAATCATCTATCATGCATAATAAGTTATATCATTTTCTAAATTTCTAATGTCAAACAACATGTACATTTTATGTTAGATGATGCCATGAATCAAGATTCATTCAAAGTTTACCATTACTATTTTTTTTAATTTTTTGCATTATTATGCTCATATGATACATTGTTATGGTACAATTCTTGATGATTTTTATGAAAATACAAAAATTCAAACGATAAAATTCATATTCATTTTGATTAATTTTTTGTAGACATGATAATTGATACAATTCAATGAACTTATGTTACAAAAGTTAAATTTGAATACCCAATTTCATAATCATGAGTTATAAGTACTAAATTTACAACCATTAAATTAGCAAATGACCTTGAATTCTCTTCTATAGAAATATAGAAATAAGGGAGAAACAATAGCTTCATTTCATTTTGCCTCATGGGAAGAGTCTTAGAGTAGCATTAAATTTAGTTTCAAAAACATTTTTTGCCTTTTTATTTGACAGGCCTATTAAGAAAAATAGCATTCAAATTCTTTTATGTTTATCTTGTTCAAGAAACAAAGTTCAAACTTTAAAATCATATCAAACAATTACAAATAGAAATAAAGTAAACACTACAAAGATGATTAAAATCACTTTCCAAGTTTCATATACTCCAATGGATGTCTTATGAGATGATTGAAGATTCAACTAGCTTTTTTAGGATGTTGAATTCTACTTTGTTTAGAGTTTGAACATTTGTTATGTTATAGTAGATGACCTTTAACTTTGTTAAACTTCCATATTTGGAAGATTTACTTGAAAGCAGTTCTACATACAATAATACATTTATATTTTCCAATAGTTTGATGCAATTCAAAATGCCTTTAGGAGTTGAATCCTAAGGAAACTTGACTAATTTAGACATCATTTTAGCCTCTAACTCTTTTTGGTAAGCTTAACTTCCAATGAATATCATTGATGAATTACTAGGAATAGGATTAGGAAAACCAAGATGTATCATTATTTTTTCTCTATCATCCATCTTGGTGAGATTTCTCCCAATTGAGTTCAAATATTCCTCTCCTTCCCTTATAATCTGATATTTTTGAATGATAGTTGATGACTTTTTTGATGCACTAACACGATCAACAACTCCTTGGCTAGTCAAATACCTATCACTATGTGTATAATCTATGTTACAATCTTCTCAAGCTTAAGAAGGTCTTTGTTCTTCTCAATCTACTCTTTGATACTCCCATAAATAGCTCAAAAAATTTGATGCAATTCAAACCAAATTACACAAGCTATTAGTATTTTCCACAATTTCCCCCAATTTTTTCTTTAATTAGCTTGACTAATTTTTTTATTTTTTTTCATTTGACTCAAACAAGCCATTCTTGTAGGTTGTGATTATTCTATTTGCCTCCTGTACCTCTTGCACCATTTGTGATAACTGATTTTCGCTTTGTTTATTTATTTCCTTGGCTTTATCTTCCTACTATTTTTATTTTTCCTTCTCATTGTCCAATTTCTTATTTATGTTAATAATTATATGTCCACTAGACTCAAATTTTTTGAAAATATCTACTACAAATTCTCTTTCATCCTCAAGTCATTTATTTGATTCTTGCAATTTTCCCCTAGGTTCTTTGAATTTTACATCTACATCCATATTAACATGATTCAGAGTATCATTGAGTTTCTTGTTACTTTGTTCCAATTGTTCCTTCAACTTCTTGAGTTCTAATTCTGTAAGAAATTGAGCAAAATGAAAACTAATAAAACAATCCAAGAGAGCTTAATGTGAAGAATATTACCATAAACCAAATGAGTTTCCCAATGGATAAAAAGAATGGAGACAAGAGATTTTGAAAGGGGAAAGAAAAGAAAAACCTTTGTGTAATATTAAGAATGTGGCAAAGAAGCCTAAGGAAAGGGAGAGGAGGAAGAAGTATTATGGAGCAAATTAGCTCATGACAATAACATCAAGATGTGTAGAAGAAGTAGTTGTAGAAGAATGAGAGAGGCATCTCTTTTATAGAGATGAGAAAGGAGTTGCATGTGTAACTCCCATTTCTATGAATGCCACCATTCATAATAAGTGTGTGCAAAGTGTCAATATCCTCTTAAGGAGGAATAAACTACTTTCCTTAATAAAGGAATTACAAAAAAGAGTTATCCTCACATGTGGACTAGAGGACAAGAAAATAATGATATGTCCTTCACATGTGTACTAAAGGATAAAATACATAAAGGATACCTTGGTTTATCCCATTTAATAAATAAATACAACCAAGGAAAGATTACTACTTCTAACATCCCCCTTTGATCTTTACTTGGGGAGATTTTATCAAAGGGTTTCAAACCCAATTTACAATATTACAACTTGATTTTTTTTGAAATATCTTTATTGTGCAAGAGGTCTCTTATTATCGTGGGTACATCATTGGAGATCCAAGAGAAGTGAACAGTCCTTCAAGTGTGTTACATCTTCAAGTGGATTCATGTGGCATAGGATCTGTACAACAAATAATGATGTCTTGTATGTGCCTTGATGGATTACCTAAAACATAGAAACAAGAAAAAAGACAACTATCCACAAGGATAATTTCATCTTATATTCAAGTTAGAAACTTTTTTATTTATAAGTAAACTCTCATAGAGTAAATATAAGTGTAGCTTGGTACCGCAAAGAAATCAAGATAAATCATATCCTACAAAGAACAAATATGTTATCAAAACTTTCAAGAAAGGACCATAGAAAAGAAGAATAGTTATGAATTATTAGTTTTTTTTAAAAATTTGAAACAGAAACCCTAATAGCTTTGAAATTATAACTATCATTAAAAAAAAAATTGTACCAATGATGGATATAAATTTATTTGAAAGAAATATAGAATAAAGTGAAACAAGATAGTTAAAAATATTATTAATGAAGCTTTTAATGACTTGTAAAGAGTAAAGTTTTTTTTTGCTAAAAAAAAATGAACTAATTAATACTTTTAAAGTCTATGAAAGAAGGTGTTAAGAGCAATAAAAGTATATCTATTTTTTCTTTGTTTTGGCGACAAGCCTTCCAAAGCAAGGAAAAAAATGAGTTAGATGATAAAAAGAACTCTTTGGTGGTAAACCTTCCAAAGAGGGTTAGAAAAAAAACTTGAAGATTGAATAAAAAACTTGCAAAAAAATAGGAATGAATTTTTTTCTTCACTTCTCATCTTAACAAAGTTCTCCAATATGGTAACCTTCACAAAAGCTCAAAACAAGGATTAGAAAGCTCTGATACCATGTAAGAAATCGAGAAAAATGAAAACTAATAAAACAATCCAAGAGAGCTTAATGTGAAAAATATTACCATAAACCAAATGAGTTTCCCAATGGATCAACAAGAATGGAGACAAGAGATTTTGAAAGGGGAAAGCAAAGAAAACCCTTGTGTAATATTAAGAATGTGGCAAAGAAGCCTAAGGAAAGAGAGAGGAGGAGGAAGTATTGTGGAGAAAATTAGCTCATTACAATAACATCAAGAAGATGTGTAGAAGAAGTAGTTGTAGAAGAATGAGAGAGGCATCTCTTTTATAGAGATGAGAAATGAGTTGCATGTGTAACTCCCATTTCTATGAATGCCACCATTCATAATAAGTGTGTGAAAAGTGTCAATATCCTCTTAAGAAGGAATAAACTACTTTCCTTAATAAAAGAATTACAAAAAAGAGTTATCCTCACATGTGGACTGGAGGACAAAAAAATAATAATATGTCCTTCACATGTGTACTAAAGGATAAAATATATAAGGATACCTTGGTTTATCCCATTTAATAAATAAATACAACCAAGGAAAGATTATTACTTCTAACAAATTCTCTCTCTACATTTAATCACTTAGCTTTTTATTGCTTTCTTCCAATATTCCTTTAGAATTTTTATTTTTGCCTCTATATTTTCTAGCTGAGGTTTTGCACTTGCTTCTTGAGAGGAAGTACTTGTAATCCTTTTCTCTATTTCTTTGCACCTGCTATCTACTTCTTTCTTGTTTGCCTTTGAATTTTTCAAGTCTTCTTTTAACTTGTCAATTGCCTTCTCTCTCTCTCTCTCTCTCTCTCTCTCTCTCTCTCTCTCTCCCCATCTTGAACAATGAACTGTAGACCAAAAAGTTGGTCTTTTTTTCCACACCAACTTTGTTCACATTTTTGACTTTGGAGAAATCCATATAGTGTGCTAACACAAAAATCTAGTATTGGGAGAGGATACCAATTTCCTTGACCTGTTGTGTCAAACCCATCATCACCTATATAACCCATTTTTTCTATCATCTTTTCCTCTATGCCATATTTCTTGTCTTCTGATTAAGTACAACATATTTTCTAGTTGAATCAAATGTACTAGTAGCAGTAGTAGTTGGAGTAGTGGATTTAGTGGAACTAGTGGTAGTGCCTATGGAGGTGGATACAAGATCCTTACAAACCTCATACACATTGTCTTCATCATCTACATCACATTGTGTTGTTGCTGCATCTGGATGCTCATTATCTCATAATTTTATAAATGTTTCATCCTCGAGGAAGTCTTCAAATCTTCAAAGGTCTTAGGTTTGCTGAGATTCTTCCTTATTTCTAAAAAAGCATTAATTTTTTATCCACACAAATGTATAGCATGTTGCCCCACTTTTCACCCTATAACCATTTTGCAAAGTGGGAAATTTTGTGTCTTAGTAAAGTCTAGGTAGGTCAGAGTCTAGTTTCAAGTCCCCTTAGGTGGAAGGAGTCTTCATCAGATGTTTCATCTTTCCCTTCCCCACATTTCATAGCTAGGCAATTTTCCTTTATGTTGTGAGTCTTACGAGTAGCTTAGTACCTAATCCGATGGAGATTCCTACAACATGCAAAGATTATTCACAAAGTTGAGTTTTCTTGTGGCTTATCATATTCTCCATTAAAAGAAGAAGCTTGTGGAAAATTGGACTTTGCCTTCTCCTTAGCAAGTTTTCAACCCATAAAGGCAATTTCCCGCAAAGAGCACCAAATGATGCATATGAGCTATGATAAGAGGAAGATAAAGTGCCTTATAAGGAATTCTTATTTCCTTTATGATTATTTTCCTTAAGAAGTATTAAAGATTCATCACAGCTCTCAAAATCCTCTTTGGCGGGAAAATGAAAATTGATTTCTCCTCGGTAATTTTTCAACCCATGAAGTCTGTTTTCCGCATAAATCAATTCTAGAGGAAACAAAATGAGAGGTGGGCCCCTTACTAAGATTAAAACTCTTTATGGACATATCCAAACCTAAAAGAAGCAATAAATAAAAAGGTAAAGTTGAAAAGAAGGTCTAGGCGGAGAAATGAAAATCGTCTTCTCTTGGGCAAGTTTTCAACCCATGAGGACGATTTTTTGCATTTAAAAGAAAATGAAGTTTATAAGTGAATTGGAACCACATTTCACTTGCAAAATATTTTAGGAGGATAATGGAAACAACCCAACCATTGTGGGAAACATCTATTAGGTAGGATTTAATTTGGCGGATATTTGCTTATGGAGTACTCTGTTCATAACTTCCCGAAACTTAACGAGAAACAAGAAAGTAAGTGTGAAAGGATGGAAAGTTATCGTTGGGACAAAAAAATAGTGAAAGGACACTGAGTTATTTTTTAAGACCCTCACATTTAATATTTCAATGGATTTAACCTTTAATTCATTCATGTGGCATGAATCTTGAAGATCAACAGGTGAATTCAGACTCCTATATAGATGGAAACATAAATCATTATTCAAACTATCACTCTTTCTTGAACTATTATTTTGTTAATTTGCACAACTTTTTAAATATCCTATGTTTGTGAATTCACTATCCTATTCTTCTTCTAGATTCAAAATTCAATTCATTTTTTTCTTAGACAGAATGGAAACCAACTTTGTGAGTTTTGATGGGCTGAATGGAATCAAGTCCACACTGTAGAATTTCACAGATACTTCAATCCATTTTTATGATATGCAAGATTTTCAAAAGAGGGTGAAATTGGAGCCAATTCATCCCATAACTGAAAAGCTTTGAGGATGTGGGCTTGTTGAAGCAGCTAGTTTCCCGGTGGTAGTCCAAGCTCTAGAATTGACATATGAATGCATAAATCACTACAATCTAGATACTAGGTAGATTTTATTGCTTGATGATACAATACTGATTTCCATTGATAGACAAATAATGGTGAATTGTCTACAAATTCTAGAGCAAGAGGAGTTTTCAGGCTTGACAAGTGGTGGAGTTGTCTCTGAGTTTTCTACAAAGAAAATGGTTTGGAGAAAGGTGATCATGTAGATATCATTTCAAAAGCCACAGAGTGCCAAGAGTAAGGTCCCTAAGACCCTTTTTGGTACTAATCTCAAACCCAAGATTTTAGACATTTTGGTTCTCCTGCACAAACTGAAAGGTGAGGTAGAAGCTCTAAATTCTGTTGAACAATATTTCTTTTTGATACAATTTATCTATTCAAATACCTAATATATTGACTGGGCCCATGAGGTAAGTGAGAATCTTTCCAATGCTCTTAGTGCCATGAAGTTCTACAACACCTTCTATATGTCTTCTTTTCTGATTTATATGCTAGCTTCTCTACAGTTATGGTTGGGCCTCGCAAGGGTAGAAAATTTCCTTGATGATGTGAAGTCTTATGAATTCTACCCATGTTTGTAGTTGGAAAATAGTTATGCTAAATATATAAGAGTTAATGATATGTCTACAATGATAATTTGTAGGGAGCTTCAAGGATGGCCAAAGAGGAGATTTAGTCCATAGGCAATGGTGGCTATTAGTCATTTTGGGAGCTATTTTATCCAATTCTCATCTTTCTCTTATTTATGTTTTGTAGCTTTCAATGGATTCCCCTTGAAGCTACCAAGGTACCCAAGAAACATGATCGTGTTGATCGAGATAGTGAGGTAAGCCATCCAAGTGAACATGATGAGCTGGAGTTTGAAGAAGAAGGGATATGAGTTCCCTATGAAGGTGGGAGCTTTCAGCTATGAGTCTTGTTTTGATGCAAAGAACATGTTGAAGGCCTTTGAGATGAAATATAGATTGGAAATGTACAAGGTATTAAGACCCATGCTTGACCCAAATGGGTATGCATAGGAAGTGTTGTAGATTGGGAGTGTGATCAAGCACATCACCACGGTCAAAGACTACTAGGTGGATTATAAAGATGAATTTGAAAGTTAGGACTGTGCTTTTGCTAGATTAATAGTGGATCAAGTTAAAATGTATCAAGTCAACCTTAATGTTGAAGGAATTGAAGATGATGGGAAGAATATGTATAGTAATACATATTTGAAAAAGATAAGAAATACCCCTATTAGTTTAGAGCCCTATCAAGATGCTAGGGATAATTTAGATATTATGATAGCTTGAATTGTTAAAAGGACCAAGAAGTGGGTAGAGTGGACTACATTAAGTAGAAACCAAAGTAAGAGTACCCCAACTCAAGCTCCTTCAACATCTACTCCTACCTCCTCACAAGCTAACACATTAGGTGTGACCCTAGTCATCACTCAAGGACCAGCTCAACTAGTAGGTGGAGGTGATCAACCTCCAGATAAGAACATTCCTTTGACAAAAACTTGTCAAGATGACCCCTCTCTAGTGATTGGTACCCAATCAAAAGCTGAGAAGAAAGAAGAGGAGCCCAAAGATAGTATTGTTACTCCAGTTCCATCACCTCATGGTAGTCCTGTTCCAACCATGAGTGCTATACTTCTCTAGCCAAGTAGCCCTCAAGTGCAAGTAGTAGATTTTGGAGATGGAGGAAGCAGTGATAGTGAGTCCATCAAATTGGATGAAGCAACTAAGAAGACCCCAGAAATGGAGAAAGGCCAAGAGTCTTTAAAGCTTGTCTCTCAAGCCAAAAAGAATCCATTCTACTCGACCGCAAAGACAATCAATCCAATCAAGAGGAAATTTTTTATTATAGAATCACTCAGGATGACTTCTAAGGTGATAGCATTGATTCCTAGTTGGAGGACACTCTAGAGAGAAAGAGAAAGATGAAGGATGAAGGTGCTCCTAGTAAACATACCTTATCTCTTACTGTTCGCTCAGGATCTACATTGAGTAAGGTCAAGAAGCAAAAGACCTTGTCTATTCTAAGGCAAGATCCAAAAATAAGGCACCTAACAATGGAAATTATGAAACCCAAAAAAGATAGGAGAATTGAAGATATGTCTACCAATGATTTTACTCTACATTCAGTAGATCTTGGGGAAGCCAAACATGACACCAAGTTTGGCTTATGGAAGTTGACAAATGAGGTAATTGAAGGACAGTTGGAGAGCCTCAAATTGTCAAAAGTTAGGATGAAGGCAAAGATAGAAGAGTTGAATAGATTTATTAGACAATTCGTCACTCCTTTTGGTGAGTATCTATGGAATGCCCATGACTAGTACTCCTACTGCCACTGAGGTTCAAGCACTTATCTCCTAGCTTCAGGAAGATAGGCATTTTGGTTAGATTGGTAAAGAATGGAGTGAAAAGCTTAAATCATAGGGGCTCTCCATTATAGAACAAATCAGAAAATATTATCTTGAGGCTAGAAACAAAGAAAGATAACATTTCATCTAACAGAAATACCTGGCTACAGAGAGGACTAAAAGTGATGATTATGTGTCCTTGTTAAAGATGATTACTCAAATGAAATCAAAGGAAGTTGTCAAAGCTAAGATTTTGCCCAAAGGAGATGAGCCTTTTTTCGAATGGTTATAGAACATGTAGTTCAAGTTAGAAATAATCTTGGAGGCAAAGAAAGTTCTAAAGGAGATTTAAGAGAAGGTAAAGAAAGATTAGGACAAAGATTATGAACTCATAAAAGGACTACACACAAATTCACAGACTAGTGGGAAAGGAAAAGGAGTAATTGGAGTCATTGATATGGAAAAAAATTTCTCAATTTTTATAGATAGCCCGACAAGCATATCTTTAGGGCACCAAAATAGAATGTCTGAGCTTTAGAAACTTGGTGGATGCATACATGTAGCCATGGAGGAATTGTAAGATAGACTAAATGTTCTTTAAAGATTTGGCTAGTGAATACTCCAGATGGTTCTTTAGATATACAAATGTGCATGGACAAAGACATGAAGAGCTGATTCTAATTATTGTTCCCACCAAAGCCTATAGGGAAAAAGTAGAGAAAGGATAGAAGGTAGAGTGATTAATATTCTGCCCTTTCCATTTTCATTTTGTAATCTTTGTAATAGACAACTTGGCTCTTTTCCATTTGCAGTTTTAAGAATATGAACTGGTTAAACTTCCTTTATAACGGTCATCTTGGAATCATATATGTATGATAATGAAAGATAAATAAAAGGTCGACAAATTTTTGGTATGAAAGACTTGAAGTTGCAGAGTCAACCGAATGGTATTTTTGTATCAATCATTTTATGTTTCATTTGAAATAGTTGTTATTAGTTTGTTGTTTCTCTTTAATTGGAATTGAAGTGAGGAATAAATAGAGTTTTACTTCCTCTATTTTAATACAGTGAGTTGAACGTGGTAGGAATTGTCACTTAAAATTCAAAAGAGATTCATTATATTTTTCATTCAATATAATTCTCTCCACTAATTAGTTCCTAGATAGGTTGATTAATCTTAGTGCATGATCATTATGCATTCATAAGATGTGCAAGTTTGATAGATTTGAATAACCCTTAAAGTGTTACTTCTCACCTAAGTTAGATTCGGTATAGGTTTGACTTAGTTTTTCTTCTCCTGTTCTCTGGTTAAGAACATATCATGTTTAGGTTTAGGAATAAACAAAATTCATTGCAAATTCATAATAGGGAGTTATACCTAACAATTTAGAGGAAAGTAAATCTTCAAGAGGTCACTTTCCAAACTATTGTAAATAGAATTTGTTCATAGATTAGGGCATTTGTGAGTCATAATTGGAAAGAAAAAATTTGTTTACTAACATAGCTACATAGACTTTATTTATGGCATTTGGAAGATGTTTTTTAGTTGGATAATTTGCTATCTTGTAGAAATTGTAGGATGTCATGGGTTGCACTTTTTATTTTTGTCTATGCAATTCTTTAATTTGTGTTGAAAATTCCTATATTGAAATATTGTTTTCACGGGTGCATTTCTCCATCTCTATTTTGACCTCTTCCCATGATTCCATTTTTTTAAATCTTTTAATTAACAACATAATCTCATGTTGACATTTGCTTGTAGAGTTCCCATTTTGTACACACTTTGTACCAATTAGGTTCAGTGGATCATATTGTCAGTGCCTGGAAACATCAAATTTAAAAACTATAAGAAATTCATGTACCACATTGAATGATCTTCTCTAAAATGTGAACCCTCTACATCTAATAGACAAGGAAGGAAAAATGGGTTTCTTTTGCTGGCCAAGAAAGAGTAATTATGTGCTTCCATATGTTGTACATATTCCAATGCAAATACCCTCTCGTTCACATGTATTTAAAGTTTGTAGGATTCTATAGCTAAACCATAAAATCTAATTACAGTGTACTCTTCCATAAAGTACTAGTTGGCCAATTGAATTTGACTTCCCAGTTGAGTTAATCATTTACAAGATATAAACATTGAAGTGCTTGTAATTTTATGGTAAAGTGGTGCCAAAAAGAAGTATACAAAGTAGTTGTAGTTTCCTTGGGTATCACCCATCCTAATCATAGGTGTCCATTCAAATATTGGTTTAAAAAACTTAAGCTAAAGCTTTTTTGTTTCAAAAAATTGATGATGCTTTGATAACAAAAGATAGCACAAGTATGTTGTGTATCTAAATTTCTTCTGTGACAGTGGATTTGACCCTCTTTTAATCATTAAAAGTTGTTCATGCATGTGATGAAAAATATGCCTAATATAATTATATCTTATTGGCTATTTTAGATAATGAATATTGAAAATTATTTCTAGAATGTCGGCACCCACTTTCTCATTACTTTCCAAATTGAAACACATTAATAACAGAGATACAATATCCTGAACCCATTGAGAAAAAATATCCAATTCATAAGAAGGTTTATGATCATGAGGTAGATTGAATCCATCTGCTAACCCTCTGATATAAAAATAAATTATTTGGTCCTAAGTTGTCATATGTTTTTGCTAGTTTTTCCAAGTCAATGTGGGTTGGGTTTTGTGCTTCATAGCTTGGGTCCAATAGTCTACTGAATTCACTCTGTGTGATTGAAAAAATTACCTCCCATGTATTTTGATTGACAATTACCCTTTTATTTTCATCATAGTTTTCAACACAAACCATTACAAATTATGGACAAGGGAATACTTGAGGGAACCTCAAGCAGGCAATTCCTCCAATCCACATTGCAAAATTATTTACAATGCACCCTATCATGTTGTTTGATTTAATATATTTTGACTCTTTTTGTGGATCATTCCACTTATCTTCAATTGCATATCTAATCACCCTAATACTCCTTCTATAGATAACATGATCCCAAATATTATGGAATTCATCAGTAAAACATGACATTTTAACTGGTTTGTGCATGTCAAAAAATAGTTTCACAATCCCCTGTATTTTATTTTGGGTTGCAATTCCACTACCAGTACTATTGCCACTCCTCTTGTATATTTTTCATCATCATTAAAAAATTTATAGACCTATACACAGACACAAATCATAATTTATACACACGATTAACATTTAAACCCTAAATTATATTTCTAATATTTAACTTTGCAAGTTACCTAACCACTAGAAAGTAAACAATTTAGGCTTATAATGCACGAGAAATTGAAAATTAAACCCTAAATTCTATAGTCGATACTAGTTACTAAATTGTCAATAAAATTTTTGTTCAAGATCTTACTTGGAAAGTTGAAACTCAATTTGATAACTATTTTCTGTGACGTTGTGAGCTATCTTGGAAGATTGGGTTAGCGTTGCAACTTGTAAATTGTGATTCGTAACCCCTTTCTAATACTCCAATACTTTTACTAAATCTTGGATTGGTAGTTTGTGTAGAGATTAAAGATTAAACAATGAAAACAAAACCTTATGGTCTACAAAAAAGAAAATGTTACAAATTGTAAAATTGGCAAAGTTTAGAATGTGTTTGATATTAATTCTTATGTACATTATATAGTAGACACCTGGTATTATAATTATTTGTAAAATTATAAATGTATGACATTATAGTACAATTTAGGACTAACTCTAGTAATTTTTGATAATTTTTGAAGAGTTGATGACTCCTTTCTCAAGACTTCTTTTTTGGAGAGATTTTGAAAAAAAAATGAGGGTAGCCAAAATCGGCCTGAAATAATGTTGAAATGAGATTGTTGAAGTGAAGAAGATTGATGAAACTATCATGGAACAATCATTATTTTGTCACTGATGTCAAACCTACTACTTATTGGCAAGACAATTACATACTCTAGTCTGAATCCTATCATTTGTTTGATTGATGAAGAAGATTTGAAAAGAAAGGATAACAAGAGAACCTAGAGAAAGGTTGAGTTATTTGGTGTATAAAAGGGGCACTAAGTCCAAGCAAGACATTAATGATATAATGTATTTTTATTTACTTAAGTCTATAATGAAAGGATACTTGAGAAAAGACTAGGAGGCTAAGTAAAGAAAAGTGTCTGCCAAGCCTAACCGAGCAAACAATGCAAGCTGAGAAAAGTTATTGTAGACCGAGCAGAAAATAGTTGAAGCCAAGTGTATGCATGAAATGTGGGCCTCTGATCCTCACACACACTTCAACATGGTCATTACCTAAGAGATCATCTTGAAATGAATATGAGACTATTCATCCAAGTAACCCAAAAATTTGACTTGTTGCCTTCTAACTATAAGGATTTTGCCTTTGCTCTCAAAACAAGAAGCTAACAACCAGACCTCTAGTATGAAGGGTTTTATAAGAACTATATGAGAATGTAATTAATCTAAATAAAATTCATTTTAATCTAAGAACAAAAGAAATATATTATGTTATATGAATGTATTTTAAACTAATATGAGATTGCAATGCAAGAAATTAAGCTAGGAAATGTATGAAAAATGAGTAACTATTCTAGCATAGATTCGATGCAAATTCAATTCAACCTCTGTAATGAGGAATTGAAGGTTTCTCAAATTGAATCCCAGGATCGATCAACAATCAAGATAAATCAAAATGAATGGTCAAGATTGAAGATGAGACTCAGTCAGAATGGAAAATTCCTTATGAAAATGGAGTTAACTAATTGCTTTTGAGTGGAATAAGGAGTTAACTTATTTTATTTTGAGTGGAATAAGGAGTTAACTGATTTAATTCCTTTTCTGGTTTCAGTCCACCCAGAGTTTTCATTTCTAAACTGGAGAGAAGATTTGGAGAGAATATTTAATTTAATAAAATAGAATATGACCTCATAAATGGATAAATTTTAATTAATTGAATAATTAAATTTAATAATTAAAATGAGGACATTATTAAATTAAATACATTTAATTCCTTTCTACATCAGCTAAGGAAATAATTTTAATTTAATTCAAGTATGAATACTTATAATTAAATTAAACTTAATCAATAGGTTTAATATAGCTAATTTGAGTCAATACTTAGGAATTAAATAAATAGTGTAATTAATGCAGATTAGGGTTTTCTACATTTGACCCCTCTATCAAGTAGTGATTATCAGAATCAGGATTGCCTAGTAAAATAAGACTTATGAATGATTGAATAGACCAGAATTGATTAACATGACAATGTGCCGATTTTGGGGTATTACATTTTCCCCTCTTTGAATAAGTGTGCGAGCAACACGTTTGATTCAAAGAAATCAGAAGTATGATGCATAGATCAAGAAATGAAATTGGTTATGAAGTTGATGACATGAAGACCAATTGATAAGATTTTAAAGGTTATCTCCAAAATGAAGCTTAACCTTAGGGGATCTAGATAGAACACCTAAATACAAAAGTTGATAAGCTTTTAAAGGTTATCTCCAAAACAAAGCTTAACCTTAGGGGATCTAGATAGAACACCTAGATACCAAAGTTGACAAGCTTTTAAAGGTTATCTCTAGAATGAAGCTTAACCTTAGGGATCTAGATAGAACACCTAGATACCAAAATTTAGTACGAAGATTGTCAAATTTCATAGAATTATTCCTAGAACGTGACTCAATCCTTAGGAGTCATGGTTTAGACTATTCTGATAGCTATCCATTAAAAGATGACAATATTCATCATGATTCATAGAATCATCCCTAGAACAAGGCTTGATTCTTGAAAAGAGTTAGGATTATCACAAGAATGAAGCTTAATCCTTAGCAAGAATTTGGAATTATCTCCAAAACAAGGTTCAATCCCCTAGAGTCCAGATAGAACACCTGAATATTGGTCCATAAAAGATAACAAGACCTATCAAGAATCATAGAATCATCCCTACAATGAGGCCTAAAGGGTTTAGACTATCCCGATACTTGTCTATCAAATTCTGACAAGACTGTTATAAGATTGATCAGCTAATCAAAAGATGAGATAGGTGACATATGATGCCAGATAGAGGGGAACAAGATGCCCGGAGTGATTAGATGCTCCAAGTGATGAGGACATAAGATTGAGATTGAGTTGAAGCAAGTTTTGAAATTTTTAATGATGTAATCATCCTACCCAGTCAGGAGCAAGATTGAAAGATGAGAAACCAAAATAGTGATGCAAAGTGGTAGTTTGGGAGATATTGAGGAAATATGAGATTTAGAAGAATATAGAAGAGATCAGAACAAATAGAGAAAAATGTGGAGTTGATTCGAAGTGATTTTAAGGTTGAAAAGCCCAAGTTTGACCAAGTTTGACCAAAGTTGACTTGACTTGACTTTTTTCAGAGATTTTAGAAAATTTGAAGCAAATGTGATTTGAAACAATTTTGAGATTCACAAAGTATCAAAAAAATTAGAATGCACAAGCATTCGTTTATGTCGGTCCCAAAATTTTAAAATGCAATTTTGAGCTATTTAAGTGTGTCGATTTTGAATTCAATCACAAAAATGAATTTTGAACAGCCAAATTAGCCATGGGGTGATTTTTAGGAAAATAAAAAAACTTTGAAAAATTAGGTCAAAACCTATATAAGGTCCAAAAGGGTCATTTTCAAATCATTTGTGCTTTTTCCTTTTGTGGAGAAGAGAGCTCTGAGGAGAAAATGGTGGTCCCCATGCATTCACATCAATTCGAGCACTCTCGATGACACAACTAGCCGATAGACTATGGGCATTTGGTGAGTCATTGATAACCTTGCTTTGCATTTCAATTTGCACACTTTTTCAGATGTTTGTAGCATGTTTTAGGCATTTTATATATTTTTTGTGTTAGTTCTCGTCACAGAGGCCTAATCGAATTTTGCACAAAGAGGTACCAGGTTGATACTTCATTGCTTGGTGTTGTGGGTTTCCTTGTGTGCTGGATTCCCATCTTTCACATGAAAAGCCCTAAATTTAGTGCATTTTTTTCTCATAGCTTGATCACTCTTTGCATGACAAAGTGTATCCTCACATGAAGATGTGCAATCTCGCATGAGAACCTACATGTTTGTATGAAATTTTGTGTATAGTGAAAATTTAATATTTGAAAATTTGATTGCTCGTTGTAATTTTGTTCTTTCTTTCATCTTATTTGTTTATCAAAGACTAATTTTTTGCCTGTTGTGTTTGTGTGTGTAGGTTACCTTTCCCAATGTCAGATTTAGGTAGCTTTACCCACCTTACAGAGCTTTGGTGTGGTAGCTTGATGAGGCTGATATGGCACACATTGATAGACTTAGATTATCTTATCTTTTCCAGATTCCACCACTACTAGTGAATCATGGCCTTTTGACTACACTAGTAGAGCATTTCCATTTGGAAACGAACACATTCAATTTGCCATAAAGGGAGATGATGATCACCCCAGAGGATATCTATAAGATACTCTACATACCATTCCACAGACCATAGGTGGTGTATGATACAATACTGTAGATAGGTATAGAGGTGCTGAGGGCCATATTCATCAAACATCTAATTATTGGTAGAGCCATCACCTAGGATGAGCTAGTGTAGAAATACAGGTCCACACATAGATTGCTAGTAGTGTTGGGCACATTTATCAGCTGTTTCTTGATGCTTGATAGAGGTTAGCATGGATTGGAGTGTGGATGGGGTCAAATGCTATAGATGATGTTAGAGACACACAAGCTTTATGGATGGGGGTCAGTGCATGCTAGCCCACATGTTCCACGAGATGGATAAGATAGTGTATCATCAAAGGAAGAGCATGGCCACTAGGGTCTATGTTCTTCAGATATGGGCATGGGAGCACTTGCTAGTGATGAGACTCATATTTGTAGATGAGCAGTAGCCCATGGACCCTATGTATGCCAATATAGATGCTAGTTGACCAAGGCAGCACTAGGGAAGACTGAGCAATGGAGAGGTTGATTGGTTGACCTAGTAGTAGTGGTGTGGTGACCCTAGAGAGAGACAAAGGCATGGGATGATGCACCCACAAAGATGAGCTTTATATTTACATCTTGACCACTGATAGGTCACTCTGTATAGGTGGTAGAGAGATTCCATCTAACATGGGTGTCGCAATAGTATAGTCGATCACAAGATATACCAAAGGAGTATTTCTCATACACATGACTGGTGAGAGATCTAGATCATGGGTGGTCTTTGAGATTAGACCTAGGTAGGTTGATCATTGATGTGCGCAACTTGGTTGTGACACAGTGGGACTGCCTGGTGGCTGTAGTAGATGGGGAGATGACTCCCACATATCAGGCTTATTTTGCAAGTCATCATTTCCCTCAGTTCATAGATCCAATGGGAATGGCTACACCTACATAGCTAGTAAAAGCACCCCAGGCACCACCACAATAGTCACAATAGAAGAGAGTGAGACAATAGACTAGATAGGTTTAGATTCCTCCTAGGAAGATGAAGTTAGACCTAGATGCTAGTGGGAATGGGACAAGTCAGAGGTGATCTCAAGGTGAGATGGGATTTTTAGGGGCCATCGAAGAGGATACATAGAGACCTCACATAAAGGCTAAGAAACCAACATAGCAAATAGAGCAGGGAAATGATGAGATGTGGGATGAACCTGTTGCAGGAGCCTAGGGCAGAGACATCCTGGCATAGGTCTAGGAGGCCTTGAGGAGAGTGAAAGAGTGAGTGCAAACTATACAGGGGCAGTTAGGGGATTTTAATATACAGGTTATTGTTAGGGATACTTGGATAGTAGAGTGAGATTGAGAGATTTGTGATTTGAGGGGGTAGCTAGAGCTAGCAGTGTAGAGATTAGAGTAGCAGTAGGATGAGATTCGACTACTGTTAGCTAGAGAAGAATATTATTTTGCAGCTTATGTGGCAGTAGTCCTAGAGGAGGCTAAGAAGGTGCCTCAATTTTCTCAATTCGCATGAGAGTCAGGAGAGCATGGCCTCTAGCCAGACCAAACATGCCTCCCCCTCCTCCTCCTCCTCTGTTGCTAGTGAGAGGTGAGGGGGAAGGAGAGAGTTAGCTTCATTTTTCCCTAATTGTGCTCTGGCTATGTATCAATTGGTGTGCCAACACCATTTTGTACCATTTTTGAGATTGATAGTGCTAGAGTAGCATCCATTTTTGTTCCAATGTACACTTTTGATATACATATATATATATGAGATTGGTTGATTTGAGTACCATCAAATATGTTGCTTTTTGTTTTTATAGTTTGTTATACATGAGATGTTTTATGCTATGATTTATGAATGTAAATTTGATATGATGTATGAATGTAGTGTAGATGTAATGAATCATGAAATTATGTATGAAATGCAAAATGTTAATGAAATAACATTTCATTCAGTGTTCCATTTTGTTGGTAGTGACAAGTATCCCTTAAATATTGAGAAGACGAACCAAAGAAGCAAACACTTGTGTAGCCATGAAGAAACATGATACTTTGAAGAAGCCCACAATCCCTCATCATGAAGGATGCAAGTAAATTAGTAATTTAACCATGTGTCTATGAAAATTTGGAGTATGCAATGCAACTCTATGCTAGATGCAACCCTAGGTTTGGTTACCAAACTTTGACAATTATCGTCACTGAGAATTTAGCAAAATCCCATATGGCGTACAAGTCCCACTAGCATTGCAATTATGGAAATATGAATAGGACATATGTTCTAGTTTTTTTAGGATTAAATATAAGCATTCGAAGCATAAGAAGCCAAAATGACCAGAACATTTGTCCCTTTTAATGTAGCAAGTTAACATAAGCATCAAAGCATAAACATGAGGATGACCAAAATGTTTCTTGTATAGAGACACACCAAACACACAAGAGATCTTTCTTATGCTAAGTAATCAATAAGTATTCTATCCACAATGACCCTTGCATTTGTAACTTGAGACAAAAATGTGCTAGGTATACTCACAGTGACCTGTACATTGACTTAGCCAGATGAGTATCAGTATTTACTATAGCATAAAGAGTTCACTCCAATAAAAAAGGAGAAGAACCAACCTCAATGAAGAGTCCATATAAAAGGAGTCAAGGTACACAGGGCCATCCAATATGAGATGGAGGCTCTTATAGTGGACACCCCTTTTATAGGGATACTTCAGATCAGTAGAACTAAACCAACAAATAGAAAGAAAAGAAAAGATCACGCCCCCAGTCCTCACCCCTCTAGTTGAAAGTGACATCATCAAGTTGCTTGAAGAGACATTATAAAGCTAAAACAAAACAAACAAAGAAAAGCTCAGCATATCCTAGATAAATTCATCATTTTGAGTTCAATTTTTGTTTTATAGGATTGATGTCAAGTGTCAACATTCAGAACATGTGTGAAACAAATCTCTTTAGTAGGATGACAATAGTAGAAAGAAACAATTAGAAAAACTAGTGACTGAAGTCAACGAGGAATCTTCAATAAGAATAACCTTGGTAGGAACTGAAGGACAATAGATAGACACAGTTGGAACAACTGGTGATTGACACAAGAGAGATCTTTCATAAGAGGAATTTCAAAAGTGACACAACCAATAGTAGGCAAGCATAATTAGAACAACTAGTGATTGACACGAGAGAGATCTTCCATGAGAGCAATCTCAAAGTGACACTAGCGATAGTAGGCAGATGCAATTAGAACAATTGGTGACCACCATGAAAGAGATTGTGGGGTGTTGCCCCCAAGTTATGGCAAGATCCAATCCATGGATACATGAGTGAAAAAAAAAATTTAAAGCTAGAAAGAAACTATACAAGAAGCCAAAAAATGTGCTGCGAGATATAGCATTTGGAACAAGAGGCACATATTTACCAGGTTTTCACCTTCTTGGTGGATTTTTTTTTTTGCTACCATGGTGCCTATTTCCAAGTTTTAACCAATGACACTTTTTTTCATTTTTTTTGTATTTTTCTCTTTTCTCTTTTTTTTTTGTTTTGTATTTTTGAGTTTTTCAAATGTTTTTGGTATTACCAAGGTGCCTATTGCTAGGCTTTCACCAAGATAAAGATTTTTTTTTGAGGAATTTTTGAAATTTTTAGATTTTTTAAGGAGATTTAAGTATATACAAAGAGCTCTTGAAATTAGATCAGCTATAGAACTACTTTAGGTGGAGAGTGTTGATGGGTTCCTTGAGAACCTTTCCCTTAGCTATAGAAAGTTGGTAAGCACCAGATCTGAACACTATATAGGGACCAAGCCAGTTGGGTTCAAACTTCCCTTCTTGTACCCATTGTTGTTGATTCTTAGGGTTTTCTCTCAGAACAAGATCACCCAGTTGGAAGTCACATGGCTTAACTTTCTTATTGTAGCTTCTAGATATATGTTGCTGATAAGCTCAAAGATGATTGCACGCCACTTGCTAACATTCATCTAACAATTCTAGCTCTTGAAACCGAGATATTCTATTCTTCATCAGTAATGAGGCCCTTCATAGAGATTCACAAAGTGGGAATCTCAACCTCAATAGGAAGCACAACATCCACTCCATATACTAAAGCAAAGGGCATTGTACCCTTTGGAGTTCTGATACTTGTTTTGAAAGCCCATAAAGTTGGATTAATTTGAAGGTGTTAGTCCTTGTAGATTTGTTAATTGTGTGATGCAAGATCTTAAGCATCATCTTGTTGGAGACCTTTGCTTGACCATTACCCTGGGGGTAATAAATAGAAGACCAATGTTGCGTGATTCTGAACTTTTTGCATAACTCCTTAAGATCCTTTTTTTTTAAATTGTCCTCCATTTTTAGTAATGATGGAGGAAGGTACACCATACCTACATATAATGTAATTCATAATGAATAGAGCTACAATTTTTCCATTTTCTATAGAGAGAGGGATTGCCTCTACCCAATTAGTGAAATAATTTGTAGCTATAATAATGAACTCGTGTCCATTTGAAGCTGATGGGTGAATTTGACCCACAAGATCAAAGGCCCATTGTTGGAATGGCCATAGTGTGATAAATGGAATCAGCTCCCTGGCTAGAGTGTGAATCAAATTCCTATGGATCTGGGATTATTTGCAAGACTTGGCATATTTGATTGCCTCTTGCTCCATATTTAGCTAATAGTAACCAACTCTAATAAGTTTACGAGCTAGTGTCAAGCCATTAAAGTGATATTTGCAAATGTCATCATGTACATCGATTAATGTGCATTTAGACTCATTGGGACACCTAAGGGGTGTTCTATCAAGACCTCTCCTAAAAAAGTCATTAGCAATAATAACATATCATGAAGTGTTATAAATAAGGTGACAATTTTCATTCTAGGTTAGACCATCTGAAATTATTTTTTTGCATAGATAAGAGTATATATGGTGGTACTAGGATGAGTCGTATCCTACAATCGAATAGATCATCTAAGATTCAGGGGAATTATAGGCTGGGTAGAGTAATGTTTCTACCAGGAACTCATGTTGAAGATCATTCTTTGACATCTATAACATGGAAGCAAGAGTAGAGATGGCATTAGCTACTTTGTTGTCCACACGAGGAATTTGCTAAAAAGTGATATGAACTAATTATTTCTTCATGTCATCCACCATGTGTTTATAAGAGATCAATTTATCATACTTTTTTTGATATACATTTTTGACCTAGTTAATTATGAGTTGGGAATGACCAAAGATGTTCAATTGGTCCACTCTCCATTCAACTACAATCTTCATTGCATTAATGAGAGCTTCATATTCTGCAATATTGTTTTTACAAGGAAAAAGAATCTTGTACACCTTAGGTGGTGAATACCTCTGAGGTGTTATGAATGGTAGCCCAGTAGTGGAAACCTATTGTGTGAAGGAATAATCAAAGAACATCACCCAAGTTTGGTGTGTAAGCATTAGAATTGATTCATCAAGAAAGTCAATGTTTAGCAGAAGAAGACTCTACATTGGTGCCTCTGCTAATTGATCAACAATTGCTTTTCCTTTGATAGGCTTTCATTCAACATACTGAATGTTAAACTCACTCATCATGACCCACTTAGCCAATCTCACTATTTGATATGCCTTGTTGAGTAAGTATTTCAGTGGATCAATTTTAGCAACTAGTCATGTAGTATGAGCAAGCATGTAGTGTCTCAACTTTTGGGAAGTAAAGATGATGTCTTGGAAAACCTTCTCAATTATACTATAATTAATTTCATAGGAGATCAGCATGTGACTTAGATAATAAATAGCTCTTTTCTTGTTATTATTGTCTTCTTGAGCTAGCAAGATACCCAGAGAGGTTTCCATTGCTAAGATGTAAAAAATAAGAGGCTTCCCATGGATAGGAGGCATCAAGATCGGTGGATGAGAAAGGTATTGCTATATCTGTGTTAAACTCTATTTGCAATTTTGGCTCTAGTTATATTTTAGACCTTTATGTAGAGTCTTGGTAAATGGTTGTGACCTATCCGCTAGTTGTGAGATGAATCTACAAATGGATTGAAGTCTTCCTTTTAAGCCCCTCATTTGACTGATATTATGGGGTGGAGGCATATGCATGATTTCTTGAACTTTCTTAGGATCAACCTTGATTCCTTTTTTAGACACAATGTAACCAAGCAATTTTCCAAATGTTACACCAAATGCACATTTCTTAGGATTAAGTCATAGACTAAATTTCTCCATACGATCGAGGATAGGTCCCAAATCTCAAAGGTGAGTGTTGAATTTTGCACTCTTAACCAAAGTATCATCCACATAGTCTTCCATTATTTTATGCATCATGTCATGAAAAATTGTAGTAACTACCCTCTGATGTGTGACACTAACATTTTTAAGACCAAACGACATCATTTTCAACCAGAAGGTTCCCCATGCACAAGTGAAAGTAGTCTTTTCCTGATCTTCTAGTGCAATTTTAATCTGATTATAACCAAAAAATCCGTCCATGAGTGAGTACATTTTATATCCTATTGGTCATGTCCACTATCATATCAATGTTAGGGAGTGGGAAATCATCCTTTAGACATGCTAAGTTTAGATCCTAGAAATTTGTACATACTCTGATAGATTTTTCATGCTTGGAGACTAGAACAATGCTGGAAATCCATTCAACGTAATTAATAGCATGAATGAAACTGACTTTCAAAAGTTTTTCTAGTTCAGCTTTTATTAGTAATTCAACATTAGGATGCATTTTCTTGAGTTTTTGTTTGACTAGTTTAACCCCTTGTACAATAGACAAGTGATGCATTATGAGATCAGGATCTAACCCCAGCATGTCTGAGTATGTCCATGCAAAGTTTATCTTTTTCTCTTGGAAGAAGGAAATGAATTCTTCTTTTTCTTCTAGAGATAGTAACTATGCAAGATGTATCATGTGACAATGCTCCTCTATTTCCAAGTTGATTAGCTATGTTGGTTCTATCAAGACTGACAATCTTTCCTGAAAATGACTAGGAAGTGCATCAAATATCTAATTTGTGGGTACCTCAGAGAGGTTTTCACCCTTGGATGTCTTTTATTTTTACTATTTTAGGTTCTAACACTACCACAATGTGGTTATCACCATCAGACTTTCTATTTATTTTCTTTTTGATTGTATGACTAATATATTTGATGTCAGCTTTAGTCATGTTGGTGAAAGATGTTATATGTTCGATAGTGTTTAGGTAATAGGCAAGAGCATAGTCATTCTGGAATGTAGGGACTTCACTTGATGCATTGGAATTCTATTCTATGAGCTTAGGATAGGTGAATGAAAGAGATGTGGGGGGTTCAATAGAATTCATAGTGTAGTCATCAAATGTGTGGACAAGAAATTCGAGACGTAGAGCAGCTTTGTCTGCAAGTGTGTTTGAATACCTTTGAGTTCTAATGTCATTAATTGAAGAGTCAATGACACTAGTTGGATAAGTCTCATCCAACCTAACCTTAGATGATTCACCTACTTTGAGGAGATTTTCATAGACATGAACTTGATCTATGTGTTTGTCTCTAGTTTCTTCTAAAAGAGAGTCAAATTTATACTTTCAAGAATTTGTGCTACATGGTGACAGATTGTAGAATTCCCCAATAGAAATAGGGAAAAACTCTCCTTCATCCTCTAGATTTTTGAAAAGGTACTCAATGCATAAAGCATGAATACATTCTCCTTGTTCTTGTTGGATATGGGGAGAATCAATAGTTTCATTAGAAGAATCACTATCTCCATCCATGGTACTGACACATGGTACAAAGTCATCTGATTCTGCAAAGAATTTAGCAATATCATCAAGAATTGGATAAGGATAAGGATCCTCATCATTAATGTTATCTTCATGGTCATCGAGCTTAGCTTATGACTCATTTTCAGATGAATTCTTAGATTCTAGTATAAATTTGTTAATCCTTAGATGGAAGGGAATCTTCTTGAAGCCTAGACCAGATGTGTCTTGATTCCTTCTAGCTATCACTTTGACAAGATCAATTAGACCATTGTTGTTGCAACCAATGGGACCAGTCCCCTTGTAGCCAAAGTGTTTTATGATTTTAAGACCTGGACCATACTTTTGAGGAGTAATTTCTTGAGACTATTCTATGAGGTCAACTGGAGTCTCCTCTTTGTATATCCATGCAACAATAGCTCTATTTTTAGCTTCCTCCTTAAGAGGTACAATAGCTTTGACAAAGGTACCATCATACTTAGTTTGAGATGTCAACACAAATGGTCTCTTCACTTCAGATGGTCTCCCATAATGATGAGGAGACTTGGGAAGAGATGTTAAAGACAAAACTAGTTCTATGTCATATTCACCCATTCCAGTTTCTTTCAGCTTGAGTGACTACTCTATTTTCTTCAACTTGTTAGAGTACAAATTTTTTAGTAGTTTTTAGCATGTTATAGGTATAGCTAGTACTTGCAAGTATGGTGACTCCAAAACCATGAAATGGGAATTTTATGCATTGATGATAAGTTGAAGGTACAACTTGCATCTCATGTATCCATGGCCTTCCTAGCAGAATATTGTAAGCTAAGGGAATGTCGAGGACCCTACAAGTGACATCTCTTTCTACAAGCCCAATGCAGAGAGGCAAAAACACAAGACCTAAATATTTTTTCTTGACTTCATCATATTCTTTGATGGTTATCTTGTGACAGGGATCAATGGACTCTTCAGAATAGTCCAATCGTCTAAGTAGAGCAGTAGAGACAATGTTTAAACTAGCTCTATTATCAATGAGCACATGATGAACATTTTTTTGGTGTACCATGACCTCAATGTGTAGAGGTTGATTATGTGGATGACTTAGTGAATTTTCATCCTCCATAGAGAAGGACATATAGTAAGATGAGGTTAGGTGACCTACTATAGATTAGAATCTCTCAAGATCTAGATCTTGAGGTACATTTGTCTTAGTGAGGGATTTATCAAAAATATGCCTATAAGTAGGCAATATTTTGAGTAGTTCAAAGATTGTGATTTGAGAATTTTTTTCATTGTAACTAATCAAGGATATTTTAGCTAGTAGTTGTAGAAGTTGTTGCAAGTTTTATTCCTTTTCCAGATGGACCAGCAAGAGGTTTATCTTTGTATTATTCTAGCTCAGGAGCAAAAGGCACAAGGCCTTTGAGAACCAACTTAGCATAAAAATGCATAATAGCATTGGCACAAGGTTGTGATGGTTTATTTTTAGATGTGCTAGAGGTAGGGCCCCTTAAGACAAATGGTGTCTTAGCTTTAGTTTTGTCTTGTTTTTCCTTGATGGTGATGACATCACAATACTCAACATCCACTGGTTCAACCATGCGGACTATCTCATCATCATCATTAGAGTACATATAGTTGATCTTGTTATGAGATTTTTGTTTTAAGTTTTCTCCTTTTTCATAAGATGGGAATGGCTCCTTGAAAGCCTTGTGATCTGCATTCTTGTTATGTCCATCCACAACAATGTCACCATCATCGATTAGATCTTGGATTTTGTGATGCAAGTTGATGCAATTTCTAGTTTTGTGACCTTTGTTTTGGTGATATTCATAAAATGTAGTTTTGTTCCACCATGGTGCTCATGGTGAATTGTAAGGACAAGAGTTATCCCATGGAGAAATGAGCTTGTTTTGTAGCAACATCTTGTAGACCACATCCAAAGGTTCACCAAGAGGCATAAATTTTTGTTTTGGCATGGAATCCAAGATGAGCTATTTGGTTTTTTTCCAAATGTGTTGTTGTTTGAAGGAGGTTTCTCAACATTCTTGGATGCTTTGAGATTGTCTGTAAGATTGAAAGCTACCTTAGCAGGTTTAGGCATAATGTTGTCAACAACTCCATCATGCACAACCTTTAGGTTTTTGTTCACATATTTAGATTTGTCCTTATTAGAGGTGGATCCTTGTTTAGTGTCCTTTTGAAGGGTTAACTCACCCTTTTTGACCATGAATTCCTCTATCCAGATAGCTTGTGTGACCATGTATTTGAAGATGCATGGACCTTGAAGTTGAACTTTATACCCAAAATCAGGTAAAAGATTATCCATAAAGATATCAAGTTTTTCTATTTTAGGGATTTTGCATGAGTATTTCATGTAAAGTTATCTGTATCTCTAAAGGAATGTGAGGAAAGGTTCCCCAACCCTTTGTTTAAGGTTACACAAGTCTTGAATGTTAATTAGGTGTTGTATGTTGTTGGAGTACTATTGGACAAATAGGTTTGCAATCTCATCAAATGTTTTGATACCAGTAGGCAAGTGTAAAACCACTTAATGGCCTAACAATCTAGAATTATTTGGAATAGATGCATGAGATATGTCTGACTAAGCATAAATTCCATAGACAAGGCACTGAATTCCCACAAATGATCTTGGGGATTGGTAGTTCCAAAGTATTTATTATACTTAGGTAACTCAAATCCTCTTGGAAAATGAGGCATGCCTATACTCTTGTCAAAAGGGAATGGGCAAAGAGCATCAAGAGTGTATGTTGTTGTAGGTTTGTCTTTATCACACATCATTTGGGCTAGCTGGTCTTGCATGATCTTTAGTTTTTTTTGCAATTTAGATGTTTCAATTTCTTCCTCAAGTGTAATAATAAGTTTTAACATTAAAGTGATGAGGTAGCCTTGCTCCCTCTTCAGCAAGTTTGAGAAAGTATTTCTCTTTCTCTTTGTCAAGCAAGATTTCCATGACTTTCTAGAAGTTTTTATCCTTACAACATTTTTCAATATGTTTAGGAAGTATTTCTACCTCTTCTTCATTCTCATTAGTAAAAGGTTCCTATTGTCTTTCATTTTTATGTTGATCTTGGTCTCTACTATGTTCTCCATGTTTTGGTTCTTGATCAGCCATTTTACGGATGTGGTAAGTTTCAATGTATGTTGGTTGAAAAGGTTGTCAAATAAGAATTTAGTTGTGTTGTTTGGAGAAGTATGACCTTTGCTACTTTTGGGATCCTCTTGATATAAGGGGTTCTTGGTTTATTGTAAGTTTATAGAAAACCTTCTCTGAACACGAGGTGATCTAATAGGTGAAGGAGATGATGAAGACTCCTCACTAGATGAATTGGACATAGATAGTGTATAAACTAAGGAGTAACCTCTACCATGATTATGCACTCTAGCTCTACCTTGTCCCAGTCTAGGAGGATAAAACACATTTCTGCTTCTTGTTGCTACCACCATAGATAAGGACAAAAATCAAAAGCCTAGACAAGGACCACACAAGAACATAGTCTCAAAAAAGAAAGATAATAGTGTTGTATACTAAGGTACAAGTTGTCTGAGTAATGGCTAGAATAGCCAAAGATTGTGACTATCATGACACAAAGTATGAAAAACATGAGAGGACAAAGACAAGATAACTAAGCAATGAGACTAGTCCATGCATAGATCGCAAATCATTAGCTAAGAAAGAAGCCACTATTAGACACTTTTTGAAGACAAAAAAATGGTAAAATGTTGTAGATACAAACTAGACTTAGAGTGCAGATAGCTTTGACAAAACTATTTGATAGTTTTAGAACAAGACCCCGCACGAAGATTCTAAGGGAACCATGCAAGGAGACCCAATAACAACAAATTTAGGACTATGTTCTCTCACGAGGACTTGCACAAAGCCACACAAGAAGTTGAAAAACTAATAAAAGGACAAAATTTTGGTGTAAAAGATAGTATTTGCACAATCTCACATGGAGATTTGCAGGGAGTTGCATGAGGACATGCATAGAGCCACGTGACGAAATGCTGATAGGGTACTTTCTGGCACAAAATTTTGCAAGATTAGATGTGAGAATCTGGAAAAATTGATAAATTTGACTAGATTTTGAAGAGATTTTGCAAGTTTTAGATAGTTTTGGACAGATTGTTGATTGTGTTTACAAGTTCCAAACAAGTAGCAAGGTAGTTTCATGTTTTGGACAACAATGTGGTTTCAAAAAGATAGGTTTTTTTAGATAAACATGAGGAGCAATCAGTAGTCACAAACAATCCAACTGAGGGCAAAGAAACTTGGAGGGATAGGGGAGTCTTGACATTTTGTTTGTTTGATAGGTTTGGACAAGTTTAAAGACTCAAGAACAAACACGCTTTATCCCTAAAACCAAAAATGGTAGTGAAGGTGTTAGTACCTATATAGACCCCCTCCTCAAAAGTTTTGAAATGTGAGTCTTCATCATCTCAATACTTTCTTGAGACTTATATCTTATTTCACCTTAGGCCTTAAACCTCTTTGAACTAAGTTCAAAATAGTTCAAAATGGCTTGAAGTGGTTCAAAGTGGTTCAGTTTGCATAAGAAGATTCACATGTTTAGAGTTTAAAATATTTGGAATTCAGTTTGAAGGCTCAACAAGTTCAATGATGCAGACTCAGCCAAAATAATCAAATTTAGTTTGTTGAGTTCATTATTTTGGATACTTTAAAAAGTTGAAAATCCACAACACCCCAAAGTCAAAATTTCCATTCCTATCAATTCTTGAAGATATATATGAAGGCATCACAATGCTTGGTCTCCAACATCAAGGGGAAGAAGTAGTTTATGTGATAATGTTATCTTAATAATGAGATACCTATGTAAACTAATGATATTCATAAACTTTGTGGACATTTTTAAAGATATTACATTTCATTATCTACAAAGCTAGTACATTCTTCACTTCATGGAGGAAGTTTAATATAAATTACAAGTGTCATTAGATCATGTATTTAAGGAATGGACATACACCATACAAGGTGATCAGTGATATTCTTGATGAAACACACATTGAAGGTAGGGGTTTCCATTTGGAAAATTCATGTCTTCATCTTGATATGGATAACATTTGATACAACTTGTAGGCACAGATAGAAAAATAGTCATGTTTTGGGGGTCGTATCTCACACTTCAACTGTTGGATTGTGCTCCATTTCATATATGTGTGAGTAATCCTAATTTTCTAACTTCTAACTATAGAAATCTTCAAAATATTTTTGGGTACGTGAGATACATATGATTGTTTGCACCACTATCGAATCAGTAATGATAGCCACAAATGTAGATGGTAGGAAAGTCAATCTCAATGCAAGTGCCATAACTCTCATCTCCATTGTTAGATCTTCCTAAAATTGAAATATGTTGGGCATGTCCCAGTTATCTAAATCCTTACTAGAGTGATCTTCAAAATGTTTCTAGGTGCATGAGATACATATGACTATTTGCACCACTATCAGATCAGCAATGATAGTCACAAATGCATATGATAGGAAAATTAGTCTTGGTAAAGGTGCCATAACTCTTAGCTCCACTGTTGGATCTTCCTAAAATTGAAATATGTTGGGTGTATCCTAGTTATCTAAATCATCACTAGATCAATCTTCCAAATTATGTTTAATTTGCAAGATATAGATGACTATGTTTGGGTCTATCAAAACTATCCAGAACAATCATAAAATGATGACAACACTAACAAATGCCACTTGTGGAAGAGTATGTGGGTGCATATTTTAATATGAAATATGATTATTAGTCTATTCATATTTCTAATTTTTATAAAACATTAAAGCTGATAAGGGGATTTGAAAAAGTTACATTTGTAAGAGTTTCTAATAAACTTCATAAAAAGCAATATCAAAAGTTAGTATTTAATAACTGATGAAGATCTCATCAAAAAAAAAAGATGGGGATGCTTTTCAAGAACTGGTTATTATAATCATACAACAAGTTTGAAATCCTTTATATTGGGAAAGAAACAACATAAAAAGGGGTTCCAGTCTTTCATTTTGGGTAGAGATTGTAGACTTTGTGTTGTAGGGTAAAGCATAAGATGGTAGACAAACAAGTAGTAGATAGGGAAGTTGTGTTTTTCCACTGGACTTTATGCTATAGAAAGGGGGGTTTTCATCTTCTTGCAATTGTAATATAGAAAGGATATATAATTTTTTGAATTGTAGTCTTTTATGTGTATTAAATAGCAAGTCTATGTTGTTTTGTTGTGTTTAGAGGAGGAGAATTTAGTATATCAATACTTTGTGTTTGAATGTTGACTTTTTGATCAATGTTAATCTTTGAGTTATCTTGATTACCTTTGAATACAGTTTTGATACATGTAATTTTTGCCATGATTATCTATAGACTTTGGGCTTTAGTTATTCGTATATTTGGAAACAACAATTCATCTTTATTTCTACTTTTCTTCTATAATGTAATTATTTGGACAAACAAACTTGGTGTTGCTTATTGTTAATTTCCATTCAATTAGTTAATCTCTTTGCATCTATATCATGTTTACAAATAGATGTTTGTAAACCTTTCTTTCTTTTAGGTTAAAAGCATTATCAATTGTAGTGTAGTTGATACATTGTATATCCTACATGGGGAGCTATACCCAATAGAATTTAGAGGAAGGTTAGCAATCCAATGATAACCTATCCAACTATTAGTGCTGATTTAGTCTTCTTATTTGGGCATTTAGAGTTAATTTGTATGTATTTTCTTGGAAGACAATCTATTCACTAACATAATGCAAAAGCTTTATCCCACAACTTATGTTCATGCATGCAACTTAGACATTTGTGTCACCCCACTAGAGGGTGCCCATGTTTTTGGTTTATTTAAGGGTCTCAATAAAATATACACTGAATGAACACCCTTGTGGCAGGGGTCAAGCACCTATACCACCTTCCAAAGCCCAAGTATATGCCTATGGTAAGTATCTACATGAGAGATTCTTCCCCCTCCTTGCACAAAGATTATGTCCGCTTTCAGAGGTGAATTGGGTAGCAACTAACTAAGAGGTTTTTACTTGGCTTCCATTGATATTAACCCCTTATGGCTTCACAAGAAAAGTTGAGGCCAATAGCCCACATCAACATCTTTAAGTGCACACACTTGACTAGCAACATTGGGGTCAGCGTCGACCAGTAAAGTTTACAAAGCCTCTTCTCAATATATGATATCAGAATGAATAAGAGGAAATTAATATGGCTTTTTCATCTTTCACTCTACAAAGCGTCTTTATTATAGTGAGTTGGAATCTTTGACAAAAGGAGTGTGCTCACTTGGGTCATTCTTGGAGGTTGGATTGGTCAAGCAAGCCCTCTAAAGGTTGACTCAGACTAGTGGTTCAGATCTAGGGATCCAAGTTTTTAATTTTCCTCAAGGGGAAAGAGCATACTCCTCTACCTCATCACCTTACCCAAATATGCAAGACATGTTCATCACCAAGTTAGCTTGTTGATTCCACCTTGTCCTATTCCAAGACTTTGATCCCCTAAAAGGAAATCATCATCTCTTCATTAAAGGCTTCATTTGGGATAACCACTAACTTGCTTGCCTCCCTCAAGTACCATCTTTCAGAGGCTTCTAGGTTTCTAATTTACTCTTGGGCATCACTTCCAAGTAGTAAAGAGCATACTCCCCTATTTTCCTCTCTTGCACCTTACAAAGTTCACAAGCCCTATTTATACTATGTGTGGAAAGAAATAAAAGAAAACATGATTTTTAAGTGGGTTTGAAATGAGTTTTCAACATGTGTATCTTTGACAAACATCCTGCAATCACACAATTAGTACATGTTTCAAGTATTTTGGATAAGGTGTCTTCGACAAGTGTCCTGCAAACCACTATCAAGTTGTTTGGAAACCAGAAATTAGAAAGAAAATGCTTGAGAGAACATTGTTAGTCAAAAACATGATGATAAAACTAAATTCTAAAAAATGCCTTTTGCATGTGTTGTTACAAATTAATTTTGTGCAAGATCATGCACAGGCCCATGCAACAAAATGATGACTTCTTCGCATGAGGAAGTGTGATGAAAGGGGAAAAATCTTTAGTTCTTCATGCAAAAATGAGATTTCTCATGCAAAAATATGGAAAATAGTTTGGACGATCATGATAGAATCATTAAAAATGCAGAAAATAGAGTAAATGAGGCCAAATTTTTTGATTTCTTAGCCCCATGGTGGGTGCCAAAAATGTATGCGTGGAATGTGGGCCTCTAATCCTCACACACACTTCAACATAGTCATTACTTGAGAGATCATCCTAGAATGAATATGAGATCATTCATCTGAGTAATCCAATAGTTTGACTTATTGCCTTCTATCTAGAAAGATTTTGCCTCTGCTCTCAGAACAAGAAACTGGCAACTACACCTATAGTACAAAGAATTTTATAAGAACTATATGAGTATGCAATTAATCTATGTGAAATGCATTTTAATCTAAGAAAAAAAGAAAGATATTATGCTATATGAATGTATTTTAAGCTAATATGAGATTGCAATGCCAGAAATTAAGCTAGCAAATGTATTAAAAATGAGTAACTATTCTAGCATAGATTTGATGCAAATTCAATTCAACCTCCATAATGAGGAATTGAAGGCTTCTTAAATAGAATCTTGGGATCAATCAAAGATCGAGATCAATTGGAATGAATGGTCAATATTGAAGATGAGACTCAGTCAGAATGGAAAATTCCTTATGAAAAGGGAGGTAACTTATTGCTTTTGAGTTGAATAAGGAATTAACTGATTTAATTCCTTTTTAAATTTCAATCCACCCAGAGTTTCCATTTATGAACTAAAGAGAATATTTGGAGAGAATGTTTAATTTAATAAAATATAATATGACCTCATAAATGGATAAACTTTAATTAATTAAATAATTAACTAAAATAATTAAAATGAGGACATTATTAAATTAAATACATTTAATTCCTTTGTACATCAGCTAAAGAAGTAATTTTAATTTAATTAAAATATGAACACTTATAATTAAATTAAACTTAATCAATAGGATTAATATAGCTAATTTGGTTCGATACTTAGGAATTAAATAAATAGTATGATTAATGTAGATTAAGGTTTTCTACATTTGACCCCTAAGTCAAGTAGTGATTATCAGAATCAGGATTGCCTAGTAAAATAGGACTTACGAATGATTGAATAGACCAAAATTGATTAATATGGAAATGTGCTAATTTTGGGGTATTACACCAAGAAGCAAAGTTCAGTATGTATCAAGTCAATAAAGTTAGTATGAGTCAAGAAAGTGAAATCTATTTGGTGCCTAGTGAAGATGGTTAGTATGTGTCGAGCACTAGTAAAGACCTAGTGGATGTTGAGAAACTCAGTGTTGGTTGAGCATTAGAACATAGTGTTTGCTAGCAAATAGAGTATTATTGCAGAGTATCAAGAAAATGTGTTAGATTGAAGATTTAATGAATCTAAGCTGATAGAGTTGATTTATTGAATTTTTTGAAGTATTTGGAAGATTTTTATGATGTGTCGGTGGCACAAAATTCAAAATAAAACATTTTGATGTGAATTCAAAGAGGATTGTAGAGGAAGTTTCTAGAAGGGACTAAAATGGAAAACTGGGTAGATTCATTAAATCTTACCTAACCCTAGAATGGATGATTGTGTTTGAGCGAAAAAAGACCTAAATTCTCTATTTATAGAGATAGCAAGCCAGAAGCAATAGTTGTCATGTGCAAGAACCTAAGGAAGACAAGAAGTCTAGGGTTTTGCTTCATATGGTGGTCAAATAGAAGAGTCTATAATTGGCATGCAAAGAAAGAAGGCTTGAGAGGATGAATGCTTGAAGGGTGAACAAGCTACTAGAGATGAAGAGGATGAATGCCAAGAAGAATGGATGACTGAATGTAAGATCTATAATCTACAAGTACATTTTTATTGTTATTAGATCAAATCTTACTATTACTCTCTAACAATTATATTAGTTTGGATAAATCCTTTGGATTAAGGTTGACCTAATAGGAATTAGTAAATCTTTTAACAGAGTGACACTCTAATGGAATGTTCTAAAGTCCTCTAACTAGGCTCACTCCTAATAGGTTGATTGAAATCTTTTAACTAGGTCACATTTAACAGTGTGCATTGTATCCTTTAACATGGTTAGTTCCTTACAGAGCTCACTTTAGAAGAGTGAAAATTAGTAGGATGTTATTGGTGGTTTTTCGCAAATTGGGTTTCCATGTAAGATCCTTGTGTCAAAATGTGTGATTGATTTTGTGGTTTTGCATGTTTACATTTCTGCAAAGTTATTTTCACATAGGACAACAATATGCATATATTTAAGATATTGAATGGTCAATGCATGCATAAGGATAAGTTGTAGTACTGAACAAACATTATTTGTACATTTGGACATTGGATAACTGATTCACCCCCCTCTTAGTTATTCTAAAGTATTCCAATAATTAAATCTTGAGTCGTCAATATTTGAAACTCCAATGGTGGCAGGTGCATCAATCGTTGCCTCTTTACATCTCCCATCATTGCACTATGGTCCATGTCAATGCCATGTGTCTTCTTTGTACAACACTTGAGAAAGCAAGACTACTCTTGGCAAAATTGGCCTTAAATATTACTAGGGCCATTCGATCTTTGTTGATTGAATAGTGTATATAGGATATCAATGCCTCACAAGATGTTACATCAAGTATGCCACATGTACTCTTTTTGGGGCATTGGGAATACATGTCAACTTTTGCCAAAATCAGCTTGAAATTCATTTGAAGTCATTGTTTGAATGGTGGTTGGCTTGTTTCTTTTTTCATACAACATAAATGATGCCCCATCACCATATCATGCATGTCAATATGATATTTACTATAGGTCCATCATCCAGCTAGAAATCAATAGTGAATAGTCTAAGGTGATACATGTATGCCATTGTCATGTCCCCCAATTATGACAATATAGGTCAAAAAATAAATGCAATAAAATACTTATAATAGATATATAAAAATATTATATATAATTATTATTATTACATACTAAGTGATTGAAGTAAATAATGATATATATATATATATATTGTATAAGTTCATTATAAATAATAAATATAATATAATTTAATAAATATTGAAGAATAAATAATAATATATTATTGAGATGATAAATAAGCCAATAAGGAAAGTAATAAATAAGGATATAATATCAATAAAATATACTTATATATAAATTGATATAAAACAATATTTAATAAATAAGGGACATTATATTAATAAATATATATTAATAAATATATATTAATGAGATTAATTAATTATCAATATAAATGATTAAATTATGGAGAGTCATGATTGACGAGGAATAATCTATATAACTATTAGGAGGAAAGTCATTTGAGAAGATAGAAAAATATATGTGAATAGAGTTTGCAAGGATTTTAATGGAGAAATCTTAATGTTTCACATAGGAACATCACATGTGGTATCAGAGTAGGATTTCGTGCCATCCTATGAAAAATATATCTAAATAAAAATAATTAAAATTGTATCCGCATAAAAGAGAAGTGAGATAAATTAAAGAAAAATACTAAATATGGAAGACAATAAAAAGACATTGATGCGAACTAAACTCAGAATAACCATTGAAGTTACTAAACAACTGGACGAAGAGACTTTCAGCAATTGAATGCTACCAAATAAAAGAAGGATACATAGCTAAGATAAGATACATAGAACAAAAGAATTCAGGAGGAATGAAATATATATCAGCCATGAACATTAAGCATACAAAGAAATCAAATACAACAATATATACATAAAAGGATCAATGTCTATCCTAGAGTCAATATCTAATTCGATAGGATGAATAGACGAACATCAAATTTATATGGAATAATCTAGGGGTATGATCACATATCAAAGGGAGATTATAATCATCAAAACTCAAAAAAAATTCCCCATATCACCTCAACAATTCTCAACAAGAAAGATAAATCATGTTCTATGTCGTGAGAGGGTACCGATCCTAATGATATTTAGGGATTGCTTTTGTAGTATTAATGCAATGATGGAAATATAAAGGACCATATTTCTAAAAGACATAGTCACTAAAGGATTAACTCCCCTATATCTCATTATAATCATAATGTGGGATCCATAACCTACAATGAGGATTGAATAGCTTTGTATAATTGGAGATTAGTCTCAAAGGCTCAACGGTCTCATAATAAACTACAGTGATATTAATACAACAAGTTGAGATATCTTTGATGGCTGATGTATAATAAACCTAGGCTGATAATGATGTCAAAGATTGCATCAAACCATACAATAAGAAAAGTCAAATAAGATAATGATGTTAAAAAGGAGTGTTGATTTAGAGATGGAACACTACAAGATTGAGATGGAAACATGGAAAAAAATGGAATGAAGGAGATATGATATGTACAAGAACTATAAGTAATATGAAAATCTCATTTCATGTAGACATCCTTCTATAGACACTCAAAAATGGTTTGTGTCTATGGTTTCATCGATATTTCATACTAACTTGTCCCATTTCCTTACTTCACTAATTTTAATCTTTTGGCCAACTTGATTATATCTCAACAATATTCTTTATCATTCATATCATCTTGCACATCATTTGCATATCATTTCATAATCATATCCGATAAACCCAAAAACCATTTCATCAACACAATATCATATCAAATCAACATAGAATCACCCCAAATCTACCCGTAATCAACCATAATCATTACAAAACATGTCGAATACCTTAAATCAATCATCCTCTATCCAATCCTAGGCATTGGTGTGGCTTTTAGTACCTCAAAAACCTATCAATCTATCAAACCTATCAATCTAACCTTAGTACTTTCATGGCTCTTAACACTATGTCAAACCGTCATTCTTGTCATTTGATCATTGACATCGAGTGCCTCAATGTTAGATCATGACATCATCAAACCATTTTAAATAACATTGACAATGTCTATCAATGTTATTATGATCAACCATATCAATCAATCTTGATCCTTAGCATTTACGATATCGGTTAAATGTTATGTGTCCTTAATCCATGTCGTGTGTCCTTGGCATGTTATCAATTTTAATCGATCAATAAATTTGACCATGGATTTGGTCTACATGTCATCATCTTAGTTAATCTACATTATCATCACATTTTCATCAAAGGATACTGTTGCACTTATTTGATCAAATTGGCCAATCATCTACTAATTTTCTCTATAGGATGAAATAACCCATAATTTAATTGTATGTCATTTCACTATTTATTCTTCCTAACTAACATCCTCAATTAATTAATTTTATTAATTAATTGATTCATCATTCGAATACCATGGAAATTCATAATTTCCTAAGTCATATTTTCCACTAATAATTTCCAAAATACTAATTTCTATTTGTGTGGATATATGAATTTTTAATTTAGATATTCCACATAATATTGACACAATATTGACATCATCATGACACATGTGTATGACACATCATGGGTTCTCCATTTACATTTGGCTAAGATATGTCATAATCCATATATTCTTATTTCCTTATGCATGTCTATATTTGGCTTTCATTTGTCATAGATTTTTGGCTTTAAGTGGGTTTGAGGTGTCACATGATGTGTCATAGATCCTCTTCCATTTTTAGTCATGTTTGACTTCCAAGTGTCATACAATTCTACATTTGGCATCTCGTGTCATATTTTTCATGGATTCTCAAAGGAATCTCTTGCCAAGTTGCATATCCAAGGTGACAAGTCCAATGCTCTCATCTTGCAAATTTATTATAAATTGAGTATTCTTTCTCCCATTTCTGGTCCCTTAGTCCTTGGAGTCCTTCAAACCCCTTGGTCCTAAGTCTTGAGATCCTAACTTCTTAGCCTCTTTATGCTTCAAATCACTTCTTCGAGTACTCTCATATCATCATCATTATCATAGACTTTTGCTTCCTAATTGTGTGCATTATAGGTAATTGGAGCTACATCATATGGAGAAGAAAGAAGGACATGGGAGCTACAAATGAAAGAGGAGGTTTTAAACTTTGTGTTGCTTTTTTTTTTTGTCTTTCATCGTAGAATAGAGGTTATCAATGTATATTTATTAATTTTGTGATTTTCTCATAGTATGTTAGATGTTAGCCCATTTTTTGGTCCTACAATTGGTGAACCCGACATGAAGATCATGCTTAACTAACTTGGGGTTCTTATTTTTGCGCTTGTAGGTACAAGGAAGGAGCTCATTTGGAAGGGTATAATGACTATATGCTCTTTATTATCACATCTAGTTCAATTAGGGGGCCCATTAATATGATTATATGCTCTCATCTATGCATTATATTAGCTCATTTTCCTAGGGTGCACTCTACTTTGTTAAGGCACACTTGGGACCTCTAGGAGGTAGTTTTAGGGTCTTAGGAGTCATCATAACCCCCATCTAGTGTTTGTATCTTACCAACTGTGCTCCAAAACATCCAATTGAGCTCTTCTGGGGCCCAAGTCCACCATAGGCACAATCTGCACTATCTAAGCACACCTGGTCAAGTAGATTTCAAATTTTTAGTTTTTGGGTCTTGTTTAGGCACCATTTCACCACAATTTGCACCTAGTCTCCTAACTACACTGAGAAACTACCAACTGCACCCTATTGGGCCCTATGTGCACCATGGGCACAATTACCACTATTTGAGTGCACTTGGGGACATCTTGAGTTATTCTGACCTTCTTGGGAACAGTCTACTCTGTTAAAGCATAGTTGGTTCATAGAAAGCACACATTTCACTCTGAATCTACATCTATGGTTTATGTTTCCTTCTAGGACCTAGATTAGATTTTTTCATGTTACTAATGATATGTTTATATCATGTGGTGATCATTGGATGAAGACATAATCATTACAAACTACTCATGCTTATTCGTAGGATGTTGTCGAAGACCCTATGTGCATGTCTAAACTATGTGTGGATTTTCTAGATTAGATAACACTTCATTTGTTGCACTAAAATAAACTTTTTATACTGCTTGGTATCCATGGATTGTTTAGAACCCTAGGAGTTACATGGATGTCACCTCTACCCTCACCATTCATGGATCTTGGTGTAAGAGAAATTCATGTGACTTCTATAGAGAGGCTTGCCTTGGACCCAAGACTCACCACTTGGTGAGCCCTAAGGGATAACCTTGAAGTGGTAATGGGATAAAGCTAGGTCAACGTTCTAGCAAATTTATAAAACTCAATATGGTTAATGTTGTGTTGGCAATATTGTTGTATGATAGCTCTCCTCCAGTACCCTTGTGGTGTGTAAAACCTTGATTCTTGGGGCTAGGAGACCTTCTGAGGAAGTTTATCATTCACTTGCCAAATGGAATGCCCTCACTAAATAATTTTTCTTAGAAGCCAAAACCTTTCTATCCACTAGCTTAGGGAGTCACCCATGCCTTTGAAGACATCCCACATTCTCATGGTACTTAGTAGAGACAACAATCCCTTGGGAAGTCATGCCCCTTAAGAAGCAGATCTTGGTAGCCCTGAGAAGTGAGTGCACTATAAGGGGGAGCTTCTTGTGCCAAGATTTTAAGTTGTCCACTCTAGAAAAGCATGGCTAAACTTTGGTTCAAGTGGGAATTTAGTAGATACAGTCTTAGAGCCTAGGTTGTGGTGTGTCTTTTCACTTTAACAACAACTATTCTTGTCTTATTATGTCTTGTGTGTGTAAAACATTAATCAAGATAAAATCCAACTTGTAAATTTACACCTTGGATACTATTCAAACCTTGTGAAAACATTACACACTATCAAAACATCACACCTCTTGTCAAAACATTGCAAAGTTTGTCCAAAAACATTCAAGACTTTGAAAACACGGAGCACTATAACCTTAGAAGTGCTTGGCATGACTTAGATTCCATCTTTGCATAGAATCCACTTCCATTTATCATCCTTGGAGCCTCATAATTGAATTCTCTAGGTCTCATATTGCATTTTTTTAGTGCTCATTTTGCATCCCTTGTTATTAATATTTGTCATTCCTTCGGCTTTACTTTGCATCCCTTAGTCTTTGCATTTCAACCCCAAAATCTACATCTTGCATCTTTGCATGTTCAACCTTCATCTTGCACACTTTAACCCTCATTTCATGTGTCCTAATAATAATTTTTCACCTTCATTCTATTCTTATCACTATCCTCTATCCTTTAGCTCACTATCACATCAATCTAGAAACTACATAACCCAAAAATCACCTTAGTTTTAGCCTAGCTTACCAATTGCACTCTGAAACTACCAACTGTACTCTAATTGGCCCCAACTATACCGTGGGCATAGTTGGTATTTTCTAAGTGCACTTGGTTGTCTAAGAACCTATTTTAGACTTCCAAACAACATTTTGAGACTTTAGAAGTGTCCTTGGGTACTTGGATAGGCCCCTTGTCTTAGCATGTCCTAATCTGAATTTTGCATCTCGTAACCATCATTTCCTTCACTTAGGGCTTCATACCTTATGGAATAACCTTAATTTTGAATCTATTATGCAATCATAGCATCATCTCTAGCATCCTAGCTCTCTAGTATACCAACTTAGCAATCACCTATCTCAAAATCAGCAAACATTCAACCCAGCCTCCCAATTGCACCATAAAACTACCAACTATGTTCAAACTAGTCCCGAGTGCACCATAGGTGTAGTTGGTGCTTTTGGAGTGTACTTGGTACTATCAAAGCACACTTAGATACCTACATGACCATTTTGGGCCTCTAAACTATATTTTGGAACCCTAAAACTGCATCTAGAAACCTTTGTAGGTCCTCATTCTGCATATGCTATAACCCAAAACAACATCTTGCACCCAAAAATTCATTTTTCATCTTAGGGCCTTTGAATATTGCACATCCAATTAGTATAACCATCATTTTGACCACCCTAAATGTCATTTTAAACCCAAAACTTTTGAACTTAGTCAAAAATTGGAACAAAGTATGAGTCCCGGAGTATATCCTAGTGTTGATGGATGATGGATCTTGACTAGTCCTTTTGCCATTTTTATCATTTTTCTTTGGTCAAAATCTATCCATGTCTCAATGGATTTGACCTTGTCATCTTTATCAACTTGATCTTTTTGTCTTTTATCTCTTTTTGGTCAAGATCCAAAGTCCATCTTCACTAGGTTAAACTCTTAGACAAAATACTTTCCAAAGATTTGATCCTAAGTTCAAAACCTTTTCATGCACCCTTGTCATAGAATTATCATATTCCTAGTCTCCTGAAATATCATTTTGACTTACCCTAGTGGCATGTCCCCTTCATCTTGTATTGTTCAAAACCCTAGCATCATTTCCACTATCAAACCCTATCAACTTGTCTATTAACCAACTTGTCTCCTTGATCACTTATAGTCATTTTGCATATCCCAAATGTCATTATCAACCTTAGCACACCATCCTTTGTATAGTTCACCTTGCATACATTAACCTCCAACATCATTCTCAAGTCCAAAGGTACAACCCTAATCTTCATTTTGTATACCATAAAGTCATTTTCATCCCCTTTAGTCAAAGTCCAAAACATCATTCCACATTTGCGTTTGCATTATTCCCCTATGACATTTTCATCTTGCATATCAAAATCCTATCTCATTTGGCACTTCCTTAGGTTTCATATCATCCCTAAACACCTAAAAATCTAAAAAACACTTATATCTTGCATACCCACTTCCAGATTTCCAAGTTTTGCCCTATTTTACCAACTACATCCCTATTTTACCAAGTGCACACTTCAGGTGCATAGTTGGTAGTTTTAGCGCATAGTTGGTAGTTTTAGAGCACACCTAGTAATTAGGGATTTCATTTTATGTTCTAGAAACCTAATCTACACTTCTATAGCTTGCATTACATCCCTAAACCTTGGAAAACACTCAAATCATTCACATTCTACATTTTAGTCACCTTAACACCTCTTTTTAACAACTGCATACTTTTTACTTAGCAAATTCTCACCTTCAGGGCCTCAAGTGCACCAAGGGTGCACTTGGTACTATTTGAGCATAATTGGTAGTTTACATGCACACTTGAGAGGCAGAGAGTCCATTTAGGTTTTCCTCCATTGCATCTACATCCTTAGGTATCATGCCAACACTTACAAGGATACAATTAGCTCAGGGGCCTAAAGAGCTATATCAACCCTTTTTTTTTTAGGTACAAACACAACCAAAACCTTGTCCAAGACCCAAAAAGAGAAAGAAAATTCAACAAACATTTGACAAGGAACAAACTAAATTATCACAACCTTTACTTGTGGACCCATTGAGCATGTATCCACAAAAACTTAACAATCAAGAAATGGTGCAACCAAGAAACACATCTACTATGAGGTTTCCTTCAAAAACTTCTCCTACACATGGAATGGTTAAATGGAGTCCTAAATTTGAGCCCATATTTATACTGATGCCACCTAGAGGTTGAAGTGTACCAACCACACCCAAGGATGAACAAACACACTCCTTTGGATTTAGAAAACCCAATGCAAGTACCTTTAACCCCAAGATATCAAATATAAAACAAGGTACTCTACACCTAAGTGATGATTTTGACATAGATTATGGCATCAATGACCAACAAATGGCTAGGGCTTGCCAAGACAAGACTTTCTGCACAAACTTCAAACTTTTGGCAGCCCATCAAATTGTCAAATTCAACCCAAAGTTGGATGGGCCTAAATCCAAACATCAAAATAACTCAACACTCGAAACCATACAACCCATGATCAATTTGGAATTAGACAAGGGAAAACAACCTTTGGAATTTTTAAACATAATGATGACACCTATAAGATCCCATCAAGAATCAACCATTGAAATCCTCCAAAGTATCTTTAAACATATCAACATCAATCCCTTGTTTGACAAACCACCATCGATAAATAGAAACAAGACTCTTCCTAAATATCCCAAAAGAAATTAAGACTAGATCTCAATTACATAATTCAACAACAAGACATTCCTAAAGGGACTTGTATTTTAGGGATGCCAAACATACCTCCTTTGGAGGAAAATAAAAAAGCACACCCTTGCTCCTAACTTTACCAAATGTTATGACATAAAATGTTATGGAGCCTCCCATGAGTACACCATGTGAAACATCAATTGCAACAACCCCTAGTAACATACAAAGGAAAAGTCTTATTGGCATTTCACCCATTCCCAAAAGGAACACGTCTCATTGTCAAATCGATATGATGTCCCAAGGAGAAACATCTAACATACAAAGGTATCAAAACAACAACCCAAACATGATGTTCAATTCTTGAGGGCACATCCAACTTCTAAAACAACAACAATAACCTATAGTGGTACAAGGACTTAACATTTCTAATGCACAACCATGTTTATATCCACTTAACACACATTCAAAATATCAACAACAACATCAACCACAAAAAAAACCTCAAGTGGTGCAAGGATTCAACATCCCTAACACACAACCCAATGTGAATTCACTTGACCTACCCACAATGTACTAGCATCAATTCCAACAACAACAAGCCTTGTTTGTTAAACAACAAGAGCAACTCAAACAATAGTTGGAATACCAAAGACACTTAGAGTAACAAATTGCCTATTAACAACATTTATTACAACAACAACATATGCCACAACAACCTCAACAGATACCTCTACAACAATAGTCACATACATGGTCTCACATGCAACGAAAAAAGGTATCTCAACAACAACCACGACAAGTGATGCAACAACAACACACAGTACAACAATCACAATCAATACTACAACAAGTACCCCAACATGTACCACAACAAAGACCCTTTTGTCTTTGAGGTACTAACATACCTCCACCACCTAGTGACACATCACTTGACTCTTTAGACACATAAATGTTAGAACTAAGTATAAATAGTTCTCACCATAGAAAATGATCTACTCGTAAACACAAAAGACTTGAAGAGAAGACTATCATGCAAAACCCTAATGAAGACAACAATTCAAACAACTTTCCAAACAAATCGAGGCATTGGGAGTCCAGAAAAAATAAGCTCTATATATAGAAAGGGAATTATGTCCTAATCCATTTGACAAAACTTTGTATATGCCTCCATTCCCTAAACACTTTGAGGCTCCAATATTTGAAAAATATAAAGGAAAAGGTAACCCCCTTGATCACATCAAGGAATTTTGTGCCTCTTGTACTGAACTCAATGATGAGCCCACCTACCTCATGAGATTGTTCTGTCATTCTCTAGGTGGAATCACACCTGAATGGTACTCCAAACTTCTCAATAACATAAAATCTTGGTCAGAACTAGTAGAATCTCCCACTTTTCCTTCAACATTACAAAAGAGGTGACACTTTTTGATTTGTGCTCAACTAAATAGAAGATAGTAGAACCATTTATCACATTCTTATTATGTTGGAGAAACTTAGTCAATTAATGCTCACTAAACATTCCTAAAGAACAACAAGTTAATCTGTGCATTGAAAACCTAGTCCTCAACTTAATGTATGAACTCAAGATCAAAAGTCCAAGCACCATTTCCAACCTGATTAAAAAAGGGGCTAGTATTGAAGATGCTCTTATCCATAAGGGAATCCTCAAAATGAACAAGGAAAATAGAAACACAAACTCATCTAATGGCAAGACAAGATTTTTCTCCAAAAACAAAAATGTGACCAATGATGGCATTGTAGATGCATGAACAATTAGCACAACACAACCTTAACTAAATTTGAAAGTGCAAACCCTATGAATTCACAAACTCCCAATCAAACACCATCTCCACTATAGAAAATTAAGACTTTCTCACAAGATGGACTTCAAAGACATAATAGAACCATAGATAGAAAATTCATACCCTCGAGGATACCTCTTGAGACTGCACTTCAACAATTACTCAGTAATAACTTCATGCAGTTACCCCCAATCAAAGATGAACCACTGACTAAAGCTTCTTAGAGGGATGACAAAAAATTATATGATTACCATTGCACCAAAGGACATAAGACCTCATTATGTTTCTAGCTAAAACATGCAATATAAGACCTTATTGATGATGGTGTGATCACAGTTGATCCATCGCTACTAGCATCCAACTCTAGTCAGACTATTTTTAAAGATCCTTTGGGTAATCATGACAAAGAAAAGGCCTCCAGTTCAAACTCAAATTCCCAGGCTAATGTGAATTATACTTGCACTGGATATGACTACACCATCAACTTTTTTAATGAGTATAATTCCCACATATGCACATTCACCTTAAAGGCTAAAGACCCTCATTGTGTTGTCACTATGCGTTGTACCAAGATCACTCTACCTAAAGCTCCTTTTAGACCTACTACTTCTACTAGACCTGCACCGCCTAGTAGACCTAATGCTCCTACTTCATCTGATTATAGCCTTCTTGAACAACTCGGTAAGACCCCTATGCAAAAATCCACCTTGGTCCTACTGCATGCATCTCCCCAACATCAGAAGATCTTGGATCAAGCCCTTAAAGAGTCAATAGTCCTAGATAACATTGATGTTGTCCAATTCTAGGCCATGGTTGGGAACCTATCCATATAATAGCATATCATATTTTCCCCTGAAGATATTCCTAAGGAAAAACCCAACCACAATGATCCCCTTTATCTCAAAGTCTTTATTTATAATTCCAAAGTTAGATGTGTCTTAAAAGATGGAGGAGTAGGGCTGAATATTTGTACCCTTAAAGTTGTCAAGGGTCTGGGTTATTCTGAAGAAGATGTGGATCCTCTCATAGAATCACAATAAAGGCCTATGATGATGGTGAATACTTCTCCAAGGGCATCATCATATTACCCATTAGAGTTGGTCCAACTACTAAAGACGCATTATTCCAAGTACTAGATATCAAAATGAACTACAACATGATACTAGGATGCCCTTGGATCCATGCTATGCAAGTGGCACTCTCTACACATCATCAATGTCTGAAGTTTACCTACAAAAATGTGGAGGTTACCATCCTTGGTGATCCAGATCCTTTCTAGTTCTATGCTAATTTGAGAGATGATGTTGCATACCAAGTCCCAACAAACAATGAAACATAGCCCACAAATTCCTCCAAATATGAGGATGTTGAATTACCCCTCAATAAGGCCAAAGAAAAGATGCAGATAGAATACAAGGTTTGTGGGAATACTTTATGCCTCAAGTATCCCACACTAGGGAGTCACCACTTTCTCCCCAATCTTATGATAAATCACAACATTCTAAGATCAATACACAAAATGCTACTTCCATCAATTTCATTAGTGGAAGTGGCCTACACGAAGAACATGCCTATGAGAATACATCTGTCTATATTGAGAAAACAAAAGAAGAACAAGAACCCATTTTTATATCTCCTAACAAGTATGGACCTTGGTTTACTATCATGCATAAACAAGGCTATGATTTGGGGCTTGGATTCAAACCATTACAAATAAGTTCTCCTAGTACTAAGGTACCTACATGTGAGACTATGAATGTTTTGAACAATGAAAAGGCATATGAGGAAACCAAACCTAAAATTAATAATCCTTATACACTTGACCATATCTTTGTTAACCCCAACAATACAATTGAATCCAATATCCATACGTATACCTTTGACCAAAGATTTTTCAACACTGATGATGACATCCCCTCAAGTTATCCTGAACTATTGGATTGGGATCAGCATGGACTGTTGATTTTTTATTGATTCCATAATGATGATGCTCTTGCACTAGACTTTGAAATCTATGAAGGCATTATAATTGACAATCATAAAGAAAAAAAATCCTCCTAAATTGAATAGATTGGCATATTTTTGGGAGTTAACTCCATGTTCCAGATGCAAAACTAAAAGCAAAGGAAAAAATAACAAGCATAGGTCTCTTGGTGAAAAATGAAAGGTGTCATTGGACCATGAAAAATCAAAAGCTAAGTAGCTCCCAACAATACAAGATGAACAATTTGATGCTATGAATATAAGTGTTTAAGTGTTCAACATGCCATGAATTATTTTTGAGCTCTCTCAATCAATGTTCATGTGGGAAGTTGTCGGTCTCAATCCTCCCAATCCTTCCTTATATCTAGATGTTTACCTCCCAATCCTACTATCTAACCTATCCAACACCCAAAATCAAACCTCTATCCATCAAGCCTTTGAGTACGTCATCATTAATGACATCCTCTATGATAAATAATTTGGCACAATTATCCTTAGATGCCTTCATTCATGAGAGGCAAACACTATCTTACATATGGTACACGATGGTGTATCTCGAGGCCTTTCTAGTGGTTTGATTTTAGCTATAGACTTAGAAAGAATCCTACACAATTGTGGTTAGTCATGGATCCATAGATTATTAGCTAGCAACACCAACAAAAGATTTCTTCTTAGCATTCAATAGCAACATTCATGATTCCATCTAAAAGTCCTAAAAAAAGCAAAAAAATAGCAAAAAGTCATGAAAAAAGAAACAAAAAAAGTGAAAAAAATCATGAAAAAATGGATGCCTTGATGAAAACCTAGCAAATAGGCATCTTGGCATGAAAATTTGAGTCTAGAGAAAAATTATGTCCAAAAGTGAAAACTTAGCAAATAGGCACTTTGGGCAAGTACCATGGTGAAAGCCTAGCAAACAGGTGCCATGTGCAATTACTTATTACTCCTCCATCTATCAAGATTCCATTTGGTTTTCCCCTTTTGTCATTCCCTTATAATATCCTTCATATTGCAAGACATCCCTAGTCTTGGATCATGACCCACAAACTCGTTAGTGTCCATTGTTATCTTAGCTAAGCATCACCAATCTGTACATACTTTGTCTTTGGCCTTTATACATAGTCTCCATCTTGTTTGGGGGCATATTACCTACATAGTGCATGAGTTTTAACTTGAACTAGGGGCATATCCCTACGCACATTTTATCCATTGGACTTATTGCATATCGGGTTGAAGCTAACACTTGAGACTCCTTACAATCCTACATAAATTCTAAAAATTTAAATACGATCCTAAAAAAATCCTAAAAATTCATAAATGTCCTAAACAAGCTCCTAAAAAATCAAATATGATGCTAAAAAAATCCTAAAAATTCAAATATGATCCTAAAAAAATTCTAAAAATCATAAAATGTCTTGAACAAAATCACTAAAAATCATAAAACATCCTGAACAAATTCTTAAAAATCATAAAATGTCCTGAACAAATTCTTAAAAATCATAAAATATCCTTTAAAAATTCATAAAAATTGTAAAACGTCCTAAAGGAAATCCTAAACATCATAAAATGTCCTAAAGTAAATCCTAAAAATTGTAAAATGTCCTAAAGAAACGAGTAACACAAAAACATCAAATACCCTCAAAAACCCTAAAAATCACAAAATCCATGAAAAAATTGTAATAAACCTTGTAAATAATCACTATGGATTATCATCCCTTTTGCATAAACAATCACACTTTTGCAAACTAAAACTTAAAGCACTACACTTCAATGGTAGGCACACTATCTAAGCAATGTGAACCAACAATCAATCCAATGCGTCACTATAAACCTATCCACTAAATCAACAAACATAGCTATCACATGAACAACCTATCAAACACTATATGAAGACCTGAAAAACCTAAAAGGAAAGTAATAATGGACAAGAATTGTTGTTGGCTCATGCTATTTAGTGAGTGATTTATTTTTGCTTTGTTTTTCTTCGATCATGTTCCTATGCCACTCGACGATATAAATTGATCTATGAGAGTGGCCAGAATGGTTCATGGTCATCTTTTTCTTTTCCATTTTTTAAAACAATGTACCTTTGAGATTCTAGTACATAACTATATGCCTTAGGAAGGACAAGGTCATTTTCTGTATACATCGTGCTTGTTTATGCAAAAGGTTTGCATTGGCACTCTAGCCCTTTATGCCATGATGTGTTGCATTCCATTTGCCATATCAAAATAAAGCTCCATTGACATATAGTGCAATTTATGAAAGAAAAAGTCCTCACCTCATTCTAACCAGTCCTCATATCACCCCCTCAATCTTCTATCATTAATCTCTTCATCCACCACCATGATCATGTATTCTAATACACCAAATCATCTTTCTCCTTCATCATGCATTCCTATATCATCATGTACTATTTGTTAACCTTATGTGGCTTTCCACCCATTCTAGCCTCAATCTTACCTTTTTTGACCAAATTTGACCATGTTTGATTGATTTCACCCATGTTATGACATCTTTCCATCATTTTGGGCATCCATGCAAAGTTTTAGGTCATTCTAAGTCCAGTCAAGCTGATTTTGGCCCCCGAAGCCTTCTAGGGCACAATCTATGCTATCTGACTGTAGTTGGGCTTCCTAAGTGCACTTAGGGTGCACTTGGGTGCATTGCATTTTGGGCACACTTAGGGTAGTTAGATGCCCAAAACTAATCCCAGAACTCCTATTTTCCACTATGGAGCTTATAACTTTTGTGTTTCAACTTAGATTTGCAATCCATCAGTTGCATTGGATTTGTATCTTTATTGTGAAAAAAGTGACGTATAATTTTCATTATTTTTTCACTTTCTTAAGTGGTAACCCATGAAGCTACTCTTGAGCCTCAGATTGACCCCCACACTTTAGACCCTATAACTTTCGCATTTGATCTCTGATTTTTGATCTGTCAGTTGCTATGGTTTTGTCTTCTCATTGTTGACAAATTGACCTTTCATGCACATATCTTAGTCAATTTATTCAATGGGAACCCATATATATCATCCCTACTAGGGAGTGTTTTTTATTAGATAAACAAGTTTTAAAGGGACCCTGAAACCCAAGAGTTAAAACATTAACAAGGTTGAAAATAAGTGTGAAAAGCCCAGCCAAAAGAGTTCAAGTTCAAAGGCTGATAATAAGCACAAGGCCCAACTGAAAACCAAAGAGCATAGAAAAGACCAGGAATAGAAAAAACATGAACTGACAAAGGCATGTTGTTATGGCTTTCTCATCAATTATTCTTTGACACAGTGCTCTAAATCACATTGTATCAAAGAGGGGCAAAATGTAGATGCTCAAAAATGGTTCACATCTACAGTTTCATCACTATTTCATACTAACTCATCCCATTTCCTCATTTCACTAATTACAATCTTTTAGCCAACTTCATTATATCTCAACAATATTCTTTATCATTCATATCCTCTTGCACATCATTTGCATATCATTTCATAATCATATTAGATAAACCCAAAAAACATTTCATCAACACATAATTATATCAAATCAACATAGAATCAACCCAAATCTACTTGGAATCACCCAAAATCAACCATAATCATCACAAAACATGTTACATGCTTTAAATCAATCAGCGTCTATCCAATCCTAAACATTTTTGTGGCTTTCAGTGCCTTAGAAACCTATCAATCTATCAAACCTATCAATTTATCAAACCTATCAAATTGACCTTAGTACTGTCATGGCTCTTATTGCTAGGTCAAACTGTGATTCTTGTCATTCAATCATTGAAATTTTTGAGTCCCTTAGTGTCAGATCATGACATCATTAAACCATTTTAAACAACATTGATAGTGTTTGTCAATGTTATTATGATCAATCATATCAATCAATCTTGATCCTATCGCATTTATAATATCAGTTAAATGTTATGTGTCTTTAATCCATGTCATGTATCCTTGGAATGTTATCAATTTTAATCAATCAATAAATTTGACCATGGCTTTGGTCTACCTGTCATCATCCTAGTCAATCTGCATTATCATCGCATTTTCATCCAAGGATAATGTCACACTTATTTACTCAAATTGGCCAATCATCTACTAATTTTCTCTATAGGATTAAACAACCCATAATTGAATCCTATGTCATTTCACTATTTTTCCTTCCTAACTAACATCCTCAATTAATTAATTTTATTAAATAATTGATTCATCATTCGCAAACTATGGAAATTCACAATTTCCTAAGTCATATTTTCCACTCATAATTTCCAAATTCCTAATTTCTATTTTTGTGGATATATGGATTTTTAATTTAGATATTCCACATAATATTGACACAATATTGACATCATCATGACACATGGGCATGGCACATCATGGATTCTCCATTTACACTTGGCTAATATATGTCATAATCCATATATTCTTCTTTCCTTACACATGTCTATATTTGGCTTCCATTTGTCATAGATTCTTGTCTTTAAGTGGGTTTGAGGTGTCACATGATGCATCATAGATCTTCTTCCATTTTTAGCCATGTTTGACTTCCAAGCATCATACAATCCTACATTTGGCATCTTGTGTCAAATGTGTCATGGATTCTCAAAGGAATCTCTTGCCAAGTCGCATATCCAAAGTGACAACTCCAATGCTCTCATCTTGTGTGTTGATTATAAATTGAGTATACTCCCATTTCCAGTCCCTTAGTCCTTGAAGTCCTTAAAACCCCTTGGTCCTTCAAGTCCCTTGGTCCTAAGTCTTGAGATCCTAACTTCTTAGAATCTTTATGCTTCAAATCACTTCTTCTAATACTCTCATATCATCATCATTATCATAGACTTTTGCTTCCTAATTTTGTGCATTATAGGCAATTGGAGTTACATCATATGGAGAAGAAAGAAGGAAATGGGAGCTACGTATCAAAGAGGGGGTTTTTTAAATTTGTGTTGATTTCCTTGTTTATTTGGCTTTCATGGTAAACTAGAGGGTATCAATTTATGTTTATTGAGTTTGTGATTTGCTCATAGTATGTTAGATATTAGCCCATTTTCTAGTCCTACACCTTCGAATTAGCAAAAAACATCAAAGGAATTCGAGAGTAATACTGACTACTCTACCATGTAAGCAAATAGAAAATGAAAATATTGGAAAATAAGGGACATAAGTAAGCCACATATTATAAATGAGGATCATGGAGGAGACATCATTCCTTTGGAAGAGCATAGAACTTGAGACATTCGATGTGGAGGGTCTTTAAACATAGTTGGGCAGTCACAAGTGATTTTAGTAACATTTGCAAAGGATGATAGCAATCATAACAAGGAAGGAATTAGTAAATATGTCCACATAAAAATACAAATTACAATCTTAATAAGGGTAAGGCCCTTGTTGCACTAAAGCTTTGGACCCCGCACACCAAAGGTAAGTGAGAATTATTTAAATAGATTTAAGTCAATGATATTTAATGCCATATTTCCTTATCTTTATTATTATAAGATAATGATCTATATACAATTCTATTATATATATTTATATAGTTATATATTTACGTATATGGAATTAGTAATTAAGGTAGTAAATAATTATTTTTATTACAATATATTTCTATAATGAATTAAAAGATTAAATGAAAATCATGATCCAAGCACGTCTTGGTGGAGGGCATTCATTGCAAATGTCACAGAATGATCCAAGGTTATCTCTTCACGTATTTGTATCAGAGATGGGTTTATTCCTATTTGGTAATTGCAATGAAGTAAATGGAAAAACCTTAATGTTAGTATCAGAGATCGGTATTATTACTTGTTTGGCTGATAAAATAGAGATGGATGTAATGTTGGTATTAGAGATGGATATTATATCTATTTGGCCAACTATTAAGGAATGGTTTATGTATTAGTATTAGAGATAGGTATTATACGTATTTGACCAATTATTAAGGAAGGATTTATGCATTGGTATCAGATATAGGTAGTATACCTATTTTTTCAAATTAAGGAATGGTTTATGTATTGGTATCAGAGATAGGTATCATACCTATTTGACCAATTATTAAGGAATTATTTATGCATTGGTATCAGAGATAGGTATCACACCTATTTGGCCAAATTTTAAGGAAATATATGTGTGTTGGTATCAAAGATAGCTATCATGCTTATTTGGCCAACTTTTAATTTCAAGACAGGGGAAAGGAGCATGCCATTCACAATCAAAGTGGTAAAACTTTTCCTTACCTTTTCTTGTTTATAATTGTAAGTGGGATTTTAACATATATACAATGTGTCTACATTGTGTCTTCGTGCATTAATATGTTTGCTTCGTATCTTCTTCATGTCTTCATGCATTTGTATGTCTACCTCGTATTTGCATTATGTCTTCATGCATTAATGTGTCTACTTTGTGTCTTCATTCATATGTTATTTCATTATTTACTAACTGACAAACTTTACAAGTGTTTAACAAATATGTAGGGAAAAGAATGAATCTGAGCTATGAGCGACATTAGTTTCTTGAGGATAAGAAAATTTGAGAGGGGTGGACTTATCATGTCCCCCAAGTATGAAAATATAGGTCAAAAAATAAATGCAATAAAATACTTATAATAGATATATAAAAATATTATATATACTAATAATTATTACATACTAAATGATTGAAGTAAATAATGATATATATAAATTGTATAAGTTTTTTTTTAAAAAGAGAGGGGTAAACGCTTTGACCTGGAGCTATGAACCAGTGAGGCCACAAACAAGGGACCTCATCCCCATGAGATTTGAACCTTGATGGCAAGGATAACAACGCAACAACTTAACCATCACAACATGCCACTATTGCCATATAAATTGTATAAGTTCATTATAAATAAATAATTTAATTTAAATTTAATAAATATTGAAGAATAAATAATAATATATTATTGAGATGATAAATAAGCTAATAAGACAAGTAATAAATAAGGATATAATACCAATAAAATATACTTATATATAAATTGACATAACATAATATTTAATGATCGCACTGAGCTGAGCGATATGTTGAGCGCCCTTTCAAAATTTGAATTAGCTAGTTTGTGTGCAGGTAGGAGACTGGTCTGGGGGAATCTTGCTAGCGATACTGACCCCGAGGGAACGACAGAGGATGCTGAGAAGTTTAACGGTCAAAATCTTTCGTTGAGGTGGACAATGGAAAGTCTTTGGGAAAATTTGAACTTTTGTGTGGGGTCCATGACCCACCTTTGGGATCTCATTCTACTTCTCATCTGTTGAGACAGGATCTTGAGAAGGAAAAAGAAAATATTTTCTCTTTCAAGGAAAATTCTTTTGGAGGATAGAAGCAAGGTGCTTTGGAAGGAAAATCTTGGTCATCCCTGTTTGGCAATAAACCAACTGGAAAGTCTCTCTTTCTGTCAGTGACTGCGAAGACCTGCTGGGAAGATGGTGAAAAGAATATGGGTTATTAGAGGAGAGATTGATATTGCCTTCATGTTGAATGGGTTCTTTTCATTTATCTTCAACTGTAAAGAAGATATGGATAGAGTTCCCTGTGAAGGACCGTGGTCTTTTGGCAAAAGTTCTCTTACCATTAAAAAATGGGAACCCAATATGGACCTCTCTGACTGTTTCTTCTTAACCACTCCCATTTGGGCCAAACTCCCTGGTCTCCCTCTTGAATTCTGGCATGAAGATATCTTTAAAGGTATTGCTAGTTCCTTTGATGAACTAGTGGCTATGGATAATGCTACAACTTCTAGATCCAAACTTCATTGTGCCAAACTTTTTAAGGTGGCAGACTTGAATCACCTCCTAGCTAAGGTGGATCTAATTTCCAAGTTGGGTAAAAGAACTCAAGAAATCATGTTTGAAGATTTGCCTAATTCCTGCTATGCTTGTAAGAAGCAAGGGCATTTGGTTAAGAACTATCCCTTTAAAAGTAAAAAATAGGCTAGTAGTGGGTTGGAAAGGAAAAAGAACAAGATTCAGCACAAGAAAGTGTGGAAACCCAAAGTAGGCCAAAGCCAAGAACAAAAAAGTAATGAAAAACTTCAAACACAACAAGTTGAGGCAGAGAAAGAGCTTGCTTCTGAGGAAAACAACCCTAAGAAAGAAGGTCTCGATTTACAATATGAAACCAATATACCTGAAAAAGAATTGGAAAATCAACCTAATATCTCTAAACAAATTACTATTTACCAGAGATTAGATGAACAATGGGGAGATATTGATAACAAAACTGTGCTTAAGGATGGTGAAATCTTGGCTAATATTGGAAATTTACCAGAGGAAGGAGTATATCCCCCTTCTCAATCCAGGGAGAGTTAGATGCAAATCCAAATGGAAATTGACCCTTCTATGGTGGAACCTTCTCCCTTGGAGGATGTGAAAGAAAATGGCTCAATTTATAAACCTATCTGAAGGAAAAGGGTTGAAAAAAAGAACAATACCAAGGGGGTAGAGACTAGAAGCAGCAAAATAGCTCAACATAGCAAGGCAAAACCTCTTGTGTCTAATCTGGAAAAAATTGAAAAAAAAAAAAAAAAAAGATCAACACATTAAGGTAAAACTAGATGTTGGATCCCTGGGTAATCCTGGAAGAAGACCTATGAAGAAAACTAGAGAGTTAGAAAGTATGCAGAATATTGCTGATGGTAGGCAGGCAACCATTCTGGATTTTTCTCCTAAAAAATGGATATGAAGATCATAACCTGGAACATTAGGGGGTTGAACAGTACTCATAAATTGGAAATTGTTAGCAATTTTGTTAGAGAACAAAAGCCTAATTTTCTCCTGCTTCAAGAGACTAAGATGAATAAAGAGAAAGTGAAATAGATTAAAGCTTTTAATAACTATTGTTTAAAAGCTAGCAGTTCAGAAGGAGCTTGAGGAGGAACTTTGATGTTATGGAAGAAGAACTACTTCTTTGGAACTATTTTGTTTGCTAGTAAAAACCTTATGATAGCCAAAATTTCTAGTTCAGACTAGAAGGAAGAGTGGTATCTTGTGAATATTTATGCTTCTAACTCAAAGCCTTCAAGGAAAAAGGTTTGGGATTTCATTTCTAACTTTAAAAGGAAAAACCATTCTAATCGATGGATCATAATGGGAGATTTTAACATTCCTCTTTATGACCATGAGAAAAAGGGAGGAAATGCTACTCAGTTGGAAGGAAGATTGGATCTAAGGGATTTCATCAATAATGAGGGCCTTATGGACTTGGACCTCCATGGAATCCAGTACACGTGGAGCAACAAGAGAATTGTTAATGAATGTATTTAGGCTAGGCTTGACCATGCTCTTATATCTCCTGACTGGACTAAAGACTTCATCTGTAAGCTGGAGGCTTGTCAGAAAATTGGTTCGGATCATTTCCCTCTTTTATTCACTGCTGATAAGATTAATCTCAAGAAGAATTTTCCTTTTAGATTTGAGAAGATGTGGATGCAGCACCCTCAGTTTGAAAATAAACTGAAAGATTGGTGGAATATAGAATTTGAAGGTATTGCCCTCTTTAGAATTGCTTCCAAGCTAAAAAATATTTAAAGGGAAGTCAAAAAATGGAACAAGAGCAGCTTTGGGAACGTTTTTGAGAACAAATCTATGGTTAAGGAGGATATTCTTAATATTCAGGAAAAAATATAGAAGGAAGGTTATACCTCTAATCTCCTCCTTGAAGAGAATGAAAAGCTTGTCCAATATCATGACATCATTACTAAAGAAGAAATCTTTTGGAGACAGAGATCCTGATTGCTATGGTTGAGAGAAGGGGATAAAAATACTAAGTTTTTCCATCTTTCCACTCTGAAGCACAGGGCCAAAACTCACATTTCACATCTTAAAATGGGTGATGTGAAAATTGTTGATGACAAGGCTATCATGAATGAGATGGTGATTTTTTTTTCTTCCCTTATGATGGTTGATTCTAACATTAATGTGGAAAGTTAGGTTGAATTCCTCAAAGTGATTCCACCACTAATTACTAAGGATCAGAATAAAATTTTATGTTCAATCCCTAAGGATGATGAAATTTTCAAGGTTGTTAGCTCGTTGGGAGGAGATAAAGCCCTTGGCCCTAATGGTTTCCCCATGTTCTTCCTCCAAAAGCTTTGGAAAGTGGTTGGTATAGATGTTTATGATGCTGTTAAGGAATTCTTTGGGGCTAAATAATTGCTCAAAGAACTCAATTCCACTTTTCTGTGCCTTATTCCTAAGAAAGTTGGGGCTGATTCTTCGGATTAGTTTCACCCAATCAGCCTTTGTAACTCTTTCTATAAAATTATTTCCAAAGTTCTCACTTCCAGACTTGTTAAGGTGATCTCATTGATTATTGCCGATCAACGGAATGGTCTTGTCCCTGGTAGAGAAATCCTTAACTCGATCATCTCTGCTCATGAGAATATTCATTCCTTGTCTTGTTCTAACAACCAGGGTTTCATTATGAAAGTGGACATTGCCAAGGCATATGATAGAGTGGATTGGTCTTTCCTTTGTAATATATTGCTTGCTTTTGGCTTTGATCATAAGGTTGTGGGTTTGATCTGCCAATTGGTTTCTACTGTCTCTATAGTGGTCTTGGTTAATGGTAGTTCCTCTCCCTTCTTTTTTCCTTCTCATGGGCTGAGACAAGGAGATCCTTCTATCCCCCATCCTTTTTGTTATTATGGCTGATTGTTTGGGGAGATTTATTGGGGATTTGGTCCAAAAAGGTCTGCTCAAGGGCTTACAACCTTCTTCTCAATCGTTAACTTGCTCCCATGGTCAATTTGTTGATGATACTATCTTCATGGGTAAGGCTAAAGTGAAGGAAGCTAGAATTTTAAAGCAGGCTATTAACTTATATTCTGCTACTTCCAGTCAAGGGGTAAACTGGAGCAAAAGTGTTGTGTTCTTCATTAACACCCCTATCCACAGACAAGTTAAAATCGCTAAAATCTTGGGTTTTTCTATAGGTTCTCTCCCTTCCTCTTACTTGGGGCTCCTGCTTGGTCTGAAGTTCCCTGATGCTTTCTGGGAAGATCTTATTAACAAATTCAAAAAAAAGTTGGAGGGATGGAAAGGTGTTCTTTTAAGCCAAGTTGGTAAGTTAACTCTTCTCAAAGCCTATCTCTAGAGCATTCCTACTTATGCTTTAGGTCTTTTTAGAATTCCTTTTAAATTTTCTGAGTCAATTGATAAAATTCAAAGAAACTTCTTATGGTCTAGCTTAGAGGATAAAAGGAGAATGCTTTTAATTACTTGGGACCAAGTTTGTAAACCTTGCAGTGAAGGAGGATTAGGAATTTAGAAAACTAGTAATTTGAATAAAGCCCTTCTAGCCAAATAGGGGTGGATAGTGTACCATGACAATAGAGAGTGGAGTTCCATTTGGAAACATAAGTATCTCTCCAATGCTTACTCCCTTCCTAATTTCCTTGATTCTCCTGATGTTATTCACTCTTCCTCCATATGGGCAGCTGTTTAGGGGACCAAGAAAACTTTAAAAAAAGGATGTGCTTGGAAAGTTGGCAATGGATTTAAAGTGAATTTTTGGGAAGATATCTGGCTTTTGGATAACCCTTTGATTGAAGATTTTAATGAAAAGACTTTAATTGATCATTGCAAGCAGAGATTCGGCCTTCTTGTTTGTCATTACTGGCAAAATGACTCATGGGTGAATTTAACTGATGTTAACCATGTGTTCAATAATATCCAATTATCCCTTAATGTTGTCTCTCTTTACGCTTGTTTGGAGGATGAGATTATCTAGTTTGCTGACCCTAGTGGGAATTTCAAAGTCTCTTCTATCTTTGCTCCTAAGAATAAGAACAATCAACCTCTTTGGGCTCAAGCTCGGATTAAGGGTCTCACTCCCAAAATTAACATTTTCTTTTGGACTCTTCTCCAAAACAAAATTTTGACTCTTGATAATTTTCAAAAAAGAGGTATAAATTTGGTTAATAGGTGTTCTTTATGCAGAAAGGGTTATCAAGATAGAGATCATATGTTTTTGAGTTGTTCTTTTTCTTAGGAAGTCTGGATTGAGATTTTGAACTTTTGGGGTATGAGATGGGTTCATCGAAACAATGTGGAGCTTGCTTTCAAGAGCTGGAGATGCCCCTCAACGGATCTTGATGCTCAATTTCTTTGGAAACTAACCCTCCCCCATCTTTGGTGGGGTATATGGAAAGATAGAAATAATAGGATATTCAGAAACAAAGATCTTCCAGGTTGGGTGCTTGGTCAGAATATTATCAGAGCCTTCAAGGAGAATTTCTTGTCCCAGAGGGAGCCTGCTCAGACCTTCCAACTTGATCACCCTTTAAGATCTCAAGATCCTAAGTTGAAAATTGATAATCCTAGATCAATTATAAAATGGCTTGTTCCTCCTAATGGATGGATCAAAGAAAATTTTGACAGAGCATCCAAGGGCAACCCAAGAAGAGCAGGATGTGGAGGTGTTCTTAGAGATCATATGGGAAATGTTATTGATTTCATTGCAATCCCTATTGGTCACTCGAATAGTTATATTGCTGAAGCTACTGCTGCCCTTTATACTACCATTTTAGCTGTTGATTTGGGGTACTCGAAATTATGGTTGGAAGGTGATTCTCTGAATATTATAAATATCCTTAATAATAAAAATACTACCTCTTGGTCTATAGAGGCAACAGTTATGAAAATGAAAACTCTATTTCAAAATTTTGAAAAGGTGGTCATCTCCCATACTTATAGAGAAGCCAACAGGGTTGCTGATTGGATAGCTAATCACGCAATACAAATGGGGCAAAAGATGAGGTGGCTCGATGACTTGCACAAACATGTGGATCTTAAAGCAATCATTAATCATGATGTTATTCATTCCACAGTGGGAAAGATTTTCTCAGATTAGAAATTTAATGATTTGCGGGAGTGGCCTTACGATTGTCAGTTTAGCATTCCCAAGGAGGTACATTCATGTGAAGGTTGTACTCTCTATGCACGTATCCTCAAAAAGGCATCCTCAATATCGTGTCACAAAAAATTGGTCTCACTTCTCTCTCTACTTTTGATATCTGGGTGTCTCTGGTTTTTTGTCTGCTTATGGGAGATGAATCGAGGAAGAAGGAACCCAAAAATGTGATGATTGGAAGGCTAGGTAGGATGTTTGGAAGATTCTCTAGAAAGGGAAGGTGGCCAGCTACCTGGAGTGGTTGCATGGATTCAAACCCCATGTCACCACTGCCTTCTTCAAAAACTGGGTGGATGACAAAGTTACCCTACATGGTGTGTCTATTAAGCTGACTGAGGAATTCATTGTCGAAGTCACTGGTCTTCCCATGAAAGGTATCAAGTTTTTGAAGCAAACCAGTATTTACAATGTGGCCTACAAAAAATTCTCGAAGATGGAAGGAGAGAAACTGCAATTGGAAAAGAGCGGCGACTTCTTTGATGTGCAACAGATAAAAGGTATTTGGCATGATGTGCTTGGTTGTATTCATGAATACTTCATCCTTGATGGAAGAAGTAAAAGGGTGCAAAAATTCAACTTTGTATTCCTTAACCATTTTAGGTAAAAGGACATAATCTCCTTCCCTTTGTATTTGCAATTTTCTTTGCTCCAAAGTTTGAATGCCCATAAAAAGAAACAGTCTCGACCCATATTACATGAAGGTCTGATTTTACTCATTGAGGGTTTTTGTAAAAATAAATCCATTGCTTCATCCCCATCCACTGCCAAGCATAAGAGTCTTAATCCCATTACAGGAAAAATGGATGAGAGTGTTAAAAAGATAATAAAGGCTAAACTGAAACCCTCCAGTTCTCAAAGACAAATTGAGGAAGAGGATACTGAGGTGGAGAGCACTGATGGCTCTGATAAGGATGCCCTTGAGGAAGAGGAGGGGATGAATGATGGGGAGTTTAGCTCTAACCTGGATGGTTACCCAGATTCAAAAGACAATAATGAGGAGGGGAGAGAGGAAGATACTACGAAGGTGAATTCAGAACAGAGAAAGTCTGAAAATGAGGACACTCATCTCGAGTCTGGGGGAGGTGATAAAGAGAAAAAAAATGATGATTTAGCCATTTTGATTGAGGAGGAAAACATGGGGAAAGCTTCTACTCCTCTTAAGGAGACTGAGGGACATGATAAGGAGGGACAGAGCCACCATACTCAAGCGAAGCCTAGTGAGGTGGAACTGTTGGATGGGGGGATTCATATTGATAAAGATGGCCCTGTTCCACACACCATTGTTGATGATGCAGGTGACTCCTTGGTGAGGGAAACCATTCTTTCCTTCCTTCACTTTGCTAATCAAAAAGCTGACTCTTTCCTTTAGGTTGATTCCTAGTTATATAATGAAATAATGGGGCTGAAGAAGAAATTGGATACATTGCAACATAACCAGGAGGTTGACTGAGCTATTATTCAACACATGGAGGTGCAAATGGGAGATATCCCAAAAAAACTAAAGGACTACGAGCAGAATCTTAGACTGCTCATCAGGGAAAGTGGAACAAAAATGGAGCAAGTTACCTCAAGCATTTGTGCAGCCACGATGACTTTGGGTAAAAGAGTTAATGAAGGAACCATATCTTCAGAGGGCCCAAGCAAGAGGACAAGACAGAGTTCGAGGAAAGGAAAAAAGCTTTGATTGATGTTGCTTCTTTGACTGCTAACTCCATCCAGGATATGGCTAAGATTGGTAATGAGGTTGTGAAGATGATTACAAAATTGCAATAGTTTCTTGGGTCTTCTTTTCTAGTCGGGTTCCTGTGTAGGTCCTGTTTGCTGGTTGCTTCCTCTGGTTCCTGTGTTTGGTCCTAGTTTCTGGATTTTAGTTTATTTATTTATTTTTTATATACTATCGGTTCCAGGTCCTTGTAAAACCTGGGTATTTTATCTAAACTTTATTAGTGGCTTTAGGTCCCTGTAAAACCTGATTTTGATGCTACTTTTTAGTAGGTTTGTGGGCTCTTTCCTATTGGTTAGCGTGTTTTTTCCTTTTTTGAAGATGTAAAAGGGTTTCGAGGTCCCTTCAAACCTATTTTTACTGTAATCTAAAACATAATATTTAATGAATATAATGGACATTATATTAATATATATATTAATGAGATTAATTAATAATCAATATAAATGATTAAATTATGAAGAGTCATGACCGATGGGAAATAATCTATATAAGTATTAGGAGGAAAGTCATTTGAGAAGATAGAAAAATATATATGAATAGAGTTTGCAAGGATTGTAATGGAGAAATCTTAATGTTTCACATAGGAACATTATAGCCATGTGTCTTCTCTCTGGGGTGATTTTAAAAAATAAGTTGAGTGTTGCCTAAATCGGCCTGAAATAAATCTCAAGTCATTGATCCTTTCTCATCCAACGGTATTCAGGGCATTCCCTTTATTATATTAACACTTGCAACATTATATTAAATTATAATTATAATATTAATTATTATTTTATTATAATAAGAACAACATTGTATCAACACTTGTTAAAGATAATTTTTACTAACTAAAAATAAATTGAATAAAGATATTTTATGTTTTATTTTAAGAAACAATTTAACTTATTTGTGTTATGTTTTTTATTTTGTGATTTAATAAGAAGATATTCATTAAAAAAATTAAATAGGAGAATCTATGTATTTGTGCATTGAATTTCAAACTTAGTCATTTACATTAACAAAATAATTATCTTATTTTATGCTTTTGATGATGATTAAAAAATAAAAAGTTAGTATGTTATAATCAAAGTATTTGTATGAAAATTGAGTAGTCTATAAATATTTAATATATTGACCATAATGTTAGAACTTAGAAAGCTACTTCAATAATTATATTATAATATTAGCCTATAATTAAGGACTTAATACAATATAGTTACATTATTCTAATTTATATAGCATGCTTAAAGTTTTAGTTAAAATTTAAAAGTCATTACGATATGAATAATTGAGCATCCATAGCATAAAGTTTTTATATAGCATATTTATTATCTATTAGAGAGTAGAGTTGACATGTGTCTTCTTTCTAGGTGCATTTATATAAATGGTTGAGTGTTCCCCATATTTCCCCAAAAAACATCTCTAGTCGTTGATCTAAGTTGATCAAACAATGCTACTATGAGCATAGTGATTTCATATTTGATACATGTTTGCCACATGTCTTCTTTCCAGGACATTTGGAAAAGCTAGTCGGTTGTTGTCAATTTTAGCCAAAAAAACATATAAAGTCATTGATCTTTGTTCATCAAATGCAAATCATGTTATCAGCTTTATAATATTACTAACACAGTTCTTAAATATATTACAATTTTTCTAATTTTTAAAATAAAATATTTTTTCAATGATACTTTAAATTTGATTGTAAAATAAACCCATCCAATGGAGAATTAAATTTGATTGTAAAATAAACCCATCCAATGGAGAATTAAGTTTGATTGTAAAAGTAACTATCGGTTCTATTCCACATATTCTATTATTCTATATTGTTGAAACCAAACACTAAAGTAAGTGATTTATTAGTTAAATTAATTATCAAATGTTAAACCTCAATATGCTAATTTTAATTCAATGCTAAATGTTATATTTTGTTTCTTAACAAATTAATGGAACATTTTGAAAATGCCAAAACATTGCATAAGTAAGCATAACAATAAACTACAATTTTATATGGAACTCCAAAAATATTATTGGTATTCCTTGAAAATTACAATTTGAGGAAGACACATGTACAATGATTGCAATTTGATTAAACAAAATAGAAAGTGAAACCAAACTACAAGGGAAAACCTTAGTACTACTATACTAGTCACTGTAGAAAGCATGAGACCTGACTAAGGTAGTGAATTCTTGTAGCCATGGGTTTTCATGTGTTGCTATATCTAGATTATACCATTTTCAAAGAAAATCCAAGCCAATTTGTGCTTGTTTGTTATGGTGCTTCAACTACCGAGTAATCAAGCCCAACAAGAATGGTTGCAAGGTCACATTCTAGAAAGGTTCTAGAAGCTTGTAGATTTCACCTGCACAAGGGTTCCCCACCCCTAATACAACGTGAGAAACAATGTCAATGTCATTGCCAAGGTATTCTACTTTAAAAATCTTCCTTAGGAGCATAATTTTTTTGACTCTTTCTTCTCTAAGGTCAAGCAGAGATCCTAGAAAATGGGATTTAATATTCGTATTGACATGGTACCTATTCTAATTCTCCAAAAACTCACACCCCACAACTATTTTCATAGCATGAATGACGAAATGCACATCAAGAATAGCCTCATAGCAAATTGACAAGAGGTTTTCATCAAGGGAGTTGCCTAAAAAGGGCTTTTGTTCCTCTTCTAATTTTCATGTCAAGTGAATTGGAGTGTCCATCTTGATTCATAATTTATGAAATAATTAACTATAGAACAATGACTACAAACTAGTGACCACAGAGAAATGACTACTAGTCTACCACACCAAGTAAACCAGACCAAAATTTAACAAGTACTACAAGTATACTCTGCAAACTATTGACTACCAAAAATGAGATGAGAAATGAAGAAAGAAGAAGATCACTTGCCTATAAATACGATGAGTGGATAAGTGATGGTCCCTACACATTTTTCCGTTTGGCTTCCAATTCAATTATTTTAAATAATTAAATATTCAACATAAATGCAAGTTTGTGCCAAAAATGTTGTAAAGCATGCGGAGCCAATGGAAGAGGGAATGCCATTGATAGTGATAAGACATCTATTTAATGTCCACTACAAGTGGTATCGGGTGGATGGAAACCTATCACCATTCCAAAGACTTCAACAAGTTTGAGGCTTCATTGGAGACATTTGGCTTGAAATAAACCTTCAACCATTGATATATTATCATCAAACGATAGTTTGTAGATGGATGTTACCAATTATGCAAGTATGTTGGAGATATGACATGTTATTTGAAACATTTCCCAAAAAGTCATCAGTTCAAACATCAATTCCTACTCGCATGTGGCATGTGTAGTATCTATCATGTACTACTACTAATTAGTAAGTACTTACTAGAAAATAAAATTATGATTCCCACAAATTTGGAAAGTAATAGTTAAATACATCATCTAATTATTGTAAAATAACTAGAGCCCAAAAGAAACACCATGCCATTGAAATATCAAATATCAACAAAAAGGGGTTTACTTTGCATTATATTCTATGTATCTACTTTATATTTCATCTTCATATATATATCAAAAATGGTTGTGGTTTTCCTCAAAAAGGGAAGCAACAACTTCGAACCGTTACATTTTAAATTCATACACTTTTTGATAATATATTTTACAAAATAAACCCTAACTAAAGAAATAATTCTTCACGTAATGGTTCTTTTATCCTTCAAAACATCCCAAAAACATTGAACTTCCATTTTTGTTGTTCCACCACATTTGCAATTTGTTCTTCAAAATTAGCAGGGTCAAAACCGATTTCAAAGAATATTGCTTGGAGGTCTTCCTTCCTTTCTTGCTCCTTTTCGAGCTCTTTGATGGCATCCCTAGGATTAGCAAAGAGAACCTGTGAAGTTGCAATAAGCCCAATAGTAAGATCACTTTGTTTGTCATCCTCCTCAATAGTCAAATCTAGGTTGACAAGAGGGCTTGGATTTTCATTCGATGATCCCTCCTCCACAAGCAATCCCATTTTTGGCAACCAACTACATTTATGATAATGGAAACCACTGATTAGGATGTCTGCAATTTAAAGAATGTTTCTTCAATTAGATTTCACTCTACCATAAATGCAATAGGACAATCCACATATGTGTCATCTTTTAGAAACCTCCCTTTCTTATCACTCTTTGATTTAGTACTAAGCATAATCTTTTGATAATCTAACAATTGATTTGAAAAACATATGATTAATTTCTAGTCATTGATTCATTTCTAGCACATTTGCCAACGCATTGTATATATTTATTTACTAGATGAGAAAAATTGTCTAATCAAATATATATTTTTTCCAATAAACAGGAAAAATTTTCTAATCAAATATATATTTTGTCCAATAAATTGGAAAATTTACCTAATCAAGTATATATATTTTTCCAATAAATAGGAAAATTTTCCTTATACAATATATATATTTCTATCAAAAGGGACAAAATTGCCTTGATTTTATGAAATTTTATAATGTTGGAGAAAAATCGCATCTAAAATTAAACTATTCTTGACATCTAAAAAATCACCAATAGAAATTATTCCCCCCCCCCCCCACCCCCCCCCCCCCCCCCCCCCAAATTGATATTGGATTCACCATGAATTTATATATTTTTAGGGAGAGGGTTTCTCAAAGTTATCCTTGGTGTGCATGTGTTACTTAGAAATATGTTTTGATAAGATAAAGAGGGATTAGATGGTCTGAACCCAACAAAAAACTAACATCAAATCAAACTGAAAGGATGAAAGGAATCCATGAGAGGTGGATTCAAAAATATTTTGAACAGAGCAACAACAATAGGGGTCTAAGCCTGGAAAAATACAAAACTAAAATTTAGAAATGGTGGGGTTTAGGTGGGAACTCCAGACCAAGAACATGAGAGACCCTCTTGCTCAAGAGAAAAGGAGGAACAAGGAAGAAAAAAATAGGAAGAAGGCTCTAGAAAAAATCATTATTTAGAAATATGTTTTTTTTGGTCTATAATAAAGTTTATTTATATTCATATAAGAAAGATAATTACATTGATATGAGAATATTCAAGATAAAGGGGCCCTTTTAAATCCCACCCCACCACCTATAAGCTTACATCTTAAGCATCTCCCTTGATGCCTGAATACACCCCTCGAAAAAAGCTATTAACATACATACAAATTTCCTTACTCTAGGATTTTTATTGTTCATATTCATCAGTTTAATAACCTTTCATAAAACAAAAATACCTTCAATACTTTTTCAACGCTTCTTTACACACTCATGAATTTTTTTGCATCTTCATATTTATGCCTCTCCTCATTTATCCATGTCATCATCTACTATCAAGCGCTCCATCTTCTTGTGTTGGTTGCGTCAATCACCCCCAAGAACCAATTGGAAACTTATTATTGGAACAATTGTTGTTTAGTCATTAATAAAAAATATTTTTATGATACATATTCCTTCCTAATCTAAATGTCATATATATTTGATTGATGAAGAGGATTTGAGAAGTTGCTCATAATAATAGCACCTAGAGAAAAGGTTTAGTTATGAAAAGGAAGTTACAATGGACATTTGATTAGATAGACTTTGATAAAGCAAAGTGATTGCTTATGTCAAGAAAGATAAGCCAAGCTAAGTAGAAGTATAAAATACAGTTAGTGTCGAGTAATTCTAGTGCAAGCGAAGCTATAGTTAGTACTAAGAAAATCTAGTGTTGACTAATTATTAGCATTGATCAAGAAATGCATTTGATGCCGAGCCAAAAAGCTTTATAGTGACTAAGTATTTTAGTGATGACCGAGTGCCAAAATTTAGAGATTGTCGAGTGATTGTATAAGAATGAATTCAAAGAAATCATGAGATCAAGCCAACTTAGCTGATTTCTTGGAAGATGTAAACCACATTGAAGATAAGATTGATGAGTTGGATCATTGAATTCAAGGCAAGGATTAGGTAAAGACCTAACAGAGGAATTCTAGAGAAGTTTCTTAGAAGAATATCAAGAAGATGGATAGATACAATGAATCAAGTTGAACCTAATCATAAAACCTAAAATCTATAGTGGACGTACAAAACAGTAAAGCAAAAATTACCTATTTAAAGAGATACAGAGTTGAATAAAAAATGAGTACGAGTTTGTGTGCGGTGCGTGTGAGTATGTATGTGAATAGAGACATATAGAACAAGGTTGATAAAAAATGAACAATTGTGTGAGTGGATGCAAAGCTAATAGAGAAAGCTTGCAAATATGATGTTGTTATTGATAAGTACATTAGAGAAGAAGGCTTAAGTAGTGATGAGAAGAGTGGACTAATTTCTTGAAGGGTGTCCAAGCAAATCATGATCAGAGATGTCAATGGAAAGCTTATTAGTAAACCAACATAAGGACTGAACAAAGATCTGAACCTACAAAAGTGAGTTGTAATCACACAGATCAAAACCTAATGTTTTCTTTCTAGTCATTTTAAATAGTTTTTATTGAAATCCTTTTAACAAAGGTTGACCAAACAATCATTTGAAGACTTAACAGTCTATATAAATCCTTTAACTAGGTGACATTCTAAATGGAATGATCAAAGTCCTCTTACAAGGCCATTCCTAATAGGGTGAATAAATACTCTAACCAGGTCACATTTAATAATGTGTTTTGTAACCTTTAATAGAGATTGGCTCCTAAAAGATCTCACTTCGAAAGAGTGAAAAAGAGTGACATGTTGCTGATGGTTTTTCCCAAATTAGGTTTCCACATAAAATCCTAGTGTCAAAAATGTGATGAATGCTTTATGTGTGTTTATATTTGATAATATTTTTTCGAGCAACAATATTATAAGAGGAATAGTGAAGTGTTTATTATTTAATTGATCAAGTGGTACATATTGACCTTAAGTAACTGATTCAACCCCCACCCCTGCCCCCAACAATTGGTGTCAGAGCTCAGTGCTTATAGAGAAAAATTTGAAGGTACTTAAAGGTAAAGATCATGAATAATAAGAGAGATGTACCCAAGTTGAATAAGGAGAACTTTCCTACATAGAAAACCTTAATGAAGTTCCACATATCTAGCATTAGTGATGCTACTATCATTTTTTTAGACAATGAATATGTAAAGGTAGCAACTACTCCTCTAACTATTGAACAACTAAAATAGAAGCTAGAACACAACAAAGAAATGGTGGAGATTTCCTTAGCCTTGAGCTATGTCAAGTTTGATGACCTGAAAGACTGTGATAATGCAAAGAAGATGTGGGATAGGTTGAAGACCATATATGGAGGTGATGAAAATGTTCTAGGAAAAAATCAGAAAGCTTGAGAAGTAAATTTCATGATATGAGAATGATGGAAGGTGAGAACATAGTATAATATTGCACAAGAGTTAAAGAGGTTGTTAATGCTATTCGAGGTGCAAATGGAGAAATCAAAGATGAAATGATGATAAGTAAGGTAATGAAGACTGTACTCCCTATCTATGCCATTAGAGTCTCTAGAAATCCAAGAACTGAGATGCACACTAGGTAACAATTTGACCTTAGAAGGTGTAATTGGTAGACTTGCTACTTTTGAGATGTCTAACTTTGATAACTACATACCTGCTACTATTGAATATGTTTTCAAGTCACAACTAGTTCTTACCAAGAAGAAAGGAAAACATGTGAAGAGTGAAAGTTATATTTTTGATGATGCAATTTATGCACTTGAAGCCCTCATTTCAAAAAGGTTTAGAAGAGGAAGAGGTAAATACAAAGGTAAAATACCTATTATTTTTTTTTCATTCAATAAAGTTGGTCATATTGCTAAGAGAAGATAAGGATGAAAGGAAGGAAAGCAAGTATAGAGGAAGAAGAGATGACAAAGACTACAAGAGAAGCAAGGATGAAAAAGGTAAGAAATCTTGTTATATTGTTGAAGAAAGGACTAATAATGAATTTGATAGTAATGATGATGAAGTTGTCTATATTGCTATGAAAGAAGATTCTGATGAAGATAAGAAAATTGCATTAATTTATTGTGTGAACAAAAGTGATAGATGGATTATTGATAGTGGATGTTTCGATCATATGACTAGTGATAAAGATAAATTTCATTATATTGGTCCATATAATGGTGGATGTGTTAAATTTGATAATAATATACCATGTGTTATAAAAGGTAATGGTATTATTCAACTAACTAACAAGATAACATGTGACAATGTTTACTAGGTTGAAGGACTTAACTACAATTTTTTGAGTGTTTCACAGCTAAAAAAATCAGGTTATAAAGTTAATTTCACAATATAAGGGCCAAGATACATGATGGTGATGGTAAGCTAATTGGAACTGGTGATCAGACAAGAGGTAACTTATTCTATCTAGACCTATCAAATGAGACATGTTTGTTTATACAACAAGAAGATATTTGGTTATGGCACAAAATATGATGTCATGCGAACTTTGAAAATTTGGTGAATATCAATAAGATAAAAAAAGTAAGAGGGTTGCCTAAACTAAAGAAGCCTAACAATTCTATGTGTAAATGGTATCAACCTGAGAAAGATGAAAAACTCTAGTTTTAAGAGAAAAATATATATTGCTAATGATATTTTGGAATTGGTTCATACTGACCTTTATGGACCCATTGGTGTTCAAAGTTATTGCGGAGATCAATTTTTCATTCTATTTGTGGATGACTACTCTAGAATGATGATTGTGATGTTTATTAAAGCTAAATCTGGTTCTTTTTAGTTATTTAAATGGTATTTAGCCAGAGTTGAAAAAGAAAAAGGGAAGCATCATAAGTGTTTGAGATCTCATAGAGGTGGTGAATTCATTTCACATAAGTTCAATACATTCTACAATGATAGAGGAATCAAAAGATAGATGTCAACACTAAGGACCCCTCCTCATAATGGAATAGATGAAAGAAGAAAAAGATTAATAATGAATTGTGCAAGAACATTAATGATGGAGAAGATTGTATCGTAGAATTATTGGAGAGAAGCGGTTAGTGTTGTTTTTTATACCTTGAATAGAGTACAAGTCAAGAAAGGTACAAATGCTAAGCCTTTTGAACTATTATGGTATGGTTATGTTCTTAATGTTAAATATTTCAAAATCTTAAGTAGTAGATGCTATATACTGAAAGATAATAGGAATTGAAAGCTTGATGCAAATAGTGATGAAGGCATATTCCTAGGTTATTCCAATAAAAGAAAAGCTTAAAAGTGTTTAAATTCTAACACTAAAAAAGTTGTGGAAAGTGCAAATGTGAGAGTTGACGAGTTTGCAAAAAGAGGTGACACTTCATGTAATGAAGATCTTGAAGACTATAATACATTTATCTATGTGGATGATGATGCTCCCAACACTCAAAATGAATAGATAAGTCAAGTTGCAAGTTCCCATCAAATAGGAAATGATGGAATGCAAATGCAAATAATTGAGTAGTAGAGAGTGGGTGTCAAGCAACAGACTGAAGATACTGAGTCACAAATAGGCAATTTTGACCATCAAATAGAAAATGTTGAGCATGCAAAACCTGAACCTAAACTAGAGCAAGGAAAAGAAAATGAAGTTGAGATTAATTTTCAAGATGAACCTGTAGAATATCAGAGAAGGAAACTACTTCTGCTAGCAAAATATGTGAGAAGACATCAAAAAACTGAACAAATCATTGGTGATATTGAATCAAATGTTACGACAAGAAGAAGATTCAAAGATAATACATGCTTACTTTGTGAGTTTGAGCCCAAGTCAATAAAGGATGCTTTAGACAATGAAGATTGGATCCATGAAATGAATGAAGAAATTGACCACATTAAGATGAACAATACTTGGACCTGAGTGCCAAGACCTAAAGAAAAAAATATCATTGGGACAAAGTGGGTTCTCAGGAACAAGCTCAATGAGAATGGAGAAGTAACAAGAAACAAGGAAAGGCTAGTATGCAAGAGTTATGCTCAAGAAGGAGTTGATTATGGAGAAACTTTTTCTCTAGTGGAAAGACTTGAAGGGTTTAGAACTCTACTCTCATACTCAGCCTATAAAAATTTCAAGGTATATCAAATGGATGCCAAATTTGCATTTTTAAATGGTATACTGGAGGAAGAAGTATACATTGAACAACTTGAAGGGTTTTTTGATCCAAACAAGAAGAACATGGTATACAAACTAAACAAAGCCCTCTATGGATTGAAGTAAGACCCAAGAGCATGGTATGAAATATTACACAACTATTTGGTGAAGATTGGTTTTGAAAGGACAAATGATAATAGTAAACTATATTTCAAGAATGGTAAGAATAATGAAGTATTGATATCTGAAATATTTATTGATGATATTATATTTGGAGGAAGGGAAGCTTTATAAAAATCATTTATTGATGAAATGGAGAAGGAACTTGAAATTTCTATGTTTGATGAAATCAAATTCTTTGTTGGACTACAAGTGTGTCAAATGAAGTCTGGTGTTTTCAATACACAATCCAAATATATCAAGGAGATACTAAAGACTTTTGGTATGGAATATCCTAGGCTAGTGAGTACACTTATGTCTACTGGACATAAGCTATCTAAGATTGATGATTCTACTAATGCGAATTAGACACTATACAAATCCATGATTGGAAAATTATAATATGTTGTTCATAGCAGGCTAGATATTGCTTTGGTAGTTTGGATAGTTGCTAGATTTTCAGAAAATTCTAAGAGAATCACATGATGGTAGTGAGAAGGATAATAAGATATTTGAAACGTATAGAAGACTATGGATTGTATTACAAAAGAAATGATAAGTTTGAACTAAGGGTGTTTAATGACTCAGATTGGGCAAGAAATATTGATGACAAAAAAAACACTAGTGAATATGTATTCTTTCTAGGAAAGAGATTGGTTTCATGGACGAGCAAGAAGCATAATTATATTACCCAATCTATAGTTGAAGCCAAGTATGTGCCAACTGTAGTAAACTATTCAAATATTATGTGGATTAAACAATTACTAAAAGGTATGAACAAAGAAGTCATAGATCCAAGGGTTATCTATTGTGATAAGAAAAGTGCTATCAATATCTCAAAGAATCCAATGATGCACACTAAGACAAAGCACATTGCTATCAAGTACCACTACTTGAGGGAATTAGTTCAAGACAAAGAAGTGGAGCTAGAATATGTGAATACCAAGGAATAGATTGCTAACATATTCACAAAACCCTTACCTAAAGATGCTCATGAATATCTTAGAGGTAAACTAGAGGTGATTCTCCTAGTCAAAGCTACTTAATTAGGCAAGGTGCATTGCATCACATATACTAATCAGAATATCCTACACAATGATACAATAGAGCTCTACTTTGCGAAGTTCCTAAGACAGATAAGTTAGTGTAGCATAACAAATTAGTCATATACAGATGACAAATATCAGCCAGACATGTTAAATCTACATAATTTAGATGTATAAAGAATTTGAAGCTAAGATAGTTACACTTCTTTGGCATTGTTGTCAAAGAGGGAGAGATTCCCTAAGAAGGAGAAATTTAGAAAACAAAATTCAAAAATTTATAGAAGGAGAGCTTATAGAAAGAGGGAGCAATTACTCCTAAGAGGGATTCAAAGAGATCAATTTAGAAAAGAAGAATTAGATTATCAGTAACAAAATCCTTTGGATTGTATGGTAACTAAGCTATAATTAGTATTAAGGTGTTTGAGATGTTGCCATCAATTCCAAAGAGGGAGATTGTTAGAAAATTATAATTGGAACAATTATTGTTTTGTCATTGAAATCAAATCTATTGATGAGACATATTGCAACTTAATCTAAATGTCATATCTATTTGATTGATGAAGAGGATTTGAGAAGTTGCTCATAAAAATAGGACCTAGAGGAAAGGTTAAGTTATGAAAAGGAAGTTACAATGGACATTTGATTAGATAGACCTTGATAAAGCAAAATGATTATTTATGTCAAGAAAGATAAGCCAATCCAAGCAAAAGTATAAAATATAGCCAGTGCCAAGTAATGCTAGTGTCAACCGAGCTAGAGTTAGTGCTGAGAAAATCTATTGTTGACCAAGCATTAGCATTGGTTGAGTAAGATAGTTGATGCCAAGCCAAAAAGCTTTATAGTGACCAAGTATTTTAGTGATGACCAAGTGCTAGAATTTAAAGATTTTCGAGTGATATCATAAGTCAAGGAAATTGTGAGATCAAGCCAACTCATTTGGTTTCTTGGGAGATGTAAACCATGTTGAAGATAAGATTGAAGAGTTGGATCATTGAATTCAAGGGAAGGATTAGGTAAAGATGTAACGGACAAATTCTAAATTATTTTCTAAAAGAAGATCAAGAAGATGGATAGATATAGTGAATCAAGTTGAATATGATCATAAACCCTAATATCTATGGTGGATGTAGAAAATAGTAAAGCACAAATTTCCTATTTAAAGAGATATAGAGCCAAAAAAATAATGAGCATGAGTAAAAGTGCATGTGTGATGTGTGTAAGTATGTATGTGAAGAGAGATATACAAAGAAAGGTTGATCAGGAACACAAAGAGTGTGAGTGGATGCAAAGCTAATAGAGAAAGCTTACAAATATGATATTTTTATTGATAAGTAAATTAGAGTAGAAGGCTTAAGTGTTGATGAAAAGAGTGGACTGATTGCTTGAAGGGTGTCCAAGAAAATGAAGATCAAAGATGTCAATGGAAGGCTTATCAGTAAACCAACATAAGGACCAAACAGAGATATGAATCTACAAAAGTGAGTTGTAATCACACAGATAAAAACCTATTGGTTTATTTCTAGTCATTGTAAATATTTTGTATTGAAATCCTTTTAATAGAGGTTAACTTAAGAGTCATTTGAAGACTTAACAATCTGCGTAAATCCTTTAACTAGGTGACATTCTAAATAGAATGATCAAAGTCATCTTATAAGGTCACTCCTAATAGGGTGAATAAATCCTCTAACTAGGTCACATTTAACAGTGTATTTTGTAACCTTTAACAAGGTTGGCTCCTAACATAGCTCACATCAAAAGAGTGAAAATGAGTGACATGTTGCTTAACGTTTTTTTTCCCAAATTGGGTTTCCATGTAAAATCCTAGTGTCAAAACTATGATGAATGCTTTATGTGTGTTGACATTTGATATTATTTTCTTTATGCAGTGCAAGTTATATTTATGATAGTTTAATAGTATCGACTGAGCAACAACAAGATAAGCAGAGCAATGAAGTGTTTATTGTTTAATTATTCAAGTGGTACATATTGACCTTGAGTATCTGATTCACCCCTCCCCCCCAATTATTCTAAATATTTCTAACATAACCTCCATCAACAAAAGGACACCAAAAAATTTTCAATTATTCTCAATTTCTCCTTATTGTGCATTCAGAAAATACACATGCACAATTGTCCTATGACACACTCAAATTATATACCTCCTCCCTCGTGGGTGCACCACTATAAAACCAACAAATCTTCTTGCTTTTTCCTCCTGGAATGCCCTTACTCTTCCTTCAACTTTTATCATTCGTTAGCAATTTGAAATTTATAGGCATACTGGTCTAAATGTTTTGGCCACCATAGAAAAGAATAACACCCCACTAAATTCCCTTTCTCCAAATTCTCAAAGAATTCACTATAATTAAACCCATAGCCTAGAAAGGCCCATTCCAATAGGGATTCCAAACCCACAACTATATATTTTGGGAACATTGAATTCATAACTCATCTCATCACCAGAATGTCTTAATTCAACTTCAGTCCCCAATCCATTATTAGGGCAATAATGTATGTGTTTATCTTCCATTAATACATGGCATCTTAAAATAAACTTCCCAGTGTTTTTTGCATTGCCTAATCACTCCTTGAGAAGGGAATTTCAACAATAGCTTCAAACAGTGATCAAACACTATCCCAAAGAGAGTCTTTTGTTGTTTCTTCATCCTAAGAGTAAATGGAGCCTCCATTCCACTAAAACCACTCACCCTATCTACCTCACACCTTCCTTCTCAGCTACACAATTCAACTTTCCTGTCCCAAGCCATGCCACATGTTTCTTAAAAAGGCCTTTGCAAGTATGAACCAACAATCCTTCCAAATTAATGACAAGCACCATCGATCCCAATTCCAATAAACAAAAAACATTCTTTTTAATGATGACTTAATCATCAAGTAATTCCTAACCCACCAATCCTCATAAAAAATAGATACTAGCCAAATTAGGAACACATAAAATTATATTAATCCCTATCCAAATGAGAAAAGTAAAATTTTAATCAATGAAAATCCACCACGCCCTCCCAATAGTCACAAACTTTGAATTGCATCCCCTCAACCTCATGTAAACTAGTTGCCCACTTGGATAGAACATCAACTTCACAATTACCCTCCTCTTTGTGTGACTATTATCAAATCATTAAAGCCATCTAACATCTCTCTAATTTTAAAAATATAGTTTTCCAAATTTCATGCCACAATCTTGTTCTATTTGATAGCCTCCATCACCACCATAGAATCACCTTCCAAGTGCACTTCCTAATCCTCAACTTCTTGGTGTTGGAAATATATATGATAGGTTAACTTATTAAGAGGGGAGGGGTGAATTAGTAACCAATAAAACTTAATCTTATTTCACCAATTAATCCTTTATGTGAATTCTAATCTAATTGCATGCATGAAAAACTAAAAGCATTAAAACATTCAAAACACTTTAACACACAATATGGTAACCCATAAACCTTCCAAATAGAAAGTATAACTGGGGTGGGGATGATACCTACAAACTTTAGTACTGCAATATAAATTTGACCTATTAAGGCTTACAATGATCACTTCTGATGACCTACCTTATTAGGAGCAATAAGGACTACTAGGTCCACCTTGCAAAAGAATTTACAAACATACAATGAAGTATGCACTCGATAAAGAAATTTACAAAAGACTGTTAAGTCTACCTTGTGAAAGGATTTGACTAATCCACCTATTAGGATGAAATAGTAGCTGATCTCTGATTTGCAACTTGGTTTGTTGAATGAGATTCCTTTGAATGTAATGATCACCTTGTTGTGATAGATAAATCTTTGTTTCTCCTTATACTACTATAGCCTTTTACTTCACACTTCTGCTCTTCAAATTTGCATTATACTCATGTCATTAAACTTATTTTGGAGGTGATAAAATGCATTACATATATACCAATCCAAATTATAATTCAACAAAATCAGCTACAATACAAGTTTACACAAAATACACAAAGTCAGCCCAACTACAGGAACTCAGGTTCTGAAGACTAGCTTGGTGAGGTTCTGATACTTAGTATCCACTATCAATGCTCGATATTGTCATGAACTTCGTAGATGTAGAAGCTTAGTCCATACTAATCACTTCCAAGTAATTTGAACTCGGTCTATATTGGTGACAATGAATACTGTGAAACTCGACATATAAACTGAGTCACTTGATTCACACTGCATAGCTCAATCAATGTTATTATTGTGAGCTCACATAAATTGAATCACTTGGTTGACATTGAGTGGCTCAATCAACATTGGATTCTCATTACTGAAATTGCAATCTTGGTAACCACTACATAACTTGATTTGCACTGAGATACTCGGTAAACACTAAGAAGCTCAATTTATATTGATAATCATCAACTTAGTGTTACGATTAAATGACATACATAAATAAAAATTACATGCAAATATAACCAATAAAAGAAAATAATAGATCACACAGATTAAACTCTTCTATTGTCTTTGCTTTTGTAATATTAAATGCCACCAATGGTGCTAGGCATAATCGAATGCTTCCAAGTGCCTTTCTGTCTAAAAGATCCCATTCTTCATTTGACATAGATCCCTGATTCTTGGTTTTTCCTTCCAACGACTTCCATAAATCCTTCTGATAAAGATAGTCTTCCATTTGCATCTTCCATAACTAAAAGCTCAACCCATTAAACCTGTCAACCCTCAATTTACTCTTGTTTGCCATCGCTCCCACTTAACCATGAGAGTTTCCTGTAAAGGATAATTGAAAAAACAACCTTGCTCTGATACCACTTGTTAGGATTAGACCACAGACAGAAATAAAAATTACATGCAAATATAACTAATATCAGAAAATAATAGATCACATAGAAAAGAACACAAGACACCAAGATTTAACGTGGTTCACCCAATCCTTGGGCTATGTCCACCAAACAACAAGTCTGATATTATTATGATCCAGTGATTACAACCTAATTACAATCTGTAATACCTTATAGCTGAATATCACCACAAGAACCAATTTTGCATCACTATAATAAAATAATCCCTAACCCTAAGCCCTTTTATACAGGTATTTGTATGCCACTTTAGGATTACAATATGTCGGCCATATGTATAGTATTTCCCTGATCAGTCACCACAAACTAACACTCAACATAAATTGATCAACTTAAACTGAATACTATTCCTTTAACTTGGTAGCAATTGTAGAATTCGGTAGAGTCTAAAATACTTGGTTAACATTGTACAATAAGCTTGGTAGATACTATCTATCTGAATAAGTGTGTGTCACTAATAACAAACTTGACTGCAATGTCAACACTTGGCACATTGGACTATCATCAAAGAATCCTTCATCTTAGTCATATTATTAGTCTCATTTTTCAAACTTTTAGCTCCAAATTCTAAGGTCACTCCTTCATAATTTCTAACTGTGACTCTAGCCCCCAATGGACCCAGGTTCTCCTTTACTACTCCATCAAAATTTACCTTAACCCATTCTTTGGATTTATCCAACTCACTTTATCTTCTCTATCCTTGTTTTGATATCTCTATTTTAAAAAATTTGCATTCATAATCTTTATACCCAACCACTATTTTTTTATCAAATGGTTAGCTTTTGTGAAAGTGACCTTGGACAATCCTCCTCTAAGGGTATCAATTTCCATTACTTCTTTTATGGATGATCAATTCTCCATAACAACCTCTACAATGGTTCTTCTATCTCCTAAAAAATACACCTATTCCTCTCCTTCCAACTCTCCCATATCGTTGTCAATGGGGTCACCAACCATACACTAGATAAAGTCTATATCATGTTAGGACTAGGCCAACTAACAAAGAATTATTTCAAACTAGGCATCCATGGACCTTGTTATCCTAACTTTTTTCTCACCATATCCTCACATTCCACGGTCACTAAGAAGTTGATCCACTATCTCATCATGTTTTCTACACATGACACATCTTGCTAGTGCAATCATCTAAAATTGGTCATCTAGACTATTAGCCCCCTTCTCATCATTTTGGCTAAATGAATTTCTCATTTCCCTAGGTCAAATTGCTAAAAATCAATTTATTTGCTTTTAACCTATAGTTTGACTATAATATCTTAAGTCCATATTTGATTAAAAAAACATGTCCCTCTTTTAATTAAGTAAAAGACCTCATTCTCCTAACCCACTCAATGAGCACACATAAAGTCTTGTTCCTATTTTCAAATTAAAATAAAAGGTTTTTGTCTCACTTGAAAAGTCAACTCCTTTTCATTGGTTGACTTGATCTTGCACATGAATCATGCCAAAAGTCAACCCAAACCCTTGATCATCCATTTCTTGATCTTGATCTCAGTCGTTTATATACCTCAAAAAGAGAGAGCTCTCTCCCTCTCTAAGGATCCCATTTCTGAGCTAATGGTATGTTGCAGTTTTACTTACAGATTCTTGGAGTTGTTGTAGAGAACTTCTATTCTTCTTATCTCATTCTTTCATCCTTCATTTTATCTTAGATTCATTTAAAATAGTTCAATTTCCTCTGTTATAGCTTAGATCACCTAGCTTAATTAACAATGGTTGTAACACTCACATTTGGCTTAGTCTAGTTGCACTCTTACATTTCATGCTAGTATAGATCATTCCTGCATTATATGTTTGAGAGCTCTTTTGGAAATTTTCACTCTTGCTCTTATTTAAGGAATCTTCCATTGCATGGTTTACTAGCAAGGATTATGTCTCTAAGGCTTAGCTAAGGGCTTCTCATATGAACAAGCACACACCTTTGCACTCCATAGAGAGGGAGCTCTAAGCCGCCATTCAAGTGTTCCAATCTATGGGATACTTTGGATAGAAGAGTTTAGAGAAGTGCACAAACTAAGTGTACATTTTTGGCACCCACTATGTTGATAGGCTCAACAATTTGTTCCCCTTTAGGAGTAGAGAGCTAATAAGCCTATATCTAAATGTTGTTGTGACAATGTAAGGACCCAACTAGTTAGGCTCAAATTTCCCCCTTTGTTCCCTATTTTGTTGATTCTTAGGGTTTTCTTGAAGAACAAGTTCACACAATTGGAACTCTCAAGTGTTGACCTTTTTTGTAGCTAGTAGACATTTGTTTCTAATAAGCCCTCATGTAGTCAAAAGTAGCCTTGTGGCACTCATCGAGGGTCTCTAGCTCATGCATCCTCATAGCTCGATGATCTTCATCAATTATCAACCCATGTAGGGAGAGTTGTAAGGAGGGAATCGAAACCTCTAAAAGTAAGACAACCTCAGAACCATAGATTAATAAAAAGGTGTAGCCCCAATAGGAGTACATGTAGTGGTCCTATAAGCCCAGAGTGTCAGATTAATCTGTAGGTGCCAATATCTACCTGATTTGTGGACCGTTCTATGTAGGATTTTCAACAATGTCTTGTTAGAGGCCTTAACTTGGTCATTCCCTTGAGGATGGTATATAAAGGACTAGTGTTGTTTTATCTTGAATTTCTTATAGAGTTGCTTAAAGTAATTATTTTTGAATTGTCCTCCATTATTAGTAACAATGGAGGATGGGATACCATAGCGATGAATAATGTTCTTGAGGATAAACAAGGATAGATTCTTTCATATAACAGCAGATAAAGGTACAACTTCAACCCATTTTGTGAAGTATTTAGTCATTATAATGATGAATTTGTGTCCATTGGATGAGCTTGGATGAATATTTCCCACCAAATTAAAGGCCCACTAATAAAAAGGTCAATATGTGATAGAAGGGATGAGCTTACACCCGAGAGCATGAATCAGGTTACCATGTAGCTAACACTTTTTGCAAGATTTAACATATCTGATAGCATCACCATGCATAGTTGGCCAATAGTAACTTGTCCTAAGTAGTTTTTGAGAAGTGCATGACCATTAGTGTGTGCCCAATAATTATTATCGTGGACTTTGGCCAATAATTTTTTGAACTCTTCTAGTTCTAGACACCTAAGAAGCATTCTATCTAGACCCTTCCTATATAAATCACTAGAGTTAAGGGTATAGTGAGAGGCATTTTGGAGAAGTTGATGTTTTTGGTTATGCATGCAATTTAAAAAATATATATGATCATGCAGGTAGGAGAAAATGGTGGAGTAGTTAGAGGAGTCATGACCAACAATAGTGTAGATCACATGATTATCAAGGGAGTCATATGCGGGATGATGTAATTCTTCCACCAGGAACTCAAAGTGCAATTCATGTTCTTGCAATTGTAGGATAGATGCTAGAGTAGCCATAGCATCTATAGCCTTATTTTGTGCCCTAGGAATTTGTGGGAATGTCACAAATGTGAAATAGTTTTGTAAGGCATCGATCAATTTCTTGTAAGGTAAAAGCTTGTCATCTTTAGTTTGATAATCATTATTATCTAAGTGATTAATAACAAGTTGGGAGTCTCCATAGATGTGGAGTTCTGTAATCCTCCATTTTAGAGCCATTTTTATCCCATTAGTTAAAGCCTCATACTCTACTATATTGTTGGTGCATGGAAACAAGAGTTTGTAGGACTTTGGGATAGTGTAGCCACAAGGCATGATAAACAAGATTTTTGCACCAGCTCCATTCAAGGTGTGAGAGTTGTCGAAGAAAATCTTCCATATTCTTTCAGTGACATACGCAACGGAAGCATTAGGAAATTCAATTTGTATAAGGGAGATATCTTGTAATAAAAAATCAGCAAGTCGATCAACTATGGCTTGTCTCGTAATGGCTTTATGTTTGACATATTGACTATCAAATTTGGAGAGAATTGCCATCGATTTAGCAAGATGGCTAGTAAGCATAGCTTTAATTAGTAGATATTTGAGGGGATCAATCTTTGCAATAAGATGAACTATGTGAGCCAGCATGTAGTGCCTAAGTTTTTAGGAGTAAAATACCGCTACAAGGGAAGCCTTTTCAATGTTTCTATAATTCGTTTCATAAGCCACCAAAGAGTGACTAATGCAATAAATAGCATGTTCCTTTCCATTCTCATCACTTTTTTCTAGTAATGCTCCTAGAGAAGAATATGTAGCTGAGATGTATAAGACCAAAGGTTTTCCTGGTATAGGTGGCATCAATATTAGAGGTTTAGCCAAATATCCTTTGATTTGATCTAAGCTTTGCTGACATTCCTTATTCTAGATTCAAGTAGAGCCTTTGTGCAAGTTTTTATTGAAGGATTGAACTCTATTAGCCAACTGAGATATAAACCTATTAATGGATTGAAGGCGTCCTTGAAGACTTCTTAATTGATTGATATTCTTAGGAGGAGACATTTCCATAATGGCTTGCACATTTTCTGGATCAAATTCTATGCCTTTTCCAAATATGATATAGCCTAGCAACTTTCTTGATGTGACACCAAAGGAACACTTTTTGGGGTTTAACCTAAGCTAAAATTGTTCCATGCAGTCTAATATCAAGCTCAAGTCATCAAGGTGTGTATCTCTTTTCTTAGATTAAGTTAAGCTGTCATAAATATAGTCTTCCATATTTTTATACATCATTTCATGGAATTTTTTAGTCATGGCTCTTTGGTAAGTGGCTTCTACATTCTTTAATCCAAAGGGCATGACATTCCAACAGAAAGTACCCCATGCACATGTAAAGGCTATTTTATCTAGATCCCTAGGGGAAATTTTTATTTGATTATATCCAGAGAAATCATCCATTAAAGAGTACATTTCATAACCTGTGGTCATGTCCACTATCATGTCTATGTTAGGAAGTGGAAAATTATCCTTTGGGCATGCTTTGTTCAAGTCTCTAAAATATGTGCACACACAGATAGACTTATCATGTTTGGATATAGGTACAATGTTGGAGATCCACTTTGCATAGTTAATAGCTCGAATGAATTTTACACTTAAGAGCTTTTCTATTTTTGCTTTAACCAAGCGAGGAACATGTGGATGCATTTTTCTCAACTTCTACTTGATAGGTTTGACACTAGGAGAAATAGATAAGTGATGCATGATTAGATCTATGTCAAGGCCATGCATAGTTGAATAGGTCCATGCAAAGTTGATTTTCTTTTCTTGGAAGAACTTAGTGAAGTTCTCCATTTCCTCAGCTGATAGTGATTGAGCAACATGAATGATCTTGGGAGTGTCTTATGTACCAAGATTAATAGGTTGTGTAGGTTCAATGAGAACCAAAGATATTTCCTAAAAATATCTTGGAAGACTACCAAGTACCTCATTCTCTGGTGCCTAAAAGAGGTTTCACCCTTGGATATGCCTTTTTAAAAAAAAAAACTTTTTTGAGTTTAAGACACCGCCATAAAGTGGTTTTCACCATCTAAATGCTTTTTTGTTTGTTTTTGTTTTGATTTTTTGACTAAGGTACTTGATATCTATTTCTATTATGTTGACCATGGGTTCGCTGGTGGAAGATATCATGGGATCAATGGCATTACAGTAGCATGCAATCTCATAGTCATTCTGAAAAGATGATAGTTTCAGTCTTTGGTGTTGAGTAGACCAGTCTATGCAATCAAGGTAGAGTAATGAGAGGGAAGTGGAGGTTTCAAGGTTATTGATATAGAAGGATTCATCTCTAGTGAAATGAGAGGTCAAGCCCATAGGGAAAGTTCCAAAGGAATCCAAATCAAGAATAGACCCAAAGGGACCAGTGTGATCTACTAGAGAAGATTGCAGACCAAACTCAACATACCCTAGACTAGACTCATTGACTATGTTTGGTTGGGTAGCATAGGAATAGATGACATCCACTCCTAACTCATAGGATGCATTTAAAAGAGATTCTCATTCATATTCACCAGAATATGTCCTCTAGTTCTGGGCTATCAAGAGAGCAATGTTTTCTCTTATCCTTCCTTTGTTAGGATCTTCATGGTTAGATTCATCAAGTTTGTGTTGTCTAGAGGTTGAAGCCTCAACATCATTATGGGTGACCATTAAGTCTTCTCCCCAAAAGAAATAAGTAGGAGGCATGAAACCCTCTTCTTGGAGAATAATAGTAGCAAAGGGTGGATCATTATCTAGTGTGTCACTATTCATAGGAGCTCTTCTATCGAATCTTGGTAAGTCTAGCTCTAACCTAAAGCCTAGTCCAATAGTCTTTCTATTTTTTTGGTCCTTAATATGACTTAAGGTTCTACAAGAGCTTTCTTAACACCAATTAGAGACCCCTGGCCATGATAACCCATGTTTTTCAAAAATCTATAGTCATTTCCATAAAGCTTGGGAGAAATGGGAGTAGTGATTGTAACTTCCTCCACATCCTTGTCTTTCCTATAAATCAATCTCTTATAGCTTGATCTTCTTTTTCTACTTCTAAGGGAATAGAGGACTAAACAAAGGTCCCAAAAATGGTCATATCAAAATTTGAGGGCTTCAATTTTTCAAAAGGTTTCCCATAAGATTGAGGAGAAACTAGCAAAGGAGTGAGAGATTCCAGAGTGTATTGTCTTATACTAGGGCTCATCATTCTCAATTTCTATTTGCACTCCATGAGGGATGGTTTAAGCTCATGGGAAGAGTGATTATGGGGGACTAATGTTTCAACAATATACAATGTGTTGATAGACATTGAATTTTCCCTTGGAACAACTATCTCGTTACTATTAAAAGGAAATTCAATAACTTGATAGTACGTTGATGGCACCACTTGCATCTCATGGATCCAGGGCCTTCCTAGCAATAGATTATATGCTAGCGGGATGTTTAGGACTTGAAAGATCACATCTTTTTCAATAGGACCCATACAGATCGGCAACAAAATGAGACCTTTAGAAGGTTATTCAACCTCATTATAGGCTTTGATGGTGATTTTCCACCTAGGAATGATAGAAAATTCAAGCATTCCTAGTTGTTGGATAATATTGAAGGAGATGATATTTAACCCAACACCATTGTATCAAGACTTGGTGAACATGAGTACAGAAGATTTGGACCTCAATGTGTAAAGCTAGGTTGTGGAATGACTAAGTGATCTGTCATCTTCTTCAAAGAATGTGAGATAGTGTGTTGAGGATATATGATTCACCATAACTTGAAATCACTCAACCTCAATATTTGTGAGGACATTAGCTACACGTAAAGCTTTTTTAAGAATTTCCTTATGCAAAAGAGATAGTTCTAGCAACTCAAAGATGGATATTTTCTCAGAGGTTCATTACAGATGGTTGACGAGATCATAGCTAGATATAACTTAGGTAGCCACTTGTTTGGATGAGGAAGCATTCTTGGGATCATTTGCAACTTTGAGGACAACCTTGGCTTTCCCCCTTGTGATAATATTTAGTGTCTCACCATATGAAGAGGAAGGTTCTATTAGCCTAAGAACTACTTTAAGCCTAGTGTCCCTATGATTTTTTTGAGCATTGCATGTTTTGAGGACTACCTTAGGTCTTTCATCATCTGTGTCATAGTTGGGTTCTTGGTCAAATTTAGGACCCATCAAGCAAATATGTTCAACAGGTTCTAGCATGTTTATGACATTGTATGTGTTAGTGTAGGTGTAGTTGAGCTTTGCATCATAATTTTTCTTGTTAGCACAGACTGATTCCCCTTTTGCATATTCAGGTAGAGGTTACTTGAAGGATTTATGATCATTTTTTTTTACTAAACCATCTATTATGACTTTGCCTCCATCAACGAGGTCTTGGGTAACATCTTTGAATTTGAAGCAATTTTTTATGTTATGGCCCTTGCTCCTAGGGTAGTTATAAAAATGATCATCCCTCCACCAATCAAGTTTGATGGGTGGGTCATAAGGTTAGGAGTTCTCTGGAAATGTGACAAGCTTATTTGTGATCAAAGTCTTTAGGAACACCTCATAAGATTATACCATCGGTGTATAAACATGCTTTGGTTTAGATGATTTCTTGTTCTTATCAAAGGTTTGAGACTTTGTAGTCTCTTATTCTTTTGTAGCATAAATGATATTAGAAAGGTTGAAGGTTGATTCCTTGGTCTTAGGAGCATTGACTACTCCATCGTTGACAACATATTTGTTCTTAATCCAGGGTTTGTTTTTGGCTTTGTTATTCCTTTTGCCATTTTTTTCTTTATTCAACACAATGTCACCTTTCCTAATAGCAACATCCTCAATATAGTATGCACTTTCAACCATATCATTAAAAGATGTGAATAGTTTTTTCCTAAGATCATAGTAGAGTTCAGGTACAAGTGTATTGACAAAAATGTCAATCTTCTCGATTCTTTGCACATCAAAGTCATGAGGGAATTTCCATCCCTTAGCTATCATGTATTGAAAATATTGGTCACCATTTTGTTCCAAGGCTTTTAGCATTAGTCTTTTGGCAACCTCATCTTGTTGAAATCTCATAAGGTCTTCACTAGTGATTTCATCATTGTTCTCACTTTTGTGATCTGACTGTGAGTTTCTAGGTGGTGATGAAAATCCTCTAATGTTTATTGTAGGAGTTTTAGAAGGTGTGTTGTTTCCATCATTTCCACCAATAGGGATGTTTATCAAAGGGATTCTATAGTAACCATGTCTATTTTCAGCATTATGTGCATGGGCATGATCATCAGTCTTAGCTTGATGATAAGATCTTTCCCTAGGGGCCCTACGCATGGCCTCTTGCAATTTTTACTTTTCTTGTCACACTTGTTTTTTTAGGTGGTTTTTCCTCTCTCTAGGATGCATGGTGTGTGACACATTGTCTTCATCCCTAGGTGTATCAAAGGGTGTATCGAAAGGGTTCTCAAAGCTATAGAGTAGGTTATACCAAGTTTTAGTTTCGTGTGGCTTATCAAAGATAAGTTCCTCCACACAAGGTTGTCCACAAGGATGCCTAGTTAGAGTTTCCAATTATTCAAAGGTGAAAAAGGATGACTCCCTTTACCGACTTGGAACCTAGTCATAACAAGCATGCAAGGGTATGTCTTTATCTAATAAGATGAGGTAAAGCATTTCAAATTTGAAGTTCATAAGGTCAACAATGATCACTTGTCAAAGATAAAAATAAGTGAGGTGGCTTGTCAAGAGTGCTCAAGAATTTACAACATTAATGACTCGAGCCAAGAGAGTGAACAAGAAGCTTGATAGCAAGTAGCTAGCATAGAGAGGTAATTGGATTTTGACAAGTGACCATTAGCAACATTTTTATCTTACATCTAACAAACTAGACCCATCTTTTCAACTTAGAACAATATCTAACATGGATATGTTTTACCAGACTTGGGTAGGATGAAGTGACGATGCCCCCTATTCAACTATAATGCAATTTTGAATCTATTTTGCAAGCATCAGAAGTTGGGGCAATATTTCTTAGAGAAGCGAGCAATATTTGGTCAACACAATGTATCGTATGATAGACTTTACAATAGTTGGGTAATAATTTTCTTTCATGCGATAGAATTCCTTAAACAAGGTGACAAACTTTGCAACTAGCAGGTGATGGAGTTTACAATAGGCAAATGATACTTTCTTAGGTATGATATGTCACACGATATTTCTCAAAAGGTCATGCGATAAAGGGCCAGTGAACTATGAAAAATGCAATTTAAGACGTAAAAAGTCTATGTTTTGAGTTAATTTCATGAATGTTTCAAACCAAAGTGTAGTGTAGATAGTATAGGACCTCAATTTGCAGCAAAACACAACATGATTTGAAAATAATAAGGGGATTTAACATGTCTCAATCAGTTGGACAATGGACAAAGCAACCTTGCCAACACACAACTGGGATATCAAAAGAAAATTTCTATGAATGCTAACAAGATGTTTGATTTTCAAGAATGTATACACATATTTTTTCACATTCAAAGACACATGCCAAGCAATACTACCTAAGGTCAAAATTCATTGCTCAACAACTTGGCCCATGCTTGATGCCCCTTTGCCTTACACCAAGTGGTTTCCCATAAGATATATTGGCTTTGTCATGGAGATGACATTAGCATAACCAGGGGGACAAATGGTGAGTGTAAAATCTTGGGGTGCTTTGGGTAATCCACTAGGATCAGTCCTTACACCAAGATGTTGAGCGAAAAAATGAGGTAGCTTCTAACCTAGGGTGTTTAGATAGGACTTCCATTCATAGTACTCCCCTTGCTCCCAACCACAAGAGTACCTTAAGCATGCTTTCCTAGCATTTTCCTCACAGTCCCAATCCCACAAGTACTAACACTAAGTGAAGACAAGCACTATGTCTACCAAGGTTTTTGTGTCCTTGATAGCCTTGAGTTTATAGTGGGTTAGAATAGTCAGGTTTTTTGGTCCCTAAGCATTTGACAATCTAGCACATTGATGATATGAATGCCAGACAAAAGATGTAAGCTCATCAAATAAATGTGAGTAGTATGTCATATCCCCATTGTACGACTGAGGGATGAATCATGTGTATCTATAAATAAATGGGTGGTTATGCTCTCATGACTGCACCTATGGTTGTATAATCGTAATATGCTCCCAAGCCCATATATGTGGTAGAATTGGACCACATGCCCAAATTTGGCCATCTTGATACACGATCTCATGTAACTCGTGATACATTTCTACTAAGATGGAAAGTCCAAATTCCATCCATCTCAATCAATCTATAAAATTAGCAACTAATTGACCCCATCTATAATGCCTCGCTAGGGAACCCAAAAGAAATTAACCTAATTATGTCACTAAGTTTGCTAAACATTTTTTTTTGAAAGATTAAAATAACAAGAGATAACATAGTAGAAGAAATAACGTACATACATAAGTAATACATTGATAGTTACATCTCTTAAGGGTTCCATGACATTGAATTACATATATAAGTTTAATTATGATTAAGTTTGATAAATAAACAAAGTCCACATCATAGAATAGCCATAAGTACGAATCAAATGAAATAATATATAAGTACATAAGATGCCACATGGTATAATCCAACACACATAATCATCCTCTATACAAGTCACAAGGTATGGAATACTAAAGGAATATACATCAAGATAAGGTACAATATCTCATAAGATCTCCAATAATCAAAGTACAATAAATCAAAATATGACCATAGAACATAATCACAAGATCATAAGATTAGAACAATTGCACAAGTACATCCAACAACAATGTCCATCTATCAGATCTTGATGGCATAAGAAACACTACCACCCGACCTCATGGAACCTAAGTGGACCACTCCCATTATGCTAAGGAGATAATCTCAAGTCCCAAATGGATAACAAACCAAAAGTTGTAACAAGAATCTAGGTCAAGGAATCCTAACAACAAACTATCTCAATTGTACCAAATACACAAGTAACATCTAATCCTATAGGCAAAAAAGACACATAGGAAACCTAATATGCATGTGGGAAAGTGTCATCACATGAGTCAACTCTAAGGTTACCCTCGCAACCTCTCTGGACTCTGCCCCCCTAGTGAATCTATGTGGCATCAATATGTTTTCTTATAGAGAAGGCATAATAACGAGGCAAGGTCGCAACCAAGCATCCTCTCTACTCCTATCCTAGTCTATACTAGAACTTGAGACATGGAAAAGGAAAAAAATTGACTCTTTTAAACTCATTTTAACCCATTTGATGAAATGTTATCACTTATTAATACAACTTAAAATGGGTTACCTAGGTAGCCTCTTTAGGGCTTCGACCTCCATTACAAGTCACTTCCCAAAATACACATAGATAACCTACTTAAGCTTATAAAAAATATATCTTGTAAAATCACAATAATCACCTCAGTCCTATTCAAGCAACTAGAAAACATCAATGGATAAATCACAATATTCACCTCAGTCCTATACAAGCAACCAGAATGCACCAATAGATAACTTATCAAAAACCTCATAGGTTACACCATGAAAATCACAATACATGAGCTTACAAAAAAGAACTCAATCTAATCACACAAACATGTGGATATAGCACATTGGTTAGGAATAAAATAATTGGGACTAAACAACATCACATAACAGGATCCCAAAAGTAGCCATTTCCCAAGCCTCTAGTAAACATGCCTATCTAGTCAAACTACTAGGTTTTCCCCAAACCCAACACACAATAAAACATGGCATCTCGACATGCATTTAAAACAAGTTTAGTTATTTAGTCTTTTCTATATAAATATAATTACATAAAAAATGATTTGCGTCAAATTCAAGTTTACATTTCATAATTGTTTCATAGTTGGATAAAGGTTATCAATCATGCAATATTACCATGTTGTTAATTTAAATAATCTTAAATCATGAATGATTTAATTAATAACATAAATGTATATTTTGGTTTGGGGGATTAAACCAAGAGGATGCTTGAAGGTCTTATTTGTTTTCAAATCGGAGGATAGGAAATTCTCCTTTGTGGGCTAAAGCATGGATTAAAGGGCTTACTCCAAAAATCAATGTCTTTTTTTGGACTTTTCTTCAAAACAAAATTTTAACTCTTGATAATTTGCAAAAGAGAGGAATCTACTTGGTGAACAAATGTTGTCTCTATAAGATGGACTTTGAAGATAGGAACCAACCTTTTTTTAAATTGTTGTTTTAGCTAGAATGTTTGGATCTATCTTCTCAAATGCTAGAATTCAAATTGGGTTCAACACAATGATATTGATCAATGTTTTTAGGGTTGGACATGTCCTACTAAGGATGATGATATTGGTTTTCTTTCGAAGATTTCTCTACCTCATCTCTGGTGGGGTATCTAGAGGGAGAGGAATAATAGAATTTTCAAAAATAAGGAGACTACTAATTAGGTTTTAGGTCAAAATATTATTTGATCTATAAAGGAGAATTTCAAATCTCAAAGAAAATGTCTAATGAGATTCAAATAAGTAATCCTATGAATGCTAAAGGTACTATAACAAAATAGAAGGATTAGAGAGAATTTAAAGTGGAGATCTTCATCTATGGGCTGGATTAAAGGTAATTTTGATGGCTCTACTAAAGGGAACCTAGGAAAAGCTAGATGTGGAGGTGTTTTGAGAGACCATCATAGTAGGGTTGTGGATTCTATTACAATCCCTATAGGTAAGTCTAATAGTCATAAAGTAGAGGCAATGGCTACTTTATTCACTATAAGGATGGTAGTGGAATCAAGTTTTTGGAATCTTTGGTTGGAAGGATACTCTCTTAATATAATTAACATTTTGAATAACAATAGTCTGATTACCTAGAGTATTGAGGGAAGTATAATGGAAATAAAAAACATTATGAATAAATTTGATAATGTTTATATTTCTCACATTTCTCAAAAGGGCAACAAAGTTGTCAGCAGGATTGTAAATCAAGCAGTCTATAGGGAAACAAAGTTGAGTTGGCAAGATGACCTAGCAAGGAAGTGGAGCTGACAACAACTATTAATTATGATATGACACATGCTAATGAAGGAAATATCATGCAAGATCGAGGAATTTACTAAGGGAAGTGATGAGTTTCTGGCAGGTTTTCTGAATATCCCTAGGTGGCACTTCTATATAATTATGGATTGTACTTGGCATGCATGCAAGGTTAAAGGTTTCTTAGAAATCATTAACACCTTACTCTCCTTTTTGGCGACCATTTTTTAGTCTAGTTATAGGTGCAGAGCTAAATATGAGATGGGAGGGGAACCAAGAAAGCAAGAGCTGAATAATTGCAAAGAGTGGAAAGCAAATTCAGATGTTTGAGATATACTAAAAAAAGGGAAAGTCATGGCTTATATCAAGAAACTTCAAGGGTATAAGCCACACATTACTGAGTCCTTCAAAAATTGGGTTGAAGATAGGGTCATGCTACATGGGGTCACTGTGAAGTTGTCAGAGGAGTTCATTGTTGAGATTATGGGTCTTCCAATGGAAGGTCTTAAGTTTAGCAAGGAAACTGGTATCTCGAATGCAGCCTTTAAAAAATTCCCTAAAACTAATGAAGAGGAGAAAAAGATGGAGAAGAATGAAAATTTTATGATCTAAGCCAGATTAAGGTAATCTGGAGGGATGTTTTATTGGGCATCTATGAGTATTTTATCCTTGATGGTAGTGTTAGAAATGCTTTAGAATAATTGAGAGGGGGGGGGTGTGAATCAATTATTCAAGGTCCAAATGTCCTATTCAAAATTTTCCCTAAGTATAGTGAGCCCATTCAACCATTCATTCATCCAAGCTTTAACTTTTCTAACCAGCAAGTTACTGCAAATCAACATGCAAGCATAACACACATAAGAAATCAACACATAATATAGTGATTTATGTAGAAACCCAATTTGGGAAAAACCACTAGTAACATGCTACTCAATTCCCAATATTCTGAAGTGATGCATTGTGAAAGGCCCACCCTGTTAAAGGCTTACAACACACTATTAAATGTGACCTTGTTAGAGGAATTATCCACCCTGTTAGAAGTGGGCCTGGTTAGAGGACTTTAGAACATTCACTTGGAATGTCACCCTATTAAAGGATTTACAAATGGCTATTAAAACAACCTAAGTCCATAGGATTTTTAGATCTAATACAATTGATAGAGAGTATTAGAAAATCTTGACTTGACTACAACATACAACTTATCTTGCAGATCTCAGATCACTTTCTCAGCTCATACTCTTGCTTGGCCTTCAGTCTCTGCAACTCTTGACAGCTTGCCCTCCTTTCAAGCTTAGTCTCCTTGAGTCTCTATGCTCAATGTACCAGTGCAATCATCTCTTCATGATCACTTATAGAAGCAGAGCCTTTGTGCTCTTCCTTCTCCTAGACGTCTTCTCCTTGACACCCTTCTAACCAGTTCGCAGATTTGGCTTTTAGGTAGCAACAGTACCAACAACTCTTTCCTTCTTGGTCTATGACTCCTTAAATAGAAGTCTTGGAGTTCCTTTTCCCACTCAATTCTTCCATTATTTAATTTCATTTCGTATGGATTAGGTAGGATTCATTGCATCTAACCCATATTTTGTTTCCTCTAGAAACTTCTTGAATAATCCTTTAGAATTCACCAAAAAATGGTTTACATAGATTTCTGTGCCACTAGCTCATTATCCTTATCTTCCAACTTGTTCACAAAATTTAAGGTAGCCACTCTGTTAGCTCAGATTTGGCCAATCTTTGTCATTTAAAATAATGTAGCAGCTTGGCACTATTGAAATACTAGTGCTCGACACATACTATGTTATTCGACATGAACTGTGTTTTTCCTGATGCTCAACACCTAAAGATCACTCGACATCAACTAAGAATTTTTTAATGCTCGACACCTAAAGATCACTCAACACACACTAGAATTTTTCTGTTACTCAACTCCTACTAAGAATTTTCTCGGCTTCAACTAACTTGCTCGACACCCACTAATGATCTTAGTTTAAGCTTTGCATTCAACCTTGTTTAACCTATTCCTCCAATGTTTCTAAGTGTAACCAACCTCTATATCTTTGAGTATGCTATCAATACATCATTTAGTCATTATCTTAACTGATCCTTGCACTTCATTACAACATCATAACTCAACCTTTCCCTTAGGTGCTCTTGTTACATCTTGTTGATCAAATCCTCTTCATCAATCAACTAAGTGATAGTACTTGGGTCTTATAAGAAAATATCATTCCTGCAAATAGTAGGTTTGACATCAATGACAAAATAATGATTGAAAACATTCTTTTAACAACAATATTCTCTTTTTGTAGCAATCTCCCTCTTTGATCTTCAACAATGAGCTTTTCAATCAGATTTCCAACAGGTAGAGCTCAGAGAGTCTACAAGTTTCATTTTGTGTTCCTAAATCATTTTAGGTATAAAGATATAATTTCTTTTCCATTCTACCTAAATTACTCTCTAATACAAAGCCTCCAAGCACATAGGAAGAAGGATTCTTGTCTTGTGCTCCATGAGGGCTTAATCCTTCTTATTGATAAGTATTGTAAAAGTAAGGCGGTTAATCCCTCTTTGATTTTGGAGGAAAAAAGGAAAATGTCTAGTAATGAACCTCACTCAAAGAAAAAGGTTAAAAGTGAGGAAGGCACTAGTGATAGCAAGAGAATAAAAAAGGGTCAAAAGCGAGAGATTAAAAAGAAGAATGTTGAGGAAGTGACTAATTCTAAGAATTCTACTGAGGATGACAATAAAACTGAAATGAGAGACCTTAGCTCAAACCTGGAAGTTATTCTAGGAGCAAGAGCATGTCAACTGGTAAGGACCATGTGGAGGAAAGTAAAGACATAAAAACTAAATCAAATGCAGGGTCTGAAGCTTTAAAGGATGATGAGGGGAAATATAGTGTTCATTTTTCTCTTCCTAATACCAAATCCAGTGAGGAGAAAATGGGCATTGACACGGAAAAGAACAACGAGGGCAATGTACTTGTTATGAAAGAGCACAACCTAAGTAAGGAGAAGAAAGAGGAGTTTAAGGAGAAGCAGGATGCTAACACTGACATCCAGGTCAATAACACTACCATTGACATTGCAATTAGGACTAGAGAAGGTAGCAAGGATGAGCCTCACCATGCAAAGCTCTCTTTTATTTATATTGCCAAGCTAAAAGTGGAGGCATCCCTACAAGTGGACTCATGGCTATACAATGAAATCATGGTGCTCAAGAAAAAAGTTGGAGTCATTCAGAAAGAGTTGGACCATGCAAGCATTATGAGAGCCCACCTGGAGAAATACGTTGGTAACATCCCTAACAAACTAAAGGATTATGAGCTAGAACTCCATCAACTAATTAAGGATAGTAGACAGAGAATGGAACAAGTTACTTCCAGTTTGTGCGCCTCGACGACTAGTCTAGGCAAGAAAAGCAATGAGGAGATCATGTTTCTAGACATTGTTATGGTGAGGAGTTCAGGAGGGCCTAGCAAGAGAACGAGGTAGAGTATGAGGAAAAAGATCATTGATGCTCCTGAGCTACCCATTCCCATTTCTGCCATGGTTGATATTATCCAAAGTACTATAGAAGCAAGCAAGGAGGTGGAGAAGAGAATCAAGGAATTATCATAGGTGTTGGTCGTGGTTGTTGGTCCGAGTGGTTTTGCTGGTTCTATTTTTTATTTTCAACATTTCTATTTAAAATTGTAGGTTCCAAGTCCTTGTAAAACTTGGGTGTGTTTGGTTTAAACTTGCAGTTTTAGGTCCTTGTAAAACCTAGTTTTTTGTATTTTTTTCTTTACTCTAGGTTTCAAGTCCTTGTAAAACCTGATATGTTCTTAATGCTAATCTTTTGCTTTTGTTAAAGGGTTTCAAGTCCCTTCAAAACTTGTTTTTACCTTAATCTAAAACATAAATGTATGTTATAAGATTAAATCATAATATCAATTTTATTTCTAAAATATTAATTTGACTTCTATTTAAGTCTAATATTAATATTTACTTTTCCTTTAATTCATAATACAACTCGAGATAACTCAAACTTGAAGTTATAATTATAATTAAGTTATCTACAATTTCTCTCATAATATTAAATATTCATAACTAGAAGATTATATAGTGAACTCCACTATAAATTCTCTTAAAATATAACTAAATTACAATTATTTATTTATTAACTTCTTACTTGCATTAATAAATATAAAATCATTTATATGCAACTAATAATTTAACTAAACTTAAAGATTCTTTAATACCAACATCCACTTTATAACTAAAAGAGTAATATTAATTTAATTTTTGAAATTAATAAATAATAACAAAAAAGTTCAATTTTAAAAAAAATTGGAATTAATAAATAATTCCAAAAAAAAAGTTTTTTTTCTTTAATAATAAATTCAAAAATTGAATTTCTAGAATTAATAAATAATCATTAAAAAAGTTGTTTTTTTAAAATTATAATCAATAAATCTGAAAATTATATTATATTTTTATAAAATAAAAATAAATATACAATTAGTATTTTCACATGCATTTGATCTCTCAAATCATTCAAACATACTATACTTAGTTTTCTATCATTAGTGCATTTGTTTTCACATGCATGCATAAGTTTAGTTACAACATGCTTTCTTCTCAATTAATCCTTTGCTTTTGCAATAAATTTTGCAATAAAATAATTTTAGATATAAGAAGAATATTTATCTTTATTTAGAAAACTCACGAGAATCAACAAATTTAAAGTTTAAACCCTAGTTATTCAATTTATTGTTTTCTTCCAATTTTCTATAATTGAATTAGAAAGGATTTTAAAAGAATAAAGTTATAATAATTTTAAAAAAATTTCTACAGTTTTTCTCAGTAACATTTTCTTGATTAATAAGTCTTCCTTTTAAAAATCTACAACATAATTCTTTATCCAGAGATTAATATAATAAATTAATAAGCATTATGCAAGCACCCAGGAAGACACAAAGTAAATAGATCTTTCAATTAAATTCAACAATGGGTTTTCTACCTCAAAACAACAGCTAAAATCTGAGACAACTTGTGAATACATGCAAATCCAAAACCTCTAAAAGTTTCAACAATTCTTTTGCTCCAATTCCAAATTTTGCTCCCTAAAATTTGTGTGGAGAAATGAGCTCTAATCTCCTAATAAAGAATTTCTCAACTTAGGGTTTTGGTTTTATAAACATGCAAAAGCCTTCTCTTTTATTATTATAATTAATTTAATTCTTTGTGCATACTTTTTGTGTTTTAATTATAATAAAGTTTTATAAAATTATTGTCACTTGCATTTATTAAATAATAAGATGTAATTAGAAAGTATATTTATTAATTTAACTAATAATAATATTTAGAGTTCATTATTAAAATAAAATTTCTAAATTAATTATTATTAAGTTAAAAGAATATAATTACGCCATATTTGAACTTTTAAATAAATCTTTAAATTTATTTCTTCTATTTGATCCAATTTCTCAATTAATTAAATATAATTAAAATTTTATTTTTCTTTATGATTTTTTTGTTAAATTAAATCATTTAATAATATCTTTATTTTATTTAATTATAACTGAAAATCACAACAGACCCACAAACTAAATAAGAAAACCCATCTAAAAGACAACGTACGAAATCAAACTCAAAGGTTTAAAATATTGAATTCACGTCACTTAACGAATTTAGAAGGGTAAATAACTTAGATACTTGTCCTATATTTTAGGATAATTGGCTCAGGTTTAGGTAAGTAATCATCAAGAACTATTTCCCCTCTTTACCATTGAGATACTACAATGAGACATGCTCATCCTATCAATTCAAGGAAGTCAATGTTTGGTACTTACAATCTACATAAGAGTCAAACATGTACATATTCATATAAGTTTAAATTAAACAAGAAATGGCAGGGAGTGGTACATTATGTAGATCCTAACTAGTAGGTGACTATGACTCCCTCCCTTAACCACATAAAAAATGTCAAACATAAAGTAAAACATACATATACACCATACACATGCAAGTATGGGGTAAGTAACCATAAAAATTGTATATAAATCATCCATCTAACTATCATCACGAAACAAGTGAAATCATTATATGAATATACAAAGCATCATCATCGAAATAATAACCATGAACACATTAAATAATTGAGTATCAAGTAGCTCATCAAATAACTAAGTATGAAATAACATTAATCAAATCAGGTAACAAAGTACCACTAAATCATAACACAACCATAAAAGTTGGCCTAAAAGAATTCGACAATATAACATGAAAGTAAACTAGGAATAGGCACTACACCATCCTAGAGAGAAGCCCTTCTGGCCCCTGCCAGTGACCAGAGCTTGGGAAACCAATGAGAAAATGAGACAGGCTAAGGGATGTTGATTTGCGTACTCATCTATCAACCTCTCCCAGCTAAGGTGTTAGTCTAGGATGGTCACATCCTTAAATATTTGTTGGACTACCAACCTCCCCTCTGTCGGGGTCTGATCATAATAAACCTATGACATGCAAAAGTTCATGTCAACACACCTTGTATGGAAATTGGAAACTTCAATTAAACGAGCATCAAAATGAATGAGTCACACTCATTGGATCACTATGGCATGGCATGCAAAGGATGCAATAAACATCCTCTACAGTGATGGTAGCCTCACCAATGAGAAACTAGAAGGTGTTATGCTCACTATGCCACCACTCGGCTAATGCAATCAACAATTTGTGGTTCACCCAAATATGGGGCATGTGCAACAACCACCTAAATCCCATGCTATTTATAGTGGCCTTCTTGTCAGCCTATAAATGACGAAGGACTCACACCCTCACCACCTTGGGGGCTCTGATCAATAGCTCTGGGAAGACAAACTGCATAACCAAGTCAAGAAAACATCAAAACATTAGTAGTAGACATAATGTATTTAGTAACATCATAAACAGATAAGTATAACATAAAATATTGATTACAAATGCAATATTTGCTCCTAAACATTAAAAAATGCTCAATATTTAACCATGTGATACTTTCTTTGATATGTAGGTGATACAATTTGTTGATTAAGTATCATGCAATACTTTTTATAGCATATGCGCGATACTTTTATTTCATGCGATAATTCACACAATGTTGTGCGATATTTGGGTATGCCCAATACGGTACAACTTTGCAAAGCATGTGATACAATTTAGGTAGAAGAAGTATCACACGATACTTCTCAAAGTAGTCTTGCAATACTTTTAAAGTATTGCACAATTGTTTTTCAAAACTCATAAAAATGCATTAAATATGTATTATAATGTATTAAAAGGCTCAAAAAATGTAAAATTTTTGAAGACTCGCCAGGGCCTCATAGTCGGGTGGTCAGTTGTGCAACTGGTTGTGCTTGAAATGATGCTTGTGGGTCAGAATACCTTCTAGAGCCATCAATCTCTCTCCAAATCAATCAAGATCTCTCAAAAATCACAAAAGACAAATGAATTCAAAATGACCCTTGGACCCCTTATATAGTCCTTCAACTTCATTTTGACCCATTTTTCAAACTCCTTAGAATTCTGCAAAAATTGCACCCTTGGCTAATTTTAACATCTTGGACCTGTTTTTAGGATTGAATTCAAAATTTAAGTTCATCTTGCTAGTCAAAAATCACATTTTAAAATTATGCCTTCTTCTATGCATTTAGTTGACCTTTTGAGGTCTAATCTCTAAATCTTCATTGGAGCATCTTCATTTCTCCATGTCTTCATCATTTCTACACTTCTTACCAACTTCCATTCACATCTTTCTCTTATGAGTAATCTTTCTACTTGATTTGACCTAATTTGTAGGCTTTATCCTTCTTGGTCAACTCTAGTCAAAATGTGGCATTCTATCACTCCCCTATGGTCACTCTTTAGTTTTAATCACTTATCTATCATTGTGGACTTTACTATATCTCAATTTTCTCACATTTGCATTCCCTTTACCTCATTTCAATTTTGATCCGGAGGGGGTAGAAATATTCTATCATTGCTTGCTACAACTATCTATTTCTTTGGAGTATATGCTTGACCTTCCCATTTTCTCTCAATCTATATGCTTTGCTTGATGTTAGTACTCCCCTTGAGTCCTGATATCATCTCTCTCCTAGTGTTCAATACTATCGCTATTAGGCTATACATTTAGGACTTGCTACCTATTTCTACATTTTGTTCTTCAAAATTATATCTCTCTATCTATTGCTACCTACTTGGCTTCTATATTTTTTGATGTAATGTGTTCCTATATTGATCACACATTAGTTAAAGAGGGGAAAATGTAATCACCTAAAATTGGTCATCTAGTTTCCCCTTCTCAAAATTTTAGCTAAATTAATTAATCATTTCCCTAGGTCAAATTGCTAAAAATCAATTTATTTGATTTTATCCTATAGTTTGACTATAATATCCTAAGTCCATATTTGATTAAAAGAACATGTCCCCTTTTTAATTAAATAAAAGACCTCATTCTCCTAACCCACTCAATGAGAATACATAAAGTCTTTTTCCTATTTACAAATTAAAAGAAAAGGCTTTTGTCTCACATGAAAAGTCAACTCATTTTCATTAGTTAACTTGATCTTTCACATGGATCATGCCAAAAATCAACCCCCACCCTTGATCTTGATCTCAATGATTCGATAACTTTAAAAGAGATAGTTCTTTCCCTCTCTAATGATCCCATTTTTTAGCTACTATTATGTTGCAGGTTTACTTACAAATTCTTGGAGCTTTTGTGGAGAACTTATATTCTTCTTGTCTCATTCTTGCAGCCTTCATCTTATCTGAGATTCATTTAGAATATTTCAATTTTCCTTTGTTATAGCATAGATCACCTAGCTTAATTAACAATGGTTGTAACACTCTCATTCGGCTTAGTCTAGTTGCATTCTTGCATTTTATGCTAGTATAAATCATTATTGTATTTCATGTTTGAGAGATCTTTTGGACACTTGTACTCTTTCTCTTGGCTAAGGAATCTCCCATTGCATGGTTTACTAGCAAGGGTTGTGTTTCTAAGGATCAACTAAAAGCTTCTGATATAAACAAGCATACACCTTTATACTCCATGGATAGGGAGTTCTAAGCTGCCATTCAAGTGTTCCAATATATGGGATACCTTGGATAGAAGGGTTTAGAGAAGTGTAGAAACTGAGTGTATAGTTAAGCAATAGAAACACAATCTTTTCCTTTGTTCCTCTATTAGAATTCTTCCTTACATGACCAACCATGCAAAGGACCCAACCTTAGTGAGTCAGTCCTTTCTCTAACATAAATCACCCACTTCAAACTTATCCTCCATCCTACTAGATAACAAACCATAACCCAACTTCACCAAGTACATACTTGATGAAGAAATACACCAAAAAACCTTGTCTTCCTTATTCATCAAGCATACCTCTTGATGCTTAAATACATTCCTTAGATCATCATGTTGTTGTGCTAACAACAATTCCACAATACTACTTTTTCATAGTCGCACCCTTCCTAAAGGGCCATCCACCATTTCCATATAATCTTCCACCCTTACCCCCCATCTAACACTTAGGATACCTTGTAGCGTTGAGGGTTAGCTAAAAAAAGGTATTCATTCAATGAATCATCCCATTACCACCATCCAAGAAATATGATCTATAATTACATGTCTACAAGCCATCATAAAATTCCATATGGCTGATCCAACCAATGGATTTCTAATATTCAAAATCCTTTCTGCTTTTCCTAAATCTAAATACTTTGCTCTGAAGATTTTGACCTATAATTGATCTAAGAATTTGTAAAGGTTCCAAATAAGCTTAGATCCTAAAGCCTCATTCATCAGATTCTAATCTCTTAAATGTGCACCTCCTTGATCCTTAGACTTACAAATTTTATTCCACACCAATATCATCCTCACTTGCATCATTCTTGAAAAACTTTCTCATTTATTCCCCAATCACCTTGATCACTTTTTTGGGAATTTTTACACACATCAACTAAAAGATGAGAACTACTAAAATGACAAATTTTAGCATAAGGATGTGACTTGTAGAAGTTAACCAACAACCTTTCATCCTTTAATTTCTTTCAAACATTTATCCACTAAACCTTTCCATAAGTATGCCTTGTTTTGACCTTGAACAAAGGGATCTCCAAATACTTGCATGGAAAAGAACCTCCCTAGATATTGAGAATCCTGTTGATAGCTCATTGTTTACATTGTAGAGTATTAAAGAAAAAAGATCCGTGACTTATGCCAATTAATCTTCTACCCTAAAACCTACCCATATAGATCCAAAGTCTCTTTCATAACTCTAGCTTCACTTTTCAAAAAGGTGTCTTCCACAAATTTGAGATGGGATACTACACCAATACCTTTTTCCATCTTTAGCCCTCTCCATGAACCTTCCTCTCTTTTGTTCACAATCATCTTATCGAACATCTCAAACATTATAATAAACAAGAAGGGAGATACAAGATCCCCTTGACAAATACCCTCATCAACTTCAAAAAACCTTGAAAGCTTCCATTAACCAACACTGAGAAATGTGGGGTGGATATGCAAATTCTCACCCAATCAACCCATTTCTGGTCAAAACCAAACCCATCTAGCATCTCTAATAAAAGATCTCTATCTACCTCATCATATGCCCGCTTGATATCCAATTTTACCATCATTATTTCCAGCTTCCTAATCCTAATTGAGTGAATCATCTCATGAGCTATAATCACACCTTATAGATTGATTGTCCAGGGGACAAACCACTTTGTTCATTTGATATGACTGTATCCAATACCTTCTTCAACCTATTTTCCATAAGTTTAGATATAATTTTATACATTGTGTTACAAAGGGCAATCGATCGAAAATCCTCAAAATTTGTCACTTCATCCTTCTTTGAAACCAAATAAATAAAGGTGTTGTCTAAATATTTTAACATAAAACCACCTTTATGAGACTCCTCCACCACTTTCCATATTTCATCAACTAAAACATCCCAAAAAGTATGGAAGAACAATGTACGAAACCCATCTAACCCTAATGCCTTGTCCCTACCCAAACCCCATAGTGCATTTTTCACTTCATCTACTACAAATTTCTCCATTAGCATTTTATTATGTTCCTCAAAAATATATCTTGGAATTATACTTAAAACTTTGTCAACCTTTGAAATGTCTTGAACCACTCTCTCCTCTTGTAAAAGGCTACAACCTGCTTATTGATCCTTGCAAGATCCCTTAATAATTCTCTTATGGATTCATCCTTTATGGAGAAAAATTTATTGTGAACTCTACGCATCTTAAGAGATTATGGAAAAGTTTGTGTTTCTATCTCCATTGTTTAGTCATATTTCTCTAGACTTTTGCTTGTGAAAAATCTCCTCCCTAGCCAAAACCTTTGCATACTCCTTACTCAAAGATTTTCCTATTCAAAATTCTACTCATAAATACCATTTAAAATGATTTATCATTTAAAGTATTTAAGGATTCCTCTAACTTCAACTTCAGATTGATAATATTTTGAAAGTGTTCCATGTTCCAGATCTTCAATCTTTCCTTTAAAAACTACATTTTTTAAAAGAAAGTAAATGCTTTATTACCTTCCACCTTTGCAGTTGACATCTACCATTGCCTAACCAACTCCTTAAAGCCATCCACTCTTAGCCACATTGCCACAAATTCGAAGGGACATATGTTCGAGGAAGAATTCTCTTGTAAACGTAAGCCTATTGGGTAGTGATCCAAACCATGAATAGGTAGGATTTTAGCCTAACATGTCTAGTGATAACTAGCCAATCCACAACTAGAAAAAAAAAGCCTGATTTCTTTGTAATGTAAACAAACCCTTCCCTCCTATTATTCCACATGAACTCCCCCCTCTTGAAAGGTTTATCAAAAAAGCCATTATCCACTATGAAGTTCTTAAAATCTCCTTGACTGGAGGTAATCAATCCTCTGCTGCCCATTTTTTTCTCTTGGGTTTAGAATTGCATTAAAATCCTTACCTAATACATTGATTTCACCATCCATTTCTTGTAAAAATCTTGATAGGGACCTCCAAAGATCTTTTCTTGATTTGTCTTGTATTGATCCATAAATATTTACCAATTTGAAAATTGCCCCTAATTGTTTCGAACTAGTCCTCATCTACTACCAACGATGCTCTTGTTGAAACACTTCCAAATTCACCACTTCTTCTTTCCATAGAACACCCAAACCACCTGAAGCTCCTTGAGCCTCCATTCATGAAAATTTTCATCTACTAAAACATCTATTCATAGTTGCAAAGTCCTCATGTTTTATTTTTGTTTCTTGTAATAAAATAAAATTTGGCATCACTTGATCAAAACCTCGCTTGATCAAGAAAATCTAGTCAAGGACATTGTAGCCCCTAACTTTCCACGATAGTAACTTCATTTCTCCTGGGAAGAGACGTAGCATTTTCTCGATCTTAGCTTACTCTGACCAACAACACTTCCAACATGTAATAATTGAGTTTGGTCAAACTTGCATTCTCTTTTCTTCTTTTCCCCACCTTTACTTTGGGTGCCTTTGCATCTGTTTGTGACATACTTCTCTTGTTGCAAAATAGTATATCATCCTCCAAACCAAAAAAATCCTCCTCAAGATTGTCCTCTAACTTTGCCTTTAGATCAGATTCCATCGAGTTTCCACTTGAATCCCTCATTGAATTAAAGGAACTCTCTAAATTTCTAATAGGAGAGATTTGTATATCTTTAAAATTGCTCTCTTTCCCATTGCCTACATTAAAAAAAAATCTCTTATGAAAACCATCATCCCCATCCTTTCCACCTTGATCATCCTTATCTAGCTTCTCCAGCCTGCTTGACCAAAGTGCCTCCTTCGATTGCCCTTCCTCATTTACTTGTCATTTTCCCACTGGGTTGTGCAAAAAATCTCTTTCAACTTGTGAAACTACAAGGTTGTAAACCAACATAATCATCCCTTATGATGAAAGATGCAAAATGGGTCCAATCTTTATTCCTAGAGACACCCCATCCCCAACCTTCTACCCCAAATTTTTCCTTACTCAACTACCACTCCAGAGGGTCCATTCGCTTGTTGAAAGAAACCTCATGCAGACCAATTTCCATCCCATGTATACTTAAAAAAATCCCTTTATCCCAATCCTCACTCACATTAATCAACCTTTCAAAATCTATAATAGCACATTCCCATTTTACTACCTTTGCTAAACGCTACATGCACGTGATCTCCTTTTGTTTCGAATGGGCCTCTATAAGGCTCAAAACCCTTTGAAACAACGTATCATCCCCTAAATCCTTTCCTTTCCCCACAACAATACAACCTTCTAATTCATGCTCTTCAGTGGGACATTTTGTGCAAATGAACAAGTCTTCCTATATCGAGAGGGCCTATTTCTACACCCCTTCCATAGAAGTCAACTCAATCATTTTTGACAGTGGATGACATGAATGACATTAAATGCAAATGTGAGGGAACATCTAAAAGGATATTGTGTCCACCATCTACACAGATTTAACATAGTCCCCTAGCTTATCCCCTACCAAATTATAAGATTCCTTATTCCGATACTCTTGTGGCAGATTTTCAAGACCTACCCATATTGGGTATGTTTGTATTTTTGCCTTTATTGGGTCAAAGTTTGTCTCCCATGGTTCCATGAAAAGACCCTTCCCTTCTAACATATATGGTCCACAATGTGCAATATAATCTCTACCATGTTCACACTTCATAGTAACCATGGAAAAGCCATTTTCCACAGTTTTAAAGCCTCTAACTTTTCCACATTGTTTATCACACCACTTTTTCACCTTATTTACAACCAACCATTTCCCACCCCATTTTAGAAAAAAATGGCTTTTCAGAAAACTTATAGATTCCATCCATGTTTCCCATAATCTCCAAACCTACTATCATGCATTTTAAATGAGGGTTCTACGATCTTCATTTTCTCTTGAATTTTTGGGCTATTGAACTGAGATCTACTCGTCCATCCATATTAGTTGAAAATAGCCTAGCCATCAGGTGCATCATTTCTTGATCATTCCGGTGAATCCCATACCCATCCATCACATCCTTTGAACTTCCCATTTTCTTTGCCTAATACTCTTCAGGATTCTTCTTCCATCTGAAAACAACACCGTTGTTGCTTCTTGATTGTAGGGCAAACAAGGCTTTCTATTGCCAACATATCAGAAGCCATTATGTCTTCTAAAATTACTCTTTCCATTGTTCCTCGAATCAAACCTACTCTGAACCTACATGATGTTGCAAAAGCCCTAAACCTTGTCGCTTCGCCATCATAAGAAGCATATCATTCAAGAACAACTTTCTTATGACTTTTTTCATTTTAAAAATTTTCTTTTAGAAATATGTTAACTATAAATTATTCACTTCAATTTAATACATCAATGTCTAAGAAAATAATATCTTTAATAACCTTGTTACACAAGAATTTGTTCTCCTTCATTTAAGCACCTGAATAAATTGATTATCATAAATAAAGTTTAAAAATAATAGTGTTATATTATATGTTCTTAAAATATTAATATATATTTTTTCAATCTTAGATTTCAGAATTTTAAACTCCCCTTAAATAATTAAAATAAGCTAAAATCACTTTATAAATAATACAATATAATTTAAAATAGTTCATTTTTAATTAACTCATAACATCTAATTTTAAAAAAAGTAGTAGAAGAAAAGTAAAATTAGGAAACTAATATAGGGAGATCAAGTCATCCACAATGGCCACAAAATAAAATACAACAATTTATCAACTTCATCTTCCACATAAAAATATAAAATAAAGTTTTCTGCCTATATACATTAATAAAAGGTTTAATGAGCGGGGGTCAAAAACAAAACATGAGCATGCGAGTTTCCCTAATACAATAAAATAAATGCGAGTTTCCCTAATACAATAAAATAAAAGAGAGAAAGAAGAGGATTTGGAATGGGGTAGGATGTAAGGATGAGGATTCACTGCAGCGGAATGCGGAAATATTCCTTGGTTTAATACATGCATTTCCCTTCTTTCCATTTATGCCTCACCTAGCTTTTCTTTAATATTAAATTATTTCCTTCCCTTCCTCCTCCTTGTTCTGTTACACTTCCATAGTTTTTATCTCCCCAAATGTTTCCAATTGATTGATTTAAGCATGCGCGAACAAGAGTAAAACTGTGTTATGGTAGTAATGATAATGAAATAGTTTAGGCCTTCACTTATTTGGGATTTTATTCAATTTTTTGGCCAAAGTCTAAAGTTTTTGGAGGGCTTCTTCCGATTGTCTGCGAATGAAAAAAGATCAAGAGGCTATATTAGTGGCTTAATGGTATAAATATATTCTTAGTATGACGGAGGAGCAGCAGCCAAGCATTGAGGTGCAGTGGGAGAAGGAGAAAGAGAAAGAGGAGGCTGAAGTTGAGGTCGAGGCTGTGGCTGTGGCTGTGGCTGATTCTGTGCCGCAGGAAACAGGATCTTCTTCTCCCCTGCCTCTCGTAAAACATGACGAAGTAGTTGCCAATCGTGATCTCTTTTTCAATTCACTCAACCAGTTCCATTCCGCTGTGGGCTCCAAATATCAGTAAGTTTTGTATTGTTTTTCAATTGCTTTTACATAGTTTACTCCTCCTATTTCAGTAAGTTTAAGTTATAGCAGTTTAGTGGATTCAAGATTTTATTTGGGTGCACTCTGTTGGTTTTTTTTCCCGTTCTGTGAGCTCAATTCATCTTCCATTATGAAAGACAGTTATGGCTTTGACGCATTGTACATTAATGCTTGGGTGAATATTGTGAAAAGTAGTCAGTCTGAAAGTAAAAACCAATCGGATTATTTTATTAGGTTATTCGCCATAGTTGTTTTCTGTAGGGTAACATTTCCTTTTTTACAAGGTGGGGACATATTTGAGCAAAAACAAACAGGTTTGATCCCATCGTAGCTTTGAAATTAGAGGTTTATAAGAGGCTGTTTCTACCAAGTTGTAACCGCCGTAGGTTTGGAAGTCAAGGGTTTTAAGATGTTGATCCTGATCCATGAATTTGATATTCATAGATTGTTAAATCTACCAAAATGCAGCTTAGATTGAAATTACAGACGAGCTAAGAAATTATGAACATGTGAAGCAGTATAAATCGATTTTATATTTTGGAATGACAAACGATTGTTTAATAGATGCGATGGAAGTAAATGGTCGGCAAGTAATCTGGGGGACCCGTTTTTTAGGTAAATTGTGTAAATATAGATTATTCAGTGACTTGCTGGGCTTGAAGAGGGTCGGACGTTGACCCAGAATTCATAACCTCACTCTTTTTATAAATCAGTTGAATTTTAAATCACGGAGGCATGGAAGTCTAATTGCTAACAATCTTCTATTTGCCAATGTTGAGTATTGAACTCTTGAAGTTTTGATTAAGACAGATTGCTTGAAATTGGTTGCCCTTTCTCTTGGTAAGCTTAAGAAGAAATGGTAGATCTTGTTTTGACGAAATATAGTTGGGGTCTAACATAGAGGGATAGAGTATGATCCTGTTTGTAGTTTAGGATTATGTCTTTGGTATGTTTTGACTATGTGTAGTCTGTAGTTTAATGTGGCAGTTTTTTTAACCCACAGTTGATGATTTGTTAAGCACATTGATATGCATGAGGTTCACGGTTTACAAATGTTGACCTGTCCTGTCCTTCAGAGTTCCAACAATTGGAGGAAAGGAGTTGGATTTGCATCGTCTCTATGTGGAGGTTACTGCTCGTGGTGGCCTTTCAAAGGTAGCAACATGGATGTTCCTTACTCTTTAGTCTTGATCATTGGGCTTTAAGGGTTCAAGTTGGAATCAGTTTGCTTACTTCTGGTATTGAGACTTTATTAGGTGTTCATATTTATAAGTTTATAATTTTGTTTTGTCACAGATATTCAGAGAATATGCATTTCATCAAACTTAACTTACATTCTTTGCGAGACTTGTTCCTCCAAATGCTTACTCATCATTTATTTGTATAGACCTTCTGTAAAAGTAATTGTTAGATTTCATATTGAAACAAGTTAAGATGGAATCAAAGAATCATTGTTTCTTAAGGCTCAGAAAGATTTGAATATTCAAGACCCATGTATTCTGTTCTGACTATGTCATATTCAACACAAGGGAAGTCAGTTTTGAGATCCGAGCCTTGTATTCTTATCATGCCATAAGAACCAATGGTAACTATTCTTTTGAAGCAGCAAGCTGATAAATATTTGTCTGAAACATAAATAGATTTCCAGTACTTGGTGCAGTAAATTTCAGAACTTTGCGACCTTTATATATTTGATGTCGGTTAAAGAAATTGATACTGTGATGCAACAATTAGTTAAGAAACAACTTCTAAGTTTGTAATGTCTACTTTCATGTATGTATAGTAACTTAACAATCCACAAAAAAGAGTTCAGTCATAAAGTTTTCATCTTCCTTAATTTGTTGATCCCTGCCTGTCATGCATCTTCACTTAATTATACTTTTTGTACCTTGACTTATGTTCTTTGCTGGTCATTTTCTAAGTTTATTTTAGCTTTTACCATTCTCATCAAAAACATGTTGTTACTGTGTCTGTTAAATGAATATTTAACAGATATAAAGACCAGACCTTATTGCTAGACTCTCTGGTATCACATCTGAATTCCAAATAAAGTTGTTTCCCAGATATTTGTTCTGAATAACACATCTTGCAGTTTGTCTCTTTGGTGACATATTGTATTATTGATAATGATATCACAAGGTTTGTGTTGATATTGAGCAAATATAGAATTTTGATTGAGATTTGCAAAAAGATAACCAAAAAATATGATTAAATAATAAATTTGACTATAATAAATCTAAATTAAAATTATTAAAATAAATACATTATGATAAATTAATAATACCTACATAAATATATTAACAACTACTAACAGTGGCAAATATGAATAATGAAAGTAACAATAAGTCTAATGAGGGGGCCCTATTGAAAAGGTAAAATAATGCAAAAACCAATGTGATTGGGAAACTATATAATGCATAACCATAGACTAAGAAGGGCACATCAAGGAAATTAAGAAGTGCATGACACAAAACTGGAGTTAAGTTAAAATTCTCATCTTAGTCATCTATGCCTGAATCTCATTGTGGTTTTCGTTAATTCTCAATTGGAGCTTGGGCTCTTCTTGCTCGCAAGTTGTGGAGTCAACTGATGTTTATTGTCATTACCATCACTTGTACTACATATGAAAGAACCTGCACAGGTTAATTTATTAGGGCTGCTCAATTGCAGCATATAATCAAGAAAGCCTGGGCTAGATTTCGGATGAATCTAAAGCAGTCCCAGTCCCATATCTGAACATAAACTGGATTAAATTCAACCAAAGCCATTATCAATATGAATTTGAGGGTGAATTGAAACAATTTATTTCAATGTTCATTGAATTTTGAATTTTATGTATTAAACTTAGCAAGCCCTGTGATGTAGATTGTTGGTGTTAATATTGAACTAACAGGATTCTTTTTGGGTTTGAATTGATTTTTGTTGCTGTTGAAATAAGTTTATATCTGTATTTTTAATTATTTAATAGTAAAGGATAAGCATGGTTATTGGAATACTGCATGAAAATGGAAGTTTTTCCCTGTTCCTGAATTACCTTTCACTTCACTTATTTTCACAATTTTCAACTATAATTTACAGTACAGATATGAAGACTACAACAATAAAAATCATAAGTCCAAAAAGATTCCCATTAAGTCAAAGATTAACAAGGATATTGGCATCCCAAATGTTAAGTCCAAAAAGATTCCTGTTATGTATTTTCATGATTTCCACCCGCAACTTGATATAATCAACAATATAGATTATATTTGCAGTTTATTGTTTGACATCACTTGCAAGTTCTATCATGTGCATATAATTGTATTGATGCACAGTTTACAAATGAACCTCTCACATTGTCCTCGCTGACAACTTTATTTGATGTGTATATTCATTGAGCAAACTTTTTACAACTGACTGTTAAGGATTTAAGGTTTTGGCTTTCAGGCTTTCAGTTGTTCCCCATATTTGATGATTTTATCATTTTTGTCAGGGTTATTCAACAGGCATATTGAGCTGCACTAATTTCAAACACCTTATTTAATTTGAATTTTTAATATAAAAAAGTGGACGCTCTTTATTATACTCTGAAACTTTATTTTGACTTTTTGACAACTTGATTTGACAGATATATCTATTACACAAACTATTACTGTTAAAAATTGAAGTGTTGGCTTTCAGTTGTTCTTGTATTTGATGATTTTTGTCAGCCATATTCAACTCGCTTATTAAGATGCTTTAATTCCACATGCCTGCTTTTTATTTAATCTTCATATAAAGTAGTGACACTTTCTATTATTCTTGCAAATATGCTAATGACTTTCTAACAACACTTCCTGTCATACTCAGAAATATTATTAGGGCTTTTTGAGAACTTTATTTGATGTGTGTATGCAAGAAAACTGTTTCTATTAAACATTTAAAGTGTTGGCTTTCAGTTGTTCTCTGTATTTGATGATTTTTGTCAGGATTATTCAACTGGCTTAGTAAGGTTCATTAATTTCAAGTACCTGATTCCAAATTGAACTCTTCACATAAAACAGTGAGCGTGCTCTACTCGGATAGGTTTCTATGACACTTTGACAACTTTATTTATTGTGTATTCATTTAGCAAACTTAAACATTTAAAAATTTTAAATGTTGGCTTTCTGTGGTTCCCTGTATTTGATGATTTTTGTCAGGCATATTCAACTGGCTTATTAAGCTGCATTAATTTCAAATGCCTCATTTAAATTTGTACTCTTCATTTAGAACAATGAACACCTAATATTCTGCTCAGTAGTGTTTTCGTGAACAGTAAAAACTAGTTGATATGCAGACAGTTTTGTGATAGCTAATTGATGCCACACCATTGATCATATCAAAGCTAAGTTGTTGGTTTGGGTTATTCGAAGAACTGGTTTGAGAGTACAGCAAATTTTTTGAAAGGGGTTTGGGCTCTTTATTGACAAAAACATGTACAAATTATATAAACTTACATGTTTGTGCAGCCTAGAAGAATGAGTTAAGATTAGATTGTCACTCAGTATCATAAAAACAACATAAACATCATAAACTTGTAACTATAGCATTATATTAATATACTTCAAGTTCATCATTAATGATTCAAAATGTAAAAATGTCAAATGATAATTCATAACATCAAGTTCAAGTATCATCATTTCAAGGTCAGCTAATGGATTAATAATTTATTGGTATTCTTTGTCATCATCTTCTTCATCTTCTTCTTTTCATTGGCATTAGTTGAGGCACAAACATTTGATGAAGATCCACAAATCAATCTTCCAACTCCTCCTTACACAACCAAACTCTTGCTCAACTACTGATTTGCTCCACCTTAAGAGAGAATGACCTTCTTGCGCACCACAAATGAAAGTTAGAAGCCAGCATAAGTCTTTAGCATCCACTTTGTAGGGTTGTGGATGTCAAAAATATGTTAAATTTGCAAAAAATAAAAACCACTTGGCTTCTGACTTTGACCACTGGCCCTGCCATGTTTGCCCGCGGCTCTGAGAAATTTGGCCAGGTCCGAACCGGGCATGGTCTGGTTTGAACCAACCCCTGTAGGTTGTACCTTGTCCGGACCGAACAGGAACCACAGACCAGTTCATGCCATGGCTGGTCTGGGGGCCTAGGGGGCAGAATTGGACATCCTAGTATTAAAGTCTTGATACAGAATTATCATCTCCTAGGTTGCTCTAATGGGGAGACCTTTATCTCTGCAATTTTGAGCTGTAGGTACTTACACATAACTTTTGGCAGCATGCGCAAGCCTTCTCTATTTTAACCAAATTATAATAAAATAAATATAGGTATTTGAAAACTATTGCTCTGAACATATAGGAAAATGATAAAAGCTAAACTTAAGAAGGAAAAACAAAAAAATAAATATGAAACTGTGATTTTATATGCATTTTTTAAATGTGATGTTTTCCCAAAAAATATGCCATTTGCTTTTGAACATTATTTGAGACTTGGAAAATTGCTTTCTTGTTTAAAAATAATGTTGAAAATTGAAATTTATATATAAATGGGAAATTTATCACTGAATTTTGGCAAGGTTGGTGTTTTTTTGGTTTAAAATTCTAAGGTCAAGTGACTTCGTGTATATTGCGAATATGCTGTGACATGGATGGACATTGATGAGTTATTTTACTTAAGCAGTGGTAAGTAGCTCACGATTACTTGATTAGTCTAGAGTCTAGACTACAATCAATCAAAGTCTTCTTTGCTCGAGGCTTGCCTAGTTGCTGTTCTATATCATGTCACTCGCATTGATGATTTGCTTGTATGTTTAAAACTTTAAATAGTTGAAAAGAAATCCAGTTTTTACTTCTACTGGAGTATGCTTATTTGATCCGTTTGTATCTTTCAATAATTATTAGTTCTGCTATCTCCACTACTTTTTTCTACAGGGAATTTGGTATGATAGACTTAGTCATATAGGTATTTTGGCTCAATTTTATTGTTTGTGTTGGGGTATACATTTTTCAGTCTTCTAAGCATGTTGCATTTTATCTAATTGTTCTATTCAATTCCTGGTAGGTCATCAAAGACAGAAAGTGGAAGGAGATTATAAGTATATTTAACTTCCCACCAACTACCACTAGTGCCTCATTTTCTTTGCGTAAATACTATGTGAGCCTGCTTAAAGCCTACGAACAGGTTTATTTCTTTCAGGCACAGGGTCAGTTTGTTGCCAGTATGTATAACCATTATTTATTTATATTTTATTGAAAATGTATTTTGAAGAATTAAAATATGCAACTGTATAATATAGACATTTTGTTGGATGTGGAGTTTATTTGCCTGCTTTAAGCCATCCTGTTCATCTATTAACAGATAATGGGAGTACTTGCGTTGACTCAAAAGAATTGCAGCCTGATGTCAAAAGACAAAAGACAAAAAGTTTTGATACACCAGCCGTTGGAGGTTTAAATTAGTTTTTTGAACTATTATTTGCACATAAATATTGAAATATATTGGAGTGTTTTTTGCATGAATGAAGAAACCACTCAGCTTCTGTTATTTTCATTCACAGTTAAATATTCAATTCTATTATTTATTAATTTTATATTATTCCATTTACAGTTGACCCCACATCTTCAGTGGATCAACCAGTCACAGGAGTTATTGATGGTAAGTTTGAGCATGGTTATTTTGTCACGGTTAAGATGGGTGCAGATATTTTGAGGGGGGTGTTGTATCATGTGCCATCTGGAGGTTCAAGTGCACAGCATGCAGACATCTCTTATTTTCAAAGTAGCAATACCTTTGATACCACGACTTCAGGACTAAATGTTCACCGGAAAAAGCAAAAGGAACGCATTAGGAGGGATCCCAATCATCCTAAACCTAACAGGAGTGGCTACAACTTCTTCTTTGCTGAGCAACATGCAAGATTGCGAGCATTGCATCCAGATAAAGATAGAGAGCTTAGCAAAATGATTGGGGAGCTATGGAATAAATTAACTGAGGAAGAAAGAGTGGTAAGATGAGTGTTTAATTTTTCTCAGGCCCTTGATACGAGTTACAATAAAAGCTCTATGTTGTTTAGCTACATCTGGTACACTTATTAAATATAAATTATGAAAGGTTTTTGGTCTTCTTATTGCAGGTTTATCAAGATTTTGGATTGAAGGATAAGGAAAGGTACAAAAGAGAAATGCAAGAATACAAACAAAAACTCAAGGGCTCTCATATAAGTGAAGTTTCAAGTCAGCAAGTGATGGAAATTTGGAATTCTGATGATCGCGTGTCCAAGCTTCATTCACTTGTAGGAGCAGAACAAGAAGACTGACTCAATAATGGCCTTGATTTTGACTTAATAGGTTAATCTGGCACAGAAAAGGCTAATAATGCAGCAGAGAAAATATCCGAATTTGGAAGATCATTGTAAAAAACCTCCCGAAGAACAATGAGTTTGTTGTTAGCGAAAATTTTCAATTGTTTCAATATCATCATATTTATAATGTGGTTGAAGCATTTTATTTTTGAGAAGGGATCACAGAACTTTGGCATATATCCCATCTCAGCTGATATGCACCATGCCCGTCTCTTTTTGCTTTGGACTTGGTGTATCGTTTATTGAATCATACCAAACTTGGTGGGAGCTAACCTTAATGTGTCTGTTAGCTTATTATTATTGGCCCCATTGAGAGGAAGATATTCACAATTACACATGTTAGCTGGTGTCCTATTCTGATGGATAAGGTAAAACTCAGTTGACAATTTCAAGGTTACTGCCGCTAAGCATATCAAGTCTCTTAAGAAATTAGGTCTGTAACTTTAATTTGTTGACTGTAATTCAAAAGTACGATGGTGTTGTTTTTTATCTTCTCAAAAGCTGGAAACACTTCTATGGTCGTTATCAGAAATCTGCTTACGCATCATGATGAATTCTTGTTCATTTGGAGCATGCCTTTCTTTTTATCTGAAGTACTTCAGAAACTGTTCATACGGTGGAGCTATTTTCTGTGGCATGTGATATGCTATTTTCACATTTTCATTACATTTTTTCCCAAAATGTTGGGATTTTATACAAATAGTATTTTTCTCTAGATTAATGTCCATTAACCTTGGAAGCTATTTCTGGAAGTCCTGTTGGCTGATGAAGCTTTTTGCAATTTGTTATGGTAGAACGTGATGCCACTTGCCTCAAACTTCCTAGTTTTTGTGTGATAAAATAGTCAAGTTACCAAAAAGTCTCCAGTCCGGTTCCTTGATCAACCAACCTATATGGGCACCATTAGAACTACAGAAGTAAACAGTTTTTAGACCCTCGTCATATACACAACGAGTTTGCACTTGCAGGATGTTTTATGGTAGATTTGAACAAGAGTATTGTATCATGAAAATATTAACTGCATACCGTGTGAGTGGCAATTTGACATCCTCTAAACTTGCGAAATGAACTTGACTTGGATTGGTGGTACAGACTTTAACAATGAGAGGTACAATTTAATAGCATGAAATAACTGGTAAAGTCATCACGTTGAATTAGTAGTCTTGATGTCTTTTGCCTTGTGCATCAAACACATCATTGGAGGTTTGTTGAACTTGACATGCAAGCGGTTAGTTACATTAAAGCCCTTCCAATGCTGCTCGGTTTGAGGATAAATTTCACTCGGCTAGATTTTGCACCCAGGCTTGACCACCAATATCAAGGTTAAGTGAGCATATTTTGGAAGGATGCACATGAGTGTGTTTTAATCAATAGTACGACTGTGCTTAGTTGTTTAGACATCAACTGCTCTTGAAGAGAAATTATTGTTTTTGGAATAAATAAATAGCCGAATCTATCCTCTTTCAATATTTTCAGATCTCATGAAAATTTGATATTTGCATATCTCATTCTCTAAAACTGAGATTGTAGTTGACCTGATGAGTTATAATTGTGATGTGATATTTGACATTACTTGAACTTTTGTTGGCAGCTCAGGCTTTTTTAACAATAGATATGATTTATAGCAAGAAATGACCTATAAAACATGGTGGTTAATTTGTTCATCAAATGTGACATGATCATGGGTAGATGTTGTATGACCCGTTCCTAAGCTATTTGGTTTTATAGTTTCATTCACTTAGCTTGCTGTAAAACTTGACTACGAAGAGTAAGAAAGTTGAGTACATTTTATTTTGGAAACATGTATACAAGAAACCATTTAATCAATAGTCGCAAGCAAACAATAATGTCTAGTGGCTACGGGTTTCCCACTTTGCAAGGTATATTATTATTGTTACTATATAGTTATTTTCCACTGCGCAAGGTATATTATTGTTATTACTATATAGTTATTAGTGGAATGAATAAAATGGGTCAAATGTATTTTCCCATTTTGATGTTTGCTATGTCCTCATTTTAACTAGTTATTTTTTTAGTTTTTGGTTTGCTATAACAGAAATTGACCTATTGCTAGTCAAATAGGCTGAGACACACTTAATTGCAATATCTTGATTTAAAAAACCAGTATTTATAGGCTGTCGAATGTATATGTCTCTTTCAGCTGCTGCTATTTTAATTTTACTTCATGTAAGTGTAGGGAAAATGTAAACCGTAGAATTTATCTAAATGTCTAGATGTGTTATTACATATGACCCCAGGGTAATGAAAGTTGAGATGGTAAACCTAAATTAAATTGGAATCAGGAAGTTAAAATGGATAAATTAAATTGGAACAAGTTAAAATGGAATTACCTTTAAAGTTAAAATGGAATTACCTTTAATATTAAACTAGGCTTCATTATGGTTTTATTAAAGGATATTTTGTTTACAAGTTGTATGACAATATGTTGATGTGATCTTTGGCATTTCATTATTGGTTTTGTGACTTGCGTTGAAACAAAGACAAGTGTTGAAAAGTAGTGGAGTGTATCATCTATAGATGGGACTGTTTATGGCTTTTCTGATAACGAGTGAATTTTCCTGGTAGATATTACAATATTGAACACATGTTAGTTGGAGGGAAATGTTTACAAATTTGACGATGACTCAATTCCCGTTCTCTATGTTTAATATTAAAAAGAAGGCAAATGGTAATGCGTGAATTTTCCTTGAATATAAGAGCATATTAATATGAATTTTCCTTGTACATAATAGCATATTAATAACATGTTAGCTGGAGGGAAATGCTTACAAATTTGATGATGACTCAATTCCCATTCTCTATGTTTAATATTTAAAATCAGGTAAATGGAAGTGTAATACCTCCAATGGTAATGCTGAGGCATGTGTTTGTGTAATAATGATACGAGAGTGTAATGCTTTGTAATGAGATGTTTTAATGTCTTATGTATGCTAATGTTGATGAATGTTTTGAAGCAATAACGATGTGTGATTGTATATGTAATGAGATGTTTTAATGTTTAATGATGAGTTTTTGTATAACTACATATATAAATAAATAAAAATGGATGGAGGGATGGATACATGCATGCATCTGTGTATATATACATACATTCACACACATGCATATGTGTGTATACAAATGTATACATTAATATGTATATTTGTGAGTATATATATACAAATACATATACACACATAGGTATATATGCATGCATGCATATATGTGGATTTGTGTGCGTATGATTGACTTGATTTTTAAAGGGGCCACTTTAAAACTTTCAAGTCATTTTTTCTTATGAACAAACTTATTTTTTCCCCAAAACACTAATAGTGGAGGACCCCAAACATTAACTTTTACATATTTTCTTCCAAAATCTTAACTTTTGCAAAGTTCTTCAAAACCTTTACTTTTCCACTAGGGAAGGCTTGAACCCCAACTTTCACATCTAGAAATACAAAACTGTAAGTTCTGTATCCTTGGCTTCATATTCTTAACTTTATTTTTGAGCACTCTTTTTTGAGATCTTACAATCTTTCAGAATTTTCAAGAAAAAACAGTTGTAGGAATGCGGAAAGAGGTGATTGATAATGTTCCCTATAAGGAAGATTTAAAAGGGGTTAAAAGATTTTACAAAAATGCATCAAAGAAATGTGGTTGTTTGGTATCATGGTCAATAACCTAGCCTTTATTTAATGACAACTTTTGTATTCCAAAATTGTGTTAATGATTCTGACAATGGCTTATGGGGTGTACAATAGACTCAGTTTACTACTTTAAAAGTTTTTCTAATTCTAAATGTAAATCTTTCATTAACACAATCTAATAAAGAATGTAGAAGCATTTGAGCTTTAATGCTATTACTATCAATCTGCATTGTGCAAATCTTTATGACGCGTATGTTGAGGCAAGAAAGAATCCTGTACTAGTGCTGAAGAAACCATAAACGTGGACAATTTAACAAAATATATTTCTTCATCGAACTAGCAAGACTATACATGGCAAAAGTTCTTGAAGAGAAGTAATAATTTAAATCATGACTTAGACATCAAAAATTGCTCATTACAAGTGGATGGGAAAGTAGTCGCTCTCATTATGTGCAACTTCAACAGTCAAGAATGCATGATTTTACAAGAAATATATAGAGATATTCAAGAAATGTAGGTTGATTTTGAAATAGTTTGGATTCTTGTAATGTTGAAGGACCTTATGGATATGGCTCTTATTTGAGGGTGATTAAACATATGCCTTGGGATTTAGTTTAGTGTCTGTTTGTTTGCAGGAATTCAATGAGAATAGGAATTACGATTTGGAATTTGTTTTCAATTCTCTTCAGTGTGCCAAATTAGAATTGGGAATTGGAAATTTGTTTTAATTTTCAATTTGGTGTGCCAAATCGAAATTGAGAATTGGAATTTGTATTCTTACTTTGGTCCCAAAATGAGAATTTGCAATTCCATTAAAATGCTTGTTATTGGAATTGCAATTCCTATTCCCATTTTGACTTTTTCTTATTTGATAAAATTCTCATGTCCGTTGAGATGAAAATGAAAATCACGAGGGTTGTACGATGAGTGGCATTTTTCAGAAGCTCTTGTTTTGCACATTTGGGGATTCGAACTCGGGACGTGCGGGAAATGAGACTGAATTATTCAGATTTATCTAACATTCATGACAACAGGAAAATGTTAGTATGTTGTGAGGTGTCGTAATATCCATGACTTCGGTCTAATGGACAATTTTGGTGAGGATTTCAATTTCTCAACAAATTTAGTGGAAATTATGAGTGCTTCACGAGTCCATTTTGAAGAATTGTTGAGCACAATAAGCTTGAATATGTTCTCGCTTGGGAATCAAATCATTCAAAAGTGCTTGCCAATATTTAAGTGATATGTTCGGGATCTCACTAGTCACTCAATTATCTCTAAATCACATTATTAATTTTGGCAAATTGAAGATTAATTCTACTTAAGCGTACATTTGGTCATAGGAAAACTACTTCTTCAAGGTTTTTTTATTCTCTCATACAATATGTTTTTGATTAAAAAAACAGGTTTTGAAGGGCTCTTGAAACCCTATACATAGGCACAAAAGATTAAACCATTATGTCCATAGCAACTAACAAAGACAAAACTAGATAGAGCCAGCCACCGAACAAAGGCCAACCACAAAAATATAACATACAACAACTAAAGAACAACTAACAACAACAACAAGGAAACATAAAACACAACTAACACCAAAGAGGCCATAAGGGACATTAACACATGTTCTTAAGAAGCTCTACAACTTGAATTTCTAGATCATCCATTTGACCAACAACTTTGATTTGTAGAATCTCAGTTGAAGCAATAGTCGTCCTCTTTCTATTATTCAACCTGGTCCTCTTTCCTGGACCCTCTTTACTATCAGCAAGGCCACCAAGCACCAGGAGAGTTCTCCAGATTGATAATGAAAATCTTGATGCGCTAGTTGCCTTAAGCATATTATAACTTTGATTAGCAATGCTTTTCAAAGATTCCTCAATACTGTTTACCTTGTTATCCAACTCTAGGACTTTAGCCTCTAGCCTATAGAAAGCTGCCATGTCCATTAAAGATCCCATCCTAGGGCTCTCCTTGTCAGCAATAGTTTCCTTCTCATAATTAGCTTTGCCCTCGAGGGCCACCACCTTGTCTTTGATGTCAGTAATATCATGAGCTAGTCATTTGATGAACCTAAAGTTAAGAACATCCATGTTCGTCTCTTTATTGGAGTCACTTAGAATCAACATTGAGGGGTCAATTAGTTCAATGAGGTCAACCTTAGTCGATTCCATTTCCTTAACCGTGAGATCAGTTTTTTCTCTTGCAATACCAAGCCTCACATATTTCATATCCATATTTTTCTAGACAATCTTTCCGCCTTTGGAAAGAGAACTAGATCTAGATGGGGGGAGGGGCTCAACAATAGGAGGCTGATCTTGCATAGCAGCAGAAGCATTCATGCCTTATTTACTCTCATGATCTGAATTGTTTTGGCAATTCAGAGGACAATACCAAAATAATAAATATTGGTATTGTAAGTGCATAATAAACCATACGAAGACTTCTATTCATTCATAATATTAAATAAAATTTTATACAATTGTGGACAATATCATAAGTGAGATGTATGCCTGCAAATCAATCAAATTTGGACAAGCCTATGGAGGAGTTGTGTGTCCGAGCTCATAAAAGTTGAGCTATCCCGTGAATGAGATGTATGCCCATGAACTCTATAGGAGTTGAGCAATCCCGTGGTTGAGATGTTTGCCCATGAACTCCGTATATAAGATTTGATACAAATTGGCAATCTCAGCAAACGAGATGTATGTCCATATTCTTCCCCTTGTTGAATTCGACTTGAGCCTCTTTATGCATATTTTCATGGACGTTGAAAGGTTGCTTCATTTACATCTTCATTAGAAATTGAATGGACAATTCGGAATCGAAGAGTCATACTAATTGATTAGAGACAAGAATTAATTAAAATATATGACTTAATATAATATGCCAGTTCAATTCTGATCACTCCTCCCCTCTTAAGAGGCAATGGGCCCATTGTCTTATCACCTTTGAAACGATGTGCATTCAATTATGATTTTGACACCAAAAATGGGACTGAGAGATTCTGGCGGCATCCTTACAAATTGTTTCCACTCCCAAAGAAACTTATCTTCATCATCTTGAAACAACTCCCAAATAACAATACCTTCATCAGCATGCAGGAGACCCAGCGTTATAACCAGAAGAATAGACAAGCCATATGCAACCATGTAGTGTATATTACACCAGCTTGTATCCTCAATCTGTTGTCTGGGTAAGGGAAATATTCTCACAGGTTTAATACCAACAATATCACTCCATGTGTGCTTCAAATTTGCTATCACACCTACCTTGAATGAATCACAGTCATAGCAAGGTTTATCCTGCTCATTACTCCACCTCCTACAATCCATGCCTGTCAAATTGCTTACCCTGGAAGTCCAAGAAGTGGTGTTCATATACACAAAGTCGCATGAAGTTGGAGGCTTGCAGCAGTCCGACTGAATTTGTGGGGATAAATTTCTTTTGTAGAACTGTTCTGCAACTTCGTTGACAGAATCATCACTGAGGCTTTTACATATTTTGGCGTCCAGAAGGCAAGTATTAGTTTTGTTCCAGTAGGTGCTCTTGTCTATTCTCTTCTCTACCCAGCTGGTAGAGTTCATGAGCTTGTATTCTTTGTACCCTCTTCCTGAAATGACCATTTCCGTGCTTCTATTGATGAAGTCTAAGGCAGAGATAGTGGAGGAGAACAAGATTAGATTGTGCAAAAGCATGGTGATCAAGTAAAGCCAAATAAGCTATCTCATTCTATAGCGGAGACCCACGAAGCCGACAAGAGAGATGAATATGAGAAAAGCCCCGATTGCAATTAGAGGCCATTGAGGAAGCTTCTCGCAATCATTGTCTGCCATTGTTGCAGTCGCCCATATTCGAGAGCCCAAAATTGGGATTGAGAGCACAAATGTGAAAAGATCAAGTCCGTTCATGATGAGCTTGTTGGTGTATCGAAACATCCTGGATTAAAGAACCAAGATTTACAGAACTTGGAATTCAAGCAATGCCTCTGTAAAAGAAATGTGTTCCTGCTCTGATGCCACTGTTCTAAATCGTTTTGGCAATTCAGAGGACAATACCGAAATAATAAATATTGGTATTGTAAGTGCATAATAAATCATATGAAGACTTCTATTCATTCATAATATTAAATAAAATTTTATACAATTGTGGACAATCTTGTAAGTGAGATGTATGTCTGCAAATTGATCAAATTTGGACAAACCCATGGAGGAGTTGTGTCTGAGCTCATAAAAGTTGGGCTATCCTATAAATGAGATGTATGCCCATAAAGTCTATAGGAGTTGAGCAATTCCGTGGTTGAGATGTCTGCCCCATGAACTCCATATATAATATCTGATACAAATTGACAATCTCAACAAACGAGATGTATGTCTATATCCTTCCCCTTTTTGAATTCGACTTGAGCCTCTTTATGCATATCTTCATGGAAGTTGAAAGGTTGCTTCATTTACATCTTCATTAGAAATTGAATGGACAATTTAGAATTGAAGTCATACTAATTGATTAGAGACAAGAATTAATTAAAATATATGACTTAATATAATATGTTAGTTCAATTCTAATCACCTCGTCACTAGGAGGGGAGTCAACCCCATGCTGGCCCTAGAAATTCAGTGGAATGCCCGAGCTTATCTTACCACTCTCACTTCTCTGCTCCTTTTGTCTTTTTCTAGGGGGTTGAAATTGCTTGCTAGTGCCCACATCTTTAGTGTCTGTGTCCAACTCAACATCATCATCATCATCATCATCATCATCATAGTCATATGAGGAAATGAAAAATTTAGTATGTTTCTTTGTCATCTAGGTTTTCTTTCTAGCAGGAATTCCTTTTCCTTTTTTCTTCTTATTCTTTTTCCCATTTTCTTCCTACGAGAACCCACTTCATCTTCTTCGTCAGTTTCCATTTCATCTCCCCCCTCCACATATTCCTCATTAGAGGAAATATCGATCTTGACCCGCTTCTTAGTTCGAGTGTTTTTCTTCTCTTTTTTAACAAAACTCAAAGGGGTTGTTGAAATTGGACCCTTTCCCTTCCCCTTGGACTTAGAAATCTCCTCTTCCTCTAAATGCATGCCCTCATTGCCTTTAGTGTCAGATAACTTTGAGAATCTTTAGACCCCTCCTCATTACCCACCACACCTTTCTCCTCAATGAATTTCCCAACAGAGTGAGCCTTAATATACTTATAGATAAGTAACATCATGTCGTCATGGAGAGGAGGGTTAGTGAGCTCTTTATCTTTGAGACCATTAATACTCACATTCATTGAAGAATACAAATACAAAGGAATTGGAATCTTAATGACATGCCTAAAATGGTTCAACAGAGCAAAGTGATATGAGAAAACCCTAAAAAATGACCATCCAGAGTGACGTAGTAAACAATCACACAATGAAAAAACCCCCATAGCTTCTTAATGCAGTTGGGTTGAAAGTAGGTTTGACAAGGGCTTCATGTTCACCTAGTTCCTTAGGGAATTCTTCAATAGTAGCATCATAAAATTCACGGTCTTTATAAAATTTCCTTCCCACAAAGGAGTGTCTATGACTTTGGAAATAAGCTCCTTAGATATATTAACACTTTGAGCACTCACATTGAGCGTGTCTTCATCCCAATTCTCTAGGAACAACTTCGTGACATCTGGTATGCCACCATGAACATAGTCATGCCACCTATCTGTAAAATACTCCAAACCTCTGCAATTTCTCCATTTTTGGCAATTAGGTGGTTCCCTCCTTCTGCGTTGACCACTCATCCTTCTCTTCTGGTTGAAAACTCTATCACATAGCAAACAATTCAGACCAAAAACTAGAAGCAAGTTGATGAAAATGTGCAAAATGAATAAAAATAAAAGTCTAGGCTCTAAAGGACACCCATGAAGCATGTGGAGTTGAAGTGAAATAATTATTTCAACCCTCCTTACACCCCAACTAGCATCTCATAATCACCAATAAATCCTTTCTAAGTTCCTCTATTCATTAATAACGACCCTTGCTTTACAATTTATTATATCACACTCAATGCCTGACATGACGTTCATAGGAAAACTCCTTTCACCTTGTCACATCTTTGAGTCACTCTTCACTGCCACATTGGCAATTGAATCAACAACCATCTTAGATTCCCTATAAGCATGTGATATGTGGACTCCATCCCTGGTTCTAAGAAGTTCTCTCATTTCCTTTATGATATTGTCTATAGTCCATGAACGACTAGACAAATCTTTAAGACATTTGATTATATTCATAGAGTCTCCCTCTAGAAAAAGCTTAGTAACACTAATGTCTTTAGCCAATTTAGTGACCTGAAGGACAACCATCACCTCAACAAGGTTGTTAGTCTAAGTTCCCAAGGGAAGTGCCACTGTTGCCATGCAATGACCAAAATGATTTCTTATCACTCCATCGCACCCAACTAGCCTAATATTACCCTTGGCTACCCCACTCTCATACAATATGTTTTGATTAGGTAAAAGTAGGTTTGAAGGGGACCTGAAACCCTAAACAAAAAGGAACCAAAGTAAGGAGTTGGTTTTACAGGGACCAACAACCCAAATAGTTAGAGAAGAATTCAAATGCTAGTTTTACAGGGACCAACAACCAAGTCAAGTTGGTTTTACAAGGACTAGCAACCAACAAAAGTAAACAAAAAAGAAGTAACCAAAAGTTCATAAAGGACTCAAAAAAAACTTAGATCAGTTCTTTTATAGCATTGAAAATGGTAGTACCTAAGACAACAACCTCCTTAAGAGAATACAACAACCTCCTTAAGAGAATCATTAGCATTGTTCAGAGGAATTTGGAAGTCAACTTTCTTAGTGCTTTGTCTAGTCCTTCTGCTCAAACCACTAACCAGCGGCAGAGCTTGACCAATTGAGTTAGCTTCATCTAGAGAAGCTTTCCAAATGGATGCAACAATAGCCAAGATGGACGAAGTAACATCCTGCATACCCATCTCACTGTCTTTAATCAAAATTTTAAGGGAAACTTCATACTCCTAGAGTTTGGTTAGGATGTTCCCAACTAGAGAATCTAGCTCCCCCCTCTTCTTACATTCCTCATCCAACTTCACTTGTAATAAAAGGAACTTTTCTTGCAAAGAAGAAATATACAAGTGAAGTTTTTTGATTTCATTGTACATCTAGTTGTCCATTTCCAGCCCAATATTAGCTCTGTATTTAGCTTTATTCAGATATTCCAAAACTTTATCATCACCCTCTAAATCCTGGGTATCCTCATAAACCACAGTCTATTGAAGCTTATCCTTCTAATCCTAGGTTGTGGTCTTTGGCTCCCTATACTAGGAACAATGTCAACATGGTCACATTTGGTCCGAGGATTAGAAGCGGTCATAGGATCATGGGAAAGGGTAGTGTCAACACACACACCAATTCCAGTGACTGGGTATTTGGGCTTAAAATCCCGTCTCTTTCATTGATACTGGTCTCCTTATCTTGCAAGATGACCTCATTCTCCAACTTTCCACTATCATCTTTGGTGATAACATCCTTCACCTCAAGAGTAGAGTTTTTTCTTTTTATTCTTTTGCATTTGGAGGAAGGGACATTATCCATAACATTACCCTTAATGGAAGAATGCTTACCTCTCTTGCTGATAGTACTAGGTGAGGAAAGCGAAGAGTCATGGGTCGAGATTTCATCTAGGTTGAGAGCAATATCCTTGTTCTTAGAAGAACAACAATATGTTAGAATGCTTGAAAACTCCCTTTCCTATTCTTGTTCTCATTATTTTCCCTATTTTCAATTCCTATTCCCAATTTCTATTCCCACAACCAAACATGCCCATTTTGTTTCGTGGAATTTAATTACTACATGATATGCACAAAATGGATTTGATGAAGGTTTTACAAGTTTTCAAAGTAATGTAGGTGGCAAGAATAAGGTCGAATTCTACCACCTGATCCAAGCTGGGAGATTTGAATGACAACTTACATCATAGAAATTTGTGAGTGTAGAACAAATAGAAAGAGGTTGGAAAGTTTCAAAACCTAATGCAAATTTAGAATCACAACTCATGCTTTGAAGAGATACATTGCATGCTACTGAATAGAAAGAAAATGGAAACCTGTTCTCAACCCTAATTTCCAAAAGGAATGATCCAAATTGATTAAGCACAAGAAAGTATTCAATGCAGAAATGGATCAAGTAATGGAGAAAAGGGTGAAAAGAGGTTCAATTGGTTTACTTTCTATTTTGAGGGGAGTATGTGCTTAAATCCTAAAATAGATAAAGATAAATACTAACCTTGAATCTGAAAAATGTTGATTTCTGATGTTCGTGTATAGTTTCAAGGAATTCTGCAACCTGTTTTGGACTAGAAATGTCAAGACAGAGAAAACAGAGAAATATTTTATCTTTTTGAATGGAGGTCAACCTTGACCCTATTAGCAAGGCAAAATTATACCCCAGAAAGTCGACCTTGACCTACACTGCTCTGACAAAATTTTTGTTCACAGATCTAGCAAGTTCGATGAAAAGGGTATCCAAATCTACTTTCCAATTCATTGTTTCACACATGTATCTACAAGAAAAATGATTTGTTTGTTGGATGGGGGGTTTGCCTCAGTCAAACCCCAGTTTGTAATTAACCTTGAAATATAATTGAAATTATAATATGCATAAACAAAGTAAATGGAACTATTCACCTTGCTTATGTGGAAATCCTTGTAGAGGATTCAAATACTTGAATTCACAAGTACATATGCTCAAAATGAATGTAGAAATGTATGTATGATATCTCAAATCAATGTCATTAGATCTTCAACACCAATCTTGAATGTATCTTTGCATAGGAAAAGGCTTGGATGAATATGGATAGAGAAATCTTCAACAAGAGGGCTCCATAGAGATAGAGATTGATTCCTTCAATGGCTAACAATGGACCTCCTTGATGAATTGGATGCTTGAACACTTGAATGCTTGAATGCTTAAATGCTTGGTAGATAGTAGACCTTCACTGCATGTAGGTGGATGCTCATTTGATATCTCTTGTGTGCGTGAACTTCATAATAGGTGGATGGATATCAAAATGAGGGAAGATGGCTTCCTTATATAGGGATCTAGGGCAAAAATTCCTAGAGAAGGCTAACATAGAAGCATACAATCTCATTTAATCTTAACCCCTAGGTATAGACCTAGATTAAATGTAATTTAAGATTCTACCATTTTGAAACCCGCAGAAGCAGGAAAAAAAACTTTTTGAAGCCCAAGATCTCGAAACTCCTAGAAATTGAAAATGGGACATGGGGTTAGGGATGAGGTCAACCCTACCCTAGGTCAGTGTCAACGTCATCCTTGACCTAGGTCAAGGTTGAGGTCGACCTTGACCGAGAAGGTCATCCTTGACCCAGAGGCCAAATCCCTTAGTTTCACAGAGTAGTTTGTCAGAAATAGGCTGAAAATGGAGAGAGAGAGAAGTAGATAAGGGGAAGACATCCAGATCCATGCAAAACCCATTCAAGGTGCTTATCATGACCACAAACCACTTACTTGGAGGGCTAAAAATTCTTAACATGAAAGTGCTTCCATTTTAATACAATATATTTAGCCCCCACTTTAGCAAGAGTATGGACTCAATGCAAACTCTTCGTAAAGTAGATCATAACGAAAAGATAATCTTCTTAAAATCAAAGGGACAAAGAAATCCTCAAGCCCCCTGAGACTCAAGTCTTTGCCAACTCCAAGATCACAATAAGAATGACATCTATAGAAAAAACAGAAAAGGAAAAAGAGTGTGATTATCTCACCCAATGAGAACTTATGTCCCATTGTGAACCACACATGGAAACTGCACAACTAGAAAGATGGAATTGAACAACCTAGTGAATGTGGCTACTCACTAGTCAACCCATTAGGGATTCACCCTAAAGAATATTCTATTATATAAGAGTAAAACCAAAAGAGATCCAATCTTAAGGACACCTTCAACCTTAAGGAATCAACACTATTTGAAACTAGAGGGATCAAGAGATCCTAAAATATAAATACATGCTATAAGGATTAGTCATTAATCCAAAAAGAGAGAAAAATTATCTTGAAAAATAATATATATGTATTGAAAAGTGAGTGTGTGCAATAAGTGAGAAGAGCATATTCCCCAATGTTAAAGTCATTGCTAACACTTTAATAGGAGCAATGGCTTTGATGGAAACATAAAAAACTCCATTGATTATGTTTCCACTATGAGATACCCCTAGACGAAGACAAATCAAGGGAAATACCACATAAACATATAGAGAACACAAAAGGGATCTACCTACTATGGGGTCAATATGATCATAAGATTATATATATATATATATATATATATATATATATATATATATATATGATATTATTTCAAATGAATTGGCACCGTTCCCCAAAGAAAGTAGAATTACAATCACAAAGGAGGAAAGATCACATAAGAAATACAAAGAAGAATATTTTCGGACCATGACTTAGAGACCAAAAAGAATCAGTACTACCAAGTCAAAGATCCAAGAAGATTACAAAAGGAAACATGTACGAAAAATAGCACAAGTACGACTTAACATGAAACAACATATGGAAGAATATAGATACATATAGATAAATAATACAATAGGTTAAATTCTTTTATTACCTTGCACCAATGAAGCAACAAAGATTATAAAAAAGAATCTAATAATATTTAAACACATCAAAGGAGAAACATAGTACAACAAACAAGCACACAACAAAGATGGCCATGAAAGACAAGCCAATCAAGTATGTTGCCTACTTTCCCCATCTCGTTGTATATCATTTAGGGGAGGTGGGTAACTTGCAAGAGGGACTAAATCCAACATAGTAGGAATGATAGCTAGTTCCAAACAAGGATCCTCTTGAGAATCACAATGTTTAATACTAGCTGTAAGTATCGATTGTGAGGAAACCATTAGATAAATCAACATCAATGTCAATAGTTTCATATTCATCATTAACATCATTAGTATCATCAAGAGCATCTTCATCATCTAGATTAATCAAAATAACATCTTAGATATGAATAGAATCATTAGAATCAGGTAACTTAACATCATTATTAGTAACAAATTCTTCTTACACATCATGCATAGTTGTATCCAAAGAAGATAAAGATATTTGAATAATAGAATTATGAGCTTTAGCTTGAGCACGAAACTTCTTATGGAATTTTTTAGAAGATTGGTTACATTTTTTCTTATTTGAAATGTGTTGAGAACTAAGAGGAACAATTATTGAATCCTTCATAGGTTCTATAGGAGGATTAAAAGGATTAACAGGAGATTGACAAGAAACAAGAGGAGCTTGATTAATAGATGTAGAAGCCATAGATAAAGGAGGTATGGAAGGTGTATGAAAAAGACCATGGTTAAGATCGATAGGAGGTAAGCTTAACTCAAGAACCTTCCACTACTTATAGACTTGATATGAACGGAAAAGATGGTTAGGTTGAGCAGGACATGAATTAGGTAATAAAGGCCAAAAGAAGTCAATGGTAGCAGCATCCTTGGGCCTAGAAGTATGGTATAAACTATGATTAACCATCTTTACTTCATCATCATAAACAAACTTAAGACATTTATGAATAGGTGAAGCAACAACATGCCTAGAATTTAACCATGGTAAACCAAGCTTAACTTGAAATTAATCACAAGTAGGAACAACAACAAAGGTAGTGTTCACAATCTTTCGAAAAAGTTCAACTGGTAAATCAATAGAACCAAATGATGGATAAAGAAAACCATTACAAGTTTGACTCCATACATCTAATTTATCATAAAGATCACGTTGCAAACTTTTCATAAAATGATTTTCTTCTGTAATAATATTGACTAAGGAGGTAGGATCAACAAGAAAACCATGAGTAGGTATCTTAGGAACCTTACCATAAATATAAAGGGGACCATGAGGAGCTTTAATAGTCTTAGAATCATCAAAGGTAATCAAAAGTTCTTGAGGTTGTTTTTTCTTAGGTTGTTGTCAAGGTTTAGGTTGAGGCTTTAATTTAGACTTAGGTTTCAATTGAGGTGGACATGAAACTTGAGATTGAAGTGGAGGTTGAGATTGAGGTGGAGATATAGATGGAACCACATGCTCCACTTGATTAACCACATGATTAAGATCATCCATCTTCGTATCATACACAATATCCATAGAAGATAGATGAGCAATAGTATTAGTATCATGTGTAGGTAAAGGATTCGTATAGATTTGAAAATTTTGATTAGGAGGAGAAACAAATTTATTTCCACTACCAGCAAAATTATCAACAGATAAAGCATTAGAATCAATTATGTGTTGAACCTTATGTTTTAAAGAATAACATTTCTCAGTATCATGACCATTCTGGCAATGATATTGACAAAAAGCTTTTAGGTCAAAAGATTTAGCCATAATTGTAGCAGGTAAAAGAGGATGAATAGGAGGTAAAGTAATCATATTAGTAGTTAACAACATATTCATAATAGAATGTAAAGATTCAGAGAGGAGTAAATGTACGATTCAATCAGAAAGTAGTGGATGTAGAAGTAGCATTGTGAGATGCAACAACAACTTGATCAACAACTCCATTTGCTTGTTTATTTATCTTGACATAGTTGTTGAATTTTTGAATTTTATTTAGATTAGGAGCAGCGTCACTTTTATCAACATGAATAGGAGCCGTTGGTGTGGTGCTCTCAAATTGAGTCACTTGTAATTGATAATGATGAAGCACTGCACAAAGTTGTTGAAAAAAGTAAATTCAATAAGAAAAATCATATCTTTAATATCCTTTTGCAAATTTGAAATAAAAATATGTTGAATATCAATATTAGGAATAGGATAGGAAATGAGCATGCAAATGCTTAAATCTACCAATCAATTCAGTCAATTTTTCATTAGAATTTTGTTTACAATGCATCAAATCAGTCAAAGACACTTGTGGGCCAATGTTGTTTTGAAATTGTTTAATAAAAGCATTATCTAGTTGAGGAAATGAATGAATAGAATAAGGAGTCAAATAAAAAAACCATTGTAAGGCCTTGTCACAAAAAGTTTGAGAAAATAACTTCGCTAAATCCTATGATCATGAGCATAATCACTACAAAGGATATAAAATGTTTTAAAATGATGAGCAAAGTCTCCCTTACCATTATAATTCTCAAGATGAGGCATATCAACTTGTTGAGGAACAAGGGTAAAAATAATATCTTGAGACAAGGGCTACTTCCCATGTCACAAGTAGGGACGCTAAACTTGTTTTGAGTCAAGGATGCAAGTTGTTGTTGTAAAGATGACATAGTTTGAGCCAAACTGATGATTTTTAAATCATGAGAAGAAGTAGGAGAACTAGCAACATTAGAAATGCTAGGTAACATGTACGAAGCTATAGGAATTGAAGACACAATTGGAGCAACACTAGGAACTACAGTTGGAAGAGGATTAGAATAAGTAAAAGGAACATTTAACAGTAACAGGTTTCCACAATCCATTTGTAAAGCACTGAGTTTTCTGGATTAGATTGTGTTTGTTTATTTCATCAACGTTTCGGATCACACTACATGATCCATCATCAGGATAAGAAAGTGCATTATAATAAGAAGGTTGTGATGTAGGAAGGGACAGATGAGGAACACTCATAGGAATAGAGGGAACTATTGTAGTTACCAAAGGAGTATAAATAGGAACACTAGGAAGAGGAACATAAGAAGGTTCTACACTAGTGAAAAGAGGAAACAACCCTAAACCTTAAGCTTCTTGAGCTAAAGGTTTAACATTAGAATGCACAAGGTGAGAAATACCATACAAGAGATTAAAACCTTGGTCACTATCACAAAGAACTTTCTTAAGAGCCTCTATAGCTTGAATAGAATCTTGATTACGGTTTTCTTGAAGAAGCCAACTACCCATTTTATCAAAGTTCATTTGAAAGTTTTTGGATTTGTTCAGGAGGAACTCTTAAAGCATCATCCTCATCATGAGATGAGTGAGAAGACTTTTTCTCCATAAGAGGATTAGAATAAAGAAAAATCAAAGTTTCATCTAGAATCCTAAGAAAAGGAGAAGAAGACTCAGGCTCAAAGGTACCCATAAGTCTATGACTGCATCTAACCCTAAGATTAGAAGTATGACTAGAAGTAATAAAGATCATAAACCAATACAAAGAAAATGAACTAAACTAAGAAAACATAAAGCATACATATTTTTGTATTTTGAAAGAAATTTTGCAATTTTGCAATTTTTTTTTTGTATTTTTGAATCTAAAATGCAAAAGCATAAACTAAATCTAATCTTAATGCAAGGAAATACCTAATGATATGAAAAGAAATATAACACCACAAAGCACAATAGGGAATCTAATTCCACAAAAGTTAGGGGGTAAGCACTTCGAGTTCACCAAAATGAATAAAAAGATAATGGAAACTTCTTCCCAACCCTAATTTCCAAAAGGAATGATCCAAATTGATTCTTACAAGAAAGTGTTCAATGCAGAAATAGATCAAGTAATGGAGAAAGGGTGAAAAGAGGTTCAATTGGTTTACTTTCTATTTTGTGTGGAGTATGTGCTTAAATCCTAAAATAGATAAAAGAAAAATACTAAGCTCGAATCTAGAAAGTGTTGATTTCTGATGTCTATGTAAAATTTCAGGGAATTTTGCAGTCTATTCTAGATTGGAAATGTTGAGACAGAGAAAACCCATAAATCTTTTGTCTTTTTGAAGGGAGGTCGACCTTGACTCTATTGGTGGGGCACAATCTTACCTCGAGGCACAATTGCACCCCAGAAAGTTGACCTTGAAGTTCACTATTCTGACAAAATTTATGTTCATGAATCTCGCAAGTTCGATGAAAAGGGTATTCAAAACTACTCTCTAATTCGTTGTTCCACACCTGTATCTACAAGACAAATGGTTTGTTTGTTGGATGGGGGGTTTGCCTCAGTCAAATCCAGTTTGGAATTAACCTTGAAATATAATTGAAATTATAATATGCATAAACAAAGTAAACAAAACTATTCACCTTGCTTATGTGGAAATCCTTGTGGAGGATTCAAATCCTTGAATTTACAAGTACAAATGCTTGAAATGAATGTAGAAATGTATGTAGAATGTCTCAAATCAATGTCATTAGATCTTCAACAGCAATCTTGATTGTATCTTTGCATAGGAAAATGATTGGATGAATATGGATAGAGAAATCTTCAACAAGAGGGCTTCATAGAGATTGAATCATTCAATGGCTAACAATGGACCTCCTTGATGAATTGGATGCTTTAACACTTGAATGATTGAATTCTTAAATGCTTAGTGGATAGTAGATCTTCACTTCATGTAGGTGGATTCTTGTTTGATATCTCTTGTGTGTGTGGACTTCATAATAAGTGGATGGATATCAAAATGAGGGAAGCCTTCCTTATATAGAGATCTAAGGCACAAACTCCTAAAGAAGGTTGACATAGGAGCATTAAATCCCATTTAACCTTAACCCCTAGGAATATACCTAGATTGATTATAATTTAAGAGTCTACCATTCTGAAACCCAAAATAGTCGAACCATAAGTGAAAAAAAAAGTTTTTGAAGCTCGAGATCATGAAACTCCCAGAAATTGAAAATGAGACTTGGGGTCAAGGATGAGGTCAACCCTACCCTAGGTTAGGGTGGAGACCATCCATGACCTAGGTTAGGGTTGAGGTCAACCTTGATCCAGAAGGTCGTCCTTGACCCAGAGGCCAAAGTCCTTAGTTTCACAGAGCATTTTGCCAGAAATAGGCTGGAAATGGAGAGAGAGTAGAACAAGGGTAAAACAACTAGATCCAGGACAAAATCCATTCAAGGTGCTTGACATGACCCCAAACTAGTTACTCAGAGGCTAAACATTCTTAACACAAAATTGCTTCTATTTTAAGATCATACAACTTCTACAAGAATAATTACCTTTAGTGTTTTTGAGAAAAGAAGTAGCAATAGGGTGTTGGCTTATGGTACAATGCACATACAAATACAAGACCCAACAAGTAGGCCAATGGAAACACAAAGGTTGCACAAAGTCAACACAAGGGGTGTTGATAGAAAACAAAACTAAAAGAGCAAGGCAAAGAGGCCATTTCCCAAATAGAGCAGGCTAGACCTCATACTGCAAGGGAAGGCGAGTGAGAGACAACCAAAGCCTACAAACAACAGAAAAAACACAAAGGGAAAGTTGACAAAAGAGGGCCAAACTCACACCACAAAAGAAAAAGGGCATGATTTATTTCATGTCTTCAAATAAATTAATCTAATAGGAGATTAGAAGTAATGTGTTCTTTTGGCACGATATTATAATAAATTAGAAGAGAGGAATATATATGGGCTTTGACAACTCATGGATGTTAAAGATCTAAAAATCATTATGAAGATATGAAATAACCAATTAAGTAAGGACATGCATGAAAATGGTACCAATGCCACTGCCAAATTGCTACTTTGGTCAATTTTGGGTTTTATTTTATAAAAGTTATAGTTGATTATAAAATCATGAATAACTTCCATCCTTTAACTGAGTCAGCTACTAACCTCAAAGTAATTAGCTATAAATGTGACTATATAAATACAAGATCATTTGTAACATAAAGAGACTTTTATGAAGGTAAAACTTAGGAGAAATTCTGAAATCTAGATCACATTGGTCTGGCTACTATGTCTATTCTTGATTTGGATTCCTTTGGAATGTTCCCTATGAGCTCGACCTCTTATGTCACCAAAGATGACTCCTTTCACATCAACAACCTTGAAGACTCCACTTTTCTCTCATTAATCCACCCTAATCTCATAGATTGGCCTGCTCAACACAAAAGACCGAAACTACAGTCTTTTTAGAATGACTACGAGATTGTTTGCTACCTCAATGCTATTGAACCCATGATATCTTCCTCCAGCGAACCCGTGGTTGACATGATAGAAATAGATATCTAGTACCTTAGTCAAAAAATCAAAAGAAAAGCAAAAAATATGTGTTCAGGTGGTGAAAACCACTTTACGGTAGTGTTTGAACCTCAAAAAATTAAAACAATGATGTATCTAATGGTGAAAACCTCTTTGAGGAACCTAAGGATGAGGTACTTGGTAGTTTTCCAAGATATTTTTAGGGCAGATCTTTAGTTCTTATTGAGCCTACACAACCTATTAATTTGGGTATAGAAGAGTCCCAAAAAATCATTCATGTTACTTAGTCTCTATCAGTTGAGGAAAAGGAGAACTTCACTAAGTTCTTCCAAGAAAAGAAAATCAAATTTTCATGGACCTATTCAAATATTCCTGGTCTTGACACAGATCTAATCATGCACCACCTATCTATTTCTCCTTGTGTCAAACTTATCAAGAAGAAGTTTTGAAAAATGCATCCATATGTAGCTCTCTTAGTTAAGGCAGAACTAGAAAAGCTCTTAAGTGTAAACTTCATCCTAGCTATTGACTATGTAGAGTGAATCTCCAACATTGTACTTGTGTCCAAACATGATAAGTCTATCCGTGTGTACATATTTTGAGACTTAAACAAGCCATGCTCTAAGGATGATTTTCCACTGCCTAACATAGACATGATAGTGGATATGATAGTGAGTTATTAAATTATTCTTTAATGGACGACTTCTCTGGATACAATCAAATCAAAATTGCCCCTGGGGACCAAGAGAAAACCACATTTACATGTGCATGGGTTACCTTTTGTTGGAACATCTTGCCCTTTGGGTTAAGGAATGTAGGAGGCACCTACCAAAGAGCCATGACCACCATCTTCCATGATATGATGCATAAAATTATGGAAGACTATGTTGATGACACATTGGCCAAATCTAAAAATGAGATACACATCTTGATGACCCGAGTTTGATATTGGACCACATGGAACAATTTTAGCTTAGGTTAAATCCCAAAAAGTGTGCCTTTGGTGTCACATCAGAAAAAGTGCTAGGCTATATCATATCTACCACAAAGGCATTGAAGTTGATCCAGAAAAGGTGCAAGCCATCATGGAAATTACTCCTCCTAAGAATATCAGTCAATTAAGAAGTCTTCAGGGACATCTTCAATCCATTAGGATCTTTATCTCTCAGTTGCCTGACAAAGCTCAATCCTTTAATAAAAACTTGCACAAAGGCTCCACATGTATCTAGAATGAGGAATGTCAACAAAGCATAGACCTAATCAAAGGATATTTTGTCAAACCTCTAATATTGATGCCACTTATACCAAGAAAACCTGTGATACTATATATAACCTATAGACTCTTCCCTAGGAGCACTATTTGCACAAAGTAATAACAATGGAAAGGAACGAGTTATATACTACATTAGTCACACTTTTGTGGCTTATGAAATAAATTAAGAAAACATTGAAAAGGCTTCCCTTATAATGGTATTTTTCTCCCAAAAATTTAGGCACTACATGTTGGCTTACACTATTCATTGCAAAAATTGATCCCCTCAAATATATATTAAGTAAGCTTGTGTTTAGTGGATGTCTTGCTAAATGGATGATGATTCTTTCTGAATTTGACATTCGGTACTTTGAACAAAAAGCCATTAAGAGACAACCCATAGCTGATGAACTTACTAATTTTTTATTGTAAGATACCCTCCTATGCAGATTGAATTTCCTAATGCTTCCATCATGTGTGTCATTGAAAAAACATGGAAGATATTTTTCGATGACTCTTACACCTTGAATGGCGCTAGTACAAGTATTTTGTTTGTCACACCTCACAGTTATACAATCCCAAAGTCTTACAAACTCTTATTCCCATGCACTAATAATATAGCAAAGTATGAGGCCTTAACCAATGGGATTAAAATAGATTTAGAATGAAGGATCACAAAGATGTACATCTATGGAGTCTCCTAACTTGTTATTAACCATGTTAATAATGATTATCAAACTAAAGATGACAATCTTGTACCTCACGAGAAATTGATCAATGCCCTATGGAACTACTTCACATTTGTGACATTCATCAAATTCCTAGGGCAAAAAATAAGGTTGCAAATGCTATGACCACTCTAGCATCTATTCTATAGTTGCAAGAACATGAATCATGCTTTGAGTTCCTAGTGGAAGAATTGCATCATCATGCATATGAATCCCCCCAAAATCATGTGATCTTCACTATTGTTAGTCATGACTCCTCCCATTACTCCACCATTCTCTTTTAATTGTGTGATCATATAATTCCTGAAAATATCATGCATAACTAAAAATGAAAACTTCTCTGTAACACCTCACACTATACCCTTATCTTGGGTGATTTGTATAGGAAGAGTCTAGATAGAATGCTTCTTAGGTGTTTAGAACTAGAAGAGTTCAAAAAGGCATTGGCCAAAGTCCACAATGATATTTGTGGGGCACACTCTAATGAGCTTGCACTTGCTCAAAAACTACTTAGGATGGGTTACTATTGGCCAATTATGCAGGTTGACACTATCAAATATACTAAATCTTGAAAAAAGTGCTAGCTTAATGGTAACCTGAATGATGCTCCTGGTCATGAGCTCATCCCTTCCATCACATATTGGCCTTTTTAGTAGCGAGCCTTTGATTTGGTAGGAAAGATTCATCCAAGCTTGTCTAGTGGACACAAATTCATCATTATAGATACCAAATACTTCACAAAATGGGTTGAAGTTGTACCTTTATCTTCTACTATAGGAAAACATGTTGCCTTGTTTATTCTCAACCACATTATTTGTCACTATGGTATCACATCCTCTATTGTTATCAATAATGGAGGAAAATTCAGAAAAAAGGACATTAAGCAACTTTGTAAGAAATTCATGATAAAATATGGTCCTTGATATACTATCCTCCAGGGAGAAACCAAGCTGAGGCCTTTAACAAGACATTGCTCAAAAATTTGCATCAAACAGTCCACAAATCAAGTAGAGATTGGCACTTGCAGATCAATCTGACACTCTGGGCTTAAAAGACCACTATATGTACTCCTACATGGGCTACAACATTTTCACTAGTCTATGGTTTTGAGGTTGTCCTACCTTTAGAACTTGAAACTCCTTCACTATGATTTTCTCTACATGGGTTAATAGTTGATGAAGACCACAGAGCTATAATGATATTTGAGCTAGAAACCCTCAATAAGCACCACAAGGATGCTTTTGATCACACAAAGGCTTATATAAAAAGGATGTCTACTACCTACAACAAAAAGGTCCATCCTCATGAGCTTGAAGTGGGTGAACTTGTTCTTCAAGAGAACCCTAAGAATAAACTAAACAGGGAGTAGAAAGGAAAATTTGAGTCTAACTAGTTGGGTCCTTACATCATCATAATTGTTTTTGGATCTAGCGCATATCAACTCTTTACTCCTAAAAGGAAATAACTTGCTAACCCTATCAACATTCTACATCCTAAAAATTTGTATGCCTAAGGCTCTCTAGTCTCAACTTTCTATATATATCTTATGATCATAGAAAAATCCTAAAAATCAAAAAATTTCCTAAAAAAAATGATCATCTTAGTGAAAACATAGCAATAGTCACTTTGATGTATCACCAAAAAAATCAAAAAAACTTTAAAAATTAAAAAAAATTGAAAAAAAAGTCCAGAAAAAATTTGCTAAGTGGTGAAAACCTAGAAACAGGTGCTACTTGAGACCCTTACACCTATGTCTATCAGTCTCACTCATTCATTTCACAACTTTATTTTCTAGCGTGGAATTGTCTCTTTTCCTCATCTCAAGGACATGATTACTTATCTTATCAGGGTCTTCTTGTGTGTTAGGGTTTCTTTGGCAATTCATGCAAAACAATGTTTCTCAACACTTTTTGGATACCTTATCTATAGTCTAGGATGCTATGATATTTCTCACTATCAGATTTGAATCTTGAAGAAATGACCATTTGATACACACACACACACACACACACACACACACACACACACACACACACACACACACACACACACACACAAAAACTTTAGACTTGCTAAGATATGATGAACTTTATCTTCTTTGTGTGCTATCTATGATAATTTCTTCGCTGAGTGCTCTCTCCCCTAATAGTATTTCGAGGATGTCATGGACTAGAAGATTTGGGGCATGGGGTGTGTTTTACTTTTTTGTTTGTTTGTGGGTATACTTTGTTAATCTAAGGTGTTGAGAGCATTCATGCTTGTCCTATTTGACACTTTGGGCTTACAATGTATCATCCTTGTCTATTTTTGCAAGACCATTCAAGGGTTATCCTAATACTCATGCCTTGATACAGGTGTAATGTTGCTATACTAAACCTAGGGAATCTAACTACATTAGTCATCTTGAATTACATGTTGTTGATTCTTAGGTTGGGTTCCCACATTTATACTAGTGATGATTGTATGACCTTTTGATGAATGCTCAATGATGAAATTAAAGTCTAAATATTTTGCAACCCTTGCAAGTAAACCATTTTTCATACTAGTTTTATTTATAGGTACATTCTAGCTTAGTCTTGCATTTTGCATATGGAGAGAGCTCTCTCTTCATCTTTAATGGACACGTTAGATAACTACGTTAATCTCTTCTAAAATCTTTCTCTCAATCACATCTTTCATTCCTTGTCGATCATATCCATTTTATTTCTTCTTCTATACCTATAGCATCACAAGGGGTTAATATAATTATCACACCTAATCTAGATCCAAGTATCACATTTTAAAAACATGAGTCTACAACATATACATGAGAGATAAAACTATCTATGAGAGAGATCCATGAGCATGTAAACATGAACATAAAATTGAGCATACATAAACATGAGTAGAAATTGGAACATCACATGGAAACATAAACACAAGTGGTGAAATATCCATGTCCAACATCTATCATACGAGCATATAAAATGAGACAAGTACACCAATACATCAATTGAATCTAGTATCTCATATATACTAAAATGTGTCAAAATACATATACAATATGGGATCCAAAATCTAGATAAATGTCTCAAAAATACATAGGATACAATAAAATGTCACAAGGACATTAGCTTAGACCTAGTCCTAGATTGGATCCCCCCTCATGAGTAGGTTGTGTCTGAGGAGGAGCCATCAATGCCCTCAATGGTGGCTAATTTGATATACCAATTCTTTCCAAGAATATAGGTACCTGTTGATCTATAAGAACTACAAAAATTTATACAACATGATAATAGGCTGCCCGTACTCCCTATCGTTCCACCTCCCATCAAGCCTTTGCTAGATCCTCCCTTAGTAGCTACTCTTGCCTCTTAGCTTCTGCCCATGCATCCACTAGTTGCTGGTTTCTGACCGCTATAGTCATCCTCAAACTCTGCATCTCCACCTTTAGTGCTCATATACAAGCATCTCTAGGGTCCTCTCTCTTACCCCTGATAGGCTCCTCTTTTTGTGGTTCTACTCACTCCATACTCCACCTTAGGTAATGCTCTTCCTCCTCCTCCCTCTTCTCCCTTACAACTTAGGCTCATGTCTGTCTCACCCCTAGTCCTCAAGAAATGCTCTTGACCTCCATCTATCTTGTTAGGATTAAACCACATATAGAAATAACAATTACATGCAAATATAACCAATAATAGAAAATAATATATCACATAGAAAAGAACACAAGACACAAAGATTTAATGTGGTTCACCCAATCCCTGGGCTTTGTCCACCAAACAACAAGTCTGATATTATTACAATCTAGTGATTACAACCTAATTACAATTTTTAATCCCTTACAACTTAATACCACTACAAGAATCAATTTTGCATCACCACAATAAAAAAATCCCTAACCCTAAGACCTTTTATCCAAGTATTTTAATGCCACTTTAGGGTTACAACATGTCAAACTTTAGGGTTACAACATGTCGGCCATGACCCAAAATTTTTTTTGGGGCAACCCTAAAGAATTTATGAAGTATGTACAATACTTCCCTGATCAGTCACCACAAACTAACATATCTCCTACCTCTCCCTCTACCTCCACCATCGTCCTTGTGATCTCCTTCATGTCCTATTTCCATAGGTAATGTATTGAGATTTGTGAACCGGGAGAAGGGATATCTTTGCATCTTGTATAGATATGTTGGATCGACCCCCATATCTACTAGATTTAACCTGTAGTCCCAAAGCTCTGCCATAAGTGTTGTAGTATCCCTCATAGTTGTTTTGTAATCCAAAATAGGAAACTAACCGTGATCCTCATCCCTATAAAACCCAACATATGTGGTGGTCTCCATTGAGATCACTTGTCTCTAGGAAAAATGTCATCATACTCGGCTAACCAAAAATTGCTCCACTATATCTGAGTGTCTCCCCACCAATGGTTGGCTGTATTGCATGTAATCTAACTTCCATGTAACTAACCATATGGCACATTTTTGGTATGGCTACTAGGAAAAAGAGGCAATCTCATCAAATTAATGGTGATAGCATGCCACATCCTCGCTGTGGCTATAAGGGATAAACATTGTGTATCTATAAATATAGGGATGACTACACTCTCACAAAGACACCCATGCACATATTTAGACCAGCACTATGCCACATACCTACATCTTACCCTCATGGTAGACAATCTCATGCAACTCATGGTACATATCAATAAGTATGGCTAGTCCCCATGCCATCTTCTAGGGCTTCCCAATCAAATCTAACACCAATCAACTCCAACCCAATGGGAAGCCCTTGTGGCTGCTGTTAGTGACTAGGGCCTAGGCTACCAATGAATACACCAGACAAGGTAATGGATACTAGTCTCCATACTCATCTATAAGCCTCTCCTTGCTGAGGCATTGGACTAGGATGGTGATATCCTCAAATAGCTCCTATACAGATAATCTCCCCTCTATTGGGGTTTGATCATAATAAATGTGTATGATAGACAAAAAAAATTCACATCAACACACCTCATATGGAAAGTACAAACTTAAAACAAGTATTCAAACATAACAATCATACTAATAGGGTCTCCATGGCATGGTACATGAAGGATGAGATATACATCCTCCTAAGTGATGGTGGCCTTACCAATGGGAAAATGAAAGGTATTACACTCACTATGCCATTGCTCAGCTAAGGCTATCAAGAAACCATGGTTAGCCCAAATATGAGTCATACTCAGTAACTAGCTAAACCCCACCCCACCACCTTGGGGGCTCTAATCCCCAATGTTGGAAAAATAAGCATAGTCAAGTTAAGCAAACAATGAAAGCATCAATATCTATCCTGATAAATAATGTGACATCATAAATAGATCAAAATATGCAATACTTTTCATAATATGCAAGTGATACAATTTGCTGATTAAGTATCATGTGATTTTTTTTATAGTATTTGAGTGATACTTCACTTTCATGTGATAGTTTGCACAGTGTCATGTGATACTTGGGTATTCTTAATACGATAAATCCTTATATTGAGTGGGGTATCATTTTTGTAGGAGAAGTATCACACAATACATCTCAGTACAATTGTGTGATACTTTTAAAGTATCATAGGATAATTTTCAAAAAACTCACAAAAATACATTAAAAACATGTTAAAATGCATATAAAGGCTCAAAAAGCACAAAGGTTTTGAAGACTCATAGGGGCTTCATAGTCAGCTAGCTGGTTGTGCAACCAACTATGCTCAAAATGTTGCTTGTGGGTCATAATACCTTATAAAGTCATGATCTCTCTCAAAATCACTAGAGCTCTCAAAAATTGCAAAAGAAAAATGAATTGAAAATGACCCTTGGACCCCTTATATAGTCCTTTGACCCCATTTTGACTCATTTTTCAAACTCCTCAAAATTCCATGAAAATTGCACCCCTGACTAATTTTAACATCCTAGACCATTTTGGGGATCGAAATCGAAATCTGAATTAATCTTGATAGTCAAAATCACATTTTAAAATTCTACCTTCTTTTATGCAATTAGCTGAGCTTTTGAGGTTGAATCTCTGAATCTTCACTAAGGCATCGCCATTTCTCCATGTCTTCATCATTTCTACACTCCATACTCACTTCAATTCACATATTTCTCTTTTAAATAATCTTTCTACTTGATTTGACCTAAATTTTAAGCTTTATCCTTCTTGGTAACTCTAGCCAAACTGGGGCATTCTATCGCTTCCTTATGGTCACTCTTTGGTTTTAATCTCTTATTTGTCATTATGGATATTTCTTTATCTCAATTTGATCATATCTTTCTCATTTCTACATTCCCTTTATTTGATTTCAATTTTGACCCCGAGGGGGAAAAAATATTCTTTCATTTCTTTCTATAGCTATCTATTTCTCAGGAGCATATGCTTGATCTCTTCATTTTCTCTCAATCTATCTTCTTTTCTTAGGTGTTAGTACTCTCCTTGAGTCCTAATATCATCTCTCTCCCAGTGTTCAGTATTATCACTATCAATCTATGCATTTAGGACTTGCTATCTTATTCTGCATTTTCATTCTTCAAAATTAGGCCTCTTTATCTATTGCTGCCTACCTGGCTTTTGTATTTTTAGACATAATGTATTCCTGGATCGATCATACATTAGTCAAAGAGGGAAAAATATAAGCATCTAAAAATGGTCATCAAGATTATTAGCCCCCTTCTCAGCATTTTGGCTAAATTAATTAATCATTTACATAGGCCAAATTCCTAAAAAAATCAATTTATTTGATTTAACCTATAGTTTGACTAGAATATCCTAAGTCCATATTTGATTAAAAGAAAATATCCCATTTTAATTAAATAAAATATCCCATTCTCCTAACCCACTCAATGTGCACACATAAAGCATTTTTCCGTATTCATAAATTAAAAGAAAAAGCTTGTCTCACATGAAAAGTCAACTCATTTCATTGGTTGACTTTCTCTTACACATGGATCATGCCAAAAGTAAAACCCCACCCTTAATCATCCATTTCTTGATCTTGATCTCAACTTTTCGCATATCTTTAAGAGGGACTGCTCTCTCCTTCTTTAAGGATCCTGTTTTGAGCTAATGTCATGCTGCAAGTTTCTTGGAGTACTTGAGGAGAACTTCTATTCTTCTTACCTCATTCATGTATCCTTCAACTTAGCACTAAATTCATTTAGAATAACTTGATTTATTTGTTATAACATAGCTCACACAACCTAATTATAAATGGTTGTAACACATTCATCTTGTTTAGCTTAGTTGCATTCTTACATTTCATATTAGCATAGTTCATTCCTGCATTACATGTTTGAGAGCTCTCTTGCACATTTGCTCTCTTTCTTTTGTCTAAGGAATCTGCCATTGCATGGTTTACTAGCAAGGATTGTGTCTCTAAGGTTCAACTGAGAGCTCTTCATATTCTAATTTGCACATCTTTGCACTCCATGGATAGGGAGCTCTAAGCTGACATTCAAGTGTTCCAATCTATGGGATACCTTGGATAAAAGAGTTTAGAGAAGTGCACAAATTGAATGTACAGTATGTGTGTGTATATATGTATGTGGGTGTGTGTGTGTTTCTATATATATATATGTATATGTATATATAATTAGGTTTATTTTTATTTTTAAATTAGATGTTAAGAGTGGGGGAATCACCTTGTAGTATAGTGGTGTTGTGGTTGTATTGCTAACGGTGCAACCAATATTCAAATCTTTGCTTGGCCCAAAATAGTGTTAATCTTGGTTGGGCCCATGTTGAATGTTGTGCATGGTGGTGGATAGGTGCAGATGTATGGAGAACTAACTGTGATGGAGATTCTAGTGTCTAGGTTGATTGCCATAGAGATTGAGATAATGATGGTCAACTCTCAAGATCGTCATTGGGCTAGGTGTGCTCATAGGCCTTGGGTGTTGGATTTGGGGATGAGATCCCCTAGATTTGTGGCCTCACTACTTTGTAGCTCCAGTCAAAAGAGAATTATTACCAACTAAAAAAAGGTATTATGAGCTAATAAAAATATATATTCAAAATTAAGTTATATTAGTAGATAATGTATTTATAAAGTGATTTTAGTTCATTTCGATCATTTAAGAGGATTTTAAAATTTTGAGATGAAATGTAGTAAGATTGAAAAAATGTTACATTAATATTTTAAGAACTTATGGCATGACATTACCATTTAAATACTCTATTTATGATTTTTGAATCAACCCACTTAAGTGCTTAAACAAAGGGGAACAAATTTGACATGACATTACTATTTTCAAACTTTATTTATGATTGTTGAATCTCCCACCCAAAAAAAATTGAATTGTACCTAGCCATGGTTGTAGATTCTAGGGAGGATGATGCATCTCCTTAATCTAAGCCTCTAAGGGGGAAATGTAAATCAAGGAAAGCACATCAAAGTTCATCACATAGCCACACTTACACAATTCAAAGAGGGAGTCAAGAAAATTGATCCTTTCAATCCCAATTCTATATGACTAGATATAGAAAGATTAATTCTAGCCAAGTGAAAAAGGAGGACTAATACAATACTAGAATAAAGTGAGTAGAATAAGTGAAAAGATGCAAAAGACCTCAAAATCTCTAGTTATAATTAAAGCTAGGAAATGAAATGTAGATATAATGAAGAGATATGATGAAATAAAAAAGGGGATTAGAGGACTTATATTTGGATCTGATTTTTTGCTTGATGTGTTGCTCAAAATAGACAAACAACATCAGCTCTGGGCTTGAAACTATCAAATATGCAAAACCCAAAAATCATTCGATGATTTGGAAAGGCTAACTTTTGCATGGTGTCAACTTTCTCCTAAAGTAGGAGGGCACTATGTCCCTAATCAACTGCGTCTGATCTCGAATCTAATTTTCTAATTCTTACAAATGATGAAAGGGTATTTGAATCTGCAATTTGTTCACCATTATAATATTTGAACATGCAATTAAAAAGGTTTTTTTTTTGTTAATTGGGGGGGGGGGGGGAGGGGGGGTGTTCCTCGGTCAAACCCCAATCTAAGAATTTACACCAAATTTAAATAATTGAATTGCAAAAATGCATGAATTCACCTTACAATAGTAAAATCTCTTAAATTGAATGCAATGAGCTCTCCTTATAAATTGAATTGGATCAACAATGCACATGAATGGATGTAGAAGATGCGTCAATAGACCTTGAATGGATTTAGGGAGATATTGAAGGTAAAATCCTTCAATTTCTTGAATGCTTGAATCCTTGATCTTTAGTGGAGGAATTTTCTCGAAGACTTGAATATTTGGTTGCTAGTGCACATGAATGCTTGAAAATAATTGATGAATGCTTGTAGATTATTTATGCAAAATAAAGAAACTAGAGGGGTTTATGAAGGGGTAAGAATTAAGTCAATGACATTTTATCAAGTGTTGATGGTTTTGATAATTCTCTTATCATGCTTGGTTTCTATTCTTAGATCACAAGCTTCCAAGAGTAAGCCTAATCTTTAGGGGGGATGATGTAGTGCCTCTCTCAATTGATCTCTATAAGTCATCTTGATGGATACAACTTTGATGCTCTTTCTTGTGAGTGATCTTGTTTGGAGCCATGAGTGATCTACACCCTTTAGGTGATTAGATTATGTTATTCTATCAATAGGTTGATTATGTGTATGCCTAATTTATGAGATTATGATGCATCAAATGGTTTCACTAAGGTTTGTGCCACTGGTTACCTAGATTGATATGGTATTAGGATGTTGTTATGTGATTACTCTTAGCTATCAACAATAGGTTCACTATGTATTATTTGGTCTAATACACCTTACTTGGCTCCTATAGTAGTGTTTATGCATGTTTGACCTTGTTGACTTATACATTTATGTTTTCATTCATGTTGTTGAGTAATTTTTATTAATTCCATTATTAAATGCTTAAAATAATTAGAATGTGAGACATCCATAGTGGATTCATTAATTTATGTGCTATGGATATTCATCTTGTCTCTTTCAGTAAATTTATGCAAATGGATTAATTAATGATAATTTAAATAAGATTAATTAGATGCTTTATTATGTGATTTATCATGATTGTTGCTTCAACTATTATATATTGTACCACTACACTTGATTGTTTCTATTTACTGTACATGACTTATATCCTTGGCAATGACAGATGGAGTTACTAATAAAACCTTTCATATTGAGCCAATATTCTCCCTATAGTGGTGATGTATCTTTTTATTGATGATTTTAACCCTTTGATAATTGGTAAATCCAAATTCATTATGCATATGTGTCTAGACTCATGAGCATGTTTGTGCATTTAGGAATCCATAGTTGTCATGGAAAATGATAAGGCCAAGTTAATGTATTAGAGGGATTTTATTTTAATTGATTTAATTTATTTTATTGTTGGCTAAATTGTCATACTTTAATTCCAAGCAATTGGAATTACCTAATTTAATTTGGGTGTAGGACTAGAAAATTGGTAAAAACCTAGCCTACTATGAGCAACCACAAACTCAATCAACATATGCTAAAAACCTTCTAATCTATCATAAAAACCAATTAAAGCAAAGGAATTAAACTAAGAGAAACCCCCTCTTCAATTGTAGTTCCCATGTTCTACTTTCTTCTCCATTTTATGTAGCTCCAATTGCCTACAGTGCACACACAATTGAAAGAAAATGAAAAAGTGATATGATCAGATGAATACTATTGAGAATACTAGAAGTATGGCTTGGTTATAATTCAAGAGAATATGGATGTTAAGGATTGAAAAGGGTGCAAGATGGCTCAATTTATAGCCAAAATGTAAGAGTCCAGGAGACATGAATGAGGAGATGGACATTTGTCAATTCAAATGTGCAACTTGGCATCATATTCCTTAGAATATCTATTCCAAATATGATGCAATATGCCACATTTAAGATTCTACAACACATAAAAGTCAACATGGATAAATATGGAAGAGAATATATGACATGCATATGATACATCAAAGCCACTCATAGACAAGAATCTATGACGAATGTGAATTATTATAGTCATGTGCAAGGAATAATATATGTCAAATATAACACATATTATCCAAGTGTAAAGAGACGATCTATGACACATTATGTCCATGTGTCAAGACTAGGTGGCATATTTGAATTAAAAATTCATAATTCCATACAAATGGAAATTAGAATTGGGAAAATAGGACTTGTAAAATTGAGAATTCTCATAATTTGTAAAGATTTATCAATTAATTAATTAATATTAATTAATTGAGAATGTAGGTTAGTAAGAATATTTGTGATGTGGGATGAAAAGTGATTGAAATGGCATAGGAATAGATTATGGATTATCTAATCCTATAGGGTAAATTAGTAAATGATTGGCCAATTTGATGACATAAATGTAGGATTATCCTTTTGATGAAATGTGATGATTATGTAAATTGACTAGGATGATGGTGGGTAGATCAAATACATGATCAAATTGATCAAGTGATTAGGATTGATAACATGACAAGGAAATATGACATGGATTAAGGACATGTGATACTTAACAAACATTGTAAAGGCCACATCATTGAAATTGTTTGATAAGATTGATCATAATAACATCAATGAACATTGTAAATGTTATTAAATTGATTGGATAAGGCCATGATCTAACACCGAGGGATTAAAAAATGTCTATGATTAGATGATAAAAATGCTAGTTTTGACCTAGTGTCGATCGACATGGAAGTGCTAAGGTAAGATTTGATAGGTTTCCAAGGCATTGAGAGACACAATAATGCCTAGGACTAGATAAGTGTTGATTGATTCGAGACTGTTGACATGTTATAGATTGATTAGGGCTGATTTGGGATTATTTTGGGTTGATTAGAGATGATTTTGGGTTGATTAGAAAGAGTTTTGATGATATTGAAATGGTTTAGGTTTGATTGGATGGGATTTTTATGTTATTGAAATTATTTAGAGTCAATTCCAAAAAGTTTGGATAAAACAACAACCGATTCTAAAATGATCTGCAACTGATTTGAAATGGGGTTGTGAGTAATTAAGAATATTATTGCAATATGTTGGAATGATAACCAAGTTGGGCAAAAGATCAGAATTAGTAAAATGATAAAATGAGACATATTAGTATGAAAATGTGATTAAATAGTAGATGTGAACCATTTTTGAGTGTCTACATTTTGCCCCTCTTTGATACAATGTGATTTGGAGCATTGTGTCAAAAAAAAATTAATAAAGAAGCTATAAAAAGCATGCCCTAGTAGGGATGGTATATATGGGTGCCTCCTTAAGAAATTGACCAAAAAATGCATATGATAGGTCAATTTGTTGATAATGATGAGAGGAATCTATAGCAATTGATGGACAAAAAATTAGAGCTCAAATACAAAAGTTATGGGGTGCAGAGTGCAAAGAAGGGGTCAATCAGTCCTTTGGGGGCAGTTTTGGGTTTCCAACTACCCCAAGTGTGCCCTAGGTACACTTGACATGACACACTTGGGAAGCTCAATTGCCCCCTAGGATGCTCTGGGGGCCAAAATCAATCTGACTAGACTCAAATGGCCCAAAAATCTATGTACATGCCTAAAACCCTAGTATTAGGTCAAAACATAGCTCAACATAGTCAAACATGGTCAAATATGGTCAAACTTTGGTAGAAAGTTGACAGATAGTTATGGAAAGGTTGAAAACAATGCAAATAAACTCAAAATGACCCAAAATTTGGTGTGCATGTTCAAAACCTTAGAAAGAGCCCAAAACATAGGTCAACCTAGTAAAACATAGTCAAACATAATCAAAATTGGTCAAACTTAGGTAAAACTTTGGCTAGAATTGGTAGAAATCCATAGAAGGTTGACAAATAACTTATGATTATGTAGGAAGATCTTCCTCTATTATAGACGAGGAGGCATAGAACCCATAGCTTGTCCCTACATCATAGGATGACCACTAGAGAGCAAGAGATATTTTTAGGGCTTGGAATTTACCATATTACCTTCATGCTGGAGATTATAGGTAACAAGGGGCTGTTGAGAGCTTTGACAAAGAGGTGGCATTCAGAAACTAGCTCCTTCTATCTATTGATTAGGGAGTCCACCTTGACCTTGGAGGATGCATGGTGCATCCTCCAAATTTTGATCCATGGAGAGATATCAGTATAAAATCCTATGATAGGGTGGGCCACGCTACATCAAATGTTTGGTTGCGGAGATGAGGAGCTAGGTATCTGAGATTACATGATAGGATGGGAGGTGTTAGTGGCTTGACCCGAGTGTCTGCTAGCAGTGATATGTTGGGTTGTGGGTGGCTTATTGATGCTAGATAGGAGAGGGCATGGATTCCTTATTAGGTGGGGTAGAGTTCTGGAGAGGATGGTGATGGACGTAACTATATGTGCATGGGGGGCCTGCATGCTAGGGATGCTATATTACTATCTTCACCAGGTTGCATATAGAGGTGAGTTGTCCTTTAGCACATGAGTTACATTGATATAGATTTGGGCCTATGACCACATTTCCATATTCAAACCTCTTATGGAGAGATAGTTGGTCAAGGATATGCCATACACATATAGCAATAGAGGTGCATTGGCACGAGGGCCACTACGATACACATTGCTCTTTTGACATCAACTAGACACTATGAAGGATTTTATATGGAGGCCCTATAGAGATTTCCTAGGGTGGCTAGAGGATGATGAGTACCACATTCCCTATTGCGAATAGAAACACTATTGGATTGGATGTACTATTATTGGACGCCTAGTTATCAAGATGTACTTGCCAAAGTGAGTACATCAGTAGTTTGGTCAAAGGTAGGATGTGCCTATAGGTCTTGCTCTATTTTCTCAATATAGAGAAGAGATTAGAGAGTGAGGGGTAGCAATCAAGACATAGGTAGCCTATGCATAGTTATAGGATCTATAACCTAGGTTGTGGGGGGAAGTAATGGATGTGATGGATCTAGGCACAACAACAACATATGATAGGTGGTTTGATCAACATCGACCAAGGCCATTGACATATCCAATAATTCCAGTACCACAAGTGAGACCACAGGTATATTAGGGTGAAGAGGATGATGGAAAGGGTGATGGTGAGGAGGAGATAGATGAAGAGGGAAGGGATGATGAGGATGGGGAGGGTGATGAGGAGGAGGATGAGGAGAGGGGAGATGATAATGAGGAAAGTCAAGACAATGGGGGTGGGGATGATGATGAGGGAGAGGATGATGGGGAGGACAGAGTAGAGTTAGATGGAGATGGGGATGATGATGAGGGAGAGGATGATGAGTAGGATAGAGGGGAGTGATATGGAGGGGAGGATAGAGGTATGGATGTTGCAGTGATGAATATAGAGGAGGATCTAGTAGATAACACATAGGGGGTGCTAGTTCCAATATATAAAAGGTCTAGTGAGTCAAAGATGCTGATGATGGAGGTGATTAGAGGGTTATAGAGTTAGTTAGAGGAGTGTTAGGTGGTGATTGATCGGGTTACAATAAAGAGGGATGCAACAATATAAAGGGAAAAGAGAGTAGTCTAGGAGTCTCAAGAATTCTTTAGTAGCATGAGGAATGCATCTTTTTAAGATTTGGTCAGGATGATGGTTTAGGCATGTCCAAAGACATAGTTTTGGAGGATGCATTACAAGACAATAGCACCACATGAGCAGAGGGTAGAGAGCTACTGGGAGTTGAGATCACATTCTTGGTGGATACAAAGTAGTGGAGGTGTGATGAGACCAATGAGGCCACCACAGACTAGTGAGGGGTCATCATCAAGGTTGAATAGAGGTCATGAGGCTAGGGACAACATAGATTAACATAGAGATGGTCTTGTGCAAAGGCGCTTCTTTTTTATTTTCTTTGTTATGGACAACATTCAACAAATAAAAAAAAGAAAAAGACAACCATGAACCATCCCAACCAATCTCATAGATCAATTGATATCATCGAGTGGCACAAGAATATGATCAATGAAAAAAAAAGAAAAAAGAAAACACTCACTAAACAACATGAGCCAATAACTATTCTCATCCATTATTACATTTTGTTAGTGTCTTATGGTTTTTTGGAGAGTATTTGTTAGATCAATTATGTGATAGGTTTGATTGTTGGTTCAATTGATAGGATCACAGTGGCAAGTTAGATTGATTGTTGGTTTCTATTGCCTAGATGATAGATCAAGGTGTGATTATCATTGATGGGTAGTTCTTTGAATTTTAGTTTGCAAATGTGCAAGTGTTTAAGAAAAAGGGTGATTATCCACAGTGATTGTTTACAACGTTTATTGCAAATTTTCAGTAAGTTTTTGTGATTTTAGGATTTTGGGATACTTGATTTTTTTATGTTGCTCATTTGTGTAGGACATTTTATGATTTCTAGGGTTTTTTCTAGGACATTATGTAATTTTTATCAATTTTTTCATGACTTTTTTATAATTTTTATTGATTTTTTCAAGACATTTTATGATTTTTATGGGTTTTTTTAGGACATTTTATGAGTTTTTATGGATTTTTTAGGACATTTTATGATTTTTATGGATTTGTTCAGGACAATTATGCTTTTTTATGGATTTTTTAGGATGTTTTATGATTTTAATGGATTTGGTCATGACATTTTATGAATTTTATGGATTTGTTTAGGACATTGGATGATTTTTATCAGGACTTTATATGATTTTTAGGTCTTTTCTCAGTATCATATTTGAATTTTTAGGGTTTTTTAGGATCATATCTAAATTTTTAGGATTTTTTCAGGATCATAAGGGATTCACAAGTGTTAGCTCCAATCCAATATGCAATAAGTCCAATGGATAATGTGTTCTTAAGGACATGCCCCTAGTTCAATTTCAAACTCGTCCACTTTGTAGGTAATATGCCCCTAGACAAGACACAAGCTATATACAAAGGCCAAAGAAAAAGTATGCATAGACTGGTGATGCTTAGATAAGATTAAAATAGAGATTAACTAGTTTGTGGGCCATGATCAAAGACTAGGGATGTTTTGCAATATGTATAATGCGATCAAGGAATAATAAGGGGGTAAAACTTGATGAAATCCTGATAGATGGAAGAGCAACAACTGATTACACATGGAGCTTTTTTTCTAGGTTTTCACCATGGTACTTGCCCAAAGTGCCTATTTGTCAGATTTTCACTTTTGGAATTTTTTTTTCTTTTGACTCAAAGTTTTGTACCAAGATGCCTATTTGCCAGGTTTTCATCAAGGCATCCATTTTTTCATGACTTTTTTCATATTTTTGTTTCTTTTTTTCAAGATTTTTTGCCATTTTTGTGTGGATGCTTTTAGGACTTTTAGATAGAATCATGAATGTTGTAGACAAATGCTGAAAATGAGTTTATTGTTAGTGTTGGTAGCTGACAACCTTTGGACCCACAAGTGATTATAACTATGCAAGATTCATTCCAAGTTTTTAGCTAAACTCAAACCACTAGAATAGCCTTTGGATATACCATCATGTACGATATGCAAGATAATGTCTACTTGTGAATCAAGGCATCTAAAAATAGTTGCATCAAAGGATTCTTTGTATGGGTTGTCATTAATGATGATGTACTCAAAGGCTTGTTGGATAGAGGTTTTATTTTGGGTGTTTGACAAGTTAGGTAGTAGGATTCAAGGATAAATAGTAAGATATAAGGAAGGACCGAGAGGATTGAGACCAATAACTTCCCACATGAAGGTCGATTGAGAGAACTCAAGTACAAAGAGAAAAATATTTTGTGGCATGTTGAAAACTAGAACACTTATATTCATGGCATCAGTTTGTTCATTTTGTATCCTTGGGAGTATTTAGCATTTTATTTTTCATGGTCTAATGGCGTCTTTCATTTTTCACCAAGAGACCTATTCTTTTCTTTTTTTCCTTTCTTTCCAATTTTGCAATTGGAAGATGGAGTTGACTCATCAAAATATGCCAATGTATTCAATTCAAGAGAAATTTCTTCTTTATGGCGAAAAATTTTAATTCCTTCATAGAGTTCCAAGACATTTATAAAAGCATCATCATTATCAAATTGATCAATGATTGGTGGTCCATGTTGGTCCCAATCCAATAGTTTAGGATAATTTTAGGGGATGTCATCAGTTTTGATTGGACTCTGGTCAGAGGTATACATATGGGTATTAGATTTGGTAGTATCATTTGGATTATGTTTAGAAGCTAAAGGACTCAGATCCCATAATTTTTCATTATAGGATTCAGGGTGGGTTCGAGCAACATATGGAGCTATATTAATATGTTTATTCTCCATAGATAGGCTATTAGGGTCAACAAAGATATATTTAAGTGCATTAGGAATAGTAAGATTGTCAATTTTGGGTTGGGTATCTTCAGATGCCTTTTCATTGTTCAAAAAATTCATAGTCTCACATGAGGGTACCTTAGTACTAGCGGGACCTATTCACAATAGCCTAAATCTAAGCCCCAAACTAGGAGGTCATCTTTTTGCAATGATAGGTTCAATTATTTCTTGTTTCTGAGATCCAAGACCACTACATCCATCATAGCCTTGTTTCAACATGATAGTAAACCCAGGTCCATACTTGTTAGGAGATATCGAAGTGGGTTCTTTTTCTATTTTTTCTTTCTCAATATAGATGGATGTATTCTCATAGACACATTCTTCATGTAGGCTACCTCCACTAATGAAATTGATAGAAGTGGTATTTTGTGTACTAATCTTAGGCTATTGTAATTTTAGTAGTTTTAGTTTACCATAAGTTTTGGGAGAAAGTGGTAACTCCCTAATGTGAAATAATTGAGACATTAAGTATTCTCCACAACCTTTGTCTTCAATCTTTAGCTTTTCCTTGGTCTTACTAAGGAGTATATTAAGATCCACATATTTAGAGGAATCTGTGGATTGTGATTCATTATTTGTGGGGACTTGGTGTGTAGCAGAATCTCTCAGATTAGCACAAAATTAGAAAGGATTTGGATCACTAGGGATGGTAACCTTCACATTTTTAAAGGTGAACTTCAAACAATGGTGATATGTAGAAGGTACTACTTTCATAGCATGAACCCAAGGACATCCTAATATCATGTTGTAGTTTATTTTGATATCTTGAACTTGTAATAGTGTGTTCTCAATGGTTAGACCAACTTTGATAGGTAATATGAGAACACCCTTGGAGAAGTGCTCACCATCATCATAGGCCATTATTGTTATCTAAAAGGAAGGATCCACATCTTCTTCAGAGTAACCAAGATCCTTGACAAATTTAAGAGTATAGATGTTCAATCCTACTTCACCATCTATAAAGACATGTTTAACCTTAGTGTTATGGATAAATAACTCAAGGTGAAGGGGAGCATTCTGGTTAGGTCTATCTCTAGGAACATACCAAGGTGAAAAAGTGATATGTTGTGATGTAGAAAAGTTCCCAACCATGGACTAAAACTAGACAACATCAATGTTATTAGGTACTATTGACTCTTTTAGGGCTTGATCAAGGATCTTCTAATGTTGGGGGGATGCACAAAAAAAATCTAGGATGGATATTTTTGTGGGAGTCTTTCCAAGATGGTTAATAAGGTTGTAATCAAAAGAAGTGGGAGCTGTAGGTCTAGCAGAGGCTATAGGTCTAGTAGGGGCTCCAGGTAAGGTTATCATGATGCAACTCATGGTGACAACACAATGAGGATCTTTGGCCTTCAAGGTAAATGTGGATACATGTGATTCAAAATCATTAAAGAAGTTGATGGTGTAGTCATATCTAGTGCACATGTAATTAACATTAGATTATGAGTTTTAATTTGAACTAGAGGATTTTTCTTTGTCATGGTTTCCCAAAGGATAGTTGAAAATAGAATGATCAAAATTTGAGGACAAGAGTGAAGGGTCTACAGTAATGACACCTTCATCGATAAGGTCTTGGATTTCATGTTTAAGTTGGAAGCATGAAGTAGTCTTGTGTCCTTTGGTACAATGACAGTCACATAATTTTTTGTTATCTCACCAAGATGGTTTAGTTGCTGCTTCATCCTTGACTAGGGGTAATTGCAAGAATTTATTTCTAAGAAATTGTTGAAATGCAATCCCAAGAGGTATCCCCAGGGGTGTATTTTTTTGTTGTTATTCCTAGGACATCTTTGAGGTTTTTTCTATTTTGATGTATCAATTGTTTGTTGTTGAGGTGGCGTTGGGTTAGGATTTAATAAAATCATAGGATTTGCACCTTTAAGAGTCATTTAAGGTTGTGCCTTGTTGATCATTTGGTGTCAACAATACCATCATTGTTGAAATTTTTATTCTTGGAGAAAATATTTTCCTTGTCATTAGATGACTTTGTATTAGTGTTTTACTTGTTTTATTTAGGATTCCTTTACGAATGAGGGCATCTTGAATGCTAGCTCCATTTTTCATTAACTTATAAATAGTGCTAGGACTCTTGATCTTAAGTTCATACATTAGATCAAGAACTAGGTTTTCAATGCATAGATTGACTTATTCTTTGGGAATATTTAGTGAGCATTGATTGACAAGGATTCTCCAACACAACAAGAATGTTATGAGTGGTTCTCCTATCTTTTTCTTTGTTGAGCATAAATCAAATAATGACACCTCATTTTTTTTGTTTAAGGTGAAGTGGGATATGATTTTTTTGCTAATTTCAACCAAGATTTTATATTACCGGGTAATTTGGAGTACTGTTCAAGTAGTAGCCCACCAAGAGAATGAGGAAATAACCTCATGAGACAAGTAGGTTCATCAGTGAGCTTAGTACAAGAGGCACAAAATTATCTAGTATGGTCAAGTGGGTTTCCTTTTCCTTGATATTTTTTAAATCTTTCCGCCTCAAAATGTTTTAGAAATAGAGGCATGTACATAGTTTTATCAAAGGGATTAAGATGTAAATCCACTTCTGTGTATAGAACTTATTCCTTCTAGACTCCTAATCCCTCAACTTGTTTAACCAATTACTTGAACTGGTGTAGTAGATCCTTGTTAGGGTGTTGAGTGTTAGTCCTTCCTTTAAGTCTTTTATGTCTTTGAGTAGATATTTTTATATGGCAAGAACTATGTCTACTCATTTCTAATGTATCTATATTTGAAGACTCGAGTGATGTATCACTAGGAGGAGGATGTATGTTTGTACCTCAAAGATGGAAAGGTCCTTATTGTAGTTGTTGTGGAATCGATTGTGATTGTTTTGCTATTGGTTGTGGTTGTTGTTGTGGAACCTCTACTTGTTGAGGGTATGGCCATGTATGAGATTGTTGTTGCAATGGTATTTGTTGAGTTTTTTGTGTCACATGTTGTTGCAACAATTGTTGTTGATTATCAATTTGTTGTTCTAATTATTTTTTTACTTCTATTTAAAAAAAAATTATTCTTGTTGTTTCGCAAACATTTATTCTTGTTGTTGGAATTGTTGTTGATACATTGCATGCAAGTCAAGTGGATTTAGACTAGTTTGTGTGTTAGGGATTTTGGGTCCTTGCACCACTTGATGTTGTTGTTGTTTTAAATGTTGAATATGTCCCTTAGAGTTGAGCATTATGTTAGGATCCTTGTTTTGATACATTTGGGGGGTATGATTCTATTGGAATATATAGTCCACCAATATAACTAGGAGGGAGTGGGGGGTAAATTAGTTATCCAACTAATATCACAATTATCAACCTTATTAAACTTTAACCATATGAGTAATATAATAAGAAACCACAACAAGATACTCATACACAATAACACTAGATATGTTAACTAGGGAAACCCTTGATCAGAGGGAAAATCCCAGTGGGGACGATACCCACAAGATGTTGTACTAATATAAATATTCCTTTTTAGAGGATGGACCCTATTAGGAGTCTATGAATACATTCAGTACATATGAGTCCCTATAAAGAGACTTTGAATCCCTGTTAGGAGTTGTGCCAACCCTATTAGGATTTATGGAAGGCAACTAGACCCACTTCCTAAATAGCTTCAATGATAAGGCCAATGAACCCACTATCCAAATGATCTATGTAATATTCCTTGCAGAATAATAGAAATGAAATGTAATTCCTTCCTCTATCTCTAACATGTCAATTATACTTCTGCTTCTTCTAATCTTGTAACCAGATAAAAAATCTCACATCCAATAATTCCTTGGATCGCTTACACATATTTACCAAACACTCTTCTCCTTTTCGCACTTCATACTTAATGCAACAATAGATACTTTACAAACAAGGAAAGCATCTTTCCTTTATACCATATCTTCAAAATAATGTCAACCTTGAGGCTTTCCCAATTAATTATAATAAGATAATTAATTAATTATAATTACAATAGAATTTTTAGCTCACATTCTATACAAAAATTCACAAGTGCAATACTAGGGCTTGCGCATTTGCTGACATCACCAATAGATTGTCTTTTGTCACTACTTGACTATGCATCTTATCATTACATCTTAGATGAAAGATATCAAACAACCATCAGGAACTACTTTCCTAATTCTTTGTCTTTGAACTAATCTCTATAAATTAGGTACAACTTTCATACATCTTTGACTTAGACTCTACACACTGAACCACATCATCAAGACATAGTGCTGAACATGTCCATGACTACACATCATCAGAAAATCAAACCATTATCTGTATGACTAAGATATATGTATTCTACTTAGCCAATATTTATAGAAACCATACTATGTTAACATCAATGAAAAATGCATTCATGAATACAACACATCAATACTTTCCAATGCTTAGGATACTCCCTTAAAGTATAATCAAAATTCATGCTAACAATCTTGCCCTTTGGCATTGATGGCAACATAGATGAAAAAAGATCTAAGTTCCAAGAATATCAAAATAGTACTTTGTTGCTACTATTGTCATCTTCACAAATCCTCTAGATTCTAGGATTAGCATCACTTGTTCACATGCTAAACAACTCTCAACACATTAGGTGCATATTTCTTGCTTCCTTACATGAATCTTTCTAAATCTCTCTAAAGAGACATCTCTCCTCCATTGCTTAAGATTTCTTCTCTCCCATTACTTAGAAGATTTTTTTCATGCATATTCTCCCACATTGACATCAATATCAAAGGCCTCAATATTACAAAATACCAATTGTTAATACATTGTTTCAATTCTTCAACCAGATTGAGTGTCCAAAGACATTATTCAAAACCAAATACCAAGAGTCCTCATTGACTCAACTCATTTCAGATACTCCACCATATAGGAAGCATCATCATTCAATCCAATTTAATAATAGTGCTATGTACCACTGCTCTGATGCACTTACTGATTCATCTACTCAAAAGTTGGCAGGGGCATAACCCTAAGCATACCTCTCAAGTACTCAAATGTATCTTTAGGAAAAGGCTTCATAAAGATATTTGCAATCTGATCTTTAGTACTCATATAATCCAATCTGATCTCCTTTTCCACTACTTTCTCTCTCAGTACATGATACTTAATAGATATATACTTAGTCTTAGAATGCAATACAAGATTCTTAAACATTCTCAATGTACTTGTGTTATCATAGTAAATGATAACAAGTTCTGCAAAATCAACTCTAATATCCTTAAACATTTGGTTCATCCACATAACTTGGTTACAATTATTTTCTATTGCAACATACTCTTCCTTAACTATACTTTGTGAAATATAATCTTGTTTCTTGCTTAGTCAAGAAACCAATCTTCCTTAAAGAAAAAATGCTCCACCACTAGTGCTCTTTCCATCATCTGTACTACCTGCCTAATCCACATCACTATATGCACATTGAGTAAAATCACTTGATCTATCATACTAAATTCTATGGTTAGATGTTCCTTTTAAATATCTAAATATCCTATTTACTATTGCAAAATGATACTCCTTAGGATTATCTTGAATTATAGCTACATTCCCAACCACATTTTCTATATCTGGTATGGTGCAATTCAGATATTGCAATCCTCCAATCATGGATCTGTACTTCTTCTGCTCTACTATGGGTATCTTGTCTTTGTCAGATAACTTGTGACTGGTTATCATAGGTATACCAAAAATTTTACAACTTTCTAATCCAAATATTTTCAACAAGTCTTTCAGGTACTTAGCTTGTGAAATAAAAATATCATCATTGTTTTGCACAATTTGTAATCCTAGGAAAAATTTCATTTCTCCTATCATGCTCATTCAAACTCATTCTTTATTTCTTCAAAAAAATTATCACTTGCTTCATCATTACCTCCAAACATGATGTCATAAAAAATTATTACTTTTATCATAAAACCATTCTCAATTTCTTTCATATACAAGTTACTATCTGTCATACCTTTAGAAAATCCAAGCTTTTCCAAATAACTGTCCAATCTTGAATACCAGGTTTTAGGTGCTTGCTTCATACCATATAGAAATTTATTTAGTTTTCATACCATGTCTTTGTCTTCTGTCAAAGGAAAACCTTCAAGTTTCTCAATATATACCTCTTCATCAATTTCTCCATTTAGGAAGGCTAATCTAATATCCATCTGATAAATCTTGAACTTCTTATTTGCTACATAAGCCAAGAACATCCTTACTACTTCCATTCTTGCTACAGGTGCATATGTCTCCTCATAGTCTATGCCTTCTTGCTATGAATATCCCTTGCATACAAGTCTAGCCTTGTTCCTCACAACTTCACCTTGCTCATTCATCTTTTTTTCTGAATACCCATTTTGTTCCTATAACATTCTTATCTTTAGGTCTAGGAACTAACTCCCATGTATCATTCTTCACAATTTGATCTAATTCTTCCTTCATTGCTTGAATCCAATGATCATCTTTACATACTTCATTTGCAATCTTAGTTTCAACTTGAGAAATACAAAATATCTCTTCATTTACTCTGTTTCTTGTCATCGCACCTTTGTCTTTCTGATATCCCCACTTTGACATAAATTTAAATAATAAATAAGTATTATATATAAAGCAATACTAATAACTTAAAATAATAATATCATATTATATATATCACATTATAATAACAATATGGAAGTATGAAATGAATGAAATAATAATCTAATATAATAAATACTAATATTATGATTAAGATATATTTTAATATAAAAACACTATATGAATAAATGTATTATAATATAATAATATATATACTTGATATATTATTAAAATAATATTTATTATAATATAATATACCTTATGATATTAATTAATATAACTAACCTTATTAATGTAAATATAAAATTATATTAATTATATTAATATTAATATGATATCATTATTATTATCAAAGGACGTGACTCTTTGGCATACATACGTACATACATACATACATACATACATACAAACAGATATATATATATATATATATGTATATGTATATATATATATACATATACATATGTATATGTATATATATACATATACATATGTATATGTATATATATACATATACATATGTATATGTATATATATATATATATATACATATGTATATGTATATATATATATATATATATATATATATATTGAATATCAAATAATGAAAAGGATATGAGATAAAAATATTTAAAAACTCTTACAAACAAAAGGCAAATAAATAATGTTCTGAATCAGGGACATTACAAGTGGTGTCAAAGCATCAAACTTGCTAGCCTATGGCATTCAAAATTAGCAAATTTGATAATGATTCATCAATAGTAATTTTTTTAAAAATTGGCAACTTAGTTGGATTAATATATGATTGTATATTGGAAAATTTATTATATTCCTATCAAAATTATTATATACCCTATGAAGAGATGTTGTGTGTATCCGATATTGCTAATTCATTCATGAATTGATTTGAGCAAATATTTGCCAAAGTATTAGAGGGAAATAATTGTTATGGATCATGAAGAAAAATGGGTGGCAAATAAAGGAGACAAAGAGCATTGATGACAAATAGAAATACTTAATTATTGATTTCAAGATGAAAAGGAGAGATAAATATTGAATCACTCAAGCATTATGAAACATAAATAAATTTATATCCTTAAATATTATTTGTGATATTAAGAGATTTATATCTGATGACAACACAGTGATATATTCATACAATCTCAAACCAATATATATCTTCTGCATACACCATTTTCATACTTGATAATGGTGATTAGTGCCTTGGATGTAATTCATGGATCATATCAAATAATGGTAACCATTTATTTGGGAAGAGATATACATTATGGAACTATTAAGCAATCCAGTCAAGGGAGAAGAGATAATTGATAGGCATAATCAATACATACAGTTCCACCTTACCATAGAAAAAGACTTTCGAATCTAATGGATACAACACTTGGAATGGAGTTTAAGGGACTTGACCAGTCCAAAAACATTCGAGGAAATAAAAAACATTGATAAGAATGTGATCTAACAAGGAATGGTGGGACCCTTTGCTTGCCAATCAAGGGTTAAATGAGGCTCATCATAGCATATGAAAGGTAAAAATAAGGTATGGTTAAATTTTTTAATTTCTATACATTATTAAATTTTATTTTATGTATTGTGCTTCTATTATTAAAAAGAAGGATTATGTTATGATTTTTTATAATGTATATAAGATATTTGTATTTGCATAAAACTATAAACATATATAACCTATGGTTCTAAATAATAATATCATTTGGCAATTGAAATGGTTGTTACAAATATTATTATCAATCAATTAAATATAAATCTTGATTGACTTGAAATTGCTTTAATAAAAATTGAAGGTTAATAAATTATAATGTTGTTAAGTACAACTAATTAAGTTATCTAAGGAAATCATCCACCAAGATAAGATAAGGCCGATGGTGGAATGGGTTGGGTAACACCATTAAGAGGTACTAGGTAAGGCATGTGGTGAGATGGGCATTGGGGTTCATCATCCAAGGGTACTAGGTAAGGCTTACGGTGGAGAGAATATCCCAAGGTACATCATAAAAAGGAACTATCTTAGAGATTATGACTGGAGATAGATAACAATAATGAAGGAGAATGGCGAGGCCCATGATTGGGTAATAGGTGTTGAGATAATGGGTGTTGTACACATTGCATACTATTGTTATTTTATTATTTTATTTTTATTATGTAATGTTGTACCTAGATGGACGTGCAACATGTAAAGATTCCCATGGAATATTCTTGATGAGTTGTATTGTAACATTGTGAAAATATTTCATGTAACTATTTAAGATTGGGGAAAAGAATTAAATGCCCAATATTAAATGTGGGGTTAGTGGGTTAGGTAGCACATGGTTTTAGCACATGGTTTATGTAATACCACTTGGTGGTTTTGTGGGACTTGCTACTATATAAGCAGCCATGAGGGTAGTTGTTGTAGAGAGAGAGAGTGACAAGGAGAAGACAAAAGGCAAGAGTCGAGCGGGACAAGGCTTGACAGGTTAGCCAAGGGAACATTTGTGAAGGTTGAAAGCATGGCATGGGATGTGTGGATTCATGCTTGTTCACATAGTTTGCTCAGTTGTGGCTATGGCCATGAAGGCTTCCATGGTTGTATGGCAATGGTATTTTTGCTGAATAATACATGATGATGGATGCTTTTGGAGGCTGGGTTTTTTCCCTCAATGAGGGTTTCCTAGGGTATATCTTGTGTCACATTTTGTGGGTATGTTGTCTATTCTCTTGCATGTGGATTTTAATTCCATGTTTATTTCAGAACTATTATGGGTTATGTGGAAGCGGTTATATTCTTTCTTGCCAAGTTTCCTTACAATAGGGTGCCCTATTATAGTTTCTCCTCTTGTACTCATGAATGAGTTAATATTATAGTGAACTATACTTTTCATTGAAAAGTCACTAAATTGAGACTATAAATACCTTGTCAGAGGATTGATATAAGGAAATCCTAAAAAAAGGGGAAATTTATATATAAATGTGTACTAATGATTTTGTTGTTGCAGGTTTACAATCAAGGAATCACATAACATGTATATTGTGTGTTTACACCGTGTTTACTTTCTGTCTTCAACTGTCTACATCATATTTACTTCATGTCTTCAACTATCTGAATCATGTATACTTCGTGTCTACTTTTTGTCTACTTCATGTTATTACGATGCATAGCTCATAAATCTTTTAGGCTTTTGTATGCAAATATGTTTTGTCTCTATGAAGGAGCTTGTGTGTGACTGATTTTGCTTGAGGACAAGCAAATTTGAGAGGGGAGGATTGTGATATCCCCATTTGACATATGATTTAAATAATAAATAAGTATTATATAGAGTAATATTAATAATAATATTAAAATAATAATATTTTATACGTAATATTATATTATAATCATATAATAATATCATATTATATATATCTCATTATAATAGCAATATGAAAGTATGAAATGAATGAAATAATGATCTAACATAATAAATAATAATATTATGATTAAGATATATTTTAATATAAAAACACTATATTAATAAATGTATTATAATATAATATACATACTTGATATATTATTAAAATAATATTCATTATAATATAATATACCTTATGATATTAATTAATATAACTAACCTTATTAATGTTAATATATAATTAATATAATTATATCAATATTAATATAATATAATTATTACTATCAAAGGACATGACTCTTTGAAATACACACACACATACATACATACATACATACATACATACATACATACATACATACATACATATATATATATATGTATGTATGTATGTATGTATGTATGTATGTATGTATGTATGTATGTATGTATGTATGTATGTATGTATGTATGTACGTATGTATGTATGTATCAAATATCAAACAATGAAAAGGATATGAGATAGAAATATTTAAAAACTCTTACAAACAAAATGCAAATAAATAATGTCTTCAATCAGGGACATTACAGTCTTTGCTTCCAATTATTTGCTCAGGAGGGTGATTCTTTGTCAAATTCCTTTTAGGGGTAGGAGTTGACATCTCAACTCTTTTCTCATCTCTAGGTTTTGATATCTATTCTCCTCTTTGCTTAATAGTTAGCACATCATTTTGTAGGTCATTGTTAGTCTCAAAGAATTTTTTTGCATTTTGTCTAACAATTCTAGAATTATCTTCTTCTTCATCTAAATTATAATCTACCATCTTTTCCTAGTTCCAAAATTTTCATTAATCTTTACATTTGTGCATTCATCTATTGTCTTAGTTCTATAGTTAAAACATCTGTATGCCCTACTTTTCAATGAATAGCCAAGAGACATACCTACATCACTTCTTGGATCAAACTTACCAGTGTCATCATCTCTCTTAATGTAACAATTTCTCCCAAAAATTCTAAAATACTTAATTGATGGCGAATGACCAAATCATTATTCATAAGGTGTCTTGCTCATACCTCTTTTGATCTATACCCTATTAAGAGTGTACACTATTGTATTGACTACTTCTCTCCAAAATGTCTTAGAAACATCATTCTCAAACACATCTCTCTTGCTACCTCTACTACTAATTTATTTCTTCTTTTAGAAATCCCATTCTGTTCAAGTATTCTAGGCAAGGATAGTTGTCTTTTGATTTCATTCTCTTCACAAAATATAAACTAAATTCTTTAGAAGTGAACTCTCCTCCTCTATCTAATCTCAAACACTTTATCTTAACACCAAATTCATTCTCAACTCTATTCTTAAATATCTTAAACTTCTCAAAAGCTTTAGATTTCTCTTTAAGAAATGCTACCCACACCATTCTAGTGAAATCGTGAACAAAAATCATAAAGTACCTTTCACCATAGAATCTTCTTGTTCTTAAAGGACCACTCAAATCTGTGTGAATGATCTCCAACTTCTGTGTGGTAGTGAACTTCTTACTAGGAAATGATACTTTCTTTCTATTTAGCCAAAATACATTCTTTGCAAACAACATTAGTAGGCTTTTTTTTTTTTCTTATCTTAGGCAAGTCTCTGACTATAAATGTGCTACTAACTTTCACAATATTATCAAAATTTATGTGAGAAAATATTTTGTGCTCCAACAAACTATTGTCCACTTTAGCTGCCAAACATGTCATTTTAGTAGGATTTAATTGAAATACATTACCTCTAGATCTTGTGCTTATTCCAAATATCTTACCATCTTTGTCTTTGATAATGCAGGTCTTCTCAGTGAATTGCAATTGATAACCTTTTTTCACTAACTATCCAACACTCAATAAATTATGCTTCAATCCATAAACAAAATAAACATCATCAGTGTTAGTATTACCATCAAGAGTAATGGATCCAATTCTTGTTATATAACAGGTTGCATTGTTACCAACTCTAACAATACCTCCATCATGATTCCTGAACTTAACAAACTTATTCATATCACCAATCATGTGATGTGAACAACCACTGCCAATTATCCAATTATATATATTTTTCACTTGGGAAACTACAACTCTTTCTTCTCTAATTTCTCTATCAAGATCATCTTCCTTGATGGCCACAAATCCCAATTCATCATCACTTTCACTTGACCTCTCTCATTAGATTCTTCATTTTCATTTGCATACAAATAGTTTCTATCTCTCCTAGGTTTGAACTTTCCCTTATAATTTTTCTCTCTTTTAGGACATTTAGATGCATAATTTTTAATTCATCACAAGTCCAACATTTAAATATTTTCTTACCATCTTTTTCTCTTCTCACAAGAAGGGTTATACCTTCCTCAATCTTCTTGTCTTCATTAGAATTGTTGCTGCCAAAAAAATCTCCATGTGTGCTTGCATTTCTTGTCAGATTAGGTCAAATGTTAAGGGCACTAAAAGCTATTTTAACTATTTTTAGATCTCCAAATGATCTTAGATCTACTTCTATGTCTTCTAATCTTCCAATAAACATTTCCTTGGTGAAATCTTTAGTGCAAGGTATCAACAGCTGAATCATTTGAGCTACTTTCTTGAATGGTGGCATCAAACTTTTCAAGATCTTCCATACTACCTCATCTTCTTCCTTGGTTCCACCATGAGACCAAATTCCTACAATAATTTTTGATATTCTACTAGTATAGCTTCTTACAGATTCATCTTCGACCATTAGCATCTTGAAATGCACATATCCAATTCTGCAATCTAATTCTCTTTGCATGTGTATCACATTCAAAAGTAGATTCTAATGCTTTCCAAATTTCATGAGATGTTTGAAGTGGAATTATCTAACTATATTAATTCTCTAGAAAAGCTATTAGTAGATCTTCTCAATCTCTCATGTTACACACGAACAAATCTCTCTCTACTTCACTACGTTCTTCAAGTTGTTCTTTCACAATCATCTTCCCACTCTTTGCCAAGATCCAATAACCCAGTGCCATGCACAATAAATGACTCTTCATCTTCTCCTTCCAACTATCATAGCTAGTCCCATTAAATCTAGGACTATCCTTTCTAAAAATATTCACCATCAATCTACCAAAGTCATTAAGCTTATCCTTCAAAGACATGATGCTCTAATACCAATTGTTATAATATATAGTACACCAATATAATTAAGGGGGAGGGTCGAGGGATGAATCCATTATGCAACTAATATCACAATTATAAAACTTATTAAAATTTAACCATATGAATAATATAATAAAAAACCACAACAAGATACTCATACACAATAACACTAGATTTGTTAACTAGGGAAACCCTTGATAAGAGGAAAAACCTCGGTGGAGATGGTACCCACAAGATGATGTATTAATATAAATATTCCTTGTTAGAGGATGGAACCTATTAGGAGTCTATGAATGCATTCAGTACATATGAGTCCCTATTAGGAGACTTTGAATCCCTATTAGGAGATTCCAACCATGTTAGGAGTTTTGCCAACCCTATTAGGAATCGTGGAAGACAACTGGACCCATTTCCCAAATAGCTTCAAGGATAAGACAAATGAACCCATTGTCCAAATGATCTCTATATTATTCACTTTAGAATAATAGAAATAAAATGTACTTCCTCTATCTTTTTTTTTTAATCAGAATTATTCTCCTTCTGATCTTGTAACTAGATCAAGAATCTCACATACAACAATCCCTTGGATCACTTATAGGAATTTACCAAACACTTTTCTCCTTTTCGCACTTTGCACTTCATGAAATAATGGATTCTTTACAAGTAAGGAAAAATATTTCCTTTATACCATATCTTCAAAATAATTTCTTGAGTTAGCCTTGAGGCTTTCCCAATTAATTATAATAAGATAATTAATTAATTACAATTACAATAGCATTGTCGACTCACAATCTATACAAAACTTCAAACATGTGATACTAGGGCTTGCACACTTGTTGACATCACCAAAAAAATTTCCTCTACTACTACCTGACTACACATCTTCTCATTACATCTTAGATGAAAGAAATCGAACAACCATTAGGAACTACTTTCCTAATGCTCTGTCTCTAAAATTTTCTTCATAAATTAGGTACAAATTTCGTACATCTTTGACTTAGACTTTGTGCATTGAACCACATCATCAAAACACCATGGTAGACATGTCCATGATTGCGCATCACCAAATAATCAAACCATTTTTTGTACAACTAAGATCTCTATCTGCTACTCAGCTAGTCTTTATAGAAATAATACTATGTTGACATCAATGACAAACACAATCATGAATGCAACATGTCAATACTGTCTAATGCTTAGGATACTCCCCCAAAGTAGTATCATTAACATTCGTGCTAACATATACTTCACCTTGGAACATCATATTTATTTAGAAATGGGAAATATTCTATTGAGGAAGTGGTGAAATGGAAATAAGACTCTTCCTTTGTAATTTGATAGGTATTTTTGCAATAAGTGTTGATGCTTCACATGATGTACTCATAGGGGGCTCCATAGTGGTTGATGTTATAGTAATTGGTAGAGTTAGGAGCAAGGGTATACTTTGTTTATTTCCTTCTAAAGGAGCTATATTTTGCATCCCTATGGTACAAGTCCCCTTGGGCACTTCTTATTGTTGCATCATTTGACTGATTACAATCCTTAATGTCCTTTTGGGATATTTTGGAAGAGTCTTGGTACCATTGATTGATGGAGGTTCATCAAATAAGGAGTTAATGTTAATGTGTTCAAAGGTACCTTGGAGAATCTCAATGGTTGATTATTGGTCAGGTCTCATGGGTGTTACCTTTGTAGTTGGACTTAGGTACTTTCAAGTTGGGATTAAACTTGACTATCTCTTGGGTCACCAAGAGTTTAAAGTTCTTTTGAAAAGTTTTCTTGACATGCTCTAGCCATTTCTTTATTGGTGATACCATAGTCTATGTTAAAATTGTCTCTTAGGTGAAAAGTACCTTGTTGTATGTTTGAAGAATTGAATGTACTTGTGTTAGGTTTGTTTAATTCAAATGATGGATTTGTTTTTCCTCAATTTTTGTAGGTACACTTCCACATCTGGGTGGTATAGGTGTGAATATGGGTTTGAAATCAGGACTCCATTGAACCATTCCATGTGTAGGGGATATGTTAAGAGGAAATTTTATGTTTGTCTCATGTCTTGAGGTTACCATTTGGGGGATACATGCTTAGTAGGTCCACGAGTAAGGGTTGTGAAACTTTGGTTTGATTCATGTCAAATGTTTGTTGAGGTTTCTTGGCTTTCTTTTGTCTTGGACAAGATTTTGGTTGTCTGTACTTTGGAAAACAAGGTTTGATACAAGTCTTCTAGTCTTTGAGATTATTGTGTCCTTGTGAGTGTTGACATGATACCTAAGGATGCAGATGCAATGGGGAAACCTTGAAATGGACTCTCTACCTCCCAAGTGCACACCTAAACTACCAACTGTGCTAAGATAGTACAAAGTGTGCCCTTGAGGTGTGCACTTGGAATCCTAAAGAGTGTAATTGGTAAATGAGGTATTTGGGTGACAAAAATATAGACTATAAATGCTCTAAGTATTTTTAGGGTTTAGGGATACAATGCAAGTTGTGGAAATGTAATTTTGTACTCAAGAACCTAAGATAGATTTCCTAGTTACCAAGTGTGCTCTGAAGCTACAAAGTGTGCATCTGAGGTGTGAAATTGATAAAAATAGGGTGCAGTTGGTAAAATATGTTGCAACTTGATAATTTGGAAGGGGGTATGAAAATATAACTATTTTTTGTATTTGTATGGATTTAGGTGTGTTATGAAAGCTATAGAAGTGCAAAATGACCTAGGAGTATGATATGCAATGTGTAAATGACCTAAGGGAATGATGCACTAATAAAAATGCTTGTGTTGGAATTTTGATTAGGAGATATGAAAATGATTTTAATGTATGCAAAATGCATAGTGTGTTGTAATATATACTTTGGATTAGTGAAAATGAAACTAAGGGTTGACGTATGCAACTTTATGTGGGATCAAATAAAGTGTTGGTTTGACAAATAATTTTGACAAGTTAATTGTTGGATATGTTTGTGGGATTTTGATACTTGGAGGAAATGTTAGGGTTTTGGACTATGAAAGGTGAAGTGATTATGAAACTAGGGATAGGAAAAATGATGTTTATGGAGACTAAAGATGTGCTAATGATATGACAAGTGTATTGATGGTTTGATCTTAGGAGAAAATATTTGGAAAGTATCAATCTAAGAGTCTAACCTTATGAAGATGGATTTTGGATCTTGACCAAAAGAGACAAAAATTGAAAATATAAAGTTATTATAAAGGAAAAGGTCAAAACCATCAAGACATAGATAGAGTTTGACCCAAGAAAATGAAAAAAAGATCACAAAAAGACTAAGGTTAAGATCGTTCATCCATCAACATAAGGAGATACTCTAGGACTCATACTTTGTTTTGATTTTTGACTAAGTTCAAAGGGGTCTTAGGTTAAAAATGATGTTTAGAGGGGGATCAAAATGAGGGTTATGCAAATTATATATGAAATATGCAAGGATCCTAGGGTGTAAAATGATGTTTAGGACATGATCAGAATGAGGACCTATACAGGCATCTAAAAATAATTACAGGGTCTCAACATGCAATCTAAAAATCAAATTAGGCTATTCTAGAAATCAAAGTGCCCCCAAAAAGCACCAAGTACACTCTGATAAATCCAACTATGCCTATGGTGTAGTTGGGGCCTAGAAGAGTGTAGTTGGTAGTTTTGGAGCACAATTGGTAAAGTGGGATAAAACTTTGGTGATCTTGGAGTTGGTGACTTTTGGATTGTTATGCTAGAAATTGGGTTGATAGGAGATGATGCTATGACCAAAATGGGGATGCAAAATGAGGGTTAGGACATGAGAAATGAGGACTAAGATGTGAAAAATGAGGGTTAGGACATGCAAGAATGCAAGATGAAGATTAAGGGCTAAAAGGCAAAGACTAGGAGATGCAAAATGAAGCCTAAGGGATGCACTACAAAGGCCAAGGGATAATCTATGAGGGCTAAAAGATGCAAAATAAGGACTAAAGGATGCAAATATGAGGATAAAAAGATAGAAATTCAAGGGTATGCTATGCAAAGATAAAGTCCAAATCATGCCAAGGACTCCAAAGTCTACAAGTTTCCATGTTTAAAAAGTTCCCAAATGTTTGACAAAAGTTTTGGAATATTTTGATAAGAGGTTTTTAATGCCTTTCCAATGTTTGAAAGTGTCAAAGGTTCAAATGTGTTTGGTGCAAGTTTTTAAATTTGGCATTACCTTGATTATTGTTATTCATACACACAAGACACAATAGAAAATAATAGGTGTTGTTAAAATTAAAAGACATATCACAACCTAGGCTTTAAGACTATATCCATTGAATTCCCACTTGAACAAAAGTTTAATCACACTTATCTAGAGTGGAAAACCTAGGATCTTGGCACCACAAGCTCCCCCTAATAGCACACTCACATCTTAGGGCTACTAAGATCTACTTGCCAATGGTCATCACTTTCCAAGAGATTTTTGCCTCTACTAAGGACCATGAGAATGTGGGATGTATTCAAGTGCATGGGTGACCTCTTGAGCCATTATATAGAAAATATTTTGGACACTAAGACATGGTGTTTAGTTTGGGCACTCCATTTGGCAAGTAAATGATAAACTTCCTTAGAAGGCCTCCTAGCCCTGAGAACTGGGATTTTATGCACCACAAGGGTATTGGAGGAGAGCTATCACTTAACAATACAACTAATAGGGAATTAACTCTATCAAGTCTATTATAGTGGCTAGAGCATAGGCTTAGCATTAGCCCATTACCACTTTGAAGTTGACACCTTAGACTCACCAAGTGACAAGTCTTGGTTCCAAGGTGGGCCTCTCTTAAAGGAATTGCACGAATTTCTCTTACACCTAAGATCCATGAATGACGAGGGGAGAGGATATGTCCATACAACCCTTTGGGTTGTAAATAATGTAGAGAAATGAATTAGAAAATAAATTTCATTTTATAGCACCAAACTAAGTGTTAGCTAATCTAAAAAAACCCACACACATAGTTTGGACAAACACACAAGTCTTCCTCAACATCCTGCACCAAATATATTAGTGATTTTTAATTGATTAGTCTTCTCACAACGAATTCCACATGCTACAAATAGGTCATCAATAACACAAAAAACCTTTACTTTAGGTCCCAGAATTAAAATACAACCCTAGATTTAGATTATGATTGAAGCTTGACCTTTCTATGAACCAATTGTGCCAGAGAAGGCTAGAAAGACTTAGAAAGGCCCCAAGTATGCTTATACAGTGCCAACTATACCTATGGTGTAGTAGGGGTGTAGAAGAGCGTATTTGGGAAGATAGGAACCAAATAGGGTGAAACATGGTCAAAATGACACCTATAACATGCAAAACTCAAAGTAGGGCTACCAAGAGTGCTCTAACACTGCCAAGTGTGCCCCTAGTGCACTTGGGGCCCATAAGGGTGCAATTGGTAGTTTTAAAGTGTAATTGATTAGATGAGAACAATAAAAAAAGGTTATATAGGGTCCCAGGCACCTTAAATAGCTTCCTAAGGCACCCAAGTGCACCTTGACTATACCAAGTACACACATGGGATAGAGAGCTAAAAAAATGCATTAACAATGGATAAAATATTGTTACTTGACCTCTTGATTATACTAGGTGTAATTATAAAAAACAAACAAACATTAGAATCCTTCAAATGACCTCCCTCCTTGCACCTACAAGCATAAAACAAAGAAAATCCAAGGTACTACCCATGATATTCATGTCGAGTTCACCAATTGTAGGACTAGAAAATGGGTTAAAACCTAGCATTCTATGAGAAACCACAAAATCAATCAAAATATTATAAAAACCTTCTAATCTACCATGAAAACCAATTAAAGAAAAGGAAGTAAAACAAGAAAAACCCCCTCCTTAACTATAGCTCCCATGTCCTTCTTTCTTCTCCATTTTGATGTAGCTCCATTTGCCTATAGTGCACACACAAATTAACAGAAAATAAGAAATTGATATGATGGGATGAATACTATTGAGAATACTAGAAGTGTGGCCTGGGCATAATTTGAGAGAATATGGATGTAAAAGATCCAAAAAGGGTGCAAGATGGCTCAATTTATAGAAAAATGCAAGAGGTGGGACATGAATGAGGAGATGGACATTTTTCAATTGGAGTGTGCAGCTGGGCACAAAATTACTTAGAATATCTATGACAAATATGACACAATATGCCACATATAGGCTTCTATGACACATAAAAGTCAACTTGGCTAAATATGGAAGAGAATATATGAAATGCATATGACACATCAAAGCCACATGTACACAAGAATCTATGACAAATGTGGCTTATTATAATCATGCATAAGGAATAATATATGCCAAATATGACACATGTTAGCCAAGTGTAAAGAGAGATTCTATGACACATTATGTCCATGTGTCAAGACTAGGTGGAATATTTGAATTAAAAATTCATAATTCTACACAAATGGAAATTAGTAAAAATAAAAATTAGAATTGGGAAAATAGGACATGGGAAATTGAGAATTCCCATAGTTTGCAAAGATGAATCAATTAATTAATAATTATTAATTAATTGAGAATGTAGGTTAATAAGAATATTTAGTAATGTGGGATGAAAAATAATTGAAAGACCGTAGGAATAGATTATGGATTATCTAATCCTATAGGGTAAATTAGTAAATGATTGGCCAATTTGATGACATAAATGCAAGATTATCCCTTTGATGAATGTGATGATTATGTAGATCGACTAGGATGATGGTGGGTAGCTCAAAGCCATGATCAAATTGATCAAGTGATTAGATTGATAATATGTCAAGGACATATGACATGGATGGAGTACACATGACACATAACAAACATTATAAAGGTCATAGGATTGAAATTGATTGATAAGATTGATCATAATAACATCAATGAACATTGTCAATGTTATTAAATTGATTAGATAATGGCATGATCTAACATTGAGGGACTCAATAATGTCAATGATTAGATGATAGAAATGATAGTTTTGACTTAGCACTGATGGACATGGTAGTACTAAGGTCATATTTGATAGGTTTGATAGGTTTCCAAGGCACTAAGAGACACATCAATGCCTAGGATTGGATAGGTGTATTTATTTGAGACTGTTGAAATGTTTCATATTGATTATTACCAATTTGGGATACTTTTATGGTTATTAGGGATGATTTCAGGTTGATTAGAAAGGATTTTGATGATATTGAAATAGTTTAGGGTTGATTGAATGAGATTCTGACGATGTAGAGAGTCGATTCTAAAAAGATTGGATAAAACAGGAACCAATTCTAAAATGATCACTAGTTGATTTGAAAGGGGGTGTGAGTAATGAAGAATATTGTTGCAATATGTTTGAATGATAATCAAGTCAGCCAAAAGATCAAAATTAGTAAAATGAGAAAATGAGACATGTTATGAAATATGATTAAACAATAGACACAAACTATTTTTTAGTGTATACATTGGGAAAATGAACCAATTAGTTATTAAGTCAAAATAATAACCTAATTTATAAGTCACTATGGAAAAATTTCTTTTATTGGAAAAAGGGAACTATATTGTTCACTTTTCATTTGGTTAATTCATGTTTGTAGATTAAATTTCCAAACCCTCTTCTTGGCATCTTCTTGATTTGTTCATTGGGTGAGATTAGCTCGACAGATCATTATGAGGTCTCATTGGATTTGTAGCAAGGAAATCTTACAATGTTGAGCGTTTCATCACATTCAATGACTTCATTATTTTCTAGTTGCAAGTCCTGGTTTTTCCCTTTAGGATGTGAGTTAGGGCTTTCTCTTTTTTATAGTTTTGATCCATTTAAGCTCTATTTTTTTATCACTAAATATTAGGGAGTGGAGAACTAGTGTCCCCTTTATTTTTATATAATTCTATCACCTAGTTGAATAGGTGTGAGCATTTTATGTTTCCTGCATAAGAGTTTATAAGTTTTCCTACTATTATGCTGTTGGATTTTCTTGAAGTTGTAGACACTCAAAAATGGTTCATGTGTATAGTTTCATCACTTTTTCATACTAATTCATCCCATTTTTTCATTCTACTAACTTTGATCTTTTGGCCAATTTGATTATATCTTAGCAGTGTCTATCATCATTCATATCCTCTTTCACATCAATTGCACATCATAAAAAATATTATTAAATCAACTTGGAATCATATCAAATCAACCCAAAATCATGCCAAATCTACTCAGGATCACCTAGAATTAGTCTTAATCAACTTGGAATGTGTCAAATATCCCAAATCAATCATCATCTGTCCAATCCTAGGCATTGTTGTGGCTTTCAGCACCTTGGAAACCTATCAATATGACCTTAGTACTGTCATGGCTCTTAGTGCTAGGTCAAATTGTCATTCACATCATCTGATCTTTGACATTGTTGAGTCTTTCAATGTTAGATCATGACATTATCAACCATTTATTAATATTGATAGTGTACATTGATGTTATTATGTTCAACTTTATCAACCAATCTCCATCTTGTAGCATTTTACAATGTCAATTAAATGTTATGTGTCCTTGGATTGTTAATAATTCTAATCAATCAATCAATTTGACCATAGATTTGGTCTACCTTTCATCATCCTAATTGATCTGCATAATGCTGACATTTTCATCAAAGGATATTGTCGCACTTATTTAATCAAATTGGCCAATCATCTATTAATTTTCTCTATAGGATTAAATAACCCATAATTTAATCCTATGTCATCCCAATCATTTTCATCTCATATTGCTAATTATTCTCCCTAACTAACATCCTCAATTAATTAATTTTGTTAATTAATTTATTCATCATTCACAACCATGGAAATTCTCAGTTGTCTAAGTCATATTTTCCACCATTAATTCCATTTTTACTAATTTCTATTTTTATGGAATAATGGATTTTTAATTCAAATATTCCACATGATATTGACATCACCGTGACACATGAGCATGACACATCATGGATTCTCCATTTACACTTGGCTAAGATATGTCATAATCAATATATTCTTATTCCCTTACGCATGTCTATATATGGCCTCCATTTTCATAGATTCTTGGCTTTAAGTGGGTTTGAGGCATCACATGATGCACCATAGATCCTCTTCCATTTATATTTATGTTTGGCTTCCAAGCTTCACACAATCCTACATTTGGCATTTTGTGTCATATGCGTCATGGATTCTCAAAGGAATCTCTTGCCAAGTTGCATATCCAAGGTGACAAGTCCAATGCTCTCATCTTGCATGTTGATTATAAATTGAGTATTCTTCCTCTCATTTTGGGTCTTTGGTCTTTTTCTCTCTCAAGCTTAAATCAGTTCAGCTAGTATTCTCATAGAATTATCATTATCATAGACTTTTTCTTCCTAATTGTGTGCATTAGGAAATTGGAGCTACATCATATGGAGAAGAAAGAAGGACATAGGAGCTACAAGTGAAAGAGGGGGGTTTTTAACTTTATGTTGCTCCCTTTTGTTTTTTTGGCTTTCCTAGTAGACTAGAGGGTATCAATGTATATTTATTGAGTTTGTGATTTTCTCATAGTATGTTAGATATTAGCCTATTTTCTGGTCCTACAATTGGTGATCCCAACATGAACACACTTAACTAACATGGGTTTCTTTTTTTTGTGCTTGTAGTTGCAAGGAAGGAGCTCACTTGGAAGGGTATAATGGCTATCTGCACTTCCTTATCACATATAAATTAGTTAGGTGGCCCAATAAAATGATTATTTTCTCTCATTTATGAATTCTATCAGCTTGCTATCCTAGGGTGCACTCTACTTTGTCAAGGCACACTTGGGACCTCTAGGAAGTAGTTTTAGGGGCCTAAGAGTCACCATAACCCCCATTTGTTGTTCACAGCTTACTAGATGTGCTTAGAAACAACCAACTACACCCTTTTGGGCCTCAACTACACCATGGGTGTAGTCTACACTGTTTGAGTGCACTTGGTAAGGTAGATTTCAAAATTTTAGTTTTTGGGTATTGTTTACGACTCATTTCTCCACAATCTGCAACTGGTCCCAACTACACCTAGAAACTACCAACTATGCCCTTCTAGGCCCCAAGTGCACCATGGGAATAGTTAGTACTATCTAAGTGCACTTGGGGACATCCTGGGTCATTTTGGCCTTCTAGGGCATAGTTTGCTCTGTCAGAGTGTAGTTGATTCATAGAAAGCACATATTTAACTTAAAATTTGCATCTAAGGTTTATGTTTCCTTCTAGGACCTAGATTAGATTTTTTTGTGTTATTGATGATTTTTTCACATCATGTGGTGATCTTTGGATGAAGACATAATCATTACAAACTACTAATGCTTGTTTCTAGGATGTCATTGAAGACCCTATGTGCTTGTCTAAACTATATGTGTGGATTCCCTGTATTAAATAACACTTCATTTGGTGCATTAAAATGAACTTTTTCTATTCTTCTTGGCATTTCTATAGTGTTTAAAACCCCAGGAGTTACATGGACATATCCTCTCCCCTCATCATTCATGGAACTTGGGTGTAAGAGAAATCCATGTGACTTGTATAGAGAAGCCTGTGTTGAACCAAGATATCTGATATTGGGTATGCCAAGGGATGGCTTTAGAGTGGTAATGAGCCAAAGCCCAAGTTAATGTTCTAGATACTATATAAAACTCAGTATAGTTAATGCCATGTTAGTGGTATTGTTGCATGATAGCTCTCCTCTAGTACCCTTGTGGTGCATCAAACCTCTGTTCTCAAGGCTGGGAGACCTTTTGAGGAAGTGTATCATTCACTTTTTGAATGGAATGACTACACTAAATACTTTGTTTTAGAGGCCAAAAACCTTTTTATTCACTAGCTTAGGGGGTCACCCATGCCCATGAAGACATCCCAAATTCTCACAATCCTTAGTAGAGACAACAATCACTTGGGAATTCATGCCCCTTGGGAAGCAGATCTTGGTAACCTTGAGAAGTGAGTGTGCTATAAGGGGGAGCTTGTGGTGCCAAGATTCTAAGTTGTCCACTTCAAATAAGCACAATTGAACTTTAGTTCAAGTGAGAATTTAGTAAATATAGTCCTAAAGACTACGTTGTAATGTGTCTTTCCACTTTAACAACAAATATTCTTGTCTTATTTTGTCTTGTGTGTGTAAAACATTAATCAAGATAAAAAAAATTGAAAAATTTACAACTTGCATACTATTCAAAACTTATCAAAACTTTAAACATTGTCAAAAAATTACAGCCTTTGTTAAAAACTTTGCAAACTTTGGGTCAAAACATTCAAGACTTGGAAAATATGATAACTTGTAATCTTAGAAGTGTTTGGCATAACTTAGATTTCATGTTTGCATAACATCTGCTTACATCCACCATGGTTTGAGCCTAGTATTTGTATCATCTAGGTTTCATTTAGTTCTCATTTAGTTCTCATTTAGTATCATCATTCATAGTGCATTCCTTAGACTTCACTTTGCATTCTTTAGTCTTTGCATTTCAACCCCAAAATCTGCATCTTACATCTCCCATTTGCATTTTTGCATTACCAAACCTTCATCTTGCATGCTTTAACCATCATTTTGGGTGTCCTAACCATCATTCTACACCTTCATTTTGGTCTTATCACTATCCTCTACTATTTAGCTCATTGTCACATCAATTTGGAAACCTTAGCACCCAAAATCGCCTCAATTTCAGCCCAGTTTACCAACTGTGTTTTGAAACTACCAACTACACTCTAATTGGCCCCGACCACACCATATGCATATTTGGTACTATCTAAGTGCACTTGGTAGTTTGAGAACTTATTTTGGACTTCTAGACTTCATTTTAAGACTTCAAAAGTGTCCTTAGGTACATGGATAGGCCCCCTATCTCAACATGTCCTTATCTACATTCTGCATGTCCTAGCCATCATTATCTTCATTTAATGCTTCATTCCTTAGGTCATAAACTTAATTATACATCTCCTATCCAATAATAACATCAGCCCCAACATCCTAGCTCTCTAGTATAGCAACTTAGCCATCACCTAGCTTAGAATTAGCAAACATTCAACCCAGCCTCCCAACTAGGCCATGAAACTACCAACTGCACCAAAACTAGCCCCAAGTGCACCATAGGTTTATTAAGTGTTTTTGGAGTGCACTTGATACTATCAAAGCACACTTGGGTACCTGCATGACCATTTTGGGCCTCCAATCTACATTTGGGACCCTAAAACTGCATCTAGAAGCCTCTATAGGTCCTCATTTTGCATATGACCCAAAAAAACATCTTGCACCCAAAACCTCATTTTTTCATCTTAAGGCCTTTGCATATTTCATATTTGATCAGCATAACCATCATTTTGAATCCAAAAATCTTTGAATTTAGTCAAAAATCTGAACAAAAGTATGGACCCTAGAGTATCTCATTGTGTCAATGGATGATGGATCTTGATCATGGTAATTTTGTCATTTTCTTTGGTCAAACTCTATCTATGTCAAGATGGAATTGAATTTATCATTTCAATCTTTTCACTTTTATCTCTTTTTGGTTAAGATCCAAAGTCTACTGTCATAACATTAAACTCTTAGGTTAATACCTTTCAAAGATTTCACCTAAGTTCAAAACCTTCTCATGCACCCTTGTCATAGCACTACCATATTCCTAGTCTCCCTAAATTTCATTTTGACTTACTCTAGTGGTATATCCCTTTCATCTTGCATTGTTCAAAACCCTAGCATCATTTTCACTATCAAACCCTATCAACTTGTCTATCAACCAACTTGTCTCCTTGATCACTTATCCTCATTTTGCATATACCAAACATCATTATCAACCTTAGCAAACCATATATTTCATAGTCCACCTTGCATACATCAACTTCCAACATCATTCCCAATTCCCAAATCTCACCCTAATTGTCATCTTACATACCATAGAGTCATTTTTATCTCCTTTGGTCAAATTCCAAAACGTCACTTTATATTTGTATTCACATGCATATCAAACCCTAGTTCATTTTGCACTTCCTTACATTGCATAACATCCCTAAACACTTACAAATCCAAAAAAACACTCATATCTTGCATACCCACTTCTAGATTTCCAATTTTTGCCCTATTTCACCAACTGAACCCCTGTTTTACCAACTGCACACTTTAGGTGCATAGTTGGTAGTTTCAGTGCATAGTTGGTAGTTTTAGAGTGCACTTGGTAATTAGGAATTTCATTCTAGGTTTCAAAACCATAATATTCCCTTCCATAGCTTGCATTGTATCCCTAGACCTTGGAAAACACTCAAAATCATTGAAATCATTCACATTCTACATGTAGTCACCCTAACACCTCTTTTTACTAACTACATACCTTCTACTTACCAATTGCTTATATTTAGGGCCCCAAGTACACCAAGGGTGCACTTGGTATTGTCTAAGCATAGTTAGTAATTTTGGTGCACACTTGGGAGGCATCGAGTCCATTTAGGTTTTCGTCCATTGCATCTGCATCTTTAGGTACCATGCCAACACTTAAAAGGACACAATCAGCTTAGAGACCTGAAGAACTTTATCAACCCTTATTTTTTGAGGTAAAAATGCAACCAAAACCTTGTCCAAAACTAAAGAAGAGCAAGAAAACCCAACAAACATTTGATGAAGACAAAATTGAAGCATCACAACCCTTACTTGTGAATCCCTTAAGCATGTATCTGCAAGGTCACAACCATCAAGGGATGACACAAAAAACCCTAAATAACACACTTACCATGAGATTTCCATCAAACACTTCTCCTACACATGGAATGGTTCAATGGAGCCCTAACTTCAACCTATATTTGTATCAATACCACTTGGAGGTGGAAGTGTACCAACCACACCTAAGGATGAACAAACACACTCCTTTGAGTTCAATAAACCCAACATGAGTACCTTCAACTCTAACACATCAAACACACAACAAGGTACTATACACCTAAGTGATGGCTTTGACACTAATTGACATCACTAATGAAGAAATGGCTAGGGCTTGCCAAGACAAGACTTTCCACAAAAGCTTCAAACTTTTGGCAGCCCAATAAATTGTCAAATTCAATCCAAATTTACAAGGACCTAAGTCTATACATCAAGATGTTCCCACATTTGAACACATACAACCTATAATCAATTTAAACTTAGAAAAGGGTAAACAACCTTTGTAATTCTCAAACATAATGATGACACCTTTAAGACCCCATCAAGAATAAACTATTGAAATCCCCCAAAGTACATTTGAACACATTAGCATCAATCCCTTGTTTGAAAAAACTCCATCTATCAATGGAAACAAGACTCTTCCTAAATAACCCAAAAGGACATTAAGGCTTGATCTCAATCACATAATGCAACAACAGGATGTGCATAAAGGGACTTATACTCTAGGGACACCAAACAAACCTCCTTTGGAGGAAAATCAACAAAGTGCACCCTCGCTCCTAACTTTACCAAATGTTATGACATCAATAGTTATGGATCCTCCCATGAGTATACCATGTGAAACATCAATTTCAACAACCCCTATTGACATATAGAGGAAAAGTATTATTGACATCTCACACATTCCCAAAAGGAATATGTCTCATTGTCGAATCAATATGAAGTCCCAAGTAGAAACATCTAACACACAAAGGTATCAAAACAACAACCCAGACATGATGATCAATTCTCAAGGACATAACCAACTCCCATGACAACATCAACCTATAGTGGTACAAGGACTTAACACTTCCAATCCACAATCAAGTTTAAATCCACTCAACACACATTCAATATATCAATAGAAAAATAAACCACAACAACAACAACCTCAAGTGGTACAAGCATCCAACATCCCTAATACACAATCCAATGTAAATCCACTTGACTTTCATACAATGTACGAATAAAAATTCCAAAAAAAACAAGCCTTGTTTGCTAAACAACAAGAGCAACTCAAACAATAGTTGGAATACCAAAGATTCCTTGACTAACAAATTGCCTATCAACAACACTTGTTTCAACAACAATATGTGCCACAAAAACCTCAATAGATACCTCTATGAAAATAGTCATATACATGGTCTCACATGTAACCAACATAGGTATCTCAACAATAGCCACAAAAAATGGCACAACTATCACAACAAGTGATGCAACAACAACACATGGTACAATAATTATAGTCGATACCATAAGAAGTACCATAGAAAATACACCAACATGCACCACAATGAAGACCCTTTTGTCTTTGAGGTACTAACATACCTCCACCACCTAGTGACACATCACCTAACTCTTCAAACACAAAAATGTTAGAACCAAGTAGAAACAGTTAGCACCATAACAAATGATCTACTCATAGACACAAAATACTTGAAGAGAAGACTATCATGCATAACCCTAATGAAGAGTTATTACAACAATTCAAACAACTTTCCAAACAAGTCGAGGCATTCAGAGTCTAGAAGAAACAAACTCTATATATAGAAAGGGACTTACATCCTAATCCATTTGATAAATTTTTTTATATGCCTCCATTCCTAAAACACTTCAAGGCTCCAAGATTTGAAAAATATTGAGGAAAAGGCAACCCTGTTGATCACATTAGGGAATTTTGTGCCTCTTGTACCAAACTTAGTGATGAGATCACCTACCTCATGAGACTATTCCCTCATTATCTGGGTGGGCCTGCACTCAAATAGTACTCCAAAATTCTTGGTACTATAAAATCTTGGTCAAAATGAGTAGACAAATTCATCTCCCACATTGAATTCGATATTACAAATGAGGTGACACTTTCTAATTTGTGCTCAACTAAACATAAGATAGAAGAACCATTTATCACATTCTTACTACGCTGGAGAAGCTTAGTCAATCAATGCTCACTAAACATTCTTGAAGAACAATAAGTTAAGTTGTGCATTGAGAACCTAGTCCCTAACTTAATGAACAAACTTAGGATCAAAAATCCAATCCCCATTTCCAAACTGATAAAAAAAGGGGCTAGTATTGAAGGTGCTCTTATCTGTAAGGGAATGCTCAAGATGAACAAGGAAAACTGAAATACCCACTAGTGTAATGACAAGGAAAATTTTTCTCTAAAAAAAAGAATGTGACCAATGATGGTATTGTGGATGCACAGACAATTAGCACATCACAACCTCAACTAACTTTGATAAGTGCAAACCCTACAAATTCACAAACTCCTAATCAAACACCACCTCCATAATAGAAAACTGAGCAGTCCCCATAGGATGGACCTTGAATACATCCTAGTACCAAAGATAAAAAATTCACACCCTTGTGGATACCTCTTGAGACTGTACTTCAAAAATTACTCAGTAATAAATTCCTGCAGTTACCCTCGATCAAAGACAAGCCACTAACTAAAGCTTCTTGGTGGGACAATAATTGTTTTTGTGATTACCACTGCACCAAAGGAAATAAGACCTCATCATGTTTCCAACTAAAACATGAAATATAAGGCCTCATCAATGATGGTGTAATCATAGTTGATCCATCATTACTAGCATCCAACTCTGATCACACTATTTTTAAAGATCCTTTTGGTAATCATAAAAAAGAGAAGGCCTCCAATTCAAACTCAAATGCACAAGCTAATGTAAATTAGACATGTACTAGATATGACTACACCATCAACTATTTTAATGATTATAATTCCCACATATCTACATTCAACTTAAGGGCTGAAGACCCTCATTGTGTTGTCACTACATGTTGTACCAAGATCACCCTACCTAGAGCTCCATCTAGACCTATTACCTCTACTAGACCTACACCCCCTAGTAGACCTAATGCTCCTACTTCATCTAATTATAGCCTTGTTGAAGAGCTTGGGAAGACCCCTTCACAAATATCCATCTTGGACCTATTGCGTGCATCTCCCCAACATCAGAAGATCTTGGATCAAGCCCTTAAAGAGTCAGTAGTCCTAGATAACATCGATGTTACCCAATTCCAAGCCATGGTTTGTAACCTATCCACATCAAAACGTATCACCTTTTTCCCTTAGGATATTCCTAAGGATAGACCCAACCACAATGATCCCCTTTATCTCAAAGTCTTAATTCATAATGCTAAGGTCATACATGTCTTAATAGATGGAGGAGCAGGACTGAACATCTATACTCTTAAGGTTGTCAAGGGTTTGGGTTATTCTAAGGATGATGTGGATCCCTCTTGAAGAATCACAATAAAAGCCTATGATGACGATGAATGCTTCTCCAAGGGTATCATCATAGTACCCATTAGAGTTGGTCCAACTATTGAGAATACATTCTTCCAAGTCCTAGATATCAAAATGAACTGCAACATGATACTAGGATGCCCTTGGATCCATGCTATTAAAACAGTGCCCTCTACATATCACTGTAAACTCAAAAGTGTCCCACTCTAAACCCTTCTATCCAAATGATTCCATGAGTTTGGAATGCTTGGATGCCGTCTTAGAGCTCCCTATCCACGGAGTGCAAGAGAGTGTATTTCAAGTTCAAGGGCTCTCAGATGAGCCTTAGAGATACTCTTCTTGCTAGTAAACCATGCAATGGGAAGTTCCAAAGACAAGATGCAAGAATGAAAATGTCCCAAGGAGTTCCTCAAGAATGCAATGCAAATGAAGATTAAGCTAGAATGAGATGCAAAGTGGAGCTATGCTAAAATATGTATGAGAGTGTTACAATCCAACTATTAGACTATGTGAGATTATTGCAAGAAATCAAAGTTAAACTAAAATGCAACTATGCTAAGAATGCCATATGATCTTATGCTAATATGATGGAATGAGAGAATGAGACAAGAAATGAGAAGTTATCCACAAAGCTCCCAAGAAACCTGTTAGAAAACCTGCAACATGACAATATTCAAATGAGGATGGATTGAGGGGGAAAGCTCTCTCCCTTTTAAAGATGTATGGACGGTAGAGATCAAGATGAAGATGGTGGATGATCAACGGTGGAATTTGAAAAGAGGAGTGATCCATGTGCACACACAAGTCAACCAATAGAATATAAGTTGACTTGTCATATAAGACAAAAGTCACAAAGCCTTTTCTTTTAATTGCAAAATAGAAAAAGGACTTTATGTGTGTGCTTTAAGTGGGTTAGAAGAATGGGGTCTTTTATTTAATTAAAAGGGGACATTTTCTTTTAATCAAATAATGAACTTAGGATAGCATAGTCAAACTATAGGTTATAATCAAATAAATTGATTATTAGCAATTTGGTCTAGGTAAATGATTAAATTAATTTAGCCAAAATGTTGAAAAGGGGGCTAATAGTCTAGATGACCATTTTTAGGTGATTACATTTGTCCCTCTTTGACTAATGCGTGATCAATTTGGGAACACATTATGTCAAAGAAAATAGAAAGCCAAGTAGGTGGTGATAGATATAGATATCTGATTTCAAAGAATGAAATGCAGAAATAGATAGCAAGTCCTGAATGCACAGCCTGATAGCACTAGTACTGAACACTAGGAAGATGATGTTAGGATCCGTAAAGAATTCTAACACCTAGCAAAGCGAATAGATCGAGAGCAATGATAAGGTCAAACAAATGCTCCTAAGAAATAGATAGATGTAACAATTAGCAATAGAATATTTCTGCCCCCTCAGGATCAAAATTGAAATGAGGTAAGGGGATGTAAAAATTGGCTAGAAATGAGAAAATTAGAATATAGCAATTTCCAAGATGACAGATAGATGATTAGAACCCAAGAATGACTATTAAAAAAATTGATAAAATGCCCCAGTTTGACTAGAGTTGACCTTGAAGGATATAGCATAAAAATTAGGTAAAAATGAGTAGAAAGGTGATTTTAGACATGAAATAGTGAGTTGAAGTAGATATGAAGTATGGAAATGATGAAGACATGAAGAAATGAAGATGCCCCAGTGATGATTCAGAGATTAGACCTCAAAAGGTTAGCTAACTGCTCAGAAGAAAGTAGAATTTTAAAAGACAATTTTGACCATCAAGATGAACTCAAATTTGGATTTTGATCTCGAAAATGAATCTAGGACGTTGAAATTATTTAAGAGGTCAAAACTTTATATAATGTGATGATAAGATAGAAAAGAGATGAAGCAAAAGATTAAGAAGGTGAAAACATGAACAAGAAAAAAGTAAAGAAATATATGAAAGGAGTTAGCTGATATGTCCACAAAAAGATGAAGAGAGAGCTCTCCCCATATGCAAGAATGAAAGCTAATATGAAAAGTGGTTTACCAGCAAGAAGTGCATAACATTTAGACTCTTAATTTAATCATTGAGCATTTATTAGGGACATCATGAGATCATACAACCATCACTAGTATAACTATGAGGATATGAATATGATCGATATTAGATAGGTATGTGGAAATCCAATCTAAGCATCAGAGACATGTAAGTCAAGATAACTATGTGATTAGATTCCCTAAGTTTAATTTAGCAAGATTACACCTATATCAAGGCATAACTGCCAGGATAAACCCTGAGTACGGTCTTGCAAAATAGTCAAGGATGATACATTTGTAAGTCAAAATGTTGAATAGGACAAGCATAAATTCTTACAACACTATAGACAAACAAAGTATACCCACAAGTAGAAATCAAGAAAACATGCCCCATGCCCCCAGTCTTCTAGTCAATGACATCCTTAAAAGACTATTAGGGATGTAACATATAGTAAAGAAATTGTCATAGATAGCACACAAAGTAGATAAAGATCAGCATAGCTCAGTTGTTTAAGTGTTAAAGTGTGTGGGTGTGTAAGTCACTTGGCCATTTCTTCAAGGCTTGATTCTGATAGTGAGAAATATCACAACATCAGAGACCGTAGGTAAACTATTTGGAAAGTGTTGAAAAACACTTGATGTCAAGGTGGGGGAAGTGCTAAGAAACACTATTTTGTGAGTTGTCAAAGAAACCCTAATGCACAAGAATACCTCAATAGGCTAAGTAGCTATGCCCTCGAGATGAGGACAAGAAACAATTCCAAGCTAGGAAATGTGTAGTGAAATGGATGATTGAGACTGATAGACATAGCTGCAAGGGTTTCAAATAGTGCCTGTTTCTAGGTTTTCACCACTTGACAGATTTTTGTTAGGACTTTTTCCAATTTTTTTGTATTTTTGTATTTTTGATTTTTTTGGTGATACATCAAAGCACCTATTGCTAGGTTTTCACTAAGATGATCATTTTTTCAGGACATTTTTCTCATTTTTAGGATTTTTTTCAAGATCATATATGATTTTTTGGATTTTTTAGAAGGTTTTAGAGATTACTAGTTCTCGAGCAAGATCGCATCATTTTCTCCTAATGTCTAGCAAGGTATAGGACATGATGGAGAAACAAGCCAGTGGATAAGCAATAATGCATAAGAAAGGAATGTGAAGCAAGTGAAAGTGATCCTCAAGAACTGACTCCTCAAGAGTACCCAAGCTAGGGAAAGAGGTGAATTAGTCATATGAAGCATATTTTGGATAAGAAATGGAAGTAATGAGAAAGATAGCATGTAGGATAAGTGGTGAAGCCAAAAAGTACGATAGCATGAAGTGTGTAGTCCAAAAGAGTAGACATGTCATGAGACCTAGGAACTATTTTTTATTTATCATGATCAAGACCAATGGGTTAACTAGATAGGATAGTGATGGGATAGAGAAATAAGAATAAAGCTCAAGATAGAGGCTATGAGTGAATGGGAGAGCACAATGGAAAATCTCATGGATAAGATAGCCAATATGCAAAGATAGCTCAACATTGTCAAGATCAAAGAGAGAAGAGGGGATAGATGAATGATGGAAGAATTACGCATGACGCCTGTTTGCCAGGTTTTCATCATGGTACTTATCCAAGGTGCCAAAAGAAGTACTTTTCACCATAGGATAAATTTATTTCTCTTTAATTTTGCTACCAAGGTGCCACAAGAAGTGGTTTTCACCAAGGCACGTTTTCATTTTTTTCATTTTTTCTATTTTTTCTATTTTTTTTTCTTTTTTTGAATTTTTAGAAAGAGCTCAAGATTTTTGAATGTAGACAGTGCTCCTATAGGAAAGATAAGTCATGATAAGACAAGACCATAGAAAGGTATGCTCAAAGATGTTGATAGGGTGATGAAAGAGAAAGGGTAGTGGGAAGAGTATATGGAGGATAAGAGTTCATGTATAGAAAGTAAGTGTAAGCGTTAGAAGATTTCATGAGGGTAGCTGAAATATTGGACAAGATCAACATTGACACACACCTTGAAGGGCATTGGAACAATGGAGGAATCATGGATGAAATAGCTTGAGGTTTAGATGTATGAGGTGGTAGAAGAGATTTGGAAAAAAGTGGAGTGGAAGGCTTTGGAATTTTTTAGAAATATTTTTGGAAGAAGATGGAATGGAAGCCTTTGGAAGCTTGAATGTCAACTTTGATGTATTTTAAATATTCAAGTCTTTTAAAAGAGACTTGGGAATCCATATAGCTTTAGATTTTCCTTTGGATACTTCAAAACAAATTTCTTCAATAATGGGTTTAGGAACCCATATTTTCTTTGATTTAGCTTTTTTAATAGTGGACCTTTGCAGTCTCTTTTGTGCTTTCTCCTTCTTAGCATTCACATGTCGATTAGATGGGACATAGTGATCTTCATTTTTCAATGGATTCTTATGTTTATTCTCACTTCCAAAGGACTTGGGATTTGTCAATGAATAAGGGTGATATGACTGGTTTAGATGTATAGATGGGTGAAAAGTCATCAAGGATGAGTGTCTTTGTTGATCTTGAGGTATTATAGGAGAGCTAGGGAATGAGCTAGGAGTGAATGTAGGAGATGGAGGAACATAAGGCCCCAATATGGATGGAAGGTTTGAATGCTTTAGCTTAGAGGGATAAGGACCAAGGATAGATTTAGAAGATGTAAAGGGATAGTGGGAAGAGATATCAATATCTTTACAGTGAGCAACATGGTCAAAGCCATCAATAGACTCATGAGTACCTTTGATAGGAACAACATTTTTAATAGAAGCACTTGAAGCTTGAGCACAATTTTGAAGTGGATGTGGAGAAGTAGAACATGAGGGGATGCTTTGATCTTGACAAGTAGCTTTGGATAGCATAGGAAGAGAACTTTTCTTATAATTTTCAGTAAGCTCAAGGGAGATAATGGAAGTGGTATCTTCATCATACTTAGGAGGTGGACAAGATATAGGATATGGAGGGGTGAAATTTTGAAGATGAAAGGGTGCTTGATCTTGATCTTTCTTGACATATATAGCTTTTTCTTTTTGAGGGTCCTCTTGACATGGAGCCACTTCTAAGGACAAGGGAGAATGAAGAGTGAATGGAGTAGTGCTTGGATTAGGCATAGTAGTGCATGAAGGTTGAGGATGTTTAAAATTAGTAGCATGGAAAAGGTTTGCAACCAAGTGAAGGTTAGCTTGAGTTTCTTTTAGAGGTAGCCCTTGAGGATACACGTAGTCTATGTGGAAAGCATTAGGTTCTTTATTTGATGGAGGCATGTTGGAAAGATTTGAAGTGTTGGTAGATGCACAAGTGTTGGAAGAAGTGGAAGATGTAATGGAGCCACTACTAGACATAGGTTCATCAACATAATCTTGCTCAAGAGAAGTATCCTCAACACATGAGTCACTAGAGGTTCCAATAATTCCATTATCAATAAGATCTTGGATTTTATGTTTTAGCTCAATGCAATCTGAAGTACTATCCTCATTATGTTGATGATAAGAACAATAGATATCCAAGAATGGGTTTCCATATGAGCTAGACTTAGGTAACATGATGATCTTATTGCCAAGAAGTTTTTACAAAGTGTCATCATAAGAATCTTCCAAGGGAGCAAAATTTCTATTAGAAGTATGTCTAGGATCTTCTTGTTGTTTCTCAAGTGAATAGAATGCATTCATGTCTTCATCATTATCTTGGTCAAAGATAGGTCCATCATGAAATTTTTGAATAGGCTCAAAGTAGGTATCACTTGCTTGTCCTCTAAAGAGGTCTTTAGATCTAGAATATGAAGACATTTGATGTCTTGAAGTAGAGCATGTAGACCTAGAAGAAGAGGATGACTTCAAAGAAGGTGACTCACATGCATATAAAGACCTTAAGGAAGATTCATGTAACAATGTAATCTTCTCCTGCAACCTTTTCTCAAGTTTAGACTTCATTTCCATCATGCGCTTAGAGAGATGAAGGTAAGAAAGATCATTTTTCTCTTCTAGTTCTTTGTATTGTGCATATAGATCTTGAAACTCTTTAGTGACATGGAGGATATCATGATCATCTAGATTCGGTTGAAGTTTGGTAGCACAAGTTTTAGATCCCATAGTTTTAGATGCAAAGCTAAGCATAAAAGAGCCTAGAAGATAACTTGATGTTGAAACTATAGGAGGTAGAGTGTTCACTTTCCAAGATAGTAGAGAGAGATTAAAGTGAATTGTCAAAAAATATGTCCAAGAAACTTACGACATGAATGACTCAAGTCAATAGCTAGGCAAGATGCCCAAATAGCCAAATAAATAGAGAAAGCATGGTGACAAGTGAACAACTTTCCCAACCCAAGAGTGTAGTCAAGAAATCAAGATAACCATTTTAGAAAAAGGATAACTAGTAAGCATGCATAGACCATGAAGACAAAAAGACCAAGAGCACTAAGACCAAAGAGCCACTTTAAGCATGTTTAAGCACTAGAGACATAACAAATCATAGCCAAATGATGAAACCCCCCTTAGTAAGTAACACAAGAAAAGGTTTGCACTTGACATTTTGACTTGGTTGACAAAGTTTGACAATAATTGATAGCATAGCAAATTTGATGTTCAAAAGCAATTTCTTTCCAAGCAAGATAGTGACACATGGAGTAGTCTTCAAACAATCAAGCAAGGGAAAAAGCAACCTTGCATGATACAAGCATATGTGATGTCTTAAAAGAAATCCCTAGAATTATCATCATGTGTATGTTCAAAATATTTTCATAGGTATAGCACATTCGAGAACACATCAAGCAATGTCTACCTAAAGGACATGGTTCATTACTCAACAACTTGGCCCACACTTGATGCTCTTTCACCTCACACCAAGTGGTTGCCCACAAGAGATATTGGCTTTGTCATGAAAATGCCATAAGCATAACCAATGGAACACATATGGTGAGTGTAAAATCTTGGGGTGATCTGGGTAATCCACTAGGATCGATCCTTGCACCAAGAAGTTGAGCAGCTAAAAAAGGGTAGTTATAACTTAAGGTGTTTAGATAGGGCTTCCGTTCATAGTGTTCCTCTTGCTCCCAATTATGGGACACCTCACCTTGCGATGAGTAACTGATCTCGCGATCACAAGATTACCTTAAGCATTCTTGCCTAGTGATCTCCCTATGGTCGAAATCCCATAAGCGATCACACTAGGCAAAGATAAACACTACGTCTACCAAGGTTTTGTGTCCTTGATAGCCTTGATTTTATAGTGGGTTCGAAGAGCCAGGTAATTTTCTTGTCCCCACTTGGGTCGTTTCTCTCAAGTTGCCCGAGAGTAGGCCCTCTAAAGGATTCTAAACTACACAAAGAGTGGATCAACTTTTGGAAGTCAAGATTTTTGATTCAGCACAAGGGTGAAGAGCATACTCTCTTATTCCAATCATTTTCTTCCAAACACACCAGAAAGATTCAGTTACCCCTTTCTTTTGAAACCAAATGGCAAGTCAAGATTTTTGATTCACCACAAGGATGAAGAGCATACTCTCCTATTACCAAAAGACTCCAATCACAAGTTTTATGTGCCTATGAAAAATGAACAATTAGTTAATGCCACACATGAAAACAAAAAAGCAAAAAATTTTGGATTTTTATGCTTTGGGCAGCCCTGTAAACAATGTTAGTAGCCCTTGCGCATTTGAAGCTTTCACATGCGTTCTTTTTATGCAATGTTTCACTTTTTTTCATAAGGATGGCAACCTGTAATCACAATTTGTTAGCACCAAAAATTAGTGTGAAATAACATAAAAATATGCAATAAAAAGTGGTTAGTTGCCTCCAAAATCCAATTTATCTTCCAACCAAGTGCATGCAAAGAAAGTGCAAGTTAATCACAAATGCTCTCATTTTTACTCTTTGATTTTGACCTAGTCAACAAGATTGGACATGTTTACTATGATTTTGGATCCAAAAATAGAAATGAAAAGAAGAGACCCCTACTAAAAATTAGAGAGCTTTCCAAAAATGTAAGAAATTCAAAAAAATATTTTCATTTGCGCCCTAGAGATTGATTTTATCAAAATAGGCCAAATTTATCAAATCGGGTTTTTGATCCCTAATACCACCTCAAAATTCAAAAAAAAAATAGAGTACCCCTCTTATAATTAAAAAAACTTTCTGAAAATGTAAGTTTTTCCAAAAAATGCACTCATTTGTGATAAAAAATGGCTCTTTATGAAAAAAAGAAGAAAAATCATAACTTCCAAAAAGCACTTTAAAATGCTCTAAAAATTAGACTGAGACATTTTGAACACATACCCAGCTTGCAAAAAAAAATTTAGAACCAAACTCCAAGCGGTTTAAAAGATATGATCAAATCTTTAAACCAACTAGATTTTTGGCCTTCAAACCAATATACTTATGGGTTGGCCTTAAAACCAAAGTGATAATTCTAAAAAAGCACTTGATTGGATCCAATATGCTGATGTAAAAAAATAAAAATAAGAAATGAAAGAAAATGGAGCTAGAAACTTAATTCAAGCCCCACGGTGGGCGCCAAAAATGTACACTCGAAAGTGTCCCACTCTAAACCCTTCTATCCAAATGATTCCATGAGTTTGGAATGCTTGGATGCCGGCTTAGAGATCCCTATCCACGGAGTGAAAGAGAGTGTATTTCAAGTTCAAGGGCTCTCAGATGAGCCTTAGAGATACTCTTCTTACTAGTAAACCATGTAATGGGAGGTTCCAAAGACAAGATGCAAGAATGCAAATGTCCCAAGGAGTTCCTCAAGAATGCAATGCAAATGAAGATTAAGCTAGAATGAGATGCAAAGTGGAGCTATGCTAAAATATGTATGAGAGTGTTACAATCCAACTATTAGACTATGTGAGATTATTGCAAGAAATCAAAGTTAAACTAAAATGCAACTATGCTAAGAATGCCATATGATCTTATGCTAATATGATGGAATGAGAGAATGAGACAAGAAATGAGAAGTTATCCACAAAACTCCCAAGAAATCTGTTAGAAAACCTCCAGCATGACAATATTCAAATGAGGATGGTTTGAGGGGGAAAGCTCTCTCCCTTTTAAAGATGTATGGATGGTAGAGATCAAGATGAAGATGGTGGATGATCAATGGTAGAATTTAAAAAGAGGAGTGATCCATGTGCACACACAAGTCAACCAATAGAATATAAGTTGACTTGTCATATAAGACAAAAGTCACAAAGCTTTTTCTTTTAATTGCAAAATAGAAAAAGGACTTTATGTGTGCACTTTAAGTGGGTTAGAAGAATGGGGTCTTTTATTTAATTAAAAGGGGACATGTTCTTTTAATCAAATAATGAACTTAGGATAGCATAATCAAACTATAGGTTATAATCAAATAAATTGATTATTAGCAATTTGGTCTAGGTAAATGATTAAATTAATTTAGCCAAAATGTTGAAAAGGGGGCTAATAGTCTAGATGACCATTTTTAGGTGATTACAATCACCAATGCTTAAAAAATTCCTATAGCAATGTAGAGGTCACCATCCCTAGTGATCTAGATCCATTCCAATTCTATGCCAATCTTAGAGGAACCATTGCATACTAGGTCCTGACAAACCATGTAGCAAATCCCCTCGAGTCTTCCAAGTATGTTGATCCTTTCGTGCTCACACCTGCATTTAAAGGAAAGCTCAAAATTGAAGACCGAGGTTGTGGTGAGTATTCCATGTCACATGCCTTTTACATTGGGAAACTTGCTGTCTCTCCCAAGTCATATGATAAACCACAACTAATGCAGAACAAGCCTATGTTTACATTTCAAAAGAAATTTTCTGTGACTTTCACTAGTGGAGGTGGACTACATGAAGAACATGTCTATGAAAACACATCTATGTGGATTGAAAGGGCTAAATAAGAATATAAACCTATGCCTATATCTTTTAACATGTATGGACCTAGATTCACCATCATGTAAAAAAAGGGATATGATGGATGTAGTGGCCTTGGACCTCAAGAGCAAGGCATTATTCAACCCATCACTATGTAAGGATGACCTCATAGCTTGGGACTTAGATTCAAACTATTTTTTTGGGTCTCCCTTATACTGAGTCATCCTCATCTTAGAATGTGCACACTTCAAGTGATGAAAAAGCATATGAGGTTACCCTACCTGAAACTAATAGTCCTAATAGTCCTTATGAGCTTGACCATATCTTTATTGACCCTAATAGCCTACATGTGGAGGATAAACATATAACTCCACCTATCACCCAAAGAAACTTTGCACCTTGGATCAAAACATTATGGGATCCAAGTCCTCTAGCTTTTGAACATGATCCCAATGATACCACTAAACCATATATCCATATATATGCCTTTGACCAAATCTTATTCAACACTGATGATGGTATTTTCCTAGTTTACCCTGAACTCATTGATTGGGACCAACAAGGACCACCAACATTTCACCAATTTGCAATGATGAAACCATCATAGAATTCTTTGAGCTCCATGAAGACTTACCACAAGGAGATCACAAGTTAGGATTTTCCATTGACCTACACATCATGACATATTTTGGGGAGTCAACTCCATCTTCTAGTCACAAAATTTTAAAAATGGCAAAAAAAGACAAAAGTAGGTCTCTTGGTGAAAACTGAAAGGAGCCATTGGACCATGAAAAAGTAAAAATAAAGGACATATCCGAGGGTGAAAACCTCTATGAGGTGCCTAAGGATGGAAGATTGGACATACCCTCATTGAACGAAAGATCAATATTACTTGTGGAAAAAATGGAAGAGATAAATCTAGGGACACCTAACAACCCTAATATCATACATTTTGTAGCCTCATTATCACCAGAGGAAAGAGATGAATTTGCTAGATTATTTCTAGAGAGGCAAATCAACTTTGCTTGGTCTTATGCAGACATGCTAGGATTAGATCTTGAACTAATCCTTCATCACTTGCCACTAAAACCAGGTGTGGAACCAGTAAAGAAAAAGTTGAGGAAGATGCATCCTCAAGTTGCTCTCTTTGTCAAAGCTTAATTGAAAAATTTATTGGATATTGGCTTCATAAGACCCATTGATTATGCAGGGTGGATATCTAATCTAGTACCAGTAAGCAAACACTTAAGGGGCATCCAAATATGCACTAACTTCCATGATCTTAATAAGGCATGTCCCAATGATGATTTCCCTTTACCAAATATAGGCATCATTGTAGAAATGACAAGTAGATATGAGATGTTATCACTAATGAATGGCTTTTCTGGCTACTATTAGATAAGAATAGCTCCTAAAGATCAACACAAAATAAATTTTACATGCCCTTGGGGAACATACCACTAGAATGTTATGCCGTTTGGCCTTAAAAATTCTGGGGCAAACTATCAAAGAGCAATGAATACCATCTTTCATGATTTCATGTACATCCTCATGGAAGACTATGTCAATGACTTAATTTGCAAATCCCCCAAAAGAAATGATCATTTGGGCATCCTAGATCAAATATTCAACAAAATGGAAAGCTATAAGCTTTGTCTAAATCCAAAAAAGTGTGTATTCAGAGTTTTTTCTAGAAAGCTGCTAGGATACATTGTTTCTCAATGAGGAATTGAATTGGATCATGAGAAGGTAAAAGAAACACTTGAAATGCCTCCAACAAAAACTCTAAAAAAAATTAAGTAGTCTACAAGGGAGATTATAGTCTATCCATAGATTCATTACACAACTAGCAGAAAAGTGTCACTCCTTTCAATACCTATTACATAAGGGAGTATCCTTTCAATGGAAAAACTAGTGTGAAGAATCTTTCCAACAACTCAAAGATTATCTTCTACATCTACCAATTTTAATGGCTCCTATTCTAGGAAAACCATTCATCATATACATATCTACTACATTTACAACATTAGGAGCTCTCTTAGCACAAAATGATGAACAAGGAAGAAAGTGAGCCATTTACTACATAAATAGAACACTTGTGGGGTATGAACTTAATTATTCACTCATTGAATGAGCATGCCTTGTTGTCATCTTTGGAGCCCAAAACCTAAGACATCACATGCTTCATCAAAAAAATATACTTGTCTCTAAGATTGACCCACTAAAGTATCTCCTAAGAAAGGCTTCTCTCATAGGGCGCTTAGCCAAATGGGTCATGATCCTTAGTGAATTTGACATAGAATATGTAGACAAAAAGGAAATCAAAGGGCAAGTGATAGCAGATCAATTAGTAGAAGCACCTATGAAAGATGTTCATCCCATGTTGATAGACTTTTTGGATGAAGCCATATTTAACATGGATATAGCTAATGAATGGAAGCTTTACTTTGATGGATCACATATAAGAAATGGTTTAGGAGTTGGCATTATGTTTATCACCCCCTTAGGTGACATCATCCCCAAGTCATATCGGATAGCATTCAACTACACCAACAACATAGCAGAATATGAGGCAATGATCATAGGACTCAAGCTAGCTATCCAATGGAATATTCAACATTTACAAGTTTTTGGCGATTCTTAGTTAATCATCTACCAAGTTAATGATGATTTTGAAACCAAAGATGATAAGTTAATGCCTTACAAGAAGATGTCAGACTTTCTTAAATCTAAATTCATCACTATCTCTTTTTGTCAGCTACCAAGAATACATAGCAAGCAAGCTGATGCTATGGCTACCATTGCTTCTATGATTGATATGCCTCAAAATGTGGATCATTATGAGTTCCTTTTCAAGCAATTTTTGATTCCATCATTTTAACTCTCTCAATCTAAGTTTGTGTGTGAACTTGTTGGTCCCAATTTCCCCTGGTATCAAGCTATTTATGATTACCTACATGCCTAAATTGTACCACCATACTTATCCAAAAATGAATGTCAAGCCTTTATCTGCTAAACTACTAGATATGTCATCATTAGTGAAACATTTTACAAGAGATCCCTTCACCAAACCCTTCTTAGATTCCTTGACTTGCAAGAAGCTAAAACTTCCTTACACGAGGTTCATGAAGGTATATCTGGAGGTCATTTAAATGGTTTGAGTCTAGCTAAGAAACTTGTTAGAGCCAAATATTACTGACCCATCATGGAACAAGATGCCCATGATTTTGCCAAAACATTTCATAAGTGCTAGATACATAGCAATCTGATCCACACACTAGCATAAGAATTACAGTCAGTCATATCTCCATGGCCCTTTTCATAATGGGCATTTGATCTTATTGGATCTATTTCTCCTCCTTCCTCTAATGGTCATAAGTTCATCATCACAACAACAAAATATTTTACCAAGTGGGTTGAAGCTGTTCCTCTGACTTTCACCACTAGAAAGTAGATTTCAAGGTTTATCCTGAACTACATCATATGTTGGTATGGAGTTCCCTTGGCTATTATTACTAATCATGGAAGTTATTTTCAAAAAAAATATGTGGATAATCTCTACAAGAAGTAAAACATACACCATGGATATTCTAGTATTTACCATCCATAGGGAAATGGCCAAGTAGAAGCATCTAATAAGACCATTGTTAAGATACTCCAAAAGATTGTCAATGATTCTAGTTGAGATTGGCACTTACAACTAAATCTAGATCTTTGGGCCTATCAAACAAGTGTACATTCTCCCACTGGCACAACACCATACTCTCTCATCTATGCCACTAAGGCCATACCACCCATTGAAGTTAAAATTCCATCATTGAGAGTATCCCTCCAAGATGTTGTTGATGATGAAAAATACCAAATATTTAGACTCCATGAACTAGAAATGCTTGATGAATAGAGATGAGCCACCTTGAAACATCTGCCAACTTACCAAAACTAACTCAAATAAAGCTATAATAAGAAAGTCTAAGGTTGTCATTTTGAGGTTGGTGATCTAGTCCTAAAAATGAACTACAAGACTCAGAAGCATAGAGAAAAACCAGGCAAATTTGAACCAAATTGAGAAGGACCTTATGTAGTTATTGCAACATTTGGGTTTGGGATATATCAACTTGCAACTCTAGAGGATGAACCATTTCCCATGCCCATCAATAGCATGCATCTCTACAAGTACTACACTTGATTCTATCTAAAAGTCCTAAAAAAAATAGTAAGAAAATAGCAAAAAGTCATGGAAAAAGAAAAGAAAAAAGTGAAAAAAGTCATGAAAAAATGGATGCCTTGGTGAAAACATAGCAAACAGGCATCTTGGCATGAAAATTTGAGTCAAGAGAAAAAATTTGTCCACAAGTGAAAGCCTAGCAAATAGGCACTTTGGGCAAGTACCATGGTGAAAACCTAGCAAACAGGCGCCATGTGTAATTAGTTATTGCTCCTACATCTATCAGGATTCCATTTGGCCTTTCCCCCTTTTGTCATTCCTTGATCAGATCCTTCATATTGAAAGACATCCTTGGTCCTTTACCATGGCCCACAAACTGGTTAATGTCCATTTTTATCTTACCTAAGTATCACTAGTCTATACATACTCTGTCATTGGCCTTTGTACATAGTTTGCATCATGTCTAGGGGCATATTACTTACATAGTGCAAGAGTTTGAACTTGAACTGGGAGCATAGCCCTAAGCACTTTTTATCCATTTAAATTATTTCATATTGGATTGGAGCTAACACTTGTATATGCTTAATATTACCCTGAAAAAATCCTAAAAAATCAAATACGACCCTAAAAAAATCATAAAAATCATAAAAGGTCCTGAAAAAATTCACTAAAAGTCATATAATGTCTTGAAAAAATTCATAAAAATCATAAAATCTCTTAAAATAATCACTAAAAATTGTAAAACATCCTAAAATAATCATTAAAAATCGTAAAATGTCTTGAAAAAATCCCTAAAAATCATAAAATGTCCTAAAGTAAATCTTGAAAATTCTAAAATATCCTAAAGAAACGAGTAACACAAAAACATCAAATATCCCCAAAATCCCTAAAAGTCACAAAACCCATCAAAAAATTGTAATAAACCTTGTAAATTGTCATTGTGGATAATCACCCCTTTTTCATAAACACTCGCACTTTTGTAGGCTAAAACTCAAAACATTGCACTTCAACGACAATAGCACTTATCTGAGCAAATGTGCACCAACAATTAATCCAACATGTCACTATGAACTTATCAAGTAAATCCACAAACATAACTATCACATGATCAACCTATCAAACACTATATGAAGATGTAAAACACTAAAAGGAAAGTAATAATGGACAAGAATAGTTGTTGGCCTATGTTGTTTAGTGAGTGATTTATTTTTGCTTTGTTTTTCTTTGATCATGTTCCTACGTTGCTTGATGATATAAATTGATCTATGAGAGTGTTCGGGATGGTTTATGGCCATCTTTTCTTTTCTTTTGTTAAAATTTACCTTTGAGAGTCTTGGACATGTATATATGCCTTAGGAAAGATAAGGTCATTTTTTTGTCTACATCGTGCTTGTTTACAAAAAAGGTTTGCATTTTCTCTCTAGCCCTTTATGCCATGATGCATTGCATTCCATTTTCCATATCCAAATAAATCTCTAATAACATATAGTGCACTTTAAAAAAGAAAAAGTCCTCACCTGATACTAACTATTCCTCATCTTATCTCCTCCATTTTCTGTGTCTTCTTCATCCGCCACCTTGATCTCATACTCTGATACATCAAAAGCATTGTTATCCTACATTCCTGCATATGTCAAAAGTCCAAAACAATACATCTTTGCATAAACATGGCATTTATATTATTTCACATTTCATTTGCATTCATTTGATATCATTTTACATTTCATTTGCATTAGCATTCATTTCATATCATTTACATTTCATTAGGCATTCATTCATGAGAAAAACATGTGGGTAAAATAAAGATTTCATTTCCTATGCATAACATGTGATAAATAAATGTATGATGTCATCATATAAGATTCCATATAGAAAAGCATAAATGCATCCATATAAAACATATGCATAATCCATCTCATGTAGTCATCATAACATAAACACATCTCATAAATGTCTCACAAAAGTATCAAAATACATGACCATGGTTTTACATCAATACTAACAACCCGTAGGCATGAACCATAAAAGAGAATAATAGAAAACCAAAAAACCAAACTAGAGAAGCCCTCTATATGTGAACATGTTAGTGTCACCTTGTGTTGTCCCTAGCCTCATGGCCTTAGTCTTTCCTTGAGGATGACCCCTCTGCTATCTATGGTGGCCTCATTAGTCCCATCACCCCTGCACTACTCTGTATCCTCTATGTCCAATATGAGTGAGATCTTGATGCACAAAAGCTCTCTACCCTCTACCCTAGTAGCACTACCCTCTCATACTAATACCTCCAGTACTATGTCTCCATATGTTCCCTAGTCATCATCATAGCCATCTCTCATAATTTTGAATCTCTAATGTTGCTAATGAACTCTTGGGACTCCTGCACTACTCTCTTTTCCCTATGCACTGTGACATTCCTCACTGCCATAGCCTAATCCCTCTCCACCATAACCTGATCCCTCTCTACTATCACTACATCCCTCTCAACTATAACCTAGTCTAACTAACTCTAGAGACCTCTAATTACCTCCATAAGCTCTAACTGGCTAGGTTAGCCTGCCTGTACCAGTACTAGTGTCCCCCTAGTGTAATCCACTAGATCCCCTTCGACATCCATCATCATTGCATCCACACCTATGTCATGCTTATCACCTCTCTCATCAACATCACCCTCACCATCCTCATAACCATCCCCATCCTCTCCCCCATCACCAACCCCATCACCATCCCCACCCCCACTATCCCCGCCCTCCTCCTCTCCCTCGACATCTTCATCATCATCCCCAACATCATCATCCCCTACCTCTACATCCTCTCCATCCTCCCCCTCCTCCACATTATCATCCACATCCCCTCACTCCTCATAATCATCCTCATCTCCCTCCTCCTCATCATACTCATCCCCTCCCTCCTCATCATCTCCTACACCCTCCTCCTCATAATCCTCCTCATCTTGCTTTGCCTATGATCTTGCTCATGGGACTGGTACTACTAGATCTATCAAGGGTCTTAGAGGATGCTATGAAAACCATATATTATATGTCATTGTTGTGCTTGCATCCACCACATCCATTGCTACTCTTCATACCCTTGACTATAACTCCTCCAGCTATGTGTAAGCCACCTATGTCCTGATAGGTGTTCCCCACTCTTGGACCTCTACTTTGGACTGTGCAAATAATGCTAGACCTATTAGCACATCTTGTATCTCTCCAAACTATGAGATAGCACTCCTATCTACAGTATGGTAAGTGAATCTCATCATCATCCCACCCAGGATAATCTATGTAGGGTCTCTAGATAATTTTTGTCATAGTATCCAACTGATGCCAAAAGTACCACGTATACCCTAATGGTCCTCATGCTAGTATGCCTCTATAACTATATGAATATGACATCTCCTCCACTATCTCCCTCTCTACAAGTGGTCTAAATAGTATAATGTGCTTATATGCCTAGATCTGTAATAGTGTACCCCTAGTACTAAATGTCAACTCACCTCTATATGCTACCTGATGTAGATAGTAGTACAACATCCCCAACATGAGTCGGCCCTAGGAAAACATAGTCCCATCCATGATCATCCTCTCTAGAAACCAACCCCATCTGATAGGGAATCAATGTCCATGCCTATAAAGTATCAATAGTACATTGATAACCCAGTAGATCACAACTATCAATTGCTCATTGCATGCCAACAATAGGTCCCATCCAATCTCATAATTTGAGATCCCCAACTCTACATCTCCACATCCAAATAACTGGTGTAGCACCACTCAACTAGTAGTCAGGTTATACATAGCTAAATCCCCATGAATTAAAATCCTAAGGATGTGTCATACATCCTCCAAGGTTATAGTAGCCTCCCCTATCGAAAAATGGAACAAACTAGTCTCTAAATGCCATCTCTCTATCAATGTTGTTAGTAGGGCTCTGTTCCCTCTCACCTTTGGCATAAATGTAATATGGTATAAACCAAGACTGGCCAAGATCCCTCACTCACCAATAGTCATCTAATGATGTAACAAGTGTTGGTCATTTTTTGCCTTCCCGCCAGAATCACCACATTTGAATTCAACGTAGTAACGTTCACAAGTTTTAAATATCCAAATGTTCAAAAGGAGCACAAAATACCTTATGCTAACCTTATGATATTCTTCCCCGTGCATTTTAATGTTTCTACAAGCCCGCAAGTCCCCATCATTGGATCAAGGAAATCGATGGTTGGCGCTATCTCGCTATGGGAAGTTGCACGTTGTTTTTCCATAGTGACATAGCGCCTTTTGGCCACTCGTCAGGTGGGTCCTCCCTTTCCTCATTATTTATATGACATCAAATTTTGCTAGATCCATGGTGGGCACTATGGCGCTATCAAAAAATTTGTGTTCCTTGCTGTTAGCGACATAGTGCCCAGACGAAAAGTGATACTGCGGTGACATTAGAAGGAAGGTGGGTCCCAAGTATGCCCTATCAGATATCAGTGATGAAATTTTTTAGATAGGTTGGTACGTGGCCAATTTCTATTGGTTGGTACACTAATAGGTCATATCCATCTTGCTCGTCACCAGATCTCAAAAAATCAACAGTGGGTGCTATCTCGCTATGGGAAGCTACAAGAATATTATCCATAGTTACATAGCACCTCGACAACGCATGGCACAGATGATGTAATGGGCTCGCCCTTCTCCAAAGTAATATTACGGCTCATCCTCGGTGGCAGTTTTCAGGTGGGTCATAGTACAATGGTGATATTTCATTGGTCCATTCAGCCAACTCAGTGTGTAGTTATACAATTTTGTTGATCACCATAGATCTAAGGAAATCGATGGTAGGTGCTATCTCGCTATGGAAAGCTGAAAGGATATTACCCATAGCAACATAGTGCCATTATGCCATGTGGATCAGTGGATGCCAGGTTGTGCCAGGTGGTTGCCAAGTGTTTCGTGGGCCCAGAGGTTTTAAGGAGATAGCGCAATAATACGATGAGTCTTCACGATCGTCAGATCAGTCTGGATCCATGGTGGGCACTATCTTGCTATGGGAAATTGCTCGAAGGATACGCATAGCGACATAGCACCTCAGTGAAGTGTGTCCCAGTGGGTCCAATGGAGGCAGTAATAGTTAGTGGCCGATAGTTAATGTGACTGTCATGGTTAGGGTTGCAAGGTGGCATGGTTAGTAAAGAAATATTGGTCAACCTCGGAAAGACCTTGTGGGTGGCAAATAGAAATAAACTAATTAGTCCACGTGGCTTGTTTCTCTTACAGTGTTCAGCTAACTCACTGACTCTGCTGATTCATGCACCAAAAATGATAAGAAATTGAGGTTTTACATGCATCCAATCTTATGATTGATTCCAACCATCGGAAGTGAATGTGAAGCATGTAGAGACACTCTACCACCCTGATCTAATCTATCTATTTGGTCAGAGCATAGTTATAGAACCGCCTCTATCTTTTCAAGGCCCAATTTTAGTTAAAAATCAAATTTCATGGTACCAAAAAGCTATATTCATATCAAATTTTCTCTATGATTGTTCTCTACAGGACTTAATGGTAGGTTGTTGCGAAGTAATTACAGTTAGAGGACACCCTAGTTATGCCTGAGCTATAAAGGCAAAATTTTATGAATTTTGTAGGGTCGACCTTTCTCTGTTTTCTCTGTTACTGCTCTGTAGATCCTCAGTGTAAATTCCCCTGTGCCTCTGAACTACATGATTTTCTGTCTTATCTCTTTTAGCCATTGGTATGAAAGTGAAAGAACTCTTTGCCTCTTACTAATGTTTTGTAGAGATCTATGATTTGCATGATTGTATCTCCTTGGCCTATGAATCATAATATAAGTGAATCTCTCTTTCCTTGTGTCATTCATCTTGGTCTTCTAATATGCATGTGATTATTAGATTAAAGCAAGTCTGAATGTGCATATCCTTAGTTTCATTCTGGTTCAATAGTGCATATATGGGCAGAGTTTGGTTTGAACACTCTATTTTGGTGCATCACCTCTTTAGATTAGATTAGGTAGATTTTCTTTCATGCTCTCCTTCTCCATTTTCCTCTCCAAGAGTAGTTAGGTGCATCCTGATAGTAAGAGGAAGCTGACCTTCTTTGAAGACTCAACCTCACAGTTCAAGTCCCACACCTTGGAGGTTGTTTCCATGTTTCATTAGGTTGTCCTCATGCGTAGGCTTTGGAAAAGGGTGCAAACCTTAGTGACAATAATTTTTGGCATGCTCGATGGGACAATTTTTCAAAAAAATTCAAGCCTACTGGTGTCAAAAGGGAAGATTTCAAAATCAATACCGAGGAGATAGTACTAGCTTCAGTGTTTAAGCCTTCAAGAGGCTCATTCTTCAAAGTACTTGGTGACTCTGAGCTTCAAATACATATCTGGTTCCAGACCAAAGTTGTAGTGATTCATGCCCAGAGCTGAAACAAGGGCATCTTCTAGAGGTAAGTTTCAGTATCAAGAGCTTTCATTTTCAAACCCTAGAAGAAGGAAGACTAGAATATCTTTATCACTAGTTAGGAGTGCAATAGTAACAAATATACCTACAAGATCTATCTCTACTCCTCCTCCTATTAGATCTCATCCTAGACTGCCATCAATACATATCAATAGATCACTTGTCTATATGGTGTTGCCTAGAGCTCATACTTTTGCCACCTTTAATGATGGGAACCCTCTCTTATTATCCCAAAGACATGACATACCAGTAGCTGCCCTCAAAAGTATACCAGAGTTTACTGGTGAAACTTCTATCTCTCCCTCAGAATACATTCAAGAGGTTGCAAATGTCTGCAATATCCATGGTATTACAGAGGATGATGTTGTGGTTAGGCTCTTAGCCTCATCCTTGAAAGGAAAAGCACTACAATGGTATAGAGGTTTAGCTCATGGTTCTATAACAAATTGGGATGGATTAGGGGTAGGATTGTGCAAACATTTTGAGGATAAAAGTGACTATTTGTCACTTTTAGAGTAGTTGACTAATATAAAAAGAGCCCCCCATGAATGTATGACTGATTTCAATTATAGATTTCAAAAGACATGGGATAGAATACCTACTTCAGTGAATCCTACCCCTGGTAATGCCTTCTTGCATTACCTTAGAGATTTTAACAGTGATATTGCCACTACAATCCAAACTATGGGAGGAGATACCTTGCCTAATGCTTATGAAATAGCAATAAAATTAGAGAACATCCTAATACGAGGTAAACTAGCTCCAAGGCCTCCTATGCCTTTCTTTCCTGATGTTCCAAATCATCAACTAGCAATGGTTCCCCTTCCCACAACTTCTACATCACAATCCCTTACTCCAGTACCTCAAGCTTCCACATCCTCAAATGGGATAGATGAAATCAAAGAGATGATGCAATCTCTAATACAAAACATGGATAAAAGAGAAAAGAACCTAGAGAAAAAATTGCAAGATTATCGGAAGAAGCTGGAGGATAACTCCTCTATGATGCAGAAAGTAAGCAACAAGGTGGTGACTTTAGAAAGACAACAAGCTCAAGGTAGTAAGCCTCATCAATTGTAATATCAAACTCCAAGTAGTGGTAGGCCTCCAAATCCTAATCATTGGAACAATTCTTTTGATCAGTGTAGGCAGGGTGGCCATGCTTCAACCTTAAATGTAAACCAAAGTAGGGCCATAGTCCCTCAAAATAATATGGCTCAAGATAAAGATTTTTGTCCCTCTTGTAACTACTCCTATGCCTATTGTATGTGTCAGAAGGCTGAATCTTTTATGGCTTTGATAGTCCAAGAACCTACAGGAAAAAAAACATACAAGGAGGACCAATTTAAAGATGCCTCAGATATGCAAAGATAGGGTGATTGCTCTTTTATGAATCATCAGATGAAGGAGCATTGTAATGTAAACCAAGATTCCATTGCTCATAACACTAGAAGCAAAAGAAGAGCTATGGAAGATGCTATCCCTCCTCCCAAGCAGGCCTCAACTTCAAATGCAATATCTCACGAGCAAGCAACAAATAATCAATCAAGTACCTTTCAACAACAAAGGAAAAATCATGGTAGAAAGGATGCAAGTGATCCTCAGGTTATTCCATCTCAACCTCATACAATCGTAGCTCCCAAAGGTTCTACCAAAACACCTGCTGTGCCATTCAGTGTGGTAGAGCAAATGAAGAAGACAAATGTGAATATCTCCATGTGGGATGCTATTGCTACTATACCCATGCAAAAGAGGTTGCTGCAGCAAGAATTGGAAGGAATTGAACCAAAGGATCAGACACTCAGTATGGAAAGTTCCACAAGCCTAGTAAAACCATCAAGGGAGGTAGAAATAAGTAAAAAGGTTAGACCTCCTCCATTCTATGTTTCTCTAATTATAGGGGGAAAACTAGTCCATAATTGCATGATTGATTTAGGGGCTAGCAGTTCAGTGATGCCTAGGTGTGTTGCTAATGCTTTAGGAATGAAATATGAGCCCATTGTTAGGGATGTATTACAGTTGGATGGTAGTACTATCAAGATTGTAGGGATCCTTAGGAATGTGGAGATGGCCTTACATGCATGCCTTGGTTGTACTATAACCCAAGATATCTCTGTTGTTAAGGTCAAGCCATATTTTGCCATCTGTCTGTCAAGAGACTCCACTACCCAAATAGGTGGTTACATATCTTCTAACTAGTCATATATGTTTTTTAGAATGAGATATGGAGCCAATGCTTTAATTAGAGCAGAGCCTCAAGCCCTCCATCATACTGAATCTTACACCCCTAATTCCATCAACATGAATTGCCCTATCCTAGAGATGGATGAGAATGACATAGTGAATGAGCCCCACATCCCTAGCAGAGATACCTGATTTTCTCTTAGATAAATTGGCTAATGCATATCAATTTGATCCTAGGTCAGAAAACCTTGAGACAGGTCTTGGTACATATTGTATCTTAGAAAAGGATACTTTAGTTCCCAATCTTGTGGAGACTAAAGAAGATATGAGTGGGATATGGAGTATGTACTTTGATGGATCAAGGAATAAAAATGGATTAGGGGCTGGTGTGATGTTGATTTCTCCTGCACAAGTAAGGTACTACTTCTCCTTTAGGCTCCAATTTAGTTGCACTAATAATGTAGCCGAGTATGAATCCTTGATTCAAGGTCTCCTACGTGCTCAAAGAAGAGGAATCCAAGCCTTAAGGGTGTATGGAGACAGTGAGTTGGTGGTTAATCAAGTGAGAAATCAGAATACCACCAAGAATGGTTTGCTCAAGTCTTATAAAAATAGGGTATGGGATTTGCTCGAAGGTTTCAATGCATTTAATATTCAAAGCATCCCTAGAAAGGAAAACAAATATGCTGATAGACTTGCAGCAATAGGTGCATCTTATGATGTGCCAGGGAATCTTAAGGAGGAAAAGAAGCAACAAATCATAGTGGTAGTAAGGCCTACTATCCTTGATAACAACATCCATTCACAAATGTTTGAATCTGATGAGAAAATTGTTAGCTTCTTGTAGAATGAAGCAGAGTTTTCAAGTAGGAACTAGTTGAGACTGTAGGATCAATATGGTGATCAAATCATTCATCTTAGTTCTAAAAAATTGCTTAAGGGTCTCATTACCTTAGAAAGTGTTTTCAACCCTGATGACCAAACAAGGGGTAGGGCCATGAACCTAGTTGTTGATGAAAGTGACTACACTCTAGTCATGGTTGCTGATGGAAAATCCTTGAACATGGGTAAGGTATGTTCTAAAATTGAGCAGGAGAGTTTTATTCATCTATGTCAAGAATTTAATGATATATTTTCCTGGACATATGATGATTTAAAGGGTTTTGACCCAAGGTTATTTCAGCATACCATAGATTTAATTAATGATGTAAAACCAGTAAGACAAAAATAGAGGCCAGTGAATCCCAAGATTGAACCCCTAATGAGAAAAGAGCTATCCAAGTTGATTGAGGCCAATATAATTTTTCCCATCAAACACTCATCATGGGTAGCAAACCTTGTCCCTGTTAGGAAGAAGAACGGAAAAATTAGATTGTGTGTGGACTTTAGGGACTTTAACCAAGCTTCCCTTAAAGATCACCATCCTCTCCCTTCTATGGAGCAGATTTTGTCCAAGGTCAGTGGTTCAAAGAGATTCTTGTTTCTTGATGGATTTTCTAGCTACAATCAAGTGTTGGTTAAAGAATTTGATAGGTACAAGACTGCATTTACCACTAAATGGGGTACCTATGCTTATTGTAAGATGCCATTTGGGCTAACCAATGCAGGTGCTACATTTCAGAAGGCAATGGAAATGGCCTTCAAAAGATTGATTTACAAGTTTGTCTTAGTTTACCTTGATGATATCACTATGTATTCGAAGGATGTAGAAGATCATTTTGATCATCTAAGATAGGTATTCATAAGATGTAGAGAGTTTGGTGTTTCCCTTAACCCAAGCAAGTGTATCTTTGCTACTAACCAAGGAAAATTATTAGGACATATTATATCTAAGGATGGCTTAACCATTGATCCAGAGAGGACAAAAGCAATACTTGCCCTCCCTCTTCCTGAACACAAGAAAGGGCTGCAAAGTTTCTTAGGTAGGATAAATTTTGTGAGAAGATTTATCCCTAATCTTGCTACCATGGTGAAACCTCTTACAACTATGCTCAAGAAAGGTATGGTCTTTGCATGGGCCAAGGAAGGGAAGGAAAGTTTTGAAAAGATCAAGATAGCCATAGCCTCAACCCCTACTCTCATGAATCCAAATTTTGAGAAAAATTTCATCCTTTATACCCTAGGTGGTGAGTCAAGCATTTCTGCTATCCTGACTCAAAGAAATGACAAGAATGAAGAGCAACCCATAGCTTTCTTTAGTGAAGGGCTTAAAGAATATGAAGATAAATACAACTATGTAGAGAAGCAAGCCCTTGTAGTCATCAGAGCTTTAAAGAAATTTAGACACCTCCTATCTCATAATAAGATTCATTTGTTAGTACCCCATGCCAATGTGAAGGATTTCCTTTTGAGCAAAGATATTAGTGAGAAAAGAGTTGGCTGAATTACTAAAGTGATGGAATATGATGTTGACATCCAAATCACCAAGCTGGTAAGAGGGAGGGGGTTGTGTAAACAAATGTTATCATCTCAAGAACCTGATGAGGAAGCTGCTATGATACTGACAGAGCAACAAGAGGTAAGAAATAGCAACCCAAGGAGTTGGATGGATGATATGATGAATTTCTTATTAGGCAATGGATACCCTCAAGGATTAGATAGAACTAAAAGGAGACAGTATAGATTATAGTCAATTCCTTATGTCATAGTTGACAGTGTCCTCTTTAGAAAAGATTTTAATGGAGCTCTATTAAGATGCCTTGATACAGACCAGGCTGAAAGAATGATCAAAGAACTTCATGATGGTCTTTATGGTGGCCACTTCTATGCAAAGACAACTGCAATGAAGATCATGAGGGCTAGTTATTACTAGCCATCTCTATTTCATGATTGTCATAAGTATGTGAGGAAGTGTGAAAAATGTGTCTTCTTGTTTGGCAAACAAATAATTACAGCTCTTCCCCTTCATCCTATTCAGGTGGACCAACCTTTTGTTTAGTGGGGATTGGATTTCATAGGCCCTATCAATCCTTCTTCTAGTTCTGGTCACAAGTGGATTCTAGCTGCTACAGATTACTTCACTAGATGGACAGAGGTAGTTGCATTGATGGATGCCATAGAATCTTCAGTTGTGGAGTTCCTTGATGGAATTGTGACTAGGTTTGGTGCCCCTTCAACCATCATTTCAAATAATGCAAAGTCTTTTGTTGGAGTTTAGATTTTTGCATGGGCAATGGATCATAATATCTATTTGAGCACATCCTCAAATTACTATCCTCAGGGTAATGGTTTGGCTGAGTCCTCCAAGAAGAACTTGATCAAGATCATGAAAAGGATGATAGAAGATAACCAGAGGTGTTGGCATAAAAAATTGAAGGCTGCACTGTGGGCTGATAGAATAACACCTAAAAGGTCAATAGGGAATTCACCATTTGTGTTATTTTATGGCAAAGAAGCAAGGCTTCCAATTTCATTGGAGTTCCCATCCCTAGAGCTAGCTCATTAGCTAGAGTTGATTGAAGATGATGCCATGATAGTAAGAATGGCAAAGCTGATGGAGCTAGAAGAGAAGAGAAATAAAGCTATGCAAACCCTAGAGACACACCAGCGGCAAGTAAAAAAGAGTTTTGATAGGAAGGCTAGGAACAAAATCTTTAGGGAGGGAGATTTGGTTCTAAAAGGGATGCAGATAGGGAAAAACTAGGAAGACACTCAAAGTTTGATGCATTGTGGAGTGGCCCCATCTGATTATCAGTTGCAAACAGGCCAATGTTTTTTAGTTAAGCAGGCCTAGTGGTGAAATTTTTCCCACCCCAGTCAATGGGATTTATCTCAAGCCATGCTTTTGATGAGGGTTTGAGATTCCATGTACATATTTAGCTTAGTTTTGTTTCCAGTTTTTTCCCTTCTTTTCCAATAAGTGCACGAGCACAAGATTGCCTCCGTGAGACAACAAGTTTTGAAATTTTGAAGGTTGTAGAAGGGGGTTTTGGTCTCTGGTTCTAGTTGCAGAGGCAGGGGTTTCAGGGTTTTTCCTCTCAAAGGTAGGGTTAGGGTTTCACAGTATACATAGGATCCACATCTTTTTGACACTGTAGCCCAATGGATGGATGAGGTCACTGGTCTACACATAGCTGGCTTGCTTCCCCTCTGAGTCACCAAATTTCTTGGTCATTTTTTGCCTTCCCACCAGAACCACCACATTTGAATTCAACGTAGTAATGTTCACAAGTTTTAAATATCTAAATGTTCAAAAGGGGCACAAAATACCTTATGCTAACCTTATGATATTTCTTCCCCACACATTTTAATATTTCTGCGGGTCCACAAGTCCCCATCATCAGATCGAGGAAATCGACGGTTGGCACTATCGCGCTATGGGAAGTTGCACGTTGTTTTTCGATAGTGACATAGCACCTTTTGGGGTCCTCCCTTTCCTCGTTGTTTCTTTGGTGCCAAATTTTGCTATATCCATGATGGGCACTATGGTGCTATCAAAAAATCTATGTTCCTCACCATTAGCGACATAGTGCTCAGACGAAAAGTGATACTGTGGTGACATCAGAAGGAAGGTGGGTCCCAAGTATGCCCTACCAGATATCAGTGATGAAATTTGTCAAATAGGTTGGCACGTGACCAATTTCTATTGGAAGGTATACTGATAGGTTAGATCCATCTTGCTTGCTGCCAAATCTCAAAAAATCAAAGGTGGGTGCTATCTCACTATGGGAAGCTACGAGGATATTATCCATAGTGACATAGCGCCTCGGTGATGCATGGCATAGATGATGTAATGGGCCTGCCCTTCTCCAAAGTAATATTATGGCTCATCCTCAGTGGTAGTTATCAGGTGGGTCATAGTACAATGGTGATATTTCATTAGTCCATTCAACCAACTCAGTGTGCAGTTGTACAATTCTATTGATCACCATAGATCTAAGGAAATTGATGATAGGTGCTATCTCGCTATGGAAAGCTATGAGGATATTACCCATAGCAACATAGTACCATTATACCATGTGGATCAGTGGATGCCAGGTTGTGCCAGGTGGTTGCCAAGTGTTTTGTGGGCCCAAAGGTTTTAAGGAGATAGTGCAATAATACGGTGAGTCTTCACGATCGTTAGATCAGTCTGGATCCATGTTGGGTGCTATCTCGCTATGGGAAATTGCTCAGAGGATATGCATAGTGACATAGCACCTCAGTGACATGTGTCCTAGTGGGTCTAGTGGAGGCAGTAATAGTTAACAACAAGCAGTTAATGTAACTATTGCGGTCAGGGTTGCAAGGTGGCGCAGTTAGTAAAGAAAGATTGGTCAACCTTGGGAAGACCTTGTAGGTGGCAAAGAGAAATAAACTGATTGGTCCACATGGCCTATTTCACTTACAATGTTTGGCTAACTCCTTGACTCTACTAATTCATGCACCAAAAATGATAAGAAATTGAGGTTTTACACACATCTAATCTTATGATCAATTCCAACCACCAGAAGTGAATGTGAAGCATGCAGAGACACTCTACCACCCTAATCTAATCTATCTATTTGGTCAGAGCACAGTTATAGCACCGCCTCTATCTTTTCAAGGCCCAATTTTAGTTTAAAATTAGATTTCATGGTACCAAAAAGCTATATTCAGATCAGATTTTCTCTATGATTGTTCTCTACAAGACTTAATGGCAGGTTGTTGCGAAGTAATTACAGTTGGAGGACACCCTAGTTATGGCTGAGCTACAAAGGCAAAATTTTATGAATTTTGTAGGGTCGACCTTTCTCTATTTTCTTTGTTATTGCTCTGTAGATCCTTAGTGTAAATTCCCCTGTGCCTCTAAACTACATGATTTTCTATCTTATCTCTTTCAGCCATTGGTATGAAAGTGCAAGAACTCTTTGCCTCTTACTAATGTTTTGTAGAGATCTATGATTTGCATGACTGTATCTCCTTGGCCTATGAATGATAATATAATTGAATCTCTCTTTCCTTGTGTTATTCATCTTGGTCTTCTGATTTGCATGTGATTATTAGATTAAAGCAAGTCTAAATGTGCATATCCTTAGTTTCATTCTGGTTCAATAGTGCATATATGGGCAGAGTTTGGTCCGCACACTCTATTTTGGTGCATCACCTCCTTAGATTAGATTAGGTAGATTTTCTTTCATGCTCTCCTTCTCCCTTTTCCTCTCCAAGAGTAGTTAGGTGTATCCTGATAGTAAGAGGAAGTCATCCTTCTCCAAAGACTCAACCTCACAGTTCAAGTCCCATAGCTTGGAGGTTGTTTCCATGTTTCACTAGGTTGTCCTCATGCATAAGCTTTGGACAAGGGTGCAAGCCTTAGTGACAACAATAAGGCTTTGAGGTCTATGTCCCCTTGTCTACAATAAGGATAGATCCTCCTGCATAATCAAATAATCTATGTCAACCTTCTATAGCTTTGTATCTAGTTTGATCTACTTTTAACCCAAGTTTGACCTAGTTTGACTCTAGTTTACCTAAGTTTGACTTTTTCCCAAGCATTTTTAATTGAGTTGACTTATTTTTTGAACTCTTTCTAGGGTTTTGAACATGTATTCCAAATTTTAAGTCATTTCTAGCTCATTTGCTTCATTTTGACCTTTTGCCTCTCTATCTATCAGCTTTTTCCCCCATTTGAGATAGGTTTGACTAGGTTTGACTTTTTTAAACCATGTTGGCCTAATTTGACCTATATTTTCAACTCTTCCTTAGGTTTTTAACATGTGGTCCAAGTTTCAAGTCATTCTAAATCTATTTGCACCCTTTTGGGCCCTTTACATCACTCTCTCAACAACCGACTAGGTTTGACCTAAATCTACCCTAAGTTTGACCAATTTTGACCACTTTGACCACTTTTACTAAATCTTAACCTTTTTCTAACATCCCTTAGGGTCTTTCTAGTGTACCCCAAGTTTCAAGTCGATCTGGGCTCATCCAAGCCCTGTTCAGAGCCCTAAAGCATCCTAGGGCACAATTGGGGCCCCCAACTATGCCCATGGTGCACTTGGGCATGCCAAGTGCATCCACTATGTAATTAGTTGTGTTTTGGGTGCAATTGGGGTGTTTTGATGCCTTAAACTAGCCCCAAGACCCTGTTTGACCCCGAATTGACTCTTAAGTGCCTAAAAAGCATGGAAAAGCATAGAAAAGCATAAAAAGCACAAATATGGCCTCAATGTAATCATCAAAGGTCCTACATCTACCCATCATTGGTAGGTACGCATTCATTCACCACGATGTTGCTCCCTGGGTAACTGGTCCATTTTTCTTGCTCTATAGCTCTTTTCTCCCAAATGTGAAGGTGAAAATGACTTTCAAAACCCTCTCCAAGCCCTTTTATAGTTTTTTGTTTCCTAGATGGATGTGCAAGAGGCCGTTTCTATGTTGGTCATGATGCCTTTTGCATTTTGGAGCCCATAACTTTCACATTTTAGCTCTGATTTGTGATCCTTTAGTTGCTATGGTTTTGTATTCTCGTTGTCGATGAAATCAACCTATCATATGCCTATGTTGGTCAATTTCTCAAGGGGGCACCAATATATATGACCATTACTAGGGCATGCTTTTATGACTTTTTCGTTAGCATTCTTTGAGACAACGCTTTAAATCACATTGTATCAAAGAGGGGCAAAATGTAGAAACTCAAAAATGATTCATGTCTACATTTTCATGACATTTTCATACTAATTCATCCCATTTTCTCATTCTACTAACTCTGATATTTTGGCCAACTTGATTATATGTCAATTGTGTCTGTCATCATTTGTATCATCTTTCACATCAATTGCAAATCATCAAAAATCTTATCAAATCAACTCAAAATCATATCAAATCAACCCTAAATCACCCCAAATCTACCTAAAATCACCCATAATCAATTTTAATCAACCTAGAACATGTCAAACATCGCAAATCAATCATCATATATCCAATCCTAGGTATTGTTGTGGCTTTCAGTGCCCTAGAAACCTATCAATCTATCAAATCTTATCAATCTAAACTTAGTACTATCATGGCTCTTAGTGCTAGGTCAAACTGTCATTCACATCATCCAATCTTTGACATTATCGAGTCTCTTAGTTTTGAATCATGGAATTATCAACCATTTAATAATATTGATAGTTTTCGTCGATGTTATTATGATCAACCAATCTCAATCTTGTAGTATTTTACAATGCAAGTTAAATGTTATGTGTCCTTAATTCATGTCATGTGTCCTTGGCATGTTATCAATTCTAATCAATCAATCAATTTGACCATGGCTTTGGTCTACCTATCATCATCCTAGTCAATCTACATAATCCTTGCATTTTCTTCAAAGGACATTGTCGTAGTTATTTAATCAAATTGGCCAATCATGTATTAATTTTCTCTATAGGATTAAATAACCCATAATTTAATCCTATGTTATCCCAATCATTTTCATCTTGTATTTCTAATGTTCTTCCTAACTAACATCCTCAATTAATTAATTATATTAATTAATTGATTCGTTATTCACAAACCATGGAAATTCTCAATTTCCTAAGTCATACTTTTGACCATTAATTCCATTTTTACTAATTTCTATTTGTGTGGAATAATGGATTTTTAATTCAAATATTCCACATGATATTGACATCATTGTGACACATGGGCATGACACATCATGGATTCTCCATTTACACTTGGCTAAGATATGTCATAATCGATATATTCTTATTCCCTTACTCATGTCTATATATGGGCTCCATTGTCATAGATTCTTGGCTTTAAGTGGGTTTGAGGTGTCACATGATGTGTCATAGATCCTCTTCCATTTATAGCCACGTTTGACTTCCAATCTTCACAAAATCCTACATTTGGCATCTTGTGTCGTATGCATCATGGATTCTCAAATGAATCTCTTGCCAAGTCACATATCGAAGGTGAAAAGTCCAATACTCTCATCTTGCATGTTGATTATAAATTGAGCATTCTTCCTCTCATTTTGGATCCTTGGTCTTTTTCTCTCTCAAGCTTAAATCACTTCTTCTAGTATTCGCATAGAATTATCATTATCATAGAATTTTTCTTCCTAATTGTGTGCATCATAGGAAATTGGAGCTACATCACATAGAGAAGAAAGAAGGACATGGGAGCTACAAGTGAAAGAGGAGCTTTTTAACTTCATGTGGCTTCCTTTTGTTTATTTGGCTTTCATGGTAGACTAGAGGGTATCAATGTATGTTTATTGAGTTTATGATTTTCTCATATTATGTTAGATATTAGCCCATTTTCTGGTCCTACAGAAGTGTCCAGATCCAATATTTTATCTGAAAAATGTGATGTTGGGTGGGTTTAGACCAATGAGTTTTAATTTTGTCAATTTATTTCATGTTTGATTTTTCGGTATTTTTTCCATTGTCTCATTTTGTGTGCCATCAAGTTTTTGCCCTTGTTTTTTATTTGGCTTAATTAGGGATTTGATCTTGTAGCCTTTGCCTTAATGATTAGGATCATAGAGTCAGTATAGTTATAGGACATTCTAGTGTATTTTACCTCCCGATCCAAACTTGTGTTTCCATATTGATTTTTGTGGACTTGTGACTTTTTTCAAATTTTTTGAATTGTGAATATGACCATGTTTAGTGAATTTTATATGACCCTTGGTCTTGTGACTATATTCTAGATTTAGGGTTTCAATCTCATTATTATTTGAGAAGTTTGATTTTTGAGGCTTTCTAATTATTTCTTCATTTTGTGTGTTGCCCATATTTTGTTGGGGGGTTTTGGCAGCACCTTCTTGGATTGTGGAAATAGATTGTATTCCAAGTTTCCTTTATTTTTGTTCTTCTACTTCATGGACATTGAGATTCATGTCGAATCTATACTCTTGGATTTTTGCCAATTGAGAAAGTTCATGATAATTGGTATTTTTTGCTTCATTAGGATTCATGTTGAATCCATACTCCTAGATATAGGTCAGTTGAGTGAGCTTGTTATACTTGTATCATTATGATTCCTCATATCCAACCCTTGCATTGGTATTATGTGATTACATTTGTGAATTTGGTTGTTCCTACACATGAGCACATGCATGTGCATATTGTAGGACCTTGTGAGACCTGAACTCCCAGATATAGACCAGCAGAGTGATTGGTCATTTGAGGGTTGGGTTGGGAACTTGTATTTTCTATGGGCACTCATCATGTGATGAACATGGATATGTAGGGTAGACATGTCGAGTGGCTTCTCTCATTCACCTTAGGTCCAAAAAGGTAACGTGAAGAAGTTTTAATCAAGTGATAACCAAATAAATAAATGGATAATAAAACTTAATGATAAGATAAGAGAAAACCCAGTATAGTTGACCTACATGTCTAAGGGTACAATGAGACGATCTACTGAGGGAATTGTTCTACACAATATATAGCTTGGACTTTCCAGTGCCAAGTGATCTACTTTCCACTAGAGTCCCTACATAGTTATCCTATAGTGGGTCTGACCAATAACATGATGTACTATATTGTCTTCATGATCATATAGATGTTGGTATCATATTATGCTTGGCATGTATGTTAGCCTAGAGTGATTATCTTATGTGATTGTGGTCGGGTCAGTATCTCCATCAGCACGACATGAGTGGGTCTATGGGTATCACTTGGTTGGGAGGTGTAGCTACCTATACCACTACTAAAGATAGATGTACAAAGACTATTTTCTTGTAGTCTTAAGGTAAGAGATGATGTTCACTTGGTGCTTCAGAATTTTTGAAGTATGTTTCCTTGTGATTTATGTTTTACCTTGGATGCTTGGATACCATCTTTTAGATGATGTTTAGTATGTTTACTTGTTTCATTCCTTTACCGTGGCATTAGATATTATTTTTTTAGTTGATGTAACTTACCACTACTATGGATTAGCGATGTGATTGATAGATTAGCATATTGGATTTTCCATATTTCATTGATGGAATATATATTGGTTATTGGTAAGGCAGAACTCATAAGGTAACTCCAATGATCTTTTTGGCATATCCATATTTTATGCTTGGGGGTATGGTTAAGATTCTTGAGGTATCATGATGTCATTATGGTTGGGAGAAAATGAGAACAATTGATTTAGTTCAATTGCATCTTATGCTTATACTTTCTCCTGATTGTGATATTGATTATGTACATGTGATTGTACAAGGATGTTTCTTTAGATGGTTAGATATGGTATATGATCCTTAAATTGGAAATATTAGGGCTTTTAGATTTATTCTATTCTCTTGAGTGTTCACTCCCCAATTTATGTGGTTTCAATTCTCTCTAGTGTGGAGGTTCTCCTTTATTTCTTGTTTTCATTTTGACTTTTGGCACTGTCATTGTCCTGAGGTGTTATGTGATTGAAAAGTCTCATACAAGATGAGCATTAAATCATATGGGGATGTAATGACTCATACGAACCCTTGCTAACTCGTGCAAACTTGGAAGGTAACTCGTATGACTCATGGGTAAAGATTAGCTAGGAGGCAATCTTCACTTGTATGAGCTTGAAAAGTTTGTTTGTATGGAAAAAAAATGAATGTGTACAAAGACTTTTTGGAAATTCAATTTGTGGTTTTGGATACCCTTTTGGGTCTTGCATCTTCCTAGATCATAACTGATATGCTATTTAGTATTTTGGGAAACTTGGTCTTTGGGTTTCCCATCGTGTTAATTGGAATGAACTTGTATGTTTTAATCATTTAGGAATTTGTGCTTTGGGTTTTAAAATGAATGATTTGTATGTGATGAACACTTGGAGATTTTTGGAGGTTGGTTTTTACTCTTTCATTGTCATATTGTAATATTATGATTTTTTTATGCTTGTATTCAAGCTTTAAAAAAAAATTAGTCTTTGTTTATCCTTGTTTCCAAGGATCTTTGAGTGGGGCATTACATAATCTATATTTTTGTATGTATGTATGTATATTTCCTTCTTGAAGGATGTATATATACTATTTCCAACTATATATACTATTGGTCTAACCCATGTACCAAGTACTTAACCTAGGATAAGCCATTATACATTTCATCAATTATTTGTTTCACATTTTCCTCAATATGTCAGTCAAAATTTTGTTAATATTGATGTCCACATGATATTATGCACTTCACTCAAACTTTAGTTCTACTCCAAAATTGTGTTGTCAAAAACATGCATACTAATCATTCTTCATGTTCTAGACGAACAAAGAAACTTGCAAAGAGTTATCAAAAAAATATACATATTGATCAAAGAATCAAACCCCATCAACGCTTTAATATAGGCACACTAGTATCACCAAAATATACTTCATAAACATATTTAACTTTTCAAATTATTATGAATCAAAATTGTATTAGTAGTTGTCCCAATAACCATAACAGTTGAGTCAGCAAAATTGTATTGACATCAATGAAAACCAATATAGTAAGAATAACATTTTTGTTATTTAACAACAACATTTCCAACACTAGAAAATAATAATAGTTAGCTAGGTGAGAACTAGAATTTGTTCTACTCAAATGCTAACATATTACACTCCTTTCTTGCTGAAATCACTTGAAGCTTATTGTACATGATCAATTTTATTTTCTTGTACAAGTCATTGATATGCTAATTTGATGGTGAAAACTCCTTCACGTGATCAATTTGTTTATGTTATACTAAGGCATTTATTATGACTGATTGGGGATTAAGACCATTTTGTCATCTTCAAATATCTCTATTATATAATCCAAGCACACTTTTAATTATTATTATAAGCCTAAATTGAATCCACTAAATTTAGGAGTCAAACTTGGGGCTTGGTGTTCATTGTCTTTGGTTGATGATAGTTTACAGTAAAAATAAATTTCAAGAGCCTTGTGAGTTAGTTACATTACAAAATAATTAAACAAAAAATCTGCTATTTGTACTCGATTATAAGATGCATTATGGAATTTACGTTAAAGAATAACTATACAAATACTACACTATTTGTACTTGACTATAATATTCATTATGGAATGAGTATTGATATTAATATTGTAAGACATAGGTTCATATTAGAAAAGTGATTCTCAAATATAGTTTACAATTATTTTCTCATTTAGAGGTTGAGTATCAATGGGGCAATTAGTGCTAACATTAAAATTATTTGGCTTCAACATATTATCACTAAGTTTGAATTTCCATTCTAACACATTAAGATACATTATAAATAATCATTTATTTATATTTTCCATCATTAGAATGGATTAAGAACATCTTCATCAAACCATTCAATGAAATAAAATTCTTCACCTAAAGCTTTGTTAGGGGTGTGATGAGTACCTACTTCAAGAGTACATCTTAGTCCTTTTCTTTCTCTCTAGTTTTGGTGGCTATTTTCTTTCTTTGTTTTGGAAGGGGATGTTATCTTTTTTTAGGGAACAATTTGTACACAACTACCTCATCAAGATTCACTTATGAGGATCCATCTTCTCATCCACCTAAGTTAAAATCAAAAGGATGTGTTATTAGTCCCTTCCTTACATAGGCAAAGAACTAATGTTTTTATTTGCCTAACTCGAATGAATCCCTTCTGTTAAAAATAGTGAAGTTCAAAAGTTTAGAACTATTTTATTTTTAAAATATATTTGTAACCATCATTTATTTTTATATATTGGCTGCTCTCAAGTTAGCTAGATATTTTTTTATTTTTTCAATTCATAAAATAACAAAAATCAAAACAATAAGATAAGGATGTTTCTTTTAGATTCTTCTGAAAGCTTCTTGTGGTTCTTGTTTTCTTTAAACTTTTTAGATATCTTCTTGTGGTTTTTTATACAAACTCTACCCTCAACTCCACTATTCTAGGACAAACAAATCCATTAAATCCAAAAGGAGATTACATTGTATGTGTAAACTTTGTACCATCTATGAGCCAACTGCTCAAGAAGGGATGTTAAAGAAAAAATAGTGGAAATGAACCAATGTGTATTGGAGCTGGAGTAGAGGAGGGGTTCCTTATTGAGCTGCCATTTTATCATTTAATATAGATTACCAACATCATCTTTCACAACTCCTAGTTCCCACTATGGTGTGCTAAATGTCTATTTTCAATTTATGCTCCACATATTTCAAATGATTTTGGTTTGATTTTTTGGACATTTTTCAATTCAATTTTTCAAATTTGAGTTTATATATGAAATTTTCAACTAGTTATTATGGTGAGTGGGATGCATTCATTTTTTTTAAATTAATAAACAACCAAAGCCTTGGATTATAATGATAAAGATAAAATAAAGTTACAAGTAACTCCATTCAAATAGGCACTGGTAGGAAAGAACAAAGAAGAAAACCTCTAGTTTGGTGTAGGACCAAGGTCCTATACAAAATACATATTTTAAAAGGGGCATACCCCAGTGACATTTTTTTTATAGGGAATCCTTCATCATCTTTTTATACTTAAAATCTTCATAAAAGTCGTCATTATTGTTTAAAAGTATGAAAATTTTCCCTTGTCCCATTTGTGATCTTAAGAAATCTTTCCTCTTAATTTATATTTATTAGGATTATCTAATTAGTGATACAATGCTCTTTTGCTATTAATTTACATGTCTTGCTCCATTGCACTGACTTTAGTTTAGATATTGTTCCTTCTATTTCATTTGCAATTTCTAAAAATTTCATAGTCACAAAGAAGCATTTGTCCTTGGTTATTATTGAATATTTTATAATTTTGATATCTTACCCTTTCTTAACTTTATCTATCAAAGAGTTGTTAGAATTTTCATATAAAATTTTGATTAAATAAAATTATTGTCAACAATGTTTGATGTAACCTCTTATTTAGAATTAAATAGAATATCTAAGAAAGAATAAAGTAGTAATAACCATTTACAAGAATACTAAGAAGAGGATAAAGCAATAAACTCTAACGTGAAAAAGAGATGACCAAAAAAGGAAAACTACCAATAGACTAGCCTTAATACTACCATCTCTAATTTAGAAGTATGAAATCTATGTTGTTTTGGGGTCAGGATCAGATCTTTATGCCACTAAAAGACCATTGTCAATATGGTAAAACAAAGGATACCTTATCGACCATACTTCCTTAATCTTGATACAAAACTATTTTTGTATTAATTATAAGAGTCTTAACGAAATACTAAGAAACTATAAGAGAACTAAAAAATTGGACAAATTATATAGCCAAGAAGAAATCCAAACATTAATTAATATGAATATGCAAAAGGAAGATAAAAGATTATAAAATCAAGTCATAGCTTACAAATTTCTTTATACTCAGTATCCATTAATTACATATGTTTCGTATTGATGATATCAAAACAAATCTCGAGGACCAAAACCATTAACCTCCCTTGCCAAGATTTACAAAAACCAAGACACTGGGGAAGCAAAACAGAGGCAAAGAGGGAAAAATAAGCCAATTCCTTGCTCTAGTGAAGCCTAAAGGAAGATCAGATAAATCATGGGCTAAGAAAAAGGACCAAAACTAGCCAAGCATGGTCACAAATATGGAATAAGGCCAAAAGAAAGTGTTGGACCCATATCCTCTAGCCAAAAACAAAGGACCATATTAGGAAGCCACAAAATTCTTAGCGAAGATGAAGAAAAACCCTATACTGATAGACCCCTAAAAATATCTATATCAACCACCAAAAAGGAGGAGGCAAAACCCATTAAATATCTTCCTCTTCCTTCCATAAAACAATGACCATATCATCTGCTTCCTCCAAATATGCTAACATGACACCCAAACCAAGAACATAGGTCATCTTCTCCCTACTAGATTACACAAATTCAGAAGGGAGAAGTCTAGTTTGTTGAGGTCATCAAATTGTACCCCTGGCTCAATGTTGGATTGAAAGATATGCAAATACTGAAGAAACCAAGCATTATCTAGGTCCTCAACAATTCCCCTCCAACAAAGAAATTTTTTTAAGCTAGACTCCATCTTAGGTCATAGAAGGTTGAACTGATTAACATCTTTGATATATAGAATAGGATGCCTAATGACATTGGCTTGTCCCAAAATACCTGGAGGGTTTACCATGTATATTTCTACAAATGGTATTTCTAGATCCCTATTGACACTCAAGACTGCTTCTTCAAGGCCCTCTAACTAGATAGGATCAAATAAATTGTAACAAACTCAAATAATCTCCCACTGACCTACATTTTCCCTAAATAAGTAGGCTATGAAAGTCCCTATTACATCACTGTTGGTTTTCAGTGTATACCCATAATCAAAGGACCTTTCCCCTAAATCCCTAAACATAGTGACCCTAGTCATATCATCAACAAGGTTAAGAATCCTATTCCATCACTATGGTTGTACTGTACCCATAAATGACATAATTCTAGCTTTAGATGCATAATACAGAGATATGGCTGACTCTACTCTTATTATGTTGTACCAAAACAAAAGGAGTAAGAGTGATAATGACAAATAAATTAGAGTAGAAGGTATTAAATAGAAAGATTAATTAACTCAACCTTCAATTAAAGTCTAGATGTTTCTAGATTGGTAATCATAAACTCAACTACTTCTCATTAATCCATATTGTATCATGATGGCTCATCTTTTGTAGGAATTAATTTGATATATAATTATTAGTTCAATTGTTCATGCAATTCTTTAAATTGTTGTATTATAAAATCCTTGGATTATATCAAAGTTGGTAATATAAGTGAAATATGAGCATTAGAGGCTAAGAATAAAAAGTCCATATTATGATATATTAAATAGAAGATAAAGAAAAGAAGAGGTATTAAAAGTATACTTAGATTAGTCAATAACAAGGAAGAGATAATCTTATACTACCAAATATTTTTTGACACCTTAATAGTGATGTCCTCTTCATCGACCCCCCTATTTGATAGGTAGTTTACTTTTTTGTTACCTTCTCAATAAATATGTGGATGTCTCATTTCTCAAACTTTCCTATGAGCTCAAAAAAAATCTAAATTTTTTAGTTAATAATCCAATTCACAGTCAACTTTTTTCTTAAGGCATTAGTGATGATTTAAGAATCCCCTTCTATGATTAATCTCCTTGTTCCTAATGTTAGGCTTAGATTGAGCCCTTCTTGTAGTGCTTCTAGTTGAGCTGTATTTTTTGTTGAAATGCTTATTTCCTTAGCCCTCTTGAGAATCCATTCACCTAACTTTGAACTAATAATACATCCTATCCCTGCTTGCCCTAGATTTCCTCTTGACGCTCCAACAAAATTTAGTTTTTTCTACCTAGTTGGTGGTAGTTCCCATCTACAACCTTTTCAATCTTGGAGATTTTTCTTATGATAAGTTAAAGGAGGATTGATTAAATTTTTCCAATTCTTCTTCATTTTTGCATCTCAATCAGAAAAGAATTGATGTAGGAGCATGTTGGGTGTAAGAGAAATCTTGCATCACCCAAAAATATTTTATTTTTAGTCTTTTCTATTTTAATAAGTACAACTAGACATGGTGGTTACTATTTATGGGAACTTGCTATTTTTAGTAAGTTTGTCATACAAGCTCAGAATGTTATCATTTTCTACATGAAGGTTCATTTTAGAATTATACACCTACCATAAAAATCTCATTACTCTAGCTTAAGTATTAGAGAACTTATTATAGATTTTCAAGAAAAAATTGCAAAAGAATCTTCAGGCTCACCATTGGAGGCCTTAGAGTGCCCAAATGAGGTCGAAAAATTTGATAGAAGGGCACTTGCACCATTTCAAGCCTGTAGATCATGAGCTGGTGTTTCCAAAAGGTGGTTATAATAGCCAATCAAATTAATGGTTTGAGAGTTATGGCCTTTCGAAGTTGGGCTACCAAAATTTCTAGAATAATTTGTCAAAAATGTATTTAGTCAGCTCTATACGTATTGTTAGGGTTTGTCAGCTCTAGGTATTAAGTTTGAGCATCTAGAACCTTCCCATGTGGCATAAAATTTCTTATTTAAGAAAGGCCTAAACATTGTCTAGGACAACTCTGGGTGGTAGTACATAGCTTAATCTTGTAGATTTTTGTAATGAAGGCACCCATGTGGGTTAGCATATTGCACTTGTGAATTCTATAATTCTTCATTTGCGGCACAAATAAGAAGTCCATATTTTATTCTCACATTCATTGTTGTTTCTTTATTTCTGTTATAGTTCATGGTATTAAGGGGAGCACCCTTCATCAAGTGGTATCAGAGCTAGAGTTAAGGGGAGCACCCTTCATCAAGAGGTATCAGAGCTAGAGTTCTTGAGTGTGTGGACAGATCACCGACTATGAGGAAGTTTGCACTAGGACCGTAGTTTTGGCTAAGCATGTAGACAAATCACCAATTGAGAGGTAGTTTGTACTAGGGTTTCAGCAGAAGTGCAAAAATTCCTCCATGAAGAGAGCATGGCAAAAGAGCTACAAGTGTTACACATGAGGGTTTTAGAGCCCTCCAAAGACAAATGCAAGCATTGGAAGAACAAATGCATAGAGGAATAAATCTTTCCATAAGAAATGAAAGCAAGAATGAGGATGAAGTAGAAGAAAATGTTGAACCATAGGCAGTTCTAAACTCAGAGGAAGAGAGAAGAGGAAGAGAGACTTTTTAGGGCAATCTCCAAGATTGGAAATAGACCTAAGTTTGAGGTTCTCATATTTTTTAGAAATCTTAACCCAGAGGAGCTGATCGATTGGATTGATAAACTGGAGGAGTACTTTGAGTAAGAAGATATTGATGATCTCGATAGGGTCAAGTTTGCGAAGGAAAAACTGAAGGGACATGCAAAGATCTAGTGGCAAGAGGTTTAGTTGGAGTGAAATAGAAAGGGAAAGGACAAAATAACTAGGTGGGATTAGATGATAGCTAAACTAAAGCAATAATTCATTCCCGTGGATTATGAGTTTGATTTTTTGAAGAAAATGCAAGGGTTGAAGCAAGTGAGAAATTTTTTTTGAGGGTTTACCGAAGAGTTCTAACGAGTTCTCATTAGAACCAACCATGTAGAAGCTGATAAGGAGAAAGTAGCTAGTTATCTTAATGGGTTAAGACCAATTATTTAGGACAAGCTGAGTCTAGTTCGAATGAACAATATTGAGGAGGCATACCAATTTTCCCTGAGAGTCAAAGAAAAATTGAACAAGAATAACAAAAGAGGTCATGGCGAAAGATCTAGTGGATGATCTTATAGCGGTTGTAATGATGATCAAAAGAACAAGGATGAGGCTAGAAGTAGTAGTTATAACCAAAGGGGAAATAATTCTAATCATTTCCATGATCAGAACAATAGAGATCAAAGAGGAAGAGGTAAAGGACAAGGATTCAGAAGAGAAGGATTCTGTGGGAAATGTTTTCACTATAGAGAAGAAGGGCATAAAGCATTTGAATGTACCTAACACCTAGTGAGGACTAATCAAAGAACAAAAGGCTAGGCTAGAATTGCACTTATTGATGAAGATGCCAGATCATCACATTTTGAAGATGCTAAAAGAGGAGAAGTCCTAGTTAACAGAAGAGTCTTGCTGAGTGGTGAGAATGAACTTGATCAAAGAAGAAGCTTGTTTTGCACAAGATGCAAATGTGAAGATAAGTGTTGTGATGTGATCATTGATGGTGAACATACTGACAATCTTGTGTCTAAAATGATGGTCACCAAGTTGAAGCTGAAGAGATAGAAACACCCGCATCCATATTGTATTGCTTGGGTGCAAGATGACCACAAGGTCATGGTTAATGAGCAGTACTCAGTGAAGTTCAAGATTGGAAGCTACTAGGATGAGGTACTATGTGATATCATACCTATGGACATATGTCATATGTTTCTAGGTAGGTCATGGCAATTTGACAGGCATATTGTACATGATGGGTGAGAAAATACCTACACTTTGACCAAGGATGGAGTGAAGCATAAGTTGAATTCATTGAAGGATAAAGAAGAAAATTTATGTAGTGTTGTCAAAATATGTTTTGTTGATGGAAAAGAGTTTCTCAAAGGTATGAAGTGTAAGCATATGTATTTTTCTATAATTCCTAAAGATAGTAAAGAAGAAGTAGAGGAGGTACTTGCACAAGTTGCAAATATCTTGGGAGATTTTTCTGATATTGTATCAGATAATGTACCTAATGGATTGCCTCCAATGAGCAAGATCAATCACTAGATGGATTTGGTTCCAAGAGCCAGTTTTCCAAACAAGGCAGGGCATAGAATGACACTAGTAGAAAGTGAAGAGTTGAATAGGAAAGTTCATGAGTTGTTGCAGAAGGGGTTGATTCGAGAGAGTTTGAGTCCATGTGTTTTACCAGTTGTGTTAGCACTAAAGGAGAATGGAGGATGGAGGATATGCATAGATTTTCATACTATCAACAAAATCATGATCAACTATAGATTTTCATTAACAAGGATGGATGATATTATGAACTATTTGAGTGGAGCTAAGTATTTTACAAAGATAGATCTAAAGATTTAATATCATCATAATCATATCAAAGAAGGTGACGAGTGGAATACTACTTTTAAGACAAAAGAAGGATTGTATGAGTGGTTAGTCATGCCTTTTGGGCTAAACAATGCATCAAGCACATTCATGAGGCTCATGAATGAGGTACTGAAGGAGTTTTTGGGTAAGTTTTTCATTGTATACCTAGATGATATTTTGATCTTTAGTAAGACATTGGAGGAGCATTTGATCCATATTCACAAGGTGTTTGATAAGTTGAGGGAGGAAAATTTGTTGATAAACCTGAAGAAGTGCAATTTTTTGAAGGAGTTAGTGTACCTAGGATTTGTAGTCTCAACAAAAGGTCTAAAAATGGACCCAGAGAAAGTAAAGGCTATCCTTGAATGGTCTATTCCAAGGAGTGCAAAAGAGTTAAGATCTTTTCATGGACTGGGTAGTTTTTACATAAAGTTCTTAATAGGTTTTATAGTATTTGTGGACCCTTGAATGAAATAATGAGAGGGGATAGGAAAGAATTTAAGTGGACTATGGGAGAAGATAAGAGTTTTAATCTATTGAAATAGAAAGTTACTAAGTAGCCTATTTAGCACTTCCTAGTTTTAACAAGGTGTTTCAAGTAGACTATGATGCTAGTGGTACTGCAATAGGAGATGTGATGAGCCAAAAAGGTAGACTTGTTGCTTATTTTAGTGAGATTTGAATAATGAAAAAAGAAAATATTATGTTTATGATCAAGAATTGTATGCTATAGTTCAAGCATTGAAGTGGAGACATTATCTTCTTCCTAAAGAGTTTGTTTTGTATACTGATCATCAAGCTTTGCAATATTTGAATAGTCAAGGAAAATTGAACCAATGGCATTTGAAGTGGGCTAAGTTTTTGCAGAGTTATACATTCATTTTGAAACACAGGAGTGGGAAGTCTAACAAATTTGTAGATGCTCTTAGTAGAAAACAACTTTTGCTAACAAAAATGTAGGTAGAGTTGGTTAGATTCAAGGAACTCAGTACTTTGTATCCAAATGATCCTAATTTTAGTGGAGTGTGGAAGGCTTATAGAGAACCTGTTACACTTGATAGGACAAAGTGGTTGGATTTCATGATCTAGGATAGTATGTTATTCAAAGGAAGCTAGTTGTGTATTCCTAGATGCTCAATGAGAGAGAATCTCATCAAGGAGAAGCATAGTGGAGGATTGACTGGGCATTTTGGTAGAGATAAAACCATAGTTTTGGTTCTTGAGAATTATTATTAGTCATAGTTGCAACAATATGTTAAGAAGTTTGTACAAATTTGTAGAGTATGTCAGATCGAAAAATGAGTGAAGAATAATACAGGGTTGTATCAGCCATTACCTGTACCAGAGAAGTCATGGGAGGATGTCAGCATGTATTTTGTTCTTGGATTACCAAGGACACAACATGGGCATGATTTAATTTTTGTGGTGGTTGAAAGGTTTTCAAAGATGGCACATTTTATTCCTTGCAAGAAGTCTAGTGATGTTGTTCATGTGGCATAGTTATTTTTTAGAGAAGTGGTGAGACTACATGGTCTGCCAAAGAGTATAGTTTCAAATTGAGATACCAAATTTGTTGGGTATTTTTGGCATACATTGTGGAAGAAATTGAAAATAGATTGAAATTAAGTTCATCGCATCATCCATAGACTAATGGATAGACAAAAGTTGTGAATCATAGTTTGGGAAACTTGTTGAGATGTTTGGTTGGAGACAACCCAAAAGGATGGGATATAATTTTACCATAGGCAAAATTTGCATATAATAATTTTGTGAATAGGAGAACTAGTAAATCACCATTCCACATTGTATATGGGAGTAGTCCCAAAAATTCTTCTAAATTGAGGTAGTTAGATAAAGGAGAGATCAATAGTTCTGAAGTAGAAGAATTTGTTGAACATTTGAAGAAAATCCATGAGGAGATGAGGAAGCACATCATAAAGATGAATACATAGTAAAAAGATAAGGTAGGTGTAGAAAGGAGGTACAAGGAAATGTAGATTGGATATGAAGTCATGGTTCATTTAAGAAAGGAGCATTTTCTAGTGGGTACATATAATAAGCTAAAGATGAAGAAGTTTGGACTGTGCAAGATAGTGAAAAGGCATGATTCTAGAAATGCTTATGAAGTAGAGTTTCCCACTAAATTGAATATTTCACCAATATTTAATATTTCAGATTTGATAGAGTATTATGAAGGAGGTGATGGAGATGAAGTTGCAGAAGCACAATGGAGTATTCCAGCAGCTAGTTCAGCTACAAAGGAGATTAAGGAGATACTAGATAGTCATGTTGGCAAAAGTACAAGGAACAAAACTTATGAAGAATACCCGGTCAAATGGAAAGGGAGGCCAGTAGAGGATTCATCATGGCTAGCAAGGGAGGATGTTCACTATCTTGGTTTTCCTCTGAACACCTGAGATGTGATAGAGTCACTTCTCAAATTACCCCAGGTGTCTGATGCCAAAGCATCCTGGGTGTAAGAGCAATCTTGCATCACCCAAAAATATTTTCTTTTTAGTCTTTTCTATTTTAATAAAGACTAGTAGATAGGGTGGTTATTATTTATGGGAACTTGTTATTTTTAGTAAGTTTTTCATATGAGCTCAAAATGTTCTCATTTTCTACATGAAGTTTCATTTTGGAATTATAAGCCTACCATAAAAATCTCATTACTCCAGCTTTAGTATCAAAGAATTTATTGTGGATTTTTGGTGGAAAAATTTGTAGAAAAATGTTTAGACTCGCCATTGGAGGCCTTAGAGTGCCCAGATGAGGTCCAAAAACTTGATGGAAGGGCACTTGTGCCATTCTAAGCCTATAGATTAGGAGCTGACATTTCCAAAAAGTGGTTATAATTGCCAATTGAAGCAATGGGTCGAGATTTATGGCCTTTCGAAGTTGGGCTACCAAAATTTCTAAAATAATTTGTCAAAACTGTATTTAGCTGACTCTATATGTATTGTTAGGATTTGTTAGCTCTAGGTATTAAGTTTGAGCATCTAGAACCTTCCTAGGAAACATAAAATTTCCTATTTAAGAAATGTCTAAACATTTTCTAGGACAGCTATGGGTGGTAGTATGAGGCTTAATCTTGTAGGTTTCTATAATGAAGGCACCCATGTGGGTTAGCATATTGTACTTGTGAATTCTATAATTCTACATTTGCGATGCAAATAAGAAGTCCATATTTTATTCCCTTATTTACTATTGTTTCTTTGTTTCTATTATGGTTTATTGTATTAAGGGGAGCACCCTTCATCAAGGATCCTTCTTCTTTTACATATTTTCTTATGTGGCTATACATAACCTCTACTAGATAGGTTTCCACTTTATTGAGAATGGAGGGAATATTAAGTTCCAAATTTACAAATATATGCCTATTTCTTTCTATCCATATTTCCCATAAGAGGATAGAAGGTGAAATATTGCACAATTTAATTATATATCTTATGTTTTTGGCCTTTAGGATAACAAATTAGATGATTCTCTAAGTTCTCTGGGAATGCAGAAGACCAATTTAACATTTTGTGAAGCCATCTCTAACAAATTTGCATATATGGATATTGATATAATATATGTTCTATTGTTTTTGAATTTTCTTTACAAAAAGAGCATCTTGAGGGTTCCTCAAATCCCATCTTTCTGAATCTACCAACTATTAGTATTCTCTTTTGAGATGTTGCCCAAAGAAACATTCCTACTTTTGGAAAATATGCAGAGTCCCAACAAAGCTTTAGAGGAGTGTTCACTTTCTCCCCTATTGTGATGTGGTGATTAGTTTGTATTGTTTCCTTTACACTATATTGACCATCTTTTGAAGCACCCCAAATGAGTCTATCCTCTCTATTTTTATGATTGATTTGTCGTTGACTAAGATGTTGCTCAAAAATAAGTTTTCCTTCATTTTTTAATTATGCACCTTCTAGGGATCTCCACTTCCACATATCCTCCACATTAAACCTTTCCAATTGTTTGTAATTATCTATATGCTTAACACATTGGTTCACTAAGGAGTCTTTGATATTTTTAGGAATGTTGAGATGGTCTAGGGGTGGGTGACCATCCCAGGAATCCTCCCAAAGTAAAGCTACTATTTATGAAGTATGTATAGTACTTTCCCGATCAGTCACCACAATCTAACAATCTCCCACTTGGGGACTAATCAGGCTCGACACTAAACAAAAATCTCCCACTTGGAGACTGATCCTATAGCAATACAACTACCACATGGGGCTCCCACTAGATCAAACCACCCTGGACTCTGCTGTTCTTTTATTCATGTTTAGTCTAAAAGACCAACTGAAGCTAAAGAGGAGTTCATCTTCTCCCTTGTTACAACCTTTGTCAACATATCTGCTAGATTGTCATTGGTATGTATCTTCTCTAGCTTTAACTGTCCATCCTCCAAAACTAACCGAATGAAATGGTACCACAATTGTATGTGTTTGGTCTTAGAATGTAGAGATGAATTCTTAGCAAGATGAATGGCACTCTGACTATCTGTAAACAAATAATTATCCTTCTGAGGATGTCCCAATTCTTCCAAGAAGAACTGAAGCCATATCATCTCCTTGGCTGCCTCTGTAGCAGAAACATACTCTACCTCTGTAGTGGATAAAGCATTAATGTTCTATAACCTAGAAACCCAGCTCATGGCTACCCCACCAATAGTAAAGACATAACCTATAGTACTCCGCTTGGTATCGATATCCCCTGCCAAATTTGAGTCAACATAGCCCTATAAATCAGTAGTAGAGCCCCCAAAGTGTAAACACTTATTGGATGTTCCTCTCAAATATCTGAGAATCCACTTGACAGCATTCCAATGCTCAAATCCTGAATGACTCATATACCTGCTAACGACTCCCACTGCATGTGCAATATCTGGCCTAGTGCATACCATAGCATACATCAAACTTCCTACAGCTGAAGCATAGGGTACCTTGGACATCTTATCCTCCTCTTCCTATGTCTTGGGATACATCTCCTTAGTCAATTTCAAATGACCAGGTAAAGGTGTGCTGACAGATTTAGCATTCTCCATATAGAAACATTGCAACACCTTCTCAACATAATCAGCCTGAGATAGCGTCAAGGTTCTGTTCTTCCTATTTCTGCAAATCTTCATACCAAGGATTTTTTTTTCTGCCCCCAAATCCTTCATAGCAAATGCATGTGCTAACTGGCATTTTAGCCACTTAATATGATCCATGTTAGACCCAACTATAAGAATATCATCAACATATAGACATAAAATAATGTAGCTATCATCATCCAACCTCTTAAAATAAACACAATAATCTGAATGACACCTGGTATATCCATGCTCATGCATAAAACTGTCAAATTTCAGATACCATTGCCAAGGTGCTTGCTTCAAGCCATATAAACTTTTCTTCAATTTGCATACTAAGTTCTCCTTACCTTTGACCTCAAAACCCTATGGCTGAGCCATATATATTTCTTCATCCAAATCACCATGAAGAAAGTCTATTTTAACATCCATCTCCTTCCTCTTCTTTCAACCTGTAAACCCACTTATTCTGTAAAGCCTTTTTACCCGTAGGCAACTTGCACAAATCCCATGTCTTATTTTTTAGTAGAGAGTCCATTTCATCTTTCATTGCAGACTCCCAGTGAATCTTAGTATCCACCTGCACAACTTCATCATAACTTTTAGGTTCACCAGCATCAGTAAGTAAAATAGAATACAAAGAGGGAGAAAACCTTTGTGGAGGTCTAATTTGCCTTGTTAAGCATCTGACATTTACTGGTGTGTGTGGTATTTGTTGTTACAGTTGTTGAACATCATGAGGAATGGCTAGAACATTAGCTTTTGGAGTATCATCCAGCACTACATAATCATCTTCTTTCTTCTCATGTTGCTGCAACAGATCTTTGTACAACACTTTCTCATTGAATATGACATCCCGACTTCTAACAATTTTAAGATTTTCAAAATCCAAAAGCCTATAACCAAATTCATTAATTCCATATCCAAAAAAGACACATTTCTTTGATTTAGCTTCTAGCTTGGTTCTATTTTCAGAGTCTATATGAGCAAAAGCTTCACAACTGAAGGTCTTGGGAAAAGAATAACTCACCTTCTTACTAGTCCATGCTTCCTCTGGAATACCACAACCCAAAGGAGTAGAGGGACCTCTATTAATCAAATATACTGCAGTATTGACAGCCTCTACCCACATGTGTAAGGGCAACCCAACATGCAACCTCATGCTCCTTACGCGCTCCATTATAGTCCTTTTCATGCGTTCAGCCACTCCATTTTCCTGTGGAGTCCTTGGAACAATTTTCTGTCTATGAATACCATTAGTGGAGCAATAATCTTCAAATTCATGACTACAATACTCACCACCATTATCAGATCTGAGACATTTTAATTTCTTACCAGTCTCATTTTCAACCAAGCATTTCCATTTCTTAAAAGTTTGAAGTCCATCAGATTTCTGTCTAAGGAAATAAACCCATACTTTTCTAGTTGCATCATCAATAAATGTAACATAATAATGAGAGCCACCAAGGGAAGATACCTGAGCCAGTCCCCATACATCTGTATGCACAAGCTCTAATTTCTCCTTTTTGTTTTCCTTCCCTGTCTTTACAAAACTCACTCTCTTTTGTTTTCCATACACACAACTTTCACAGAAATCCATATTCATACATTTTAGACCTAGTAAAACTTTCTTTGAATGAATTACTTTCATACCTTTCTCACTCATGTGCCCAAGTCTATTGTGCCACAGTGTTGTATCAAAATCTACAGCAGCTATTTGTTCTCCCTGCTCAACTACAGCAATTGTTCCTGAACATTTATTTTTCTCTGAAACAATCAAAGTAGAAGGAACAATATGACCTGTACAAAGATATAAGGTGCCTACTTTCACACCTTTTGCTACTGCAAGGGAACCTTTTGAAACCTTCCAATTTTTATCATTAAAAGTAACTACACAACCCTCATCACCGAGTTGCCCTGCTGAAATTAAATTCCTACTTAGTTTTGGAACATGTCTTACCTCATGTAGTAGCCAATGATTCCCATTCTGCAACTTAATCTTAATTTTTCCCTTTCCAACAATCTGACAGGGTTCATTATCCCCCAAATAAACAAGCCCAAAATCCCCTTGGACATAATCAATGAAATAACCTCTATGAGGTGTAGCATGAAATGAAGCACTAGAATCTAAAACCCATGAACCATCAATACTCTCTAAAGATAGAAGCAAAGCATCCTCTTCGGATTTGTTACTTATCACATTTGCCTCCTTGTCTCCATCTGATTTATCTCTTTCATTTTTCTTTCAATTCCAGCAATCTTTTTTTTTGTGCCCTGGTTTCCCATAGTACCAGCAATCATTTGGTCCTCTCGATTGAGACCTCTTCCCCTTTGACTTTCCTCTTGATTTCCCATGATTTCCAGAGTTACTTCCTCTTTCAGTCATTCTGCCCTTGCTTTGTGCATTTAAAGCACTTCCTGATGTAGATCCACTTGAGGATTTCCTACGAGTTTCCTCACTTAAAATAACAACGATCACATCATCATATTTTAGGGTACTAGATCTAGGAACAGAATTAATCACAGCCATTACCAAGCCATTCCAGCTTTCAGGTAAAGAACAAAAAATGAAGAGAGCCCTAATTTCTTCATCAAAATTGATACCCACAGAAGATAATTGACTAGTAATAGTATTAAACTCATTTAAATGATTTGCAACATATCCACCTTCTGCCATTTTCATATTAAATAAACGCTTCATGAGAAATACCTTGTTTGAAGCGGAGGGCTTTTCATACAGTGTCGCTAGGGTTTTCATCAAATCTTCTGTCATCTTTGCTTTTGTAATATTAAATGCCACCGATGGTGCCAAGCATAACCGAATTCTTTTGAGTGCTTTTCTGTCCAAGAGATCCCATTCAGCCTCTGACATAGTTCCCTAATTCTTGGCTTTGCCTTCCAACGGCTTCCATAAATCCTTCTAATATAGATAGTCTTCCATTTGCATCTTCCATAACTGGAAGTTCTGCCCATTAAACCTATCAACCCTCAACTTACCCTCATCTGCCATCGCTCCCACTCAACTGTGAGACTCCCACTTAATCGTGAGACTTTCCTGCAGAGGATAACTGAAAGACAACCTCGCTCTGATACCACTTGTTAGGATAAACCATGGACAGAAATAAAAACTACATGCAAATATAACCAATAACAGAAAATAATAGAACACACAGAAATGAACACAAGGCACCAAGATTTAACGTGGTTCACCCAATCCCTAGGCTACATCCACCAAACAGCAAGTCTGATCTTATTACAATCCAGTGATTACAACCTGATTACAATTTATAATCCCTTTCAGCTCAATACCGCCGCAAGAACCAATTTTGCATCACAACATAATGAAAAATACCCAACCCTAAGCCCTTTTATACAAGTATTAAACCACTTTAGGGTTATAACATGTCGGCCATAATATGTCGGCTACCATGTCGGCCACGGCCCCGAACCCCACTATTTATGAAGTATAAACAGTACTTTCCTAATCAGTCACCACAATCTAACACTTGAATCATAGGTTACAAAATTGTTGATAAGATATTGGTAATGCATCATAAAGTTCCAAACTTCTGATCTTTTTGGAGGATTTCTTACTTTGAACAAAGATGTTGGGTTAGTGAAGTTTAAATATGCATGATATAGGATCTTAGCCCATTTACTATTTCTTTCTTGGTACATTCGCCATACTAATTTTGCATCTAATGCTTTATTCTACCAATTTAATTTCTTAATACCTAATCCTCCCAATTCTTTGGGTTTGCATATATTTTCCCACTTTATTAATGATATTTTTTTTCTCTTCCAATCCTTTCCAGAAGAAGTTTCTAAGTTTTCCTTCTAATTTTTTAGTAACATTCTTAGGTAAGGGTAGACATGACAATTAGTATGTTGGAATGGTTGATAGAATCGATTTAATTTTCAAGGTTCTTCCCACCTTAGTTAATCATCTCCCTTTCCAATTATCCATTTTCTTGTCAACTTTTTCTAAGATATTATTCCACATTTTAGAACTTTTCATATGTTTTTCTAAATATATCCCTAGATACTTACATGGAAAAGAGCCCTTTCTGAATCCCATTTCATTACATATGACATCTTCCATTTCTTCTGCTATGTTGATGAAAAATATTTCTAACTTTTTTGCATTCACTTTTTGTCCAGATGCTCTCCAGGGATAACTTTAAGAAACCCCTCCCAAAAAAAATGCCTAAAATGCTGGCAAATCTAACATTTTATGGGTAGGAAAATTTTCATGTTGAAGGCAATTTTTTTGTTCCATGTAGGGAAATCAAATATTATATGTTGGCCATTTTTTCCTTGCCCAAACAAAAATCATTTTAAATTTGGAAAATTAATTTTTTTCTTGTTGATAGATAAATAAATGATGGCTATTTTTTTTCTTGCCAAAAATGATTTTGTAATGTTAGAGGCAAATTACTTTTTTTGTAGGAAAACAAATAATAATGGTCTTGGCTAATCTTTAGTGGTAAAATGAAAAATTATTTAATACAAAAGAGAATTTTCCAAGTGTATTGGCTAGTGACATTTAAGGCTTTGTGGTTGCCAAGTGTACTGATTGTAATCACCCAAAAATGGTCATCTAGACTATTAGCCCCCTTCTTAGTATTTTGGCTAGTTTAATTAATTATTTACCTAGACCAAATTGCTAATAATTAATTAATTTGATTATAACCTATAGTTTGAGTATGCTATCCTAAGTTCATTATTTGATTAAAAGAACATGTCCCCTTTTAATTAAATAAAAGACCCCATTCTCTTAACCCACTTAAAGTGCACACATAAATGTCCTTTTCTATTTTTGAAATTAAAAGAAAAGCTTATGAGACTTTTGTCTTATATGACAAGTCAACCTATTTTCTATTGGCTGACTTGTATGTGCACACAGATCCCTCCCATTTTCAAACTCAACCATTGATCATCCACTCTTTCAATCTTGATCTCTACCATCTATGGGGCTTTAAAAACAAGAGAGCTTCTTCCTCAAAGGCTCCCACACTCTTGAGTATTGTTATGCTACAAGATTTTCATTGAAGTAGTTGAGAGCTTCTTGTGGAGAGCATCATCTTCTTATTTCTGTCATTGGCATTCATGGCATTTTTTTGCATTGCATCTTAGCTTAGCCTGCATATAGTGTAGTTCCTTTTTTGCAAGTAGCTTAGAACACATAGTTTAACTAGGATGGTTGTAATACTTCCATGTGTGTAGCTTAGTTTCATTGTGCATTCCATTTTAGCATAGTTTCATTTTGCATTGCATGTATCAAAGGTTCTTCAACATTTGCATTCTTGCTCTTGCTCAAAGAATCTCCCATTTCATGGTTTACTAGCAAGGGTTGCATCTCTAAGTCTTAGTTGAGAGCCATTTTGTGCTTATTGTATGCTTTTGCACTCCATGATTAGGGAGCTCTAAGTTGGCATTCAAGCTTTCTAACTCATGGAAAACCTTGAATAGAAGGGTTTAGAGAAGTGCACTCTTTTTGGTGTACATTTTTGGCATCCATCGTGGGGCAGAACACTAGTTTTGCCCTTAGTTTTCAATTTTTGTTACCATTTTACTTCCTATTTCACATTTCTTTTTTTTTTATAGTCACAGCTCTGGGTGACATTTTTCCAGTCTCATACGATAGTTCAGAATACTGTTGTGTGATACATTTTGTTGGAATAGTGTCACACGGTTATATTGAACTATATCACCTTTGCAAAAAAAAAATTGTCGCTAGGCTTAAGGAATACTATCGCACAGAGAAGTTCTATCACACATGTAAACTGTGAAGTATCGTACGACAAACTTCTAGTGAAAACTATCACATGACACATATTTGTTTGTTGTCTGAGGTGTCTTGGTCATTTTTTACTATAATTTGCTAGTTGCTGGTTTTTTACAAGTCTCTAAATTTTTTTATAGAAGTCCATTTGCAGATTTTTTTTTTTTTTTTGGAAGCTAACCCTTGGCACTAACAATTGTGATTGTAGGTTGCCATATTTGAAAGTTTGAAACATTGCCTAAAAATAATGCATGTCAAAGCTCCAAATGAAAAAGGGCTACTAACAATTTTTTGCAAGGCTGCCCAAAGCATAAAAACCCAAACTTGCTTGATTTCTTATTTTCATGTGCGACATTGACTATTTGTTCATTTTCTTGGGCACATTAAAACTTGTAATTGGGGTCTCTTGGCAAAAGGAGAGTATGCTCTTCACCCCTGTGGTGAATCAAAAATCTTGACTTGTCTTTGGGATTTTTGAAAGCAAGTGGTTAATTCACTCTTCTTGGTGTGTTTGGGTGATGCGATCTGAATAGGAGAGTATGCTCTTCACCCTTGAGATGAATTAGAAATCTTGACCTCCAAAAGTTGATCTGCTCAATGTTTAGTTAGGATCGTTTAGCCAGCCTATTCTTAGACAACCTGAGAGGAATGACCCAAGTGGGGACAAGTAGATTACCCGGCTCTTCCAACCCACTATAAACTCAAGGCTATCAAGGACACAAAACCTTGGTAGATGTAGTGTTTGTCTTCGCCTAGTGTGATCGCTTATGGGATTTTGACCATAGGGAGATCACTAGGCAAGAATGCTTAAGGTACTCTTGTGGTCATGAGATCATTTACTCATCACAAGATAAGGTGTCCCATAATTGGGAGCAAGAGGAACACTATGAACGGAAGCCCTATCTAGACACCCTAGGTTAGTATCTACCCTATTTTACTACTCAACTTTTTGGTGCAAGGATTGATCCTAGTGGACTACCCGGATCACCCCAAGATTTACACTCACCATATGTGTTCCCTTAGTTGTATTTATGGCACTTCTATGAAAAAGCCAATATCTCTTGTGGGTAACCACTTGGTGTGAGGTGAAGGAGCATCAAGTGTGGGCCAAGTTGTTGAGTAACGAGTTGTGACCTTAAGGTAGATTGCTTGGCTATTCAAATGTTTTGACCAGTGTTAACATTCTTACACATCAAAAAATTGTAGTAATGTTAGTAGGAAGGTTGTTATCATATCACAAGTGCATGTTGGCAAGGTTGTTTTTACCCTTGTTCAATTGTTTGAAGACATGTTAAATCCCTTACTATTTGCAAACCTTGTTAATAACTGACATGAACTAGAAACCTATACTATCTAATTCAAAAAATCATTTGATTATTGAAACTAAAATGCAAAATTTTGATTCAAAACTGGTCTGTTCAACACAAACTGGCACTTTATCACCTAGTCTCTAAGGAAATATCACACGATAGATTTTTTCCAAAATTGTATCACCTGCCTTTTTGAGTTATATCACCCCTGGTCCTAAAGTCTATTGCATCACTTTGTGTGAATTTTCGCTTGATAGAGAAGTATATCCCTCTTGTTGTGAAAAGTGTCACACAACATTTTATGCTATTACACTATCACCTGGTAACTGATAAAGTATTGCCTGGGGTTATTTCTTGCCAAATCAGCATTTGCATTCTGGTCTTTCTGGTTTAGAGTGTGTCATTCTTGTTCCCCTAAATTTTGATTACATATCTATATGTTAGGAAATTGTCCAAGGTTGAAAAGATGAGTCTAGTTCATTGGATGTAGGTCTCAAAATGTCATTGATAGTTCACTAGTCAAAATTTGGTTACCGTTACTTTTAACTACTTGCTCACTTGCTTAGCTCGAGTCACCAGTGCTATAAATTCTTGAGCATTGCTTGACAAGACATCTCTCATGCATACTTTGAAAAGTGACTAATCTTCATTGTAAAAGCTTCAAATCTAACTTACTCTTCTTGTCCCATTAAACAAAGACAAGTATTTACATGCCAGTTACAATCAAATTTCAGGTTGGGAGTGGGAACTATACCCCTTTTTTTCTCAATCAATTAGAAACCCCACCTAGATGTCCTCACAGACAACCCTGTGTGGAAGACCCTGAGCTAATTGAAACACAAACAACTAACATTAGGCATAATCCACTTTACAATTTTGAAAACCCATTTGGCACACCTTGTGAGACGCCTAAGGTTGAGAATGGTTTGGTCACCATGGTGCACCCCGATGAAGTCCAACATCATCTAGAGGAACAAGCATGTGAAAACCAAAGGATTTTTGAAGCCATGTATGCTAGGGAGAAAGAACGTGAACAAGCTGAAACCAATACCTATACTCATCATGAAGGGAACAAAGGGACTTGCTCCCAAAATCCTTTTGATGGCAATGAGGGAAACAACACACCTCCAAAAACTCCTAGAGTGACCATGGGCACATGCCCTTCTCATCATGATAGTGATGAAGAAGTAACTAGCAAAGATGTCATAAAGTTCCAACAAGACAGTTTTGCTCAAAAATTGATGCTTAGAGCTTTAGAGGAAAACAGAGATCAATATTTTTGTTACATGGCAGCAAGAGGATGGAAACTTCCTCAAGATTTCAATGTAGAATGCATCATTCCAAAATGAGAACCTACTGAAGTAGAGATATTAAGGGAAGAAATAAAAGAGCTAAGGAAACAATTTACACAACTGCAAGCCTCAAAAGAACCACCTAAAACTTCATTTCTTGACTCAATATGTACTCTTCCATTTGATAGGAGTCTTTACATGCTACCATTTCCTAAGGATATAGAGGTTCCTAAGTGAAAAATATGATGGAAATGGTGATCCTCATGATCATGTGAGACATTTTTATGCTCTTAGCATGGACTTTATGCATGAAGACACCTTTCTTATGAGATTATTGCCTAGGAGTCTAACAGGACAAGCTATGGAATGGTTCACTAAATTGAGTCCTCCCATTAAGACATTTGATGAGCTTTCACAAAAATCCATCTAGCAATACTCCTACAATATTCAACATCCTGTAACCATGTTGGATTTATGCAACATCAAGCAAAAACTGGGAGAGCCTTTTGCAACATATCTTCAATGATGGAGGGTATTATACTCTCAATATCCCCAACAAGTTCTTGAGGCCGAAAATTTTGATATCTTTGTGAATACCCTCGTACCAAAATTATACTTTGATCTAAGGAAATAGTTGTTCACATTTTTTAATGCCATGGTTGAGAGTGCATATCGTATTGAAGATGTTGCTATCAAAAAGGGTGATATCATCATAAATAAAGATAAGAATAACAATGGAAACAATAAAGACAAAGGTAAACCTTGGAATAAAAATAACTATGTTGTCAATGATGGAGTGGTGGATACTCCTAAGACCAAGGAACCTATGTTTAACCTTTCCACTACTATCTATGCTACAAAACAACAAGAAAATGTGAGACCAAAAACATATGAGAAAATCTCTAAGTTTACTAGGAAATGATGTGTTTATACACCCATGGTTGAGTCCTATGAAAAGGTCTTGAAAACTTTAATTGCAACCAACTTGATTACTTTGCCAAATAATTCCCGACCCTATGATCTACCCATCAAACCCCCATGGTGGAGGGAAGATCATGTTTGTAATTCTCATAGAAGCAAGGGTCACAATACTGAAAAATGTTTCAAGCTCAAAGATGTGATTCCAGACCTTATTGAGGAAGGAAAAGTTGTCACAGATGGTATTGCCAAGAATGTTGATCACAAAGCTTTTAACAAACCCCTACCAGAATATGAGAAGGGTGAAACATCTAAAGCTACTAAAAAGAATCATGATGCTAAGATCAGCTATGCTTATGCTAACATAGACAATGTTATAGGTATGCTTGAGCCTGCTGAGTATATATGCATGGAAAATTCTAATGTTGACAATTGATATGCAGAAGAATGACCTAGAGTTGTCTTAAGAATATGTGACATTATTCAAAACCATAATGACTCTCAATCTAAGGTGGTGCTCTGGGTGACCAATTCTTTTTCATCACAAGGTGAATCACTTAATGTTGTCACTATGGGGCAATCTAAGGTTGTCCTAAAAGTTGCCCATGACTCCAAGAATGCCTCATCTTCTAAGCAACCAGCTATTTCCAAGATCTCAAACTATGACCTTGTTAGTTAGTTATAGTGTACTGAGGCTCAAATTTATATTTTTGAGTTCTTAGAGTTATCCCCTTTGCACAAGGATATTCTTGAAAAAGCTTTACGCTCTACCAATGTTCCCACATATATTGATGCAGAATGATTCCAAGCTATGGTGATTCATATCTCTTCGCCTTACCACCTCACCTTTTCTAAAGAAGATGATCAAGCTCCCAGTCATCCCCACAACCTTTCTCTCCATATCAAAGTCCAAATCTTTCATACTCACGTTCACCGAGTCTTGATAGACAATGGTGTAGGGTTAAACATTATCTCCTTTAATGTCATTCAACAATTGGGCATGTTAGAATTTTCTATTGATCCTAGGCACAACATCACCATAAAATCTTGTGACAAAGTTGAAAGAACTTCCAAAGGTCTAATTGTGCTACTGATTCGAGTTGGTCCAGTGGAAAGGTATGTTGTTTTTTAGGCTGTAGATATACCGCTTGCATATAATATGTTGTTGGGATGACCATGGATTCACAATATGAAAGTAGTGCCTTCCACCTATCATCAGTGCATCAAGTTTCCTTTCAATGGCACTAAAGTAGTTGTCCCCAGTGATAACTCAATGTCCATCAATGCATTATCTATTGCTGACACATTAGTTCCCAATAATCACTCTTCTCATGAGCTAACACCATCTCTTGCAGAATGTGAATGGAAAATGAAAATGATGAGTCTTGGTATGGGAGAATACACTTTAGAATATGTTGCTACTTTACCAGTTTCCCCTCGGTCTTATGGTAAACTGTCCACCAAAAAGAAACCTTTTGCATCTACCATGACACTTTTTGGCACCTTTGTCTAGTCCTCAGTTCATTTGGAAGTAGAAAAAGAAGAAAAAGCTATTAAAGACTGGATATATAAAGGAGAAGATGATGAAGAGGATGTCACAGTTACCACTCCCATTTCCCCCAAATGATATGGAAAAGGGTATAAAATGCTTGCAAATATGGGATATCAAGGTCATGGGTCTCTAATTGGTAACAAAAATGCTCTAGCTAAACCTTTAAGTCACACCCAAGGTCGTGATGCTCGAGACACTACTAGCTTAAGATTTGGGCTAGAGAATGATATGCTAATGTCTACTCAAAACTTTCCCATATCTAGTGACTTAGAAGATGATGATCCTCCCTTTGTTGCTACTGCTTTGCAAGATGAATACTTTGTGCCTACAACGTCTCTTCTTTGGGGGGAGGATACTCCAAATACCACTGATGATGCTGAAGCTTCCACCTCTCCAAAACTAGAACAAGATGAATTCAATCATGAGGACATGAATAGAGGTTGGATTTGGAAAAATATTGCTCATCTAATTGCTAGGGATCAAAGTAAAAACTCTCAAGAATATGAATGGGAAAGTTTATCAGATGCTTCTTGTGAACTAGGAGTGGATGTTATTCATGCCTATGTAACTCAACCAAATGTAGTTAATGAGTCTAGTGTAGGGTTAGATGAGTTTGGCCCACAATATGCTTTAATGGATCACGCTAGTCCCTCTAGGGCTATTCCTAATTTGAATATCTTTGCAATTTTTAATATAGGCTCACCTTCGCATGTCACTAGAGATGACTCTTTTCATGTCAATCATCTCGAAGCCTCTCCCTCACTTTCATTAATCCATCCTGATCTCATAGATTGGTCCAGTCAATAACAAGCACCAGAAATCTTGTCTTTCCACAATGACTATGAGATCGCTTGCTACCTAAACATCATTGAACTTGTCACTTCTTCCACCAGTGACCCACGATTCACATGATAGAATCAGATATCAAGTACCTTAGTCATAAAATTAAAAGAAAAAATAAACGTTTAGATGGTGAAAACCATGTTGTGGCGGTGTCTGAACCTAAAAAAAGTAAAAATAAAGACGTATCTAATGGTGAAAACCTCTTTGAGGCACCTACAGATGAGGTACTTGGTAGTCTGCCAAGTTATTTTCAAGACAGATCATCAATTCTTATTGAGCCTACACAACCAATCAACTTGGGAATAGAGGAATCTCCTAAAATTATCCATGTAGCTCAATCATTGTCAGCTGAAGAAAAGGAGCAATTTACCCAATTTTTCCAGGATAAAAAGATCAATTTTGCATGGAAATACTTAGACATGCTTAGGCTTGACATAGATCTTATCATGCATCATTTATCTATTTCTCTTGATATCAAGCTTGTTAAACAAAAATTGAAGAAAATGCATCCCCATGTAGCTTTGTTGGGAAAAGTAGAGTTGGAGAAACTTTTGAGTGCAAACTTTATTAGAGTGATTGACTATGCTGAATGGATTTCTAACATTGTACCTATATCCAAGCATGACAAAACCATTTGAGTTTGTACCAACTTCAGAGATCTTAACAAGGCATGCCCTAAAGATGATTTCTCGCTACCAAATATGGATATGATCGTAGACATGACTGCAGGATATGAAATGTACTCCCTTATGTATGGGTTTTCTGGGTATAACCAAATTAAGATAGCTCTAGCTGATCAAGAAAAGATAGCCTTCACATGTGCATAGGGTACTTTCTGTTGGAACGTCATGCCTTTTGGGCTTAAGAATGCCAATGCTACCTACCAAAGAGCAATGACCACCATCTTCCATGACATGATGCATAAAAATATGGAAGACTATGTTGATGACACATTGGAAAAATCTAGAACAAGAGACACACACCTTCAAAACCTTAGTTTGATATTGGACCATATGAAACAATTTCAACTTAGGTTAAATCCAAAAAAGTGTGCCTTTGGTCTCACTTAGAGAAAGTTGCTAGGTTACATTATCTCAGCAAAAGGCATTGAGCTTGATCCTAAAAAAGTCCAAGCCATCATAATATGCCTCCTCGAAAGAATATTAGTCAACTTAGAAGTCAACAAAGATGTCTACAATCCATAAGAACATTTATTTCTCAATTGGTTCATAAAGCTCAACCCTTCAACAAGAATTTGCACAAAGGATCTACTCAAATATGGAATGATGAATGTCAACAAAGTTTAGATCAAATCAAAGGGTATTTGGAAAAACCTTCAGTCTTGAGGCCACTTATTCTAGGAAAACCTTTTATTTTATACATCTCAGCTACAACTTCTTCTTTAGAAGCACTATTAGCCCAAAGTGATGAGACTAGTAAAGAACGTGCCATATATTATATTAGTCAAACTTTGGTTTCATATGAGATGAATTATACCAGCATTGAGAAAGCTTTTCTTGTGGTGGTCTTTACTTCTCAAAAGCTTTGACATTACATGTTGGCACATACAGTCCACCTAGTTACTAAAATTGATCCTTTGAAATATATGTTGAGCAAAGCTATGCTTACCGATCATTTAGCTAAATGGATGATGATTCTTTTAGAATTTGACATTCAATATGTCAAATGTAAAGCCATTAAAGGACAAGCTATAGCTGATCAACTAGTTGATTTTCCTTTAGAGGACACAACACCCATACAAGCTGAATTTCCAAATGCCTCAATAATGCACATTACTAAAAGATCTTGGAATTTTTTTTTCGATGGTTCTCACACATAAAATGGAGCTGCAGCTGGTATATTTTTTGTCTCTCCCCATGGGTATATGATTCCCAAATCTTACAAACTCTTGTTCCCTTGTACAAATAGTATGGCTGAATATGAGGCTTTAACAAACAAGACCAAGATGGCTCTTGAATGGAGAATAACTAAATTGCATATCTATGGGGATTCTCAACTTGTTATTAATCAGGTGAATAATGACTATCAAACAAAGGATGATAAGTTAATACCTTATAAAAGGTTGATAGATGCTCTAAGGAACTACTTCAATTTTGTGACATTTCAGCAAATTCCTAGGGCAGAAAACAAAGCTGTAGATGCTATGGCTACTCTAGCCTCTATTCTCCAACTACAAGAACATAAATCTCGATTTGAGTTCCTGATGGAAGAACTGTGTCATCCTGTCTATGATTCCCCCATTAACCAAGTGATCTACATTGTTGTAGGTCATGAATCTTCTTGCTATGTTGACATCTTTTCCTATCTATTTGATCAAATCATTCCTAAGAACCTCACGCACAACCAAAAATGCCAATTCCTTCGTAACACCTCACATTACATTTTGGTCTCTGGTGACTTGTATAGAAGGGGTCTAGATGGAACTTTGTTTAGGTGTTTAGAACTAGAAGAGTTTGAAATGGTGCTTGCTAAAGTCCATAATGGCATTTGTGGGGCACATTCTAATGGCCTTGCACTTGCTCAGAAGCTACTTAGAGCAAGTTATTACTGGCCAACTATGCAAGCTGATACTGTTTGTTATGCCAAGTCTTGTCAAAGATGTCAACTCCATGGTAACTTAATTCATGCTCTCGAACATGAATTGATTCCTTCTATGACATATTGGCCATTTCAACAATGGGCCTTTGACTTGGTGGGTAAAATTTACCCAAGTTCCTCTAGTGGCCACAAGCTCATCATCATTGCGACTAAGTATTTCAATAAATGGGTTGAAGCTGTGCCATTATCTACTGCTACATGCAAACATGTTGCCCTGTTCATGCTAAATCACATCATTTTTCAAAATGGTATCCCTTCTTCTATTGTCATTGATAATGGAGGATAGTTTGAAAATAAGGATCTAAGACAACTATGTAAGAAGTTTAGGATCAAACAACACTGGTCCTCTATTTATTACCCTCAAGAGAATGATCAAGTAGAGGCTTCCAATAAAACATTGCTGAAAATCTTGCTTCGCATAGTTCATAAGTCTGGGAGAGATTGGTACCTATAGATAAATTTGATACTTTGGGCCTATAGAATTACTATTCATACTCCTACAAGGGCCACACCCTTTTCTTTAGTCTATGGTTCCGAGGCTATCCTCCCATTAGAAGTAGAGATTCCTTCCTTATGAGTCTCTTTGCATGGGTTGATAATTGATGAAGATCATAGAGCTATGTGAATACAGGAATTAGAAACCCTTGATGAGCATTGTAAAGTAACTTTTGATCACATGAGAGCTTATCATAAGTGCATGTCTACTCAGTATAACAAAAAGGTTCATCCATGTGAGTTTCAAGTTGGTGACCTTGTGCTTAGAGAAAATCCAAAGAATCAACAGCATAGAAAGTAGAAGGAAAAGTTTGAACCTAATTGATTAGGCCCATACATTATCACAACATAATTTGGGTCTGGTGCTTATCAGTTGTCTACTCCTGAAGGGGAAGAGCTTGCTGAGCCTATCAACATCCTACACTTAAAGAAGTTCTATGCTTAAAAGGCTTATGGATCAACTATCTTGTACATATTTATGATCTTGAAAAAAATTCTAAAAATCAGAAAATGTCTTGAAATTTTTATTTTTATTTTTAAATAAAAAATACAAAAAAATTGGAAAAAGTCTTGAAAAAAAATCTGCTAAGTGGTGAAAACCTGCAAACAAGTGCTACTTGAGACCCTTGCACCTATTTCTATCAGTCTCATTCACTTCACTTACCCAATTCCTAGCTTGGAGTTGTTTCTTGTCCTCATCTTGGGGGCACAACTACTTAGCCTATTTGAGGTTTCCTTGTGCACTAGGGTTTCTTTGACAATTCATAAAATAGTGTTTCTCAACACTAACCCCCAACTTGACATCAAGTGTTTCTCAACACTTTCTAGATAGCTTACCTACAGTCTCCAATGTCACGATATTTCTCCCTACCAGGATCAAGCTTTGAAGAAATGGCCAAGTGACTTATACACACTGATTCAATGGATATTTTTAGTGAAAATTGAAGTATCTCATTTCACTCCAAAATTTGCACCATCAGAAACATCTCGGTGTCCTAATTCCAATGCAACTTGAACAGACAAAAATGGAGTTCGGATGCAGAAGTTGCGCCCGATCAAAGTTCTAGTCAATAGGCAGACCAGAGGGCTAGATAAGGGGTAAAATTGGACCATCTCAAAAGTGGTCAACAATGGATTTTAAAATGAAGATCTCATCACAAGCTTTCCATCGGCATTCATTTCGTCGAAAATAGACTTCATATGTAAAAGTTATGTTTGTTTGAATTTTGGAAGTAAAAAAAAATGTCATTTTGAATCTTGATGATGTCATCATGACATCATGGCAACAATTTAAAACCAAAAGAATAAAAAAAGAAAAGGTTTTGAATGAGTTTTGAACACTCAACCACCCCTTTTGCATTGCCAAAATAAGGCTTGGCCGTTGCACCACATGGAGTCTATGTAACTCATTCAACAAATGTATCTTTTATTGTTTTAAATACCGCGAATTTGGTTTAAGGGTGGCGTGATGGTTGGAACCACCGACCTCCATGTGTCCTACGCCCTTCCAAAAGTGTTGATACCATTGCGCCATGCCGTTGACTTAAGATATTATTAGCACCGAATTTATTTAAAATCTAAGAAAACCCAATTCCCCCTTGCCTAAATAAGGGCAATTATTAAATACTAACCCTCAAAAAGGGTATGAGGACAAATTTCAAAAATAGGAATGAGTCTTATTTCGAAGATGGACTTTTTTAAGGGTCTAAATATGTAAAATCTTGTTTTTCCCTATTATTAGGCAAATATTTTGTATTAAAGGGGGGTTTAGGGGCCTTTTCAAGGCATGGAAATTAAGGGTAGACTTGGAAAGAAATTGCTCTTGGTGAAGTTTTAAAGGATTAGGGAGATTTATCTAGGAGATTTTTTGGGACCTTTTTCGTACTTCAGAGTATTGCTATGCTATCAAAATGCTAGAAGAAATGGTCTTCTTGGTGCATAATTATAATTGATTTCTAGAGATTAATCGGATCGATCGTACTCTATTGGAGCTGACCCAGAGATGTAGTCACGTTTGTGGTGAACTCTAAAATCAAACTTTGTTTTCACTTTCTATCTTTTTCTCTCTCTCAATTCTATTTATTTCTCCTCAAGTTTTTTGAGTAAATGTGTTAAGACTTCCGTTGAGTTGTGTTTTTAATTAAGCATTCAATACTGCAATTAGTCTAGATTTGTCCATCAGATCACACACGCACTTAAACACTTAAACGATTGAGCTATGCTGATCTTTATTTACTTTGTGTGTTGTCTATGATGATTTCTTTACTATGTGTTCCCTCCCTAATAGTCTCTCAAGGATGTCATTGACTAGAAGATTGGGGGCATGGGGCATGTTTTATTGATTTCTACTTGTGGGTATACTTTATTTTTCTATAGTGTTTTCAAGCATTTCATGCTGATCTTATTTGATACTTAGAATTATAAAAGTATCATCCTTGACTATTTTTCACAAGACCACACTCGGGGGTTATCCTAGCATTTATGCCTTGATACAGGTGTAATCTTACTATATCAAACTTAGGGAATCTGATCGTGTAGTCATCTTGACTTCTATGTCTCTGATGCTTAGATTAGATTCCCACATACCTATCTGATATCGATCATACTCATATCCTCATAGTTATACTAGTGATGGATATATGTTCTCACAATGTCCCTAATAAATTCTCAATGATGAAATAAGAGTCTAAATGTTATGTGTCCCTTGCCGATAAACCACTTTGCATATTAGCTTGCATTTTTAGGTTCATTTTTTTAGTTTAGTCTTGCATTTTTGCATATGGGGAGAAGTCTCTCTTCATCTTTTTTGTGCGTATTTGTCAGCTAACTAATTTTGCAATCTTCTTTGCTTTCTTTGTCATGTCTTTCACCTTCTTGATCTTTCATTTCATATCTATCTTGTTGTCCTATCATCACAAGGGGTTAATCTAAACATCACATTCAATCCTTCCAAGTCTTACACATTTTTAGAAACATAAAATTCTATATCATACACATGAGAGCTAACAAACATCATACATAAGAGATACACATGAGCATAAATATCCAACCAAATGCATTCATGAGCAAGAAATAGAAACATCACATAGAAACTAAAATGCTAAAATTTGAGACAAGTACACAAGATTGCCAATCGAATCTAGTATCTCATACATATATATATATATATATATATATATATAGAAAAGAATGAGATCCAAAATCTAGATATTCATCTCAAAAATACATGATGTACAATCCTAGTGTCCAAGCTATTAGTCTATGACTAATTCCCACCCTTTGTAGTAGGTGGAGGTGGTGGCCCTAGTGGTGGAGTCTAGTGGTTGTACTGCACCCTTTGATCCCCCTACCTGCTCTGAGTAATCAGGTAACCCCTACCCTGGTGGTACCACCCCTTTATACGCAACATAATAGTATGTGACCCGAGCACCATGATGATTTGCCTTGTGCTGAGTAGCATCCCTATCCCTACAGAGCTCATCTCCTCATGCTCACTCATCCATGAATTTCTGATCATGCACTACAATAGTAACCCATGTTTCCTGCAACTCTACCTCTAATGCATGAATCCTAGCATCTTGCTTGTCATCACCCCCACTCACCAACTGCTCTAGCTCTGCCTCTACTCTCCTAGCCCATCATCACCTCAATAGCACCTCCTCATCCTTTTCCTCCTCCTCCTCCTCCTTCTCTATCTCCTCCTCCATCTCCCTCACCGCCTGTGACCACATCCTCCTCCTCCCTAATCAGGATCCCTCTCCAACCTCCATATGTCTCACACCCCTACCTCTACCTCCGCCTCCACTGCCTCCATGTTGCCCTCTTGTAGATAGCACATTAGGCTTAGTAAACCATAGGAATGAATGTCTCTGCATCTCATATAAATATCTAGGATCTACCCTTGCATTTTCCACATATGGGTGATAATCACAGGGAGTCGCTACCAGAGCCATTGTATCCCGTACTGTCATCTAATAATCCAGCATCGGTAACCACCCTAGTGTCTCATCTAAGTGCATCTGAGCATAGGTGGTAGTCTCCATTGATATCCCCTATCACTCTACAAAATATCACCATACTCAAATGATCATGAACTACTCTACTGTATCTATGCCCTGATCCACTGGTGACTTGCTATACCTCATATAATCCAACTCCCATGAATCAGACCATCTGTGGCACTCTCAGTATGGTCACCATGTGAACATTGTTAGCTCATCAAACACACGCCGATAGTAGGTCACATCCCCACTAGTCTCTATGGGATAAAACATCTATATCCAAAAATGTAGGGCTGGCTTCGCTCTCGTGGTTGCACCCATGGTCAGATCATAGCAATGTGCTCCCACGCCTAGATCTATGCCAAGACTACGTTGCATGCCCATGAGCCACCTCCATGGTGTAATCACCTAAAAATGGTCATCTAGACTATTAGCCCCCTTCTCAGCATTTTGGCTAAATTAATTTAATCATTTACCTAGACCAAATTGCTAATAATCAATTTATTTGATTATAACCTATAGTTTGACTATGCTATCCTAAGTTCATTATTTGATTAAAAGAACATGTCCCCTTTTAATTAAATAAAAGACCCCATTCTTATAACCCACTTAAAGTGCACACATAAAGTCCTTTTTCTATTTTGCAATTAAAAGAAAAGGCTTTGTGACTTTTGTCTTATATGACAAGTCAACTTATATTCTATTGGTTGATTTGTGTGTGCACATGGATCACTCCTATTTTCGAATTCCACCGTTGATCATCCACCATCTTCATCTTGATCTCCACCGTCCATACATCTTTAAAAGGGAGAGAGCTTTCCCCCTCAATCCATCCATCTTTTGAACATTGTTATGTTGCAGTTTTTCTAATAGGTTTCTTTGGAGCTTTGTGGAGAACTTCTCATTTCTTGTCTCATTCTCTCATTCCATCACATTAGCATAAGATCATATGGCATTCTTAGCATAGTTGCATTTTAGTTTAACTTTGATTTCTTGCAATAATATCACATAGTTTAAATATTTGGTTTTGTAACAATCTCATACATGCTTAGTATAGCTGCATTTTGCATTATCATCTTAGCTTAGTTTTCATACTTGCATTGCATTCTTGAGGGATTCCTTGAAGATATTTGCACTCTTGCTCTTGTCTCAAAGAACCTCCCGTTGCATGGTTTACTAGCAAGAAGTACATTTCTAAGGCTTGGATGAGAGCCTTCATGCTGAAATACTAACTCCTTGCACTCCATGGATAGGGAGCTCTAAGTCGGCATGTAAGCATTCCAACTCATGGAATCGTTTGGATAGAAGGGTTTAGAGTGTGACACAAATCGAGTGTACATTTTGGCGCTCACCGTGGGGCTTGAATCAAATTTTTAGCTCCATTTGCTTTCATTTCTTATCTCTGGTTTTTTACAGCAGCATATTGGGTCTAATCAAATGCTTTTGTAGAATTTTCACTTTGGTTTTAAGGCCAAGCCATAAGTAAATTGGTTTGAAGGCCAAAAACTTAGTTGGTTTAAAGATTTGATCATATCTTTTAAACCGCTTAGAATTTGGTTCTGAAATTTGTTTTGCAGGTTGTGTATATGCTCAAAATGTCTCAGTCCAATTTTCAGAGCATTTTGACTTGATTTTCGGAAGTTATGATATTTTCTTTATTTTTCATAAAAAGCCATTTTTTATCGCAAATCAGCGAATTTTTTGGAAAAACTTACATTTTCAGAAATCTTTTTGAATTCTAATGGGGGTTCTTTCTTTGTGTTTTTAATTTTGAGATCGTATTAAGGATAAAAAATTCGATTTGATAAATTTGGCCTGTTTTGACAAAATCAATCTCTAGGGAGCAAATGAAGAAATTTTTTAAAATTTCTTTCATTTTTGGAAAGCTCTCTGATTTTTAATAGGGGTCTCTTTTTTTCATTTTCATTTTTGGATACGAAATCATAGCAAAAAAGTTCAATCTTGTTGACTAGGTCAAAACCAAAGAGTAAAAATGAAAGCATTTGTGATTAACTTGCACTTTCTTTGCATGTACTTGGTTGGAGGATAAATTAGATTTTTGAAGCAACTCACCACTTTTTATTGCAGATTTTTATGTTATTTCACACTAACTTTTGTTGCTAACAAGTTGTGATTTTAGGTTGCCATCCTTGTGAAAAAAATTGAAACATTGCATAAAAAGAACGCATGTCAAAGCTTCAAATGCACAAGGGCTACTAACGATTGTTTGCAGGGCTGCCCAAAGCATAAAAACCCAAATTTCTTGCTTTTTTGTTTTCATGTGTGGCATTGAATAATTGTTCATTTTTCATAGGCACATAAAACTTGTGATTGGAGTCTTTTGGTAATAGGAGAGTATGCTCTTCACCCTTGTGGTGAATCAGAAATCTTGACTTGCCATTTGGTTTCAAAAGCAAGGGGTAACTGAATCTTCTTGGCGTGTTTGGGAGAAAATGATTGGAATAGGAGAGTATGCTCTTCACCCTTGTGGTGAACCAGAAATCTTGACTTTTTCAAAATTTGATCCACTTTGTGTAGTTAGAATCCTTTAGAGGGCCTGCTCTCGGACAACCTGAGAGGAACGACCCAAGTGGGAACAAGCCGATTACCTGGCTCTTCCAACCCACTATAAACTCAAGGCTATCAAGGACACAAAACCTTGGTAGACGTAGTGTTTATATTCGTCTAGTGTGATCGCTTATCGGATTTCGACCATAGGGAGATCACTAGGCAAGAATGCTTAAGGTACTTTTGTGATCGCGAGATCGGTTACTCATCGCAAGGTGAGGTGTCCCATAAGTGGGAGCAAGAGGAACACTATGAACGGAAGCCCTATCTAAACACTCTAAGTTAGTAACTACCCTTTTTTTAGCCGCTCAACTTCTTGGTGCAAGGATCGATCCTAGTGGACTACCCGGATCACCCCAAGATTTACACTCACCATATGTGTTCCCTTGGTTATGCTTATGGCATTTCCATGACAAAGCCAATATCTCTTGTCGGCAACCACTTGGTGTGAGGCGAAGGAGCATCAAGCGTGGGCTAAGTTGTTGAGTAATGAACCATGACTCTAAGGTAGATTGCTTGGCTATTGTTTTCGATGTTTTGACCAGTGTTAACGTTCTTGCAACATAAACATTCCGATAAAGATTTGTTAGGAAGGCTGTTCTGATATCCCAAGTGCGTATTGACAAGGTTGTTTTTACCCTTGATCAATTGTTTTGAAGACATGTTACAACACTTACTGTTTGCAAACCTTGCTGTTTACTGATACAAGTTGAGACGAAATGCTGTCTGATTGAAATAACTATCTGATTGACAAAATTGAAATGAACTCCAAGCCAAAAAATTGATCCTGGCCACGTATCAGTGTGTGAAGAATTCATCCTAAGTTGAAAAGATGGGTTTAGTCTGTCGAATGTAAGTCTTGAAACGTCTTGATAAATCACTTGTCAAAATTCAGCTATTATTTTTCTAGCTATCCACTATTGAGCTTCTCGCTCGTCCGCTCGGCTCGAGTCACCCGTGCTGTAAGATCTTGAGCACTGTTTGACAAGCCATCTAATCACATTTTGACAAGTGACTAGTCCTGATCATAAAAGCTTCAAATTTGGCTCGCTCTTCTTGTCCTACTAAACAAAGACAACTCTTTACATGCCGGTCACAACTAGATATCAAGGTGGTAACGGTAGCCACACGCCTTTCATTTTCAAACAATTGGAAACACCACCCAAACGTCCTCGCAAACAACCTTGTGATAAGAACCTCAAATTTGATCAAACACAAACAGCTAACGTTTGACACAACCCACTTTATAGTTTTGAAAATCCCTTTGGCACACCCTTTGAGACACCCGAGGGTACGAGTGGTATAGTCACAATGGTGCATCCTGATGAAATTAAACGTCGCTTAGAAGAACAAGCACGTGAAACCCAAAAGACTTTGGAGGCTATATACGCTACGGAGAGAGAAAATCAACAAGCTGAAACTGACAATCAGGCACGCTACGAAGGATATAAAGGAACTTGTCCTCGAAATCCCTTTGAAAATAATGATGGTAATCACACACCTCCAAGGACTCCTACAGTTGCCACTGGTGCATGTCCTTCACCTAAACCATCTCATCATGATAGTGATGAAGAAGTAACTAGCGAAGATGTGATCAAATTTCAACAAGATGGCTTCGCCCAAAAACTAATGCTCAGAGCTTTAGAGGAAAATGGAGACCAATACTTCCGATACATGGCAGCTAGGGGATGGAAACTCCCTAAAGGTTTTAATGTTGAACATATTATCCCAAAACGAGAGCCCACTGAGGCTGAAATCTTAAGGGAAGAAATACAAGAACTAAGAAAACAATTTACACAACTGCAAACTTCAAAAGAGCCACCTAAGACATCATTTGTTGAATCAATTTGCGCTCTTCCATTTGATAGGGGTCTATACATGCTACCATTTCCTAAGGATATAGAGGTTCCTAAGTATGACAAATACGATGGAAATGGTGACCCTCACGACCATGTGAGACATTTCTATGCTATTAGCATGGACTTTATGCATGAAGACACCTTTCTTATGCGTTTGTTCCCTAGAAGTCTAAGAGGACAAGCTATGGAGTGGTTCACAAAATTGAGTCCTCTTAAAACATTTGACGAACTTGCACAACATTTCATCCAGCAATATTCGTACAACATTCAACATCCTGTGACAGTGCTAGACTTATGCAACATCAAACAAAGACCAGGAGAGTCTTTTGCAATATACCTTCAACGATGGAGATCTTTATACTCTCGGTATCCTCGGCAAGTGCCCGAGGCTGAAAAAATTGACATCTTTGTCAACACGCTTGTACCCAAATTATACTTTGATCTAAGAAAACAGTTATTCACATCCTTCAACGCCATGGTAGAAAGTGCATATTGCATTGAGGATGTTGCTATCAAAAAAGGTGATATTACCATAAACAAGGATAGAATTAACAATGGGAGCAATAAAGAAAAAGGCAAACCTTGGAACAAAAACAAGTATGTTGTCAATGACGGAGTAGTGGACACTCCTAAGACTAAGGAGCCTACGTTTAACCTTTCCAATGCCATCTATGCAGCAAAGCAACAAGAAGGTTCAAAACCACAACCCTTTGACAAAGGCTCTAAATTTGCGAAGAAGCGACGTGTTTACACACCTATGGTCGAACCTTATGAAGTGGTTTTAAAAACCTTAATTGCAAACAAATTGGTTACCTTACCAGACAACTCACGTCCTTACGATCCACCTGTTAGATCTCCATGGTGGAGAGAAGATCATACTTGTAGCTATCACCAAAGTAAAGGACATAACACAGAGAATTGCTTCAAACTCAAAGATGTAATTCAAGACCTCATCGAAGCTGGAAAAGTTGTTACAGATGGCCTTGTTAAGAATACTGATCATAAGGCTTTCCAAAAACCATTACCTGAATATGAAAAGGGTGAGACCTCAAGGGTAGCTGCCAAAAAGAATCATGATGCCAAAATTAGTTATGCTTATGCTAACACTGATAATTTTATAAACATGCTTGAGCCTATTGAATACATATGTATGGCAAGCTCCAACAATGACAACTGGCCAAATTATGATGCTAAAGATGAACGAACAAGAGTGGTCTTAAGGACACGATCCACTCCTCAAGATCATACTGATACTAGACCCAAGGTGGTACTCCAAGTGGCTAAGTCTTCATCTTCTTAGGGTGAACCACTTAACGCTGTCACTAGGGGCAAATCTAAGGTTGTCCTAAAAGTTGCTAATGATCCTAAAAATGCTTCATCATCTAAGCAACCAATTACTTCCAAGATCTCCAACTATGATCTTGTTAGCCAACTGCAATGCACACAAGCACAAATCTCCATTTTTGAGTTACTAGAGTTATCTCCTTTGCACAGGGATATCCTTGAGAAAGCTTTACATTCTGCCAATGTTCCCACAGATATTGATGCGGAACAATTCCAAGCTATGGTGAACCACATCTCCTCACCCCACTATCTCACCTTTTCTGAAGAAGATGACCGAGCTCTTAGTCATCCCCATAACCTTGCTCTTCATGTCGAAGTTCAAATCTTTCGTACCCGTGTTCGTCGAGTCTTGATAGACAATGGTGCAGGGTTAAATATCATTTCGTTCAATGTAATCCAACAATTGGGCATGTTTGAATTCGCCATCGATCCTAAGCGCAAAATCACTATAAAGGCCTATGATGAGGTTGAAAGGCCTTCTAAAGGTCTAATTGTACTTCCAATCAGAGTTGGTCCAGTTGAGAAGAATGTCATTTTCCAAGTCTTAGACATACCACTTGCATACAACTTGTTGTTGGGACGACCATGGATTCATGATATGCAAGCAGTACCCTCTACATACCATCAGTGCATTAAGTTCCCTTTTAATGGTACTGAAGTGGTTGTCCCCGGTGACAACTCCATGTCTATCAACACATTATCTACTGCCGAAACGCTAGACCCGCACAATCGCTCTTCTCATGAGCTAGCACCATCTTTCACAGAATGTGAACAAAAACTGAAAATGATGAGCCTTGGTATGGGCGAGTACACTTTGGACTCTATTGCTGCCTTACCAATTTCCCCTCGGTCTTATGGGAAACCAACTATTGCAAAGAAGTCTTCTGGTTCTGCTATGACACTTTTTGGCACTTTTGTGCAATCTTCCATACCACTGGAAGCAGAGAAGGAAGAACAAGCCATTAGGGACTGGATCTACAGAGAAGAGGAAGACGAGGAGGATACAATGACTACCCCTATTTCTCCCAAAAAATATGGAAAAGGCTATAAACTTTTGACAAAAATGGGCTACCAGGGCCACGGGTCCTTAACTGGTTGTAAGAATGCTCTAGTTGAACCTTTAAGTCACACTCAAGGTCATGATGCTCAAGACACCGCTGTTCTAGGCTTTGGGCTAGACAATAATACACCGAACTGTAGTCAAATATTACTCATGTCTAGTGAATCAGAGGATGATGACTCTCCCATAATTGCTACTACTACACAAGACGAAGACTTTGTTCCTCTCACTTCCCTCCTTTGGGGAGAAGACATAGTTATTGCTAATAATGAAGAAGCTTCTACCTCCCAACAACAGGAACAAGAAGGGTCTACTTCTGAGGACATAAATAGAGGACGAATTAGGCAGAATATTGCTCATCTCATAAATAGGGGTCAAAGTACAGATTCTCATGAGTATGAATGGGAAAGCCTCTCTGATGCATCTTGTGAGCTAGGGGTGGATGTCATTCATGCCTATGCAACCCAACCCAATGTAGTCGAATGGTCTAGTATGAGGTCAGATGAGTTTGACTCACAACATGTCTTAATGGATCACGCTAGTTCCTCTAGGACTATTCCTGAGCTGAACTCTTTTTTGACATTTTCTATAGGCTCAACTTCACAGGTCACCAGAGATGACTCCTTCCATATCAATCACATTAAAACTTCTCCCTCACTCTCACTAATTTACCCAGAACTCATAGATTGGTCTATCCAAAATCAAAAACCTGAAATACGGTCTTTCCAAAATGACTATGAGATCACTTGTTATCTAAACGCAATTGAACCTGTCATTTCTTCCACCAGCGAACCCGTGGTTAACATGACGGAATCAGATATCAAGTACCTCAGTCAAAAAATTAAAAGAAAAAATAAGCGATAAGACGGCGAAAACCACATTGTGGCGGTGTCTGACCCTCAAAAAAGTAAAAATAAAGACGTATCTAATGGTGAAAACCTCTCTGAGGCACCTGTGGATGAGGTACTTGGTAGTCTGCCAAGCTATTTCCAGGATAGATCTTTGGTTCTAGTCGAACCTACACAGCCTATCAACTTGGGAACAGAAGAATGTCCTCAGATTATCCATGTAGCTCAATCTTTGTCAAACAAAGAAAAGACACAGTTTGCTCAGTTCTTTCAAGACAAGAAGGTCAACTTCGCATGGACATACTCTGACATGCCAGGGCTTGATACAGATCTCATCATGCATCACTTATCAATCTCACCAGATGTCAAGCCTGTCAAACAAAAGTTAAGAAAAATGCATCCACATGTGGCTCTACTGGTCAAGACAGAGTTAGAAAAACTATTGAATGCAAACTTCATTAGGGCCATTGATTATGCTGAGTGGATTTCCAACATTGTACCTGTCTCCAAGCATGACAAATCCATACGAGTCTGTACTGATTTTAGAGACCTCAATAAAGCGTGCCCCAAGGATGACTTTCCACTACCAAACATCGATATGATAGTGGACATGACTGCAGGTTATGAGATGTACTCGCTCATGGATGGATTTTCTGGGTACAACCAAATAAAGATAGCTCCAGCAGACCAAGAAAAGACAACCTTTACATGTGCATGGGGTACCTTTTGTTGGAATGTCATGCCTTTTGGGCTCAAAAATGCTGGCGCTACATATCAAAGAGCAATGACAACCATCTTTCATGATATGATGCATAAAAACATGGAAGACTATGTTGATGACACACTGGTGAAATCAAAGAAACGAGACACACATCTCAAAGACCTTAGTTTGATATTGGACCGTATGGAACAATTCCAACTTAGGTTGAATCCAAAAAAATGTGCCTTTGGTGTCACTTCTGGAAAATTGCTAGGTTATATCATCTCAGCAAAAGGCATTGAGGTTGACCCTGAAAAGGTCCAAGCTATCATGGATATGCCTCCACCAAAGACTATCAGTCAACTTAGAGGTCTGCAAGGACGGCTACAATCCATAAGAAGATTTATCTCTCAATTAGCTGATAAGGCTCAACCTTTCAATAAAAATCTGCATAAAGGATCTACCCATATTTGGAACAGTGACTGTCAACAAAGCTTAGACCAAATCAAAGGCTACTTGGAAAAACCGCCAGTTTTGATGCCACCCATTCTGGGAAAACCTTTGATTCTGTACATTTCAGCTACGGATTCTTCTCTAGGAGCACTCTTAGCCCAAAGTGATGAGACGGGTAAAGAAAGAGCCATATACTATATTAGTCGAACTTTGGTGGCTTATGAACTAAATTATACAAGTATAGAGAAGGCATGCCTTGCTGTAGTTTTTTCCTCCCAAAAACTTCGACATTATATGTTGGCCCACACAGTTCACTTGATTGCCAAGATAGACCCTTTGAAATATTTATTAAGTAAAGCTGCACTTACTGGTCGCCTTGCTAAATGGATGATGATTCTTTCCGAATTTGACATTTAGTATGTTGAACGTAAGGCAATCAAAGGACAGGCCATAGCTGACCAGTTGGCTGACTTCCCACTTGAAGATGTAGCACCTCTACAAATTGAGTTTCCAGATGCCTCAATCATGAACATTACTGACAGAACATGGAAAATGTTTTTTGATGGATCCCATACACAGAATGGAGCAGGAGCAGGGGTGTTGTTTGTTTCCCCTCATGGTTATACGATCCCAAAATCCTACAAATTATTGTTCCCATGTACAAACAATATTGCAGAGTATGAAGCATTAACAAATGGGATCAAAATGGCCCTTGAATGGCGAATAACTGAGCTACACATCTATGGGGATTCTCAACTGGTTATGAACCAAGTGAATAATGAATATCAAACCAAGGATGATAAATTGATCCCTTATAAAAAGTTGATAGATGCTCTAAGGAACTATTTTACCTTTGTAACATTCCAACAAATTCCTAGAGCAGAAAACAAGGCTGCTGATGCTATGGCCACTTTAGCATCTATCCTCCAATTACAAGAACATGAATCGCGATTTGAGTTCCTGGTGGAAGAATTGTGTCATCCAGCCTATGATTCTTCAGATAACCAGGTGATCTACACTGTTGTAGGTCATGATTCCTCCCACTATGCGGCTATTTTCTCCTACCTACGTGATCAGGTTATTCCCGAAACCCTCACGCGCAACCAAAAATGCCAACTCCTTCGTAATGCCTCACACTACACTTTGGTCTCTGGTGACTTGTATAGGAGGGGTCTAGACGAAACGTTGCTTAGGTGTTTAGAACTAGAAGAGTCCGAGAAGGCACTTGCCGAAGTCCACGATGGCATTTGTGGGGCGCATTCTAATGGCCTTGCACTTGCCCAAAAACTGCTTAGGACGGGTTATTACTGGCCCACCATGCAAGCTGATGCTGTGCGCTATGCAAAGTCCTGTCAGAAATGTCAGCTCCATGGTAACTTGATACATGCTCCTGGGCGAGAGTTAATCCCTTCTGTGACATATTGGCCATTTCAACAATGGGCCTTTGACTTGGTAGGAAAGATCCATCCAAGCTCATCCAGCGGTCATAAATTTATCATCACAGCAACGGAGTATTTCACTAAATGGGTTGAAGCTGTACCATTATCTGCTGCTACAGGCAAACATGTTGCCCTGTTTATACTGAATCACATCATTTGTCGATATGGTATCCCATCCTCTATTGTTACAGATAATGGAGGACAATTCAAAAATAAAGACTTAAAACAGCTGTGCAAAAAGTTTGGAATTAAGCAACACTGGTCTTCCATTTACTATCCCCAAGGGAATGGCCAAGTTGAGGCCTCTAATAAAACGCTGCTGAAAATCCTACACCGCACAGTTCACAAGTCTGGGAAAGATTGGCACTTGCAAATAAATCTGGCACTTTGGGCCTATAGAACCTCTATTCGTACTCCTACAGGGGCTACACCCTTTTCTCTAGTCTATGGCTCTGAGGCTGTTCTCCCATTAGAAGTCGAAATACCTTCTTTGCGCATCTCCTTACATGGGTTAATAATCGATGAAGACCATAGAGCTATGAGAGTACAGGAATTAGAGACTCTGGATGAACGGCGCAAGGCTACTTTTGATCACATGAGAGCTTATCAGAAGCGCATGTCTACACAATATAACAAAAAGGTTCACCCCCGTGAGTTCCAAGTTGGTGAACTCGTGCTTAGAGAGAATCCCAAAAATCAGCAAAATCGAGAATAGAAAGGGAAATTTGAACCTAACTGGTTAGGTCCTTACATTATCACAACATCATTTGGGTCTGGTGCTTACCAGTTGTCTACTTCAGAGGGTGAAGAACTTGCAGAACCTATCAACATCCTACACTTGAAGAAGTTCTATACTTAGAGGCTTGCTGCTCAGCTATCTTGTATACATCTATGAGTCTGAAAAAATCTTAAAAATCAGAAAATGTCCTGAAAAAATGATCATCTTAGTGAAAACCTCACTTTGATGTATCACCAAAAAAAAAAAAAAAAAAATCTGTCAAAGTGGTGAAAACCTGGAAACAGGCGCTACTTGAAACCCTTGCACCTATGTCTATCAATCTCAATCATCCACTTTGCTACACATTTCCTAGCTTGGAATTGTTTCTTGTCCTCATCTTGGGTGCATAGCTACTTAGCCTATTGAGGTATTCTTGTGGATTAGGGTTTCTTTGACAACTCACAAAATAGTGTTTCTCAACACTTCCCCCACTTTGACATCAAGTGTTTTTTTAACACTTTACAGATAGTTTACCTACGGTCTCCGATGTCGCGATATCTCACTATCAGAATCAAGTCTGGAAGAAATGGCCAAGTGACTTACACACACGCACTTTAACACTTAAACGACTGAGCTATGTTGATCTTTATCTACTTTGTGTGCTGTCTATGATGATTTCTTTGCCAGGTGTTCCCTCCCTAATAGTCTTTCAAGGATGTCATTGACTAGAAGACTGGGGGCATGGGACATATTTTCTTGATTTCTGCTTGTGGATATACTTTTGTTTGTCTATAGTGTTGTAAGCATTTATGCTTGACCTATTCAACACTTTGACTTATAAATATATCATCCTTGACTGTTTTGCAAGATCACACTCAGGGTTTATCCTGGCGCTTATGCCTTGATATAAGTGTAATATTGCTAAATTAAACTTAGGGAATCTAATCGTGTAGTTATCTTGACTTACATGTCTCTGATGCTTAGATTGGATTTTCACATACCTATCTAATATCGATCATATTCATATCCTCATAGTTATACTAGTGATGGTTGTATGATCTCATGATGTCCCTAATAAATGCTCAATGATGAAATTAAGAGTCTAAATGTTATGCACTTCTTGCTGGTAAACCACTTTGCATATTAGCTTGCATTTTAGGTTCATTTTCTAGCTTAGTCTTGCATTCTTGCATATGGGGAGAGCTCTCTCTTCATCTTTCTGTGGACATATCAGCTAACTCCTTTCATATATTTCTTTACTTTCTTCTTGTTCATGTCTTTTCACCTTCTTAATCTTTCGCTTCATCTCTTTTCTATCTTATCATCACATTATATAAATTTTTGACCTCTTAAATAATTTCAACATCCTCGATTCATTTTCGGGATCAAAATCCAAATTCGAGTTCATCTTGATGGTCAAAATTGTCTTTTAAAATTCTACTTTCTTCTGAGCAGTTAGCTGACCTTTTGAGGTCTAATCTCTGAATCATCATTGGGGCATCTTCATTTCTTCATGTCTTCATCATTTCCATACTTCATATCTACTTCAATTTACTGTTTCATGTCTAAAATCACCTTTCTACTCGTTTTGACCTAATTTTTATGCTATATCCTTCAAGGTCAACTCTAGTCAAACTGGGGCATTTTATCAATTTTTTTATAGTCATTCTTGGGGTTTAATCATCTATCTATCATCTTGGACATTGCTATATTCTATTTTTCTCATTTCTAGCCAGTTTTTGCATCCCCTTACCTCATTTCAATTTCGATCCCGAGGGGGCAGAAATACTCTATCACTGCTTAGGAGCATTTGTTTGATCTTCTCACTTGCTCTCACTCTATCCACTTTTCTAAGTGTTAGCATTCTTCTTGAATTCTAACATCATCTTTTCCTAGTGTTCAGTACTATCACTATCAGGCTGTACATTCAGGACTTGCTATCTTTTTCTACATTTTGTTCTTCAAAATCAGATATCTATATCTATCATCGCCTACTTGGTTTCAATTTTCTTTGACATAATGTGTTCCCAGATCGATCACGCATTAGTCAAAGAGGGGCAAATGTAATCACCTAAAAATGGTCATCTAGACTATTAGCCCCCTTCTCAGCATTTTGGCTAAATTAATTTAATCATTTACCTAGACCAAATTGCTAATAATCAATTTATTTGATTATAACCTATAGTTTGACTATGCTATCCTAAGTTCATTATTTGATTAAAAGAACATGTCCCCTTTTAATTAAATAAAAGACCCCATTCTTATAACCCACTTAAAGTGCACACATAAAGTCCTTTTTCTATTTTGCAATTAAAAGAAAAGGCTTTGTGACTTTTGTCTTATATGACAAGTCAACTTATATTCTATTGGTTGATTTGTGTGTGCACATGGATCACTCCTATTTTCGAATTCCACCGTTGATCATCCACCATCTTCATCTTGATCTCCACCGTCCATACATCTTTAAAAGGGAGAGAGCTTTCCCCCTCAATCCATCCATCTTTTGAACATTGTTATGCTGCAGGTTTTCTAATAGGTTTCTTTGGAGCTTTGTGGAGAACTTCTCATTTCTTGTCTCATTCTCTCATTCCATCACATTAGCATAAGATCATATGGCATTCTTAGCATAGTTGCATTTTAGTTTAACTTTGATTTCTTGCAATAATATCACATAGTTTAAATATTTGGTTTTGTAACAATCTCATACATGCTTAGTATAGCTGCATTTTGCATTATCATCTTAGCTTAGTTTTCATACTTGCATTGCATTCTTGAGGGATTCCTTGAAGATATTTGCACTCTTGCTCTTGTCTCAAAGAACCTCCCGTTGCATGGTTTACTAGCAAGAAGTACATTTCTAAGGCTTGGCTGAGAGCCTTCATGCTGAAATATTAACTCCTTGCACTCCGTGGATAGGGAGCTCTAAGTTGGCATCCAAGCATTCCAACTCATGGGATCGTTTGGATAGAAGGGTTTAGAGTGTGACACAAATCGAGTGTACACATGGTACACTATCTCATGAAGCTTGTGATACATCTCTGCTAGTATAGCTAGCCCCCATGCCATCCTGCGTGGCCGTGACACTAGATCAAACACCAATCGACCCCATCCTAGTGGGAAGCCCTTTTGGCCTCAGTCTGTCACCAAGGATTAGGCTATCAATGAACATAACAAGATCGACAAAGGGAAATCATTTATGTACTCGAGAATTAATCTCTCCCAATCTAAGTGCCAGTCTAGGATGGTCACATCCCAAAACAACTTTTGCATCTGCACTTGCCCCTCTGTTGGGGTCTAATAATAGTACACCCATGACATCACCAAAGCTTGGCATCAGTATACTCGACATCAAAACATTGAAATTTCTAACACATGACCAAGAAATATTAATCAAACAAATTACTGGCTCACCATCGCATGGCACTCAAAGAATGTGATACACATCCTCTAAGGTAATCGAGGCCTCTCTAGTTAGTAAGTGAAAAGTGTTATGCTCGTTGTGTCCATTGTTTTCCCATATATGGGGCATCTGTATGACCCATCGCAAACCCATAGTAGATATGGTAGCCTACTCATCATTGCTCAAAAGACCTACAACACGCAACCCCACCACTTTGGGGGCTCTGATATGTAAAGTCAGAAATACCTCCTGTCACCATAAAATGTACAAACATTAGTAACATCTCAAAAACATGATCATAAAAATTCACAAAAACATGCCAAAACAAAATTGTGCAATACTTTTTTTAACTGCAGGCAATATAATTTTCTAGAATTTTACCGTGTGACACTTGTTCTAAGGGTGTGTGATACAATTCTATTGTGCAACATTTTGCACCAGTCCAAGCAACATATGTGTGTGTCCCAAATGATAGTTTATATAACATTAATGTGACACTATTTCAAAAACATTCTATCGTGCAACATTTCCCAAAGTAGCCATGCAATACTTTATAAGTATCGTGTGATATTTTGTGCAAAACCCTTTGTATGTGTGAAAAAGTACATAAAAAGCTTGAAAACATGACAAAAGGAGGTTACTTACCAATGCCCTGTACTGCTCTGGCTAGTTGTGCAACCAGCTGCACTCGAAATGATGTCGGTGAAGAGGAATGTTCACCAATGCCATGATGCTCTCTAGACCACTCAAAAGATATCACCAAATGACAAAAGACAAAATGAATTTGAAAATGACACTTGGGCCCCTTTGATAGCTTCCAAACCTATTTTCACCTGATTTTTAAACCTCTCGAAATTGCATGAAAATTGCACCCCTAGCTAATTTCAACATCCTGGATCCATTTTTGTGATTGAAATCAAAATTTGAGTTCATCTTGATGGTCAAAATTTCATTTTAAAATTCTACCTTCTTCTAAGTAGTTAGCTGACCTTTTGAGATCTAATCTCTGAATCATCATTGGGGCATCTTCATTTCTTCATGTCTTCACCATTTCCACACTTCATATCCCTTTCTATTTACCTTTTCATATCTAAAATCACCTTTCTACTCGATTTGACCTAATTTTTATGCTTTATCTTTTATGGTCAACTTTGGTCAAACTGGGGCATTCTATCAATTTCTTATAGTCACTCTTTGGTTCTAATCACTTATATATCATCTTGAACATTTGTCTATCTCAATTTATGCATATCTAGCTTGTTTCTACATTCCCCTTATCTCATTTTTGATTTCGATCCCAAGGGGGCAGACATACTCTATCATCGCTTGCTACAATTTTTTATTTCTTAGGAGCATGTGATTGATCTTTTCACTTGCTTCTAATCGATCTACTTTGCTAGGTGTTAGCATTCTTCTTGGATTCTAACATCATCTTTTCCTAGTGTTCAGTACTATCGCTATCAAGCTGTACATTCAGGATTCACTATCTCTTTCTACATTTCATTCTTTGAAACCAGATACCTATGTCTATTGCTGCCTACTTGGCTTCTATTTTCTTTGACATAATGTGTTCTCAAATCGATCACACATTATTCAAAGAGGAAAAAATGTAATCACCCAAAAATGGTCATCTAGACTATTAGCCCCCTTCTTAGCATTTTGGCTAATTTGATTAATTATTTACCTAGACCAAATTGCTAATAAATAATTAATTTGATTATAACCTATAGTTTGACTATGCTATCCTAAGTTCATTATTTGATTAAAATAACATGTCCCCTTATAATTAAATAAAAGACCCCATTCTCTTAACCCACTTAAAGTGCACACATAAAAGTCCTTTTCTATTTTTGAAATTAAAAGAAAAGCTTATGAGACTTTTGTCTTATATGACAAGTCAACTCATTTTCTATTGGCTGACTTGTATGCGCACATGGATCCCTCTCATTTTCAAACTCAACCGTTGATCACCCACTCTTTCAATCTTGATCTCTACCGTTTGTATGGCTTTAAAAACAAGAGAGCTTCTCCCCTCAAAGGATCCCACACTCTTGAGTATTGTTATGCTACAGAATTTTCATTGGAGTAATTGAGAGCTTCTTGTAGAAAGCATCATCTTCTTGTTTCCATCATTGGCATTCATGGCATTTTGTTGCATTGTATCTTAGCTTAGCCTGCACATAGTGTAGTTCCTTTTTTGCAAGGAGCTTAGAACACATTGTTTAACTAGGATGGCTAGGATACTTCCATGTGTGTAGCTTAGTTGCATTGTGCATTCCATTTTAGCATAGTTTCATTTTGCATTGCATGTATCAAAGGTTCTTCGATATTTGCGTTCTTGCTCTTGCTCAAAGAATCTCTCATTTCATGGTTTACTAGCAAGGGTTGCATCTCTAAGGCTCAGTTGAGAGCCATTTAATGCTTATTGTATGCTTTTGCACTCCATGATTACGAAGCTCTAAGCCAACATTCAAGCTTTCCAACTCATGGAAAACCTTGAATAGAAGGGTTTAGAGAAGTGCACTCTTTTTGGTGTACATTGACTAGTGTAATGTCTATTATTAATAACATCAATGAAACCATTACCAACTTGTGTACCATCACTTTGGTATTGTTAATACATTAGTTTTATTGACTGTTAATTAATTTGAGATCAATGGCCAAAGATGCATTTTTGGGCCAATTGCTTGAAAAGACCTGGAGCCACATGAAATTCTTCGAAATGGAGACACATGGCAAGTTTTGCACATAAACCACTAACTAGAATGTAGTGAACATCATATCAAGATTAAAATCATAAATGTGGTACTAATAGTTACAATTATTACACTCCATTTACAACCAACTTGGTAGGCACTCCAACTGTCTAACATTAATGTGAGTATATTTCCCACACGTGTAAATTAGTAGGAATATGAAAACAAAATATATTAAATATCACAAGCAATTTAATGCAACTGCTATTAAAGAGTCTCTTTAATTCCTCTTCCACTATCATTTCTCAAATTTTCAATTCAATTTGTAGAGTTGCAAAGTTTCTTAGTTTGCACAGTTCCAGAGTTTCTTAGTTTCCAAAGTTTCTTAGGTTTGTAATTGTCATGGATACACCGATTTAGGTTAAATGCACCACACCGGGTCTGCAAAAGCCCTTTTTGGGCATGATACTTGAGGATGTCCTAGCAATGGTTTGCAAGGAAGATGCTACAGGTCCTTTTTTCCACTATGCTTTCTTCATGGTCCTCAGCCATGAATTCTTAAGAAATGAGAAGGGGTACCGTGTGTCCATAGATATTACCTCTCACTTCCTTGTGTCTCTTCTCGGCCTTGGATGAGATCAAGTAGAAAATTTGATGCTTCTATGTAATGTTTTTAAGGAAAGTTTTTTAGAAGACGATGCCAAAATTCTTGTATTGGACAAGAAAGTACTAGGGTTTGGCATTAGCATCCCTTTTACAAATGTAGCAGACAAGTGTTTAGAGCAAGGCATAGGGAGCATTGTATAGAAGCATCCCTTCTCACTCAACATGAATGAACACCAATTGACTCTCCATTTGAAGTGGGTGGTGTGGCTCAAGAGGGATTTTCTGTGGAAGTGGTTGTTGTTGGATGATGTTAGCAACATCGACTTGACATGGTTGCATGAGTTCAGCAACATTATCATCTCCAAGAGATTCCTCATTGAGGGGCTTGAAGACCTTTATGATTGAAGGCTTCAAACCCTCAGCCTAGTCCTTGTTCCCTGTCCCTTATTCCTTGTTCCATGTTTCCTATTTCTTGTTTCCCTAACCCTTTCCCTTTGGGCAAAAAAATTCTTTTAATCTATACTTATTTTTGATAAAAATGATAAATCATAAGTAGTTACTTCGGATTGGGCCTTACCCTTGAATGTAAATTGCGAAATAGTAAAATTAGGTTGATTTAATCAACTTTGAATATCTATGTTATGAATATAAAAATTGTACAATCTCGAGTATAATCAATGAAAATAATAATTTTTGGCTTCTCAATTCGTTGTTCATGTTAGTCTGTGACTCTATTTTTGGCTTCTCAATGCATTGTTCAAATGTTAGTCTGCGACTCTGTTATAAAACATTAGTTGTTACAAAGTAAGAAACAAAAAAGGGTTTCAACAATCCCTTTATGGTCTCATATTTGATTCATGATTTATAGTAAAAATTTATTCAATTGAAAGTTATCCAATGAAAATTTGTAATATGTATAATGTATATATATGGGCTGTAAATTTCAAAACCTGTAAATTTTGATAATATATGAACACAAGGGCCAGGGCTATGCATGTTATATAATAATAATTATAAATTATTTTAATTGGTAATTTGTAGTTAATAGTTATAATAGTTTAAACTATTATTAATTTATTTAAAAATATTAAATAGATAAACTTATGATACATGTAACATCATGAATCATGATTCACGATCATGCAATTTAAATTGTATAAATTATATTGAAATTTGATTTGAAAATAAAAAGTTAAATTATAACTTATATATTAATGTTCATATAAAATATTAAATATTAATTTATTAATTCATTACTTCCTATTTTTAAATCTAAATTTATTTAAATATCATGATCATCATAATATTTCTTAATTTTTATCATGTTTTGAATTAAATGAAAAATGCCACGGTTATTAAAATTTAAATTAAGTTATCATTATCAAGATAGGCAATTTAGCAACTATTGATAATAATCTAAATTATTTTTAATTTTTAATTAACTAAAAATGCTATGATTATTAAATTAAGTTATCATTATCAAAAAATTATTGATCGATGAATGATTACAAATTATAATTTTATATTTTCAAAAATTTGATGTTTCATTAATTTTTCATGTTTAATTTTATTCTAATCCAAATAAGGGATTTTGAAAATTGTCAACAATTTTAAATAATTTGTATGTTTTAACAAAATCATTTAGTTAAAATATGTGCAACTGCACTTTGTGGTTAAATTTTAATTTGCAACAATAAGATAAATTATAATTCAATAGTTGTTATGTGAAAGGTTTAACAAATTGATCGAGACAGTCCAATGAACTATCAACGACTGCGGCTCTATTTCAAGCCTAATTTTAAAAAGATCCAAGTCAAATCCTATTTCTACTCAAAATCAGGACATGTGTCCCAAAATCACTCAAGAGACAATGTAACAACTATAGTCTATGATTCTTTCTCATAGTTATGTCTAACCATTGATTAAAAGAAAGATCGATGACCCGAGATGAATTTTGGATCGATTTGGGGAATGTTTTGCCATGTGCCTAGATTCATCTAGAATCATGACACATGTCTGGTCATTGCAATGCTCAATTAAGTGTTAGTTATTAAGTTTAGTCTTTGTTATTAGTTAATCCTGACTGTTAAGTAAAATAAAGATCGATGGTCTAATATGATTTTTGGGTAAATTTTGGGAATGTTATCGTTGTTGTCAAGAAATATTCAGAATTGTGACATGTTTCTGTGATAAGTGTCACGATTCTAGACAACTCTTGAGAAAAATGATAACATTCCACAAATCGACCTAAAAATCATATTGGGCGAGAGGCCAAGGCCATCAATTCTTAAGTTCAATTTTTATAATTTAATTTTAAAAAATTACAAATATATTATGTAATTAATAATTAATTATTACTTTTTATTATTATAATTATGTACATTATTGATGACAATAACTTACATGTACATTGTACAAAGTACAATACTAAGTACTTTAAACTATTAATTACTTACGTTTTAATTTTTTAATTTTATTTTATATTTTTAGACTATGAAGTTCAAGGTTCTCAAGAGTCTGATACTATAGGGTTTTCAAATTTCAACTTTTCAAAGACTATGATTGAATTTTGTTTTTTGTTTTGAAGACTAAAAGTCTAAAACTTGAGTATCACAAGAGAGCTTAGAGTACTGCCGCCAATTATTTGAGTATCTGCTAACACCAGTATTATCAAATCTCGATTCTAAGTATTTTAATTAATTATTTTTTTTTTGCAGTGCAATTGTAGCCATAGAAATCTTATTGTCTTAAGTTTACACTTTACAATTTTTTAAACTAGGGCTTGAAGAATAATTATGTGTAATAACTAGTAGCAAGCATGGGGAAAAAAAGTAAAAAACCTCCAGTACGATTGCAAGAAAAAAGGAAAAGAAAGACATTATAGAACTCAGGCAAGTGCTAATAAACTCAGGTTTTACCAATGACTATCATGATATTTTTTATCATATTATCCATGGAGACTTGGGAATCATGGGAATTAGACATTGATTGTTTAATAAGTGGAAAGATCCACATAAGGGGAGAAATTATTTCAAATATAAAAAAATATTGGCGCACATACAAATAAACTAGCTACTCTGGTTAGTGGATTAACAAACCTCAATGTACCTAAAGTATTCTCTTGTCCTAAAATTGTAATGCTATGTGCTCAGAATTATGATGAAAATAGAAAGGCAATTGTAAACCAAAACACTCAAGAGGAAATTTTATCCATAACTGAGAGTGAATTTTTCACTCTATTAGACCTAGGGCTACGATTTAAAGTAGAAATCTTTAACAAGCACATTGAGTTGGATAAACTAGCATAGACTTATAACAAACTAGATAAAAATTTTCAAGATTCATATATTAAGGGTTTAGTAAACTCGGAGTCATCTACTGATCATACTAGTGTTACTATTACACTAGACATAGATCATAAGCCTCCTTATCATTATGATATTTTTGTGCCATGAGTTCAAAATATTATTTCTTTATAATCATTTTTGTCTAGGATTGGATAGTAACAAGGAAGTGGGGACCAGTGTTGTTGAAATGATATATAATATCCATTGTCAAGGTCAGTCAACTAAGAAGGTAGAAGTAAGATATAATTATGTTTAGCACATTGTTGAATCTATGCAAGAATAGTCACTAATGATTAAACAAAGTACAACTACAGAAAAGATGAAGACATTTAGGTTCACAAGTTACTTGTGCTACATTAGTTTAGCAAAGGATCACCCAATATTTGAGACTGAGAACAAGCAGCTTGATATTGAGGTCTATAAGTTTGATGAGAAAACCTAGAAGAAAATAGAGACTCCAACTCTAGTATATGAGTGCACACATAAGATGAGGATGGTTGGTAACAATAATAACTACAATTATTTTGTAGACTTCTTTTTGGCACCTATTTACCAAAAAAATCTAGACACTTTGATGCCTAGATTGTCTTTGTCTTGTAAAGTTTTCATTCAACTAGGAAGTCAAATTCAATTGGCTGACTAGTTCTTCATTGAAAACTACATAGTGTTAAGGTTTTACGGTTCAACGGTTGAACCGGGTAAACTTCCAATGCATGCTACAGAAAGGGTTTTTGTACTAGAATATGTATGAAAGATAGAGAGCACAGATGAAATTTTTAATAGACAACAAAAGAAAATGATATTTCCTTCCTTGTCTTTCGCAATTGGAGGCCTCACATTTGAGAGAAAGGCTTTCAAAGTGGCAAATGAATTGGTAATTTTTTTATCTTTGATTTTGTCAGTCACTGGAATTATGATCCATTGAACATAATAAAAATAACACTTATTGCCAATGGGAACTTTGCATACAAATATCAAAATCAGGAGATGCAGTTGATAGAAAAGTTTAAAAACATGGATTTGTGGGATGAGGTTAAGAAAGAGAGAGAGAAATATGCAACAAAGAATAATATTTCAATAAAAGTATTGTCATCCCAAATCATAACATTGCACATATTAGAGTCACACAATTCAAAGCCCATGACAAGAAAGCATCTCAACCTTCTAAAAGTTCTATGCCAAAATCAATTAAAGAGACATGTAGCTATGAATTATGGTGTCAACCCAAAATAACTAATTTTTGAAAAATGAAGCAAAATTTGGGTGAACCAAAGATCTTAGAAACTTTTGAGGAAATTGATGAGGATGAACTTTTTAGAAATTTTTGGAATAAAGAGCATCCAACTGTAGTATATCAATTTGGCACTTGTAGTGCTAGTGATAGTCAAAGATAGAAGGACTCTGACTTTGATGAAGACATTCAAGGTACTTAGGATCTTGGGTCAACCAAGCATGTTGTTAAACTTCAAATGAGTGATTCTATAAAATAAATGTATAGTAAAGGGGAAACTATAATACAAAACATGGGTTATGCAGGTATAGGGCCCATTGGTGCAAGTGGTGAAGGGATTTGAGATCCAATTGTAGTACTAGATCCACTCAAAAGTGGAAGTAAACCTAAAGATGATTCATCTAGAAAGGGAAAAAACATTATACTTCTAGCTCTGAAGGTCATCTCAATACAAAATTTGTTAAATCTTCAAATCCAGTTGAAGTTGATCCCACTAGCACTAGCATGGGTTGACCTTGTACAAAGAAGCAAAAAGTTATGACAATTACAATGTATGCAATGTTAGTGGTTACTTCACCAATGTATGCACCAGTAACTTCTGGGGAAAACCCTAAAAATAGTCCTAAAACATTAGGATTTGGAACAGGTCATCTTCAAGTTGTTGACAATCCTCAAGACACAATTGTAGGTGGAGTAAGTGTAACTAGAGTTGGAGGAGCATACAAAAATATAGCTAGTAATTCACCTTTTAAGCACAATTGTGTCAAAAAATCCAAATTTTAGTTTAAATGTCTTTGCAACAAAGTTTCATCAAACAAGCAAAAGAAATAGACAAATTAGGAAGACATTGAAAAGTGATGTAGTTGTTGAACATTGGGGATCTAATAGTAACAATATATTTCCAACATATGACACAAACACAAAAATGATGAACTTCATGGTTGTTATGCCCTTAGCTAGAGATAATAATCTACCAGAAAATCTCTTAAATTGTAATGATGTACAAGTTACTAATCTTCAAATGGATTTTTAAAAGTGAAAAATATTGACAAAATCCATATATCAAAAGAGAGCAACAAAATGGTCTACTCTACACTTCTGAAAGTAGAGAGGGAAAATAAAAGACTTGCAAAGAAGATAAAAAATTTACAGGCAAACCTTGATAATGTGAAGGCCAAAGAGAAAGCATCAGAAAATAGGTTCAAAGAACTGCAAAATAGGATAAAGAATTCTTCTTCTACAGAGGCAATTGTCCAGCAAGAAAAGATGAATGAACAAATGAAAAATCTAACTAAAGAATTGGATGAGTGCAAAAAAATATTTGAGAATGAAAAAGCCTCTACTACACAGTTGTTTAAGTTTGTAGAGAATTGTGCACAAATAAGCAATAAATTAAAAACTGACTTGGACTCTGTTGTCAAGGAAAATAATAATGTAAAGATGGAATTGGAGAATGAAAGGGAAAAGTGCTCCTCTACTAAAAATACAATCCATAATTTGAAGATGGTATTAGAGAATGGAAAAAAAAAATGAGGAGTCTCATGCAAGGATAATTCATAATTTGCAGAAGGAATTGGGGAATGAGAAGAAAAATGAGGATTCTAGTGAAAACACAATCAACAATTTGAAGAAATAATTGAAGAATATAAAGGAAAAAGAGGAGTCAACTACAAAGACAATCCTTGATTTGAAGAAGGAATTGGAGAATGCGAAGACAATGGAGTCCAGTACAAACACAATCCATCATATGAAGAAGGAATTGGGGAATGCGAAGAAAAAAGAGGAGTCTAGTGCAAAGAAAAATTTTGATTTGAAGAAGGAATTGGAGAGCATGAAGAAAGAGGAGTCTACTCATACTGCAAAAATAGTCCATGATTTGAAGAAAGAATTGGACAATACGAAGAAAAAGGAGGAGTCTACTGTGAAGCCAGTCCATAATTTAAAAGGTTACTTGGGGATGACAAGAAAAAAGAGGTAACTACTACAAAGACAATCCAATATTTGAAGAAGGAATTGGAGGATGCGAGGAAAAGAGAAATTAATTGGCAAGGGAAAGTAGAGGAAATACAGAAAAATAGTGAAATGGAGATGTTTGAAATGAAGAAAAACATGGAGAATGCAATTGCACAAAATATAAATACATCTTCCGAAGACCATCATGTCAAAGATAGTATAATAAACATGGTTAAGCTTATCAAATATTGCTAATGACATCTTTGTAATGAGATGCAATTTTTCATATAGTATAGAGATGCAATGATAGGGAATTGGTAAACCAAGGAATAAACAACCACTATGACACCTTTGTAATGGCCTTAGCTATCTGTCAAAATTGTAAAAAATTGACAAAAATAGACAAAACTATGAAATTTGCTTCCAGAGACTTGATGAAGATGAATCACAACATACTTCACTTGCTAAATGTTGGATTAACAAATCCAGCTGACTCAGATGGAAAATTCATTGGAAAAGAAGCTTACATGAAATAGTTGCACAACACCATGAACTCTAATTTAGGCAACTTGCCTGAGGAAACCACTCCAGAAAGAATTGCAAGTTGCGTCAATCTAATGTCAACAATGAATGCAATTATAGATAAATTTCTCAATTCATATAAAAATATCTCTTTGAAGTATTCATTGTTGACGAGGTTACAACTATTTATGTACAACCTAGAAAAATAGAGCTTCCAAATGATGTAGAATGGAGCACTCTAAAGAACATCCTTGGAGTTGGGTCATCTACTCAATCTATTAGTGTTAGTCATAGCACTAACAAGTAACAACTTAGTAAGTAGTAGTAGTATAATCATTTTGTTACTTGGTGATCTTTAATTTCAAAGTTTGGATTTAATTTCAACTTTGTTTAATATTAATTTTTACAGGAATCAAGATAGCTAGATAACCAGGCCTACTAGTACTACCTAAAGAAGATGGAAATTTTTTCCCTACTACTTGAAAAAATTGTACAACTGGCAACGTGGCAATGTGATTGTACACACATAATGTAGTACTAATATAATTATATATACAATTACAAACTGATGCAACTATTGTTTCTCCCTTGTATCTATAAAAAACAATCTAGGGTCATTGAATCATTTGCAAAGGGTTTTAATGTTCTACTTCTCTAGGCTCTATATTTGTATAATTGTTTGTAATTGTTAAATGTATTATGTTACACCTTGATTTATAAATTATAATACAATTTTTTTAAAGAAAGTTTATTCTATAAAATGCATTAGGTTACAATTTCTTAAAGAAACTAGAATCAATGAAAATCTAAAAATGTCTAAAAACTAGAATGAATAAAAATCTCAAGTTCAACATGTATAAAAACTAGAATCAATGAAAATTTCAACATGTTTTAAAAATACAATCACTGAAAATCTCAACATGTAGAAAAACTAGGATCAATGAAAATCTCAACATGTGTAGACTCTAAAAACTACTTTCAATGAAATCTCAACATGTAACATCAACATGTTTAAAAAATATTTAAGCATCTATAATAGGAAAATTAAGGGTATAAATTAACTTCTACAAACATTATTAGTTAATAGATAGAATCTTAGACATTGGTGAGACCAGAGCACATAAATTAATTTGAATTGAAATTGGTAAGACCAGAGCTACTAGTCTACTACTTGACTCACAGAGAAATTGAGAAGCTACTATAGTTGCCACTCCAGCTAGACTTGCTCAACATCACTATCATCAGAATCCTCCTCATTTATTTCATATAACATTTGATTATTCATTGTGTTTTCTTCAGATTCATTGTTAGTATGCATTCCAAAGTCAACTTCATCATCATTACTTCCAATATACCACCATTACCACCACCATTGCCACTTAGGTTTGAAATTTTGGCCATCCCTCTTATTTGACATTTATTTCTCCAGATGTTGAGAGCCCTTTCATAAGGGAAACTATCTACCTTATACCTAGAATTATAGAGCCTCAAATAATTATCCAAATTCTTTTCTAATTTGTTTCTAACCTTTGACTTTAGGAAGCTCAAAGTACTGAAAACTCCTGCGTCCTCCTCTGAACCCAATATCATTGTCCAACATAAATCGGTAAGCTTGAAATATTTTGGTATTGACTCTCTCAACTAATTGCTCTGACCAAGGTTTTTCCAAAGCTTTGTTACCACTCCCTTTTCATTTAGATTCTCCATAAGATCAGATTGTTCCCTCATTATGTTTACAAAAGAATATGATTGATCTCTTAGTCAAGATTCATCTAAAATTTCATTTATAGTTTACTCCATTAATTACTTTAGTTTTAAAAAATGTTTAATCAAAGTTGTCATTCTTCTTCGAAAATCACTCAGACAATTTAGAGACATTTATCGAGGAAAAACAATAGATATTGCTTCAAGAAGTTCCTCTAGAGGGTATCTGTATCTAATTTGTGATGAAAGATTTTAGCAAACTTGTTTGACAAAGTCAAGCACAGAGTCAACGATCTTCTTTAAGTCTTCACTTTTGACACATGAAAGTACATTCTCTAGTTCTAAGTCTACTTCACTTCTTGATTCATTGGGGTTAGACTCAAGGTCGACATAGGTATAGTACTGCATTGGTATGTCAACTCCACGTACCCTAGAACATACCTCATCATTTACACCAATATGTAAAAAGTTTCTAGGATTGTTCAAATCTATGATTTCTACCCACTTTGCAAACTTTGATTCATCTAATCATTGTAATCGATACAGAGTATCTTGACTATTACATGTCATTTTACATAGCTTATTATATTATGCAATGTACATAGCTCTTTGTTGAACCTTTTTCATAATATTTCTCATGTCCTGTAGCATGTGGAGAATAACTGCTAAAGTTTAGAGTATCTTAACATCAATTAGACTCAAATATAGTCAAGGGAATCTATCTTGCACAAAGTGGACTAGTCCAAGAAATGATGAATATTTATAGAATTTTCAATACGTTGGTCCATCCAAAGAGATCCATATGGTATCATTGTCTTTAAGAAGCTTCCTCCCATTAGTAAGTCCTTGACCAAAGTGTTGAAATTCCCAAACTCATTTTGGACTTCAAAAAGACTATTGGTAAATATCTTTGATTAAAGATTTCACTTTATGAACACAACCAAAATTGCTAGCAATTCCAAAATCTAGATTCATTCGATGGGCCATGCAGTGAATGGGAATAACGTAGGGTGCCAAATCATTTTGGATCTATTTGCAAAGACTTCCTTTATGACATTGCATAACCAAAGTTCCATCCACTCCAATACACTATTTTTTTGGCAATTTGCATGTTTTTTTTTTTTTTAAATTAGACTACAGGAATCGAGTGCAGCATGGCCCCCCCTATAAACTATAGTGCGCTAGGTAAACTTTTTAATGTGATCGGTAGTGCTGGCGTGACATGCCCACCAATACCACGGGGACGGGGGAGACTAGAACCCGTGAGCAACCCCCTGCAACAGGGAGGATTTAGCCAACCGAACTAGGGCCCCTGCCCTTTTTGGCAATTTGCATGTTATCCATACCTCCACAATCAATTAGAGTACTCTTTAATCAGTCATATAAATTTTTTTTTGTCAAACTACAATTCAATTTAGCAATAGATAGTAGAAAGGGTTGACGATAAAGATCGTTTATGATAAAAACATGCATGTACACCTTGGAAGTATTATCAATTGTTGTAACTTCATCTAGAGACAATGCAATGGAATTTGACTATTGTATTTTTGTCTTTTTCAACATGTGCAAGACAACTAGTCCATTCCCATCTGTTGTTTACTTACTAATGACTACTTGGATAGTTTTGAACTTTTAAAAAGTGCAATAAAATAGTAATTGAAGGATAATTTGTCATAAGATTCCCTCTACTTAAAATATAAAAGATGAAACTTACTTAAAATATAAAAGATGAAACTTAACTGAACAACTTTTCCCATATTTTCCACTTCCATGTTTTTTCAAAGGAAATCTTCAAGAACCTTTTACTATAGAACGCTTCTTCTGTAATTTCTCATGTAAGTCGTATAATTCAATATTCCCAATATGTAGATAGTTATCCTTTATTTTCCAAATTAGCACATATTTTTAAACTCCATTTATAGTTTCTTTTTTGTAAAATTTATCAACATGCTTTTCTATGGTATCAAGTTTAAGCTACAACCTCTTCTCCTTCTTTGTTATCTTTGTGCAAATCTTATATCTGCATTCTATAAGAGGATCACCATCAATTGGATTGGGCACTAGTTCAATGAACTAGAACTTTTCCACCCATTCTAATTGAAAATTCCTTTTGGATAGATCCTAGCAAGATCGATCCTTTTTTTATTCTATGTTTTTTCCCCTTCTCTGCACGAATATCATTTGTGGCATCACTTTTTCTTTTCTCACCCAAGTCTATAATATCATTTTGTGACTCCTTACTCAAGGAAAGTGCCTCAAAATCATGTTCAAGTTCTTCCTTGACTAAGATATCAGGTTCACCAACTTGAACTTCTTCAAAATTGTCTCCAACTTGTGATGAATCTCAATTTTCAATATGCACTGGAGATGTAAGTTGTGAATCTTGTAGGTTGCCAACATTTCCACCACCAAAATATATGGATAAGGTTCTACATTTTGGTGGCCTCTCTTGGCTTTTAGGGATCCTACCAAAACCCCTCTTGTTTGACATTGCAAACTGATAAAGGTTGCAAAAGAAATATCAACTTGTTGAATAAAAAAGTCAAAGATTGTGACAATAGACTACTTAGACTACATATAATAACAATAATATGATTTGTTTGCATAAAAAGGGTATAATTACCCCAGTCTATGATACTGCCCAATAAAATTCAAAAACCTATTTGAGCATGTGAGATGTCCAGTGGATAGTAAAAAATAACCAATACCACATAAAAAATAAATTAAAAATCACTTACCTTTTATGAAAACTATGGTCCACGAGTCACAACTGCTCAATGGGAAATGTACTCAACACTCTAAAACTTTGACATCAATAAGAAATGCCAGTCTCCATACTAGAAAAGAGAGAATTGTGCAGATTAATAGTATCTTATGAACGTATACATACCAAACTAGGTTGGTGAAGTGCATAGGATTAACAAGCGGGAATGTCAAATGTAGATGAAATGATCCTTCCTATGTAGTCCAAAATATAAAATAGCTAGCTAAATGGGGTTGGTGGTCAACACACATTGGAAAAATGGTAGGTGATGCCCAACCCAATGAAAAATTAATTGGTTATACTAATCATGAAATAATGTTGTAGAATAAGAAAACAAAATGTAAAGGATGACAAAAATTTTAAAATAAGTGTATCAAAAATGTATATTACAGTGGCGATTGGACTAGGATTTTTGACCAATCATGTGAAAACTAATGGGTGACTAGCATGGGCTTTGGACCCAAATCTTGTAAATTTTTGGCGATGTGGTTGACCAACTTTACATGCTTTATTCATTAAATGATGATCAATCAATGGGATAGGATCACCAAATGGCAAAGATTCACCACTAAAATAATCTCTAATGCTCTCGTGTATTCTTCTATGATATGTTTGAAATTTTGTGTTTTCGTTATTGTACTTTCCCCTGGTAGAATTATGTCATTAGCAAATTGTTGGTGAGAGACATTCAAGATATTTTCTACTACCATTACTCCTTTAATTTTCCCTTCTATCTATTCTTTTGTGATTTATCGACCAAATGCTTCTGCCATGATGATGAACAAGAATGGTGATATAGGATCTCCTTTTCTGATGCCTCTAGATATATTAAAAAAACCTTCTGGAGAGCCATTTATCAGAAGTGAAAATTTTGGTGTTGATATTCATTTAAAGATAATGTTTATCCATTGACGAGAAAACCCAAAAGATTCTAATGTCTTACATAGGAAACACCAATCTACCACACCATAAGCTTTTTGTATATCTAGCTTCATTAGCACACAAGCTTCTTTGTGTAGTTTTGTTGAGTGTATGGTTTCCTGAATGATTGTTATGCCATCTAAAATTGATCTACCTAGTACAAAGCTAGGTTTTTCTTTAGAAATAAGATTAGGGAGGATGCTCTTGAGTCTAAAAGCTAGGGTTTTGGATAGGATTTTATATATTGTATTTCATAATGCTATAGATCTGAAATCTCTGGGTCCTTCATAATTTGATTTCTTAGGTATAAGCATTAAAAACATATGATTGATCTCTGACAAAATTGACCTAGCATTCCTTGATGCTTCTAACGCTTTCCAGACATCTATTCCTATGATATCTCAACATTTCTAGAAGAAAAATGCTTGAAAGCCATCAGGTCTTGGTGATTTATCTAGACTAAGACTAAAAAGAGATTGTTTGATTTCCTCTAGAGTGAAGGGGTTATTTAAAAATTGGTTGTCTATTGATGTGACTAATTGGGGAATAGTTTTCAACATTATTTCTTGTGCTTTCAAGTTAGAACAATCAAAGTTGTTTAGAATATTCTTATAGTATTCTACAAATATCTTAGCTATCTTAGTGGTGTCTTCTTCTTCATTCCCTTTGTTGTTTTTAGTTTTTAAGATTATGTCTACTGAACTATTATTTAAAGTGCTATTATGATTTTTTTGTATTTCGGTCACCTCCCTCTAGCCAGTTCTCTCTTGATTTTTGTTTCCACTATATTTCCTCTTTTGCTAGTGTAATTTCATGATTTTTTAATAATTATTTTTCTTTATTATATTTTTCATCATCCATTCCTTTTTTGATAACTTATTCATTTAATTTTTGATCTCTTCTTTGTTCTCTAATTTTTCTTTGAAAATATTGTTAAAATGTGATTTGCTAATTTTTGGAATATGTTCTTTTAACATTTTAAGTTTAGAGACAAAGCAATACATTCTTGACCCTTGAAATTTTCATTCTTTCCACCATTGTTTAATGTTTTCCATAAAACTACCATCCATAAACCACATTTTTCACATTTGAATGGATTCCTTGTTGGTTTAATCAGTTCTATGAGTTCAACTCTAACTAGAAAATGATCTAAGCCTAGATAGGGTAGAATGGAGGATTGTAATGTGAGCTCCATGTTTCTTAGGTCTCCTTAAACAGAAAATATGTCTAATCTTTCTATTATATAACAAAAACATTTTCTTTTATTGTTCCAAGTACATACCTCATTATTGGTGGGTATGTCCATTAAGTTATTATTCTAGACCCATTCTTTGAAATCTGTAATTACCTAATTTATTGTTTGTATCCCACCAAAGTTCTCTTTCAGTTTTAAGATTGCATTAAAATCTCCACCAATAATAAAATACTCACTATGGTTAGATTCCTTAAAGTGACTAATATCATTCCAAATTTCTTTCTTATTTGTTGTTTGGGTTGGCCCATAAACATTAATAAGGACAAATTGTAAGTTATGTCTAAAAATTTTATTTCTGCTCTTCGTCCAATTGTTCTTACTGATTATTATAGTATATGCTATTTTTTGGGGGTTCCAAATTATTCCTATGCCTCTTGAGGCTCCATTAGATTCTACTAAATTAAGACTCCAATTTCCCAGTTTCTTTTCTAGTTTATTTCTTTCTTCTTTGTTCAATTTGGTTTCCTGAATTAATGTGATATTTTATTTGAGTAAAGTTAAATTATGCTTTAACAAGCATTTTTTGGTAGAAGCATTTAATCCTCTAGCATTCCATGTTGTTATCCTGATTGGTCTGTGGGAAGGTTCTTCCCCTTCTCTGCGTTCATAATTTCAATAATCTTTTTATGATCCTTAGCTTGTCCTATTGTTGTTCTCAACACCTTGAGTGACTTTCTCCCCCTCTTGTTTTTCCTTTGCCACATTTTGGATTTTTTAGACCTTCTTGATTCATTGTAATTCCTAGATTTTCCAAGTAATTTTTGTCTTTTATTATGCTATTAGATATATTAACTCCATCTAAATCTATTTCTTCATCTTCTATCTCCTTTAACACCCTTTCCTCTATATCAGTTTCATCCAAATCTTGGTCCCTATCCCTTTCTTGCCCTTGATCTATATTTTAGGTGTCATCTTTTTCGAACATTGCTCTTCTTCTATTAAAATTTTGAAATCTTCCCATGATTGATTGTTGACTATCTGATCATTATTACCCATCCCCTAAGAGGCCACACATTATGATCTTCTATACTAGCAACCTTTATCTTGTCAAAGAGGATTGCTACTTTAGTTGGCATTTGAATATCCTCTTTTTGAGTAGCTACCTTTTGATCTTGTTATTTTTTGTTGTCAATATTTATCCAAGGGTTTTTTCCATTTTCTGGAGTTTTATAGAATTTGTATGATATTTTCTTTTTCTTATTTTTGATAGTCACATTGCCCCAATGATTTGAAGAAGTTGGTGGTATGTTGATTTCCTATATCTATTGTTCTTTGATGAAGATTATATCTATCAAATCTTCTTAGCTATTTTTTTCCTTTATCATCTTTTGTTCGTATTGGATTTTCTTTTTCTATCCTATGTATGTTGTGATCTTCACTATTACCAGTATTAACCATCTTTCTCTATGCAGTTATATCTTGATTCTCTATTGTGGCTAGTTCCTTTGTCTCTAAATGGGATTGGTGTTCATTCTTCCTAGTTTCTTGAATGGGTCTATTGAAAGCCTTCCGGTCTCCTTCTATTGCAAATTTTTTAGAGTCCTTATGATATGAATGTATCATTTCCCATAATTCTAATTGATCTCTTACATCTTCTTTTGTTAGTAATAGATCATGAATATTCTTATTATAATCTTTTAGACTCGTCTATGTTTCTTCTTATTGTATTTTCTTTTCTTGACAAAGATCACATCTATAGAATTCTTATTTTTTGATAACACTTTGAAATATATGTGACTAAGATACATTCTATTTCATTATTTGTTGTGCTTTCTATCTTTTATCCTTCTACTCTATCTGTAGATTCTCCCTCTTCTCTTCCTCCAATTTTCATCTCACATATTTTTTTAGTTGACTCATCTCTGAACTCTTCTCTACACTTACTTTTTCCAAACAATTGTTCCAAATTTGTCGTTCCTTTAAGGTGTTCTTGAGTTTTAGTTAAATCCAAGTTTTTTATTTTCTTAATCTTACCTTCATATTTCACAAATGTTAAGTTATATAGAGACCTATTTGTAATGATCTTTTTGTTAATTTCCATACATCCTACTTCTAGATCTAGAAGAAATTTGATATCACTTGATAGCTGATCTCCTACTTCTAATCCTATGAGATTGCCCAAATCTCTTCCTATTTGTTCTAATATTTGGATTTGATTTAATTCAAGGTGCATAGATTTGCAAAGAAGCCATGTTGGTACGTTAACTCATTTAACCCTATGTTCATTTAGGTTTGGCTCCCATGAATTTTTTTAAAGAATAACCCTTAAAAAATAACCAAGAATTAGTGATGATCTTATTTCTAATAATTAATATTACTATAATGAAAATAAATCAATATATTTGATATGATAGAGATACTTACCTAATCTTTGCATACTCCCTAGATCCAGCCTACCATACTGGGAATTTTCCTTCCTTGACCACTCCAATATCCATATATCCCAACTTCATGACATTCAACCCACCTTTGTTTTGAGTATTGGTTGCCGATAATTTGGATTTGGGGGTTGTTGGAGTTTGAGACTGAGGATTGAATCTTTTTATTATTTGTTAGTGTATTGACTCTACTGTTGAAAAATTTCTTGGGAGGGTTGGCAAATGTTATTTTATTCTCTAATCTTTGTGACCTAAAAGATCTGAATTTAAGTTGGGTTGGTCTCTGAAAAGTCTTTTTTCCTATGCGGAGGGATATATGGGCCAGAGTTTGAGGAAGGATTAGTGAGATGTATGTGAGATTGGGTTTTTTGGATCCTATAGGTACCTTATTTGCTATTGATACTATGATTGACTTTGGAATTGTTACATACTGAGAGATATTTTGCTTGGTCATGGCAATGCTTTGAGATTTTGTTGGGATTTCTTTAATCTCCTTTGATGCCAAGGCCACATATTTTGTTTTTGCATGGAAAATGTTTTGTTTATCCACCCTTGCCTTTGCCTCTGGGACTTATTTTTCATCATTTCTCTTTTTGTTAAACTATCTGGTTCAAATTGTTCATCTTTGAAAACCTTTGTTTCTTGGTTTTTTTGGGGTTTCAGACCGTTTTCCATCCATTCTCAGTGGCAACTCCATTTGTAGAAGTTTTTATAATGTTTCCATTTTGAGATGATTCTTCATTCGTTTGAAAGGGGATCTGTGGAAATTGTCACTGTTGATACTCGATCTTTGAGTTATGTTCTTCATGGAGTTTTATTAGTGCTTCAAAATTGTTCTTACATACCATCATTTCTGTAAACGTTGTTGTAAAATTGCCATAATGGGTTGCCCTAACTCCCTAGTTTGAGGCATTTTTGGATGCCCTAGCTTTGAACGAAATGGTTTTGCCTTCTTGTTGACTGCCTTTTTTGCAAAAAAGACTGCTTTTTCGCTACTTCGACTCATTTTTGCAATGGTTTATTCTTTAAATTCAAGTTACCAAGGCGTGAAACATGCATTTTTTAAATTATGAATAAATTTTTTTTATAAAAATAAATTTTGATTCTTTTTAAACTACTTAATTTTCTATGAGGCTTAAATTTGTTATTTTGTTTTGCAAATTATTGTTTCAATTTTAAATTTATTTTACTTTTGAAATTATTTTTTAAAAAATTTAAATTATTTTAGAATCAACATTAGAAAATTAAAAATAAAATATAAATATAAATGAGTTTACAAATTGTAATTTATATTTAAGAATATGACCACTCACAAAATAAAATCTTTAAATTTTAAGATGTAAATTTATATAATTAATTTTTATAGATTTTAAAATCATTACAAGAATATGTCTTTAACTTCAAGCTAAGGCTTCATATTGAATTATAATTTGAGTAGATATCATTTATTATATTATCAAAACTAAAGATTCACAACACTTACCTTTGCATGCTAACATGTTTTAGCAAATTCATTTCAATGATACCAACTCATTTGTGATCCAGTGGGGCATGCTACATTTTTCACCTATATAAGACATCAAACTCTACATTCTAGTCTTTGTGAACCATGGTTATTTATTGTGCATATAATCTAATTATCCATTCTATAATGGTGCTCATCAATCAGACTATGCTACTCATTAGTACATACAAAGAGAAATGTAATATTCATGGAGGCAATCTCAACATATTCCTAACAATATGGTGTTGTGAAATTCAATGAGGCATTCAACGCTCCTTGGGGTCATGTGCATGAAATAATGTTATATGACCAATCTTAGATAAATCCAATCAACTCTAGTTGGGTGTTCACATAAAATTTGAATCCAATTATATATAAAACCCATTGAATGTCATGGGCTATTTGTTGGTTGTATTGACATTTTACTCTATTTCTTACTCTTATACCCTTTAGAATGACTACTAAACAATGTCTTAAGGATGCCATCTTCCAAGGTACCAATATATTGCTCATGAAAAATAGCCAAAGATTTTTTGCTTCAAACCTAAAGTTTCTTCCTCTAATATATGTATATCCATATTATTTTATTTCATATAAAATCCTTATGGACAAAGGAGATACATTTCATGCCTCTTATATAACTAAGGAATGACTTTAAAAGGAACATCTTCATCCAATAATCTCCCATCATGCAAACTTTAAATTGTTTTTCCTTCTATAAATCCATACTTAGTATCCTCTTCGACATAAGGCATAGACTAAGTTGTAACAGAATTCTTGTTTTCTTATATTGGTAAACATGGTTATTAGAAGAGTGTATCCCCACTTGTAAAGACATTCACTTGGGTAACTAAGTACCAATCCTCTTTCACTTTTTTTTAGCACCTCTCGTAACCATTTGACTTGTATTTGAGTAGGCGCAACAATACAATTTTACAATAAGTAAATAATTGGAAGTCTCATTGAGCTCAAATTATTACACTACTCTTGGATGTATAACACCTCTCTTATTTGTCAAAAAGATTAATGTGAACATTGTAACAACAATCTTTCACAATTTAATTATCTCCATTTCATTATTTTGATCATTTCATCTATTGATTAGACTATGTAACATTTACATGACAATTAATCACTACACATTCTTGAATCTAGTAGAATCTAACGAAATGTTCTAAATAGAATCTAGCAAAATGTTCTAAATATTTAGTTAGATTATAATATACAATGTGTATTGAGTCAACTCATAAAATAGATTAATCAAGTGCACATTTCAAGTGAATGCATATTCAACCAACTTACCAAATAAAATTATTGAATTTTAAAAATATTTAGAAAGTTCTAAATGATAGAGAATGTTTCAAATTAAAACTTTTTTTGATGAATAGTCTCCTTCCTATTAATTAAAATATTAAAGTTACATATTCACACTAACAACTATTAAAACTTTGAATGTAAGATTAGTGATAACAAAAATTAAATTATGATCCAAATTGAAATATTATTTTATGGGAACCAAACAATGAATCAAAAACATATTTAAAAACAATGAATCAAAAACATATTTAAATACCATACATGTTTGCTACAAACCATATTTTATTTTCATTTCTAAAACATAAAACATACAAAATTCCATGGTACGAGGGCCAAGTTGTTAGGTATAGATCCCCTTGAAGATTCGTTAGTAGAATACAATGTTGGAGAGCATTGCGAAAGGAAGGGCGTAGAGTGAGTAGAGTAGAATTAGGGTTTCACGTGGAGATTGGGGGAAGGGAGAGAGCGGTGAAAGTGGAGCTGCCCTTGCGCATCTCTCGCATGCTGCGGAGGGCGGCCATTGTGCTCCTCTGCATTCCCTCGTCTTCATCTCCACCCCTGCTGTACACATACACAGCCCCTTCATCTCCCCCTCCCCCTCCTTCCTTTGCAAACAACTGCTCCAGGGTTTCCTCGCATTCCTTCACCAGTTTGAACAGAAGCTCCATTGCAAAAAATGGCTGCTCCAACACCTTCTCTATGAATGCCAGCCGCAGTATTCCTCCCCTTCTCTTGTCGTACTTCTTCAATATTTTCACCAGCCCTAACATGATTGGAAAACATAAAAAACTGCTTCAGCTTCATCTACATGAAATTGTAGCATCAGAAAGGGCTTCTTCTGGATCAAAGTGGATATGAGTCAATGATAATTGAATGGTAGGGGTTGCAGCCCAATAAATCAACACGACTTCATAAATATATACCTGTATAATTCAAAACGCTGTAATTTTCCAGAAGCACCATTTCGCCATGTAAATTTACATAGTCCTTGCGCACACTCATCATCTCCTGTCTGTAATTAGCCGCTGATGGACCGGATGTGCCTTTCACCCTCTCTATTCTCTCCTGCAACTCCTGTTTTGCATTTTAAATTATTAATAATCCAATTGACATGTCATTTAAACAGAGGATTTCTGTATCTTTTGTTAAAAAAAGAAAGCAAAATCACAAGGAAAGGACTTACATACCTTTTGACGAATGATGTATTCCTCTTCCTTCTCCATGAAGAAAAGATTGAACTTTTCAAGCTCGAGGCAGAGCAGCCGAATGAAATCGGTCTCCTCGAAAGTCAATTTGTACTTCAAGAATGTCAGATTTAAACCCTCAGCGCCCCCACTGGTGGGAGAATGACTCGTTTCGTGGGATTCGATCCTTTGCCGCTTGCGCGGCACTTGAGAGGCCCCTTCGATTTGGACTTTGGGCGCTATATCATTCAAACGCTTCTTCAGATCTTTGTATGAAATAAATTTGTCCCGCCATTCTGGCAACGCTTCTTCAATCAGCTTCTGCAGATTTTTACCGAATTTCATTGTAACAGCTAAATATTTTCCCTCTTTGCTTGCCCACTTATTTAGATCTTCCCAATTTCATTTGCCAGATCGCTTCTGCCGTCAGAAATTTAAGCAAAGTTTTGCAGAAAACTCAATCTGAAAATCCACTGACAGAGCCAATATTTCAGCCCAAAAAACCAGAGGAAATACTGAATTGAGCTTAACAGAAATTCACACACTATAAACCTGCCATCAAATTCAACAAGTGGTAGCAGTCAACCTCTAGAAAACAAGCATCAGAGATTGGACGGTGCAGAATGAATAGGCAAAGGAGATTTTATTTGCATTCCGATATTTGAAGTTGCAGAGATGGAGGAGGAGGATAATATTCGGGGAGATATGCTCCTCGTTCTGCTCGCATATTCCAATTGCATCGGCATATTCCTCCCAATACTTTCTTCTATCTACCTACCGAGGTATTTGCGCTCTCCCCAATAAATTCTCTCGCACATTCCTTTATTCGGTCGATTGACGGGATTCATTGGGCCTTCTTTATTAAAATATTGATCGCCAACGACGGGAGAAGAAGATAGATAGATAAAAATTTAACATCCCCGAGGCTAAAAATAGTCTATGGGACAGTAAGACAACTCACGCAGACTTAAGTAGCATCGTTCACTTCTTGTGCACGATGGTGATAAGTCCATTCAATTGTTCAATGTACTCTTCCTTGAATAGGTTATGCCAAAAACTGTCACGTATAGTATCGGCAAATTTATCTCTGCTACTCTTGTAGGCCTCACATTATAAAATAAAGTGTTGTTCAGTTTCCACTTTCCCAGAATTTGCAGAATAAAGAAGAAAATACAACTCGATTTTCTCTATGATCAAAATTGTTTTATTTTTAACAATATTAAAACTAGCAATAGCATCTTAGTGTGCGAACTTTGTTCCAAAAAATTTGCAAGAGTTTCAAAAATTGAAAATTCTTTTCGTTAATTATTACTGGTCAGTTTTTATCTCCCTCTACTTTTAACTCTTGTTTTAATATTTATTAGTTGTTATCTTCACTTTTAACTATTGTTTTTCTTTTTCTATTTATTAGTTGTAATCTCCATCCACATTAGCTCATGTTGTGATCTATTAGTTAACTTTTGATTTTTAAAATTGATTTAGATTTTAGTTTTTAAATTATTTTAATTTATTTTTTTATATTAGTTTTATTTTTTCTTTAAATATTATTTTTTAGTTTCTATAATTTATTTAATCAATAGAATATTTAGTAGACATTTTTTTTAAAAATTTCTCTTATTAATTTTTCATAATAGAATTTTTAATAAATTTAATTTAAATAAATAATATTTATTAATCTATTTAAAAGATTTTATTAAATATTATGTTATTTATATTAAAAATTATTAATAATCATTAGATTAAAACATTTTTTATAAGAAGCAAGCTCTGCTTAAGTGCGAAAAATGTGAAAAATATTGATTCCTTTTCAGTCTATGAAAAAATCTCGAAGGAAACTTTTGCAAAAGAGATCGAATGGGAACTCCAGCGGTAAGGGTTTGAACTGGCAATACTCTTTGTCAGCCAACGCTCAAAAAGGCCACCAAAAGAGTCCCCAAACCACATGTAATGGAGAATTCGTAGTAAAAATAGCAAACAGATTCGAAGTTTTTACTGATGTCACAGATGAGCCTCGCAGCTAGCAACGGATCAGAGGGAATGAAGGAAAATTTTGTTCGGGTCCTCACTTCGAAGCCCCCTGTCACCCACACAGAGGTATTTAATATCCAAAGCATCAGATTCTCACCGTAGATCAATTAGACAACCAAATCCGCATTTTCAACTTAACAAGATATGCTCATCCAAAGAATCTTAAATCTTCATCTATGTCACTAGATCCTCTTCATCCAGCTACACCTCAAGTAGGAAAGTTTTCCCCTAGGTCAAATTCTCTAGGCTCTTATATCCCCATGCATCGTAGAAGCCATTTTAGATCCTCTCCTCTCAACCCTAACCCACCTCTGAGGTTAATCCCCTGCAAAAAGGAGAATGAATCTGCTAGAATTTCATGTAAAGAAGTCGAAGCCTTCTAGAATAAATGTCTTAAGGGAGGAATCTTTGCTATATGGAATGGACCATAGGAAGACTTACATCTGTTATTCAACTGGCTAGAGGAGAATTGCGAGGATCAGGTAAGTATTTCCTCCTTTTCAGATAATACTCTATACTTGCAATGTTCTGATGAGTCCATTAAAAAGGAGTTTCCATTAGTATCTGAATGTTTTTCAATGGTCACTGTGTTAAATTTATAGATTGGATTCATAATTTTAATATAGATCAACTAGAATGTTTAATCATCCAACTAAATTTAACAAAAAAAATTATAACCAGCAAAGCATCTTATGATATTAATTTCCAGATATATAAAGAGAAAATAGTGGACATATTAAGATTCGATGAATTACATAAAATTATGCCCAAAATCCTCCCCCTTACCTCAGATTTTAGAAGTAAATTTCCTTGGATGAGAGCAATGAAGAACAAAAAACTTAGAGCATTGGAAGAACAAAGGTCCCTAGCTAAATTTCTAACTCAAGATCATCAGAAAGAGAGGATGAAATCCAAAGTTCAGACATAGTTTCAATAGAAAATAGAAGGCTTAAATCTATAATAGTTTCTAATCCCAAAGAGGATACGGAGATGGGAGTGGATGGAAAACCCTCAGAAAGGAAATAAGAAAAAGATTGTAGATAAACAAGGTAAGGAGACAAGAAGAAATAAGATCGAAAAACTTGCTCCCTCACAAAAGCAGCAAATAATCATAGATAGAGTAGACAATGTCGCAAAGGAGAGTACTCCAGCTTCTACAAGGACCACAGGTGAAAATCTAGTGCAAGAAACAGTGACATACAAGGCTCTTATAGATCACAAAAACGAATGCAATGAAATCGGTGATGGTAGAGGGAGGAACTATTTGGAAAGTGATACTATAGAAGATTCCTCAATATAGGTGAACTTGAAGGAATCTGATAGGATCAGGGGAATTGATAAACAAGGAAAGTCACAACTTAGAGCTATAGAACCAACAGATTTTCGTGATCTAGGTAAGGTAGAGAATGATCTTCTTTTTTCCTCACCCAAGGTTAGAACAGAAGAATTAGCTTCAAGGATAGGAAAACAAGATCTTTAGTAGTTGGAAATGGATATAAATCCATAGGCAGAGATATTCACACCGAAAACCAAAGGCTTCAGAAGAGCTTCTAAATTCTGGCAGACACCTGATGAGCATCCTACCTCGCCTTTCACCCCAGTGGAGGATTAGTCAGAAATACAGCCTAAGGACATAAACCTAGAAGGATCTATTGTCAAAGACTTTCAACAGTTTCTAAACAAGGATTTAAAGTCTACACCAAAGCTGGGAGTGTTAGAGATCAGAGATAATTATCTTGAGAAGATAGAAGAGGAACTTATACAAGTCTTCAACTTTGATAACTTAGACAGTAGCACTTCCTCTCAAAAAGAGGAGTTGGTACAAAAAATCATCAAATTAGGAGGAAAGAATTACACGACTAAGGATCTCCGAAGGGATATGTTAAAAATTGAGATGGAAGACAGTTTAAAGAAGCAGGATATACAGATTGGGACCAAGACAAAAATATGTCAGGAAAAGGACAGGACAAATATGGGAGAGTTGATTGGATTAGAGCATAACAATCTGGAGAAGGATGGTCTCGGGGACAAGATATGTAGGGAAGTAGAATTTGAAGAGTTTGAAAATACAAAGGATTGCATTTCACCTATAGCACAAGACTTGGACATATATCAGCAAGAGCTCGAACTACATATGAATCAAGAAGGTCTGAGCTCTCCTAACTATGGCAAGCCTAAAGGGTAGGAAATCTTTGAAGGAATTACAAGAGACTGAGGGTCTTGCTAGGGAATAGAGGAAAATTGATGAGCTTTTATATACGGGGAAGGGGAAGTGCCTTCTCAAGGCACCATGAGGATTACAACTTGGAATGCTAGGGGACTAAACACCCCTAGAAAAAAAAGACTAATCAACCAATACCTAAAGAGTTTTAATTCAGAAATAATTTTAATACAAGAAACAAAATTAAATAAGCTAGAAGGTACTAAGTTAAATAAGATGTTAGGTCTTTGGGATTCAATCTTCATAGAAGCAATAGGTGCATCTGGTGGCTTAGGAATCATTTGGAACTCGAAGAAAGTTGCTTTGAGACCTCTAGTGAATAGCAATAATTGGATGTGTGCTAGTGTACAGAGCTTAAAATCAGACACCAAATTCACTTTCTTCAATGTGTATGGCCCTAACAGTATAACAGGGAAGAAAGCTATTTGGGATGAATTAAGTGTGGCTCTATTAGAGCACAAAGAGAATCTGATTATTTTAGGAGGTGATTTCAACACTATCTTAAGTTTGGATGAAAAAGTAGGTGGTTCACAGTATCTTACACTTTCATCCTTAGATTTTAACTTATGGATTGACAAACATAGTATGTTAGAAATCTCATCTAATAATGGTATTCATACATGAACAATAAAAGAAAAGATAATGCTTATATTGCGAAAAAAATTGATAGATTCTTTATAACAGGAAACTTAGCTGATTATAATAAGGAATTCTAGTCCTCTATTCTGCCTTTCACAAAATCATATCACTTCCCTGTATGTATGGAAATTCCTGAACCATCTAAACCTCCCAGAAACCCATTCAAGTCTGAAAAGATGTGGTTTCAAGATCTGAAATTTCTTGAACTTGTTAGGACATGGTGGACCCAAGCTAGCTTTGTTAGATCCAAAATGTTTATTTTTATCTCTAAACTCAAATTCTTGAAAGAAAACATTTTAAGGTGGAATAGAGAGCACTTCAACAATATTTTTAGAGAAAAGTTGGAGACTGAAGAAAAACTTAAAAATCGGAATCAGATGTGGTTTCAAGATCTGAAATTTCTTGAACTCGTTAGGACATGGTGGACCTAAGCTAGCTTTGTTAGATCCAAAATGTTTATTTTTATCTCTAAACTCAAATTCTTGAAAGAAAACATTTTAAGGTGGAATAGAGAGCACTTCAACAATATTTTTAGAGAAAAGTTGGAGACTGAAGAAAAACTTAAAAATCTGAATCAGGATATTATAAGGCATGGTATGAATTACGAGAAATATACCTTAGAAAAAGAACTTCTTACGAAACAGGAAGATATCCTTCCCAAAGAAGAGATCTTCTGGAGATAGAAATCCAAGGAGAAATGGTTGGGTGATGGTGACCATAACAAATTTTTTTTTCATAACTCAACTATTCATAACCGTTCTCTACGAAAAATTAGTAGTATCATGACTCCGCAGGGTTTACGTACAGAGAACCCACAAGAAATAGAAAACATGCTAGTAACACATTTTAAAAGTTTACTCAATAACTTTGAAGGATCAAATGGGGAGGCTCAGTCCCGAATGCTTAAATTTATTCCAAAATTGGTTACATCGGAAGACAACAAAAATCTAAATAGACCAATAACTTTGGAGGAGGTTCGCACTATGGTCTTTAATATGAGCCCAGATAAATCTCCTGGGCTAGATGGCTTTCAAGCTTTCTTTTTCCAAAAATGTTGGGACATATTAGGGGAAGATCTATGGAGAGCAATTGAGGCATCACAGAATGGTGGTTCCTTGCTGGCAGAAATCAACCATTCTTTTTTTACCTTGATCCCTAAGAAGGACGGGTCAAAACATCTTGGTGATTTTTTTCCTATAGCCTTGTGTAATACCATCTATAAGATTTTTTCAAAATTTTTGGCTAATAGGCTCAAAGTTCTTATGCCAAAATTGATCTCTGAAGAGCAGACAAGTTTTGTTCCAGGGAGATCTATCTTGGATGGTATACTTATAATTTAGGAAACCATTCATTCAGCTTCTATATATAAAGAAGCATGTATGTTTATGAAGCTAGACATACAGAAGGCATACAACATGGTTGATTGGCATTTTCTATGCAAGGTCTTAGAAGCTTTTGGCTTTTCACACCAATGGGTTAATCTTATTTTCAAGTTTATCTCCACATCAAAGATTTCTGTTCTTATAAATGGGATGCTTGAAGGTTTTTTTGAAATCTCTAGGGTTATTAGATAGGGAGATCCCTTATCTCCCTCTCTTTTCATCCTTATGGTTGAAGCTTTCGATAGAGCAGTCTCCGACGCATATCTCAGACGAAAGATTTTCGACATTTCTATTACCAAAAATCTCCCTAACATTACCCACCAACAATATGCAAACGATACCATTTTACTTGGCAAGATCTCTATTCAAGAAGCATTGGGTTTTAAAAGAATTTTACAATCTTACATGGATGCTTTAGGGAAAAAGGTAAATAAGGAAAAATCTGAGATTTTCTTCTTGAATACCTCACCTGAGATGGAAGCTTGGATATGTAGGATCATGGGATATAAAAAGGGATTGTTCCCATGTAAATATATGGGTATTTCCTTTGAAAAGAATTTGAAATATAGCAAAGTATGGTAGGATACGATTGGAAAGGTAGACAAGAGGATTGGAAGCTGGAAAAACAAATGGCTATCTAAGGTTGGTAAGATTACTAAGATCAAATCGGTCCTCTCGGCCATTCCAATTTTCCCTATGGCATGCCTACCTCTCTCCAATTGGATGTCTAAGTGATTTGAATCCAAACTTAAGAATTTCCTTTGGAAGGATAAAGAAGATGATAAGAAACTCACCCTCATTAAATGGGACAATTTATGCAAACCAAAAGAATGTGGGGGTTTAAGGATTAAGAAGCCACAGTGGCAAAATGAGGCTCTGGGAGCTAAACTTGTTTGGGCTCTAGGAGCTAAACTTGTTTGGAGATTATATCAAGAATATGATCATAAATGGGCTAAGATTTTATATTATAAATATCTGAATCCATTAGATCCCGAGTCACTTTTTAGAATGAAAAGTCTACCTAAAGGGCCCAAATGTTGGAATTTCATGTGAAAATGTCAAAAAATTATCAATAAATATCTAACCTGGGATGTGGCCATAGGTGATAAAGCCTTGTTTTGGGAAGATTCTTGGGACGGATAGCCCCCAATTCAATCTTCCTCCACCATTGATAATCTTAAATCTAGGTTGACATCTATGTGGGGAAGCAAGGTAGAGGACTATAAAATCAAGGAGGTTTTGGATGGGGTCCTGTGTTGGAGGTGGTGCTCTTTGGATGGCTTAGATCTTGATCTAGATTCAGCTGTAGCTTATGAAAAGATTATCTCTAATAGAAAAATTAAACAATCTGAAAGGTTGGATTGTCTTATTTGGGCTAGATCAAAAGATGGAACATATAGTGTTAAACTAGGGTATAAGGCAATCATCCACTCACAACATTGGAATTTAGTGGATATACCTTTAAAGTTGTGTTGGGATGTTGCTTGTCTTCCTAAAGCCAGCTTCTTCTTATGGCTAGTACTTCAAAATAGAGTACTGATCGCTAATAGATTGTTGAGATTTGGCATTGTCGTCCCTAATTGGTGCGTCCTATGTAAACATAGCAGTGAGGATGTAGATCATCTATTCCTCAACTTCCCTTTTTCTCTTAACTGCTGGGAATGGCTTAGGACTCGTCTTGAATGGTCAACACCTCTTTAGAACTCCCTTAATGGGCTCCTTTGTTCTTGGCCTACGAATATGGCCCGTGGAGTCTATAACAAACTCTAGAATATTGATCCGTCCATAGTAGTTTGGGAACTATGGAAGGAAAGAAATTGTTGCATTTTTAAAGATAAGGAGCTGAATTTAGACATATTTTTGCTTAAACTAGAAACATCAATAGTGGAAGTATTAAATGCTAATCTCCGAAAAACTTCTCATGAAGAAGGATGTTTCTCATTTTGGGATGGAATCATGAAAAAACATTGGTCCGATCTCATCAATCTACCTTTGGTATATTTAACTAGTAATAAGGAGGCAAGGGCTAATTGTAAATGGACTCCTCCTCATCCAAGGTGGCATAAATTGAACTTTGATGGTGCCACAAGAGGTAACCTAGGAATAGCTAGTGCAGGATGCATCATTAATGATGAGGATGGTCGTTGGATATAAAAACTAGCTTCCCCTCTTCCTCCTTCATCTAACAACGTGGTAGAATTTAAAGCTCTTGCAAGAGGCTTACAACTCTGTCATAAAATTGGCCTATCCAAAGTTTTCATCGAAGGCGATTCTCAAGTCGTCCTTAACGCTATTAGATAGAAAAAGACACCTAATTGGGTCTTGAATTCTAAACTCCAAGAAGTTCTAGTAATATTGGAAAATTTTGAGGAATTCCAAATTAGTCACATTTACCGAGAAGGAAATTCGCTGGCTGATGGGCTTGCTAACAAGGGTGCAGATGGAGAATCGATCTTGGTGTACAATTTAGATTAACTTATCCTCTTGGTAATATTGTTCCTTTTAGGGCTAGCCATAATGCATAACTTGTTAAGACAGATCCAAAGACATATAATTTCTATAAAGAAATTAAGATAACTTAAATAAGTTAAACATTTCAATAAGTTAAGATTTGTTTTAAGATTTAATGAAAATAACTTAGAGAGAGAGAGAGAGAGAGAGAGAGAGAGAGAGAGAGAGAGAGAGAGAGAGAGAGAGAGAGAGAGAGAGAGAGAGAGAGAGAGAAGAAAAGAAAGAAGGAAAATTATTTATTAATAAATAATAAATCAAATAAATTTATGTTATTATGTAGCTTTTTTGCTAAATACAAATATCTTTAAATAAACTAAGATAACTTAATCTTTCTTAACATATTAATAAATTTAGATTAGAGCAATAATTGAGCTGCTGGGGAGAAATTCTGAACATTAATAAATTTGAATCCTCCTAGGGATTACTTTTCAAAACACTTATACTATCGGTTTGATTTAAGTATTTGAGCAAGGCTATTACTCATTTAGAATTGCATAAGGCTGTATCTAATATTGTAAGGCATAGGATTTTACCTTTCAATTTGTTTTTTCGAATCTCTCACCAACTCCTACATTGGTCTTGCTAGTTCATGACTTCCAACTATCTTCCAACTTAGATAATTATATTTGCTATTATTATCAATTTGGGATTTAGAAAGATATCATAATTAGATATGGCATGAAGGAATTCAAAATATGCCACCTAGTACAATAAGTAAAGGCTCTGAAGCATGTGATCAGACATTCATAGTTAAATATGAGTACCTGAGATCATTGCCAAATCAATGCATTTATTTTCGTTTAAGGGTCACATAGGAGTGGCTGGATGATGATGGGTTTCAATTGGTAAATGAAATTGAAGTATTGGGCGGGTTCCCTGGATTACAGTGATTAGGTTTTTTCTCCCACTTTGTTTTTTCCTAATGCAATGATGGAGTCCAATGTGTATGTCTATCATGTGACAGAGAATAGGACTATGGCCTTTCTTAGGAACGTAAAATCGGAAAGGTGGAATTGTCTCCTAAGAGCTGCAGATGATATGACTCGTTTTGTTATAAGTAGGTTGATAGAGGAAGATGTATTTGATTATAGGGCAACTTGGAGAACCACCAATTCCATAATTTGTTCTTTAATTGGGGTAATGGTCAAGGTGAAGATTGAAAGGGAAGAAATTGTTAGGCTCTGTTTGGATATTTTAAATCCTATTTGGAGGCGAGGGTTAGAGAAGGTTGTCTTCAACATTGACGACAAATTCAGAATCCCATCCCTGGAGAAATATATGGGTCTTCCCCTGGGTGCGAAGGATTTAAAGATTGCTCTTTGTCGACAATGTCTAATGGTTAGGGATAATCTGGCCTTTTATAGGGAATGGCCACCCATGGAAGCTAGTATTGAATTCCTCCTACGCTGGCGAAGGATTAGGGTAGATGGTAATCTGGAGTGGGTTGTCAATTACATCAACATGTTTAATTCTTATGTGCATATGGGAGTAGTCTTTGATGATCTCAATGCTTTGGAGTTCAGTATTCTCAACGTGAAAAAGATGAGCAGAGCCAAAGTTAACTATGAACTCCCTCCCAACGTTGCCATGGACGATCTAGATTCAGTTTCGAAGGTGATAATGGTCTCTTGGAAATAACAGTTCTTGCTTACAATTTTTTGTACCTAGTAACGAGATATAGTTGTAATGTATCTAAATAAACAGGTCAATATGCAATAGGTCTATAGGTATGCCCCTGGTTCTTAATATAGTATAGTATAGTGGTGTGATGTAAATCTTTGATATGGTTTTTTCACAACATCTTGACTGATAATATAAACATATTTCTAATTTGTTTGGTGTATTTAAGGGACCAGTTAACTCAATCCTGCATGTATTTAACATAATACGCTAGATTAATGTAGTTCTTTAAGAATTGTAGTATTTGGATAAAGCATTACCTAAAATTTAAGTTTTTTCTGTCAATGGAGCTTTAAAACCATCATGGGATGTGGACATCAAGAGACTCGCTTCTTTCTTTTTTCAATAAATGGTCAATTAAAGTAATTTGTTGTTTAGTATAATAGACAGTATCCTTGATTAGCATGTCTCATAACTAATTCATAGTGCCCCATTTCACTCTTTCTATTTATTCCAAGAATCTAGGAATCTATAATATTTTCCCTTTTTTGACTTAAGGATGGCTGATTTGTATTATAATTGTACAAGATTTCATGTTTTTGCATCGGTTACACTCCAGTAGATGGGATGTGTTCACAAATTTCTTAATAAGGAATGAAGAATTTTCAGGCATGTTCTGAAGATTTTAAACTATGGTGTAGTTTAACGTATATTGTCGGTTGGATGTATAATTTATATTTGCAATCTTAATGGTTGTAAGTTTCTGGTCATTTCTTTATGGTCTGCAATTCTTATCATAGGATCTATGATCAATATACTTAAGGGTTTCATACAGAGTTCCCCAAATTGTTATACCCAATTACTCAGAATAGGGGATTCACAGTAGAATCATCCTTGTTCATATGATAATGTTTTCAATTTTTGAGTCAGTAGATCTCATGAGTATGGACTATAATCATTCCTAGTGATTGGACTTTGAGTTCGGTAATATCTAGATTGATTTGAGGTTCTGGCTTTATTGTTATTGCTTACATGTAGAGCCGCATGTAAGGTATGAATTTTGCTAATGTGAAGCTCGGATAGTAAGGAATTGATGCTCAAGCCTCGACTAATTAGGGATTAGGGGCTACTTTTCTTAGTTTTGATTCAGTGTTTATAGATAACTTTTAAAAGAAACTTTTATCCCCAACTTAGTCATAGCAATAGATAATATGATTAATGGTTTTTGAAGAGATTATGTAATTTATACTACTTGCTAATAAGATAAGGTATTATAATGAAATTATTTATGGCTTTCCTTGAATTGGTTTACCTAACTCTACTAATGATCCATGTTAAATGAAGAAAGATTCTCTAGACAGGTATTTGACATTGGACTCTTCACTTTTTAGATGGAAGGAGTCTTTACTTAGACTAATTTTCCATGGGAATGCCCATGTGTATTTTTATGTGATTTTATGAGATCCGAGGTATGCCCCTATGGAAATGTAATAATATAGGACATAAGTCCTGGGCAGGATTGGAGGTTTTCTTCTTCGTTCTTTCCTACTAGAGCCCGTTTGAATGGAGTCACGCTTTGTACCTTTAATTTTATTTTAATAATATGATCCAAAGCCTTGGCCATTTACCGATAAAAATAAATAAAATTATTAATAATCTAATTTGTTCACATAAGATTATAATATAAATATCCACTTTTAACTATTGTTTTTCTTATCTTATTTATTTAAAAAATAATAACTTGTGATCTCCACATTAGATTATGTTGTGATCTCTATTTATTAAACTTTTAATTTTTTAAATTGATTTAGGTTTTATTTTTTAAATTGCTTTAAATTATTATTTTATATTAGTTTAGTTTTTTCTTTAAATATTATTTTTTTGGTTTCTATAATTTATTTAATCAATAGAATATTTGTTAGAGATGTTATTTTTCATTTTTTTTTTCTCTTTTTTTTTTGTAATAAAATTTTTGATGGGTTTTTTTTTAAATGATTTTTTTCTCATATTTGATAAATTGAATTTAATTGTAAAATATTGGAATTATTGAACATGTTTCTTAAGCAATATTTAAATTTCCTAAATATTTTAAATTGTATATCTATGTTTTAATCTTCAACTTTTTTATTTTTGTATTTTCATTTTTAAAAAACTTATATTTATATTATTCAATGTTCATTCTATAGTTTTCTCTTAAATCTCATCTTGCACTCATTGCATGTACAAAATCATGTGACTGCTAGTTTAATACCATTTTATATTTTTCTTTTCTTATTTAATACCTACATAGGTTATATAAACTAGAATTTATAACTAATATAGATATCTTAAATAAATCTCTCTAAAGAAATGTTGATAGATATCCACTACAAAATAATTATAATTTAATTTACTATATCTAAAATTATTTATATTTCCTTTATCTCAATTTATTTAGTTTTTTACTAACTTAAGCTTTTTATTTTAATTTCTTAAAAAATGGATGATTTATATCTTCAAATAATATAATTTAAACGGATATGTTATGTGATATTTACTAAATTATTTTTAAAAGTATATTCTATTTATAATAAGATTTAAATTTTTGACATGTAAATGGTTGTCAAATTTAACCTACAAGAATAGAAGTTAACATTAACACACTCACACCATCCCACTCCCCCATTTTGTCAGTGTAGAATGCCTATCAGCATTAATCAATGAATGTTTTATACACGAAAACTAAGCCATCTTTGTTTTTTCAAATACTTTTCAAAACCTGATTATATGAGAATAGGCTTGTGGAAATTCTCATTCAAAGTTGTAGAATGTTTTATTTAGAGTATTGTAATTTGTGGGCCCATTTAGTATTTGGTAAGAAAGCTTCTTGAAACTTCTGTAGTATACAAAATTTCAATTAGCAAATCTCTTGTATTAATCAACTTTGAATTATAATCTTTGATTTTGTATTGAATGTATTGGAAAAATGATTCAAACTTACTTGTATTGGTTATTGCAAAATTAGTATTGTTGGAGTAGGTGTAGTTGATAATAGTAGAAGGCAGTTCTCCTCTTCTTTTTGTCGTGCAACAAATGGGTTGTGTTGCATGCGTGCATATTTCTCAAATGTGAATGAGGGTTGAATGCGGAGGTCTACAAGTTCACGTATTCTTGATTTTGCCATTAATGTTAACCCTTGGTGGTCAATGTTGCCAATGTTGAATGTTGCTTTATGTAGTGTAAGCCCTTGAGACTTGTGTATTGTTAGGGATCATGCCATTTTCAATGGTATTTGTCAGTGAATACCACGACTTATCAGTAACACTACAATATATTGGGGGTTGTTATGGTCCCACGATGGCCCTATGTAGTTTTTAAATTCAACTATGATAAACAAAGGGAGTTGAGGTGGTTTTTCACCATCTTTATAAACTACTTTTTTTGAGTTCTCCAAGTGCACCATTGACAAGTCTAGGTTCAACCCATAAATTTTCATAGAGCATGACCTTTTGGTCAATACATAAGAGGATCTTTGATTGAATTTTTTCTTAGTCTAGATTTGAACATGGTACACCTTTAATATGCTTTGCATTTGATAGGGCAACTAGCTTTGCTAAAGAGTGCAACATGCATTTGTTATGTAGTAATACCATTTCACTTGTAGAGAAAAGATGTATGGATGATGAAAAGATAGTTTTCTCTTGTGAGGTTGTTGTGGACCCTGATCTTGACATTAAAAGCCTCAAATTGTAATTGTTGGTGTTGCATTCTGTAGATTTTCGAGGAGTGCATGGAATTGCAATTGAACAATACTATCTCCACTTTGATAGAATATTTTGTCTAATGTAACAATAGTTTTGAAGTTGCACCATAGTGTGCCACCATAGGAGGTGGAGGCATACATTAGGATGTCTTTGACTAGAGGTAGTTTCCCCAAGTCGCCAAATAGAATAACTGAGGATCCTCCAAAGGGAATACAATTTTGAGTAGGGGATGCTAGTCACAACCTCATGTCAACTTTTTCTAGTAACTTTGGTCCAATGAAACTCATTTCATCTATTAGAACATAGCTAATTAAGTACATACTCTCTTGGAAGGTTGCAAGTTCTTGTCCTTGCAGGGGTGTCATTTCTTTGATTGGTATTCAAAGAGAAAAATGAATTGTTGATGCTTGAATGTTGAATGCAACTAAGTCTATAGGTGCTAGTAATAGCATTGGTGATTCCCCATGTGGCACTGAGTTGACCATTATGTAGTTTATGGTTTTTATGAGGTGTGACTTTCATGTGTCTGCTATTGCTTGAACAATAATCTTCAAAGTTGATTGTTGAGTGTTGGAATGTAGATGTGCTATAACAATATCATGTGCCTTCTTTTGTCCTATTGACAAGCCATTCTTTTTTTAGTGGATCAACTATTGCAAGGGGCCTAAAATGCCAGGTGATTTGATTGCATGAATGTTGTAGCTATATTTTTTTTAAAGAGTACACAAATCTTGATCTTCCCAATTATTGATCAAAACAAATTCATGTCTTCCTAGCATATCTAGGTCATTTAGGTGGATAGATAGCCTAGGGTACAATCCTAGCAAGACTTGTCATTCATTAGGAATCATATCTGGTAAGATATTTCCATTATCTTCAAGGCTAGCAACTTTATTTTCTTTTATTGGTTCATGACCATTTCTACGTACATGTTGTGGTTTGTATTTTGTTGCATAACTTTCCCAAGTTCGTACAATCTAGTCAGTTGTTGCACCTATATTTGTTTGAATATTGCGAGATGGTTTGTATAGTAGTAATTCAGTGCAACAAAAGGATTTGGTGGGACGGTTTCTCCATTGAAATTTTTTCAACTAATCTTGAAGGTCCATTTTTGAGTTTCTTCAATAAGTGAAGTATTTTCTAAATGTAGAGGGCATAAGATGTAAGCTTCAATTTTGTTTGGATATGTTGGTTCTCTCAGGGGTGAAATTGGTACACATTGGAGGTTTTTTTGGTTGACAGTTAAAGATACAAATGTCCTACTACATATAGAGAGTGACAATTTGAGCAAGAGATGGCTAGTTTCTTGGGCACCAATATCACAGTCCATTAGGTTTTCCATAAGCATTCTTTGAAAAGAAACCGAGTTTGTTTTTTTAGAGTTTAGTTTGGTTGAGGTGTGAGTCATATGGAATGGTATATTTCTGACTTGTACTCAACCTTTGCTGGATATTTTGCAATGTATTTGAGAACTACATCAATTGAAAGGATGGGTTGTAAATCTACATTGGCCCTCCAAATTGATAGTATTTGTGGATTGTGTAGGTTTAGCCAGTCATCATTATGTGTAGGGGTGTGTGTTGGGTGTCCATTTGGGGCAACATAAAGATTTGATTTTTCTTGTCTACTCCAAAGATCTTTATAGTGACATATAGGAGTTGTAATCACCTAAAAATGGTCATCTAGACTATTAGCCCCCTTTTCAACATTTTGGCTAAATTAATTTAATCATTTACCTAGACCAAATTGCTAATAATCAATTTATTTGATTATAACCTATGGTTTGACTATGCTATCCTAAGTTCATTATTTGATTAAAAGAACATGTCCCCTTTTAATTAAATAAAGCCTCCATTCTTCTAACTCACTTAAAGTGCACACATAAAGTCCTTTTTCTATTTTACAATTAAAAGAAAAGGCTTGTGAGACTTTTGTCTTATATGACAAGTCAACTTATATTCTATTGGTTGACTTGTGTGTGCACATGGATCACTCCTCTTTTCGAATTCCAACGTTGATCATCCACCATCTTCATCTTGATCTCTACCGTCCGTACGACTTTAAAAGGGAGAGAGCTTTCCCCCTCAAAGTATCCATCCATCTTTTGAATATTGTTATGCTGCAGGTTTTCTAACAGGTTTCTTGGGAGCTTTATGGAGAACTTCTCACTCCTTGTCTACATTCTCTCATTCCATCATATTAGCATAGGATCATATGGAATTCTTAGCATAGTTGCATGTTAGTTTAGCTTTCATTCTTGCAATAATCTCACATAGCTAAATATTTGGTTTTGTAATACTCTCATTCATGCTTAGAATAGTTGCACTTTGCATATTCATTCTAGTGTAGTCTTCATATTCGCATTTGTATCCTTGAGGGATTCATTGTAGACACTTGCATTCTTGTTCTTGTCTCAAAGAACCTCCCGTTGCATGGTTTACTAGCAAGAAGCTTATCTCTAAGGCTCGGCTGAGAGCCTTCAAACTTGAAACAATACCTTCTTGCACTCCGTGGATAGGGAGCTCTAAGCTGGCATCCAAGCATTCCAACTCATGGAATCGTTTGGATAGAAGGGTTTAGAGCATGACACATTTCTAGTGTACAGGAGTAGCCTTTCATCCTAAGGCATGTTTGGAGGGTACATTTAGTGTGACATTGCACACAGTTTACTAATTCAGTCTAGTCTAGCTTTGGATTTGTGTTATTAATCATTCTTGTATTAAAAGGTACTCGGTGGCAGTTCAAACATTGTCTCAAGCTATTTTTCTAATCTACCACTAATGGTTAAGACATTATTATCCAAAAAAAAACTAAATTAGCAAATGAGTTACTAAGTAGTTTTATATTTTAGTTACACTTGATTTTTTTAAAGTCCGTATTAAATTTGCAGAGAATTAAACTTAAATATGAATTATAATTATAATATCTTTTATGATTTTTACTAAAAATCATAATTTGTTACAAATATAACTATAGAACTTGATATGTTAAATTTGTTTTAAACATATGTATTTAAAATATCTAATATTAGTTAATAAATATTGAATATATTATATTATTAGTATCTAGTAATTAAGATATGTTTTTCATAATTTTGTAAAATATTATATGTATGTTATGGATAATAGATTGAAGTAAGACTAATTAGTATGTATTTTCTCAAATTAACTAATATATTTATGTAAATTAATTATTATTATTAATATCTAAATATTTTCATTTAATATATATCAATATATTTTAAAAAAATTCCTTTCTCTAACTTGAATTTTAAAAAGAAAGAAAAAAGGAACACATAAATTTCTAACTAAACTTTGTCAAGTTGTTTGATGATCATGTTGATTTGGTGTGCATATATTTTTGTGATCAAATATTTCACATAAGCAAGAGGCTTGTGAAATAGAATTTACCATACTCCTCACTACAAGTTTCTATCCAAAGTGACTTGTATCACATTGTCAGGCTACATGTAAGTGATCCATAAGAACAAAAAGCCAAAATTTTGCAGTCAATAGGTAGTGCCCATTGATAGTGCTTCATTGTTTGATAATACATCATTGTTGAAGATAATAGTGGAGTTCATTTTTAGGGTTGTACTCTTACATTTTAATAATTTGGGTCTTGCAAGAAAACTTTATTCTAACTCTTTAAAGTAAGCCTCTGCTCAAGAAGTATATCATAGGTGGCTTCCTATATAAATTTTGCATGAAGTGCCAAGATCTTTGTCTCACATCTTCATAAATCTAAATTTATTTCTTTGCCACTTCTTCACCATTTTCATAGAGCATTGTAATGAGATTGTACTGTATCATCATTGTCTGTCACTTAAAGAAAAGGGGCATGAGAAGGGGAAGAAAGTTGTGGATTTAGGGCTCTGCTATGACAACTGATATTTCATTCATTACTTTGTTGACCTAGGTAATGATGTGTTCATTGATCTAGGCACCAAAATACATGTAGAGTAAGATCTTGAAAATGGAGTAGATGTTGAAGAACACCCATCCAGAGGATCTTCCATGATCAACCTGCCTCTTCGTAGAGATAGTTACAGAGGTGGTCCATCACCCACCCGTGGATCTAAGCTAAAAGTATTTCATCCGATTCAAGTTTGGCATTTTTCTCATTAGATTCTGGTAGAGGGAACACCAGAATGGGTTACAATACACTAAGTTGACAATTTTTTTGGCACTGATGATGAGCTTGGTGGGTGTGTTCAGGGGCGACTGTGAAGAGAGTCCCCTTTCGATGATAACTTCTTGTGCTAGTTGTGGATAGGTGCTAACTATAAGAGTCTTCTAATATGTGGAAATTGGATATCACTCTGTAAATCTCCCCATGATTTCATTGCAACACACAATGGAAACTCATCAAGCGATAAAATCAAATGCCGATAGAGTCAATATAGTCAGCAGGAAATATGTAATGTGATTATCTCATGCATGTCTAGTCACCTAGTGGCTACTTTAATTCTTGCACTCCGAATTCCTTATGTGGTTGAATGGGTCAAATCTCTTCAATGGTCGTCCACCCTTACCCTCTATTTATGACCATCAATTTTCAAAATTAGGCCATACATTTCATATTGGGAATGCCTACGTCATAATTAGCATGTAGGGTCGAAAGGCATGGGTACTCCTTTTTGGAAACTTCGGGGGATTCCAACAAGAAAGAGAAAGATGGTGTTGCCCTATGAGAATGTGCTTCCATTTCTCTACTGGAATATTAGTTTTCAAGAAATACAAGAAGAAATTATTTTAGATTTGAACACTCTAGCCTTGAGGTGTAGATAAAATGCTCATCGATATCATTAGATGAATCAAATTCTAGAAGAAGAAGAATAATTCATAGAAATCTTGTGAAGAGCTCCTATTAGTCACAATTTTGTGGTTGTTGAAAGAATAGTTGCTATTCCAAGAAGGAACAGGCAAAACCTTGGTCACATCCAAGATCAAGTAAACTATAATCAATAAGTTCTTTGATAAAATGTACCTTCCCTTGAATGAAGGTTGGAGACTTTGTTAGAAAGATTTATTATTGGAGACTCTATCTGAAAGTTTCAATTCATAATCATAGTTTGGTGCAAAGGAAAAGTTGAAAGTGATAGTGATATTGATAGTGATGATGGTTAATTTGCATGCTAGAAGAGGAAATCTCCTGATGAATCCATACGGGTTAATTTTTTGAAGAGTTTTTATAGTGGCTTGCGACTTGATTTAGAAAAGATCCATCCATCTTTGCTTTGAACTCTACAAAAGATAGATGAAGAAGATGGTAAAGATAATCAATTTTTCTCTAACAAACCAAAGTCATTATCAAAAAGAAGTTCTGCATGCAAACATAAAGAAGACCTTGTTCATAAGTATGATTTATCTAAATCAAAGTTGGATAATGGTGATCAAAAAAGTAGTCCAACACCTACACCTGTCACTCAACAAAATCATACTTCCAGTGATCTCGATCAGGTTGAATTTTTTAAAAGCTTCTATGGCAATGCATGCCTGGACCTTGAAAAAGTACATCCTTCTTTACTTCAAACATTGCAAGAACTTGAGAAAGAAGACCAATGTAAGAATTATTTTCTTGATAACAAAAGGTGTCCTCATCAAAATGTTAGAGAGGACTCATCAAAATCTGCATTCATGAAAGAAGACAAGGATTCTATGTCAAAACAAGAAGAGGTCAAGAAATGGAGTCTATACAAGAAGAAAGGCTTGCTAATGTATTAGGACATCACTGTGAAAATTTCAAATTCAATCATCTTGATCATAATGAGATTTAAAAAGAAATATCAAATGCTTCTCAAGCAAGTACACAACATCAACATATGGTTAAAGATGAGAGAAATTTGGATCAAAGTGACTTCCATACTGCTTTTATTCTTTCTTGGTGCCTTAATGCTTCAGATGATGATTTTCGCTATGGAAAAGACCTTTCTATTCATTCACCACTAACCATTAACTATGAGGGCTCTATCGGTGAATTCAATTCTTTAAAATCTATTACACAATCTTCTATCGCTACCACTGATGAAGAAAAAACCTCAAGTGAAATCTTGTAGACATCTCCCTTAAATTCATAAATGGAAGTCTTTACTTTCAAGGATGTTGAAGAATTTACAGCAAGTGACATGATCATGGTGGAAGTAGAACATCATCTTCAAGAGAAAGAGGATGAGTTGTCAAGCAATCCTTTTGAAGGTTACATGCAAGTAGAATAGCCTACCACAATTATGAAGAATGTCATGAAGAAGAATCAATAAAGAAGGAGAAGGAAAATATTGATGAAATTTTGATGATTACTTCAATTGACATGAATGTTGAAAATCAACTTCCAACAACAAAAGGTGAGATATCTACTCTTCACCCATTATCATCCATGGAACTTGATTATGAAGCCTTTGAATTCATGGATGAGGATTACAATGAAGGGTATGTGTAGGATCATGGTGTGCCAAAAAGTGGTGATATGAAAAAAATAGAGTTTGAACATGTGTAAAAGCATTTCAAAATCTACTCTGACTTTTTTCCACCCTTCCTGATACTAAACCTAGAAAGTAGGCCCCCAACCCTTATCGGGTATCCGATATCAAATTGGATACCCGATAACTGTACTGTTATTTAAAAAAAAACACAACCCGAGGGTTGCTATTTTGACAGTGATATAGCATTTTTCAAGCTCGGGTATGTGATTTGTAATTAGATATGTGATAATAGGTATTTTTTAATGTTTTTAATCAATTTTAGTATAAATTTATCAAATTTTATTATAAATTTTTTAGTTTTAGTTGAATTTGTTAGAATTTAGGTTTTTTTTATAGAAATTGTTAAAATTTAGGCTTTTTAAATATAAATTATGTTTTGCAAATTAATAGGTATGGTTGACCAAAATGATGATATTGAGGCAAAGAATATTGTTCCTTGTAACCCCCCACCAAACGATTTAGTGCCCCCACAAAATCGTCCACCAAATGATCCTTTACCCCCTCAAAACCCTCCTCGAATCAAGGATTTGATATTTGAAAATCTCACCGAATTGAGGGCTTTGCAAACAACATATAATACTATACCTGCATTGGCTCCTATGTTATCCATGTTAAACACCATAGTGGATAACATTGAAACACTTACTGAGGAATAGAATGCTGCTCTTCATTGGCGTGATGAAATGCATGAGATGTTTGATGATGGGTTAGACTATGATGAGATTTCAACCCTCAATATAAGTAAAGATGATTTGGTTTCCCTTTTTGTGAACCCAAAAATTGGTTTACCAGTTGATTGCAAAAAATCCAAACTATTGATTAAATGGTGCACAAATGACACCATACGTACAAACTTTTGAGATTGTTGGTGGATGATTTTTGACATCCCTCCACATACCAATTTAGAGGTGCCATTTTATTTCCTTAGAAAATTTTATGTAGAATTTGTGTTGAAACTCAAGGTGAACTATTGGAGCATGAAGCCCAACATGGGTGTAGGACTAGGAGCTCCTCAGGATAGACCCTCTTCCCAATGGAAGAAAGTTGACACTTTTGTGCCCCCTATTGATGTCCCCCCACCTCCTCGAGTGCAACATCCTGATATTATCGCAAAGGCTAGCTCTCAGACCATTAGAGCCATCCATAGACTAAGTAGCCTATTGATATCTCAGGCTAGTCAATCCTGCATCCCCATGTTGATGATGCTAGCACGAGTTCATCATCGGCTAGCTCATCACATGTTTGTGTGCCTCATACTTGCATTACATGCAAGAATATTTGTCTGGGTCCCATAGGTGATCTTCCTGAGTATCAATTTATATTAGATGAGGATACACCAAATGCACATGCAGAGGCTATAGACCCTGATGCAAGAGAGGAGGGGCATGTAGAGGCATGGAATCCTTCTATGTCGTTACGTGTATACATTTTTTTGTTATGACATATGTGATTTAAAGTTAATTTTTATAATAGAGTAATTTTAATTTTTAAGTCATATTGACTTATACATGTATGTGATCTTCAATCATGTTTAGTTGATGACTGAGGAGGAGCTGAGACAGATTGATGATGCCACACTCTCAGCTATTTCATTTGGCCTTGAGACATCTATGGTACATTATTTTGTGTTCTCATTGTTTTTCTATTTGATATTGTAGCATATATGGTTTTTAATCTTTCTTTTATCTTGCAGGTACCACCTGTCCCTGGGGGACAAAGTGTAGGGGATAAGCCAAGACCCATTGACAAAGGAAAGGTAATTAGGTGCTTTCTATTTGATTAAATATCAATGCATTCTTGTAAAATGTTTGTGGTAATAAAATTTAATTACATTCTTTATTGTATAGGGTGTGGCTACTGGCAATGAGCCCATGCAGATTCTACATTGTAGACACTTAGGCATTTCTATTCTCACTGAGAGCCCCATTGTATGTATAAGTATCATTTTTTAAAAAAAATTCCTTATCTTCATAAATAAATTCAAAACTGATTTCTGTGATATTAACAACTACTATTTTGTATCTCATAGGAAATTCCTACTGCAAACAAGGTTGGATGGGAGAGCTTTGTATCTTTGATGATGTAGCCACTATATCCTGAGGAGGATCCTACACTAGTAAGTTGTAGTTTGAATTTTTGATTAAATATGTTATAAATTTAGCATGCTATGAATTATAATATTATAGTTTAAGTTGTAGATTCATTTGACAAACATATTTGAACATATATAGGCCACAATCAGTGAGCTGCAAGTATTGCTGAGGGCATACGAGAGGACTCCTGACCGATGCAAGAGGTTGACGAAAGAGGTTTTTATTATGAAAGTTTAATAGTATAAAAGATCATTAAAACAAATATCATTATGCATTTGAGTAATTCAATTTTAGATACAAAGAATCATATAAATTTAGTAGTCTAACTTTGGGTTTTCTTTTTTTGTTTATGTAGGAGGCATTCAATCCACCTAATGCAATGAAGAGGCTGCATTTTGATCATCCACCAATAGCCTAGGATAGTATCATTTTCATAGGATGCATCATGATACATTTTGAGATGACATATGCCACATTGTTTATAGAAACATTGATATTATACACATTCCAATGGCATGATCAGCCACATTTTGTATATGGATCTATGTATTTTGATATATACTTGTGTGATTTGTCTATGGATACATGAACTTTGATATATATATTTGTGTAATTTGTCTATAGATACATGTATTTTGATATATATATTTTTATTTATGTGCACAATGATATACATATTAATTAAGTATCTAGCATTGTTCAATTTATCATGGATCATGTGTATTGTTCATGTTTATGGAATATCATTAATTTTGATCATGTTTGTTATATTCAATTCAAATGAAATAATTTGTGAATAACATTTTAACAACCTTTATTATCAAATTTGGATGCAATGTTTAATTTGAAGTCCTATCATGACATAAACACACTTGCTAACCTCCTACACAAGGTTCACATAACCCCAAATCTGATTTTAAACTCCACCTTCAACCTTGAAACTAACTCTTGGCTTCAAATCTAATATCAACACAATTAAGGACTCCACTCTTCAACCATGGATTCTATTCCCAACCATGAACTCATTCCTAGACTCATAATCTTTGGTAACTAGCCCTTCACTTTGTTACTATCCTCATACTACAACTTTTCAATTTCAACATAACCTCAAAATATCCCAACTTAAGAGACTTGATTGGATCAAACCTTTTTAACTTGGTTCCCCAATATCATATCCATATGAATAACATCTATACATTTCTCACATTGATCAAATTACCCATACTAATCCACTTAACAAAATTGGCTTCATTAATGTATGCTATCATTTCACACCTTATATAGGTGTTTCCAACCTTGTATGGTCATGCTCAAACCCCTAACTGACTCTTTGCACTCATTTTCACTTTGCAAGAAAAAGTTGCAAAATTGCAATTTTGCAACTTTTGCAATTTTGAGCAATTTTTGCTATAACTTTAAATTCTTAATTAGAAGAGTTCACCAAACTTGGTAAGGGTTTATTAATAGTCCACATGAGATTCAAGTTATGACCCTCGAAAGATTGACCTCAAAATGCACTTAGAGCACCTTGGAGTCTCCTCAATACAGTGTGGTCGCAGACGATGGATGGTCTCCACGGTTGGAACAAGGGTGTCACTAGGGTTTACCCACCCATTTGGAGCTAATGGTGCTTATGATTCAATGCCAAGATCAGCGGTTTCAAAGTTACACTGTGGTGCACTTATGAACTGAGGCAAACTGTGAGTTTTGGCATCAAGTGAGATCAATGTGCCAAATCCAAACGAAATGTGATCTCTCAAAAATGAGATAGGTTATTTTAGGCCTCAACATCATCATCCTGTAGAATTTGACATTTTATTGATATCCCTCACGAGTTCTAAGTTATGGCCCTTGAAAGATCAACCTTGAAACACACTTAGAGCACCTTGGAGACTCCTCGGTACAGGGTGGTTGTAGATGATGGATGGTCTCCACAGACAGAACAAGGGTGTCACTAGGGTTCACTCACCCATCTGGAGCTAATGGCGTTGACGATTCAATGCCAAGATCAACCGTTTCAAAGTTGCACTGTGGTGCACCTATGAACTAAGGCACATTGTGAGTTTTGGCATTGAGAGAGATCATTGTGCCGAATCCAAATAGAATGTGACCTCTCAAAAATGAGATAGGTTGTTTTAGGCCTTGGCATGGCCATCCTATAGAATTTAACATTTCATCGATAGCCCTCATGAGCTCTAAGTTACGACCCTTGGCAGATCGACCTTGAAACACACTTAGAGCACCTTGGAGACTCCTCGGTATGGGGTGACCATGAATGAAGGAGGGTCTCTGTGGCCAGAACAAAGGTGTCACTAGGGTTAGTATTAAAATTAAAAACATTATTTTTTACCTCTCTCAAGTTTTTGGCATTTGGCACAATGTATGTTTGGTGATAATATGTATTAAAATCATCAATTTTTAGGTCCCACCATACAAATTGCATTAAGTAAAATCATCTTTGTCTCTTGCATTAAATCAAAAAGTTTACATTTACAATATATCAAGTGTTTCATCATTATTACATCAATACACAACTACCAAAAATCATTGTGCCAAAAATAGTAGTGTCAAAATCGTAGTATCAATAAAAGTATTGTCAAAATTCATAGTGTCAAAAATAGAATAGATTTTTCTTCATTCTGCTCCTTATTTAACTTCTTATCTTCATGCATGGCTACTCTTCATGATGTACCTACATTCCAATATCATAAAAAATCTTAGTAACTTATTGTATTAAACAAGATAATCATCGGTTCACTAAATCATTATGGAGAAAATTACATAAGAAGGAAATATACCTAGTCGAGTGTTCCAATAGGGTCCTCTCTCTATTTTAGGGTCTCCAATAGGGCTTCATGATCAACATTAGTAATAGTAAAAATTTCTTTGACTTTTGGTCTTCCTTGATGCTTCAAAAAATTTACATTTGTTTTTATAATAAGATGCGAATATATGAGAATTATTTTGTGCTTCTAATAGTCTTTGAATGCAAGAATTCCATTCCTTCTAAGCATGTATGTCTGTAGCCATGTTCCAGCAATAACCACTAAACCAGTAGGATATGTGAATCCATCATCATCTATGATTGGTTGTGCAAGCTTTTATTTACCTCTTACACAATGTGCTAACCAATAATCAAATTTCTCATCATTCCCCTGTCATGCAACCAATGCAAAGACATGTCCTGGCTGAAGAAGATCTGATAGATGGTTATGCAGGGTATGATAGACAATGGAGTAAGATAATGTGGAGCCCATGTGTCCACCCACTCACTTGACTCATAGTGATCCCAATCATATTGAAAACAATTAGGACAAAAGCAAGCTAGTTGTTGTGTCCAAATGGTCCATGTACTAGAATTAAAGCTCCAGAATAAATGCATTTTTGATGAGTCTCTTAGTATAGCACAATTTGATCTATCACCTATGGACCCTTCCTCAACCAACCAAAAGAACTTGCGTACCACTAAATCAAGAGTCCCCCCCTGTGATAATGCTAAACTACACCAATCAACAATGCTACAAGGATCAAAAAGCTTTGCTCCTAAAATTTTCAATTGCTCCTTAACTAGAGCTCTCTTCACACATGCCCCTACTCCATCATGTTCCCCTTTCCCATGGCTGAACTCAAAAAAACTCCAATATGAGGCACCCCCCTCTCTACGTGCATCCTACACAACCAATAAAATATTCAAGCATTCTTGAATTGACCTATACAGTTATTCGACCAAATGATATGTCTATCCATAGCAATTGCATGCTCCTGTAAGAAATCAAAATAATTCTCAAAACAATGTTGCACAAACTCATGAGAGTGAGATCTATCATCACTCATATAAAAATGATACTATCTAATAATCTTCTAATTATCTTCCACTCTATCAGGGGCATGTCTATATGTTATGTGGATGAAAATAGCAATCTGAATGGAGTTGTAATACTGAGATTGTATCTCATTTTGAGGTTGCAATGTGAAGTTCTCAACAAAGTCAACAACTAATATAATAGTGCCAATGGGAAAAGTCTCCTTACACATTCTAAATTATTGATCCAATCACTGAGACCTGTGACTATGTCTTGCATGCTTGTAGAAAAGATTTGTCTTGAAATCTAAAATAAAACTAGCCACACTAATTTATTTTGCAACCAATTCACATCTAGAGCCCTCACCACCACTCTTCAAAGTGTATTTCACCATTTCATATACCTTTTTTTTTACTATTTTCTTTCCAAGATCTTGTTCAAACTCCTCATGTAAACATGTGTCAAACTTGGATAAGTCACCACATTCTGAACACTTCTCATTTAAGCAAGAATTTTTATAAAAGAAACAACCATCAACTCTATGACATAAAAATTGATCTAGCTAGTCTCTTGATAATTTTGGAAGCCCACTAGCACCACAATTCTCCAATATTTCTTTACTATGCAAAGTAGAATGGATGGAGCATAATAGTTCATGGTGCATAGAAAACTTGACATGATATTTGCAACAACATGTATTTCAAATTTAAAGTGGCACACAATAAAATGGCTTCAAAGATTCAAAAGCCCTTTTTGATATATGAAGACTTGGACGAGTCTCTCTGAATTGTTTAAAAAACATAGTTTGACTTACCTCTAAATAATGTTTAAGATGTGGCATGTAGTCTCTGATGCCAATTCTCAACTTTAACACATCTTTAGCATTGGGTGATACCCTTGAGCTAGAGTGCCAAAATTGTGTAATTTATTCCTTCACATCATCAAATAGCTTCTTATCAAAACGTGGAAGTCTCCCACCAAAAGCCCATGTTTCATTTTGAAGAGGATCATCAATTCTCTCTCGTCTACTAAGTGCTCTTCTCAGAGTAGTACAATTTAGGTTCAAGTCAATATAAGTTTGTCTCATATATCTATCCTTTTTCAGATGACGACTTACCAAAGAGGTTGTAATAACCCTTCAAGCAGCTCTCTTATCCTTCTCCCTACTATTTTTTCCAATATTAAGAGCACTGAAAAGATTGTTCACAATAATGGCATTTCTTTCCAATTGTTTATTGACATGAATCTTCAATTTAGAAAGTATAGATCTCATTTTTTGCATCTTTAAAACGTGCATAAAAAGCTGACATTGCTCCACCACTGTCTTGTTGCCGAAAAACATCTTATATAGTCTTGAAGCCCATAACTAAATGCTTCTTTTTGATTTTTTCCCTTCCAAATTGATAATAATCGTTTCATCAATTTCAATTATCCATTTTGGTGTTCTAGAACCTTCATGTCGATTATAATTAGGAGATATGTAAGGTTCTTCTGCATTGTCATGTTCGGCATGGTCAATCATGCAATTTACATTATGACTTGGTAGCATTTCATCCTCCAAATTTTCATTCTCTAAATTTTTAATCCTGGCATTATCGTTATCAATTGGTACATTTTCATTCCCCAACTGCACATATTCATTATCTAACTCTATGATTTCACTATCGACCAATTCATTGTCAACTTGACTCACATTTAACATAGCTTGTCTTTTACTTTGATGATTTACCTTGTCCCTTTCCTTATATGTCTCAATGTCTTCATTGGATACCATTTTTTTGCATTTAGCTTTTTGACGATGACTGCTCCCCATTAAGATGACAATATCGGACACCTAAGATATATTATCAAACCTTTTTCGATCATTTGGGCTCCAAAATGTGAGTTTTCCCAAAACCCATGAAAATGGCCCACAAAAAGAGATGTTGTCTAATCCACAGTGACGGGAATATTTTAGGAAAATCATGCCAATTTAATCGGGTATCCGATCTAAGATCAGATGCCCGATAATAAATCAGATATCCGATTTCAGATCAGATATCCGATATCAATACCAAAATTTTGCAAGGAATTAAGGGGAATGTATGATGAGTAATATTATTTAGAATTATTTTTATGTATTATATATTATTATGACCTATTATTATTATTAATATATGTGATTATCATATTATATTATTATTAAATATAATAATATATGTTATTATTATTATTATTATCTATAAATATAATAATAACATATATATTATAATTATATTAATAATATATATAATAATAATAATAATAATAATATATTATAATACTACTATAATAATATATATTATTGTAATTATAATAAATAAGTATAATATATATATTAATATTATATTATTATTATTTTTACTATATTATTATTAAATATAATAACGTAATATACTATATATGTTATTAATATATATGTTGTTGTTGTTGTTATTATTATTATTATGATCTATGATCCATTTGGTTGGTTCTAAAATGCGTCGAGAGGGGTCATACATTAACCTATGACCCCTCTCGACACATTTCATGACAACGTATGTCCCTAGGGGCCCTAAGACCCCTAGGGATGCATTTGGTTGGTTCCAATGTGTCGAGAACCTATGACCCCTCTCAACGTATTTCATGACAACGTATGAGGGATCATAGGTTAACCTATGACCACTCTCGATGCATTTCATGAAAAGGTATGTCCCTAGGGGCCCTAGGACCCTTAGGGACACATGTGGTTGGTTCTAATGCATCAAGAGGGGTAATAGGTTAACTTATGACCCCTCTCGACACATTTCATGACAACGTATGTACCTAGGGGACCTAGGTCCCCTAGGAAAGAATTTGGTTGGTTCCAATGAGTCGAGAAGGATCATAGGTTAACCTATGACCCCTCTTGATGCATTTCATGACAACGTATGTCCCTAGGGGCCCTAGGACCCCTAGGGATGCATGTGGTTGGTTCTAATGCATCGAGAGGGGTCATAGGTTAACCTATGACCCCTCTCGATACATTTCATGATAATGTATGTCCCTAGGGGCCCTAGGACCCCTAGGAATGCATATGGCTAGTTCTAATGCATTGAGAGGGGTCATAGGTTAACTTATGACCCCTCTCGATGCATTTCATGAAAACATATGTCTCTAGGGGCCCAAAGATCCTTAGGGGCCCTAGGACCCCCAAGGATGCATTTGGTTGGTTCCAATGCATCGAGAGGGGCCATAGGTTAACCTATGACCCCTCTTGATGTATTTCATAAAAACCTATGTCCCTAGGGGTCCTAAGGCCCCTAGGGATGCATCTGGTTGGTTCCAATGAGTTGAGAGAGGTCATAGGTTAATCTATGACCTGTCTCGACATATTTCATGACAACGTATGTCCCTAGGGGCCCTAGGACTCGTAGGGATGCATGTGGTTGGTTATAATGCATTTAACCTATGACCCCTCTCAATGCATTTCACAACAACGTATGTCCCTAGGGGCCCTAGAACCCCTAGGGATGCATTTGGTTGGTTCCAATACATCAAGAGGGGTCATCAGTTAACCTATGACCCATCTCGATGCATTTCACAACAACGCAAGTCCCGAGGGGTCCTAAGACCCCTAGGGATGCATGTGGTTGGTTCTAATGGATCGAGAGGGGTCATAGGTTAACCTATGATGCCTCTCGATGCATTTTGGGACAACGTATGTTTCTAGGGGCCCTAGGACCCCTAGGGATGCATGTGGTTGGTTCTAATGCATCGAGAGGGTTCATAGGTTAACCTATGACCCCTCTTGATGCATTTCACTACAACGTATGTCCCTAGGGGCCCTAGGACCCCTAAGGATGCATTTGGTTGGTTCCAATGTGTCGAGAGGGGTCATAGGTTAACCTATGATCCCTTTCAAAGCATTTCATGACAACGTATGTCTATACAGGCCCTAGGACCCCTAGGGATGCATGTGGTTGGTTCTAATGCATCGAGACAGGCTATAGGTTAACCTATGACCCCTCTTGATGCATTTCACAACAATGTATGTCCCTAGGGGCCCTAGGACCCCTAGGGACACATTTGGTTGGTTCCAATGTGTCGAGAGGGGTCATAGGCTTGACACATTTCATGACAACCTATGTCTTGAGGGACCCTAGGGCCCTTGGGGACACATTTGGTTGGTTCCAATGTGTCGAGAGGGGTCATAGGTTAACCTATGACCCCTCTCGATGCATTTCATGACAACGTATATCCGTAGGGGCCCTAGGACCCCTAGGGACACACGTGGTTGGTTCTAATGCATTGAGAGGGGTCATAGGTTAACTTATGACCCCTCTTGATGCATTTCATGACAACATATGTCCCTAGGGGTCCTAGGACCCCTAGGGACCAATTTGGTTGGTTCTAATGCGTCGAGAGGGGTTATAGGTTCTTGACGCATTTCATGACAACCTATATCCCTTGGGGTCCTAAAGCCCCTAGGGATGCATCTGGTTGGTTCCAATGCTTTGAGAGGGATCATAGGTTAACCTATGATCCCCCTCAATGCATGTTCATGACAATATATGTCCCTAGGGGGGCCCTAGGGATGCATCTGTTTGGTTCTAATGTGTCGAGAGGGGTCATAGATTAACCTATGACCCCTCTCGACACATTTTATGACAACGTATGTCCCTAGTGGCCCTAGGACCCCTAGAGATGCATTTGTTTGGTTCGAATGCATTGAGAGGGGTCATAGGTTAACCTATGACCCCTCTCAATGCATTTCAAGACAACATATGTCCCTAGTGGCCTTAGGACCCCTAGGGATGCATATGGTTGGTTCTAATGCATTAAAGCATTTCACAACAATGTATGTCCCTAGGGACACTAGTTATAATGCATCGAGTAACCTATGACCCCTCTCGACACATTTCACGACAACGTATGTCCCTAGGGGCTCTAGGACCCCTAAGGATGCATTTGGTTGGTTCTAATGTGTCAAGAGGGGTCATAGGTTAACATATGACCCCTCTTGATGCATTTCATGAAAATGTATGTCTCTAGGGGCCCTAGGACCCCTAGGGACGTATGTGGTTGGTTCTAATGCATTGAGAGGGGTCATAGGTTAACCTATGACCCCTCTCAATTCATTTCACAACAACATATGTCCCTAGGGGCCCTAGGACCCCTCTCGATGCATTTCATTGCAACCTATGTTCCCTAGGGACACATCTAATTGGTTCCAATGTGTCAAGAGGGGTCATAGGTTAACCTATGACCCCTCTATATGCATTTCATGACAACCTATGTCCCTAGGGGTCCTAGGGCCCCTAGAGACACATCTAGTTGGTTCCAATGCATCAAGAAGGGTCATAGGTTAACCTATGACCCCCCTTAATGTATTTTCATGACAATGTATGTCCCTAGGGGCCCTAGGACCCCAAGGGATGCATCTAGTTGGTTCCAATGCATCAAGGGAAGCATGTCATGACAACCTATGTCCCTAGGGGTCCTAGGGCACCTAGGGAAACATTTGGTTGGTTCTAATGTGTCAAGAGGGGTCATAGGTTAACTTATGACCCCTCTTGATGTATTTCATGACAATTTATGTCCTTAGGGGCCCTAAGACCCCTAAGAATGCATTTGGTTGGTTCTAATGCATCGAGAGGGATCATAGGTTAACCTATGACCCCTGTCAACACATTTCATGACAACATATGTCACTAGGGGCCCTAAGACCCCTAGGGATGCATGTGGTTGGTTCTAATGAGTCGAGAGGGGTCATAGGTTAACCTATGACCCCTCTCGATGCATTTCAAAATAACGTATATCCTTAGGGGCCCTAGGACCCTTAGGGTTGTATTTGGTAGGTTCCAATGTGTCGAGAGGGGTCATAGGTTAACCTGTGACCCCTCTCGATGCATTACATGACAACCTATGTCCCTAGGGGTCCTAGGGACATATGTTGTTATGAAATGTGTCGAAAGGGGTCATAGGTTAACCTATGAACCCTTTTGATGCATTTCATAACAATATTATATTTAATAATAATAATCATATATGTTACTAGATTATAGATTTAATACTAATAACCATATATATTATTATATATAATAATAGTCATATAATATTACTATATGTATTTAATAATAATAATATTTATCATATATATTACTATATTATATTTAGCTATAATAATAATTATATTTATAACTATATTATATTTAATAACAATTATACATATTACTATATATAATAATAATAGTTAATAATAATAATCATAATCATATGTAATAATATTAATGTCCACACTTCCCCCAAATAAATTTCCCTCTAAAACCCTCTAAAGTTCCCCTCTCAAATTTCTCTCCAAAATTGCAATTGGAAAATTTATTTTCTCTCAAATTTCCCTCCCTACAAAATTGCAATTGGAAAATCTTTCCTCTCAAATTTCCCTCCAAAATTGCAATTGGAAAACTTGTAGTGATCAGACACCCGATTTCATATCAAGTATCCAATTACAAATCGGATAGTTGATTTTATTTCAGGTATCTAATTAGGCTCGGTATTTACCAAGCCTATTTGGTCAACCCAAAAAACATGTTTGAGAAGGGTTTCACTAACACTCAGACTTCGGGTAGCCATCTAACAATGTTATTTTCATCAAAATTGAATGAAACAAAAAAGATTTTTTTATAACACTCAAGATTCCATCGATATAATTGCTATCAAATTCTAAATTTGATAAGTATTTATTAGTTAATTTTCTATAAAGATGATTGTAAAGTGTTGATTGACATACTGATTGAAAAATAGCTATAACTTTCAAACGGTATAACATTTTTTAAATCCAAAAGTTGCATCACATTCTATGCTTCGCCTAGTATAAGGAAAAATAATAATTAATTTTGTAAAGTTTTCAATTAGTTAAGGTGGTCAAACACGGGAGTTTTTTTTTTTGAAAAAGTTTTAGTAGAAAATTCATATTTAATTATATATTTGGAATAAAAATACCCAAAAATATGTGTCACATCCAGGTATGAGTCTAATTTCTATATCTATAATTATATTTAAAAAAATTATCATTTCATTTTGATTAAGGTGGTTAGACATACACCTACTTTTTATTTTCACCCTAAAAGTTTTGTAGTACTACATTAAAATCCAAACTTTTGACTAATCAAAATTTTTTTCTCTAGATAAGGCCTAGTAGTTTAGAAACTAAATTCAATTTCCTAAAAATTATTTTCTCGCAACTTTTTGATATAAAGTGTAGAACCACTTTAAAATTATGTGTCAAGTTGACATAACCCTGATTTGCTAGTTTTTCACTACCACTTAAGGCCATAGTTTGGTTGACCATGAGCCTACACATAGCCTGAAGAAATGTTGAGAATAGAGAAAATTCATTGTTTGGACTTTAAATGTTTTCATTTTGAAGATATTTTTTGAGGCCTCTAAGGGTGGATTTTAATTTTTGATGCCTTTTCATGTTAGTTTATCATATGAGAAATGTTACAATGGAGAGAAAAACAAAGCAAGTGGAATTAAATACAAGATCTATATGAAGAAGTGAACCCTCATGATATAGATGAAGATATTTTTATACGTAATTCTAAGGAAATTTGAATAGATGAACAAGACTTGACATTTTCACAGACACAGGTGTCTTTACATGAAAAAGTATATGAGGGTTGTCTAATTCGTGGGTTGATTTCACTCAAACCAACATATCAAAGGGATCTCTAGATAGAGTTTTGGAATGCATAGAGAGTTTCCAAAAGTTATGACCTATGGTATGAAAGATGGCACCAATGTGATTCAAGAGACTTCACAAATCTATGGTGACATATGATTGGTTGGTCTAGTGCTAAAAAATGTTCCATATCTCATACATGACTATCTAATAAACCTATTAAAATTGGAAGTATTGGTCAAGTGTTCATTGTTGTTTCACAAAGGTGCCTACTTCTCTCAACCAGTAAATGGATTTGCATGATCATCTTTGAGTCACCTAAGGTAGGGGCACCTACCTTGTACATATTGTAAGTAAGAGTTTTTTTTGTGTGTCTCCTTTTTGGCACTAGACTACTCTTTTTTATTTCCTTTGAGTGACTCTATAACCATTTTATAAAGAACTACCTTCTCCCACTTCTGGGTTTGAGCTTCATCATTGTCCATACTTATCTAGAGCTAGTTGTTACCTTGGTATTTACCAGAACTAGATTTCAAAACTTCCACTCAAAATGTGCAAAGGGACATTTGAATTCAATCTTTAAATTGGTTAGAGGTTTATCTAATTCTTGGTAGTCTAATGATTCTAAATCCTCTGGATCATCACCAGCTCTACTCAACACTTCAAATTTCCAAAATTTGGCACTCGATTCTCAAATTGTAGCAGGTTAATGAAAGGTACCATAAAATGTGTTTTCGATGACAATATTGACCTTTAAAACCTTAAGAGGTTAAGGTGCAAGGTTCAAAATGAGTGTTTCCATTCAAAATCTTAACCTCTTGTCCCAAAAAGAGTTAAGAAAAATATTCCAAGCACATGTTCTGAACCTTACCCTCCAAAAGTAAAAAGGTTAAACACTCTTAACCTTTTTTCCCACGCTTGAGGTTAAAAATTTAGAGATTAATAAAACTAGATATTTTTACATAGGAGATTCATTTATCAACATGGTGCAAACTTCAATGGGAACTCTAAAAAAGATGTCATTGCATGCATGAGTAAAAAATTTCAAAGTCATGGGTGTGTATCTGAAGATGTAGATGGAAGGTGAAAAAGTGTTGAAAAGTAACCTCATATAAAACCCGTCCAAAATAAAAATCTCAAGGACCATGTGACTTTATCGCAACACAATGTGAAGGTGAATGAAGGAAAAGAAGATAGAGCATGTGATATTTCTTAGAAATTTGATAGTGTCTATTGTGCATTGCTCATGGTTGAAAGATGTTGGCTCTTAGATGTTTGATATGAAAATGTCTGAGAAGGTATTGTGATTGCAAAAGTAAAGAATTTGAAGCTACTACCCCCTCAATTAAGATGAAGACATGGAAAGACTCAACATTGGTCTAACAGAGAGAGTCATACCTTCAAGACATAGAGGCAAGGTAGAACATCTCTAATCTATATGGGAACTACCCAAAAGGATGTGTTGTCTTTATAAACTATTTGAGCTTCAGAGTCACACCCATGATCCTCTCATCGAATGCACTTTTTGAAAATCACAATCTTCTCCACTCACATAGATGAAGAGCCTGAAGCAATTTAGAGGAATTTATCATGTGAATGCATATCAAACAAGTGTTCACATGCACAACGAACACTAGACTTGGGAAGCTATACTAAATGGGAATGGCTTATTATGTAGGTGCCTTGAGAAGCCACATGCCTCAATGAAGAGTAGAGGCACTACACACAATGTGTTTGAAAAAATTCAACTATGTTTTCTATGAAATTGGAGCATTAAAAAGAGAATATTTCTAGTCATGAGTGCTACTCATAATTCTATAATGAGAATAGAAATCATTGATCCTAGAAAAAGCATGTAGGAGGAGTTCGTAGTCATTGTCAATATATTTTCATGTCTTTCTGATAAAATGAAATCTTTACAATAGGAGGGATCATGAATGAATCCTTTGGCCAAATAGAGTCAATTAAACATTCAAGGTGGAAGATTATAGTTCAAGAGAAGCATGGGAGAATATAGGGCATCTCCTGAAGCATATCCCATATATCACTTTAGTAGATCTAACTGCCATAAACCTCATGAAGATTGATTTAAAGCTAAAGGTTGATTTCAAGTTGGATGAAAAAGTTGAAGGAAATTGCACATTTGGATACTTGTTTAATAAGTTACAAGTATTATAAGAGATGGTTGGAATGAAAGACATTCCAAGAATGGCAAAGAGGCCTAACAATGTTTTCTATTTTGAAGATTTGAAGACATAATTTCAATTGACTTAAAAAGTTTGTGATATCGCACAATGGGATTTATTTCAATAAAGAATGTATAATTATCTTGTACATCATTTCAAGAAGGCTAATACCTTATCCTTGATATGATGTAATGGTTTTAATTTTCTATTTTTGTAGACAATGACTTCTGTCATTTTTGGGTTAATTTTGTAGAGGTTAACTAACCTCTCTTGAAACAAGTGTTTGGGAGGTAGTTATTAACCATAGAAGGGTAGTTTCTTAACCTTGAGTCTATATAAGAGATCATTTTTCTTTGTAGAAGGGACTTTTTGGATTTTGGAAAATTAGAGAACACTTATGTTGGAGTTTTGGTACCAAGGCAATTTTCAGAAAGTGTATATAGATCTTGTCTTTGTAATCAGAAATTTCTCTTATGTTCTTGGTATAAGGAAATAGAAGGAAACACATTTTGGGTTCTCTTTCTACAAATTTGAACTATTGAAGTGTTGATTCTTTTTATAATGGGTAATTTCATGGTATTATGAAAATATCCAATTATTATTAGATCAACATTGTGCTAATGATAACCTTCAAGCGTAGCTATTGATTATTCTTATTAGAGGTTTAAGTTAATCTAGGAACGCTTTGATATCATTTGGTGCATTCATCATTAGTAGCTTTCCTTCTATCTTTCAAAGTTTGAATAAATTTTTGTTGAAAAATCAAAACTTATATCTTACAATGGATCTGCCCCTCTCCAATGTAGAGGAAGATTATAATCTAATAGTGATCAATTGTAGTTTATATCCAATGGTTGGCACAATTGTCATTGTTCATAGGGTGAACAAGGTTAGTTGTAGAAGTAATTTCACAATGACAACTCTATTTACCAACACTTCTATTGTTGACTTTGTGAACAATTTTTTTTTTGACTAGTTTTATAAGTGACTAGGTGATAGGGGAGAGGACCCAATACTTGAGTACCCTTAGTTTGCACTTATAAAAATCTTATATTGAAATTTCAAATTACTCCTAATTTTTTACAACTTACTTGGGAAGTCATCTTCTTATAAGTAAGGTCTCAAGTTTAAATCATCAATTTTGATGTTGCATTGACATGATTTTTGCCAAAATATAAAAGATAACACAAATAAAAAGTGAGACCAATGATGTGCAAATAAGGTACCAGTACTCATTCGACCTTAATCCTAATCCTTATTGAACCCTAACATTATCCCTTACCTTAGTTGAATCTTAACTAACTGTAACCTCAATTCTATACAAATAATGATTATAAGCATAATATTAATCATAAACCCAACTATAATTGTAAGCATAACTCTAATTGAACCGTAAAAATAAGCTTCAACTCTATTCCTACTTGAATTTTAACACTAACCTTAATTAAATCCTAATGCATTCCATGAAGTGTGAAATGAAGGTTCCTACTGCACAATATGTGTTGGCATAAAGGTATTTGCCATTAGTGACAACACTCATTACACAGTTCAAATTGAGCGTCGAAGACACAGTTCAAACAGAGCGTCGAAGACACAGTTCAAACCGAGTAAAGTTGCACTTAGTGTTAACCAAGTGGAGTGTTAACCAAGTAAAGATAGAAGCAGTGTTAACCGAGTAAAGATGGACGCAGTGTTAACCGAGTGAAGATGTACTTAGTGTTAACCGAGTAAAGATGGACTCAATATTGACCCAGTGAAGAAGGACTCAGTGTTAACCAAGCTCAGTCGGTTAACAAAGAAATTAGTTTTTACCGAGTGACACTATATCTACCGAGTCACCAATGGTTACCAAGTTCCAGGCAACGTTGTATGACTAGTATGAACCGAGCCCCTACCTCTACCGAGTGCATGACGATGCCGTGTAATGTAGTGGATGCTGTGTATCAGAAGGTCATCAAGTCTGTCTGAAAAACCCGAGTTTATTTTACTATTTGGCCGACTCAGTTATATTTTGTTTACTTGTGTTCAGCCGACCTTGCATCTATAATTACTGAAATGGTATATAATACAGAGTTGTAATTGTTGTAATGGATATGAGACATGTATGAATATATTGTGATACAAGAGATAGATGTGAATTCAGCAGTAGAGCAGTATATTAGCAAGGTTCACAAGGTGCAGTAAAGATTTCATCAATCACAAGAGGTGATTATTGCAAAGGATCTAATCAAGGTATATGTAGATCTGATTGGTTCATCCTAACAGGTGAATCATCTAAAATCCTCTAACAAGGTAGATTTAATAGTCTTTGTATAAATCTCCTAACAGAGTGCATACTTGTAAAGTATGTTTTAAATCCTTTAACAAGGTGGATCTAGCAATCCTCTTTGCTCCTAACAGGGCAGATCACCAGAAGTGATCATTGTATGCCTTAACCGGCTAACTTCCTACCGTAGAAAAGAAGCTTTGTGGGTTTCATCCCCACCCCAGTTTTACTTTCTATTTTGGAAGGTTTCTGGGTCACCAAAATCTCTGTGCATATGTGTTATGAATATTTATTTATCTCTTGCATGCATCAGATTAGGTGAATGAATGATTTTCCAGTTTATGCTGAATTAACTTAAAAGTTGTATTGTTACTGATTCACCCCTCCCCTCTCAGTAACTTGTTATATCTTGAATATTTCCAACAATATGTACTTTTCTAACTTGTATTCCTCAAACTTGTATTTGTGTAATAGCTTATCAATTTTAAGACTTCATGATATTTCAATCCCATATCATATCTTCATTTGCATTTATTATCTCGTTATCATAACCATTTATTTGTCTTTATTTTATATATTAAAAGGAGCCAAATAACAAGGGGGCTGACCCATTAAAAACGTAGGGCCCAAAAACATATTGTCAAGCCATCAACAACACGTTTTCAACACAACAGGCATTGACTAGAATTAAAATAAACTATCAATACAAAGCACAAAGGCTTTTGCACAACCAAAGAGGGCCAGAATCACATCACAAGAGAAGAAGAGTGTGAGTTCTATCCATGTCATTGGATAACTATCTAGATGATACTATCCTTAGGCTCCCTAACAAAGGAGATTGTGTTAGGGAAATTGCTAACACAATGACATAAGTGTCTTAGAAGCTAAGAAATGTCGTTGGAAGTTTGGTGTAAAGAAGCAACATAACTAGAGGAAGAAAATATATCCTTCTAGCTAGAGGGAATCACACTGAAAGAAGTGGAGGTAAAATGAATTGTTAGAGGAGCAAGACCTAGAATAATAATACTTGCTTGACCCAAATCTGTATCATAGGATTCTCACAATTTTCCATAGGGTTTCTTTATCATCGTTAACATGTGAATCCTTAAAGGAGGACTAAACAAGAGAGTTAACAACATAGGCTCTCAAATGATCATTACTTGCATCCTTCTACCAATAATAAACACCTTTACATCATAGAAAAGAATAGTCAGTAGCCATTTTACCATTAGAGAAGAAATATCAATAATGGAAGGGAATGCTATCACTATCCAACATTTGATTCCATGGCCTATCCCTAACCATGAGAACTTGATCCCTAGAAGTGGTAAAGGAACATCCACATAAACCAAAATATAGGAAAAAGTAGAATGGCCCAAAGTTGTTGTAGCTTCATCCACCTATAATAAATAGCTAAGGGAGTTCCCAATAGCCTTTAAGTAAGCCATATCCCAAAAATGGAGTGGGATATTTGGAAGGAAACCCCACACTTTCATAAGGCACAACACTTGTTGAAGGTTTTACAAATGGGGTTGCAAGAAGAACGAGCATATCCATGGATGAAACTCTGTAGTTGTGCATGCTTGAGATGGAGTAGCACTAGGATGGGTGAACTCCTTGCTTCACCTCTATAAGAATCACCTAGATGTAATGAATGCTAAGTATTCCATTCATTTTCATGAGAAATGGGTTCTTGTGAGCCACTACTCATGAAACATGGGTCAAATAGTTTAACTCAAAAAGCTACACAATTTAATCCTAATGCAATGTAACAACAAAACACATAGAGTGATTAATTAAGAGGGTTAGATAAGACTATCCATAGTTTGGCAGAAAGGGAATAGCTCCCCTAGACCCATAATGTAGTGCCTCTCATGTTTGCAGTCTGTACCTTGTCTATTTTGATTTGAGAGATACTTGATACTCTTACTATATGTACTTTGAGCTAATTTGAGGGTTAGATCTTATAATTTGATTTAGTATCATAGATGATATACTATTGTAATGTTCAATTTATCATATTTTCATGTTGATGTCATTTTGAGATGGTAGTAGATCTATAATGATATTTGATTATTTGGTATTTGGACATATTTTTTGATTATGCTATGTAATGGATTTTATGCTATGGTGATTTACTTCATTCTAGTCTCTTTATGCTTTATGTGAACATGAGTGATGTGAAATGGATTAATTAGGTATTTGATGCATTATTGCTTTGACTATGATATTGTATGCAATTGCACTTGATCGTGTGTTTTAGTGTGCATGATTTATATCCCTAGTAGTGGCACATGGAGTTAGTGATTCAACTATTCATATTTTGCCAATGTCATCCCTGTATGGTCAATGTATCCTTATTTTAATTATTTAATTAAAATTTTTGATGATTTTTAATTCCAAACTCATCTGCATTATGTGATTAGACTAGTAAGTGTGTCTGTGCATTTAGAGGTTCACATTGTCGCAAAAGTTGTTAAGTGATTTTATGAGATTTTGGATTTTTAGGCTTTAAATCTTATTGAATTTAATTTCTAGTAGCTTTGCCTTAGGTGAATTCTTGTTATGAAGAATATCTTTTTTTTTTTTTGGGTCGATTTAGAGTCTAGCTAGTCTAACTAGCTATTTTCCCTAATCGACAATTCACTCGAAAAGTGAATAAGTATTGAAAAAGGGATTTTTCTCTCACTTTTCAATTTTTCAATTTTTCAATTAGAAAATTGGAGAGCTTTTCTAAAATCCTCTTCCTAAAGGATTGGATTTTTGTTTGTTTTGATAGCTGTAAGTGGGATTTTTGCAAGAACAGTCTCGTTAGATTTGGCTTGGGTAGACCTTTCTTTGCCATGATTTCTGGTAGATTCAATAGGCGATTTATTTTATTGAGATGATTTCAATTTCTGCCCCTTTTTCTATCAAGTAAGGCTTTCCAGTTTTCCAGTTTCTACTTCATTTCAGCTTCTATTTCTTGTAGTAGTTTGTTAGAAGGCTGAGAACTAGTGTTCCCCTCCATTTCTGTTTATTGGTTTTGCTTGGTTGGTTAAGATTAAACATTTTCCCTATTTTTGGGATGGGGGTTTGGGGTTTCAGATCATTATGCTGGTCATTTTGCATACAATGTCCAAACTCAAATATTCTTGGATTTTAGGGATTTTGTACCCAAAGGCCAAATGGATTTTAATTTTCAAGTTTTCCATTTTTTTGGTTTTACATCGTTTTGTGTGCCACCCTATTTTCTTGGGTTTTCTTGGGATGAGTTTAGTCATAGACTTGGATCATCCATTTGGATATTGGTTGGACCTTTAGTGCACTTTTATGTTGCATTGGTATGCATGTCACATTCATCCTCCCAAGTCTATTTTTAGTTGAGTGACTTCTTGCTTTGTGTTCTCATCTAGTCCTTGTGTTATGATCTTCATGATGGTGGTGTGCCACATACAAGTATGTGCATGCACATTTGTCAGGTGACTTGGGAGGTCCGATCTTCCATGGTAATTTTAGAAGTTATGATCATTGGGGTTAGGTTGGTAATTTGCATGCCTATGGGAACTTATCATTGGATGAGCATGGGTAGGGTAGGGTAGTATATGGAGGGGGCTTCTATCTCGTAGCTTGGTGTCATGACACCATAGGGTTGGTAGAGGAAGTTTTAAGTAAGTGATAACTAAATAAAATAATGGGTGGTAATAAAATTTAAGATAATAAAACAATACTTCAGTGTGTGAGCCTTGCATTAGGGAGTTGAGTCTGCACAAATCCAAGAAACTCTCCATGATGTCAGCCCCTACTTAGTATCCCATTGAGTGTCTGACCAGGACCTATAGTTTATGCATTGTCTATGATCTTGGTTTCAGTCATCATACTATTTGGTGTGTTTGTTAGCCTTGGACGTTATGCTTTATGTGTATTTATGGTTGGATAATTATCTCCATCAACACGGTGGAAGTGGCTTGCAAGTTCCACATCATTGGGAGGTGTAGCTAACTATACCACTACTTGGGACCGACGTACATAGATAGCCTTTTATCCTAGTGTGACTGATGCTAGATGTTTTCACTTGGTACTTCAGACTTCAGATTATGCTTTCTGGTGATTTATGTTTTCCTTGAGATATCATGCTTAGATGATGTTAGTTATTGACACATTTTATTATTACATTGATTAGCATATGAAAGCTAATGTTATTTGTATTTGTAGGATTATCTTATGGTTTACTTCTAGCATGTTAGATTTCTTTATGCTTATGTTGTAGCATGTTTTAGTAGTGACATCCTTACATGACAGTACAAAAAATTTGATTGGTAGCTTGGTATGCTACACGCAGGGAATGGCTAGGGCCCATGATGGTCTTATGATGCTATTATGGTTGGGAGGAACTACATACTTAGTTTAGTTGTTTTGTTCATTGCAATGCTATTTTAGTTATTGCGATGTTGTTTTAGTACATTGTGATGTTTCCTTCTATACTTTGCCTTCAACAATTGTTAGATGGTTAGATTGTGTTTCCATCTTTCAATATTGTGTTTGAGTGTTTATGCCTCTAATAGTGGATTCGGTACTCTCTGATGTGGAGGTTCTAAACTCTAGTTTTCTCTTTAGTTCATCCTTAGAATTTATTTCTCGCATTCTTTGGTGACCATGTGTCAGCATGGAGTGATACAATATAGTGTTGCACACCCAATAGAGTTTTATCATGCGATACTAGAAAGTATCGCACCCACTTTGAAGTAGTGTCACATGATACTGGTAAAGTATTGCATGACCTTTTAAGGAGTGTCACCCAAACCTTGAAAGTGTCGCCCTCCTTCTTGAAAAAATTCATATGATATTAGAAAGTATCGTACAAGGCTATTTTAAAGTATTGCCTGGTATTTGCAAAAACCTATATGGGAAAACAACGGACACTTTTCGGTTTGACCCAAAATTTTTGGGAAGTGATTTGGCTACCCTCATAGGTGTTGTTCAATCCTTTGGTGTTGCATTTTGAATTTGGAATGTTTTGATTCAAATTCAATTTTGTGTCTTCCATTGTTAGCCATTTTAGTCAGTAGTGGTGTTTGGATATCCGTTAGTGTCGGGATGTTTGGTTAGTCTTCTATTGTGATCTTTGTGATCCTTGTATTTTGTATGTCATGTGCATTCATACTTATTTTTTTATATTTTATAATCTTGGCTTATATTTATCCTTGTTTCCAAGGATCTTCAGGCAAGGCATTACACATAACCTTTTTATAATTGAATCCCAATCTTCAAAAGAAGAAAATGAATCAATAAAAAATCCTTTGCACAAGGACAGAGCTCAATTTCAGCTAAGACAAAAGGTCTCTTGGAATCGATAACCCAAAAGTGTAGATCCAAAAGAGATGACCAAATTCTTGTGAATATATCAACTAGCCCACAACTCAGGTAGAATTCCACAGTGTCTAACACTTTAGGGCCACATATGACCATAAGTAAGGTCTTGGCATAAACAATGGGAAAATATTTCATCTTAGATGGGATGCTTCTATTTAATGAGAAAATCAAAGTGCATAATAGGATATGTAAAAATAGGCATCGTGTGACTTGATGTTATGGAAGGCTATTACTCACCGTATTTGGAGAATATATTGCATCTCAACATTCTAGAAGGACATTACTCAAAAGATTATTTGGTGAATATCATTGATATATTGGGAGGCCAATACTCATGCTATCAAATATTTTTGAGTAGTTGGTGAATATGATTTATTCTAGTCCAGACCAATACTCATGATATCAGATATTGTATTAAACCTTATTAAGTATTTGGTGAATATCATATGTTGTTATTCTTGGAGACCAATACTCTTGATATCAAATGTGCTATCAAAATGATGGATATCTTTTGATCAAAGATATCCTTAATATTGCTAACTTGATATTACTTTGAGGTAATATGTGTGCTTATCCTCCTTAGCTAAGAGGGAGTGTTGATGTTAGGTAGATTCAGTCAGATAAACCTATGACTATATGTAATTATATATGAGATATAAGTTTATTATATGAGAGAAATTAATATAATAATGATATGTATATATTTAACGATGTGTAGACACTTAAAATCATCCCAAACACTATATTAATTTATTTAATATTTCCTTTGCATTAGAATTATTTATTAATTAATTAATTGTATTTTTTATTTTTTTCTACTTGTTTAATTAAATTTATTTAATTAAATAGGTTCATTTTGTTAATGTATTTAAATTTAATTTAAATACATCCCCTCCAATTTATTAAATTTATTTAATGCATAGTGCTCCATAAAATCCCCTTTAAATAAGTTCTAGTTTATTTAAGTCCCTCCACTTTATTAAATTCTTTAATTCTATGATTAAGTTAAATCCTATTTAATTTAATCCTAATCTCATCCTAAAATCTAGTCTACACCCATCACTCTCATCCTTCTAAGCCTACCCATTAATTAATCCCAATTAATTAATTCTAAACACCTTTTTAAACATATTTTAGTCCCTAAGTGTTTGCTCACACATGTGTGAGCAACTCAAGATCCAAAAAAGCCTCCCTTTTTTTATTTTATCTAAAAAGTCTTACACTCTTACACACTTGTCCCCCTTTCTTTTCTCCAAGGTTGCTCACACACGTGTGAGCAAACCTTGAGCCATCCCTTTCACCAAAAAGGCTTATGTTGACCTTGGCATGATTTGTCTCCTTAGCCCATGTGTCTCCCTTGTCGCACCTATGCAGATGCCACATATATGCCACCTCCCCAAGGCCTCTCTCAAGTCTATAAATAGAGCCCTTGTCTCAAGCATTTATTATCTCCTCCATATGCATTGTTATCATTCTAGTTTAGGCTTAGAGCTTTCTAGTGGTTTTAGAGATTTTCATGCATTGTTACTAACTCTTTGGAAGATGTTAGATTTCTTGCATTTGTGCTTGCATGTTCATGATAGAATTGCATTCTTATTTTTATTTCTTGCATCCATTTCCATTATTTAGTGAGTGCTCTCAAGAATGGTTGCTTCTATAGCCATCTTTCGAAGAATTCTTCAACATTTAGCTTAGTTGCATATTTATCATTGCATATCATTTATCAAATCATGGGATTCCATAGTTGTATTTGAGGAGAGCACATCCACATCCCTCCAACTAGAGCACACCAACAAGGCCTCTTGTGGGTGCCCTTGTTGAGTTGCTCCAAGGTTGTGTGGGGAGTCTTTTTCTTTTGGTTGTATTAGTATACTAAAATGCATGGATAGTTAGTAGTTCTTTGTTTTATTTAAATCTTGATAAATGCACATGCCAGTAACGTTTGCTTGTTTATGCGTGCTCCTAATAGATTAGGTTTTCATGCATACATATTGGCACACCTGGTGGGATCCACATTGCTCTTCCACTTCCAAAATTTGGTCAAGAAAACTAATTTTTTTTTGTAAAAACCACACACTGTCATCTTTGTTAGGACACAATGTCATCTATGAAGACACTTTTTCATCTCTACAGATTAGTGTCTTTGCCTGTGACAACTTTTCAAAGTTGTTTCATTCTACAAACTAAACTCATTCTATCATCTTTATTTCATATTGATATCTCCATATTTTTATTGTCATTTGTGCTATTTTACCTATTAGGTCATCTCCATTGTGGGCAACCTATTATTTTTAGAATCTTAAACTATCGTCTCCAAAGTTTAGTAGTAAACTATCATCTGTGTTGTGGGCAGGCTTAAGCCGATCATTTCATTCAATTATCATCTCCACTATAAGTATTTTTCATCCACACTGTGAGTGGCAAAGAGTCAATATTGTCAATCTTTTGTCATCTATGAGATTCTGGTATTTCTAAGTTTTGGCATCTCCGATACCATTCTATCATCTACGACTGCAAGGTGTAAGTAAAAAGTATATCGTATTGGTTTGTGTTTTGTTGTCTGTGCATTTCTTATCTCTATTGTTTGTCATCTTTGCCTATTTTCTATCATCTCCAATTATTTGCAAATTGAGTTATGTTTTTGATGCCTAACTTACTAATTACTTGACATGCAGGGATTGCTAATCTAATTTTTATTGTAGGAGACAAACCTTGGAGTATTTTTACTAATTTTAATCACTTTGGAGATTTATAGTTATTTTTATCACTTTTAGGATTTAGATGTCGAGTGAACTTGTATGAATTAATCATTTCTCCTTGGAATGTATGTTGTAACTAATACCAAAATCCAATCAAACTTTGAATACATTTTAAGATAACATTACACATACACTCTTGAATGTTTTAAGGCAATTTACACACATTTCATTGGAATGAGTTTTGTTCAAGCACACTCTTGAATGTCTTAACAAATGAACAAGATTTTCATTGGAATGGATGTGTAGAGTAACAAAATAAAATCTTGAGTGCCTTAAGGAATTGACATGCTTTTCATTGGAATGAATGGTTAGATAGAAAATACACTTTTGAATGCTTAAGGATCAAAGAAGAGTGGGATGAAATGTTTCGATTTGGGTTTAAAACACTCCCATGCAACCTTGAATGCTTAAGGGATAAAGAATCTTGCTATGAAACATTTGGACTTAGTGTTTAAAATGAATATACTCAATCTTGAATGACTTAAGGGAATTTTTTCTACTTTCATCAATTTGCTAATGTTGGTGATAAGAAATTTTATTTTGTTGATGAATCCTCACTTTTATTATGTTGACAATGCTATCAAGTTGGAAAGAACAATGTATGCTTAAAAATGAGTGTCTTCAAGAGTAGATAGAACATCTAAAGCTTTATTAGAAAAGAACAAGTGTCTTTTAAATCCCAAACTCCCTTATGTATTCTCTCCTCTCATGCCTTCAGGTGATCTTGAGTGCACAAGAAATAAGTGGTCTTGTTTTTATTTTTAGGAGGCCTACCTAGGGATTTCATCACCCCTTCGGATGACCTCAAGTCCAACGTTCTAGTGGAGTATACATATTCGGAAGTGAATCGAAAGACACCTCTGTTCAAAGTAAAATTTTGTCACTCTTGGCTAAGCCCCAAAGAACTTTATACTTTTGAGAAGTGAAGGTGGAGATTTTGGTTACCATCTCCTCTTAGCTATGTGACACTATTTTATTTCATCTATAGATCTGGGCCTCATGTACCTTGCATATATCGATGACATCCCCTAGTTGATCTTTGTACATCCTAGTTGTAGCCTTATTAAGATTGTTGATGTGTTCAATTTTCTTGAGTGCTTAAACATCCAAAAGCCAATACCAAACATCAAATAGGTCTAAAATGAGTGAAATGGTGAGCTAAACATTCAGTGAGAAAAATGGTTGTAAGGGGGTCCTCTTGACCAATGATTATTTACATAAGTCCTTATACTTGGTTAGCATTTAAAATTCAAAGGGTCTTTTAGTCACAACTTTTACAAAGTTCTTATGCTCGGTCTTGTAATTGGGGTTATTTTGTTCCTACCATGTCCGACAAAGTCAAACTTAAGAAGGTGAAACTATCAAAACCATTTGCCTACAAGGAAAAGAAAATCCTAGCACACAATGACAAACAATTTCGATATGCAATCAAAGACATCAAAAAGGAAGAAGCTAAACATGATCTTTATGACAACATCTTATACAATGCTAAACTTTGAAATTGGTCTATTTTCCCTAAAGTAAACTTGAGATTCTTGTTTATAGTGAGAGAGGATTAAGCTATCCACATAGTGACCATATCACCCTCATTTTGTACATCAATCCATTTTTGAAATTTCTAGTCTTCCATTTGCAAAATTTTCTCTAGAGAGTTTGATCATTTGAATGTCAATCCTTTGGCCTAAGAAAATCTTAGTTACAAAACTTCTGAGATTACAATAGTAGACCTTTATCCACAAAAAAATCATAGTTTCACTCACTTATTTGGGATCAGAAGTCCATCTCCAAATATTGAGTAATCTATTCAGTGTCCTATCTTGCCCAAAGATCAGTTGTCCATATTTGGTAGGAGAAAGATACTTTTATCCTATATCACACTTGGTTTGCCAAAGCAATAAGTTCTTTTGATTATATTTAGGTTTTTTTCCCATTTTATCATATAAGGTTCATCTACTCTCTCACATCTCCTTCTTCCACAATCTTCCATCCATTGATTTGGTCACAATTGTATGGTACAAACACAATTCGATAGACTCACATTTAATCTTATGTCTTATTTATTGGAATCACTAAGACAATAAGAGATGGAGAACCATTTTCCTCCTCAATTAGCCTCATTGGGAAACACATTTCCCCCTAGTACAAACTTTTGTATGCCTCGCTCAACATCCACACAAGAACTAGAGAATCCTTTTCAAAACACCACTCCAGAGAGTAACACACATGATGAGGAAGAAGTGTACCAAGATGAAGACCCCATTGAAAATAATAAAATTACTAATGATGTCCAAACATTTCTTGTAGATCTTTACAAATTAGAAATGTTGGAAAAATCTATTAGGGAAAATAAAACTAAGATCTTCCTAAACCTTATCAAGAATGGTGTTAATTTCCCTACAAGTGTTGATGAGAGCACTTTGTTTAGACAAATTACCAAAGATGGTGCTCTCGTATTGCCAACTCCAAACATAGCACAAACATCTGGCAAAGGAAAAGAGTCTATAGTGGGAACTAGTTCTGTACCTACATCAAGTGCTTCAACACAACCCACATTCCAATTAAGTGAGTAACACATTCAAAAAATTATTAGTGTTATACCCAACACAACTAGACATGATAGTATTCTACAATCAACCTTGATAGATCCAACTGTAGGATACTTAAACATTGGGTGAGTACCTATAGAAAAAATGGAAATCCTGACACAACCAATAAATTCCTCCTACTTACAAATGCCAACAAATATGATGACAACATCTATGGAAATCCCAATGACTGCATATCCATACATTGGCCAAAGTGGTGCACTGCCACCTCCACCACCCTATAATACATTTGGACATCCATACAACTTCGGAGATGGGTTCATCAATTCTCAACCATCATAGGTGCCACCAAACCATGATCTAGCCCAACAGTTGCATGAACTCCAAAGTTTGGTCCACAATATGGGCAACAAAGGGGTGAAAGATTTCTCTTTTGAGGAAATTTGTCCCTTTCCATTTGACAAATCTATCAACATGATACCATTTTTGCCAAATCTTGAGATCCCTAAATTTGACAAATACATGGGAGAAACATGTCTCATCACACATGTCAAAGAATTTTTTGTCTTATGTCAAGAAGTGGCCTATAGTGAGGATTATCTAAAGAGACTCTTCACAAGAAGCCTTAGAGGCCCCACACTTGAGTGGCTAAAAAAAATACCCAAATGTTTCATCACCTCCATCAATGACTTAATGAGAAAATTCATAGCACAATACTCCTATAATATTGAACATCATGCTTCCTTGAGTGATTTGTGCAACATGAAACAAAGAAACGGTGAAACATTTGCCAATTTTCTACAATGGTGGCGGCATCTTGCAAATCACATGCCAAATTGAAGATTCCCACCTTGTAGACATATTTATCAAGAATTTGATTCTAGGGATGTCCTTCTAAATGAAGATGGCTAGTCCTAAAGACTTTGCCACATTAGTCAAGGCAAAAACATTGAAAATGAATTCTTAGACAAGGGTTCCATTAAACATAATAGCTCGTCATCATCAAACAATGACATGAACAACAATAGGAAACCAAAATTATGTTCCAAAAACAAAGGTGTTACCCACGATGGTTTCACTGATGTCAAAAGTGTACAAAACCTTCAAGGTGGAAACACTAGCAACAACAACAACTATCAAAACCAAAAAAATAACAATTTAAACTGTGACAATTAGAATCAAAATCAAAACAATAATCAAAATAACCAACAATCAAAGACAATTCTTTCTTCACAATAACAATAATAACAACTACAATCATGATTATGATCAAAATAGAAAGTTCACTAGCTTTCATGAACCCTTAGATGCCATATTACAGAAGCTAGTGGATCACCATTTGATGATTTTTCCCGACACATGGCCTTTTGATGAAAATCAACCCAAATCCAAATGGTATAGTGAAAATGAATATTGCAAGTACCACCACATCAAAGGACATGACACTATAAAGTGTATCAAACTCAAAATCTTCATCCAAAAAACTTGTCGATGATGGAGAAATTGAGGTTGAAGGAGGATCACCCTCTAAAAATGCCAAATTGAAGATATTTTAAAAGTCATTCCCCGACCACAACAATGACAATAAAAAAAATTGAAACAACAATATGAACAATGTCAACCGAGTCTCCACATCTAATGCACTCCATTATGGCTATTCTACTAACCACATATCAGGTTTTGACTCCTTGTGTGATAAGATAGAAAAAAATGATATATGTGGTTTTGACTCTATGTGTGGCCACATTAATGAAGTAGAAACTCATGTAAATACCCTTTTCCTACAAGAAGTTTATTGTGGTGCAACCACTTGATAGAGAAGAATTACTTTGCAAGATACCACCCCCAATCCCACTAATCCATTAGTTCCACATGCACCTACTACACCATCCACTTCACAAAGACCTGCTTCTCACTATGATGTCCTAACTCAGCTAGGAAAGATTCCTACACAAATATCCATCCTCGAGCTTCTCATCACCTCACCTATCTACAAATAAATTCTTAAGATTTCTCTTTTAGAGTCTTGTGTTCCTGAAAATATTAATGCATCACAATTCACTATCATGATGGGAAATCTTGCCACACAACAACACCTTATCTTTACAAACAAAGATTTCCAAGTTCTTGATCAACATCACAATTTTTCACTCCACATTGAAGTCCTTATACAAAAACACAAAATAAAATGAGTCCTTATAGATAATGGATCTAGTTTGAACCTTTGTACATTGAGGATGATCCATTTCTTGGTGCTTCTAGAAGACCTCCTAGATTTAAATAAAAGGATAACCACTAAAGCATATGATGAAAGAGAAAGAGAATCAAAAGGGTTATCATGCTACCACTAAAGGTTGGGCCAACTATAATCAATACTAAATGCCATATTCTAGATTTGGACTTACCATATAACATCTTGCTTGGTCAACCTTGGATGCATACACTAAAAGTAGTCCCATCTACATATCATTAGTACTTGAAATTTTCCCACTAGGGAAGAGAGATCATAGTTCTAGGAAACCCTTTACCTTTTTCTTTTTGTAAGAGATTAGAAGGTGTCCCAACAAATTTTTTTCTAGTCAGTGATTTTGCTAAGGTTATACCTAGATCTTTCACCATAACAAAAACACCTTCCACAACAATTCTAGAGTTGTCCAATATTGATTCTAGTTCACATAAAGGAAAAGAGAAGGTTGAAGATATTAAGGTCAATACTACAGTGAAGAAGTTTACCATTTCCAATCAAGGAATGGGAGAGTATAAGTTTGAAAATGCCTTGTGTGTTGGAAAACTGCCACTCCCCCCCCAATCCTTTGGAAAACCTCCCCAAATACCACCTTCTAAAAATAAGGATACTATACATGTTAATAAAACAACCTTTGAACATTGGGGTTTATCTTAGATTAGCTATATTATGATTGAAAAGATGATCTCGTGGAATTCCCTAAAGATAAGTATGTCAAAGCTCTTCCCATCATTGAAAACATGGGATATCATGGTACCATCCTTGGACCTAAAAAAGATGGAATTAGACAACCCCTTAAGACTAATAGCAATCTTAAAGGATGTGGTTTGGGATCCATTAAACCCAAGGTCTCCTTTGTTGACAACTATTGTATGGTTGAACCTAATTATAAGATTGAGGAGGAGGAATTCTTCAAAGGGTACCATTCCAATACATTGAGGATGACCTAGATAACCATGTCCATGCCATTACCATAGACAAACTATCATCCACTGACCTACCCCACACCAACCCTAACATGATAGACTTAGACCTTCAAGACACACCACTAACTCTCAATATTTGTAACTATGATGAAGTAGTGATGGCACTCTTTGGCCTTAAGAATCTCCAAGATTATGAACATGAGATCCAATACAATGAGGAAGCTTACTTTGGTAGCCAAGTCAACTCTCTTAGTTGCAAAAATGAAAAAGCAAAGAAAAAGAAAAAAATAGAAGAAACATCCTCTATCGAAAACTCTTTTGGAGCACTCTTGGATGAAGAAAAAGATAAAATAAAGGGTGCATCTTTTGGTGAAAACCTCCTAGACACACTAGAAGAGGGAGAGACTAACTTGCCATTTAGAACTCTACCACCACAAAAGTCATCTATATTGAATGAAGACATAATTCCAGTTAACTTGGTACAATAGATAATCCACAAATCACCTACTTTGCCACTACCTTAAGTCTAGAAGAACAATTAGTAATGAATCAATTCCTACAGAAAGGAAAAATAAATTTTATATGGACATACAAAGACATGCTTGATTTAGACATAGACTTAGTTATGCATCACCTAGCAATGGATCCAAAGTTTAAACCCATTAAGAAAAAGTTGTGCAAGATGCATCCTAAGGTAGCACTTTTGGTCAAAGTAGAACTAAAAAAAATGTTAGAGGAAAAATTCATCCAACTTATTGATTATCCTAAGTGGATTTCCAACATTGTTCCTATAGGTAAAGCCTATGGGGACATCCACATCTATTCAGATTTTTGAGATTTAAATCTCACATGTCCTAAGGATGATTTTCCACTCCCCAACATAGACATTATGGTGGATTTCACTGTCAAACATGAAATGTTTTCTTTAATGGATGGTTTCTCTGGTTATAATTAGATCAAAATTGTAGAAGAAGATCAATACAAAACAACATTTACTACCCCATGGGGAACCTTTTGTTATCAAGTCATGTCTTTTGGCTTGAAGAATGCCAACACCACCTATCAATGCAAAATGATCACAATCTTCCATGATCTTCTACATGTAATAATGGAGAACTATGTTGATACCATTCTAGGCAAATCTAAGACACACAATTCCCAATTGTTGTTTTTACCACCATATTTGAAAGGTTGGAGAAATACAAAGTTTGCCTTAATCCTAAGAAGTGTGTTTTTTGGGTCCAATAAAGAAAGTTGTTAGGGTACATAGTTTCAAGAAGAGGTATTGAGGTAGACCCCGTAAAAGTGAAATCCATCATGGAAATGCCTCCACCTAATACATTGGAACAACTCCATAGTTTTCAAGGGGTAGTTACAGTCCATCAAATGGTTTGTGTCCTAGTTAGCAGATAAAGTTCATCCACTCCAACATTTTCTTCAAAAAGACATCAAGTTTCAATGGGATTGCCTATGTCAAAAAGCATTTGAGAAAGTCAAGATATATTAGCTAATCCACTAGTGCTAGTTCCTCCAATCCCAAGATGACCATTGATTCTTTACATTTTTGCTACTACTATTGCACTAGTTGCTCTTTTAGCACAACTAGATGACAAGGGAAATGAGCAAGCTATCTTCTATCTTAGTCAAACATTAGTTGGCTATGAGTTGAGCTATACTACTATTGAGCGAGCTAGTTTGATAGTAGTCTTTTGTACGCAAAACTTACACCATTACATGCTTAATCATACTACACACCTCATTTCTAAGATAGACCCCCTCAAATATTTGCTATCAAAATCTTCCCTCACTAGTCATGTTGCAAAATGGGTCTTGATTTTAAGTGAATTCAACATTGTCTATAAAGACCACAAGGCCATAAAAGGACAAGTAATTGCTGACCAACTTGCAAAAGTTCCTCTTTAAGGAAATCATTCTATCATAGTAGATTTTCTAGATGACACAATTATGGCTATTAGGCCTAGTACACAATGGAAACTATATTTTGATGGTTCTTTCACACAAAAAGGATTAGGGGCAAGAATTTTGTTTGTTACACCACAAGGAGACCTTATTTCTAAGTCTTATAAAATTTCATTCCCTTGCACAAACAACATAGCTGAGTATGAAGTATTAGTAATAGGAGTCCATCAAGCTATCTAATGGAATATTTAGAGCCTACTTGTCTTTGGAGACTCACAATCAGTCATTAGATAAGTCACAAATGACTACCAAACAAAGGATGAAAAGTTGTTTCCATATCGTTGGATAGTAGAAGATCTTAAATAACACTTCACTGAGACAATATTCTAGTAGATACTAAGGATAAATAACAAAGTAACAGATGCTATGGCCACCATAGCCTCCATGATCACCATGCTTGAATACAGTCCTAAGTGTGAGTTTCTTATTGAAAATATTTTTCTTCTTGCTTATAGGCAACCTAAACCAAAGCTAGTGTGTGAGATTTTCAATCCTGAGTCTCGATGGTACTATAACATTTTTGCTTACCTACATCACAAAACAATCCCCATAGCCCTTTCCACAAACCAAAGAAAAACCTTCATTTGTCGCATTGCCTGATATACTATCCAGCTATGTAACACACTTTTTTTAAAACACTTCGGTAGAACCCTCCTCTGATGTCTTAGTTTAGATGAAGCCAGAAGATGTTAGAAGAGGATCACTAAGGAATTTGTGGTGCTCATTCTAGTGGCCTTACATTAGCAAAAATTCTCCTCAAAATGGGTTATTATTGGCCTACTATGGAAGTTGATGCCTATCATTTTGTGAAATGATGTGTTCCTTGTCAGCAACATGGAGATTTGATACATGCTCCCACCCAAGACCTTCAACCCACCATCATACCGCTGGGGTTTTAATCTTGTTGGTCAAATATATCCAAATTTTGTAAATGGCCATAAGTATATTATTTTTGCCACTGAGTACTTCACAAAGTGGGTTGAGGCTATCCCTTTAACCTACACTACCAAAAATAGTTTTCAAAGTTTATTTTGAACTACATTATTTGTCATTTCAGTATCACCCAAGAAATTATGACTAATAATGGGACTCCTTTCAAAAATTAGGAAGTCACCACATTGTGTAGGAAATTCAAGATCACCCAACATTTTTCCACCAAATACTTCTCCTAAGGCAATGGCCAAGCTGAAGCCACTACTAAAACTATTTTGAAAATCCTAAAGAAATCCATTGATGCAGTTGGTCATGACTGGCACCTCCAAATTGCTCCTGCCCTTTGGGCCTATTGCACCTCCATTCATACCCCTACACAAGCTACTCCATTTTCCCTTGTATATGGTTCTAAGGTTGTTTTACCCATTGAAATTGAGCTCCCTTCCTTCAAAATCTCTCTCAAGAATCTGATGTCTAAAGAAGAATATTGAGTAGCTCACTTGCAAGAGCTGCAAATCCTTGATGAGAGACACCTCAATACCCTAAACCACCTTCAAGTGTATCAAAATTTTCTTTAACTCCAATTTCACAAAAAAATTAGAACTTGGGAATTTGAGGTGGGTGACCTAGTTTTGCAGCATAACATGAGGAACCTCCAAAACCATGAAAAGAAAGGAAAATTTGAAGCTAATTGGCTTGGTCTATTTATCATTACAACCACATATGGTTTTGGAGCATATTAGATTGTCACTTTAGAGGGAGATCTACTCCCTGAGCCTGTAAATATCTAGCATCTCAGGTGGTTCTATGCTTGAGTTCCATAGTTCCTATATAGTGTTGATAAAGTTTCATAAAAATCCAAAAGAAATCAAAAAATTAAAACTTCCAAAAAACATTTGTAAAATATTCTTGAAGAAAAGACTAAAAAGAAAAAAAAAGCTCTTGAGAAAAGTTTGTTGGTCCATTATTTATAAGGCTCATCTTGCTTCACCACATTTTCTCCCATTTCATCCCATCTTTGTGTAGAAGTCCTACCTAACAGGTACTTTTCATGCATCCAATAAAAGACCTCTTATCTATGAGGCATCCATTCACTTTAATCTTTCAAAAGACCTCTAGTCTATGAGGCACTTTCCTGTCAAATGTTTTTCCTACTCCCATTACACTAAGCTTTTTACCACAAGAGTGACTACAGTAGAACTTAAACAAATCACCATTTGAGACTTAATGATTCGAGAATTGTTTTCTTTTCACAGCCACTGCCAATGAACACTCACAACAACAACTTAGACAAAAAACTTTCGTAGGATGAATCCTTCCTGGTAGGAACTATGGGCTTAATGACTACTTGGTCATGAGTTCTCTTTTGGTTGATTTCATCTTGGTGTGTTAGTAGTGGCATTTTACAATGTGCCTTGATCTTCCATATCTTGGTATCACCTGAATGGTTCTAACTTACTACACATGTTGTTTGTGATATGATCTATTTTGAAATGATTCTTTAGTACACCTATGTCAGCTCCAAGTTATGGTTATGCATTTCCCACTATGGGTAATATTTAGCACACTTTCCTTGAAGATCCCTAAAAAGAATTTGGGTGTGCTAATACCTATCTAGTGCATATATGACATTTGTTCCATCATGACTATGAGAACTACATATATTTTCCTAAAGTCTCTATTTTAGAGTCTTAGTCCACACAAAGGAATCTTGTCATCTATGCTTCTATAGCATTGGGTACATAACTGCTTTTGTTAAATCAAACTAGGGTGTTCTCTCCTATATAAACACAACTAAATCCCTCAGTATCATGTAGCTAGGATTCATATAGTATAGGATTTCATTGTGTTATTCTTGAGACAAGGGTTCTATTTATTTCCCCCTCCTGCAATAGGCTACTTGATTCCTATGAGTTGACAAGTTTGACACAAGTCCATCCATGAGGTTGCATTCATATTAAATTTCCATGTTTCACCTTTATACTTTAATTTTTCATAATTTCACTTTGCATTCATGATTAGTATGTTACTAACATTTCCATTTAGGACACCGTCATTTTTTCATCTATTACATTCATTACATCTCAATTATACATTTTATTCATTATCCTTCATTAGATTACATTATTGGTTTATTACAGTAATCCATTAGATATCATAATCATTACATTAGTGACATACACATCATAATACATCTAACATAAATCATATAGTAAATCCATACACGTAAAATAATAAAATGCATACATTTTCATAAGACTTGCATCATTCACACATCAGTCATCATATATGCACCAAAAGAAACACTGTATTACACACATCCTGCATCACCAATGTCAATACCAATATCATAACATCATGCATAACATATAGTACTCATAAATATCTCATAAACATAAGCATCATAAACATCCATAAAACAACATCATCCATACACATTTAGGCTTATCAAATCATGTCATGTATATACCAAAAGAATAAGTGTGCATATACAATCCATATATAAAAAGAATTATGTAGTACATCATGCATAATTCATCATCAAAAACTCACTACATTTGCATATACATCGCTATGTCAAAGCTAATTTCTAGAGGGATCATGTGCCTAGCTATGAGGGCCCTACCCCTCCTATGCCCCCTCATCATGGAGGCTTGCCCTGTCTAACTGACAACTTTGATCTCTGTCAGCCACCTATGACCCATGAGCCAACTACCTCTTGAAAATCTAGTTGTCACTAATCCCTTGGCACAACCTCAAGATACACTGACCTATAGTAGGATGCCTCTCGCATGACTCATGCCTCATGTTAGTGTGCAGTCAAGGCCTCCTACATCACTGTCACCATATCTCTGCCTTGAACCATCTGCCTAGTGATGTCTCGATGCCTGTAATACTCATCTACATGACACTAATCAATCTCTCTATCTACTCAGAGGGAGGCCACATCCCATCGCAGATTGTCTAACTCTACCAGCTCCACTACATCTGTATGCATCATGAGATCACTGAACTCACCAGTGTCTATCCTCGCATGTAGTGGAAGAAAAGCCTCCTGTGCATTTTCTTCCCTAATGCTCTTGGCCTATACCTCTCCCTGTAGATGGGAAACCTTGGTCTAGAGTCTATCCCACTCAACCCTCACTATATCTATGTCCCCTTGTTGAGGTGGTCCTTATGGTACCTATACCTTTGGCCCTTGTACCTGTAGACCCAGCTACAGTCCCTACCCTAGTGGTGGCCCTGCTGGTGCCTATACTCCTCGCTGATAAACTTGTCATCTTAGTAGACCCTACTATAGTCCTTTCCCTTGTAGTGGCCTTGTTACTGCCTAATCCCCAACTCTCCCTCTAGCCCCAACTCTCCCTCTAGCCCCATCTCCCCCACCTCGTGGTTTCTCTGCTAGTGTAGATGGTCCTAGAACTATTAGTCTCAATGGCTAATGAGTTTCCCACCATTATGAATATGCTAGTGTCATACCTGTATCTCCCAAGTCTTTTCCATGTACCCATGGTATTAGTTGCATGCCATGCCATGAAGCCCTCGCCAATCTTAGATTGGTCCTAAATCCCCACAGTCTTCTATACTCTCGAGTCACCACTGGATATAGGAACCTATCTGGTACAACATCTTAAATTTGACTAAACTTTCATTGCACCCTAGAGGGCATATATCACATGATAACATTCACTGTTCGACCGATCAACCAATAGCCTCTCTAAATAAATTACAGATAGAGTTGATCCTCAGTGTCATCTTCTCCCCCTACTGGCAATATGGCTCTAGACCTATGGTCCCTTGTGTCCTATAAGTGCACATATGAAGATCATAATACATCTAGGCCAAGATGGTGTGAGCCCAACAAAAAACTGTACCATCATCCTATAAAAGAGTGGTCAGTACTCGCACCCATCTAATCATAAATCCATGCCTAGCATGGTCTATTACCATCCTCCATATGAGTGACACCAAGTATAGAGAAAATCATAGCAACCTCTGGTCTAATGCCTTCCTCCATGTTAGCCATGATTTTTGAATCAATAGCCTCTGTCACTACTACCTAAAGCACTCCCACAGATAAGGATTTTCACCCTCTAGCACATACTCCAGATATCACCTGCAGATCACCATCATACATCCAATAAGGTAATTGTTTCCTTTCCTGTAGGTAGATGGAAACTAGAGGTTGGTGTATGCCATCGCTCTATCAGTGCTGATAGCTGTGCTAAATGTGCCCTTAGGTCGGGCTACTTGTGGATGTGCTCAAGTCCACATAATTGCACGTGACCCTACTCCACCTCTATCAGCCTCTCTCCCAACACCATTATCATTGGATAGTGCTCTAGCTATCAAAAATTCACCATCACCATCTATAACATAGACATGCAATAGTCAGTTTTCCATTTTTTTTCACTCTTTTTGCTTCTCTAAGTATGGGGCATCATGCTCTACTCCCCCCATTCATCCCATCACCTAGATCTACCAATTTGTCCAAATTGGTGGAGACATAGATCCATGCAAAATTTGATTCATGGAGATGAAAAACTACAGAGATGTTGACCTAGCATCTTCGGTAGCTACGCAAATGCTAGTTTTCCCATTAGTGGCTACTATATTGACATCTGTAGAGATAATGAAATGAAGATCGTCATCTCTGACATTGTTTTCACCCTGTTGTTTCTCCGTTTCATTGTTTGTGTAGATGAAAAGATGAACCTTGTCATCTTCAAAGATGATAGGTCGTATCCTGTCATCTCCACAGAGATGTTTTCCCTAGTTTTTCATCTACAAAGACGACAGAGCAGAGAGATGTCATCTCTTCTCTGACTCCATTTTCCCCCTATTTTCCACTAATAAATGTAAATTTGAAAAATTTAATTGAAAATTTGACAAGCTTAGATAGTCAACTTACCAGTGGTCCCATGTTGGTTGGCCTCTGGTAACCCTAAACATGCTCTCCAAACTATAGCCTCTCAATCAAATCCATCCTTTACTCTGGTTCTATGCTCTCTAGGTGTGAAAATGACTCTTCCATGAGCCCCTTAGAGGCTTATATAGGCCCTCCAAGGTCCCCTTTTGAGTCTGTACACATTCCTTGGCTGTGTCTATCCTTGTTTATCCCCCAAGTCATTCAAAATGTTTATCTTGACCTTTTTCTGACTCTTTCTTTTCTTATGGGTCCTTTTTGCGAAAATTGCCCAAAATTTATTTATTGCTCTATTTTTGTGAGGGGGCATCCTCATCCCCTATCATTGCTACGACACAATTCCTAGGACTTCTATCCTCTCTGGTGCAACCTAGATTTCCTTTTCTTTGATATAATATCGTCCTGACATCACATTAAAGAGGGGAAAAATGTAGATGCTTAAAATTGTCCCAAACACTATATTAATTTATTTAATATTTCCTTTGACATTATAATTATTAATTAATTAATTAATTATAGTTTTCATATTCTTCTACTTATTTAATTAAATAGGTTTATTTTTCTAATGTATTTAAATTTAATTTAAATACACCCCCTCTAATGTATTAAATTTATTTAATGCATAGTGCTCCATAAAATCTCCTTTAAATAAATTCTAATTTATTTAAGTCCCTCCACTTTATTAAATTCTTTAATCCTATGATCAAGTTAAATCATATTTAATTTAATCCTAATCCCATCCTAAAACCTAGTCTACACCCATCACTCTCATCCTTCTAAGCCTACCCATTTATTTATTCTCACTTAGTTAATCCTAAACACCTTTCTAAACACATTTTAGTCCCTAAGTGGTTGCTCACATGTGTGAGCAACTCAAGATTCAAGAAAGCCTCTCTCTTTTTTTTTTAAATCCAAAAAGTCTTACACTTTTACACATTTGTCCCCCTTTCCTTTCTCCAAGGTTGCTAACACATGTGTGAGAAAACCTTGAGCCATCCCTTTCACCAAAAAGACTTATGTTGACCTTTGCATGGATTGATTCCACATAGGTACCACCTCCCCAAGGCTTCTCTCAAGCCTATAAATAGAGCCCTTGTCTCAAGCATTTCTCATCTCCTCCATATACATTGTTATCATGCTAGTTTAGGCTTATAGAGTTGTAGTGGTTTTAGAGATTTTCATGCATTGTTACTAACCCTTTGGTAGATTTTAGATTTCTTCCATTTGTGCTTGCATGTTCATGATAGAATTACACTCTTAGTTTTATTTCTTGCATCTATTTCCATTATCCATTGAGTGCTCTCAAGAATGGTTGTTTCCATAGCCATCTCTTGAAGCATTCTTCATCATTTAGCTTAGTTGCATATTTATCATTGCATACCATTTATCAAATCATGGGATTCCATAGTCATGTTTATGGAGAGCACATCCATATCCCTCCAACTAGAGCACACCAAGAAGTCCTCTTGTGGTTGCCCTTGTTGAGATGCTCCGAGGTTGTATGGGGAGTCTTTTTCTTTTAGTTGTATTAGTGTAGTAAAACACAAGGATAGTTAGTAGTTCTTTGTTAGATTTAAATCTTCATAAATGCACATGCCACTAACATTTGTTTATTTATGCATGCTTCTAACATATTAGGTTTTCATGTATACAATATGATTATATTTATTATTATATTAATTTTTAAATTAATGAATAGACATGTATCATGAAGAGACATGTCTCTTCTTAGCCTTTTTTGATTATAAATAAGAAGTCACTGCAATTTGGAAAACACATACCTAGCAAGGCAATGCTTAGTACATTTGTAGTATATCCTTAAAAAAAATAGGTTAGTTTTATAACGAGTTAGGGGAGAGGACTCAAGTACAACTTACATGGTAGGTTTCTTTCTTATAACTAAGGTTTCAATTCCACATCATTAATTATCATGCCATATTGACATGCTTATTTCCAAGATGTGTAAAATAACATAAATAAAAAGTGTGAGACTAATGGCAAGTGAAAAGGGTACCCGTACTTTCACAACTAATGTGGCATTACATCATTCATTTCTTTTTACAACTAAGGGTACATTTTATTTAATTACGAGTAGTCATCCTTCTACTAACAAATTTGCAATCACAACTATTGGTGCAATGTTGTCAAAACAAATTGGACATAAAATAAATAAATATGGATATTAAATCAAAAAAATCAAGACATCCAATCAAAAACTCTTATCATGACCATTGGACCACATTTAAGTATTGGGTCCTTTCCCCTAAACTGCTAAAAACTTAAGGTTTCAACTTTTGTGTATTAACAATGTTGTAGAAGTCGTTATGCTCAAAAGGGTTAAAATATGATCCTTTCAAAGTGTCAATAGATACATGACACCTATTGTACTAATAATTGTTCACTCAAAATTGCCAGTACTTGGGGACAAACATCCTAATACTGGTACACAAATATCCCATTAGTGGCTCACAAATATTTATTAGTGACACACAAATGAGCTAATCATGAATCAAAAAAGTTAAAAAAGTTAAAAAATTATTGACTATTGGTACTTGGGACATAGATAAATTGAGCGTCTATTGATCACAATGACAACAAGTGAGCACTTATTGGACCCCAAGTAATAATTGGTCCCTTATCATTATTATTTTTTTAAATGGTAATGTAAAATAGGTTGAAACACATTTTTTTGATGTGCTTTGTACATAATATTAAAATCTTAACTGTATTTATATCACTTGTAACTCTTAGCTTTATTCTAGAATCCTAACTTTGCTTTCATTTTTTTCTATAACCATATTCAAACACTTTCCTATAACCATATTCGAGCTCTAATTGTAGCTACAATTGAAAATAAGTGAAAACCTAATTGAATTGAAATTAGAATTGAACCTTAATGATAATGTTAATCCTAATGCTTTTTCTTATACTAAATTTTACCATAGGGATAACAAAAACTTAACTCCAACCATAACTCTAACCCTAACCCTAATTGTAATCTTAATTAAATCTTATCTATAAATCTAATTATAATGATAAACCTAATTAAACCCAACCCATTATTTAACCTAGAATCTTCACTTTAATCCCAATTGTAACATAACCCAAACCCTAAATGAACCTTAACCCTAATCCTTATTAAACCCTAACATTATCCCTAACCTTAATTGAACCCTAACTAGTTGAAATTTCAATTCTATACTAATCAAAATTATAAACATAATCTTAATCATGAACCTAACTATAATTGTAATCATAACTCTAATTGAACCCTAAAATTAAGCTTCAACTTTATCGTTACTTGAATTTAAACATTGGCCCCAATTAAATCCTAATGCATTCCATGAAATGTGAATTAAAGGGTCAAAGTGCACAATATTTCCTTTCTAGTTTGCATTCCTTAATCTTGATTTTGTATAATATCTTGTGAATTTTAAGACTTCATGGTATTTGAGTCTCATATCATATCCTCTTTGAATTTATTAGCCCCTTATCATAACCATTTATTTATTTTTGTTTTGTATATTAAATGAATCCAAATAAGAAGGTGAGTGATCCATTAAAATATTAGGGCCCAACAACATATTTTCAAGCCATCAAAAACACATTGTCAACACAACATGTGTTGACTAGAATTACAAATAAACTATCAATAAAATGCACAAAAGATATTGTCCAACAAAGAGGACCAAAATCAAATAGAAAGAGAAGAAGGGTGAGAGTTATTTCTATTTCGTCAATCAACTATCTAGACAATACTAACCTTAGGTCCCTAACAAGGGAGATCATGTTAGGGAAATTGCCAACACAATGGCATGTGTGTTGTAGAAGATGAGCAACACCACTAGAATCTTGGTAAAAAGAAACAACATAATTAGAGGAAGAAAATATTTCCTCCTATCTATAGGGAATTACACACAAATAAATGAAGGCAACATGAGTTGCAGTAGAAGAAAGGCCTGTAATAATAATAGAAGTCTCACCCTAATCGATATGAGTTTATTTATCATCATCAACATGTGAATACTCAAAGGAGGAATAAAAAAGAGAGTTAACAACATAGGCTCTCAAATGATCATTTCTTGCATCCTTCCACTAGGAAGAAACAACTTTGTGGTGCAACAAAGAATAGTCAGTAGCCATTTTACCATTAGAGAATAATTGTTGAGAATAGAAAGGAAGGGTCTCACTATCCAACATTTTATTCCATGGCCTCTCCCAAGCCATGAGCACCACATCTGTAGAAGTGGTTAAGGACCATTATCATCAACTAAAATACATGAACCATAGAATGGCCCAAAATTGTGATAGGTACTTACCATTTTTACCCACCCCCCCACCCCCCCCCCCCCCCCCCCACTTTGTTTTTTTTCAAATGTTGCTAGTATCATGAAACTTGGGGTGATAGCCATGACCATGTTCTTTGAAATGTTTATTTATTTCTAGGGATACATGAAAAACCTTATTATTTCACTTATATCCCTAAGTCTTTTATAATCCTTTGCATTGAATGAAAGATTTGAAGTTGCGATGATGTGGTTTCCTTTCATCACTTTGTCACTCTAGTTTAATACTTAACCATCAAATGGGTTGTGAGGGTGTGACATAGTCAAGATAACTGTCAATGTAGCTTCATATTAGTTAACACTAGCATCCAGTTTCAAGTTACAAAGGTTAGAGGGCATTTGTAGTTAATCTTTCTAGGCCATCAAATCTTGTTAAATCGACGATTGGTGTTTCCTTGCTTTTTAAAGATGCATGATATTTAGCCAAAGTGGAGAAGCGAGTGCTTGCCACATGGACATGTGACACCAAATTTAGTATATGGGTCATAAAAAGGAACTATCATAGCAAGTGATAGATTGACAGATTGGCATGCTCCAATTGGTTAAAGACGCTGACTAGGACAAAGGAGAGTCAGTTTTGTGGAATTGTCTTATCCTTTTTAATCAATGGTTATCACTTCCCCACATTTTGAAAGTGCTCAAAGTTTAACCAAAGTGGGGAAGCCAGGTGATGACATGTGGACATAGTGGGGTTAGTCATTTCATAAATTTCTAGATGCTGTTGAGTTGAATAAGGTGCCCATTTGATCTTGATTCACCAAAAGTGCAACAAATAAATGAAAGTGGATGCTAAGTTGGATCGGTGGGCCTGATGTTTTTGAAGTTAACATAGTAATAGTTAGGATTTTAAGATGATAAAATTTTATCTAAAGAGGGAAATTGAGTGTGCGACACATGTGATGGTGGACCAGGCGCATTTGAGTTCTCTTCATCACATCGTCACAAGGGTCAAAAGACAATTTTAATGCTTATTTATTAGGCTTCAAAGGATTATATTGTTGAATAAAGATAGCCAAGATTCAATCAACATCATTCCATCAAAAAATTCAAAGCTTCAAGTTGTGAAGTTTTGAAGTCAAACAATTGTAGTCAAATTCAGTGCCTTCACATCATTGCACAGGGTCAAGGCTTACCTGAGGTTTAGGTTGTGAGGTTGTGGAATGATTTGTTCACACTATCACATGTAGTTATTTTCAATCCATGGTCAAGGCTATGAGGCTACAAAAAAACAAAGAAAGATTAAGCCAGAGGGTTGTCACTTCATCACAGATGATCCAAGTTGACCCTAGGTTAATGTTGCAAAAAAATGATAATAAGGAAATAATCAGGTTAAGTGATTGTCACAGTGTCAAATGGAGTTAAGAATAACCTAGAGTTAAGGTGGCAATGATGTAGAATGCTTGCTCCCATGTTGTCAATGTTAATATTGTGGTTAAGGATTCAGGTTACGAGGTTGTGATGGCATGAAATAGTTTAGTTAGAAACTAGCACGACATCACATGTACTTGCCTACAATTATGATTCTGGTTGTAATGTTGGGAAGTAAGGATGCAATCACCCAGAATGGCAGTCACAATGTTGCATGGTTAAATAATAGTTAGGCCCTAACCGTGATGAAGGTGAAAAGTGGTCAATTCTATGATTTTTTCATAGTTGCAATAGGTAGTCAGCTAAGATGGTTTCAAGTTGCAAAGCCATGAACAAGAGAAAGGCAAAACATCGCAGATCAACAAGGAAAGAAGGCTAGGTAGGGCAAAAGACTGCTGAAAGTTTATGAGGCCGCATGATAGGTTTGATTGCTGAATTCCATTAAATGTGACATGGCTAACCTAGCATGGTCATGAACATGAAATCAAGCAACTCCTTTAATGGAAAACATGCCTTTTGATCACTTGTAACCACTCTTTGGTATTCCCCTATTCTGGTAAATGAAATTTTTATCCTTCTACCACCTTGCATATTTATCTACCCAATCAGAGTGGTTGTGACCACCATTTATGTCTCTTCAGGGATTGATTTGCATGCAAGATCACATTCTTAGCATGAAAACATGTATCTGATCAAATTTCCCTTTCGATTCAAATTTTTTTCTCTCCTCTACAATCTCAACTCCACTTAGTTGGGGTTTGAACTCAATGAAACATTAGAGTTATGATTGAATACTATAAAAAGTAGTTGTAAATATGTTTTAAGGGTTCTTCCCTGTTCTATCATGTCTACTTATAATAGCCTCATGCTCTACAATTATATACCTTGTCTTTCATTAATGAAATAGCTATCTTCTTTGCCTCTACTTTCCATTCATTATTTGTGCATGTATCTTGCCTTGTTTTGAATGTATCTTTCTAGTTTTAAAGGTTTTTACATTGTGTTCAAACTGTTGATGATTGTTGTATTGTGAAGATGCCTTTTTGTTCAACACTTGATTAGTTCAAAACCTACATGGGAGTTCTTTGAAAGTAGAGTAGAGTCAAGACATGTATTTGGGTGTTTCATCAATGTGTTGTGCATCCTTAAGAAGAGTTGTAACCATTTCAATGGGTGCACCACCCCACTTTCCCTTTAAATACTTTACTTTCCTGCATCTCCTTCTCCCTTTTACTCTCAAGCAGTAGTTAGGTGCATCCTGATTGTAATAAAGATGACCTTCTCCAGAGACTCAATCTCATAGTTCAAGTCCCACAATTTGGAGATTGTTTGCATGTTACACATGGTCACTTGAGCTTCATACCTTAAGCAAGGGTACAAACTTCCATGTCAATAGTTTTTTGCATTCCTAGTGGGACACATATTCAGATTCATAAGTCTACTGGTTAGCCAATTGAAATCCATTCACTAAGAAATTGGGCATTTTTCTTAGTTCCATTAGCCTTTGGAGGCATTCATCTAACACCATGGAAACTCTATGTATCTTCTAGTTTCAATAGATCAAGTATTGTTTTGTGTGAAGATCTTTTGATTTTTTTTGTGTTTCTGAGGCTTTTTATGAAGTCTCTTGTTTAAATACTTCAACATGGACCCACTTCATAGAGATCCCTTTTTTTGCCCTCCATATTTTGAGAATGAAAGTGAGTTTTTGGCCCTCATCTACTCTCTAGAGTGGTAGTTTCTTAAGGCTCAATTTAAGGAGGACCTTGATAGAAGGTTGACTCTAGACTATGAGGAGACAAGGCTCAAGCTTGCCCAATTGCAAGTTGTTGAGGTGCAGGAGCCCCCAAAGTAGAAATTTTCTCACTTCATGTAGAGTAGTCCCCCCCTTTTGTAGTAGGTAGAGGCACATATATTAATAGCAATACCATCAAAGCTAGCCCCTATTGGCCATGAGGATACAAATTTCATAAAGTATAACATGACTAAGGCTAACTACCTAGACCCAGTACCATCAAGAGGATTCCCTATTAGGCACTTGGCTCTACAAAAAAATAGCAAGTTTCCCTTAGTCATGCTTACTCTTGAGCATGAGGGAGATTTCTACAAGGAAGAGAAATCATGTTTTGCTCAAGTTAACAATCTCCTAGTGCAAGAAAGCTTCATTATCTTCAGCATTGGGAAGGAAGTGTTCCACACAATAGTGTGCTTGTCATATCTATTAATCTTTTTAGTTGCCCGTATGTATAGGAGAAAAAATTAATTGGTGAGGAAGGGAAGCTACTTCAAAAATCCAGTTAGTGGGTTTTTTTAACCTTTTGTCTTTGTAAATTTTTCTAAATATTAGATTAAGTGTTTTCTTCTTTTCAAGAAGTGCATGAGCACAACCTATTTCTCTGTGAAATAATAGATTTTGAAGTTTTGTAGTTGCAGAGGTTGCATTAGTTTTCTAGTTGTTTTTAGAGTAGGGGCTCATTTTTTGAGACTCTATAGCCCAATGGATTGCTTGAGGCCATTAGTCCATGCTTAGTAGGAAAGCATCCCTACTGAAATGCTAGAAATGTTAGCCATTTTCACCCCCTTATTTTTTCAAAAGTTGTTAGTATCATGAAAAGTCAGGGTAATGGCTAGGACCATGTTCTTTGAATTGTTCATTTATTACCATGCAAGTGCATTAGGGATATGTAAAAAACCTTATTCTTTCCCTTATATCCCTAATTATTTTATAATTATTCACATCAAATTAAATATTTCAATATATGACAATGTGATTGCCTTTCATTGCTTTGTCACTCCAATTTAACACTTAACCGTCAAATGGGTGTGAGGGTGTGACATAGTCAAGATAACCATCAAAAAAAATTTGTGGTAGTTAATACTATTGTCCAATTTTGGGTAGTGAAGGTTAGAGGGCATCTACAATTAATATTCTTGGCCCATTAGATCATGTTAGATCAATAATTGACATTTCTCCACTTTCTAAAGATGCATGATGTTTAGCCAAAGTGGGGAAGCAAGCACTCACTACATGGACACGTGGGACCAAATTTAGTATATGGACCATATAAAGGAATTGTCATAGAAAGTGATAGATTGGCCATGCTCCAGTTGGTTAAAAATTCTAACTAGAATAAAGAAGGGTTATTTTTGCAAAACTATTTAATCCTTTTTGATCAACAGTTGTCACTTCCCTGCATTTTGATAGTGCTAAAAGTTTAACCAAAGTGGGGAAGTGAAGTGATGACATGTAGACATGGTGGGATCTGTTATTTCATGAATTTCTAGACATTGCTAAGTTGGATAAGGTGCCAAAGGTGTAGCATATAAACAAAAGTGGATGTTGAGTTGGATCAATGGGCTTGATGTTTTTAAAGTGAATGCAGTAATAAATAGGATCATCCGAGATCATAAAATTTGAGTTCATCGATGATCATATCTTCCCTAGATTTTGAAGATGATTGAAATTTATTTAAAGCAAGAAAGTGAGTGTGCGACACATGTCATGGTAGGCCAAGTGTATTTGAGTTTTCCTCATTGCATCATCGCAAGGGTCAAAAGGTAGTTTAATGCTAATAGATTAGGATTCAAAGGAGTATCTTATCAAATAAAGACAATCAAGATTCAATCGATATCATTCCATCATAAACTTCAAAGCTTGAAGTTGTAAAGTCAAAAAACTATAGTCAAATTCAGTGCCTTCACATCATTGTGCATGATTAAAGCTTACATGAGGTTTAGGTCGTGAAGTTGTGGAATGGTTTGTTCACACTATCTCATGTAGTTAATGTCAACCCATGGTCAAGGCTATTAGGCTACAAACAAATAAAGAAAGGTCAAGCCAAAGGGTTGTTGCTTCATCATAGATGATCAAAGTTGACTTGGGGTTAATCTTGTGAAACAATGATAATAAGGAAAAAATCAAGTTAAGTGATTCTTGCAGTGTCTCATAGAGTTAGGACTAACCTAGAGTTAAGGTGGTGATGATCAAAATGCTTGTTCACATATTTTCAAGGTTAGTATTGTGCTTAAGGATTTAGGTTGCAAAGTTGTGATGACATGAAATAGTCCAGTTAGTGACCTTGCATGCACTCACCTGTAGTTATGATTTTGGTTGTGATGTTGCAAAGTAAGGATGCAGTTACCCAAGGTGGCAGTCATGATATCACACAATTAAAAAATAGTTAGACCCTAACCATGGCAACGGTGTAAAGTGGTCAATTCTATGATGTTTACATGGTTGCAACAGTCAATGGGCTAAGATGATTTCAAGTTATGAAGTCACAAACAAGAGAAAGGTGCAATGTCATAGGTCAATAAGGAAAGAAGGCTGGGTAGGGTGGTAGAATGCTTAAAGTTTAGAAGGCCACATGGTAGGTTTTATTTTTGAATCTCATTGAATGATGGCATGGCTAACCTAGCATGGTCGCGAACATAAAATCAAGTAGCTCCTTTAATGGCGAACAAGCTTTTTGATCACTTACAACCAGTACTCTTTAGTGTTCCCCCTACCTGGTAAATGCAATTTTTATCCTTCTTCCACCTTGCTTATCCATCTACCCAATTAGAGCTATTATGGCTACTGTTTCAGTCTCTTCAGGGCTCGATTTGTGTGCAAGATCACATTTTTAGAATGAAAATGTGTATCTAATTAGATTTCCCTTTTGATTCTCAATTGCTACTCTCCTCTACAATCTCAACTCCACTTGGTTGGGTTTTGATCTCAATGTAGCATCAAATTTATTCACGAACTCTATAAAAGGTAGCTATAAAATATGCTTTAAGGGTTCTTCCCTATTCTATTATGTCTACTTGTAGTAGCCTGAAACTCTACAATTATATACTTTGTCTTCCATTAATGAAATAGATCTCTTCTTTACCTCTTCTTTCCATTTATTATATGTACATGTATCTTTCCTTTTTCAGAATGTCTCTTTCTAGTTTTAAGGGTTTTTATGTTGTGTTAAAAATTTTGATGATTGTTGTATTATGAAGATTTATTTCTATTCAACACTTCATTAGTTCTAAACCTAGATGTGAATTCTTTGAAAGTGGAGTAGAGTCAAGACTTGTGTATTTAGGTGTTTCATCAATGTCTTGTGCATCCCTAAGAAGAGTTGTAACCATTTCAATTAGGTGCATCACTCCCCTTTCCCTTTTAGCAATTTAGTTTCTTGCATCTCCTTCTTCCTTTTCCTCTCAAGCAATAGTTAGGTGCATCTTGGTTGTACAGAAGATGACCTTCTCCAGAGACTCAATCTCATAGTTCAAGTCCCACAACTTGGTGATTGTTTCCATGTTATAGGAGGCCACTTAAGGGTCATACCTTAAGCAAGGGTGTAGACTTTCATGTCAAAAATAGCTTCATTTACCTACATTAATGGATAAGGGAGCCAATAGCCTTAATGTAAGAAATCTCCTAAAAATAGAGTGGGAGATTTGGAAGGAAAACCCACACTTTCATAAAGCACAACACTTGTCGAAGGTTTTGTAATTGAGGTTGCAAGAAGAGTGAGTTTATCCATAGAGGAGACTCTATAGTTATTCATGATTAAGATGGAGTAGTACAAGGATGGATGAACTCTTAGAAAGTCTCATTGCTTCACCTCTAAAAGAATCACCTAGATGTAATGAATGCTAAGTATTCCATTCATTCTCACAAGAGATGTCTCCTTGTGAACCAATACTCATGAAACATGGATCAAATAGTTTGACTAAAAAAGATACATAGTTGAATCCTAAGGAAATGTTACAACAGAACACCTAGAGTGATTTAGTAAGAGGGTTGAATGAGACTATCCAAGGTTTGGCAGAAAGGGAATGGTTCCCCTAAACCCACAAAAAATGAATCAATTAAAAAACCCTTTGCACAAGGGTAGAGCTCAATGTCACATAATATAAGAGGTCTCTTAGAGTTGGTAACCCAGAAGTGCAGATCCAAAAGAGATGGTCAAATTATACAAATATATCAACTAGCCCATAACTTCGGTATAAGTCCACTTTAGGGCCATAGATGACCAGAAGTGAGGTATTGGAATAAGTAATGGGACAAGGTTTCATATTATATGGGATGTTACTATTTAGTGAACAAATCAAAGTGCAAATAGGATATGTACATATAGGGAATATACTTGAAACTAACATTCAATACAAGAGAAATAGGGGCTTTCGAGTATAACTCTCAATACAACTCAAGTTTTATTAGAAAAAACAAAGGAGATAAAGAGATGTCAATGATAAACCCAAATTATATCAAGGAAGTATGCAAGAAAGTCCCCTTTCATGCAATATAAAGTTTGGCTAAAGATGTGTAAATATAAATATGGAATTCAACTAATCGATTAAGTGCGAAGAGTAATATGGATCTAGGTGCTAAATATATGCAATTAATCCAATTAAGATATAAAAATAGTTCTAGATTAAAAAGTGAAACGAATGATATTGTATTTACCTTGAATGTATAGAAGAATATAACTTTTCTCTCTTGAAATGACAGATCTAAAACTATGATAGAACTTCTAATTGCAAACTCACAATCACAACAAAAAGCCCAATAAATTCTATTTTTATGATGGTCTCAAGAAGATATCAACTTAACAAACATTTTCTAGATGCTTAAGAATTCATTGTGTTATTAGGATATAGTAGAAAAATTGACCCAACTTCTTTGCAAATGGTTTAGTGAATGATTTTCACATCTGTGGTCCCAATTCTTCTATCTTGGTCCTCCATACAATAAAACTTGGTTTTTGTGTTGGTTTGATGAGGGATTTCCTTGGTCAATTTTTATATTGATTAATAAACCTTAAAATTGAGATGTGAAAGTACTAATAAAAGAAATTATTACATGAAGTAGGATAGATTTAGTTGAATTTGATATATGATCAAGTATGCAAATGTAATAGCCTTGACTCAAATAAACCAATTGGAAATTAGAGAAGTCAAAAAGTTCATGAATAATAATGTATTTGACATGATATGATGAAGGATAGAAGAACTTGAATGATTTGGAATGATAGATTTCCTCCTTAGAAGCAAAACTCTACTACTACCTTGAATGAAGAAGCTTGATGTAAGAAGGAAATGATTGAAGCCTCATAAATGTGTGTATGATTTCTCTTGGTTTATTTTAGAGAGATGATAGATAGATTCTAGATAAAAATAAAGATCCCAAGCCTCCTTGTTTAATAGCTTTTAGAGTAAAAAAAAAAAGTAGGCTGATCGAAGAGCAAGAGTGAAAAATTGGCAAACACAAGGCCCTACAAGCCCTAAAATTAAAAAACTTGAGGAAGAAGTTGGCATGGATCAACCCATTCTAGAATAGGTTGGCCTAAGTTGTCCTATTATTGAGGGGATCTTAGAAAGGTGTTCAAATGCCTCAAAGAGGTGTAGAAATAATAGATAAAAACTAAAATTCTTGGGAGATGGAAAAAAATGTGATAAAATAACACCTTAAGGACTATGCCAAAAGATGAATGATGACTTAGAAATGTGTGTGTGTGTGAGAGAGAGAGAGAGTACTTAGGGGAAATAATTGGTCTTTGTGTGGTTGGAAATATGAATCAAGGATGCAAGACCTAAGTTCATCACATAAACACCTCACATATGCATACTATATATGAGGAAGGATATCAAGAAGAAGAACCATTTCAATTCTAATACTAGAACTAGATTTAGAAAGATTAGTGCTAACAAAATAAGCAAGGAGGACTAATACAAGTTAGATCTAGGAAGAATAGGGGAAAAGCATCGAAATCCTTGAAAACCCTAGATGAATATAAGATTATATATATGTGTGTGTGTGTGTGTGTGTGTGTGTGTGTGTGTGTGTGTGTGTGTGTGTGTGTGTGTGTGTGTGTGTGTGTGTGTGTGTGTGTGTGTGTGTGTGTATGTATGTATGTATGTATGTATGTGATGAGGAGACAAAGAGAATGAAGAAAAAAACCTTAAAGTCTATTTTATGCTTTCTATTCTGATCAAAATGAACGGCAATTGTCAAATCTAGGATTAAAACTACACAACAGACAAAACTTGGAAATATTTTGGTGAACTTTCCGAGGAGAACAAGATATTCAAGGGAAAAATAAGATCATCAAGGGTGTAGTGTGCCCCAATAAAAAAAGATTTTTTTATTGTTGATAGAGGGTTTTCCTTGGTCAAAACCTATTAGGAATTAACCTTGAATTGAAATAACATGAAATGTAAATTAAATGTATGAATTCACCTTACAAAAGTTGGATCTCTTGAATTAAATTCAATGTGCTTGCTTCACCAATGGATTTGGGTGTAGAAGATGAAGATGAATGGATTTAGAGGATGTGATAAATAATATTTAATGCATTGAAGAATATCTTGAAGATAAACTCCTTCAATTTCTTAAATGCTTGAATTCTTGATCTTCAATGGAGGAATGCTTGAATAAGTGCTTCAAGACTTGAAGGCTGGAAACTTGAATACTTGACAACTTGAGTGCCTTGATACTTGAGAATAAGATTTCTTGTTATGATTATGGATGAGAAGTTGAGAAAGTGGAAGGGTTTATATAGAGATCAAAATTGACTAACTAATAGAGGCTAAACTACCTAGAGATTAAAACCCTGAACATTCCCCAAAGAGGAGACCCAAAATATGGCCTCATCAGGGGCAAAATATGCCCCAAATTAGTCCATCAGGGGTAAACTATGGCCCTAATCAGTCATGACCGCATTGCATCCCTAATGATCAAATGCAAAAACCCCTAGGACTAGCTCAATACTCCAAAATAAGTGTTAAAATCTAGAAATCTAGTCCACATTATGAGGAAATCCCACTTTGGGGTGAAGAGTAGATTCCAATAGGACCTAGGAGAATAGATCCTACCTCAATATTAATGACATAAAAATAGGAGATTTAAAGAGGATCTACTAGGTTTTACCCTAATTCTTGTTGAAAGCATGAATTCTAATGATATTCCGATGGGGAATTATTGTAGAAACATGATTAAATCATTATTATGATGATATGTTATATTCATGATTGTGTTTGTCATTGATGTCAATATAGCAGTATTATGTGGTATCTAACAGAAGAACAACGGTAAAGACTAAGTTGGTACAAACAAATTGTTGAGTATTTTCACTAGAGAGGTTAATGGGAGATACTACTACATGTCTAGTATATGTAGCTAATTTTGGGTGCAAAAATAACTAAGTTTGGAAGAAATTATGCAAGTTTTGGTGAAGATTGTTCAGAGATAGAGTTTATAGAAACATGTTGTAGGAAACTTGTTATATATCTTAGCAAAGTTGTTATTTTGAGAAGTAAGGTTAAAGGTGTGTAGAGGAAATGCTAGATATGATGTGTCTAAGCTCACTCATCATAATATTACATGTACAAAAAATTATTCAAGTTACAAGGTGACAGGTTGATGTTATCACTAAGTAAAATGTGTTCTTAATGATGTCCTATAATAATTAATTGAGAAGGTGTAATAGCTAACTCAAGGGAGTTATTTTATGAAATCAATATAAAGGAAGGATATTTTCATATGTTATGAAAGAAGAAGAAGAAGAAGAGTAGAAAGAGGAGACAAGATATGAACACTTAGTAGTCAGGTTGATATGCAAAGATAAGTAGAGCAGAGTGAAGTTGGAGAAAACTTAATTGCCAAGGTTTTATTTTGAGATCCAAGGTTTATGACCTAGTCTACAAGGTTTGACAGTGATCGGTCTGGTTGACAGGATAGAGAAAAGAGGATAAAGCATAATATGAACAATTATTCTACAAGAAATAGTCGAGAGATCAGTTGGATAGTGAAGTTCAGTGGTCTTGCCCTAGAAGCTGTTTGGACAGTGGGTCCTTCTACCTTCTACAACTCCTAACAAGGTTGGTACAACTCCTAATAGGGTTGGAATATTATAAAAAGGATTCAAAGTCTCCTAATAGGAACTCTTATGTACTAAATGTGTTTATAGACTCCTAACAGGGTCCATCTTCTAACAAGGAATATATATATATATATATATATATATATATATATATATATATATATATATATATATATATATTTTAGTATATCTTTTTGGGCATCATTCCCACTAGGGTTTTCCCTCTAATAAAGGGTTTCCTTAGTTAATGAATTTGGTGTAATTGTGTATGTGCATCTTGTTATGGTTGTTGTTTACTTTGGTTGCATGGTTTAGATTAATTAAGGTTGATAGACATTTTAGTTGGATAACTGATTCACCCCTAGACTATTATTTCTAATAATTGGTATTAGAGAAATAGCTCCTTGAAGATAAATTTTAATAACTTTGGGAGATCCATGGATAACATATTTAGAAAGGATTGTCTAAATTTTGATGGAAAAAATTATGACAGATGGAACCAAAAGATGAAGAAACATTTTCTATGTAGGGTTCCAAAATAAGAAAAGATAATTGTTGTTGAAGATGAGTTGGAAACTTGTACTAAGGAAAAGTGAGAAATTTTCATGTGCAACATGAGAGCTAGAGAATCACTACTATCTATTCTTCTTGAAGCAATGTACAACTAGGTAAAAATGCTTGCTACTTCTCATAAAATTTGGAAAGATTTGGAAAATAGCTTTTAAGGTGATGTACATTCTATGAAAATGAGGCTACAAAACTAGATTTGTGCATTTCAAGATGCTAAAATGATGGAAGATGAATCTATAAGAACATATGTAGGAAAAATATTAGAAATTGCTGCAGGTATTAGATCTCAAGGACAAACCAAGGAAGATGATGAAGTGCTCTAGAAGATATTGAAGAGTTTAACACCACCATTTAAGCAGACAACTCAAATGATTAAATTATTAATCCCTTGTGCCAAATATTCCACCAAGAAAACATTACTTAGGAGACTTGAAGCAGTTGAGAATCAGCTTAGATAGTCTCGAGAGTTGTCTAGAACAGAGACAACTTTCAGTGCCCTAAACATTCAACTTAATCTATCAAGTAGCAAAAGTGCTAGAGGAGATTTTGCTCGCAGTAGCAGATCTAATGAGGACAAAAAGATAGGAGTATCCCTTCTTGTGAGAAGAGAAAAAGATGGTAAGAAATTTTTGAAATGTTGGACTTGTAATGAGTTTAGTCATTATGCATCTAAGTTTCCTAAAAGAGAGACAAAGTATAAAAGAAATTTCAAACCTAGAAGAGATAGATATTGTTTGTATGCCAATGAAGAAGATGAATCTGATGAACAAGCAATAAGTACCAATAATGATGAAATATGATTTTTCGCTATTAAAGAAGAAAGTCTAGAGAAAATGGCTTTCATATCACAAGTTGAAAAGAAATATGATTTGATAATTGATAGTGGTTGTTCACATCATATGACTAGTGATATGAATAAGTTTGTTGATTTCAAAAGTTATGATGGAGGTATTGTCAAAGTTGGATACAATTTAACTTGGTATATTAAAGGTATTGGATCTATAACTCTTGATGGTAAGACTAACACTGAGGATGTATACTTTGTTGATGATTTAAAACACAATCTTTTGAATGTTGGAAAACTAGTGGATAAAGGTTATCAGTTGCAATTCATAGAGAAGATGTGCATGATTAGATTCAAAGATGTAAAAAGAAATTGGAACAAGAACTAGATCTAGAGGTAACATATTTTAGCTAAATCCAACTAAAATGACATGTTTGGTTGCAAAGGTAGATGGTAGTTGGTTATGGCATAAGAGATTTTGTCATATCAACTTTGATAGTATTGTGAAAACTAGTAATATGTTTGTAGTTAGAGATTTTCCTAAGATTGTAAAGCCTACTAACACAATTTGCAAGGAGTGTGTATTGACAAAGCATAACAGAACTTCTTTTCCCAACAAAAAGTTTACTACTATAGAAAATTTAGAGATTGTACACTCAGATCTTAGTGGTCCTACAAAGGCTAAAGGATTATATGGTGAAAGGTACTTTATGATTATTGTTGATGACTTTTCTAGAATGACGTGGGTTGCATTTCTTAAAGAGAAATCTAAGGCATTTGACAAGTTCAAGATATTCAAGAATAGAGTTGAGAATGAATCATGTATGAAGATTAAATGTTTAAGATTAGATCGATGAGGAGAATTTACTTCAAATGAGTTTAACATCTTTTGTGAAACTAATGGAATCAAAAGAAAACTTTCAACTCCTAGAACCCCTAAACAAAATGGCATTGTAGAGAGAAGAAACAAGTTAGTAACAGAAGAAGCAAGAGCTATGTTAGTTGAGAATGATGTATCTAAGATATTTTGGAGAGAAGTTGTGAATACAAAAATTTACACTATGGATAGAGTACAAGTCAAGAAAGACACAAATAAGACCCCTTATGAACTATGGTTTGGTCACTCACCTATAGTTAAGTATTTCAAAATTTTTGGCAGCAAATGTTATATCGAAAGAGATGATATTGGTAAATTTGATGCTAGAAGTGATGAAGGTATGTTTCTTGGTTATTCAATGAAAATCATAGCTTATAGATGTTATAATATAAGAACTAAGACTATTTTTGAAAGTGCAAGTGTAAGAGTTGATGAGAAATTCAAGATATAAGAAAGAATATTTGACTACAATTCTGATGATGAGAATGTTGTTGTTACAAAACCAAAGAATGATGAAGTATTCTTTGAGACTAATATTGATTTGTAGAATGAAGGTGAAATAAGGCAAGAAAAAAGTTCAAAACCTAGAACAAAGCTAAGAGTTGAGATAATAATTCCTACTTCTGTTAAGAATATGACAAAGAATCATCCACCAAAGGAGATCATCGATAACAAAGATAAAGGTGTGATGACAAGAAGAAGAATCAATGAAGAACTATGTTTGATATCTCAAGTAGAACCAAAGAATGTAGATGAGGCATGTAGAGATGACTATTAGAAGCAAGCTATGAAAGAAGAATTGGATTAGATAGTGAAGAAATAGACATGGGAATTTGGCCCTAGACTAGTAGATAAGAATGTGATAGGAACAGAATGAGTATTCAGGAAAAAGATGCATGAACAAGGTGAAGTTGTAAGGAACAAAGAAAGATTGGTATGTGAGGGTTACTCACAACAAGAAGGAGTGGACTATGAATAAGCTTCTACTCCCATGGAAAGAATTGAAGTATTAATGTAATTCTTAACCTATGCAGCACATAAGAAATTCAAAGTATATCATATGGATGTCAAGTCAACATTTATGAATGGAGAACTTGAAGAAGAAGTATACATAGAATAGCCTAAATGTTTTCCTTTAAAATATGACAAGGACATGGTATGTAGATTGAAGAAAGCATTGTATAACTTAAAACAAGCACCCAAAATTTTGTATGCAAGGTTGGACTAGCATTTGACAGAACTTGGATTTAAAGGTATGGCAGACAATACTCTATACTTGAAAGAAATAGGTGATGGATTATTGATTTTGGTAATATTTTTTGATGATATCATATTTGGAGGAGATGATAGTAAAAGTGATAAGTTTTTAGAAGAAATGAAGAAGGAATTTGCAATGACCATGATAGAGGAAATGAAATACTTCCTAGGATTACATATTGTGTAGGATAAAGAAGGAAGCTTTATTTCTCAGACTAAGTATTTGAAAGATCTATTGAAAAGGTTTGGTTTGGAAACATGTGAACTAGTTGGAAGACCTATGATAATTGGACACAAGTTATCTATAAAGGATGAGATACCTACTTTTGAGGAAAAGAAGTACATATCTATGATTGGAGGATTGCAATATCTAACTCGCACAAGGCCAAATATAGCAAATGCAGTTGGAATTGTTGCAATATTTCAAGATGACCCTAGAGAAGGACATTATGTAGTAGTTAAGAGGATATTTAGATATTTGAAGGGAACATTAGAGTTCGGATTATGGTATGACAGATCAATTGATTTCACTTTATATGCGTATACTAATGCTAATTGGACAAGCATTATGGATGACAGAAAGAAAGACAGTGGTGGAGCATTATTTCTTGGATGAATATTTGTTTCTTGGTTAAGAAAGAAGCATGATTGTATCTCACAAAGTACAATAGAGGCAAAATATGTTGCAGCAACAAACGATTGCAATCAAGTTGTTTGGATGAAGTAGATGGTGAAAGATATAATGATAGAATTCAATGAACCTATTGTCATACATTGTGATAGAAAAAGCACAGTGAATATGTCTATGAATATAATGTTGCATTCTAAGACTAAGCACATTTCTATTAAATATCACATGTTGAGAGAGAAAGTTATAGAAAAGGAAATCAGATTGGAGGACCAAAAAACAAGCTAATATCTAACATACTATGAGAAAATCACAAACTCAATAAACATACATTGATACCCTATAGTCTACCATGAAATCCAAATAAACAAAAGGAAGCAACATAAATTAAAAAACCCCCTCTTTCACTTGTAGCTCCCATGTCCTTCTTTCTTCTCCATATGATGTAGCTCCAATTGCCTAATGCAAACAATTAGGAAGAAAATGTCTATGATAATAATAATGCTATGAGAATACTAGAAGAAGCAATTTAAGCTTCAGAGAGAAAAAGACCAAGGACTTGAAGGATCTAAGACTTAGGACTAGAAATGAAAGGAAGAATGCTCAATTTATAATCAACATGCAAGATGAAAGCATTGGAATTGTCACCTTGGATATGAAACTTGGCAAGAGATTCCTTTGAGAATCCATGATGCATATGACACAAGATGCCAAATGTAGGATTTTATGATGCATGGAAGTCAAACATGGCTAAGAATGGAAGAGGATCTATGGCATGTCATGTGACACCTCAAACCACTTAAAGCCAAGAATCTATGACAATGGAAGACAAATATGGACATGTGTAAGGAATAAGAATATATGGATTATGCCATATCTTAGCCAAGTGTAAATGAACAATCCATGATGTGTCATGCCCATGTGTCACAATAATGTCAATATTATGTGGAATATTTGAATTAAAAATCCATTATTCCACACAAATAAAAATTAGTAAAAATGGAATTAATGGTGGAAAATATGACTTAGGAAATTTAGAATTTTCATAGTTTGTGAATGATGAATCAATTAATTAATAAAATTAATTAATTGAGGATGTTAGTTAGGAAGAATAATTAGCAATATGAGATGAAAATGATTGGGATGACATAGGATTAAATTATGGGTTATTTAATCCTATATATAAAATTAATAGATGATTGGCCAATTTTATTAAATAAGTGTGACAATATCCTTTGATGAAAATGCGATGATTATGCAGATTGACTAGGATGATGATAGGTAGACTGAAGCCATGGTTAATTTGATTGATTAATTAGAATTGATAACATGTCCAGGACACATGACATGAATTAAGGACACATAACATTTAACTAACATTGTAAAATGCTACAAGGTTAGGATTGGTTGATAAGGTTGATCATAATAGCATCGACAAACACTATCAATGTTATTAAATAGTTGATATGTCATGATCTAACACTAAGAGACTTGACAATGTCAAAGATCAGATGAAGTGAATGATAGTTTGACCTAGCACTAAAAACCATGACAGTACTAAGGTTAGATTGATAAGAATTGATAGATTGATAGGTTTCCAAGGCACTGAAAGCCACAACAATGCCTAGGATTGTATTGATGATGATTGATTTGGGATTTTTGACACATTCTAAGTTGATTAAGACTGATTTTGGGTGATTCCAAGTAGATTTGTGGTGTTTTTGAGTTGATTTCATATGATTCCAATTTGATTTGATATGATGTGAAAAATGATATAAATGATCAAGAATATTGTTGAGATATAATCAAATGATGATCAAGTTGACCAAAAGATCAAAATTAGTGAAATTAGAAAATTGGATGAGTTAGAATGAATAAGTGATGAAATTGTAGATGCAAACCATTTTTGAGCATCTGCATTTTGCTCCCCTTTGATACAATGTGATTTAGAGCATTATGTCAAAGAACACTGATGAAAAAGCCACAACAATATGCCCTAGTAGGGATGATATATATCAATCACCCTTGAGAAATTGATGGAGAAAATCATATTTATAGGTCAATTTTTTGACAATGAGAAGGCAAAGCCATAGCAACTAATGGATTGCAAATTGGAGCTAAAATGTGAAAGTTATGAGGTCCAAAGTGTAGAACAAGGGTCGATTAGGAGCCCGAGAGTAGTTTCAAGAGTTACACTCAATATAGTGAAAAAATAATGAAAATAATAGCTTGATTTTTTCATATTGAATATACAAATACAATGCAACTGATGAATTACAAATCAAAGTTGAAAAGCAAAAGTTATGGGCTTTAGAGAGCAACATAGGGGCTCTAGGAGCAATTCTAGGCATTTAACTACCCCAAGAGTGCCCAAAACACACCCAAGTGTGCCTAGGGTGAACTTGGTGATTCCAAGTGTGCTATGATAGTACCAAGTGTGCCCTGGGTACATTTGGTAAGCCCAAATATGCTTTGAAAGTACATACTGTGCCCCAGAAGGCTCCAAGAGCCAAAATTAGCTCAACCAGACTCAGAATGACCTGAACATTGCATGCATACTATAAATGATAGAAAGAGGCCATAACATGGGTGAAATAAGTTCAACATGATCAAATGTGGTCAAACTTGGTTAGATTGATGCTAGACTTGGTGAAGAGCTACCAAAGGTTGACAAACAATGCATGATGATGCCAGAACGTAGGAATGTAAGATAAAGATGATTTGGTGTATTAGAATACATGATCATGGTGGTGGATGAAGAAATGAATGATAGAAGACTAAGAAGACATGATGAGGACCACTTAGTATGAGGTGAAGAATTTTTCTTTCACAAAGTGCACTATATGTTAGTGGAGCTTTATTTTGATATGGTAGAGGGAATGCAACACATAATGGCATAAAAGGCCAAGGTGCAAATGCAAACCTTTTGCATAAACAAGCATGATGTAGATAGAAAATGGCCTTGTCCTTCCTAAGGAATATATGCATGCCCCAAACTCTCAAAGGTACATGTTTAATAGACAAAAAAATAAAAGATGACCATGAACCATCCCACCCACTCTCATAAATTAGTTTATATCACCTAGTGGCATAGGAAGATGATCAAAGAAAAAAAAAGAAAAAAGAAATCACTCACTAAATAGCATGAGCCAATAGCTATTCTTGTCCAATATTACTTGCCTTTTAGTGTTTTAGTCTTCAGATAGTGTTTGATAGGTTGATCATGTGATAGTTCTGTTTGTAGATTCAGTTGATAGGTTCATAGTGACACGTTGGATTAATTGTTGGTTCACATTGCTTAGATAGTTTGATTGTCATTGAAGTGTATTGCTTTGAGTTTCAGTTTGTGAAAGTGCAAGTGTTTATGAAAAAGGAGTGGTAATTTACAATGACTATTTACAAGGTTTATTACAAAAATTTTATGGGTTTTGTGATTTTTTAGGATTTTGAGGATATTTGATGTTTTTGTGTTACTCATTTCTTTAGGACATTTTACAATTTTTAGGATTTACTTCAGGCCATTATATGACTTTTAGGACTTTTTTAGGGCATTTTATGATTTTAACTTATTATTTCAAGATGTTTTATGATTTTTATGAATTTTTACAAGATCATATTTGAATTTTTAGGATTTTTTCAAGATCATATTTGAATTTTTAGAATTTTTTCAGGACTTTCTAAGATTTTTAGGGATTTTCTTCAAGATCATACAGGATTCCAAGTGTTAGCTCCAATCTATAATGTAATAAGTACAATAGATAAAAAGTTCTTAGGGATATGCCTCCAGTTCATGTTCAAACTCATGCACTATTTAGGTAATATGCCCCCAGACAAGACACAAACTCTGTACAAAGGCCAAAGACAGAGTATGTACAGACTAGTGACATTTGGATAAGATAACAATAGACGTTAACCAGTTCATGGGCCATGATAAGGGACTAGGGATGTCTTGCAATATGAAAGATATGATAAGGGAATGACAAAATGGGTAAAAACTAGATGGAATCTCGATAGATGGAAGAGCAGTGACTGATTACACATGGTACCTGTTTGCCAAGTTTTCACCATGGTACTTGCCCAAAGTTCCTATTTGCCAAGTTTTCACTTGTGGATGAAATGTTTCTCTTGACTCAAATTTTTGTTCCAAGATGCCTATTTGCCAGGTATTTATCAAGGCATCCATTTTTTGATGACTTTGTGCTATTTTTTTAATACTTTTTCAGGACTTTTAGACAAAATCATGAATGTTGCCAACTAATAATGAGAAGAAATCTATTGTTGGTGTTGCTAGTTGATAATCTCTAGATCCATGACTAACCATAACTACACAGGATTCATTATGAGTCTGTAGCAAAAACCAAACCACTAGAAAGGCCTTGAGATATACCATTGTGTACCATATGTAAGATAATGTCTGACTCTCTACCTCCCAAGTCTGCACCTAAGCTACCAACTGTACTTAGAAAGTACCAAGTGCACCCTTGGTGCACTTGGGGCCCTAAAGGTAGCCAATTGGTAAGTAGAAGGTATACAATTGGTAAACAGAGGTGTTAGGGGGACTAAAATATAGAATGTGAATTATTTGAGTGTTTTTGAGTGTTTTCCAAGGTTTAGGAATGCAATTAAAGCTATGGAAGTGCAAATTAGGGTTTTGGAACCTAGAATGAAATCCCTAATTACCAAGTGCACTCTGAAACTACCAACTATGTACTGAAACTACCAACTATGCACCTGAAGTGTACAATTAGTAAAATAGGGGTGCGGTTGGTAAAATAGGGCAAGATTTGATAATTAGGATGTGAGTATGCAAGATATGAGTATTTTTTGGATTTTTTAAGTGTTTAGGGATGTTATGCGCTATGAGTAAGTGTCAAATGAACTAGGGTTTTGATATGCAAGGTGTAAATGTCCTAGGGAAACTATGCAAATGCAAATGTAAAGTGATGTTTTGGAATTTTGACTAAAGGGGATGAAAATGACTCTATGGTATGCAAAATGAAAATTAGGGTTAGACTTTGGACTTGGGAATGATGTTGGAAGTTGATGTATGCAAGGTGGACTATGAAAGGGATGGTGTACCAAGGTTGATAATGACATTTAGGATATGCAAAAATGAGGATATGTGATCAAGGAGAAAAATTGATTCATATGAAAGTTGATAGGGTTTGATAGTGGAAATGATGCTAGGGTTTTGAACAATGCAAGATGAAGGGGATATACCACTAGGGTAAGTCAAAATGACATTTAGGGAGACTAGGAATATGATAATGCTATGATTAGGATATATGCAAGGTTTTGAACTTAGGTGAAATCTTTGAAAAGTATTAACCTAAGAGTTTAACATTATGACAATGGACTTTGGATCTTGACCAAAAAGAGATAAAAAGTGAAAATATTAAAATGACAAGGTCAAATCCATCTTGAAATAGATAGAGTTTGACCAAAGAAAATGATAAAAGAAAATGACAAAATGACCATGGTCAAGATCCATTATCCATTGACATTATGAGATACTCTAGGATTCATACTTTTGTTCAAATTTTTGACTAAACTCAGAGGTTGTTTAGGGGGCTCACAATGATGGTTATGTTGATCAAATATGCAATATGAAGAGGTCCTAAGATGAAAAATGAGGTTTTGGGTGCAAGATGTTGTTTTGGGTCATATGCAGAAGGAGGACCTACATAGGCTTCTAGATGTAGTTTTAGGGTCCCAAAATGTAGTTTTGAGGCCCAAAATGGTCATATAAGTACCCAAGTTTGCTTTGATAGTACCAAGTGCACTCCAATAGCACCAAAAATTCCTATGGTACACTTGGGGCTAGTTTGAGCACAGTTGGTAGTTTCATTGCACAGTTGGGAGGCTAGGTTGAATTTTGGCTAATTCTGAGATGGATGATGGCTAAATTGCTATACCAGAGAGCTAGGATATTGGGGTTGGTGTTATGATTGGATAGGAGATGAAGAATGAAGGTTATGACCTAAGGAATGAATCCCTAAGTGATGACAATGATGGTTAGGAGATGCAAAATGTAGATTAGGATATGTTAAGATAGGGAGGGCTATCTAGGTACCTAAGGACACTTCAAATGTCTCAAAATGTTGTCTAGAAGTCCAAAATGGGTTATTAGACTACCAATTTCACTCAAAAAATACTAACTATGAATATTTTGTAGTTGGGGCTAGTTAGAGCATACTTGGTAGTTTCAGAGTGCAGTTGGGAAGCTGGGCTGAAACTAAGGCAATTTTGGGTTTTGAGATTTTCAAATTGATGTGACAATGAGATAAATAGAAGAGGATAGTGATAAAACTAGAATGAAGGTGTAGAATGATGTTTAGGATACCTATAATTATGGTTAAAGAATACAAGATGAAGGTTGGGTAATGCAAAAATGCAAATGGGAGATGCAAGATGTAAATTTTGAGGTTGAAATGCAAAGTGAAGCTTGAGGAATGTGCTATGAATTATGAGAGATACTAAATGAGGACTAAATGAAACCTAGATGATGCAAGTATGAGGCTCAAACTATGGTGGATGTAAGTGGATGCTATGCAAATATGAAATCTAAGTTATGCCAAGCACTTCTAAGATTATAAGTTGTCATGTTTTCCAAGTCTTGAATGTTTTGGACCAAAGTTTGCAAAGATTTTGACAAAGGTTGTAATATTTTGATAATGTTTGTAGTTTTGACAAGTTTTGAATAGTATCAAAGGTGTAAATTTTCAAGTTGGTTTTTATCTTGATTAATGCTTCACACACACACAAGACACAATAATACAAGGATAGTTATTGTTAAAGTGAAAAGATGCACCACAACATATGCTTTAGGATTGTATCCATTGAATTCCCACTTGAATTGAAGTTTAGTCATGCTTATCCAGAGTGACCAACTTAGAATCTTGGCACCATTGGCTCCCCCTTACTGTGCACTCCTCAGGGCTACCAAGATCTACTTCCCAAGGGACTATTATCTCTACTAAGGACCATGAGAATGTGGGATGTCTTCACTAGCATGGGTGACTCCCTAAGCCAGTGCATAGAAAGGTTTTTGGCCTCTAAAAAAAAGTATGTAGTGTGGGCATTCCATTTAGAAAGTGAATGTTAAACTTACTCAAAAGGTCTCCCAGCCCCAAGAACTGGGGTTTGACACACCACAAGGGTACTGAAGGAGAGCTTGTTAGGATTAAACCATAGACTAAAATAAAAATTACATGCAAATATAACCAATATCATAAAATAATAGATCACACAGAAAATAACACAAGACACCAAAATTTATTATAGTTCACCCAATCCCTGGGCTACGTCCACCAAACAATAATTCTGATATTTTTACGATCCACTGATTACAACCTAATTACAATCTGTAATCCCTTACAACTCAATACTACCACAAGAACCAATTTTTGCATCACCATTATGAAACAATCCCTAACCTTAAGCTCTTTTATACAAGTATTTTTACCACTTTAGAGTTATAATTAATAATTACATTTTGGCCCAAAATCTTGATAAAATAGGGCCCAAATTTATTTTTTATGAGCCCTAAAGAATTTATGAAGTATGTACAATACTTTCTTTATCAGTCACCACAATCTAACAATATCCCACATGGGGACTGATTTGACTCCACACTAAACAACAATCTCCCACTTGAAGACTGATCATGTAGCTATGCCGCTACTCCATGAGGCTCCCACTAGATCAAACCACCCTAGACTCTACTATTTTTTTGTTCATGTTAAGTCTAGAAGACCAACAGAAGCTGAAGAGGAGTTTAGCTTCTCCCTTGTTACTACCTTTGTAAACATATCTGCTGGATTTTCATCTATATGTATCCTATCCATTTTTAACTGTCCATCCTCCAAAATTGACCTGATGAAATGGTACCGCAACTGTATGTGTTTGGTCTTTGAATGCAGAGCTGAATTCTTTGCAAGATAAAAAACACTCTGACTATCTGTAAACAAATAATTATCCTTTTGAGAGTGTCCCAATTCTTCCAAGAAAAATTGAAGCCATATCATCTCCTTGGCTACCTCTGTAGTAGTAACATACTCTACCTCTGTAGTGGATAATGTATTAACCTTTTGTAACCTAGAAACCCAGCGCACGATTGCCCCACCAACAATAAAGACATAACCTATAGTACTCTGCCTAGTATCAATATCCCTACCAAATCTGAGTCAACATAGCCCTATAAATCAGTAGTAAAGCCCCCAAAGTGTAAACACTTATTGGATGTTCCTCTCCAATATCTAAGAATCCATTTGACTGCATTCCAATGATCAATTCCTGGATGACGCATATACCTGCTAATGACTCCCACTATATGTGCAATATCTAGCCTTGTACATAACATAGCATACATCAAGCTTCCTATATCTAAAGTATAGGCTACCTTAGACATCTTATCCTCCTCTTCTTGTGTCTTGGGACACATCTCCTTAGTCAACTTCAAATGACCAGGTAAAGGTGTGTTGATAGCTTTAGCATTCTCCATTGAGAAACATTGCAACACCTCAACATAATCAACTGAGCTAGCCTCAATTTTTTGTTATTCCTATCTCTACAAATCTTCATACCAAGGATTTTCTTTGCTGCCCTCAAATCCTTCATAGAAAATGCATGTGCTAACTGGTGTTTCAACCCCATAATATGATCCATGTTTGACACAGCTACAAGTATATCATAAATATATAAGCATAAAATAATGTAACTATCATCATTAAACCTCTTAAAATAAACACAATGATCTAAATGATACCAATTGTATGCATGCTCATACATAAAATTATCGAATTTCAGATACCATTGTCGAGTTGCTTGCTTCAAGCCATATAAACTTTTCTTCAATTTACACACTAAGTTCTCCTTACCTTTGACCTCAAATCCCCATGGCTGAGCAATATATATCTATTCATCCAAATCACCATGAAGGGAGGATATTTTAACATCAAGCTACTCTAAATGCAAATCTTTAGTAGCCACAATACTTAAAATAGTACGAATAGAAGTCATTTGAACAAGAGGAGAAAATATCTCATCAAAATCAATGCCCTTTTTCTGTTCAAATCCTTTTACAAATAACCTGGCTTTAAATCTTTTCTTACCTCCATCCTCTTCTTTTGACCTGTAAACCCACTTATCCTGTAAAGCTCTTTTACCTTCAGGTAACTTGCATAAATCTGATGTCTTATTCTTTAGTAAAGAGTCCATTTCGTCTTTCATTGTAGACTCCCACTAAGCTTAGTATCTACCTACATAGCTTCATCATAACATTTAGGTTCACTAGCATCAGCAAGTAAAATTGAATACAAAGAGGGAGAAAATCTTTCTAGAGGTCTAATTTGCCTTGTTGACTATCTAACATTCACTAGCATGTGTGGTATTTGTTGTTGAAATTGTTGCACATCATGAGGAATGGCTAGAACATCATCTTTTAGAATATCATCTAGCACTACGTAATCATCTTCTTTCTTCTCATATTGTTGCAACAGATCTTTGTACAACACGTTTTCATTGAATATGACATCCATGCTTCTTACAATGTTATAATTTTCAAAATCCCAAATCTTATAACCAAGTTCATTAATGCCATATCCAACAAATACACATTTCTTTGACTTAACTTCTAGCTTGGTTCTAGTTTTATAATCTATGTGATCAAATTCTTCACTACCAAAGGTTTTGAGAAAAGAATAACTCACCTTCTTAATAGTCTATGCTTCCTTTGGAATACCACAACCCAAAGGAATAGAGGGACCTCTACTAATCAAATATACAGTAATATTAAAAGCCTCTGCCCACATGTGTGAGGGCAACCCAACATGCAACCTCATGCTCCTTGCATGCTCCATTATAGTCCTATTCATGCGTTCAACCACTCCATTTTCCCATGGAGTCTTTGGAATAGTTTTTGGTCTATGAATACCATTAGTGGAGCAATAATTTTCAAATTCATGACTGCAATATTCACCACCATTATCAGATTTGAGACATTTTAATTTCTTACCAGTCTCATTTTCAACCAAGCATTTCCACTTCTTAAAAGGTTGAAATACATCATATTTCTTTCTAAGGAAATAAACCCATACTCTTCTAGTTGCATCATCAATGAATGTAACATAATAATGAGAGCCACCAAGGGAAGATACCTGATCTAGTCCCCATACATCAGTATGCACAAGTTCTAATTTTCCTTTTTTTTTTCCTTCCCAGTCTTCACAAAACTCACTCTCTTTTGTTTTCCATACACACATCTTTCATAGAAATCCATATTGACACATTTTAGGCCTGGTAAAACTTTCTTTGAATGAAGTACTTTCATACCTTTCTCACTCATGTTCCCAAGTCTATTGTGCCACAACATTGTATCAAAATTTATAGTAGCTATTTGTTCTCCCTTCTCAACTACAACAATTGTTTCTAAACATTCATTTTTCTCTGAAAAAATTAAAGTATAAGGAACAATATGACCTATACAATGATAAGGTGCCTACTTTCACACCTTTTGCTACTACAAGGATGCCTTTTGAAACCTTCCAATTTTTATCATTAAAAGTAACTACACAACCCTCATCACCGACTTGCCCTGCTGAAATTAAATTCCTACTCAGCCTTGGAACATGTCTTACCTCATGTAATAGCCAATGATTCCCATTCTACAACTTAATAGTAACTTTTCCCTTTCCAAAAATCTGATAGGGTTCATTATCCCCCAAATAAACAAGTCCAAAATCCCCCAGGGGATAATCAATGAAATACCCTCTATGAGGTGTAGCATGAAATGAAGCACCAAAATCTAAAACCCATGAATCATCAACACTTTCTATAGACAGAAGCAAGGCATCCTCTTCGGATTTGTTACTTACCACATTTGCCTCCTTGTCTCTATCTAATTTATCTTCTTTATTTTTCTTTCGATTCCAACAATCTTTCTATTTATGCCCTGATTTCCCATAGTACCAACAATCATTCAATCCTCTTGATTAAGACCTCCTCCCCTTTGACTTTCCTCTTGATTTCTCATGATTTCCAAAATTACTTCCTCTCTCAGTTGTTCTACCTCAACTTTGTGCATTCAAAGCACTTCTAGATGTAGATCCACCTGAGGATTTCTTACTAGTTTCCTCACTCAAAATAACACTGATCACATCATCTTATTTTAGGGTACTAGATCTAGGAACAAAATTAGTCACAGTAATTACCAAGCCATTCTAGCTCTCAGGAAAAGAACAAAAAATCAAGAGAGCCCTAATTTCTTCATCAAAATTAATACCCATAGAAGATAACTAACTAGTAATTGTATTAAACTCATTTAAATGATCTACAATAGATCCACCTTCTGCCATTTTCATATTAAATAAATGCTTCATGAGAAATACCTTGTTTGAAGTGGAGGGCTTTTCATATAGTTTCGCTAGGGTTTGCATCGACTCTTCTATTGTCTTCGCTTTTGTAATATTAAATTTCATTGATGGCGTTAAGCATAATCAAATGCTTCCAAGTGCTTTTCTATCAAAAAATCTTAATCATCATTTGACATAGATCCTTGATTCTTGGTTTTTCCTTCCAATGGCTTCCATAAATTCTTCAGATAAAGATAATCTTCCATTTACATCTTCTATAACTGAAAGTTCTACCCATTAAACCTATCAACCCTCAGCTTACCCTCATCTACCATCACTCCCACTCAACCATGAGACTTTCCTATAGAGGATAACTAAAAAACAACTAGGCTTTGGTACCACTTGTTAGGATTAAACCATAGACAGAAATAACAATTACATGCAATTATAACCAATATCGGAAAATAACACAAGACACCAAAATTTAACATGGTTTGCCCAATCCCTAGGCTACATCCACCAAACAACAAGTCTAATATTATTATAGTCCATTGATTACAACCTAATTACAATCTATAATCCCTTATAGCTCAATACCACTGCAAGAACCAATTTTATCATCACCACTATGAAACAATCCCTAACCCTAAGCTCTTTTAGACAATTATTTTGACCACTTTAGGGTTATAATTATTAATTACATGTTGGCCCAAAATCTTGATAAACTAAGGCCCAATTTTTTTTTTCAAAGAATTTATGAAGTATGTACAGTACTTTCTTGATCAGTCACCACAATCTAACAGAGCTATCATGTAACAATATTGCTAACATGACATTAACTGTGTTGAGTTTTATATAGTAGCTAGAACATTGACCTAGCTTTGGCCCATTACCTCTTCAAAGTCATCCTCTAGCTTACCCAATATTAGGTCTCTTGATCCAAGATAGGCATCTCTATAGAAGTCACATGGATTTCTCTTAGATACATGAATGGCGAGGGGAGAGGATATGCCCATGTAACTGCTAGGGTTTTGAACACTATAGACATGCCAAGAAGAATAGAAAAGTTCATTTTAATGCACCAAATGAAGTGTTATTTAATCTAGGAAATCCACACACATATTTTAGACAAGTTCATAGGGTCTTTGACAATGTCCTGCAAAAAAGCATTAGTAGTTTGTAATGATTATGTCTTCATCCAAAAATTTCCACATACTATAAACAGATCATCAGCAACACAAAAATATCTAATCTAGGTCCTAGAAGGAAACATAAACCCTAGATGCAGATTCTGGGTGAAATTTGTGGTTTCTATGAACCAAATGTACTCTGATAGAGAAAACTACACCCCAGAAGACTAGAATAAACTAAGATATCCCCAAGTGCACTCAAATAGTGCTAACTACACCCATGGAACACTTGGGGCCTAGAAGGGCACAATTGGTAGTTTCTAGGTGCAGTTGGGAGACCAGGTGCAGATTGTGGGGAAATGGGCCGTAAACAATACCCAGAAACTAAAATTTTGAAATCAACCCTACTAAGTGCACTTAGATAATGCAGACTATGCCCATGATTTAGTTGGGGCCTAGAAGGGTGTAGTTGGTTGATTCTAAGCATAGTTGGTAAGCTAAGAACAACAAATGGGGGTTATGGTGACTCCTAGGCCCCTAAGACTACTTCCTAGAAGTCCCAAGTGTGCCTTGATAGAGCAGAGTACACCCTAAGACAGAAAGCTAATAGAATGCATAAGAGCATATAGTCATGTTACTAGACCCTATATTAATCTAAATGTGATAAGGAAGTGTAGATAGCCATTATACCCTTCTAAGTGAGCTCCTTCCTTGTACCTATAAGCACAAATACAAGAAACCCAAGTTAGTTAAGCATGATTCATGTCGGGTTCACCAATTGTAGGACTATAAAATGAGCTAATATCTAACATACTATGATCAAATCACAAACTAAATAAACATACAGTGATACCCTCTAGTCTACCATGAAAGCTGAATAAACAAAAGGAAGCAACATAAAGCTAAAAACCCCCTCTTTCACTTGTAGCTCCCATGTCCTTCTTTCTTATCCATATGATGTAGCTCAAATTGCCTAATGCACAAAATTAGGAAGAAAAATTCTATGATAATAATAATGCTATGAGAATACTAGAAGAAGTGATTTAAGCTTGAGAGAGAAAAATACCAAGGACTTGAAGGACTGTAAATGAAAGAAAGAATGCTCAATTTATAATCAACACGTAAGATGAGAGTATTGGACTTGTTACCTTGGATATGCAACTTGGCAAGATATTCTTTTGATAATCCATGATGTAGATGACACAAGATGCCAAATGTAGGATTGTATAATGCATGGAAGTCAAACATGGCTAAAAATGGAAGAGGATCTATGACGCATCATGTGACACCTCAAAGCCACTTAAAGCCAATAATCTATGACAATGGAAGCCAAATATGGACATGCTTAAGGAATAAGAATATATGGATTATGACATATCTTAACCAAGTGTAAATGGAGAATCCATTATGTGTCATGCCCATGTGTTATGATGATGTCAATAGTATGTGGAATATTTGAATTAAAAATCCATTATTCCACACAAATAGAAATTAGTAAAAATGGAATTAATGGTGGAAAATATTACTTAGGAAATTTAGAATTTCCATGGTTTATGAATGATGAATCAATTAATTAATAAAATTAATTAATTGAGGATGTTAGTTAGGAAGAATAATTAGAAATATGAGATGAAAATGATTGGGATGACAAAGGATTAAATTATGGGTTATTTAATCCTATAAAGAAAATTAATAGATGATTGGCCAATTTGATTAAATAATTGTGACAATATCTTTTGATGAAAATATGAGGATTATGTAGATTGAATAGGATGATGATAGGTAAACCAAAGCCATGGTCAAATTGATTGATTGATTAGAACTGATAACATGCCAAGGTCACATGACATGAATTAAGGACATGTAACATCTAACTAACATTATAAAATGCTACAAGATCGAGATTGGTTGATAAGGTTGATCATAATAACATTGATGGACACTGTCAATGCTATTAAATAGTTGATAATGTCATGATTTGACACCAGGAGACTTGAGAATGTCAAAGATTGGATGATGTGAATAATAGTTTGACCTAGCACTAAGAGCCATGACAGTACTAAGGTTAGATTGATAAGATTTGATAGATTGATAGGTTTCCAAGGCACTGAAAGCAACAAAAATGCCTAGGATTGGATAGATGATGATTGATTTGGGATGTTCAACACATTTTATGTTGATTAATACCAATTTTGGGTGATTCTAGGTAGATTTGTGGTGATTCTAGGTTGATTTCATATGATTCGAATTTGATTTGATATGATGTAGAAAAGGATACAAATGACAAAGAATATTGTTGAGATATAATCAATGATGATCAAGTTGGCCATAAGATCAAAATTAGTGAAATTATAAAATGGGATGAGTTACAATGAAGAGCTAATGAAATTGTAGATGCAAACCATTTTTCAGCGTCTACATTTTGCCCCTCTTTGATACAATGTGATTTAGAGTGTTGTGTCAAAGAACACTGATGAGAAAGCCATAACAATATGCCCTCATAGGGGCAATATATATTGGTGCCCCATCAAGAAATTGACTGATATAAGCATATGATAGGTCAATTTTTTGATAATGAGAAGACAAAGCCATAGCAATTGATCACAAATCATAACTAAAATGTGAAAGTTATGAGGTCCAAAGTGCAAAATAAGGGTTAATTAGGGGCTCGAGAGTAGTTTATAGGGTTACCACTCAATATAGTGAAAAAATAATGAAAATGATAGCTCCATTTATTAATATTGAGGATACAAATCCAACACAACTAATAGATTACAAATTGGAGTTGAAACGCAAAAGTTATGGGCTCTGGAGTGCAACATAGGGGCTCTAGGAGCAGTTATGGGCATCTAGCTACCCCATGTGCCCCCAAAATGCACCCAAGTGTACCCTAGGTACACTTAATGATACCAACTATGCTATGATAGCCAAGTGCACCCTAAGTGAATTTGGGAAGCCCAACTATGCTCTGAAAGTGTAGATTGTGCCCCAAAGGCTCCCGGGGCAAAAATCAGCCTGACTGGACTCAAAATGACCTGAAACTTTGTGTGTGTGCTATAAATGATTGAAAGAGGTCATAACATGGGTGAAACTAGTAAAAAATGGTCAAATATAGTCAAACTTGGTTAGATAGATGCTAGACTTAGTGGAGAGCCAAAGAAGGTTGACAGACAGTGCATAATGATGCCAAAATGTAGGAATGTAAGATGAAGACGATTTAGTGTATCAAAATACATGATCATGGTGGTGGATGAAGAGATGAATGATAGAAGTCTACGAAGATGTGATGAGGACTAGTTAGTATGAGGTGAAGACTTTTGCTTTCATAAAGTGCACTGTATGTTATTGGAGCTTTATTTTGATATGGCAAAGGGAATGCAACACATCATGGCATAAAGGGCTAGAGTGAAAATGCAAACCTTTTGCATAAACAAGCATGATGAAGACAAATATTGACCTTGTCCTTCCTAAGGCATATATACATGCCCCAGAATCTCAAAGTTACATGTTTAACAGACAAAAAAAAATAAAAAATGACCATGAACCATCCTACCCACTCTCATAAATCAATTTATATCATCGAGTGGCATAAGAACATGATCAAAGAAAAAAAAAGAAAAATTAAATCACTCACTAAACAGTGTGAGCCAACAAATATTCTTCTCCATTATTAGTTACCTTTTAGTGTTTTAGGTCTTCAGATAGTGTTTGTCTAGTTGATCATGTGATAGCTCTATTTGTGGATTCAGTTGATAGGTTCATTGTGACACGTTTGATTATCTTTTGGTTCACATTGCTTAGATAGTTTGGTTGTCATTGAAGTGTAGTGCTTTGAGTTTCATTCTATGAAAGTGTAAGTGTTTATGCAAAAGGAGTGGTAATCCATAGTGACTATTTACAAGGTTTACTACAAATTTTTGATGGGTTTTGTAATTTTTTAGGGTTTTGAGGATATTTGATGTTTTTATGTTACTCATTTCTTCATGACATTTTACAATTTTTAGGATTTACTTCAAGACATTATATGATTTTTTAGGATTTTTTCAAGGCATTTTATGAATTTTAATGATTATTTCAGGATGTTTTATGAATTTTATGAATTTTTTTAGGACATTATGTGATTTTTAGTGAATTTTTTGAAGAAACTTTATGTTTTTATGAATTTTTCAAGATCATATTTGAATTTCTAGGATTTGTTCAGGACTTTTTATGATTTTTAGGGACTTTTTTTCAGGATCATAAAGGATTCCATGTGTTAGCTCCAATCTGATATGCGATAAGTCCAATGGATAAAAAGTGCTTAGGGATATGCCCCCAATTCACATTCAAACTCATGCATGGTGTAGGTAATACACCACCAAACAAGACGCAGACTATGTACAAAGGCCAAAGACAGAGTATGTACAAACTAGCGATGCTTAGGTAAGATAACAATGGACATTAACTAGTTTGTGAGCCATGATATTGGACTAGGGATATCTTGCAATATGAAGGATATGATCAGGGAATGACAAAAGGGGTAAAAACCAGATGGAATCCCGATAGATGGAGGAGCAATGACTGATTATACAAGGCACTTGTTTGCCAAGTTTTCACCATGGTACTTTCCAAAAGCACCTATTTGCTAGGTTTTCACTTGTGGATGAAATTTTTCTCTTGACTCAAATTTTTATGCCAAGACACTTATTTGCTAGGTTTTCATCTAGGCATCCATTTTTTCATGACTTTTTGCTATTTTTTTAATATTTTTTTAGGACTTTTAGATGAAATCATGAATGTTGTTGACAAATGCTAAGTATAAATCTATTGTTGTTGCTACTAGCTAATAATATTTAGATCCATGACTGATCATAACTATGCAGGATTCATTTTGAGTTTGTAGCTAAAATCAAACCACTGGAAAGGCCTCAAAATATACCATTGTGTGTCGGTAAGATAGTGTCTGCCTCTCGCGAATCAAGGCATCTGAGGATAAATGGGTTAAGGGATTTTTTGTATGGGGTGCTATTGATGATGATGTATTCACAGGCTTGCTAGATAGAAGTATGATTTTGGGTGTTGGACAAGTTAGGTAGTTGGATTTGGGGATAAATAATTGGGTATAAGGAAGGATTAGGAGGATTGAGACCAATGACTTCCCACATGAAGGATGATCAAGAGAGCTCCAAAAGACTTAATGGCATGTTGACCACTAGAACAATGATGTTCATGGCATCATCTTTTTCATTTTGTGTCCTTGGGAGTTGCTTAGCTTTTAATTTATCATGGTCCAATGGTGCCTTTCAATTTTCACCAAGAGACCTACTTTTGTCATTTTTTTCTCTTTTTGATTTTCAACTAGAAGGTGGAGTTGGCTCCCCAAAATATGCCAATATGTTCACTTTAGGAGAAACTACTTCTTTGTGATCATCAATTTTAATGCCTTCATAGATTTTGAAGTCTATTGTGAGAGCATCATCATTGTCGAATCGTCAAAAATTAGTGGTCCACACTAGTTCCAATCTCATAGTTCAAGATAACTTGAGGGGATGTCATCATAATTATTGAATAGACTTTGTTCAAAGGTATACATATGGTTATTAGATTCCCTTTTATTATTTGGGTCAACAAACATATGATCAGGTGCATAAGAATTATTGATTTTAGGTTGAGTGTCCTTAGATGCCTTTTCATCATTCAAAACATCCATAGTCTTACCATAGGTATCATAGTACTCGAAAGACCTATTCATAATGGTTTGAATACAAGCCCCAAACTAGGAGGTCATCCTTTCATAGTGATAGGTTCAAGTATTCCTTGTTTTTGAGATCCAAGGCCACTGTGTCCATCATAGCCTTGTTTCTACATGATAGTAAACCAAGTCCATACTTGTTAGGAGATATCAATGTGGGTTCTTGTTCTTCTTTTTCTTTCTCAATAGAGATAGGTGTATTGTAATAGATATGTTCTTGATGTAGGCCACCTCCACCAATGAAATTTCTAGAAGTGGAGTTTTTCGGGTTGATCTCAAAATATTGTTCTTGAAATAGTTGTGATTTATCATAAGATTGAAAAATTGGTGATGTTGGAAATATAAGAGGAGTAACTGAGAGGGGAGGGGTGAATCAATTACTACTAAAATAAAATAGCAGATCCCTTAGATGTTACTACAAAAAATGCAAACTAAAAAATTGAATATTGTTGAAGCTCAATAAACACACAGAGAATGTTGTAACTCAATAATAACTAAATTGGCTTGTTAAGTGCTTAACATATAAACCTTTAGATGTTTTCTATGATTAGCATTACTTTAAGTAAGTTTCAAACACATAAAATAGTATGAACACTATAGACACCAAGATTTAACGTGGAAACCCAATTTGGAAAAAACCACCAATTGCAATTAGTTATTATTTTTTACTCTTTTGAAGTGAGCCTTGTTAGGAGCCAACTGTGTTAAAGGTTAGAAAAAAAACTGTTAGGTGTGACTCTACTAAAGGATTTAATCACCCTATTAGGAGTGGCCTAGTTAGAGGTCTTGAGACAGTTCAATAAAACTGCCACCTTGTTAGAGGATTTGCAAATGGCTATTAAGCCAACTCTATTAAGAGATTTAGCTCACTACTACAATGGTTAGAGAGTAACAATGAGATGAACTAATTGAATGCAATTGATTTTTTGATTACAAATCTTTATTTTGGCTTGTACTTAATCCTTCCTAATTGAATAAGGCTTTTATGCTCCACAAGGATATTCTGCTTATCCTTCCTTCAAATTTTCTTCCTCTTCTTATCATTAGATCTTCAATAACATCTTCATGCCATGCACACACACTTTGAAATCACAACTTGACCTTATATTTATATCTTACACTTTTTCAAGTTGGCTCAAATACAACTTATAATAAACAGTATTGATCACCTTAGTCAACTAGAATAAATAGATAAATCAATTAAGTTTAATATAACAAAATAAGAAAATCCTTCGTTAGCTGACCCAGCTTGGTAGAAACTAACTCAAAAATGACTTCCTTTGTTAACCAATAGATGCTTGATTAACATTGCAAACTTGCAAAAACCCTTTGGCAATCAAGTGAGCACAGTTAGCATTGGTTCCATCCAACTTCCCTTCGTTACTCAAGTGATCTTGGTAGACACTACCTTCTAAACTAGGAAAACATAGAAATGCTTAGTAGAAACAGAGAATTGTCTTCAATACCTGAGTGAGCTTGGCATATACTGACTAATAATGATATGAAATTTTTGTAACATCAAAGACAACACACAATTAATCAATTATATCTAATAGGTGATTCCCTAATGTGGGATTCTTGAGACATAAAGTATTCTCCACACCCATTTTCTTCAATCTTCAACTTTCCCCTAAGCTTATTGAGGAGTATATCAGCATCCGCATATTTAGAGGGATATGTGGGATGTGCTTCATTATTTGTTGGGACTTGGTATGTAGTAGCATCTATCAGATTGGCACAAAATTGGAAAGGATCTGGATCACCAGGAATGGTAACCTCCACATTGTTGTAGAAAAAATTCAAACATTAATGATATGTAGATGGAATTGCTTTCATAGCATGGATCCAAGGGTGTCTTAGTATCATGTTGTAGTTCATTTCAATATCTAGGACCTGGAACAATGTGTCTTGAGTAGCTAGACCAACTCTTATGGGTAATATGATAAAGCCTTTGGAGAAGCATTCCCCATCATCATAGGCCTTTATTGTGATTCTTTGAGAGGGATCCGCATCTTCCTCAGAATAACCCAAACCCTTGACAACTTTAAGAGTATAGATGTTCAATACTACTCCTCCATCTATTAAGACACATCTAACCTTGGCATTATGGATAAAGACTTTGAGATGAAGGGGATAATTATGGTTGGGTTTGTCTTTAGGAATATCTTGAGGGGAAAAGGTGATATGTTGTGATGTAGATGTGTGGCCAATCATGGCCTAGAACTAGGCAATTTTGATGTTATCTAGGACTATTGTCTCTTTAAGGGCTTCATCCAAGACCTTTTGATGTTGGGGAGACACATGTAGTAGGTTCAAGATGGATATTTACATAGGGGTCTTGTCGAGCTATTCAACAAGACTATAATTAGATGAAGTAGGAGCATTAGTTCTACTAGGGGGTACAGTTCTAGTAGAGGGAGTTAGTCTAGAAGGAGCTCTAGGTAGGGTGATCTTGGTACAACATGTAGTGATAGCACAACACTTGGGTCTTCAACCTTTAAGGTGAATGTGGATATGTGGGAATCAGACTCATTGAAATAATTGATGGTGTAGTCATATCCAATCTGTGTGTAATTCACATTAGCTTGTGAGTTTGAGTTTGAATTAGAGGCCTTCTCTTTGTCATGATTACTTAAAGGATCTTTAAAAATAGTGTGATCAGAGTTGGATGTTAGTAGTGATGAATCAACTGTGATCACACCATCATTGATGAGATCTTGTATTTTACATTTTAGTTGGAAACATGATGAGGTCTTATGTCCTTTGGTGTGGTGGTAATCATAGATTTTTTTTTGTCCCACCAAAAAACTTTGGTTAGTGGTTCATCTTTGATCGGGGGTAAATACAAGAAGTTATTATAGACTAATTTTTGAAGCGTGGTCTCAAGTGGTATACTCAAGGGTGTAAATTTTCTATCTTTGGTTCTAGGATGTCTTCAAGGTCCATCTTGTGAAGAAGTCTTAGTTTTTTATTGTTGAGGTGGTGTTTGATTAGGAGTTTGTGAATTCATAGGGTTTGCACCTTTCAAAGTTAGTTGAGATTGTGTTGTACTAATTATTCATACATCCAAAATGCCATCATTGGTCACATTCTTATTTTTAGAGAATAAAATTTCCTTGTCATTAGATGAGTTGGTGTTTGTATTTTCCTTGTTCATCTTAAGGATTCTCTTATGAATAAGAGCATCTTCAATACCAGCCCCTTTTTCATTAGCTTGGACTTTTGATCTTGAGTTCATACATTATGTTGGGGACTAGGTTTTCAATGCATAGGTTAACTTTTTTTTCTTTAGGAATTTTTAGTGAGCATTGACTGACTAAACTTCTCCAACATAGTAAGAATGTGATAAATGGTTCTCCCATCTTTTGTTTAGTTGAGCACAAATCAAAGAGTGTCACCTCATTTGTAATGTTGAAGGAAAAGTGGGAGATGAACTTGTTATGAGTTTCAAGCAAGATTTTATGGTACTAGGAGGTTTGGAGTACTATTCAAATGCAGGCCCACCCAAAGAATGAGGGAAAAATCTCATGAGATAGGTGGGCTCATCACTGAGTTTGGTACAAGAGGCACAAAATTCCCTGATGTGATCAATGGGGTTTCCTTTTCCTCGATATTTTTTAAATCTTGGGGCCTCAAAGTGTTTGGGAATGGAGGCATATATAGACTTTATTAAATGCATTAGGATTTAGGTCCCTTTCTGTTAATAGAGCCTATTTCTTCTGGACTCCCAATGCCTTGACTTACTTGGAAAGTTGTTTGAATTGTTGTAATAAATCTCCGTTATGGTTTTGCATGATAGTCTTCTCTTCAGGTCTTTTGTGTCTATGAGTAGATCATTTTCTATTCAAGAAATATGTCTACTTATTTTTAACATTTATGTCTCTAAAGAGTCAGGTGATGTGTCACTAGGTGGTGGAGGTATGTTAGTACCTTGAAGATAAAAGGTTCCTTGTTGTGGTACATGTTGTGGTATTTTTTGTGGTGCTTGTTGCGGTAATGACTATGATTGTTGTTCCATGTGTTGTTGTTACATCACTTTTTGTGGTAGTTGTTGTGCTATTTTTTGTGGTTGTTATTGAGATACCTTTTTTGGTTGCATGTGAGACCATGTATGTGACTATTATTGTAGAGGTATCTGTTGCGATTGTTTTGGCACATGCTCTTATTGTAACAAGTATTGTTGATATACAATTTTTTTCTCAAGGCATCTTTGATAATTCAAATGTTCGAGTTGCTCTTTTTGTTTAGCAAGAAAGGTTTGTTTTTGTTGGAATTGATGATGATACATTGCATGAAAGTCAAGTGGATTTACATTAGATTTCATATTAGAGACATTGGATGCTTGCACCACTTGAGGTTGTTGTTGTTGTTAATGATGTTGTTTTTGATATGTCAAATGTGTGTTAAGTGGATTTAAACTTGGTTGTGGATTGTAAAAACTAATTCCTTTTACCACTATAGGTTTATGTTGTTGTAGGATTTGGTTATGTGCTTGAGAATTGAACGTGTTTGGATTGTTGTTTTGGTACCTTTGTGTTAGATGTTTCTCCTTGGGACATCATATTCATTTGATAATGAGATGTATTCCTTTTGGTAATGGGTGAAATGTTAATAACACTTTTCCTTTGTATGTCAATACGGATTGTTTCAATTGATGTTTCACATGGTGTGCTCATGGGAGGCTCCATAACATTTGATATCATATCATTTGGTAAAGTTAGGAGCAAGCATGCACTTTGTTGATTTTCCTTGAAAGGAGGTATTTTTGGCATCCCTCAAGTAAAAGTCCCTTTAGGCACATTTTGTTGTTGCATTATGTGTTTGAGATCAAGTCTTAATGTCCTTTCGGGATATTTAGGAAGATTCTTGTTTCCATTTAGTGGTGGTAGTTCATCAAACAAGTGATTGATGTTGATATGTTCAAATGTACTTTGGAGGATTTTGATGGTTGATTCTTGACGGGACCTTATAGGTGCCATTATTGTGTTTGAAAACTATCTAATTCCAAATTGATCATAGGATGTATTATTTTGAGTGTTGAGTTGGTTTGATGTTTGAACTTAGACCCCTCAAAGTTTGGGTTGAATTTGACAATTTCTTAGGTTGCCAAAAGTTTAAAGTTCTTTCAAAAGGTTTTGTCTTGACATGCCCTAGCCATATCTTCATTAGTAATGCCATAATTAATGTCAGAGTCACCACTTAGGTGTATATCACCTTGTATTTTTGACATGTTAGGGTTGAAGGTAGTTGTGTTGGGTTTGTTGAATTTGAAGGAGTGTGTTTGTTCATCCTCGGGTGTGGTTGGCACACTTCCCCCTCTGGGTGGTATCGGTACAAATATGGGTTCAAAGTTAGGGCTCCATTGAACCATTCCATCTATATTAGAAGTATTTGAAGGAAACCTCATATTAGATGTGTCGCTTAGGGTTTGTTGTATCATCCCTTGATTATTATGATCTTGCAGATACATGTTTAAGGGGTCCATAAATAAAGGTTGTGATACTTCAATTTGGTCTTTGTCAAAATTTTGTTGGGTTTTCTTCCTCTTCTTTGGTCTAGGATGAGGTTTTGGTTGTGTTTGTACCTCAGATATCAAGGGTTGGTATAGTTCTTTGGGTCTCTGAGCTAATTGTGTCCTTGTAAGTGCTGGGATGATACCTAAGGATGCAGATGCAATGGAGGAAAACCTAAATGGAATCCCTACCTCCCAAGTGCGCACTTAAACTAACAACCACTCTCAGATAGTACCAAGTGCACCCTTGGTGCACTTAGGGCCCTGAAGGTAAGCAGTTGGCAAGTAGAAGGTATGCAATTGGTAAACATAGGTGTTAGGAGGACTAAAATGCAAAATATGAATGATTTGAATGTTTTCCAAGATTTAGGGATGCAATGAAAGCTATGAAAGTACATATTAGGGTTCTAGAACCTAGAGTGAAATCCCTAATTACCAAGTGCAATCTAAAACTACCAACTACACATTGAAACTACCAATTGTGCACCTGAAGTGTGCAGTTGGTAAAATAGGGAAAGATTTGATAATTAGGATGTGGGTATGTAAGATATGTGTGTTTTTTGGATTTTTTAAGTGTTTAAGGATGTTATGAAATGTCAAGAAGTTCCAAATGAAATATGGTTTTGATATGCAAGGTGAAAATGTCCTAGGAAAACTATGCAAATGTAAATGTAAAGTGATTTTTTGGAATTTTGACTAAAGGGGATGAAAATGACTCTATGGTATGTAAAATGATGATTAGGGTTAGACTTTGGACTTGGGAATGATGTTGGAAGTTGATGTATGCAAGGTGGACTATGTAAGGGATGGTTTACTAAGGTTGATAATGATGTTTAGGATATGCAAAAATGAGGATATGTGGTCAAGGAGATAAATTGATTGATATGCACGTTGATAGGGTTTAATAGTGGAAATGATGCTAGGGTTTTGAACAATGCAAGATGAAGGGGATATACCACTAGAGTAAGTCAAAATGATGTTTAGGGAGACTAGGAATATGATAATGTTATGATAAGGATATATGCAAGGTTTTGAACTTAGCTAAAATCTTTGAAAGGTATTAACCTAAGAGTTTAACATTATGACATTAGACTTTGGATCTTGACCAAAAAGAGATAAAAAGTGAAAAGATTAAAATGAAAAGTTCAAATCCATCTTGACATAGATAAATTTTAACCAAAGAAAGTAATAAAATAAAATGAAAAAATGACCATGGTCAAGATCCATTATCCATTGACATTATGAGATACTCTAGGATTCATACTTTTCTTCAGATTTTTTACTAAACTCAAAGGTTTTGGGTTCAAAATGACATTTAGGGGGCTCAAAATGATGGTTATTATGATTAGATATGCAATATTCAAAGTTCATAAGATGAAAAATGAGATTTTGGGTACAAGATGTTGCTTTGAGTCATATGTAGAATGAGGTCCTATAGAGGTTTTTAGATGCAGTTGTAGGGTTCCAAAATGCAGTTTGGAGGCCCAAAATAGTCATACGAGTACCCAAGTACAATCTAATAGTACCAAGTGTGCTCCAATAACACCAACTATTCCTATGGTGCACTTGGGGCTAGTTTGAGTGCAGTTGGTAGTTTCATGGTGTAGTTTGGAGGCTAGGTTGAATGTTGGCTAATTCTAAGCTAGGTGATGGCTAAGTTTCTATACCAAAGAGCTAGGATATTGAGGTTGATGTTATGATTGGGTAGGAGATGAAAAATGAAGGTTATGACCTAAGGAATGAATCCCTAAGTGAAGAAAATGATGGTTAGGAGATGTAGAATGTAGATCAAGACATGCTAAGATAGGGAGGGTTATCCAAGTACCTAAGGACACTTCTAAGGTCTTAAAATGTTGTCTAGAAGTCCAAACTATGTTCTACCAAGTGCACTTAGACAATACCAAAAAATCCCATGGTGCAATTGGTGTAGATACTACTAAGTGTCTAGAATATGCAGGTAACCATGGGTGCAAAAAATATTAAGTTTGGAAGAAGTTATGCAAGTTTTGGTGAAGATTGTTCAGAGATAGAGTTTACAGAAGCATGTTCTAGTAAACTTGTTATATCTCTTAGGAGAGTTTTTATTTTGAGAAAAAAGGTTAAAGGAACATAGAAGACATGTTGGAGATGACCTAGCTAAGCATTCTTGTCATAATATTACACATACGAAAAATTATTCAAGCTACAAGGCGATAGATTGATGTTATCACTAAGTAAAGTGTGTTCTTAATGAGGTCCTATAATAATTAATTAAGAAGGTGTAATAGCTAACTCAAGGGAATTTTTTTATGGACTTAGTATAAAGGAAGGAAATTTTCTTATGTCATGCAAGAAGAAGAAGAGCAGAAAGAGGAGAAAATATATGAACACTGAGTAAACAGGTTGATATGCAAAGATAAGCAGAGAAGAGTGAAGTTGGAGAAAACTTCATTGCCAAGGTTTTATTTTGAAATTAGAGGTTTGATATTTCGATTTGAGGTTTGTGATCTGGTCTACAAGGTCTAATAGTGATTGTTCCAATTGATAGGAAAGAGGCAAAAGGATAAAGAATAGTACATACACTTATTCTACAAGGAATAGTTGAGAGATCAATTGGACAATGAAGTTTAGTGGTCTTGCCACATAAGTTTTTTGGACAGTGGGTCCTTCTACCTTCTACAACTCCTAACAGCGTTGGCACAACTCTTAATAGAGTTAGAATCTTCTAACAAGGATTCAAAGTCTCCTAATAGTGACTCTTATGTACTAAATGTGTCTATAGACTCTTAATAGGGTCCATCCTCTAACAAGGAATATATATATATATATCTTTGTGGGCATCATTCCCACTGGGGTTTTCCCTCTAATCAAAGGTTTCTCTAGTTAACAAATTTGGTATAATTGCGTATGTATATCTTGTTATAATTTATATTTACTTTGGTTACATGATTAAGATTAACTAAAGTTGATAAATGTTTTGGTTAGATAACTAATTCACCCCCCCTCTCAGTTATCTTGGTGGACTATTATTTCTAACAATTCCAACTAGGCGAAAGGACATAAAAGGGAAGAAAGGATGGAAGATACAAGGAGATTGATGATATCACATTAAATAGGTGCTAAACCTCCATTAATTGGAGTGCTTCCAATTTAAGGTGGTACATTTATCCCCCACTTTAGCAAGAGTATGAAATCAATCCAAAATCTTGGTAAAGTAGAGTACAAGGCATAAGATACTATTATTAAAATTAAAAAGAGAATAAATTCATCAAGCTCCCAAGGGAGGGAGACTTTTCTAACTCCAAAATTAGAATAAGAGAGAAATTGCTAACTAAAATGAGAGGAGTGATTACCTCGTCTAGTAGAGTTCCCACCCTACTATGAATCACTGAAAGAGCTTTTGCAAAAGATAATGTTTAAATATTCTAACGAGGTGGCAACCCATTAGAAAACCCATCAAAAGACCTACCAATAGATCAGCATTCTTCATATCAATATGGTAAGTTCTAGTAAGAATGCATAACCCATGTATAGGACTTAGAAAATTGTTATGCATTACCCATAGATGATATTTAGCATATGTACATGCGAAGGAAAGAGAGAATGAAATGTTAAGGATGTTCACTTCCTATATTGAATGTATGCAAAGAGAATCCATTCTTTAGGATTGTGAATAATCCATAAAGATATTCCAAAGGTGTGTGCATTGAAAGAGAGGGATAAAGTAATAATACATTGATGCTAATTAAGGAAGCATGCTAAACACTAGGGCTAAAGTACTCCAAGCTAGACTCAGAATCCATATTCACTACGCCATGACTAGAATGAAAAAATGACCTAAGCATATGCACCCATATTAAAATCATTGCTAACACTTTAATAGGAGCAATGGATTTAACAAAATATACTGACAATCATCAAAAATGTCTCCACTATGAGATGCCCCAGAAGAAGAAAAATCAAGGGAAATGAAATATAACATGCAAGAGTAAAAAAGGGATCTACTACCTTTGGGGTTAGTAAGATCATATGATAATAAGTAAATATTATATCAAGTATGAAATATCATCACCCCCCAAAGGATGTAGAGCTGCAAAAAAAATAGAAGAAAGAAATGTAAGAGTTACGAAGAAGAGTCTTTTTGGACCAACACCATAGAGACAAAAAAGGGTTGTGCTACCATATCAAAAATCCAAGAAAATAACACAAGGATACAAGTACGAATAATAACACATACACAAAATAACATATAATAATAGATAGAAGAAATAAGATCCATATAGAAGAATGATACAACATTTCAATTTATTTATCACCTTTTGCCAACAAAAAAAAAAGGGTCATCTAAAGGAATCTAAACAAACATTAAGAAAAAGTGATACAAATAAAGCACATAACAACAAGAAAACACACAAAAAGCTACTATGCTAGAGCACTTACTTCAGGCATGGTTCCCTCCTCCCCTTATTTTAGTTAGTTGTAATAAGAGAAGGTGGATAACTTGCAATAAGATCTATGTACAACATAGTAGGAATAATAGCTAAATTCAAAGAAGGGCACTTGGGAGAGTCACTATGCTCAGGTGTACATATAAGTTTAAGCCGCATAGAAAGCATGTTAGGTAAATCAACATCAAGATAAATAGTGTCATTCTCATCATCATCTAAGGTATCTTCTTCATCTAAATTTAAAATGATAGAATCCAAAATAGGAATATGCATATCATTAATTTCCTTGACAAATATGAGCTTATAAGAAGTGTTCATATGAGCTTTAGTATAAGCTTGATAGTTCTTTCAACATTCCTAATCATGTTGGCTAAACTTAGTTTTATTAAAAATTTGTTGATAAGATAAATTAAGATTAACAACCATAGGTTCCTTGCCCTTTGAGGACACGAGAGGAGGAAAAATAGAAGACTGAGATGTATAAGGATGAATCATACTAGGAGGATCCATACTTGGAGAAGGATCTATACTAGTAGTAGGAACCACAATAGGAAGATTATTAGGTACAAGAGGTGTTTGACCATTGAAGATAGAAGATTCAAAAGAAATAGTTGTAGAAGGTGTCGGTGAAAGACCATGAGAGATATCCCTAGGCATACTTAACTCAACAGTATTTTGACATTGATGAGCTTGATAAGTGCAAAAAAACATAATCTAGATGAGTAGGAGGAGTAGTAGGTATAGAAGGCAAAAATAAATCAAGAGTAGTGATATGGTCTCACAATGCATGCCCCATTTCTCCTAGAAATGAGGACCCCCTAGTAAATTTTTTCTACCATACTTCTAGTTTGTGGTCTGGGTCACTTTCGGACTCCTCCAAGAGTCTAGTTCAAGCCCCAATATCTGACTCAGGAAGTCCAAAGAGTCAAAATTTTGAGAAAAATGTAGTTTTTCAAGTTTTCATGTGCTTGAGTGTGCAAGTGCACACTCCATCTCCTACTAAAGATGTGCACATGCACATGTGTGCACCTTTAGAGTGTGTACACATGTGAAGTTGTGCACCCATAGTGATGCACACAAAAGGCCCAAGGTATATATAACCCAACCCCCCTTTCTTCCTTTCATTTACTATCTAGTCCAACTATTCACCACACCCCCATGCCCTTCAACATATTCTACCTCTTACACTCCCTAACCTACAAAGAACATGTACACAAAGTTAGCCCTCTATAAAGGTGCATAGATGTGAACCTCAATAACATGCACAAGTGTGCACCTCCACACACAAAGTAAAAACCCAAAAATACTTAAAAACTTAACCCTAAGACACTAAGACACCAAGAAGGTACATACATCCACATATCCCCAAGGTGTACATGTGTGCACCTTCCCTCACAAACCTTATTACAAAACTAAACAAAATGTTAAACTTAAGGTATTAAAGGTGTGCATGTGCTCACCTTTTTTATTTCAAGAAATATAAGTTTCACTACTCTAATGAAGTGTACATGTGCACATGTTTTGTTCTAAAACAACCAAAAACATTAACTTAAGTCCCTCCTTTAAGCCATGCACTGCTCATGTACATAGCTACGCATATGTGCATGTTCGTAGCTAACCTAGATGTGAAACCTTTCAGATTGGATCCAATTCCTTAGTCTATTTCCCTACAAGCCATTGCATGACCAATCAAAGGTAAGGGTGTGTTAGTAATAGTGCCAACCTTCCCTGATCAATACCTAGTAAGGTCACAAATGATACATGAACATGAGAGGGAGATTGAGTACTTCAGGTTTGATAAGGATACAAACAAAAGGAAAAAAGTATAAGGAAAGGAAAAGAAGCATATGACTTAGGCACAAGCACCCCAACCTAAACAAGCAAAGCCACAAGCTGAGCCTAAAGTATAATAACCTATTCAAGATTTTGAGCAAGAGCCAAAAGAATCTCCACAAGGAAAACATGTACATGAAAAATAGGTAGAGGAAGGATAGCTAAAGGAGTAGAGGGTACCACCAGTGGCTACACAAGAGGAAGAAGCCTCCCACTTAGCTCCTAGAAGGGAAATGATTGAATCAACTATGGCTAGAATATAAAGTACAAGATTAAAGAAGAAGAACACTCCATCCCTAAAATTTCCTGAAAGGAATTAAAAAGAGGAGGTATAAGAAGAAGGGGAACAGATTGAATATGTCTCTGTTAGCCAAAGTACCCCTCAACAAGGTCAACAAAGGAGGAGAGAAGAAGAATTTCAATAGTAACACCTCCATCTTCTCCAAAAGAACCTATTTATGTATCTACATTAGAAGACAAGCAACAAAAATGGATAGTTAACATGGAGGGTCAAGAAATTGATTGCTTTGACCTCTTTGAGTTTGACTTCATGCTAGTGGGCACCGAGATGGTGGGAGAAAAGATAAGAGATACTCCTATGAGTGAATCCTTAGGAGAGGACTGGAATCAATTTCCACCTCTACCTTAAGGACCACTAGGAATTCTGGCACCACCATATTAGGATGTAACATTTTTTGATATAGGCTCATTAAAGCCACTTCCTTAGGCCATAGAAGCAAAATAACATGTGACAGAGGAAATGGAGCCCCAACAACTGCACGCTAATAAAGTATCTGAGGAAGGAAAGCTACCTAAAGAGACTCAAAAAACTCCTCAATATGAAAAGGTCAAGACCTTAGCCCAAAAAAATATAGAGACTCCAACTCTTGATCTTTCTTAGTGAGAAAAGACTCTAGAGATGACTGATAATGGGAATGGGCCTACAGTAGAAATAACTTCTTGAGCAAAATACATGTCTCCCATGGGCACCACATTGACATCGTTGCAGAGAGAAGTCATATTCTACTAGAAAAGGTGGTTGGACCTAATAATTGAGGAGTGGATGAAGGAATTAGTAAAAGAAATCAAGAAACCTAAGCCACCTATAGGTGATGCATGAACATTAGCCTTCATAATCAAGAACCAAGATCAAGACTTACTTACACATATAGCCATTCCTTCTCCACATGATGACACCAAGAAACTAACTCCTAAAGATTACCAAATCAATTATATCATTTTGGGAAGGCCCATGGTAGACACAAAAAGGTAATTATAACTATGGGCATGAAGGAGATGTTCAGGTATATAGATCTAGATGAGTCTGAGTTGATAGCACTCGAAGAAGAATGAGATATTAAGAGGCTATACTCTTGCTACAACATTAGAGAGGAAAGTGATAGGAAAAATAAAATTGGACCCATTTTTGGAGGCATGTCAACAATGGCATGACATTTTAGAAGAGAAAGGTGTGCACATAAAATTGGGTAACTTGAACCTATTGCACCACATTCAGTCAAGTGTGGATAAACTAACATCCATAGTGAACCAATAATTTTGGGTTAAAGGATGAGGACTTGGGCTAAAGACCTACAGGCACTAAAATCAATAAAAGGTCAAAGGTATCATATATTAATGGAGGTATATGTGGCTAAGGAACTTGATAAGTTAGATGACTAGATAGAGAAGATATCAGATAGCAATAAAGTCATGGAGGGATTATACACAGATATTTAGAAGATAAGAGACCAAACTCAAGAGAAAATTTTAGAAGTAGAGAGGTAATACAATGCCACTAGCCTTGAGATTTTTGAGGATGAGTCAAAGACCAAGATTTTTGCAGTGCAAGTAATTATTGAATAGTTCAAAGGTACATTTAAAGTAGCTTTATCATAAGATAACATCAGATAAGCTTCAAGACGAAAGAAGCATTGTTGGAGCTAGACACCAAGCTTGAAGATTTTGTAGACACAAGGATTGAAGTAGGTAACTATCAACAAATAGTCAAGAATAAGTATGAGGGTCTTGATTTACCAAAATCTATTCAAGTGGCCAAAATCATAAAGAAATTTAAGAGTAAACATTCATACATTATTTTGGTATAAGGGGGAAGAAAACCTAGATGCTAGAAATTTAGTTTTGATACTTAGGAAAATTTTGGATTTTTGGAACCTATTCTCAAGGTGTGTAGGTGTGCTTTTCTCAGAGGTATACCAACAATTTTGAAGAAGAAATAGTGCACTAACAGTTAACTATTAGTTCCTAATTTAGAGCATTCTATGCACTTAAAATGCATTTTGATGAGAATTCAACTCCCAAAAACCCCTAGAGAAGGTTGAGCTTCCATTTTTAGAGCTTCTAGAGACTCCTAGATCATCTTGCAGCTTCATTCTTCTTATCTTCTCATTATTTTATTCTTTTGTGTCATGTAAATGCTCATGCACCCATTAATTGATATAAACAAGGGTGGAGACCTACTTAGCACCATTTAGAGAGTCAGTTTGTATATAATTAGATTTGTTTTATTAGTTTTTAGCATGAGTTTCATTTTAAGAACTTTCTCTCCTAGCACGAAGGGAGGAGATGATTCCTTATAAATACATGGATGTAATAGGTACTCTGGGCCATTAGTTTGATGTAATAATATATGCTATTTGTAATCACCCAAAAATGGCCATCTAGACTATGAGCCCCTTTCTAGTATTTTTGCATAATTTATCTAATGCTTATCCTTGATAAACTTTCCAAAAATTCATTTATGTTATTTTATTCTATAGTTTGGCCACTTTATCCTAATTTCATATTTAATTAAAAGAACATGTCCCCCTTTTCATTAAATAAACATCCTCACTTCCCATCTATCCTAAGTATGCGCACATAAAGCATTATTCCTATTTTAGACATAAAAGAAAAGGCAATTTTGTCTACACATGAATGCACAATTTTCTAGATGGGAGGAATCTTTTATTTTTAAAATAACTTTATTTCTCCTCCACACATTTGAAACCTTCTCAAAAGTCAACTCTTCATCGCAATTGGTGGGGATGCTTGTGCACATGGATCACTCAAGATGCATTCTCCTCCCTTGATGATGCCTCTTTTCCCTCTTAATCTCTACCATCTATTTTTATTTAAAACGGAGGGCTCTCTCCTCATTCAAGAATATTAGTCTCTCATTCTCCTATTATTCTATAGGTATTCTTGGTGATTTTGGAGACTTGGAGCATTTTTTCATTTTTGCATTTTAGCTTAGCTCTCATTCTACTTACATTATGGCATTCTTTTTCGCTTAGTTTCTTTTATGCTTCAGCTTAGTTCTCTTTTTTAGTTAGCATTTCACGTAGAATAGCTTGCATTTCATTCTAGATTCTTGGGTGCTAGCATTCTTGCTCTCATAATTGAATCTCTCATTCTATGGTGCACCTTGTAAGGGTTACATAGTTTGGTTCATTTGAGAATCACCCTCTGATAGCCTTTGCATATCATATATAGAGTTCTATGAGATGGCTCTTGAGACTCCCTCTTCCATGGGTTCTCTCAATAATAATGGTTTATAGAAATGTCATACTTTTTTTACACACATTTTTTGGTGCCCACCATTGAGCTAGAACCAAGTTTCTAGCTCCATTTTCTTTCTTACATTTTCCTTATATTATCATTTCTAGTTTTTTTATAGCAATTTCTTGGATCTAATCAAGTAGTTTTGCAGGTTCCTTACTTTGGTTTTAAGGCTAAACCTTATGTAGATTTTTTTGAAGGCCAAAACCATAGGTTTGAAAGATTTGAGCATATTTTCCAAACTGCTTTTAGATCAGATCTTAAATTATTATTTTTCAGGTTAGAGATGCATCCCAAATGTCTCAGTCCAATTTGTAGATTGTTTTGAATTGTTCTGCGTCCATTATAAATTTTTCTTTATTTTTCATCAAAAATGTCTTTGGTCACAAATTTTAGCAAATTTTTTTGGAAAAACTTACATTTTTGAAATGGTCTCTGAATTATACAAGAGGTAAGCTCTTTATGTTTTGAATTTTGAACTAATATTAGGGCTTGATAACTCAATTTGAAAAATCTAGTCTATTTTGACAAAATGGGCCCCTAGGGCACAAATGAAGAGATATTTCTAAATTTCTTGCATTTTTGGAAAGCTCTTTAGTTTTTAGCAGGGTTTTCTTATTTTAATGTCTATTTTTGGAGCCAAAATCATAGTAAAAAAGCCCAATCTTGTTGACTAGGTCAAAATCAAGGATCAAAAAGAGACCATTTTGTGATTAGATTGCATTTTCTTTGCATACACTTGGTTGGAAGATAACCTCGATTTTGTTCGGATTAAACTACAAATAGAAATAACAATTATATGCAAATATAAAGAAAATTAGGAAATATAGATCACACAGAAAAGAACACAAGACACCAAGATTTAATGTGGTTCACCCAATCCCTAGACTATATCCACTAAACAAGAAGTTTGATAATATTATGATCCAGTGATTACAACTTGATTACAATTTGTAATCCCTTACAACTCAGTACTGCTGCAAAAACCAAATTTTCAATCACAACACTGAAATAGTCCTTAACCCTAAGCCCTTTTATACAAGTATTTTTACCATTTTAGGGTTATAATTAATAATTATATGTCGACCCAAAATCCTAATAAAATAGGGCCAAATTTTTTTTTGAGCCCCAAAGAATTTCTAAAGTATGTACAGTACTTTCCTTATCAGTCACCACAATCTAACAATCTCCAACTTAGGGACCAATCAAGCTCCACACTAAACAACAATCTCCCACTTGAAGACTAATCCTGTAGTTATGTTGCTACTCCATGAGGCTCCCACTGGATCAAACCACCCTAGACTTTACTATGCTTTTATTCTTGTTTAGTCTTGAAGACCAATTGAAGCTGAAGAGGAATTCAGTTTCTCCCTTGTTACAACTTTTGTAAACATATCTATTGAATTTTTATCTGTATGTATCTTGTCTAGCTTTAACTATCCATCATACAAAATTGACCGAATGAAATGGTACCACAACTATATGTGTTTGGTCTTTGAATGTGGAGCTAAATTCTTTGCAAGATGAATGACACTTTGACTATCTATAAACAAATAATTATCCTTCTAAGGGTGTCCTAATTCTTCCAAGAAAAACTAAAGCCATATCATCTCCTTAGCTACCTCTGTAGTAGCAACATACTATGCCTCTATAGTAGATAAACCATTAACCTTCTGTAACTAAGAAACCTTGCTCACGGTTGACCCACCAATAGTAAAGACATAACCTATAGTACTCTACCTGGTATTAATATCCCCTACCAAATTTGAGTCAACATAGCCCTATAAATCAGTAGTAGAGCCTCCAAAGTGTAAATAATTATTGGATATTTCTCTCAAATATCTGAGAATCCATTTGGCTGCATTCCAATGCTCAATTCCTAGATGACTCATATATCTACTAACGACTCCCACTAAATATGTAGTATCTAGCCTTGTACAAATCATAGCATACATCAACCTTCCTCTAGCTGAAGCATAGGGTACCTTAGACATCTTATCCTCCTCTTCTTGTGTCTTGGGACACATCTCCTTAGTCAACTTCAAATGATTAGGTAAAAGTGTGCTAACAACTTTAGCATTCTCCATAGAGAAACATTGCAACACCTTCTCAACATAATTAGCTTGAGATAGTGTCAATTTCTTATTCTTCCTATCTCTACAAATCTTCATACCAAGAATTTGTTTTGTTACCCCCAAATCCTTCATAGCAAATGCATGTACTAACTAGCATTTTAGCCCCTTAATCTAATCCATGTTAGACCTAGCTACAAGCATATCATCAACATATAAACATAAAATTATATAGCTATCATCATCCAACCTCTTAAAGTAAACACAATGATCTAAATGACACTTATGATATCCATGCTCATGCATAATATTGTCAAATTGTAAATACCATTGCCGAGGTTCTTGCTTCAAGCCATATAAACTTTTCTTCAATTTGCACATTAAGTTCTCCTTACCTTTGACCTCAAATCCTTGTGGCTAAGCCATATATATCTCTTCATCCAAATAACCATGAAGGAAGGTTGTTTTAACATCAAGCTACTCTAAATGAAAATCTTCAATAGCTACAATACTTAAAATAGTATGGATAGAAGTCATCTTAACAATAGGAGAAAATATCTCATCAAAATCAATTCCTTTTTTTTGTGCAAATCCTTTTACAACTAACCTAACTTTAAATCTTTTCTTATCTCCATCCTCTTCTTTTAACCTATAAACCCATTTCATCTTTCATTTCATACTTCCACTGAATCTTAGTATCCACCTACATAGCTTCATCATAACATTCAGGTTCACCAACATCTGCCAATAAAATAGAATACAAAGAGGGAGAAAATCTTTCTAGAGGTCTAATTTTCCTTGTTGACCATCTAACATTCACTGATGTGTGTGGTATTTTTTATTGTAGTTGTTTCATATCATGAAAAATTGTTGGAACATCATCTTTTGGAGTATCATCCAACAATACATAATCATCTTCTTTCTTCTCATGTTGCTGCATCAGATATTTGTACAACACTTTCTCATTGAATATGACATCCCTACTTCTTAAAATTTTATGATTTTCAAAATACCAAAGCCTATAACCAAATTTTGTAATGCCATATCCAAAAAATACATATTTCTTTGACTTAACGTCTAGCTTGGTTCTATTTTTAGATTCTATGTGAGAAAATGCTTCACAACCGAAGGTTTTGAGAAAAGAATAACTCACCTTCTTACTACTCCATTATTTCTCTAGAATACCACAACCCAAAGGAGTAGAAGGACCTCTATTAATCAAATATACAGTAGTATTGATATCCTCCACCCACATGTGTAAGGGCAACCTAGCATGCAACCTCATGCTCCTTGCACACTCCATTATAGTTCTATTCATGCATTCAACCACTCCATTTTCCTATGGAGTCCTTGGAATAGTTTTCTATCTATGAATACCATTAGTGGAGCAATAATCTTCAAACTCATGACTGTAATACTCACCACCATTATCAAATCTGAGACATTTTAATTTCTTACCAATCTCATTTTCAACCATGCATTTCCATTCCTTAAAAGTTTGAAATACATCAAATTTATGTCTAAGAAAATAAACTCATACTTTTCTAGTTGCATCATTACTGAATATAACATAATAATGAGAGCCACCAAGGGAAGATACCTAAGCCAATCCCCATACATCAGTTGGCACAAGCTCTAATTTCTCCTTTTTATTTTCCTTCTTAGTCTTCACAAAACTCACTCTCTTTTGTTTTCCATTCACACAACTTTCACAAAAATCTAGCATCTATTTCTAAACATTCATTTTTCTCTAAAACAATTAAAGTAGAAGGAACAATATGACCTATAAAAATATATAAGGTCCCTACTTTCACACCTTTTTCTACTACAAGGGAGCCTTTTGAAACCTTCTAATTTTTATTATTAAAAGTAACTACACAACCCTCATCACCAAGTTGCCATCCTAAAATTAAATTCCTATTCAACCTTGGAACATGTCTTACCTCATGTACTAGCCAATGGTTCCCATTTTGTAACTTAATCTTAACTTTTTCCTTTCCAATAATTTGATAGGATTCATTGTCCCCCAAATAAACAAGCCCAAAATCCCCTTTGACTTTCCTCTTAATTTCCCACAATTTCTAGAATTACCTCCTCTCTCAGTCATTTTACCTCAACTTTGTGTATTCAAAGCACTTCCTGATGTAGATCCACTTGAAGTTTTCTTACAAGTTTCCTCACTCAAAATAACACTGATCGCATTATCATATTTTAGGGTACTAGATCTAGGAATAGAGTTACTTCCAACCATTACCAAGCCATTCCAGCTTTTAGGAAAAGAACACAAAATCAAGAGAGCCCTAATTTCTTCATCAAAATTGATATCCATATAAGATAACTAACTTGTAATAGTAATAAAATCATTTAAATGATCTGCAAAAGATCCACCTTATGCCATTTTCATATTAAATAAATTCTTCATGAGAAATACCTTGTTTGAAGTAGAGAGTTTTTCATATAGTTTCGCTAGGGTTTGTATCAATTCTTCTATCATCTTTGCTTTTATAATATTAAATGCCACTGATGGTTCCATGCATAATCGAATGGTTCCAAGTGCATTTCTGTCTAAAAGATCCCAATCATCGTTTGACATAGATCCCTAATTCTTGGTTTTGCCTTCCGACAACTTCCATAAATCCTTCTGATAAAGATAGTCTTGTATCTATATCTTCCATAACTAAAAGTTCTACCCATTAAACTTGTCAACCCTCAACTTACCCTCATCTGCCATCACTCCAACTAAACTTTGAGACTCCCGCTCATCTGTGAGACTTTCTTGTAGAGGATAATTGAAAAACAACCTCGCTCTAATACCACTTGTTAGGATTAAACCACATACATAAATAAAAATCACATGCAAATATAAACAATATCAAAAAATAATAGATCACATAGAAAAGAACATAAGACACCAAGATTTAATATAGTTCACCCAATCCCTGGGCTACATCAATCAAACAACAAGTCTAATATTATTATGATCCAGTGATTACAACCTGATTACAATTTGTAATCCCTTACAGCTCAATACTGCCACAAGAACCAATTTTTGCATCACAAAACTGAAACAATCCCTAACCCTAAGCCCTTTTATACAATTATTTTTACCATTTTAGGATTATAATTAATAATTACATATTGGCCCAAAATCTTGATAAAATAGGGCCAAAAATATTTTTTTGGCAAGCCCCAAAGGATTTATGAAGTATGTACAGTACTTTCCTAATCAGTCATCACAATCTAATATATTTTTGAGGCAACTAACCACCTTGTGTTACAGGTCTTACTTGGTTATTATTCCTTAACCTTGGTTGTTTTTTAGGGAGTTTTCATTTCATTGCTAAAAAGAACACATGTCAAAGCTTCAACTACATAAGGGCTACTAACACTTGTTCGTAGGGTTTCCCAAAGCATAAAAATCAAACTTTCTTTTATTTATTTTATTCCATATGTGTCACTCTACTAGTTCTTTTTATTTCATAGGCACATTAAACTTGTGATTGAGATTCTTTGATGATAGGAGAGTATGCTCTTCACCTTTGTGGTGAATCAAAATCTTGACTTCCCTTTGAATTTTGAAAGAAAAGGGATTAATTGAATCTTTTTGGCATGTTTGGGGGAAATGATCAAGATAGGAGAGTATGATCTTCACCCAAGCGGTGAATCAAAAATCTTGACTCTTGAAAGTGGATCTAATTTATTGTAGTTAGAATCCTTTAGAGGGCCTGCTCTTGAGCAACCAAGAGGAATGACCCAAGTAGGGAAAAGAAAACTTGACTATTTGAACCCACTATAATCTCAAAGTTATCAAGGACACAAAATGTTGGTAGACGTATTGTTGGTCTTCACTTAGCATGATTGTTTGTGGGATTGGAACCATGAGGAAAATGCTAAGAAAGAATTCTTAAGCTGCTCTTAAGGCCACAAGGTCTGTTACCTACCACAAGGTGGGGTGTCCTATAATTGGGTGCAAGAGTAACATTATGAATGAAAGTCCTTTCTAAAAACTCTAAGTTAGTAGCTACCCTTTTTTACCGCTTAACTTATTGGTGCAAGGATCGATCCTAGTGGACTACCAAGATCACCCCAAGATTTTACACTCACCATCTATGTTCCCTTGGTTATAAAAATGGAATCTCCATGAAAAAGAAAATATCTCTCATGGGTAACCACTTGGTGTGAGATGAAGGGGCATCAGGGCCATGTTGTTGAGTAATGAACCATGTCCTTTAGGTAGATATTGCTTGATGTGTTCTCAAATGTGATAGACCCATGGAAATCATTTGAACATACATATGACAATAGTTCTAGGGCTTTCTTTTGAGACCTCGCATATTCTTGTATCATGCAAGGTTTCTTTGTCCCTTTCTTGATTGTTTTAAGAATACTCCATGTGTCACTGCCTTGCTTGAAAAAAACTTTCTTTTTAACATCAAAATTTCTATGCTATCAACTATTGTCGAAACTTTGTCAACCAAGTCAAAACATCAAGTGCAAACATTTTCTTATGTTTCTTGCTAAGGGGAGTCTCGTCATTTGATTTTTGTTTTCTATGTCTCTAGTGCTTGAACATTCTTAAAGTGACTCTTTGGTCTTAGTGCTCTTGGTCTTTCTATCTTTATGGTCAATGTCCTCTTGCTAGTTATTTTTTTGTTGAAATGGTTACCTTGTTTTATTGACTATACTCTTGGGTTGGGAACATTGTTCACTTGTCACCCCACTTGTACTATCTATTTGGCTATTTGGCTTCTTTCCTAGCTCTTGACTTGAGTCACTAGCCTCATAGGTTGCTTGGACACTTTTCTTGACAAGTAACTTGTTAATTTCCACCTCTATATTGGCAAGTGAATACTCTACCTCTATAGTATGGATACTATTATGGCATTCAAACCTTGTGCTACCAAACCTCAATTAAATATAGATGATCATGATATCCTCCATATCACTAAAAAGTTTCAAGGTCTATATGCTCAATACAAAGAATTAGAAGAGATAAATGATCTTTCTTACCTTCATCTCTCTAAGTGCATAATATAAATGAAGTCTAAACTTGAGAAAAGGTTAGAGGAGAAGATTGCATTCTTTAAAAAAATCTCCTTAAGACCTTTACATACACATGGGTCATCTTCTTCAAGGTCTACATATTTTACTCCATTAAATCAAATGTCTTAATCTTCTAGATATAAAGATTTCTTTAGAGAACAAGTAAGTGATACCTCCTTTGATCCTATGTCAAGATTTTATTATGAACCTATCTTTGACCAAGACAATGATGAAGACATGGATGCATGCTATGCACTTCAGAAATAGCAACAAGATCCTAGGTATACTTTTGAGAGGAATTTTACTCCCTTGGAATGTTCTTATGATGACATTTTTCAAACACTTCTTAGGACTAAGCTCATCATGTTACCTAGTTCTAGCTCATATGGAAACCCATTCTTGGATATCTATTGTGCTTATCATAGACATAATGAGCATAGTACTTCTAATTTTATCGAGTTGAAAAATAAAGTCCAAGATCTTATTGATCATGGTATGTATAATACCTCTAATGACTCATGTGGTGAGGATACTTCTCAAGAAGTATCATGTTTATGAATCTATGTCTAGTGATGGTCTCCTTAACACCCCTACTTCTTCTAACAATCATGCATCTCCTAACACTTCAAAGCTTTCAAACATGACTCTGTCAAACAAAGAACCTAGTACTTTCCATATGGAATATACGTACCCTAAAGGGATACCTCTAGAAGAAACTCAAGCTAATCATCACTTGGTTACAAACATTTTTCATGCTACTAAGCCTAAAGATCCTCAACCTTCATGCACTACTATGCCTACTTTGACAACTACTCCATTCTCTCTTCATACTCCCTTGTCCTTAGTAGTACCTCCATGTCAAGAGAACCCTCAAAAAGATAAAGATATAAATGTCAAGAAAGATCAAGATCAAGAACCCTTTCATCTCCTTCAAGATGTTGTTGTAAATATAATAGGGAAAGTAAATTCTAAGGGGGGGGGGAGGGGTGAATTAGTACTTAAAACTTCAACTTTAAAATCATTCACCATACATCCATCTCATAATATATGCATGTAAATAGAAATACCAAATTAAGCATATATATCCACAGTATGAAATTAAGTAAACATTCAACACATGTATGACACAAGATATTTGGTTACCCAAAACCCTCCAAGGAGAAGGTAAAACTAGGTTGGGGATGACACCAAAAAATCTCCACTAATGCAGTAATAAAGTGTATCCAATGAAGGTTACAATGTTTGATCATGAAACATGATCTACCTTATGAAAGGTTTTCCCTATTAAAGGCTTTACAAGATTGTTAGATCCTACCCTTAAAGGATTTCAACATTGTGTTAGAAGTGTGCTTGGTAAAAGGAATTTAACTTAAAATAAAGTAAGAACACTATTAAAGGATTTACAACAACATGTTAAGAATACTCTATTAAGAGATTTAACTAATTCACTTGTTAGAATGTCTTAGCAATGATCCTGTGGTTAGCACTCTACTGCTAGATAACAAATCACCTCTTTACATGTATCCTTGATTGTGCTAATTAGATGTATCTCTTTTTTCCTCTAATTCCATTCATTTATTATCCTCTAACTGGTTCTACAATGTATCGCAATTCACAACTCATTTAGTCACCATGAATGGTCTACTTGTGCATGCAAACTTCTCTCTTTTTCTCCTTAACCATTCATAAAAAGTTTAGGGTTTTTCCTCCTTAAGAAGACCTAGGTGACTTAGGGTTAGGTATAAATCAATGATTGTGATTCACCCATATTAGCACTTAATTCTTCCCTTTTTTTGATTGGTTGCATGTAATACATATGGATTCTTAATAAAGATATGTCCTTATCATCTAGGATCGCAAAACAATCCTCAAGTTGGCTCCAAAATGGTTTACATAGTAGTTTGTGCCATTACAAACAACTATGCCAAAATTATATTACTTGGCACTTGAAGTCCCTAATGCTCGACATCAATTGTAACTTGGCCTCTAAATGACTCAGAATCCATTCATCACTTGACATCTAATTGACTTGACACTTGAGTGACTTAGCACTTACTAGTTATTTGACACTTACTGAATATCTCTCACTTGGCATATACTATCTAACAATATGCATGACATGTATTATTTTTTTGGCATGAACTGAGTAAATGAATCAAGTATATTATCACTCATATGTCAAAATCAATCTGAGATTAATGATCTCCCCCTTTGACATGAGTAAAGAAATGCTTGGTCATGCATGAATAACCTTAGCCTTTCAAACATAACTTAGATAATATCAATTTACATACAAAATTTCAAAACTTCAAAATTTTGCAAAACTTATGACTTATTAATCATACCTCAAAATTCAATAACCCCCCTAAGTTGATTGTCCCATTCTAAATTGAAAAATTGAATACTCCTTCTAAGTAGATTTTGCATATGTTGGTTTGACTTACTAACTCTGCCTTGTCTCCCCTAAAACTTATCTCTCTATTCATGCATTCTCCCTCTTTATTTATTCTCCCCTTTACTTTATTCTCCCCTTTTTGACACTTATGTCAGGGGCTATACACTTATAGTGTGCTTTTTCAAGAATTTTTTTGGACCTCAAGTATTATTTTCAGTCCTAAATCCCAATTATCACAAGCTACCTCCAATGATTTGATTTGGATGGCTAACTCTGTGGAAATATGAACTAAGCCTTCAAGTGTAGAAAGATGGGGATCTTTTTGCATTAATCTCTCTACAAAGGCTAACTCCTTCTGAATTATTTCCATGTGTGGGGTCAACATGGATTGGATGTTGATCAATGTAGCTCATTTGAATCTTGAGCATGCAAAGCTTCCAACTAACCTTAGGAATTCATCAAATTTCTAAAGTGCCTCTAACTTTGAGTTGGAGAATGAGGTAATGTTGTACCCGTTTTCTTCATATCTCCCTCCAAATTTTCAATATGGTGTTGCACTTCTTGTGTGAACAAAGTCGTATCACACAACTTAGTGTAAAGTGAGAAAATATTCTCTAAGACTTTCTTCACACTATCAATCTTGATTGCTAAGTCAACTTGACTAAGTGCAATAGCAGTTGATATCTATTCATTTACCTTGAAATTTTCTCTTAGACCATTCAAGTAATTTTACATTGGAATCTAGGTCTGCATCATTGATCTATTCTACAATGTTTACCAATTGCTCCATGATAGGCTTTTTTTCTTCGGGTGCTGGCAAGCTAAATGCATCAAGAAATATGTCCTTGATGTCTTGTAATGGTTTCTTCTACCTAAGTTCCCTTCTAATTAGTTCTTGTTGCTTTTTCTTTGCAAGTGCATCTTGTGATATTCTCATTTGTTCAATAGCAATTGTTGTAAGGTCAAACTTTGGTAGAAAAATCATTTCATCCAAGTTTACATTACCAAATGATGTAACCTCATGTACCTTGGATGTACTTAGACTAGGCCTTGATGACTATAGTGGTGTAGCTTCTACACTTGGCCTTTGAAGTGCTTGAGTTGGAGGAGTAGGAGTTGTTGGCAAAGAAACTAGTATTTGTATTGCTAATTGCTCCTCGGGATTTTTTGTCAAGTCTGACTCTTCAATCCTCTTCTCTTCTTGTCTTTTGATTTCAATTGCACCTTGAACTTGTGTTGTAGGTATAGGAGTATCTACCTGACCTATTTGAGATAGTGTTTCATCTTGTTCTTCTATAGCAAATTTTGATACTGACACAATGTGTACCAATTTTTTAATGTTTGTCATTGATGTCTCTTTTCTTTGATACACTACAATAGGTAATGTAGGCTGTATCATAGTAAATTGAGGGGTTTTTAATATGTCTTGTATTTCCACCTCTATAGATGTCTTCTCTGCCTTGTTAAGTTCATCTACACTCACCAATATAGGATGACTACATAGTTGTGCCTTGGTGGTGGTGTCTAGTAATATCTTTTGCATGTTCAACTCTATCAAGGGATTGATGTTCTGAGTCACATTGTTAGAAACATCCTTGCTCTTTACTATTTTAGTGTTTTTTTGTGTCAAATGTTGTGGACTAGAACTTGACATCAATATATCTAGTATAATCTATTCTATTTTTTGCTCATCTTTAGCTATTGCCTATACATCTACAGTTGTCTTAGTGCCTTCCACATGTGCACCCTTTTTAGTATCAACTATAGTAACCTTAGTTACTTCTTGTCCATCTTTTTCATCACCCACCTCAAAAGGTGTCTACTCAATTTCTTTAGGTGTTGTTAGCCCATAAATTACCTTCCAAATTTGGGTACTCTTTTGAAAAAAATCTCCAATTTTATTTTGAAAAATATGGAATGCTCAGTACTTTGGGGAAAATCTCCCTGCATACTTTTGAATGGCCTGTCACCTCATATTTATCTAAATCTAGCATCACTCTTACAAGTGTAGTCTCTCTTATATTTCTCTATGTTGTGAGACTATATTTCCATCATTTCTCAATTCTATCATATAAGTTCTTTGGTAGGGAGTTGGCAACCTCAATTGGAATCATCTTAAATGTTTCCATTATCACATATACTGACTCTTCTACCTTATTGTCATGAGCCCAAATTTAAGGATATATGAATATTTGAATAACATATTATACAATGATAATAATTAAGAATACTAATGAATAGATAATAATAAATATTATAATTACATTATGAAACCAAAGAAGATTATAATATATTCACATTTGAATATATATGATATTAATAACTAATGATAATTATAATAAATTGATTAATAGACTGGTCAATATAATATATATTAATGATACAAGAATTAATATAAACAATAATACAATATGGTATTATATTTATAACAACATATATTTGAATATGTTATAATAACATACAATATTATATAGCATGTTTAAAGATAACATATACCCTATAAAATATAGCTATTATTCAATATACATAAACTACGATTATAAAACACATTTAATCTATATTGAATAAAATTATATAATTAAATAAATATATATATGCTATCATTGGTTATTCACAAAAGATAAATATTTATAATCTATTCAATCATTTGATGATAATATAAATTTATATATCATTAATAAACATTTAAATATAATTCAATAAACATTTATAAACTAAACCTTATCATACATCTGATGGAGAGAACATGAAGCATGATTGGTAGGAGATGTGTCCTATCATACATGAAGAGATGCAATCCTTTCAAATTGCAAGCTATAAGAAGGTCATCAATCTGATTCCAGCAAGGGCATAATAAAAATAAGGGTTTCATGATCACATCAAATGGGCTGAAAATCATAAGTAAGGAAAAATACAAAAGGGATAGGAGGAATGATCCGCAATCTAAGAACAGATAGAAGATTATCAAAATCATCAGAGAGGAAGATTATCATGTTGTACGGATGAAAATGGGATAATATATAAATGTCCCAAAATGGGGACATTACAAGTGGTATCAGAGCTTAGATCTTGCCATCCTATGCAATTTTTAATTGACAAAATTCTAGCATTTGTGAGTATGGCATTGCCAAAGAAGATTGTAATCGACCTCATATTCTCATGGAGTGGAAGACAATTTTTTGGATCTTTCAAATGTTTATTTATGAATTAATTTATATATGGCAAGCACAACCTATAATTTTCTGCAAAATGATTGAGAAATGGTCAATACAATACAGATGTCACAAGGGAGAAAATGATTCAATCGTTGATGGTGATGTACCTCTCAAGAACATAATGTGAAAACATCCAACCGGTAAAGAGTCATTTTTAGACTACCCGATCTATGATCATAAAAGACTATTATCAGAATTTAAAGCTCTTGAATATCAATGTAGTGACTATGCATAGCAGAAAGATGTGATTATACAATCACATCATAGAGAATTGGGCTTTTAGGTTGAGGAATCAAGTCATTTTGGAAACCAGATCTATCTTCCTCAAAAACAACACCCAACATAGTGTAATGTGAAAAGATCATCCTACCATTTGTACTCAATGTCAACAACACCCAATGCCTTCAATTGATTATCTTTGCCCTACTTTGCAATAGTTGTGAAAGCATGAAAACTCATAATGAAATTTGTTTTATCACCTTCCTCATGATCTGTGACCACCGCTGTTACTCTGCTCTGTGTACATAGATACTCATTCTTGCATCTCACCTATTTATATAAAGTAACGTCAATCAGCACTCTAGTTGTTATATTATAAAGAGATGCTTATTATGAAACAAAAAATGATAGTAATAATGGTTTATGTGCATTGGTTACCTGATAGCAGGCGCCACATCCAACCCCATTTTTGTACAAAAACTAACTGACTGCAACAATATTTCCTGCCATGACGTATCTCCCACACTCTTCATATCCACAAGCACCACCTGCACATTCATATTTTGCTTAATAACATTTATTTTGTTCAATGACTGAGTGAACTAAATCATGATAATCTCAACATAGAATTCAAGTATGTATTACTAGAGATCCTCATAGCCAGTCATGCTCTTGGTCAAGGAATAGTGATAATAAATTTTTTGTAAAGGAGTATTTTGGAAAAGTGAAAGAAATTTGGAATCACTTGACAATTCTGAGATCATTGCCCTTATAAAGTCACGATCCTTCTTTAAGAAGAAATAATTGCAAATGTGGCAAACATTCCCCTTAGCTAAAGAGAAAAATTTACAAAATGGTGATCAGTTGAGAACAACCCTAAACCTAAATAAATTTTTCTAATTCAAGGAGATACGTTAAGATAGCATTTTCTGATGTGAAACATCACCTCATTGATAAGAAAGATATCAATGAATGATAGTAAAAGCACAAAGAAAATCATCCAATCATTATGATACTCCTAGTGGCATCAAAGATGGAAAAAGGTAAGTGAGGTATGTGATTTTTAAAGGTAATATGTTTCAATAAATAAGAAAGCTAACTTCCTAAGATATTTATTATGTCATTTTCTTACACATTATTGATAACTTTATATTTATATAAAAGATATTATTAGAAAAGTTATAAGATATTTGTTATGTAAATATTCTAACAGAGAATTTTAAATGATATTTTATTATTAAATTGAACATAGATACAAACTATTTTATATTTATTTTGAATATATTTGATACATTACAAGAATATGGAATATAAAGACAAAGATGAATGCTAATATGTAAAGATATACCAAACATAAAGCAATTCCATAGACTTTGTGTTGAGGTAATATGGAGGTAAGTATTATTTTCATTATGAATATATAATTTAAGTGGATTCTTGATTATTAAATATATTGGGTGATGATAAAGAGAATTAGAAGGGACAACACTGAAGAAGATAAGATATGATCAAGGGAACACTAATAATATTCAGTCAATGAACAGAAAGGGAAGCCGATGGAGCTTTGAGGAAGTTCAACCATAGTTAAAAATATGAAATTGTAAGTTTTCTTAATTAATGTAATCATAAAGGTGTAAAATTGATTATTTGATAAATGATTTAGGGATTTAAAATAGCTTTCCTATGGATTCTACAATCAAGGAAGGTCTATAAGATGCCTTATTGTAGTACTAGTTAAGGGAAAGACTATATAGAAACCCTACCATATTTAACTTTCCTATGGGGTCTACAATTAAGGAAGGTCTATTAAGACACCTTATTGTAGTATCAGTTAAGGGAAAGGCCATATTTAACTTTCCTATGGGGTCTACAATTAAGGGAGGTTTGTTAAGACACCTTATTGTAGTATCAGTTAAGGGAAAGGCCATATTTAACTTTCCTATGGGTTCTACAATTAAGGGAGGTATGTTAAGACACCTTATTGTAGTATCAGTTAAGGGAAAGGCCATATTTAACTTTCCTATGGGGTCTGCAATTAAGGGAGGTCTATTAAGACACCTTATTGTACTATCAATTAAGGGAAAGGCCATATTTAACTTTCCTATGGAGTTTGCAATTAAGGAAGGTTTGTTAAGACACCTTATTGTAGTACTAGTTAAGGGAAAGACTATAAGGGCATCTATCCTTCCTATGGAATCTACAATCAGGGAAGGGCTACTATGATACCCTATTGCAGTACTAGTTAAGGGAAAGATAGTAAGCGAATCCTACCACTTTCCTATGGAGTCTACAATCAAGGGAGAACACCCTATTGTAGTACTAGTTAAGGGGAAGATAGTAAGGGTACCCTATCAACTTTCCTATGGAGTCTACAATCAAGGGAGAGTGGTTAGGACACCCTAGTGTAGTGCTAGTTAAGGGAAAGATAGTAATGACTCCTTTTCACAAGAACCTTTCTAGCCAAACAAGCAATCCACTAAGTAGACCACCTCGTGTGGATGCCTAACACCTACCACCAGGGCCAAGGGGGCTAAAGTTTTTCTCTTGGGCTTAGCATGGAATTGGCTTGGATTAACTTAATATCATTCAAATTTCTTTGAAGTTTATATATATGCATGTACTGATGCTTATTTTTTGGTTGCAAGGTTTATAAGCCTAACAAAGAAGTATAGCCATTGTGCATTTTAGGATCTAATCAAGGTTATGTATGATGTGTCTACATCATGTCTACTTCATGTCTTCATGCATCAATGTGTATGCTTCATGTTTTCTTTGTGTCTTCATACATTCATATGTATACTTTGCATTCAAATGCATACTACATGTGTGGCTCTTTATAGAATAGAATGAAGTAATCTTATAAGTAAAAATTTGAATTGGATCTAGTAGTCAATTTTGTTATATAAGGTGAAACAAATATGAAAACTATTATTGCTTGAGGACAAGCAAATTCAAGAGGGGCGGACTTGTCATGAGCGCAAATTTAAAGATATATGAATATTTGAATAACATATTATACAATGATAATAATTAAGAATAATAATGAATAGATAATAATAAATATTATAATTACATTATGAAACCAAAGAAGATTATAATATATTAACATTTGAATATATATGATATTAATAACTAATGATAATTATAATAAATTGATTAATAGACTAATCAATATAATATATATTAATGATACAAGAATTAATATAAACAATAATACAATATGGTATTATATTTATAACAACATATATTTGAATATGTTATAATAACATACAATATTATATAACATATTTAAAGATAATACCCTATAAAATATAGCTATTATTCAATATACATAAACTACAACTATAAAACACATTTAATCTGTATTGAATAAAATTATATAATTAAAATAAATATATATATGCTATCATTGGTTATTCACAAAAGATAAATATTTATAATCTATTCAATCATTTGATGATAATATAAATTTATATTATCATTAATACACATTTAAATATAATTCAATAAACATTTATAGACTAAACCTTATCATTCATCCGATGGAGAGAACATGAAAGATGATTGGTAGATGTGTCCTATCATACATGAAGAGGTGCAATCCTTTCAAATTACAAGTTATAAGAAGGCCGTCAATCTGATTCCAGCAAGGGCATAATAAAAATGAGGGTTTCATGATCACATCAAATGGGCTGAAAATCATAAGGAAAAATACAAAAGGGAAAGGAGGAATGATTCGAAATCTGAGAATAGATAGAAGATTATCAAAATCATTAGAGAGGAATATTATCATGTTGTATGGATGAAAATGGGAAAATATATAAATTTCCCAAAATGGGGACATTACACTTATCCATATCTAACTTACCAAGTTTATCAAATTCAATATGTGAAAATCCACTTAAATCTACATTATTCTTTATATTTTCCTGTAGATTATCCACATCAAAAGAAGGACTATGACTTACCACTTGAATTGGCTATTATCATTAGATTTTGTCCTCTCCTCATCTAATTTGGCTTGAACAACATACTTTCTCCTTGGTCTCTTCTTAGACTCATAAACTTGTATAGCTTTCTTGGCCTTTGTTTCTTTTGGCTTTGCCACATCTTGAGCTTTCTTAGTAGTAGCTCTTGTGCTAGTTCTGGTAGATAGTACTGTAGGCTTAGGTTTTACAACCTTCTTTGGTTTGTTGACTACTAGAACTTCAACTTTTCTCTTCTACTTCTCTGTGGCTATATGTGCTTTACTAGCTTTTTCTCCCTCAACACCTTCTTCAAGCTTGGCTTCCTCTTTATCTTGATCTTCTCCTTAACCTTGTGTTAGGGCTAGTGGTGCTTGAGTAGGAACTTCTTCTTCATCATCTTCATTGTCTTCCTCTTCTTCATCTTCCTCTAATCCTTCACAAAAAAATTCTTTTAGCTTATTAACAATTTTGTTTTTCTTTCTTATCATTGATGCTATCTTCAAGTCCATAGTTAGCTTTAATTTTGAAACATCATAGTTGCCAAAGGCAGTAGCCTTAGTATCTACTTCTTCTACAAGTAAAGTTATAATTACTACAGATGTCTCATCCACATTAATTTTATATCCTAGAGGTCTTAACCATCTTACCCTCAGTACTGCGACGTATACGTATGTGAAATCAGTATCAACTACAAAGCAAACATCATTAAAATGTTTCTCAACTAATGACACTAGAATCTTGTGTCTTTGTTTCATAGACATCTTAAAGTCCTCAAAATAACTAGTCATAATAGACACAAAGTTTTCTCCCATCTTCTCAATGAATTCACCTATTTGTACTACAATGGATCTATTTGTCTTCCATGAAACTTTTCCAAAGGAAGGAAATGTGTTCTACACATCAAAAGATATACATACAAGCATTGATCCAAACTTGCATTGTACACTCTTGGTTTTCCTTATGGCTTCCAAGTTTTCTAAAAATTGTTACAACTATAGCTCATGAAGTTCATAAGTATGATCCTTCTTCACTATTTTGTAGCCTATGTCAACAATAATACAAGGTACATTGTTCAACCTACTTGATTGAAAAAATTTGTGTGAGACAATCCTTACTATAAAAGCAATTAGGGGATCTATGATGGTATCAATTGTCATTCCTCTTTTGTTCCACACTGCCCCTATATTTTTCTCAATAACCTCTTTTGCATCACTTCTCATGGTTTGTACCTATCTAGGGTTGGATACATAGTTACCCTCTACACAATCTTCTTAGTGATCTTGATAGGCCCATTCTCTAACCATACAGAATTGTCATGAATTTTGCTCAAGACAATCTCAATCCATTCTGTCTTAAAGACATTTGGAAATTCTAGGGCATGGGTTAACCATTTTCTCTCTACAATCTTGTATTCCTCCTTTAGTACTCCATTTTCACACAATTTTCCATTAAGGTCTTTGATTTTCATATATCCTATGCTATCCACCTTGCATGTGTAACAACATCTCACATCTTGAATCATTAAGACTTGTGGTGGTATCATGGATAACACACCAAACAGGTCTTGTTTATAATAAATTTTGGGTATAGCCTTGAAATTAGGTTGTTTAATCTCATTGTTGAAAAGTTGAAAATTTAAAACTTCCTTTCCCTCTTTAACCTTAGCAACATAAGAACTAGATGCCATATTCAATACCTAGGGTTTGCACAAATTCAAACAATGTAGCTTGGCACATGATAAATACCTTCACAAATCTATTGAATGGTGTTGAAAAGTGATTGAATTTGCTCTACAAATGCTTGGAAATGATCTCTTCAATTTTCCTTCAGCTCTTTTTTCTCTCTTCAAATAGACCTTAAAACTTAACAATTAATGCTCGGTTCTTATATAGATGTAAACTTAGCTTGTATAGAAATTTTAACTCACGTAGCTTCCATGTATTTTCCTTTACACTCAAAAACCACTATGAGCTTGGTCAAATCTATTACTTGTGATAGCTTGACATCAACTATATTTCACTTGAAAACCATAGTGAAACTTTTTGTGCTCAATAGTAGCATGAAAACTAACATAACTTTAAGATTTCTTCCAAATTCTAAACAACACTTTACATCTTTCTTCATGCAAATGTAATCTTTTTAGAACTAAATCCTTGGAACTTATGTATAGTGTATCTTTTATATATCAATCCCACATATACCTCTTGATTGCTTAATTGGAGGTGATGTGATCACCTAACCCATTAGGTGAATTGATCCCATCTGAACTTGATGTGCTACAATCTTCCTTTCTCTTCCATGTCTTATCCATCTCATCTTTGACATTTTCAACATGTTCCTTTCATTTTGGCTTTGTTGAATTCACTACTTGGAGCTCTTGACCTTGTTGGACAATTCCTACTTATGTGACTAGACTTTAAGCAACTAAAACATGTGGTTTGACTCAACCATCTTTTGTAGTCACTTTTGAAATGTGTTCTTATGCAATTTCCAGCAATATGTCCATACTCTTAAAAATAGTAACAACTATACCTAGTATTATAATCCCAATTATAAGATTTTCCATTGTGTTTTACCTTTGTCTACTTGTTTGATGACCATTTGGGCTTGGATCTGCATTCTTCTGACAATTATAGAAGTATCCTTCAAATCTTTGTGTGCCTATGGTCTTGGTTCTACATTCATGTGCCTGATGTCCTTACTTGTTGCATTTGTGGTACTAACCCATGAACTTCTTCTTACCATTCTGATTTGCAGTCTTGCTTCTGTAAACATTGGTAGTATGACCTATCTTACCATAATTATGACAAGTAGGTTTGGAGTTCTTACCTTTTTTACTTCTCTCTTCACAACTTTTGGATGATTCTCCTTCTTCAGTGTTGGTGTATCCTAATCCAATAGTATCACTATTGGATCTAGGAGATCTCATCAATTTCTCAAAATACTTGATAGCTTCACTAGGTCTATTGAAGCTTTCAACAAACTCTTTTTCTCTTTTTAGATCATTTCTTAGTTGTTCATTTTGTAATTTTAGTGTTGTGATCTCAATATCTTTTCCATTTAGTTCATGATTTGTAATCATCATTTGATTTAATGTTTCCAATTGCATGTGAGAATCCTATTCACCTCTGATGTTTTCTTTTCTAGTCTATTGGTCAATATCCCTTTTTCATCTTCAGTCATGAATTTGTCTTCTTCAACTTTATTTTTTTGTTTGGTCACTTCACATAACAATACTAATTGGACTTCTTGTTCTATCTTGAGATTTTTGACCTCTTTAGTTAGGATTCCATTCTTTTCCATCAGGTTTGTAATTATTGCATCAAATTCACTTGTGTTTCCATATGCAAATAATTCAGTAGTGTCAATCTCTTGGTAATATGTGTCATTTTCTTCAATAGTTATCCCCTTCCTTCTCTTTAGTGATCACTTTAACTCATCTCTTGCTTCATTCAACTGATATAGTGCAAGTTTTATTTCAATCTTCTAGTTCTCACTAGTCTTTCCCAACTTGTAGACTTCCATTTCCAAGATCTTTCCTCAAAGCTACAAATCTTTACTTTACAAAGACCTAGTACTCTAATACCAATTTTTGGAAATACAATAGGGGAAATAAATTTTGAGGGGTGTGGGGGGTTTGAATCAGTACTTAAAACTTCAACTTTAAAATCATTCACCACACATTCATCTCTCAATCTATGCATGTAAACTGAGATACCACATTAAGAATATATCCATAGTATGAAAGTAAAAGTAAACATTCAACACATGTATGACACAAGATATTTAGTTACCTAGAAACCCTCCAAGGAGAAGGTAAAACCAAGGTGGGGATGACACCCAAAAATCTCCACTACTACTATAATAAAGTGTATCTAATGAAGGTTACAATGTTTGATGATGAAACATAATCTACCCTATGAAAGGTTTTCCCTATTAAAGGCTTTACAAGATTGTTAAATCTTACCCTATTAAAGGATTTGAACACCCTATTAGAAGTGTGCCTAGTAAAAGGAATTTAACTTATAATGAATTAAGCACCCTATTAAAGGATTTACAACAACCTATTAAGACTACTATGTTAAGAGATTTAACTTATTCACCAGTTAGAATGCCTCAACAATGATCCTATGGTTAGCACTCTGCTGCTAGATAACAGATCACCTCTTTGCATGTATCCTTGATCCTTTCGATCAGATTTATCTCTTCTATCCTCTAATTACTTTCCTCTATCCTCCTCTAACTAATTCTACAATGTATCTCAATTCACAACTCCTTTAGTCATCATGAATTCCCCATTTATGCATGCAAACTTCTCTCTTTTTCTCCTTTAACATTCATAAAAAATTTAAGGTTTGTCCTCCTTAAGAAGACCTAGGTGACTTAGGGTTAGGTATGAATCAATGATTGTGATTCACCCATATTGCCACTTAATCCTTCCCTTTTACTGATTGGCTACATGTACTGCATAGGGATTCTCAATGAATATTCATCCTTATCATCTAGGATCACAAAACAATCTTCAAGTCAACTCCAAAATGGTTGACATAGTATTTTTTTTCATTACAAATAACTATGTCAAAACTATATTACTCAACACTTGAAGTCCCTGATGTTCGGCATCAACTGTAACTTCAATGCTATAACTTGGCCTCTGAATGAATCAATATTCATTGATCACTCATCACTTACTACCTTCTTCGCACTTGAGTGACTTGACACTTACTAAATATCTCTCACTCAACATATAGTATCCAACAACTAATGCTCAACATGTATTACTTGTTTGGCATGAACTAAGTATATGACTTAAGTATATTGTCACTCATATGTCAAAACCAATCTAAGATTAATAGATGTCACCCCTTCATATCCTATGTCTTTTCCACCTCCAAAGTATGATAAATACATCACTTCCAATATTTCCATTGAGCTTACTAAAAATCATGGGAAAATTTCTCAGCATATGCTATCCAAAGCTACTTATCAAGATCAAAGCATCCCCTCATATTCTACTTCTCCATGTCCACTTCAAAATTGGCTTAAGCTTCAAATGCTCCTATCAAAGGTGTTTCTTCTATCAAAGCTACTCATGAGTCTATTTATGGCCTTGTCCATGTTTCTCACTCTAAATATGTTGATATCCTTACTCACTATCCATTTGCATCTTCTAAATCTATCCTTACTCACTATCCGTCTAAGCGAAAGTCTTTCAACCTTTCATCCATATTGGGGCCTTATGTTTCTCCATATCCTATATTTACTCCTATCTTATCCCCTAGCTCTCCCATCATACCTCAGGATCAATAAAGACACTCATCCTTGATGAATTTTCACCCATCTATCCAACTAAACCAGTCATATCAACGCTATTCATCCAAAAATCCTAAATCTTTTGGAAGCAAGAATAAACATAAGAATCCATTGAAAAATGGAGATAACTATGTACCATCTAATCGACATGTAAATGAAAAGAAGAAGAAAACATTCAAGAGACCACAAAGGTCCTCTATTAAAAAAGTGAAATAAAAGCAAATATGGGTTTCTAATTCCATTATTGAAGATACACATTCTAAAGAATCCAAAGGAAATAAAAAATCTAAAGCTATATGGATTCCCAAGTCTCTTTTTAAAGACTTGAATATTGAAAACACTTCAAAGTTGACATTCAAGATTCCAAAGGCTTCCACTCCATATTATTCCAAACATCTTCATAAAAATATTCCAAAGACTTATGCTCCATTTTCCTCTAGAATTCTTTGACCATCTAATACATCTAAACCCCAAGCTGTTTCCTCCATGATTCCTCCATCATTCCAACACCCTTCAAGGTGTGTGTTGATGTTGATCGTGCCCAATATTTTAGCTACCCTCATGAAATCCTCTAAAGCTTACACTTACTTACTATACATGAACTCCTATTGTCTATATAATCTTCCTACTATTATCTCCCTTCCATCATCCTATCAACATCTTTAAGCATAATTATCCATGGTATTGACTTATCAAGACTTATCTTTCCTATAGGAGCACTGTCTAAATTCAAAAAAAAAAAGAGAGAGAGAGAGAGAGAGAGGAAAAAAAGTGCCGTGGTGAAAACTTGGTAAACAGGCCCATCTTGGTAGAAAAAGTAAAGAGAAATAAATCTTTCCTATGGTGAAAACCACTTCTTGTGGTGCCTTGGATAAGTACCATGATAAAAACCTAGCAAACAGGTGTCGTGTGTAATTCTTCCATCTTCCATCTACCCCCTCTTCTCTCTTTGATCTTCATAATGTTGAGCTATCCTTGCATATTGGCTATCTTATCCATGAGATTCTCTATTGTGCTTTCTCATTCATTCATAGCCTTCATAGCCATCTTCATTTTTATTGCTCTATACCATTTGTATCATATCTAGCCAACCTCTTAGTCTCGATCACACAAAGAAAAACACGGTTCTCATAGGTCTCTTGGCATGCCTACTCTTTTGGACTACACACTTCATACTATCTCACTTATTGGCTTCAACTTCTTATCCAGCTTATCCCAAACATGCTTCATATGGCTATTTTGTGCTTTTCCTAGCTTGGGTACTCTTAAGGATTCAGTCCTTGAGGATTACTTTCACTTTCTTGATATTCCTTTCTTATCCATCTTTTCTATCCACCAACTTGTTGCTCCATTACATCCTACACCTTGCTCAACAATGGAATAAAATGATGTGATCTTGCTTGAGAACTAATGAACTATAAACAATTTTAGAAGTCCAAAAAAATCATATATGATGCTGAAAAAATCTTAAAAATTAGAAAATGTCCTAAAACAAATGATCATCATAATGAAAACCTAGCAATAGGTGCTTTGATGTATCACCAAAAAAAAAATACAAAAAAAAAAAAAGTCCTGAAAAAATTTGCCAAGCGGTGAAAACCTAAAAATAGATGCTACTTGAGACCCTTGCACCTATGTCTAGCAATCTCAATCACTCACTTTGCAACACATTTCCTAGCTCGGAATTGTCTCTTTTCCTCATCTTAGGGGCATGACTGCTTAGCCTACTGAGGTCTTCTTGTGCATTAGGGTTTTTTTGGAAACTCACAAAACAATGTTCCTCAATACTACCCCCAACTTGACATTGAGTGTTTCTCAACACTTTTTAGATACCTTATCTACAATCTAGGATGCTATGATATTTCTCACTATCAGATATGAATACTGAAGAAATGGCCGTGTGATATCCACACACACACTCAAACATTTAAATGACTAATCTATGATGAACTTTATCTTTTTTTTTTGTCGTCTATGATGATTTATTTTGCTATGGGTTCTCCCCCTTATAGTCTTTTGAGGATGTCATGGAATAGAACACTAGGGGCATGGAGCATGTTTAATTTCTTTTTTCTTATGAGTATACGTTGTTAGTCTAAGGTGTTCAGATCATTCATGCTTGTCATACTTGACACTTTGGACCTACAATGTATCATCCTTGTCTTTTTTTTGCAAGACCACACTTGGGGGTTATCCTAGCACTTATGCCTTGATATAGGTATAATCTTGCTATACTAAACTTAGGGAATCTAATTGAATAGCTATCTTAACCTATATGTCTTTGATGCATAGGGTTGATTCCCATTATTTTATCTAATATAGACCATATTCATATCCTTATAGTTTATGCTAGTGAAGATTGTATGATCTTCTAATGTCCCTAATAAGGCTCGATGATAAAAACAAGGACTTACTTATGGAACCCTTGCAATTTCACCTTTTCATACTAGCTTGTATTCTATGGTTCATTCTAGCTTAGCTTTGCATTTTGTATGTTGAGAGAGCTCTCTTCTTTATCTTTCATGGGCATGTCAACTAACTATGTTCATCCTTTTGTTCATCCTTTTGTTGCCTCTTATCAATCTTATCTTATCTCTTCTTTCCTATTTCTTGCTTCTTTTATATCTTACCATCTCATCTATGCTTTTGACCTATCTTTTCTAATCTCAACATCCTAGGTCCATTTTTGGGATCGAAATCCAAGTTTGGGTTCATCTTGCTAGTCAAAATCTCTTCCTTCTGCTATGTAGTTGGTTAGCCTATTGAGGATTAATCTTTGAATCTTGTTTGGGAAATCATCATTTCTTCATTTCTTCATTTCTTCATCACTTCTACTCTCTTCCACTCTTTTCTTTCATTTCTATTTCATCTTATTTTTTCTTTCTTCTTTCTTTGACCTAATTCTTATGCTTTATATTTCTTGGTCAAAACTAGTCAAACTAGGGCATATCTTCATTGCTTAATGGTTAATCTTTGGTCTTAAGCTCTTCTCTATCATCATGAAATTTTTTTTTTTTTGATTTGATCAAATCTAGCTTATTTTTGCATGTCCTCTATCTCATTTTGATTTCAATCCCAAGGGGGAAGGAATATTCTATCATCATTGCAAATTTATTTCTGCTACAACTATCTATTTTCTCTTGATTTATCTACTTTATTTTCTTGACATATCAATGTTCATCTTAGGTATTGATATTATCTCTTCTCTCTCCTAGTGTTTAGTATTGCTACTAATAGACTATGCATTCAGGATCTACTATCTCTATGTGCTTTGTTCTTCAGAGTCAAATCTCTCTATTATCTTGGCTTCTTCATTCGTTGATATACTATGTTCCTAGATCGATCACACATTAGTCAAAGAAGGGAAATTATAATCACCCAAAAATGATCATCTAGACTATGAGCCCCTTTCTAGCATTTTTTAATAATTATCTAATGCTTATCCTTGATCAAATCTCCAAAAATCTATTTATGTGATTGTATCCTATAGTTTGACCACTTTATCCTAAGTTCATATTTAATTAAAAGAACATGCCCCCCTTTTAATTAAATAAAAATCCCCACTTCTCACTTATCCTAAGTGTGCACACATAAAGCATTATTCTTATTTTAGACATAAAAGAAAAGCTATTTTTGTCTACACATGAATGCACAATTTTCTAGGTGAGAGGAATCTTCTATTTTAAAAATAACTTTGATTCTCCCCCACACATTTGAAACCTTCTCAAAAGTCAACTCTTCATCATGACTAGTGGAGATGCTCGTGCACATGGATCATTCAAGATGCATTCTCCTTCCTCGATTATGCCTCTTTTGCCTCTTAATCTCTACCATTTTTTCTTTAAAAGGGAGGGCTTTCTCCTCATTCAAGAATCTTATTCTCATATTCTATTGTTATGTTGTAGGTCTTCTTGGTGATTTTTGAGGTTTGATGCATTCTTGCACTTTTGCATTTTAACTCAGCTCTCATTCTAGTTATATTATGGGATACTTTTTAGGTTAGTTTCCTTTATGCTTTAGTTTAGTTCTATTTTTTAGTTGGCATTTCATTTCAGTCTAGTTTCTCAGATGTGAGCATTCTTGCTCTCATCTTTGAATCTCTCTTTCTATGGTGCATCTTGCAAGGGTTGCATAGTTTGGTTCATTTGAGAGCCACCATCTCATAGCCTTTGCATGTCATAAATAGAGAGATATAAGATGGCTCTTGAGACTCCCTCTTCCATGGGTTCTCTTAAGAATAATGGTTTATAGAAGTGTGAAACTTTTTGTACACACACTATTGGTGCTCTTATTCTAAGTGTAGTTTTTGATAAGATAAATAGGCTTTGAAGGGACCTTGAAACCCTTTACAAATCAAAAATTTTCAATGAAGCCCAAACCAAAAAAAACTATAGTCCTAAGGAAGAATGTGTCATAAAACAGAAATGACCAGAGTGGCATCACAAATAAAATAGTACACATCAGCCACACAACCAAGTTTTGAAGGGTGCCTGAAACCCTATATGAGTCAACAAAGGAGAAACAAGTCACCAAACAAAAGGTGACCATAGTGGAAAAACATAAAACAAGACAATAAAAACCACAAAAATAGGTTTTTATCAGGCTTGTAAAACCCCAAAATGAAACACACTGCCAAGAGCAAAAGGCCAAAATAGCCAGGGGACAACTGGCCAAAAGCTAGGAGAGTTAGACTTTCCCTTTTGAGCCCTTCTTGTTAGACCTCAGTGCCATGTCAAAAGAGGGAGTGGGTGGCTTTACCCTTTTTTCCTTTTACTGTAGTCCATCTATCCTCCACCAAACTAGTAGCCTTCTACCACCAAAAATTAGCACCATCACAGCCATAACCTAAAACGTCGAAGGCCAGGGAAAAGGATGAAGAAGAGGAAGTGACAACAAAGACCTGAGAAAAAATAGTGGCAACCAAAAAAGGTACCATAGGAGGAACTACCTTGGAAACACCAAAAGAAAGACCAGCAACCACAACTCAGGGAGCCAAAGGAAAATCCATCAACAAGAATTCAAGAGAGGGTAGATCAACAGAGATAGGAGCAAAGTCCACTCTAGAAAATAGGGACAGCAGCAAGAAAACTAGGAACAGGAATAGAAACTAGAGATGGCCTAGTAGTCACCACGGAAGGGGTTGAAGGAAGAACCTTCTTCAAGATGCCAGGAGAAGAAAGAAACTAAGAAGAGTTCTCAGTAGCCTTCTCATACATGTAGTGGTCTTTCGAGAGCCCCTTCCACCAAGAAGGGGACATTTTTGGTCTAGATTTATTTGAAGAGCACTTGGCAGCCAATTGACCAATTAAGTGGCCATTCCTACAGTGAAAGGGGATACCCTCATAGTCTAGAAGAATATTCCAAGAACCAAGAGGAGAATCCACCGAAATTATATCAGGGAATCCCTTAGAAATGTCAATCTCAACAAGCATGTGAGAAAATGTTGTTTGATACAAGCTAGCAACATCCAAATCAGATTTCATGAAGTCTCCAAGCACATTCCCCACCTCCACCAGGAAAGGTTCCAGCCAAAGATGAAGGGGAAGGTTTAGCAGCCTTACCCATTGAGGGATCTTATTAAAAGTTTTAGTCGAAGGGTTGAAATCCTTGTGCCAAATTTTTGTCATCAAGGGAAACTTCCCATCCCAAGAGAAATTATTGTTGAGGATGGCATTTCTGTTATCTGCAGTATCAAATTTCACAACAAAAAAACCCCTTCCCACAAGGTAAATCTGGGCACTCTTCGAAATGAATGGATCCCAAACATAGGATATCCATGCATGCAAATTTGAAAGAGAGGGTTACATAGAGATCATCCATATTAATAGATATCTCATCAACTACAGAAGAAATTAGATGAAGCCTTTTTGGGTTACATACCATAATCGGCATAGCAGCACATAACCTCGAACACACGGTATCAGGAAACCTAGTCTGCATAGTCTAAGTGTAGTTAGTGTGTTATTTTTGTGAATGCATGTTCATGAATAATAGTGGAGACAATGGTTTTATTGTGTTGTTATGATTGTGTGATCTTTTAGTTCTATTTCCTGCCTCATGTTAATGAATTCCACTAACACAATGAATTGGAGAAAAGATAACTATTGTTCTTACATAACATCTTGTCTAGCATGAGGCCACTTTTTTTGGCCTTCTGATTTGATGAAACGTGAAACATATTTTGGTTATTATTGAGTTCCTATTGATGATTTCATTGGTGGAGTTAAGGAAGTACTGCTCCTAATTTCATTGGTTTCCTACCCAATCTTTTTGATGATTTAATTCATAGATGTGTTGTTACTATGGTTTATGTCCGTTAGGAACTTTTCTTTCAAGTTATTTTCTTAAATATCTTGTTACCTTATCTTTGTTGTTTTCTTTGCTAACACTTGGTTAAAATAGCAATTCATATAGTTGCATTGATAAATTGCATTCATCATAAAATATAAAATACCAAAAATATATCTCTTTTGTGGTTACTTTTTCAAATAGCAACTGATTAAACAAATTATTCAAAATTATTCAAAACCAACAAAGGCCTCCTTGTGAACATACATATTTATCTTCAATTGAGAAGATTTTAGTAGGTTACAAGATTGCTCAGGACCTTGGAGTTAATCCTCAATTAGCTTTTCAAGGGAGGAGGTCTAAAGGATTCCTACCATTCAGCATCATGTAAAATGACAACTCAACAAGTAGTACAATGTAATGGTCTACAAGGATGCCAAGGAGTATGATTGATCATATTAATCTTACTATCATAAGGAAATTTAATGCATTGATGGATATGAGAAGCAATGGCTTGCATGTAAGTCAACTATGGTAAAACGAGCTTCACTTGGAACTAATTGGAAGTAGGAATGGCAACAAAGGTACTATTCACCACTTTACCAAAAGGTTCAATCAGAAAAGAGATGGAATCTTTTAGAGGATAGAAGGAACCATTAAAAGTGTAAATCCAACTATCAGTTGATTCATAGAAATCATGGTGTTCTTTCTTAGCATATAAATATTCCTTAGTAATAATGTCAACCATGGAAGTATGACCAACAAGGCACTTGTAAAAAGGATATTTAGCAATCCAAGTAGTAATATAAAGAGGACCATCTGGAGCCTTAAACTTATCAGCATGAGTGAATGAGATAGTAAGGGCTCTAGAAAAGTTATGATTTAGTTTAGGTTTTAGTTAATCATTAGATGTAGAGGGAATGTATTTCTTAGGTGGAGGTGGAAGTTGAACTACACATTCCACAACATTAACAATAGTATCATTCTCTTGTCTTAAGATATTATAAGCAACTTTCACTCTAGGAAGGGAAGAATAAGAAGGTTGTTGGACAATAGTATTTGAAGTATGGTGAGATAAAAGGTTTAGTGTAGATTTGAAGATTTTGATAAGGAGGTGTCATAGATTTATTTCCATCATCTTGAGTATCAAAAGATAATGTGTTAGTATCAATCAAATCTTGAATCTTGTGTTTCAAAGAATAACAAACCTTAATATCAAGTCTAGGTTGGTGATGGAATTGAAACAAATCTTGAGGATTAAAGTATAGACTTGATGTAGTAGAAGGAAGAAGAATTTTAACAAGAGGAAGTGTAATAATATTAGCATTAACCAACCTAGTCATAATAGAATGCAAAGACTAAAAGAGGAGTAAACTTATGATTCATCTGAAAAATAGAGGAAGAAGTAGCAAAACTGTAGGATGCAACAACTACTTAATAATCTACTATGTTTGTGGCTTTTTTAATCTTGATATATTTGGTAATTTTATGGAATTTTATAGGATTAGGTGTGGCATCACTCTTATCAATAGATATAGGAGCCATTAGAGTGTTGCTCTCAAGCTGACTCACTTGTAATTGATAATGATGAAGCACAGTAGAAAGTTGTGAAAAAGAAGTGAACTCAATAATAAGAATCTTATCTCTAATCTCTTTTTGTAAATTCATAATTAACATATGTTGAATATCAAGATCAAGCACAAGATAATAATATGAGGATGAAAATTCTTAAATTGATGAATAAATTGAGTCACTTTCTCTTTAGAACCTTGTTTACAATGCATCAATTATTCAAAGAAAGAGAAGGACCAATATTATTTTGAAACTCTTTTATAAAGGCATTAGAAAGTTTATGAAAAGAATCAATAGTAAAGGTGGCAAAGAGCAATACAATTTCAAAGCTTTGTCACAAAATTTTCTACCAAACAACTTAGCTAAAATCCTATGGTCATGAGCATAGTCACTATATAGAACTTGGCAAGTCTTAATATGTTTCATAGGATCATCTTTACCATTATAAGTGTCAAGGAAAGGCATATCATCTCATTGAGGAGCAACAATATAGATAATGTCAAAAGACAAAGAACTACTCATGTCACATGCAAGAACATTAAACTTAGATTGAGTGAAAGAAGCAAGTTATTATTATAAAGAAGACATGGTCTAAGAAAGACTAAGGATAGTGGAATCATTAGAAGAAACAAACACAGGTACATTCAACACACTAAGAAGGGTATATAAATTGGCGAATAGAAGAAACTATGGGTGAAACACTAGGAACCATAGTAAAATTAGGATAAGTAAAAGGAACACTATTATTTGAAGGCTATGAAGTTGGTAAAGAAATAAGAGGAACATTCACATGTAAAGAAGGAATAGGAAGACTACTAAGAGGGTTAGACACATAAATTGAGTAGTCACACTAGGAGGTGTACACTCGAAAGTGTCCCACTCTAAACCCTTCTATCCAAACAATTCCATGAGTTCGGAATGCTGGGATGCTGACTTAGAGCTCCCTATCCACGGAGTGCAAGAGAGTGTATTTCAAGTTCAAGGGCTCTCAGCTAAGCCTTAAGAATACTCTTCTTGCTAGTAAACCATGCAATGGGAGGTTCCAAAGACAAGATGCAAGAATGCAAATGTCTCAAGGAGTTCCTCAAGAATGCAATGCAAATGAAAATTAAGCTAGAATGAATATGAAAAGTGCAGCTATTCTAAGCATGGATGGGAGTGTTACAATCCAAATATTAAGCTATGTGAGATAGATTATTGAAAAATAGAAACCAAACTAACATGCAACATGAATCTAACCTAAAATGCTATGGTATGAGAGAATGTAGACAAGAAATAGAAGTTCTCCACAAAGCTCCAAAGAAACCTATTAGAAAACCTGCAGCATAACAATATTCAAAAAATGAAGATTGGATCGATTGAGGGGGAAAGCTCTCTCCCTTTTAAAGATGTATGGACGGTAGAGATCAAGATGAAGATGGTGGATGATCAACGGTGGAATTCAAAAAGAGGAGTGATCCATGTGCACACACAAGTCAACCAATAGAATATAAGTTGACTTGTCATATAAGACAAAAGTCACAAAGCCTTTTCTTTTAATTGCAAAATAGAAAAAGGACTTTATGTGTGCACTTTAAGTGGGTTAGAAGAATGGGGTCTTTTATTTAATTAAAAGGGGACATGTTCTTTTAATCAAATAATGAACTTAGGATAGCATAGTCAAACTATAGGTTATAATCAAATAAATTGATTATTAGCAATTTGGTCTAGGTAAATGATTAAATTAATTTAGCCAAAATGTTGAAAAGGGGGCTAATAGTCTAGATGACCATTTTTAGGTGATTACATTTGCCCCTCTTTGACTAATGCGTGATCGATCTGGGAACACATTATGTCAAAGAAAATAGAAAGCCAAGTAGGCGGTGATAGATATAGATATCTAATTTTGAAGAACAAAATGTAGAAAAAGATAGCAAGTCCTAAATGTACAGCCTGATAGTGGTAGTACTGAACATTAGGAAGATGATGTTAGGATCTGAAAAGAATTCTAACATCTAGCAAAGAGAATAGATCAAGAGCAAGTGATTAGGTCAAACAAATGCTCCTAAGAAATAGATAGCTGTAACAATCAGCAATAGAGTATTTCTGCCCCCTCGGGATTGAAATCGAAATGAGGTAAGAGGAAGCAGAAACTAGCTAGACATGAGAAAATTGAGATATAGAAATGTCTGATATGACAGATAAATGATTAGAACCCAAGAATGACTATAAGAAACTGATGAAATGCTCCAGTTTGACTAGAGTTGACCTTGAAGGATATAGCATAAAAATTAGGTCAAATCTAGTAGAAAGGTGATTTAGATGTGAAAAGGTGACTAGAAGTAGATATGAAGCATAGAAATGATGAAGACATGAAGGAATGAAGATGCCCCAGTGGTAATTCAGAGATTAGACCTCAAAAGGTCAGCTAACTGCTTAGAAGAAAGTGGAATTTTAAAAGACAATTTTGACCATCAAGATGAGCTCAAATTTGGATTTCGATCTCGAAAATGAATCTAGGACATTGAAATTATTTAAGAGGTCAAAACTTTATAGAATGTGATGATAAGATAGAAAAGAGATGAAGTGAAAGATTAAGAAGGTGAAAAGACATGAACAAGAAGAAAGTAAAGAAATATATGAAAGCAGTTAGCCGATATGTCCATGAAAAGATGAAGATAGAGCTCTCCCCATATGCAAGAATGCAAGACTAAGCTAGAAAATGAACCTAAAACGCAAGCTAATATGCAAAGTGGTTTACCAGCAAGAAGCGCATAACATTTAGACTCTTAATTTCATCATTGAGCATTTATTAGGGACATCATGAGTTCATACAACCATCACTAGTATAACTATGAGGATATGAATATGATCGATATAGGATAGGTATGTGGAAATCCAATCTAAGCATCAGAGACATGTAAGTCAAGATAACTACATGATTAGATTCCCTAAGTTTAATTTAGCAAGATTACACCTGTATCAAGGCATAAGCGCCAAGATAAACCCTGAGTGCGGTCTTGCAAAATAGTCAAGGATGATACATTTGTAAGTCAACGTATTGAATAGGACTAGAATAAATGTTTACAACACTATAGAAAAACAAAAGTATACCCACAAGCAGAAATCAAGAAAATATGTCCCATGCCCCCAGTCTTCTAGTCAATGACATCCTTGAAAGACTATTAGGGAGGGAACACATGGCAAAGAAATCATCATAGACAGCACACAAAGTAGATAAAGATCAGCATAGCTCAGTCGTTTAAGTGTTAAAGTGCATGTGTGCAAGTCACTTGGCCATTTCTTCAAGACTTGATTCTGATAGTGAGAAATATCGCAACATCAGAGACCGTAGGTAAACTATCTATAAAGTGTTAAAAAAACACTTGATGTCAAAGTGGGGGAAGTGTTGAGAAACACTATTTTGTGAGTTGTCAAAGAAACCCTAATGCACAAGAATACCTCAATAGGCTAAGTAGCTATGCCCTCGAGATGAGGACAAGAAACAATTCCAAGCTAGGAAGTGTGTAGCGAAGTGAATGATTGAGACTGATAGACATAGGTGCAAGGGTTTCAAGTAGTGCCTGTTTCCAGGTTTTCACCACTTGACAAATTTTTTCAGGACTTTTTTCAATTTTTTTTTATTTTTGTATTTTTTTAATTTTTCTGGTGATACATCAAAGTGCCTATTGCTAGGTTTTCACTAAGAAGATCTTTTTTTAAGGACATTTTTTGATTTTTAGGATTTTTCAGCATCATATATGATTTTTTTCAGGATCATATATGATTTTTTTTTGGAAATTTTTAGAAGGTTTTAGATATCACTAGTTCTCAAGCAAGATCACATCATTTTCTCCCAATGTCTAGCAAGGTATAGGATATGATGGAGCAATGAGCCAGTGGATAAGCAAAGATGGATGAAAAAAGAGTATGAAGCAAGTGAAAGTGGTCCTCAAGGACTGACTCCTCAAGAGTACCCAAGCTAGGGAAAGAGGTGAAATAGTCATATGAAGCATATTTTGGATAAGCAATGGAAGTAATGAGAAAGATAGCATGTAGGATAAGCAATGAAGCCAACAAGTGAGATAGCATGAAGTGTGTAGTCCAAAAGAGTAGCCATGTCAAGAGACCTATGAGAACCATTTTCATTTATTATGATCAAGACCAAGGGGTCAACTAGATAGGATAGTAATGGGATAGAGCAATAAGAATAAAGCTCAAGATAGAGGCTATGAGTGAATGGGAGAACATAATAAAAAATTTGCTAGATAAGATAGCCAATATGCAAAGATAGCTCAACATTGTCAAGATCAAAGAGAGAAGAGGGGATAGATGGATGATGGAAGAATTATCCATGATGCCTATATGCCAGGTTTTCATCATGGTACTTATCCAAGGTGCCACAAGAAGTAGTTTTCACCATAGGATAAATTTATTTCTCTTTACTTTTGCTACCAAGGTGCCACAAGAAGTGGTTTTCACCAAGGCACATTTTCATTTTTTTCATTTTTTCTATTTTTTCTTTTTCTTTTTTTGAATTTTTAGAAAGAGCTCAAGCTTTTTAAATGTAGATAGTGCTCCTATAGGAAAGATAAGTCATGATAAGCCAAGACCATAGAAAGGTATGCTCAAAGATGTTGATAGGGTGATGAAAGAGAAATGGTAGTAGGAAGAGTATATGGAGGATAATAGTTCATGTATAGAAAGTTAGTGTAAGCTTTAGAGGATTTCATGAGGGTAGTTGAAATATTGGACAAGATCAACATTGACACACACCTTGAAGGGTATTGGAATGATGGAGGAATCATGGATAAAATAGCTTGAGATTTAGATGTATGAGCTGGTAGAAGAGATTTGGAAAAAAGTGGAGTGGAAGGCTTTGGAATATTTTTAGGAATATTTTTAGAAGAAGCTGGAATGGAAACCTTTGGAAGCTTGAATGTCAACTTTGAAGTATTTTCAATGTTTAAGTCTTTTAAAAGAGACTTGGGAATCCATATAGCTTTAAATTTTCCTTTGGATAATTCAAAACACATTTCTTCAATAATGGGTTTAGGAACCCATATTTTCTTTGATTTAGCTTTTTTAATAGTGGACCTTTGCGATCTCTTTTGTGCATTCTCCTTCTTAGCATTCACATGTCGATTAGATGGGACATAGTGATCTTTCTTTTTCAATGGATTCTTCTGTTTATTCTCACTTCCAAAGGACTTGGGATTTGTGGATGAATAAGGCTGATATGACTGGTTTAGATGGATAGATGGGTGAAAAGTCATCAAGGATGAGTGTCTTTGTTGATCTTGAGGTATTATAGGAGAGCTAGGGAATGAGCTAGGAGTGAATGTAGGAGATGGAGGAACATAAGGCCCCAATATGGATGGAAGGTTTGAATGCTTTAGCTTAGATGGATAAGGACCAAGGATAGATTTAGAAGATGCAAAGGGATAGTGGGAAGGGATATCAACATCTTTAGAATGAGCAACGTGGTCAAAGCCATCAATAGACTCATGAGTAGCTTTGACAAGAGCAACATTTTTAATAGGAGCACTTGAAGCTTGAGCACAATTTTGAAGTGGATATGGAGAAGTAGAACATGAGGGGATGCTTTGATCTTGACAAGTAGCTTTGGATAGCATATGAAGAGAACTTTTCTCATAATTTTAAATAAGCTCAAGGGAGATAATGGAAGTGGTATCTTCATCATACTCAGGGGATGGAAAAGACATAGGATACGAAGGGGTGAAATTTTGAAGATGAAAGGGTGCTTGATCTTGATCTTTCTTGACATATATAGCTTTTTCTTTTTGAGGGTCCTCTTGACATGGAGCCACTTACAAGGACAAGGGAGAATGAAGAGTGAATGGAGTAGTGTTTGGATTAGGCATATTAGTGCATGAAGGTTGAGGATGTTTAGGATTAGTAGCATGGAAAAGGTTTGCAGCCAAGTGAAGGTTAGCTTGAGTTTCTTTTAGAGGTAGCCCTTTAGGATACACGTAGTCAATGTGGAAAGTATTAGGTTCTTTATTTGATGGAGGCATGTTGGAAAGATTTGAAGTGTTGGGAGATACATGAGTGTTGGAAGAAGTGGAAGATGTAATAGAGCTGCTACTAGACATAGGTTCATTAATGTAATCTTGCTCAAGAGAAGTATCCTCATCACATGAGTCATTAGAGGTATCAATAATTCCATTATCAATAAGATCTTGGATTTTATGTTTTAGCTCAATCCAATATAAAGTACTATGCTCATTATGTTGATGATAAGCACAATAGATATCCAAGAATGGGTTTCCATATGAGCTAGACTTAGGTAACTTGATGAGCTTGGTGCTAAGAAGTGTTTTCAAAGTGTCATCATAAGAATCTTCCAAGGGAGAAAAAGTTCTATTAGAAGTATGTCTAAAGTCCTTTTGTTGTTTCTCAAGTGAATGGTATGCATCTATGTCTTCATCATTATCTTGGTCAAAGATAGGTCCATCATGAAATTTTAGCATAGGCTCAAAGGAGGTATCACTTGCTTGTTCTCTAAAGAGGTCTTTAGATCTAGAAGATGAAGACATTTGATGTCTTGAAGTAGAGCATGTAGACCTAGAAGAAGAGGATGACCATAAAGAAGGTGACTCACATGCATGTAAAGACCTTAAGGAAGATTCATGTAATGATGCAATCTTCTCCTCTAACCTTTTCTCAAGTTTAGACTTCATTTCTGCAATGCGCTTATAGAGATGAAGGTAAGAAAGATCATTTGTCTCTTCTAGTTCTTTGTATTGTGCATATAGATCTTGAAACTCTTTAGTGACATAGAGGATATCATGATCATCTAGATTTTGTTGAAGTTTGGTAGCACAAGGTTTAGATCCCATAGTTTTAGATGCAAAGCCAAGCATAAAAGAGCCTAGAGGATAACTTGATGTTGAAACTATAGGAGGTAGAGTGTTCACTTGCCAAGATATTAGAGAGAGATTAAAGCAACTTGTCAAAAAATATGTCCAAGAAACTTACGACATGAAAGACTCAAGTCAATAGCTAGGCAAGATACCCAAATAGCCAAATAGATAGAGCAAGCAGGGTGACAAGTGAACAACTCTCCAACCCAAGAGTGTAGTCAAGAAATCAAGGCAACCGTTTCAGCAAAAGGATAACTAGCAAGCGAACATAGCCCATGAAGACAAAAAAACCAAGAGCACTAAGACCAAAGAGCCACTTTAAGCATGTTCCAAAACTAGAGAAATAGCATATCAAAGTTAAATGATGAGACTCCCCTTAGCAAGAAACACAAGAAAAAATGTTAAGACTTAATGTTTTGACTTGGTTGAAAAAGTTTGACAATAGTTGATAGCATAGCAAGTTTGATGTTCAAAAGCAATTTCTTTCCAAGCAAGATAGTGACACATGGAGTAGTCTTCAAACAATCAAGCAAGGGACAAAGCAACCTTGCATGATACAAGCATATGTGAGGTCTTAAAAGAAAGCCGTATAACTATCATCATGTGTATGTTCCAAAGATTTCCATAGGTCTAGCACATTTGAGAACACATCAAGCAATATCTACCTAAAGGACATGGTTCATTACTCAACAACTTGGCCCACGCTTGATGCTCCTTCGCCTCACACCAAGTGGTTGCCCACAAGAGATATTGGCTTTGTCATAGAAGTGCCATAAGCACAACTAAGGGAACACATATGGTGAGTGTAAATCTTGGGGTGATCCGAGTAGTCCACTAGGATCGATCCTTGCACCAAGAAGTTGAGTGGCTAAAAAAGGTAGTTACTAACTTAGGGTGTTTAGATAGGGCTTCCATTCATAGTGTTCCTCTTGCTCCCAATTACAGGACACCTCACCTTGCGATGAGTAACCGATCTCGCGACCACAAGAGTACCTTAAGCATTCTTGCCTAGTGATCTCCCTATGGTCAAAATCCCATAAGCGATCACACTAGGCAAAGATAAACACTACGTCTACCAAGATTTTGTGTCCTTGATAGCCTTGAGTTTATAGTGGGTTGGAAGAGCCGGGTAATTTGCTTGTCCCCACTTGGGTCGTTCCTCTCAGGTTGTCCGAGAGCAAGCCCTCTAAAGGATTCTAAACTACACAAAGAGTGGATCAAATTTTGAAAGTCAAGATTTCTGATTCACCACAAGGGTGAAGAGCCAAAAATGTACACTCAAAAATGTCTCACTCTAAACCCTTCTATCCAAACAATTCCATGAGTTTGGAATGCTAGGATGCCGGCTTAGAGCTCCCTATCCACAAAGTGCAAGAGAGTGTATTTCAAGTTCAAGGGCTCTCAGCTAAGCCTTAAGAATACTCTTCTTGCTAGTAAACCATGCAATGGGAGGTTCCAAAGACAAGATGCAAGAATGCAAATGTCTCAAGGAGTTCCTCAAGAATGCAATGCAAATGAAAATTAAGCTAGAATGAATATGAAAAGTGCAGCTATTCTAAGCATGGATGAGAGTGTTACAATCCAAATATTAAGCTATGTGAGATAGATTATTGCAAAATAGAAACTAAACTAACATGCAACATGAATCTAAGCTAAAATGCTATGGTATGAGAGAATGTAGACAAGAAATAGAAGTTCTCCACAAAGCTCCAAAGAAACCTGTTAGAAAACCTGCAACATAACAATATTCAAAAAATAAAGATTGGATCGATTGAGGGGGAAAGCTCTCTCCCTTTTAAAGATGTATGGACGGTAGAGATCAAGATGAAGATGGTGGATGATCAACGGTGGAATTCAAAAAGAGGAGTGATCCATGTGCACACACAAGTCAACCAATAGAATATAAGTTGACTTGTCATATAAGACAAAAGTCACAAAGCCTTTTCTTTTAATTGCAAAATAGAAAAAGGACTTTATGTGTGCACTTTAAGTGGGTTAGAAGAATGGGGTCTTTTATTTAATTAAAAGGGGACATGTTCTTTTAATCAAATAATGAACTTAGGATAGCATAGTCAAACTATAGGTTATAATCAAATAAATTGATTATTAGCAATTTGGTCTAGGTAAATGATTAAATTAATTTAGCCAAAATGTTGAAAAGGGGGCTAATAGTCTAGATGACCATTTTTAGGTGATTACAGGAGGAACATAAGTGGAAATACTGGAGATAGGTACAAAAATAGGAAAAATAGGCTCAAGAGTAGAAATAGGTGGAACAACATCCACTTCAAAAGAAACTTGATTTGAAGGCTTAGCATGAGTATTGAAAAGGCTTTTATGACCACACAAAATATTAACACCATGATCATCATTAAAAATCACTTCTTAAGAGCATCAAAAGAAACAACAATCTCAGTATTGTTATTTTCTTGTAAAAAAAAACATGTATTTTATCAATCTCAATTGAAAGATTTTAAAATAGTTCAAGAGTAGCCCTTAAAGCCTCATCCTCATCATAAGATGAGTGGTAAGATTCATGCTCCATAGAAACATTAGGATCATAAGAAACCATAGGGTCGCCAAGGTTTCCAAGGTAAGGAAAAGAGGAATCTAGATCAAAGAGAGTCGTGAGCCTACAACTTCTCCTAATATGAATTCTATAAGTAGGACTAAAAGTAGTAAAGCTCATGTTACTTCCATATATTATCATCTTTCCAATTTGTGTCAAAATGTCAAGAGAAAGAAAGCATAGTAACCAAGTTACTATATTGTTTGAGTGGTGAAGGAAGAAATGAAAGACTATTTTAGTTACACCCAAGCATAGTACTTGTTGAGTATTTATATACTCATCAAGAAATTGTCATCATCGATTCATAAGACATAACCAAGATAGATAGAGTATACTAAGAAAATTGAATACCGAGCTACACTATTATAACTAAGTAGAGGTTTCACCAAGTGACAACATGAAGAATAAAGTATTCATTGAGAAATATAAAATCTACATAAAAGTTTGAATTGGAACTAAAATTTATGAGAGACATGATCATACTAAGTGGAAAAAAGATTTACATAGATCAAGGTAAAGATTTGTAAAAGATTTAGTGAAGAATGTGAAGTGATTATTTGATGATTTCAAGGTAAGGAATACCAATGAAAATAAAGGATGGATAGGAGAAAAAATATGGATTATTCTAGATCATTGATTTTGACCAAAAATGCATTTTAGAAAGTTCTTAAACCCTAATTAGGTGATAGGTTGAAAGGAAAAAGAAAAATATAAACTGACCTATTAAGAATTTTTTTAAGGTTGTTGCTGATGGTTGTTGAGAAGTTGTTTTTGTTAAGAGAAATATAGAAGCAAGAAAGGAGATCAGAGGTCAAAGAAAAGTACATAGGATATTAGAGGTTAAAGATCATTGATAAAGAAAAAATTGTGAGGAATTACAAATCAATCACAGAAAGAGATATAATAGTAAGAAAAAGAAGGATTTGATCAAGAAGATTAATTTTTTATTTAAGTAATCATTTTATGCTACTTTCTAATCACTGTAGTAGTTCCTAAAGCCTTGTAAAAGGTGGATCTAATAGTCTTTTATGTAAATCCAATAACTGAGTTCACACTTAAAAGTGTTGTGTAATTTTATACTTCTAACAAAGTAAGTCACTAGAAGTGACTGTAATCACCTAAAAATGGTCATCTAGACTATTAGCCCCCTTTTCAACATTTTGGCTAAATTAATTTAATCATTTACCTAGACCAAATTGCTAATAATCAATTTATTTGATTATAACCTATAGTTTGACTATGCTATCCTAAGTTCATTATTTGATTAAAAGAACACGTCCCCTTTTAATTAAATAAAACACCCCATTCTTCTAATCCACTTAAAGTGCACACATAAAGTCCTTTTTCTATTTTACAATTAAAAGAAAAGGCTTGTGAGACTTTTGTCTTATATGACAAGTCAACTTATATTCTATTGGTTGACTTGTGTGTGCACATGGATCACACCTATTTTTGAATTCCACCGTTGATCATCCACCATCTTCATCTTGATCTCTACCGTCCATATATCTTTAAAAGGGAGAGAGCTTTCCCCCTCAAAGTATCAATCCATCTTTTGAATATTGTTATGTTGCATGTTTTCTAATAGGTTTCTTTGGAGCTTTGTGGAGAACTTCTCATTTCTTGTTTCATTCTCTCATTCCATCATATTAGCATAAGATCACATGACATTCTTAGCATAGTTGCATGTTAGTTTAGCTTTGATTCTTGCAATAATCTCACATAGTTTAAATAATGGTATTGTAACACTCTCATTCACATTCTAGCATAGTTGCATCTTGCATTTCCATTCAATTTTAGTCTTCCATCTTGCATTGCATCTTTGAGGAACTCATTGTAGACACTTGCATTCTTGCTCTTGTCTCAAAGAATCTCCTGTTGCATGGCTTACTAGCAAGAAGCACATTTCTAAGGCTTGGCTGAGAGCCTTCATGTTTTAATACTAGCTTCTTGCACTCCATGGATAGGGAGCTCTAAGCTGGCATCTAAGCATTCCAACTCATGGAATTGTTTGGATAGAATGGTTTAGAGTGTGACACATTTCTAATGTACATTTTTTGCGCCCACCGTGGGGCTTGAATCAAGTTTCTAACTCCATTTTCTTTTATTTTTCATCTCTAATTTTTTACAACAGCATATTGGATCTAATCAAGTGCTTTTGTAAAATTATCACTTTGGTTTTAAGGACAACCCATAAGTAGATTGGTTTGAATGCCAAAAATCTAGTTGGTTTAAAGATTTGATCATATCTTTTAAACCACTTGGATTTTGGTTCTAAATTTTTTTTTGTAGATTGGGCATGTATCCAAAATGTCTCAATCTGATTTTTAGAGAATTTTGACTTGATTTTTTGAAGTTATGATTTTTTCTTTTTTTTTCATAAAATGTCATTTTTGATCGCAAATAAGCATATTTTTTAGAAAAACTTACATTTTTAGAAAATTTTTGAATTCTAAAGGGGGTACTTTCTTTGTGTTTTGACTTTTGAGGTTGTATTAGAGATCAAAAACTTGATTTGATAAATCTAGCCTATTTTGACAAAATAGGTCCCTAAGGCACAAATAAAGAGTTTTTTTAAATTTCTTGCATTTTTGGAAAGATCTCTGATTTTTATTAGGGGTCTCTTCTTTTCATTTCTATTGTTGGATCCGAAATCATAACAAAAAAGTTTAATCTTGTTGACTAGGTCAAAATCAAAGAGTAAAAATGAGAGCATTTGTGATTAGTTTGCACTTTCTTTGCATACACTTGATTGGAAGATAACTTGGATCTTTAAGGAAACTACCCACTTTTTATTGCAGTATTTTATGTTATTTTACACTAACTTGTGGTGCTAACAAGTTGTGATTATAGGTTTCCATCATTGTGAAAAAAATTGAAACATTGCATAAAAAGAACGCATGTCAAAGCTTCAAATGCACAAGGGCTACTAACAATTGTTTGCAAAGCTGCCCAATGCATAAAAACCCAATTTTGCTTGTTTTTTACTTTTACATGTGTGGCATATACTATTTTTTTAAATTTTTAGACACATTAAAACTTACAATTGAGATCTTTTGGTGATAGGAGAGTATGCTCTTCACCCTTGTGGTGAATCAGAAATCTTGACTTACCATTTGGTTTCAAGAGTAAGAGGCAACTGAATCTTCTTGACATGTTTGAGAGAAAACAATTGGAATAGGAGAGTATGCTCTTCACCCTTGTGGTGAATCAAAAATCTTGACTTCTGAAAGTTGATCCACTCTTTGTGTAGTTAGAATCCTTTAGAGGCCTTGCTCTCGGACAACCTCAGAGGAACGACCCAAGTGGGGACAAGCAGATTACCCAGCTCTTCCAACCCACTATAAACTCAAGGCTATCAAGGATATAAAACCCTGGTAGACATAGTGTTTTTCTTCACCTAGTGTGATCACTTATGGGATTTTGACCATAGGGAGATCACTAGGCAAGAATGCTTAAGGTACTCTTGTGATTGCGAGATCGGTTACTCATTGCAAGGTGAGGTGTCCTGTAATTGGGAGCAAGAGGAACACTATGAACGGAAGCCCTATCTAAACACCCTAAGTTAGTAACTACCTTTTTTAGCCACTCAACTTCTTGGTGCAAGGATCGATCCTAGTGGACTACCCAGATCACCCCAAGATTTTACACTCACCATCTGTGTTCCCTTGGTTATGCTTATGGCATTTTCATGACAAATCCAATATATCTTGTGGGCAACCACTTGGTGTGAGGTGAAGGAGCATCAAGTGTGGGCCAAGTTGTTGAGTAATGAACCATGTCCTTTAGGTAGATATTGCTTGATGTGTTCTCAAATGTGGTATACCAGTGAAAATATTTTGAACATACACATGACAATAATTCTAGAGAATTCTTTTGAGACATCACATGTGCTTGTATCATGCAAGGTTGCTTTGTCCCTTGCTTGATTGTTTGAAGACTACTCCATGTGTCACTATCTTGCTTGGAAAGAAATTGTTTTTGAACATCAAACTTGCTATGCTATCAACTATTGTCAAACTTTGTCAACCAAGTCAAAACATAAAATGCAAACATTTTCTTGTGTTGCTTGCTAAGGGGAGTCTCATCATTTGATTTTTATTTTCTATGTCTCTAGTTCTTGAACATGCTTAAAGTGACTCTTTGGTCTTGGTGCTCTTGGTCTTTATATCTTCATGGTCCATGCATGCTTGCTAGTTATCCTTTTGCTAAAATGGTTACCTTGATTTCTTGACTACACTCTTGGGTTGGGAAAGTTGTTCACTTGTCACCCTACTTGCTCTATTTATTTGGCTATTTAGGCATCTTGCCTAGCTATTGACTTGAGTCATTCATGTCGTAAGTTTCTTGGACATATTGTTTGACAAGTCATTTTAATCTCTCTCTACTATCTTGGCAAGTGAACACTCTACCTCCTATAGTTTCAACATCAAGTTATCTTCTAGGCTCTTTTATGCTTGGCTTTACATCTAAAACTATGGGATCTAAACCTTGTGCTACCAAACTTCAACCAAATCTAGATGATCATGATATCCTCCATGTCACTAAAGAGTTTCAAGATCTATATGTGCAATATAAAGAACTAGAAGAGACAAATGATCTTTCTTACCTTCATCTCTCTAAGTGCATGACAGAAATGAAGTTTAAACTTGAGAAAAGGTTAGAGGAGAAGATTGCATCATTACATGAATCTTTCTTAAGGTCTTTACATGCATATGAGTCACATTCTTTGAGGTCATCCTATCCTTCTAGGTCTACATGCTCTACTTCAAGACATCAAATGTCTTCATCTTCTAGATCTAAAGACCTCTTTAGAGAACAAGCAAGTGATACCTCCTTTGAGCCTATGCTAAAATTTCATGATGTACCTATCTTTGACCAAGATAATGATGAATACATGGATACATACCATTCACATGAGAAACAAAAAAAGGACTCTAGACATACTTCTAATAGAACTTTTTCTCCCTTGGAAGATTCTTATGATGACAATTTGCAAAAACTTCTTGGCAATAAGATCATCATGTTACCTAAGTCTAGCTCATATGGAAACCCATTCTTGGATATCTATTGTGTTTATCATCAACATAATGAGCATAGTACTTCAGATTGCATTGAGCTAAAACATAAAATCCAAGATCTTATTGATAATGGAATTATTGATACCTCTAATGATTCATGTGATGAGGATACTTTTCTTGAGAAAGATCATATTAATGAACCTATTTCTAGTAATGGTTTCCTTAATACCTCCACTTCTTCCAACACTCATGCATCTCCCAACACTTCAAAGCTTTCCAACATGCCTCCATCAAATAAAGAACCTAATGATTTCCACATTGACTACGTGTATCCTCAAGGGCTACCTCTAAAAGAAACTCAAGCTAACCTTCACTTGGCTGCAAACCTTCTCCATGCTACTAATCCTAAACATCCTCAACCTTCATGCACTACTATACCTAATCCAAGCACTACTCCATTCACTCTTCATTCTCCCTTGTCCTTAGAAGTGGCTCCATGTCAAGAAGACTCTTAAAAAGAAAAAGCTATAAATGTCAAGAAAGATCAAGATCAAGCACCCTTTCATCTCTTTCAAGAATTTTCCCCTCCATATCCTATATCTTGTCCACCTCCTAAGTATGATGAAGATACCACTTCCATTATCTCCCTTGAGCTTACTGAAAATTATGAGAAAATTTCTCTTCATATGCTATCCAAAGCTACTTGTCAAGATCAAAGCATTGCCTCATGTTCTACTTCTTTGCATCCACTTCAAAATTGTGCTCAAGCTTCAAGTGCTTCTATTAAAAATGATGTTCCTATCAAAGGTACTTATGAGTCTATTGATGGCTTTGACCATGTCGCTCATTCTAAAGATGTTGATATCCCTTCCCACTATCCCTTTGCATCTTCTAAATCTATCCTTGGTCCTTATCCATCTAAGCTAAAGCATTCAAACCTTTCATCCATATTGGGGCCTTATGTTCCTCCATCTCCTACATTCACTCATAGCTCATTCCCTAGCTCTCCTATATTACCTCAAGATCAACAAAGACACTCATCCTTGATGACTTTTCACCCATCTATACATCTAAACCAGTCATATCATCCTTATTCATCCACAAATCCCAAGTCCTTTTGAAGTGAGAATAAACATAAGAATCCATTGAAAAAGAAAGATCATTATGTCCCATCTAATCGACATGTGAATGTTAAGAAGGAGAATGCACAAAAGAGACCGCAAAGGTCCACTACTCAAAGAGCTAAACCAAAGAAAATATGGGTTCCTAAACCCATCATTATACAAAGGCACTCTCAAGCACCCAAAGAATGAGGAAAATCTAAAGCTATGTGGATTCCCAAGTCTCTTTGAAAAGACTTGAATATTGAAAATATTTCAAAGTTGACATTCAAGCTTCCAAAGGCTTCCATTCCATCTTCTTCCAAAAATCTTCCTAAAATTATTCCAAAGCCTTCCACTCCACTTTTTTCCAAATCTCTTCTACCACCTCATACATCTAAACCTCAAGCTAATTCACCCATGATTCCTCCATCATTCCAATACCCTTCAAGGTGTGTGTCAATGTTGATCTTGTACAATATTTCAACTACCCTCATGAAATCCTCTAAAGCTTACACTAACTTTCTATACATGAACTATTATCCTCCATATACTCTTCCTACTACCATTTCTCTTTCATCACCCTATCAACATCTTTGAGCATACCTTTCTATGGTCTTGGCTTATCATGACTTATCTTTTCTATAGGAGCATTATCTACATTCAAACAGCTTCAGCTCTTTCTAAAAATTCAAAAAAAAAAGGAAAAAAAGAAAGCAAATAACAATAAAAATGAAAATGTGCCTTGGTGAAAACTACTTCTTGTGGCACCTTGGTAGCAAAATTAAAGAGAAATAAATGTGTCCTATGGTGAAAACTACATCTTGTGGTACCTTGGATAAGTACCATGATGAAAACCTGGAAAACAGGCATCATGCGTAGTTCTTCCACCATCCATCTATCCCCTCTTCTCTCTTTGATCTTGACAATGTTGAGCTATCTTTGCATATTGGCTATCTTATCCATGAGATTCTCTATTTGTGCTTTCTCATTCCCTCATAGCCTCCATCTTGAGCTTTATTTTTATTACTCTATCCCATCACTATCCTATCTAGTTGACCCCTTGGTCTTGATCATAATAAATGAAACATGGTTCTCATAGGTCTCTTGACATGGCTACTCTTTTGGACTACACACTTCATGCTATCTCACTTTTTTGCTTCATTGCTTATCCTACATGCTATCTTTCTCATTACTTCCATTTCTTATCCAAAATATGCTTCATATGACTATTTCACCTCTTTCCCTAGCTTGGGTACTCTTGAGGAGTCAGTCCTTGAGGATTACTTTCACTTGTTTCATACTCTTTTTTCATCCATGTTTGCTTATCCACTGGCTTGTTGCTCCATCATATCCTATACCTTGCTAGACATTGGGAGAAAATGATGTGATCTTGCTTGAGAACTAGTGATATCTAAAACATTCTAAAAAATTCCAAAAAAAATCATATATGACGCTGAAAAATCCTAAAAAATCAAAAAATGTCCTGAAAAAATATCATCTTAGTGAAAACCTAGCAATAGGCGCTTTGATGTATCACCAAAAAAAATTGAAAAATTGAAAAATACAAAAAAATTGAAAAAAGTCCTGAAAAAATCTACCAAGTGGTGAAAACCTAGAAACAAGCACTACTTGAAACCCTTGCACCCATGTCTATCAGTCTCAATCACCTATTTTGCTACACATTTCCTAGCTTGGAATTGTTTCTTGTCCTCATCTCGAGGGCATAACTACTTAGCCTATTGAGGTATTCTTGTGCATTTAGGGTTTCTTTGACAACTCACAAAACAGTGTTTCTTAACACTACCTTCCCCCACTTTGACATCAAGTGTTTTTTTTAACACTTTACAAATAGTTTACCTATCATCTCCGATGTCATGATATTTCTCACTATTAGAATCAAGTCTGGAAGAAATGGCCAAGTAACTTACACACACACACTTTAACACTTAAACGACTGAGCTATGCTGATCTTTATCTACTTTGTGTGTTGTCTATGATGATTTCTTTGCCATATGTTCCCTCCCTAATAGTCTTTCGAGGATGTCATTGACTAGAAGACTGGGGGCATGGGGCATGTCTTCTTGATTTCTGCTTGTGGGTATACTTTGTTTGTCTATAGTGTTGTAAGCATTCGTGCTTGTCCTATTCAACACTTTGACTTATAAATGTATCATCCTTGACTGTTTTGCAAGACCACACTCAGGGTTTATCCTGGCGCTTATGCCCTAATACAAGTGTAATCTTGCTAAATTAAACTTAGGGAATCTAGTCACGTAGTTATCTTGACTTACATGTCTATGATGCTTAGATTGGATTTCCACATACCTATCTAATATCGATCATATTCATATCCTCATAGTTATACTAGTGATGGTTGTATGATCTCATGATGTCCCTAATAAATGCTCAATGATGAAATTAAGAGTCTAAATGTTATGCGCTTCTTGTTGGTAAACCACTTTGCATAGTAGCTTGCATTTTAGGTTCATGTCATTTTTTCTAGTTGCACATTCCTACATGTGGGAAGAGCTCTCTCTCTTCATCTTTTTCATGGACATATCAATTAGCTGCTTTTATCTTTCACTTCTACTTGTCTTTTCACCTTCTTAATCTTTCGCTACATTTCTTTGCTAACCTGTCATCACAAAGGGGTTAATCCAAAAATCATCACATATGATCTATCCAAGTGTCACATTTTCACAAAAAACATTTAAATCAATACCACCCATATGAGAGACCAAAAATAATACACATAAGCATATACACATACATGAGCTAAAAACAAAAACTGAAACATCACATGAAAGCTGAAACATACATTTTGAGACAAGTACACAAGAATATCGATAAACCCAGTATCTCATATATATATCAAATGTGTCATGGTACATATACAAATGTGAGATCCAAAATTTGGATATATGTCTCAAAAATACATAAGGTACAAATCAAAACACAATGTCATGTCTGACTGCCACCCTCTGCGGCTGGTGTTGGCCCTGGTGGAGGAGCCTATCTCCTCTCTAGTGCCTGCACTGCACCCTCTGATCTTCTTGCTCGCTCTGAATAATCAGGAAGACCCTATCCTGGTGGTACCACACTCCTATAGGCAGCATAATAGTATGCAGCTCGGGCACCATGATGCGCTGCCTCTCACCTCGCAGCATCTCACTCTCAGCACAGCTCATCTACTCGTGCTCACTTGTCCATCAGCTGCTAATCTCATACTGTAATAGTCACTTGAGCTACCTGCAGCTCTGCCTCCAAGGCATGAATCCTTGTACCCTGCTCCTCTCCTCCTATTGGCTGCTCTGCAGGCACCTCTACCCTCACCGCTCGTTGTCTCCTCAAGGGCACCTCCTCCTCTCCTCTTGTTGGCTTCTCTGCAGGTGCCTCTACCCTCACCACTTGCCTTCTCCTCAAGGGCACCTCCTCCTCTCCACCATCATCACCATCAGACTCTGAGGACTCCTCTATCGCCTACACTCGCATCCTCCTCTGCCCTGCTCGAGAACTCTCCCCCTCCATCTGCCTACCCCCTCTCCCTCTCCCTCCGCCTCCTCCTCCTCTGCCTCCTCCTCCTCTGTTGCCACCTCCACCTCCCACTCCTGTAGGTGCTACATCTATATGTGTGAATCGGGGGAACAGGTGTCTCTACATCTCATAAAGATACCCCGGATCAGCCCCTACATCTGCCACATCTGGGCGATAATCCCAGGGAGTCACCACTAGTGTTGCGGTATCCCAAACTAATGTCTGATAGTCCAATATCGACAGCCATCCCAGTCCCTCATCTATGCACATCTGAGCATAGGTAGTAGTCTCCAATGACACCACCTGTCACTCTACAAACTGCTGCCATACGCGACTAATCACAAACCGCTCCACAATGTCTATGCTCTGACCCACCAGCGGTCTGCTATACCACATGTAATCTAACTCCCATGAATCTGACCACTGCTGACACTCCCGGTACGGTCGCCATGTGAATTTTTTCAGCTCATCAAACATGCATCAGTAATAGGTCACATCTCCACTATGCCTCTGTGGGATGAAACCTCTATAGCAAAAAATGTACGATTGGCTACGCTCTCGTGGTTGCACCCATGGTCGGATCACAGCGATGTGCTCCCAAGCCCAGATCTGCGCTAACACTGCTCCGCATGCCCATGATCCACCCTCATGATATACTATCTCATGAAGCTCGTGGTACATCTCTACCAATATCACAAGCCCCCATGCCATCCTATGTGGTCGGGAGATTAGATCATATACCAGTCGACCCCATCCTAGTGGAAAGCCCTTCTGGCCTTGGTCTGTCACCAAGGCCTAGGCTACCAAAGAACATAACAAGATGGGTAAAGGATAATCATATCCATAGTCAGTCATCAATCTCTCCCAACTTAGGTGACGATCTAAAATGGTCACATCCTGGAAAAGCTCCTGCACTCACACTTGCCCCTCCGTCGAGGTCGTATCATAGTACACCTGTGCCATCACCAAAACTTAACATCAGTACACCTAGCATCCAACATTGAAATGGCTAAATCAACAAACTACTAACTAAGTAACTTACTGGCTCGCCGTGACATGGCACTCACGGAATGTGATATACATCCTCCAAGGTAATTGACGCCTTGCCGATCAGTAAGTGAAAGGTGTTATGCTCGCTATGCCACCTCTCTACCAACGCAGACAACAAACTATGGTTTGCCCGAATATGGGGCATCCGTACAACCCAGCGCAAGCCCATAGCCACTAGCGCAGTCTGCTCCTCATCGCTCAAATGCTGCACAATGCACAAACCAACCACCCTAGGAGCTCTAATCTGTAATGCCAGGAATACCTCCTGTCCAAGTAAAACAAGCAATCATTAGTAATAGTCACATGACAAAAAAAAGCATTCAGAAAAATAACAAAACTAGTTGTACGACACTTTTTACAAAGAGAGTGCGACACATTTTTTGAAACAGTGTCGCGCAACACCTTTTAAAAAGGAGTGTGACATTTTTATGTCGTGTGACATTTTGCACCATGTCGTGCAACATTTGGGTGTGGCCCGCGCGACACATTTTCCTCAACGGTGCGAGACTTTTTTCGAAAAAAAGTGTCGTGCGATAATATTTTTGAGGCTGTGTGATACTTTAAAAGTATCACGCGACTTTTTTTCAAAAAACTTAAAAACATGCAAAAAACTCACAAAAAGCAACAAAAAGGTAGTCACTTACCGGCACCCCATATCGCTCTGGCCGGTTGTGCAACCGGCTGCGCTCGAAATGGTGTCGATGAAGAGGAATGTTCACCTGAGCCATGATGCTATGTGGACCACACAAAATCTCTCAAATCACAAAAAGACAAATGAATAGTGAAAATGACACTTGGACCCCTTTTATAGCCTCCAACCTCATTTTGATCGAATTTTTAAAACTCCTCGAAATTGCGCAAACATTACACCCCTAGCTAATTTCGACGTCTTAGATCCATTTTTGGGATCGAAATTGAAATTCAAGTTCATCTTAATGGTCAAAATCACATTTTAAAATTTTACCTTCTTTTGAGTAGTTAGCTGACCGTTTGAGGTCTAATCTTTGAATCATCGCTAGGGCATCTTCATTTCTTCATGTCTTCATCATTTCCATACTTCATATCTACTTCAATTCACCGTTTCATTCTAAAATCATCTTTCTACTCGTTTTGACCTAATTTTTATGCTATATCCTTCAAGGTCAATTCTAGTCAAACTGGGGCATTTTATCAATTTTTTTTATAGTCATTCTTGGGTTCTAATCATCTATCTGTCATCTTGGACATTGCTATATTCTAATTTTCTCATGTTTAGCCAATTTTTGCATCCCCTTACCTCATTTCAATTTCAATCCAGAGGGGGCAGAAATACTCTATCACTGATTGCTACAACTATCTATTTCTTAGGAGCATTTGTTTGATCTTCTCACTTGTTCTTGATCTACCTACTTTGCTAAGTGTTAGCATTCTTCTTGAATTCTAACATCATATTTTCCTAGTGTTCAGTACTACCACTATCAGGTTGTACACTTAGGACTCACTTTCTTTTTCTACATTTCGTTCTTCAAAATCAGATATCTATATCTATCACCACCTACTTGGCTTTCTATTTTCTTTGACATAATGTGTTCCCAGATCGATCACACATTAGTCAAAGAGGGGCAAATGTAATCACCTAAAAATGTTCATCTAGACTATTAGCCCCCTTTTCAACATTTTGGCTAAATTATTTTAATCATTTACCTAGACCAAATTGCTAATAATCAATTTATTTGATTATAACCTATAGTTTGACTATGCTATCCTAAGTTCATTATTTGATTAAAAGAACATGTCCCCTTTTAATTAAATAAAACACCCCATTCTTCAAATCCACTTAAAGTGCACACATAAAGTCATTTTTCTATTTTACAATTAAAAGAAAAGGCTTGTGAGACTTTTGTCTTATATGACAAGTCAACTTATATTCTATTGGTTGACTTGTGTGTGCACATGGATCACACCTATTTTTGAATTCCACCGTTGATCATCCACCATTTTCATCTTGATCTCTACCGTCCATATATCTTTAAAAGGGAGAGAGCTTTCCCCCTCAAAGTATCAATCCATCTTTTGAATATTGTTATGTTGCAGGTTTTCTAACAGGTTTCTTTGGAGCTTTGTGGAGAACTTCTCATTTCTTTTCTCATTCTCTCATTCCATAATATTAGCATAAGATCACATGACATTCTTAGCATAGTTGCATGTTAGTTTAGTTTTGATTCTTTCAATAATCTCACATAGTTTAAATAATGGTATTGTAACACTCTCATTCACATTCTAGCATAGTTGCATCTTGCATTTCCATTCAAGTTTAGTCTTCCATCTTGCATTGCATCTTTGAGGAACTCATTGTAGACATTTGAATTCTTGATCTTGTCTCAAATAACCTCCCATTGCATGGCTTACTAGCAAGAAGCACATTTCTAAGGCTTGGCTGAGAGCCTTCATGTTTTAATACTAGCTTCTTGCACTCCATGGATAGGGAGCTCTAAACCGGCATCTAAGCATTCCAACTCATGGAATTGTTTGGATGGAATGGTTTAGAGTGTGACACATTGCTAGTGTACAGTGACAAAAAATTATAGCCCTAACAAAGCACCCTCTTATTGTAGTAGTGATAGATATGTGGATACCATCCCCACCACACTTTTCCCTTTGACTAAGGGTATCAACACGACCAAATGAATGTGTTATGTGTTATTCTTTATGTTTATGATTTTATGGTTGCTAAATGTTGCATTAGTGATATTTATTTTATTTACAATTAATATGGTAAAAAAAATTATTATTACCAAGTGATAGAGAAAGAGGGAGAATACTGATTTTTTTTTAGGATACTGACTCACCCCCCATAGCTTTCCACCTTTCTTAATATTCCAACAATTGGTATCAAATCTTAGTTCTCTTGTTTAAAGTATTATTATCTAAGAGTAAAGATCTAGCTCATGGAAAGGTATCATCTTGATAGGACTATTAAGAATCAAATACTGAGTTAAGGATGATGATGAGTAATATCAATGAGTTGAAAGATACATTGACATAGTCATTAAAAAGAAATAACAGAATTGCCTTGCAAACCAATGAAATAATATAAGAGGAATAATTTATTGAAGAATTATCTGATGGAAATATGTATGATAAATCTAATGCTTCCATAAGTGATCTACTAGAGAAGAATTACAGTCTAACCAAGAAAGTTAAATCATTGAAAATAGAACAAGAATGTTAGAAAGTAAAGTCCACCAATATAACTAAGAGGGCAAGGGGCTAAATCAATTATCCAACTATTATCACAATTATGAACCTTATTAATCCTTAACCATATAAGGAATATAATTAGCAACCATGAAAAGAGACTCATACATAATAACACCAAATATGTTAACTAGGGGAAACCCCAATGGGGATGTTACCCAAAAAATGATGTATTAATATAAGTGTTCCTTGATTGAGGATGAACCTATTAGGAATCAATAAATACATTTAGTACATATCAATCCCTATTAGTACATTTTGGATCCCTATTAGGAGATTCCAACCCTATTAGGAGTTGTGCCAACCCTATTAGAAGTTTGTACTAACCTTGTCAGGAGTTGTGACAGCCTTGTTAGAAGTTGTAGAAGGAAAATAGACCCACGGTCCAAATAGATTCAAGGGAAAGATCATTTCATTCACTATCCAACTAATCCCCATTTTATTCCTTACAAAATAATAGAAATAAACTATACTTTTACTTCCTCTTCCTCTATCTTGTCAACCATACTTTTCTTCTTCTGATCTCAATACTAGATCACCAATTTCACATCCAATAATCCCCTAGATTTCTTACTCACATTTACCAAATACTCTTCACTTTCCCACTTAACCTCAATCATAATGCATACTTACAAAGAAAGAAAATACCTTCCTTTATACTATGTCCTCAAAAAAAATTTGTGAGTCAGTCTTGAGGCTTTCCCAATTAATTATAATAGGACCACATTAAGATAATTAATTATATTACAATTAAACAATATTGTTGGCTCATGTCTTTAAAACTTCTCACATGTGTGACTTCAAAAGTTGTACACTCACTAATATCATCATCAAATTTTCTACTATCACTATCTAACGTTGCATATCAAGATTCTATCTCTATTAGGAGATGCAATCCATTCATCAGAAACTGCTTCTTAGATACTTTATCCGTAAACTACTTTCTATAAGTCAAGCATATCTTTTGCATGTATTTGACTTACTTCATGAACACTTAACCACATCATTAGGATGTAGTATACAACATGTTTGTAAGTGTTCTTGACCTGATCATCAAATCTCTATTCATACAAATTCATTCTATGTTTTCTACTCTACCAGTCTTCACAGAAATACTACTATGTTGACATCAATGAAAAATATAATCATGAATGCAACATTTAAATCATGATAACAATATTCCATGTACTCTAGTAATGCTTAGGATACTCCCCCAAAGGAATACCATCAACATTCATGCTAAAAATCTCCCCCTTTTGCATTGATGGTAACATAGATGAAAAACATCTAAGTTCCAAGAATACAAAATCAATACTCCATTGATGCCACTATTATTCTCTTCTTTTCAAATCCTCTTCATCAATAAAATCTGAAATCCTCTAGAATATTTCTATGTTATGTATCTCTTTCTTTAGGATTGACATCCATTGTTCACACTCTAACTCTTAGGAACAACTCTCAATCTTAAATGGATGGAAATGAATTAATCACAATTTCTCCCCAATGACATCAATAACTTGATCTTTCCCTTATTCATATATAGGATATCTCAACCTCCCCTTATTAATTGATCTCTCCTACATTAGATGATCTTCTCCCCCATTCATGGTACTTCTCTCTCCTTGTTCATGCAATCTCTCCCCCGTTTATACATAGGAGATGTTTTTCATGCATACCCTCCCCCATTGACATCAATGACAAAAGATTCATTATGTCAATCATCTACTCTAAGTCCTCAATCAGCTCAAGTGTCCAAAGATATTTTTTTGATCCAACTACCAAGAGCCCTTGATTAATTTGATCATCTCAAATACTTGCCCATATAGGAAGCATCAATATTCAACCTAGTCAAACAATAGTGCTCTGTACCACTAGACTGATGCAATATTTGCATCATCTACTCAAAATAAGGAAGGGACATAACACCAAGCATACCTCACAAATACTCAAATGTATCTTTAGGTAAGGGCTTCATAATGATATCTAAAATCTAATCTTTTGTACTTACATATTCTAGTCTAATTTCCTTGTCTGCAATTTTCTCTCTCAAAACATGATACTTAATGGATATATGCTTAGCCTTGGAATGCAACACAAGATCCTTAAACATACTCATTGTATTTATGTTATCACAATGCATGATAACATGTTCTAAAAAAATTATCCCAATATCTTTAGCATCTTCTTCATCTACATAATTTGATTACAATTATTTGTTGCTACCACATATTATTCTTCAGTTGTACTTTATGAAATACAATCCTATTTCTTGCTCAACCAAGAAACCAATCTTCCTCCAAGGAAAAATGTTCTACCACAAGTTCTTTTTCTATCATCCATACTGCCTACCCAATCCACATTAGTATAAGCACACAAAGTAAAATCACTTGATCTATCATACCATAATTCATAATTAGGTGTACCCTTAAGATATCTTAATATCCTTTTTGCTGCTGCATAATGAGATTCCTTAGGATCAACTTGGAATCTTTCTACTATCCCAATTATATTTTCTATATCTAGTCTCGTATGAGTAAATAATTGCAAACCTCCAATCATAGATCTATACTTCTACTCAACTATATGTGTCTCATGTTTTCTAGATAACTTGTGACCAGTTATCATAGGTGTACCAATAGATTTACAACTTTTCAAACCACATCTTTTCAACAAGTCTTTCAAGTACTTATCTTGTGATATTAATATACCATCTCTATTTTTCACAATCTATAAACCCAAGAAAAATTTCATCTCACCAATCATACTCATCTCAAACTCAATCTTCATCTCTTCAACAAACTTATAACTTGCTTCATCATTATCTCCAAATATTATATCATCAAAAAATATTACAACCATCAACAAAAAAATTTCAATTTCTTTCAAATACAAGTTTCTATCTGTCATACCTTTAGCAAATCCTAATTTTTCCAAATACTTCTCCATTCTATCATACCAACTTCTAGGTGATTTCTTTAGACCATACAATGCTTTCTTCAATTTGCATACCATCTCCTTTTCTTCTGTCAAAGTAAATCCTTTAGGTTGCTCAATGTAAACCTCTTCTTCAAGTTCTCCATTCAAAAATGTTGACTTTACATCCATCTAATACACTTTAAACTTCTTACTTGCTACATAAGCCAAGAACATTCTTACTACTTCCATTCTGGCTTTAGAGGCATATGTTTCTTCATAATCTATAACTTCTTATTGCGAATATCCTTTGCATAACAATATGGCTTTATTTCTCACAAATTCATCTTGTTCATTCATTTTATTTCTGAATACCTATTTAGTTCCTATAGCATTCTTGTCTTTAGGCCTAGGAACCAATCTCCATGTCTCATTTTTCTTAATCTAATCTAGTTCTTCCTTCATTTCTTGAATCCAATGATCATCCTTGCATGCCTTATTTGTGCTCTTAGATTCAACTTTAGAAATAAAACATATTTCCTCATGCAATTTTGTTTCTTTTCATTACTCCTTTTTCTTTGCTTCCAATAATCTATTTAGCAAGGTGATTCTTTGCCAAATCCCTATTTAGTGTAGGAGTTGCTATCTCAACTCTTATCTCTTCTCTTGCTTTTGTTCTCTATTCTTCTCTTTGTACATCATTCTACAAATCATTGTTAGTCTCAAGGAAAACTTCTATATTCTCTCTAATAGGTCTAGGATTATCTTCTTCTTCATCAAAATTATAATCCAACATAGTTTCATTAACTCCAAAAAATTCATCCACTTTCACATTTTCACACTCAAAAATAAACTTAGTTCTTTGATTAAAACAACTGTAATCTTTTCTTTTCAATTAATAAACAAGGAAAATATTGTCATTGCTCATTAGATCAAACTTACCAATATCATGATCTCTCTTTATGTAACATTTTCTTCCAAAAATTGTGAACTACTTTACTAAGGGTGTATGACCAAACCATAATAATAATGAGTCTTGTTTGTAACTTTTATAATCTGCATTTTGTTCATGGTGTAAACTATTATATTGACTACTTCCCTCCAAAATGTCTTAGATACACCATTTTCAAACATCATTTCTCTTATTGCCTCCAATATAGATTTGTTCCTTCTTTCTGCTATCCCATTTTTCTTAAGAGTCTTGGGTGATGGTAACTATCTCTTAATCCCATTTTCTTTACAAAACATGTTAAACTTTTTATAAGTAAACTCTCCACCTCTATCTAATCTCAAACACTTAATCTTTATATCAGATTCATTCTCAACTCTATTCTCAAATATCTTAAACTTTTCAAATGCCTCAAACTTTTCTTTAAGAAATACTAACCACATCAATCTAGTGAAATCATCAACAAAAATCATAAAATACCATTCTCCATAGAATCCTCTTGTTCTAGTAGGACTACTCAAATCTAAATAAATAATCTAGAACTTCTCTTTAGTAGTGAAATTCTTGTTCAAAAAAGAAACCTTCTTCTGCTTTGCCATGATATATTCTTTGTAGACAACATTAGAAGGCTTCGTGATTCTAGGTAAATCTCTAATTGCAAATGCACTACCAGACTTCACAATCTTATGAAAGTTTATATGACAAAACCTTATATGTCAAAATGAACTATTATAAACTTCCATAACTAAAAAATTCATCTCAATAGGATTCAAATAAAACACATTACGTCTAGATCTTGTATCTATCCCAATCAGCTTACCATCCTTATCTTTGATAGTGCAAATCTTCTATGTGAATTGAAACTGATAACCTTTATCAACCAACTATCCAACACTCTACAAGTTGTGCTTCCAACCAAAAAAATAAAAATAAATAACAACAACATTGGTGTTAGTATTTACATCAAGAGTAATAGATCCTATCCATATGATGTGACAAGTTGCATTGTTACCAATTCTAACAATTTCTCCATCATGATTTTTGAACTTATCAAAAACATTCATATCACTAGCTATGTGATGTGAACATCCACTATTTATAATCCAATCTACTTTATTTTCAACTTGAGAAACTAGGGATTTTTCTTCTCTGACTTCAATTTCAAAACACTCTTCTTTATAGCCACAAATCCTAATTCATCATCACTTTCACTCTGAACTCTTTCCTCAAATTCATCATCTTCATTTGAATACAAATAATCTCTAGGTCTTCTAGGCTTTAATTATCTTATAATTTCTCTCTCTTTTTGGATACTTTGAAGCATAATGACCAAATTCATTACAAGTCCAACACTAAAATTTTTTCTTACCATCAAGTTCTCTTCTCACAAGTAGGACTATTCCTTCTTCAATCTTTTTTCCTTCTTTATATTTGGATCTATTGCTACTAGCATAGTCTCCATCAATTCTTTCACTTCTTGTAAAACAAGGATGAACACTTAATGCACTAAAATCTTTCTCTACTCTTGTCAATTATCTAGACTACTTCAAACTTGATTTTGTAGCTTCCAATCTTCCAAGAAAAGTCTCCCTAGTGAACTTCTCAATACATAGTATCAAAATCTCAATCATCTATACTACTTGTTTGAATGTTGGTGTCAAAGTTTTTGGAATCTTCCATATAACCTCATCTTCCCCCTTAGATAATTCACAAGAATTAATTCTTGAAACAATATCAAATATCCTACCAATATATCTTCTCATTAATTCATCTTCCATCATTTTAGCATCTTGAAACAAACATATCCAGTTCTATAATCTTACTCTTTTATCATGCTTATCTCCTTCAAATTTATTTTCTAAATCCTTCCAAATTTTATGAGATGTTACTAAATATATTATTTGACTATATTCATTTTTATGAAGAGTTTTCAGTAATGCTTCTCTGGATTGCATATTACACATAAATAGATCTATTTCTACTTCACTGCATTCCTCAAGCTTTCTTTCATCCACAATTGCTTTGTCATTCTTTGTCAAAAACCAATATCTAGGACCCATACATAGAAAATGAGTCTTCATATTCTCCTTTCAACTATCGTAGTTAACCCCATCAAACTTAGGACTTTCTTTTCTTATATGAACCCCATTGACCTCCCAAAGGTGTTAAGCTTTATATTCAAGGACTTGATGCTATGATACCAATTGTTAGAAAGTAAATTCCACAAATATAACTAAGAGGGGGGGTGATATGAATCATTTTTTCAAAATAGAGGACAATACCAAAGGAAGAAATAATTGTATTGTAAACACATAATAAACAATATCAAGAACTCAATTCCATAATATTAAATAAAATTTTATAGAATTGTGGACAATCTCATAAGTGAGATGTATGCCTACAAATTAATCAAATTGGAAAAACTCATGGAGGAGTTGTGTGTCCGAGCTCATAAAGTTTGGGCTATCCTGTGAATGAGATGTATGCCCATGAACTCTATAGGAGTTGGGCAATCCCATGCTTGAGATGTATGCCCATGAACTTCATATATAAGATCTAATATAAATTGGTAATCTTAGAAAATAAGATGTATGTCTATGTCATTCCCTTCATAACTTTGAATCGATCCTCTTCATACATTTTCAAGGAAACCAAAAGGTTGCCTCATCTTCTAATTATATCAGAAGTTGAACGGATAATACAAAAAGAATAGTCATTACAATTGACTAAAAATAAAGAGATATGTTTAGTTGAATATCTTAATTTATTTCTAATCATTCCTCCACCCTTATGAGGCAATGGGCCCCATCGCCCTATCATATTCCAAATGAATTAGTGGCATGCCCAAGGTATAGTAATGTTGTGATGCATATTAAAGTATTTCTTTGAGGTTTCCATTTTGATCCCTCATGTCATCCATGGATAGATCTCTATGTTTGTCCATTCATCTTCTAATAATATTTCTACATTCACTTTTATAATAGGTCAAATCTTTTTACTACAGTTGTTTGAAAAGTGGAATTGATTGATTGATGATAATAGTTCTCTTCTACCATGTGGTTAGAGACCTTATGGTAGGGAAGTTAGAGTTAGTTTAGAATCCTAAGAGTGTGAGTGTTGCAAAGGCCATTGTTACCATTTGAGATTACATGGAATGAGAGATACTAGTTTGGAAGCAGCACCTACTGGAAAATATGCCAATTCTGCCAGCATAATTTCACTTCATACACCAAGAACCCAATATTAAAAACTTATTTCAACACCACTAGATGATAATGGAATCCCATATGGGACTCTGGTGTTGGGAATTCTTCCAAGACTTTTATATCTTTTGGAGAATAGAGAAATTCCCCAAAGGTTTTGGTGATCAACGTTGTTGATTTGTCTTGAAGATCTTTAGTAAGGTTATCCTCCAAAGTAATTATGGATAGATATAGGGATGCTTCAAAGTTGTACTTTTGATTTATATTGAGACATTTCTTAAAGTCTATAGGAGTAGTCAAGTCCTTCCATGGAGAATGAGTATGTCATCTTTTTATGAATTTGGCCAAATGTCTAGCTCAATGACCCATACACCTTTCTAAAGAGATTTCATGATAGGTACATCACTACAATCATTACTTAGTTGATTACTTGCTAGATATGAATTATGTCCCATTTATATGAAGTAATGAGACAATGGTACTATCATATTATGGTGAACCTTTGAATCCAAAGTAGGATTGAGATCATCAGTGAAAAGAAAGTTGTAAAACTGTGAGTAAATAAAGTGATAGAAAAAAATCCCTAACCATGTGAGAATGATCATCTCAGCATCCTTCTCCATCACATCAATCTATTGAAAATATAAGAGGAGTAACTAAGAGGGGAGGGGTGAATCAGTTAGTACTAAAATATATCCTAGATCCCTTAGATGTCAATACAAAAATACAAATTGAAAAACTTAATACTACTAAAGCTTGGTAAGCACACACAAAATGTTGTAACTCGGTAATAATTGAATTAGCTTGGTAAGTGCTTAACATATAAACCTTTAGATGTTGTTTGTAATTAACATTACTTTAACTATGTTTCAAACACATAACAAAAAATAGCACGAACACAATAGACACCGAGATTTAATGTGGAAACCCAATTTGGGAAAAACCACCAATTGCAACTAGTTACTATTTTTCACTCTTCTAAAGTGAGCCCTATTAGGAGCCAACACTATTAAAGGTTACAAAACACACTGTTAGGTGTGACCCTGTTAAAGGATTTAATTATCCTGTTAGGAGTGGCCTAGTTAGAGGTCTTCAGACAATTCAATGGAACTGCCACCTTGTTAGAGGATTTGCAAATGGTTGTTAAGCCAACTTTATTAAGAGATTTAGATCACTACTACAATGGTTAAAGAGTAACAATGAGATGACCTGATTTCAATGCAACTGATTTGCTAATTACATATCTCTATTCTAGCTAGTGCTTGATCCTTCCTGATTGAGTAAGGCTTTGTTGCTCCACAAGGATATTTTTCTTATCCTTCAAATTCACTTCCTCTGCTTATCATTAGATGTTGAATAACATCTTCATGTCATGCATTCACACACTTTGAAATCACAACTTGACCTTATACTTATATCTTCCACTTTGTCAAGTTGGCTTAAATACAACTTAGATTAAACAATATTCATCACTTTAGTAAGCTAGAATCAATAGATAAATCAATTAATCTTAATACAAAAAAATAATAAAATCCTTTGTTAGCCAACCCAACTTGGTTTGCCAATAGTGGCATGTTGTGATGGTTAAGTTGTTGCGTTGTTATCCTTTCCATCAAGGTTCAAATCTCATGGGGATGAGGTCCCCCATTTGTGGTCTCACTGGTTCATAGCTTCAAGTCAAAGCATTTACCCCTCTTTTTAAAAAAAAAAAAAAAAAAAAAAAAACTCAACTTGGTAGAAACTAATTCAAAAATTATTTCCTTTGTTAACCGACAAAAGCTCGATTAACACTACAAACTTGCAAAAAATTATTTGGCAATCAAGTGAGCTCATTAGCATTGGTTCCATCCAACTTTCCTTCATTAACTGAGTGATCTTAGTTAACACTCACTTTCTACAACTTTTCCTTTGACGCCCGAGTGAACTTGGAAGACACTGCCTTCTAAACTAGGCAAACACAAGAATACTCGATAGACACTAAGAACTATATTCATTGCTTGAGTGAGCTTGGCATATACTGACTAATACTAATATGACATTTATGTAACATCAAAGACAACTCATAATTAATCAATTGTATCCAACAATCTCCCTCTTTGGCATTGATGGCAACACAACATGTCATAGTACAATGAAATTTTGGATATAGAAATGCATCCTTAGGTAATGGCTTAGTGAATATGTCCACAATCAGTTCCTTTGTATTCACATATTCTAATCTAACTTCTTTATCTTGCACTAACTCTCTTAAGAAGTGATATTTTATTTCAATGTGCTTTGTTTTAGAATGCATTACTGGATTCTTGGATATATTGATGGCACTAGTGTTATCACAGTATATGACTATTGGGTCTTTGGTTTATACCATCATTCGTTCCAATAGTTGTTTGAACCAAGCAATGTTAGAACAATTGACTATTGCTGCTACATATTCTGCCTCTGCTATTGATTGAGATGTACAATTTTACTTCTAGCTTGTCCAAGATACTAGTCTTTTACCAAGAAAGAATGCTCCACTACTAGTTTTTTTTCTATCATCAAGACTTCCTGCCCAATCAACATCTATAAATAATTTCAAGTCCAAATTGCCTCCAATTTTATACCATAGACCATAGTCTTCAATACCTTTTAGATATCTCATGATTCTCTTCATTGCCATCATGTGATTTTCCTTGGGATTTGCTCAGAACCTTGCCACTATTCCAACTACTAGAGAAATATTAGGCCTCGTGTGTACTACATACTATAATTTTCCAATCATTAATCTATAGGTGGTCTTATCTACTTCTTTAGAATCATCATTTTTGGAGAGCTTATGTCCAGTAGACATAGGGGTTCCAATTGGTCTTGAATTTTCCATTCCAAATTTCTTCATTATATCCTTGATATGCTTAGATTAAGTGTTGTAGATACCATTTTTATTCTAATGTATCTATAATCCAATAAAAAAAATTATCTCACCAAATAGGGACATCTCAAATTCTTTACCTATTTCTTCTAAAAATGATTTGCATAAGTCATCATTTTCTGTGAATAAAATATCATCAACAAATATTTCTTCCAACACAATCTTCTTGTCTAGTTCTTCCTTGATATACAGACTACTATTATCATTTGTTCTTTAAAAACTAATCTATACGAAGTAATTATGGAATCTTTCATATCAAGCTCTAGGAGCTTGCTTGAGACCATATAATGCTTTATGTAACTTGCAAACTATGTCTCTTTTGCTAGGATCTACAAAACCTTTTGGTTGTTCAATGTAGACTTCTTGATCAAGAATTCCATTCAAGAATGCAAATTTGACATCCATTTGATATACTTTAAATCCTTTATGTGTTGCATATGCTAGTAAGGTTCTAACACCTTCTAGTCTTGCCATAGGATAAAAAGTCTCACCATAGTCAATACCTTTTGCTTGAGAGTAACCTTTGCACACCAATCTTGCTTTGTTTCTTGAAACTTTTCCATCTTCATTCAGCTTATTTCTAAATACCCACTTTGTACCAATTACATTTTTATCCTTGGGTCTAGGAACAAGAGTCCAAGATTTTTTCTTTTCTATCTGTTCTATCTCTTCATTCATTGCTTCAATCAAAATTTTGTTTTCTAGAGCATCTTTAACACTTCTAGGTTCAAATTCAGCAAGTAAACATGTACCTTTTAATTTGCCTCTTGTCATTTTTCCATATGATTTGTCTCCAATGATCTAATCAAGTGCATGATGTCTTCTGAAATATCTTGCTAACATAGGTTCTTTGGTTTTTGAATGAGTTCCACCATCTCCATTTTGAATTTTGGTTTCAAGCTTGGGTCCTTCTATCTATGACTTGGGTCCATCAGGCTCAGTTTGAACTCTCTCGAAAGCCTTTGACTTGGGTCCTTCATATTGTAGCTTAGTTTTCACCGTCTATAACTCCGTACCTATAGGAGTTTCTAGAGACTCATGAGATGTAGCTTATTTTCTTTCAAATAGATTTGGTAGGTGCCAGTTTCATAGTAAATAAATCTTCTATAATCTTCTAGCTCCTTGTTGCTTTCTTCTTCACTCTTTTCTACAAACTCATCAATTCTTACATGTGCACTTTCTATGATTTTGTGAGTAGACAAATTCAAACATTTGTATGATTTACTTCTACAGGAGTATCCTAGAAATATGCCTTCATCACCTTTTATATAAAATTTTCCTTTTCTAGATTCTTTCAATATATAACATTTTTTTCCAAATACTTTCAAGTAACCTATATTAGGTTTCTAGCTATACCATAGCTGATAAGGTGTTTTGTTTGAATCTTTCTTCAACTAAACTTTGTTCAAGGTATGAACTGTAGTGTTGATAGCTTCCTTCCAGTATTTGAGAGCAATATTCCTTTCAATCATCAGGGTTCTTACACAGTCCATGATAGATCCTTTCTCCTTTCAACTATACTATTATGTTGTGGTGTACCAGGGGTTGATACTTGTCTTTTAATTCCTCTTTCAATGCAAAAATTATTGAATTTATGGGAAATGAATTCACCACCTCTGTCTGATCTTAAGAATTTCAACTTCTTTCCAGTTTCCTTTTCCACTATTGCCAGATACCACTTGAATTTTTCAAAGGCTTTTAATTTTACTTTGAGATACATTACTGTCATCATTCTAGAATAATCATCAACAAAAAAAAATAAAAAAATTCTCCATTATAGATTTCTATTCCAATAGGTCCACATGAATCTATATGAACAATTTCCAAGACTTCTTTTGACTAATAGTCTTTTCTCTTGAAGCTAGTTTTTCCCATCTTACCAATTTGGCAATTCTTGCATAGACCCATGTCAGGCTTCTTCAAAATAGGAATACCTCTTACTTTGCTATGTTTTCTTATCTTAACCAAATTACCAAAGTTCACATGACATAGCCTTTTGTGCCATAACAAGATTTCCTCTACTTGAGCAATAAAACATGAACAATCACTAAGATCAAGATAAAATAGATTACCTTTTGTTTTCTTGTTAGATATAGCCAGATTTCCTTTTCCATCCAGTAGTTTGGCATGTCCATTCATGAATTCTACCTTGAATCCAATGTTATTCAATTGTGCTACACTTAATAGATTATGCTTTAGTCCTTCAACCAATAGGCATTGTCACATACAAGTTATTTGGTCAACAAGATACATCCTTTTCCTTTTATGTTACAAGGTTCATTGTTTCCAAATCTCACACTACCTCCATCATAATATTCCATGTGCTCAAACTTTTTTTTATCACTAGTCATATGATGTGAGCAGCCACTATCAATAATCCATATATCATTTTTGGTAGCATGAGAGATAAGTTCCACTTATCTCCTTTATCATCATATTCATCTTTAATAGCAATATATACCATTTCATCTTCACTGTTATCAGAATCCTCAGTTATAAAACAAGATTTGTTACCTTTGTCCTTGTAGTTCTTGGAGTCCTTCTTGCCTTTATGCTTTTTTTTTTTCTTCTCATCCTTGATTTCCTTATTTGGACACCTAGCAGCAATGTGACCAATTTCTTCACAAGAAAAGTAGATCAGAGGAACTTTACCTTTGTACTTTCCTCTTCCTTTGGAATACTTCCTTGCAAGCAAGGCTTCAACAACTTCAATATCATTGTCTAGACTTTCTTCTAATGATCCATCTTCTTCACTTCCTGATTGACTCGAGTTTGATTTCTTAACTTTTTCGTTGAGTGATAGTTTTTCTTTGAATGCAAATTCAATATTCTTTGAAGCAAAAACATAGTTATCATAGTTATCTAATTCAAAAGTTGTCAATCTTCCAACTAGAGCATCCAAGCCTAATTCATTTTTTGGATCACATCTCATTTCTTGAATAGTAGAAACTCTAATTGCATAAATAGGAAGAAGAGTTCTGAGAACTTTACTTACAATAGTTTCCTCCTTAATGTCTCCTCCAGATACTTTGATTGTACTTACACTGGCCTTGATCCTTTCCACATATTTTACAATGTTTTCATCTTCTCTCATTCTCATTTGTTCAAATTGTCCTCTAAGGCTTTCTGCTTTGGCTCTTCATACATTATCATCTCCTCCATAGATATCTTTCAATTTGTTCCACATCTCATAAGTTGTTTTGCAATCTTTGACTTCATGAAATTTAGCATAACTGAGAGCATATGCAATATCAATCATCATGATATTATGATTCTTCTTTTCAATAATGTCTTCAATTGATAATGTTCTAGTGGGAGTCTTATATTTAGCATCAAGATACTTACAACCTAAATCACTGATGGTAGCCAAATGTAACCTCATAAGTCCTTGCCATACTACAAAGTTGTATCTATTCAATTTGAGAATCTCTCTTTTGTAAGACATCCTGATCTTAGCTTAGGTCCTTGAAACCTTCTCTACAAGCACCAAAATCTCTAATACTAGTTGTTGGAAATATAAGAGGATTAACTAAGAGGGGATGAATGAATTAGCTACTACTAAAATAAATCTTAGATCCCTTAGATGTCAGTACAAAAATACAAACTAAAAAACTTAATACTATTGAAGCTTGGTAAGCACACACAAAATGTTGTAACTTAGTAATAACTGAATTAGCTTGGTAAGTGCTTAACATATAAAACTTTAGATGTTTTTTGTGATTAACATTATGTTAACTAAGTTGCAAACACATAATAGAAAATAGCATGAACAGAGTAGACACTAGGATTTAATGTGGAAACCCAATTTAGGAAAAACCACCAATTGCAACTAGTTACTATTTTCACTCTTCTGAAGTGAGCCCTATTAGGAGCCAATATTGTTAAAGGTTACAAAAATCACTATTAGGTGTGACCCTGTTAAAGGATTTAATCACACTATTAGGAGTGGCCTAGTTAGAGGTCTTAAGAAAATTCAATGGAACTGCCTCCTTGTTAAAGGATTTTCAAATGGCTGTTAAGCCAACTCTATTAAGAGATTTAGATCACTACTACAATGACAATGAGATTACTTGATTTGAATACAATTGATTTGTTGATTATAGATCTTTGTTCTGGCTTGTGCTTGATCCTTCCTAATTGAATAAGGCTTTGTTGCTCCACAAGGATATTATGTTTATCCTTCAAATTCATTCCTCTACTTATCATTGGATCTTGATTAACATATTCATGCCATGCATTCACACACTTTGAAATCAAAACTTGACCTTATACTTAGATCTTCCACTTTGTCAAGTTGGCTCAAATACAACTTAGAATAAACAATATTCATCACCTTGGTTAGCTGGAATCAACAGGTAAATCAATTAAGCTTAATACAAAAAAATAAGAAAATCCTTTGTTAGCTAACCCAGCTTGGTAAAAACTAACTCAAAAATTATTTCCTTTGTTAACCAATAGAAGCTCGGTTAACACTGCAAACTTGCAAAAAATCCTTTAGCAATTGAGTGGGCTCTATTTGCACTAGTTTTGTCCAACTTTCCTTTGTTAACTAAGTGATCTCAATTAACACTCACTCTTTGTAACTTTTCCTTTGACACCTGAGTGACCTCGATAGCATTGCCTTCTGAACTAGGAAGACACAAAATTTCTTGGTAGAGACTGAGAACTATCTTCACTACCCAAGTGAGCTTGGCATATACTAACTAATAATGATATGAGATTTTTGTAAAATCAAAGACAATATACAATTAATCAATTGTATCCAACACATTCTCTCCCTAAATCTCCACCAAAAACCATTGTAGATCCTTGGTGCTCATCTTCCTATTCTTGGAGTATGTCACAAACAACTTCTTGACATCCTTCATAGTATTAACACCCTGTTATTTGAACTTGTGAGTGAACTTCAATTAACTTTGAAAACTTTTAAAATAAGCCTTATCATGAATAATCAAACCTAGCTTTGAGATACATGTCAACTCTTAGATCTTATCACTTGAAGGTTTCTTAATTTGTATTCACATTGCCAAGCATGAAACGCTGGTGGAGAAGGAAGCCAACACAAAGGGCTTTCATTGATGGAAAAGCTCCACCATGCTCTCTAACTACCTCATCTTCTACCAAACACAACAGCTAGAAATGTAATTCAAGAGAAAGTGGATCACCATGACTTGGTTTTAAAGGAAGACCAAATCTCATGGAGAGGTAGAATAGAGAGGGATGCTAGTATTTGAAAATTCCTTTCTTCAAAATAATCCAAACCTGGAGACACTATCATTGATCTTGTTGTAGGGATGTGGACTCTTGTAAAGGTGGCCTCTAGTATAGTTCATCATGCTTTTGGAATTGAGAGTGATACTGATATTCATAGAAATCTATTATGACCATATGCAAAGAAGCCTATGGGATGGAGGAGGAGGAAACCAAATTTGAAAACTATAGCTAGAAGAGGAACCTAAACCTAGATCTTGTTGGTGTTTTATTTTGATGTTAACAGTGCTAAAACTACTAGGCGACAAAAGGCTTAATACCTAGATATCAGTACATACATAACCTAAAGAATAGCCAATTCTTATTATCACTTGTATATGCAAAGTACTAGGACCCAACTCCAACAAAACCTTAGACGGTTTTCTACTCTTTTGGCTCTGTAAAAACCAGGGCGGGTGTACCTGGGGATGGTTCAAAGATGGAACAATTGTATGAGAATTATTCTTAATTTCATTTTGATTCTCATCTCTAAATCCTCAAACATATACGTAAATCTTACTGAATTGATAAACACATCCCTTGAACAGATATGGCCAAGAAATCTTCTATAGCTCTGCAGATGTTTCCAACAGCAATGGCTAAATGAAGCTAAAACAATCCACGCAGGCAAGTGCTGGCCAACTTTGAAATATCTTACAGGAAATATAAGTAAAAATTGATTATATGATGTACTTTGGAAAAGCTAGTCATAATATACTTCTCTTTTGGCTGAAATACTTTCGATCAGTGCCTAATCCATTGGGAATTCAGAGTCAAGTAAATTCTTAGATCTAATTTGTCGCTTTGCAACAAATTTTCATCAGCAATTCTTACCAAAATTTATCATTCAAAAATCCTTATTAACACTCGAGCAACCTCATCACATTCATTAAAGCCTTTATTTAATCCATTGAATTAACAGCAATAACAAATGGATGTACAGTCTTACTATATTGCAATCAATTACATAAGCTTTTACTCACACAACATCAAGGTAGCTAAGTATTTAAAAGGAGACAAAATTCAAAAAAGAACAGATATGGGGACAGTTCATAATTTGTATTCATTTCCTTTGAAAATGGTATATCCTTTACAATAGACCCAGAAAGACCTTCAGAGAAGAAGCACAATTCTTTCTACATTCATCTATCTCAGAAATTTTGACAGAAAAGTATATTATAAATTTCCTTCCCAAAATGTTTGGACCAAAAATAGAACTAAGCACAATACTTAGTAAAAACCAAATTCGGACCCTCCTTTAGCCTTGGGATCTCACTTAAATAATGTGAGATGCAACAAGCTTCAGGCTAAAAAAGGTGACAGGTGTCCCTCCTTTAGAAAAACAAAAACAAGAATAACAGAAAGGTTAATTACAACAACAATTCTTGGCGGGTCCCTTTCTGTTATGGTTCTTGGTTGTTATGATCTGATTTCACAATCATTCTTCATCTTCATCTTCAGAGTAAATACCCATAAGGTCTGTAAGTGATGTATCATCTTCTGTTACATGCAAACTCACTTTAACCTGGGGATTTTCTATGTCATCATTGCTGACCACAAAAGTAACTATTACTCTTACATCTTCTTCATCATCGTCTCCTGACATCTGCTCACTAAATTGATTTTTCCATCTGTTAAAAGTATCATCATCTGGCCAATCAAAACTTAGGGTTTCTCTTTGTATCTTTATTAAAGAATTGGCATTTTCCTCTAAATGATCAAATTATTTTCTCATATCAGCGTAATATAATTGTATTTTTACCAGCTCTTCATTTGTCTTTGCCCAAAACCAATGGCCAGTCTCACTGATGATGTTTGTTATTCTGTTATCGAATAATTCATCCATTTCCTTTTTCCATTTGTCTTTTTCCTTTACTGTATCAACAGATTCTAAAGCACAAGGAAATAGGGTGAATTTTTTAGCAAGATATTTTGAAAAATAGAGTATCAATTTTCTCTGTAAAGAATCTCTTTTATTCTCAAAATTATCTAATTGATTCAATAAATCAAAAATCCTTTCAACCTGATGATAAGGCATTTGGACTGTAGATATACAAATAATTGTAACATCATTTTTTCTCTGTCTCCATTTCTGTGCAAGAGAATCTAGTCCATCCTTTTCTTTATTTAACTCATCCATGAGGGTTACAATCCTTGTCAACTGATCATAAAAAGTTGACCATTGTATTTTATCCCTCAAATATGTCACACCCTGCCTCCATTTCTCTTCCTGCTGATTTCTAAATTCTATCTGCCACTCATGTAATTTGGTTTTTTCTGCTTCAAATTCCTCTGCAGTATAGAATTGGGGTCTTTCAGGGGTGTCAGGTATCTCAATAATAGGGGTTAATCCCATAGATGACTGTGGGGGATATGCAATTCTCAGTGTACTGGATTCTCCCACTTTCCTCTTTCCAAGTACCTTTTCTAATTGAGATACCCTGTTTTCTAACTCAATTCTCCTCTTTACTTCTTGGTTATAGGCATCCACCACTATTTCATATTTATTATGCATATCAATCATTTCCCTCTCTCCTCTCTCTGCAGTGGCCAAGGCAAATTTAGAATAATCCACATTCATGTGGGCTGCCTGTACATTTGAAGTATCAGCAACTCTCCTTACAAAGATACTCCCTGTTAATCCTGAATCATCAGGCTGTGATGAAGTAGTTCTGGATCCTCTTCTCAAGGACCACATAACAAGGGCAGCTTGATCATTGCTGAATGTTGTACCCAAGAATTCCTCTTTATTTGGATCCTGGAGTCCTAAATTATTTGAAACAGAATTAAAAACTAATGCGTCAGCAATGTCCCAATTGGACAATAATAAAACATTAGCATTTTTTACCATCTGTCTTCCCTCATCAGGGGTTATATTTTGGAACTCTTGCACCATTTGTTCCTTTATTAGATTTTGAATGGAGGGCTCATCCATTTCTGGATGTTCTATTTTCATATTCTTACACCTTTGCTCAAAAATGTGCATGTTTACCCTCCACGCAAACTAATGGAAAGCCCTAGATCTTACAAAATTGTTATCAGATAAAAAATGCTGACTGGCTTGTTCCAAAATAGGGTCCAATTCCCTTCCTCTGAAATCTTCTATAGTTAATTCAAAACTTGGCACAGGGGGTTCCTGGGGGTTCCCTTCATCAATCTCTGCTTGTGTAACAAAAATTTCTCCTTGTGACCCCATTTGTTTGAATTGCTCATTGGTGAGCTGTTCTTCCTCAATTCTTATTGGGGTTTGAGAAGGTGAGTAACTTTCATCAGGGGATTCTTCCTCCCTTATTATTCTCCTTCTTTTGGGAGAAGGTTCAGGGGGTCTTTCTTCTAGGACAGTGTTGGTGGATTCAACTATCTATTTTTCTTTATGTACAACGGGCACCTGCTGTCGAACAATAGTATATCCTATCTTCTTTCGTACCACCAGTGGACCTATTCCAATGTTGGGGGTGAAACCCAATTTTCTCACAATTTCTCTGGCTTTATCTGGAAAAGAATTAATAAAATGTTGTTTCTTCTCATTCATTACTTCCATTATCTCAGAGAAAGTACTCATGAGCTTATGTATTTTATCTGCATTGGTTGCAGCATTACTAAGAGGACTGAAATCTTTGTCAAAACAATTAATGAATTCCAAAACTTTTGAATAGACTCTCCATTTTTCTTTCTTTATTTCTTGCTCATGGAGAGAGTATTCATTTCTTATTATATCTTCAGGAAAATAGAATTCATGCTGAACTGGACGAAGCTTGATTCTCAATCTAAGGGAAGAGTTAAAGAAACCTTTTGTGTCACAAAAATGAGAGTGAGACACTGCCATCTTATATTGATCCAAAATTTTATGGAGAAAGACCCACCCTTCTTTAGTTATCACAAACTGGTGGGCTATAGTACAAGTAGGAAAAATTGATCCTGTCCCCCTTTTGTGCAAAAAGGCCTCCTCCACTCCTCCCAACTGCCACAAAAATTCATCTATCCCTACCTTTAAAGGTACCTGATAAGGTAACACATGGGGTGTTCCTTTGAATCCATAGACCTTGATGATAGTCAAGACTGAATATGGGATAATATCTCCCCAGTTATGTGAAACTTTTAGATTATGGGTTTTGTCCATAGGCCTAACAAGGTGCATTAATGCCTTAGGGATTCTGGGATTATCACTCAATATGAGGCACCTTAGTTTGGAGGCAAAGTGCCTATCAAATCTAACGAAGCTAGCATTTTCTGCTTCCCAGGTCATGTCTGCACTCCATAATTGGACTGGCAGTGCCTCCCCTTCTTGTTCTCTATTTAAAACCATTTCTTTACCAAAATAAGTGGCCCCTTTAAAAAGAAACATATGCATCAATAAGGAATACTGACCCCAAACCTTTTCCACCTTGCCCTGTGCAATCCCCACCAATCCCTGATGAATCTCATTTGCCAAGTAAGATGCAAAATCAAAAATTATTTCCACACCAAAAGAAGATATTTGGGTGATCATATACATGAAGCTCACTGGAATAAAATCTTCTTCGCCCTCTCCGAAGACTCTGCACAGGGTCCTATATATCTCCACTACCCTGGCATTAAAGCATGATTTCTTGAATGGTTCTTTAGAAGATGATGTTATGGTTGGGAGGCCTCCAATCCGGCCTATGTGGGCTTTCAATGCACCCTGTCTAACTACATCCCTCTTGGATATATATTCTTTTTCTAAATCTATCAAATTAATGGGCACATGATACATGGTGAGGGGTCCCAGACTGAAAACCTTCCTAATCTCCTCGGGACTGATGGTAACTAAAGCCTCACCATCCATTCTTCTCACTACCTTAGTGGCTTGGTCATAGTTTTTTGCTATAGCTTCAAGCAGGTCAAAATCCATAAACACGCTGGGGACAACAAGCTTCCCAAGATCAAAATTCCATATATTGGCATGAGGGGCATATAACTTCCTTTCTGTAAACCATTTTTTGAATAAACTCAAACCAGTTTGAGAAGTTTGAGCATCCCGGACCCAATTACCCTTATCATACAATCCATCAGCTACCTTTAGCCTAGGGTTGAGTGAGGTTAACCTCTTAACTTGCACCGTTTCTACAGTAGATTCAGGAAGTAACTCAAGCAAATCATCATGCACATTTCTATCCAGGTAGTTTATTACACCTGTAAATCCCTTCTTAGGAGGCATCTTGGGCTATCTTTTTAAAACTTAAAAGCTCACGAAGATGATGGTAGTTTTACTTACTTGAATTCTATCTCAATTCTCCTCTGTATTCTTGCAAATTTTTTGCGAACAGACAACTTGACAATTTTTTTTTTATCAAACCTTGGCACGCTTTTCTTTCAGTAATGGCTTCTGCACAAGAATGGCTTCAAATCTTTTCTTGCGTGAAATGAAACTGATGAAATCTCTCTGTATTATACTCTATTTTTCCTCACGGATGAAGCTTTCTTGTCTAATTAATACAGAGAGTAGCACTACATTTTTCATTTAAAACTGCACCGTTGATCTTCAAAGATCCTACGATCATGCGGTACAAAGAGAACAACTAGGAGTTATATTTGCCATGTCAGTTATTTTATCCAATGAGAACTTGCCATGTACAGAATTCTTTCTTTTGATGGTGCTTATATTTAGACCCACTAACGACAGAGAACACGTGTTAGCATGTCGCTACTTCGTTATGCATAAAGAACAAGCACCTTGCCATGGCGAGGCGGTGACAATCGTTGATCAGATCAAGAAATGATCGAAAGATACACTACAGGACTTCTTAAGAAAGAAGGCGGCGGGCCCAACTCGCTATGTCACTGTAATTATCTTCCTTGCAACTCTTCATAGCGAGGTAGCGAGCTCCGTTGATCCACTTCAAGCTGACGTTCAAGATTTCTTGTACATTCAGTCAGATAGGTATTAATGAGAATCGGATCTCTGCATAGCTGGCACATGTCAAAATTTATCACAGTCATCTGTCGTTACATGTCATCAAAGATCTTGCCGATCTTTTGCCATTTTACGGGGCCTCGCTAACTCGCTAACGGTGAAGCACCTGAATTTTCTGATAGCGAGGTAGTGAGCTCCGACACTTAAAAGGATTCCATGCTGGAAAATGCAAGGGTTACCCAGTAATTACTTCTGTTAATTAAAACTGATTCTGACAACGGTATTTATGACTGGTCAAGCCACCTGGTGTAATTATGATACAAGCAAGATGCAATGTCATCATTTTTAGATTTTCATGTGGCCTTGCTACTTCGCTAATGGTGAAGTACCTGAATTTTCCAATAGCGAGGTGGCGGAACTTCCAGAAAAATCAACATTCCGGCTCTAATGTCAGATATTCTAGTGGGTCCCTCTCCTTTTTTTTTTTGGATGGCAAATTGCAAAGTGTACCTGCACAATAAAACATTTAATAAGCAAATCTCCGATCGTCGCATCTTCACTTTATGGTCCCACCGCTTAAAAAACTCAATACTCGCTATCTCACTATACTTAATGAGCATGCAACTCTCAATAGCGAGGTAACGCCAACGGTAGATCTAATCGGATCCGACGATTGGGACAAATAGGAAGAAAGGTAACCCAGGAGAAAGGAAAAGGAATATGACAGCATATTCGCCTCTTTTGAAATTTCAAAATTTCGCGCCCGACAATTTATGAATAGAAATGAATATAGGGTTTATATGGCGATTATTTCTTATAGATGGTTTATCCAAAACCCTATGTTTCACTTAGACATAGAACATCTGACTTTTCTATGATTTAACTGAAAAATTTTTTACTACAGAAAAAGTCAGACCAACAGATCTGATACCACTGATCTAAATAATTTTTTCAATTCAAAGGATAATACCAAAGGAAGAAATAATGGTAATGTAAACACATAATAAACAATATCAAGAACTCAATTCATTCATAATATTAAATAAAATTTCATACAATTATGGACAATCTCGTAAGTGAGATGTATGCCTTCAAATCAATCAAATTTGGACAAACTCATGGAGGACTTGGGTGTCTGAGCTCATAAAAGTTGGATTGTCTTATGAATGAGATGTATGCCGATGAACTCTATAGAAGTTGGGCACCATATTTGAGATATCTTCCCATGAGCTTCGTATATAAGATTTGATATAAATTGGCAATCTTAGCAAATGAGATTTATGTCCATATCATTCCCTTCTTAACTCTAAATCAGTCCTCTTTATACATTTTCAAGAAAATCACAAGGTCACCACATCTTATGATTTCATAAGAAGTTTAATGGAAAATTCAAAAAGAATAATCATTACAATTGGCTAAAAATAAAGAGATCTCTTTAGTTGAATATCCTAATTTATTTTTGATCAGGGGGTGAATAAGTTGTCCAACTATTTTAATAATTATCAATCTTGTTAATCCTTAACCATACAAGCAATATAATCAACAACCATAACAAGATACTCATACACAATAGCACTAGATATGTTAACTAGGAAAGCCCTCCATTAGAGGGAAAACCCCAATGGAGATGGTACCCACAAAATGATGTACTAATATAAATGTTCCTTGTTAGAGGATGGACCCTATCAAGAGTAAATATATACATTCAATATATATCATTCTATGTTAGGAGACTTTGAATCCCTATTAGGAGATTCTGACCTTGTTAGGAGTTGTGACAAACCTATTAGAATTTGTAGAAGGTAGATAGACTCACTGTCCAAATAGCTTTAGGGGCAAGATCATTGAACTCACTATCCAACTAATCTTTGTATCATTCCTTAAAGAATAATACAAATGAACTATACTTGTACTTTCCCTTTCTCTATCCTATCAACTAGACTTCCCCTCTTCTTCTAATCTTGATACCAGATCACCAATTTTATATCCAATAATCCCTTAGATTATTTACTCACATTTACTAAATATTCTACTCTTGATCTCTTAATCTCGATCATAATGCACACTTACAATCAATGAAAATACCTTCCTTTATACCATCTCCTCAAAATAATTCCTTGATTTGGCCTTGAGGATTTCCCAATTAATTATAATAGGACCACATTAAGATAATTACTTATATTATAATTACAAAAAACTATCAACTCGCAGTCTTTACAACTTCTCACACTTGCAACCTCAGAAATTGTGCACTTGTTGGCATCATCATCATACTATCTACTGTCACTATCTAAGATTGCATATCACAATTCTAACTTTGTTAGGAGATACAATCCATTCATTAGAAAATGCTTCTTAGATACTCTCTTTGTATACTACTTTCTATAAATAAAGCATATCTTCTGCATATCTTTGACTTCCTTTGGGTGGACTTAACCACATCATCAGGACATAGTATAGAACATGTCTATAATTGCACTTGTCCTGATCATCAATTATATGTCCATATGACCTTTTTCTTTATCTTCTACTATGTTAGTCTTCACCAAATTACTACCATGTGACATCAATGAAAAATATAGTCATGAATTAAACATGTCAATCATGCTAACAACCTCCCACATGCTCTAGAAATTCTTAGGATAGTCCCCCAAAGGAATACCATCTCCATTCATGCTAAAAAAGAGTTGCAGTCTACTAAGATGTGTGAATTAATGGAATAAAACTAAAAATTCAAGGATGAAAAATTAATGATTGAGGAAGACAAGAGACAAATCACTCCAAGATTGTATGTAAAAGATGAAGAAATCACAAGGTTGACACATAATCATTATGATATGGTAAATTAGGTACTTGGTGCAAATAATGAGATTGGTAGGAAAATGGAAGAGATTGTTGAGTCAGGACTAGGAATGAAAGGTTGAAAAATGAACTGAATCTGGAAAAAAAAAAAAAACATTAATAAGATGAACAGATCAGAAGAGAGTGTCAAGGTTGTGGATGAACAACTTAGATGATAAAGGCAACCCAGAGATACATCTAGACTAGTCCATACCAAGAATTCTACTACTAAGAAAGGAGAATCATCAAAGCAAGATGAACAAAGGAATGTGTAGACCAATCCAAAGCCAAAGAAATCTACATGCTATCATTGTGGAAAGCCTATACACACAAAAAAAATCTACAAAAGAAAAGCTAGTAAGATCAATATTACTGCCAAGTTTGAGGATTATTGTTATCATTACAATAAGTATGGACATCAATCATATGAATATAGATCTAAGTTCAATCAAACACATAAGAAGTATTCATTTAATGGGTACTAGTATACTTGCAACAAGTCTAGACATAGGTTACAAGAATACAAATCACAAATGAAGTCTAACTAGAAATAGAGAAAGAAGGGAAATGCAATTAGTTGGAATTAAAATACATGGTATTCTTGCTTTTCATGTTGAAAGTATGGTTATATTACAACTAATTTCATGAGATTTCATTTTGGAGGAAGATTTGGTGATTAGAGGAACTATAGAATGACATGTTATCATTGTGACAAGGTCAGCCACTTTAGAAAGAATTGTAGAAATTGAGTGTCAACACCTAAAGGGGAAGATCCAAAAGGAAAAGAAAAATTAAATGTGGATGAAATTTGTGAACAAATGAATAAGACATGGAGGAAGAAGTGAGAAGAGAATGAGACATCAAATGAAACTGATGGTGACACCTCATCCAATGGATTAGGTGAGACCTCTACTTCCAAATAATCCTTAAAAGAAGGTACAAAAATGCACTTCTATAGACATAGGTTACATCAATTCCTATAATGTCATGGAAGAATGTCCATATCAAAAAATTATATGATGCACAAGGAAAATTTATGAAATTTGGAAATTTTGTGAGTTAGCAAGTCACACCAAGTTGATTGGTAGCTAAAATTTAATAGTGTTGACCAAGGAAGTAAAATTGAAAGAATAAATGGTATGTTATATGAGTTTGAGAGAACTCTACTTCTTTAACCAAGAAAGATATAGAAATGGAGCATGACCGAGTAGTTAATGGTAACCAAGTTCATTAAATACAACTGTACATGGGGTACATAGCATTTAATGTGCCCTAATGTGTAATTAAAGGTATTTTTGTTTGAATTTAATGGGAAAATGCAATTCATTTTGTTTACTCTTCATTTCAAAAGCATAGATTGAATTTGTGCAATTTGTGAGAGCTAAAAATTTTAGAAGCTTGAGAGTGAAGAATTTGTTAAGAATCAAAGTGCATAGAGGAATTTGTTGTGAATCAAGTAAAGTGAGAAGAGATCAATTTTCCAAAACCCTAATTTGTAAAAAATGGCTTCAAGCTCTATGACTATGAAAAGGAATTTGAAGGAATATTAAATAAATATGATTCAAAATGAGGCATGCGAGGAACCAAAATACAAATTATACCCAAAAGCAGCTACAAAAATGGATAAGGTGGGTGCATTGTCTAGTATTCCACCTATGGTTTTGTTAGTGAATAATATTTGTTCATTTTATTACTCAAAATTGGTGAAATTGGTGATTTTGAGCTACGAGAAGTGTATGATGAATTATGTGTGGACAAGAAACTAAAAGACAAGTTCAAACATTTAGAGACCAAGGGTCTCACACGTCCTTCATTTCTTAAAGGAATTCAAAGAAGATTGGATTCATGTTGTTTTGAGTCATGTGCATGACATAAAAATATGGTTGGATGAGCCTATCAATATTACAAGGGATGTAATACATATGATCACTAGTTATGATGTCATGGGTAAAGTGAAGATATTCATAACTTCTCCTGAGAAGGAAATTAGCATAAATATCAAAGCCTAATGGGACAATCAAGGTTTGGAACTTAACACAATTATAGATTTGGAATTGAAATTTGGAGTCTCTATGGTGGTGTACAAATTATTTCAATTGTGTAGACCCATAAACATGCCCTACATGATAGTTAGCATGGGATAAAAAATTGTGAAGAAGGGTCACAAGTATGATGTTGTTGCACTACAATTGAGACAACTGGCAGAGAACATGAAGACCACTTGATTTGCAAGGTCCAATACTTGCAAATTTGGCTCACCCTAGGTATGCATTTTTTTATATATGAAAATTTATTTTCCCTCTACTGGTCAAGTAAATTGGAGGATATATACTCCTTTCATTTAACAAATAAATGATTTCATTCAGACATTAAGAGAAAATATTGATAGTGTTATGATTGAGTATTTTGATAACTTCAAAGAAATGATGCATCAAAGGTTCAAGATACCCCACAGATGGTGGAGGAATATCATGATGATATTTTCTTTTCGGTTGACACCAACAACACATTGGTGAAAGAAATGATTCCTAGGGTTGCATGGCTTGCACCTATAGATTATGAGATCAATATAAATTAGGTCACAATAATTATTAAATCTCTATTGAACAAGCCAGTTGATAAGAATGTAAAATTGCTTGGAACTTATGAGAAAGCAAAGGAAAATATTAAGATGAATATCATTATTGTCAAGAAATTCAAGAAAACTAAGATGTCTAACAATTTAGAGATTAAACTTGGTACATGAGATGGCAATCAACTCTTGACACTAGTACATTTGACCCCATTTTTAGACCAAAATTTTTGAACATCTATTAAAATATTTTAGATAGGTCAGAATATGGAAGGAAAAATATCTTTTTTTAAATCCATGCCTATGTTGGTCAAAATTTTGACCAACACAAGCTTAACATGTTAAAATAAAAAAGGGGCAGTTTAGGGTTTATTGTGATGTTTCATGGAGTGCGCATGAGAGCTGCACAGGCATTCCATTTGGAGCATGGCAGCTGTAGGAGCACCTGGCACCTATTTTCCTTCATAGCTCAATGGGATTCATTGTGAGACTAATTTATGAGTACCCATGTCATTAATAGGCATACAAATAAGCACTGAAGAAAATTGTGTGTTTGTGTGTGTGTCTTTGTACATATATCTATCAAGCACTAAAGAAAACTTTAAATCCCAATTTTCTCAAGAAATATTGAATGCCCATTGTATTGATATGCATATACTCACCCTTTTGTGTAGGTTTGTGCGTATGAATTTGTCTAGTATGTATACAAATTGGACCCTTTGATTAGCTTACACATGGTATGGTTCAAGATTTTAATAGAATCCTCGTTAAGACTTTATAGTTTTCTTCAAGTTTGGACTATTTTATTAATGAATGTCCATTTCATTGGTATCTATATAAGCATGTGTATGTATGTCTACATCCATCTTTGTTCAATGTGTACAAGTATATTATCAGTAAGCATAAAAATTGGGGCCTTTGATTATAGTGCATATGGCACCATAGTTTATAATTCCTTCAGTGCTAGATCGAATTTCTTAGAATATTCTTGATACCCATTTCTTTGTTCATTGTTGTATAAATGTTTGTATGTGCATAGTATGTATACACATTGGGACTTTTGATGAGAGCACTCAACACACATTGTATATTTCAATGCTTTGATGGATTTCTTGTTAGTCTAATTTTTGAATAATCTTTGGATTGACATATATGTGTGTGTGTGTGTGTGTGTGTGTGTGTGTGTGTGTGTGTGTGTGTGTGTGTGTGTGTGTGTGTGTGTGTGTGTGTATGTATGTATGCACATTATGAACATTCATACAATTTGTATATACATAAGATTTTGTGCATATACCCATAGCTTGCTTCAAGGCTTGATAGGATTAGCCACAAGTTCCTTGATATGGCACAGGGGAGGTAACTGCTTGAATCTGGAGGACATGATGCATCTTGTCGAACAATATTTAATGTAAGTGGGAGATAGTCCCCTTCTGAACATTGGGGGATCTAGTACACAAAAATGGGTGTCTCACTTGGCTATAGAGAGAACACATTTTGGAAGGCTTGGTCTGATTTTGAGTCTAGTTTTTGAATACCCATTTGATTTAAAATTTATATCAATATGCACATGCCCTCACACACACATTGGGTCCTGGGATTAGTCTATATTGGTGTCCTGTGAGGCTTCATAGGAGTTATTGTAATTTTGGTTTTATATTGTTGTCCTATGAGGCTTGATGGGAGTCAATCTAGATACACTTTTCATTGATAGACAAAAAAATGGAGAGGGTGTCAAAGGACTCTTGGTCTACTAGTGAACTAGAATGGCTCACAAAGAGTCCACCAAGGATCAATCTTGTTGAGTGCAAGGCCAAGAGTGTGATCCAAAATACTGATACTCAAAAAAGTTTCATATTTGAATCCAAAAATAAAATTTACACATTTTAAATAGATTGTGAAAATTTGATAATGTTAAGAGGACACACAAACAAAAAAGCATACACATTGACATAGGATTCTTTGAATGGAATACACAACCAAAAAGGATACACATTGGCTTCTTTATATGGAATACACAACCAAAGAGGCATAAACATTGGGTTCAATGAATAGAATAGACAATTTGTTTCAAGGTTCAATAGATGGGCACTTTCCTGCAAACTAATTTCATTTATCTAAATATATGCAATGTGTACATACTATACATACACATGTAGAGACTATAATTATTGATCCAAGTGATCTTTTAGGTACTAACAAAGTGCATTTTGTGGGATTTGCAGCATCATTGACATTGAGCTTGGGAGTTTACAGTACATCTTAGTTTGTGCTTCCACCAAACTATTCCCATCTAATAGAAGCTAGCCCCATTTTTGTTAAGGATATTCAGGTAATTTAATTGCCAATTGTTTTCCCATTTAATCTACCAAGTCCCATAATACAAAATTCTATCTATTAAACTTGAAATTGAAATCCCCATATTGATGAGTGCAATATATTTTATATTTTCACTTCTATTTTGCAATCTGACTTTAGCATTGTTAAATGAGATGTAATATGAATTTCTTTTTCAATGAATTTAGACATGTTTTCATAAGGCTAGTGTTTTTTCTTTTGAGAACTCTAGTGTTTGGCAAAAGTTAAGCTTGAAAGCATGGTAATTAAAACTTTTCACTCTTCAGTTAGGAGGTGGTAGGCTTAGAATAGTGATTGAAGTTACTCATGTTTAGGTAAAAGTTGATGAGCAATAGGGCAGTCTTGTGTTGTATGGTTTCTCAAACAAGCCAAAACTTGATGTGAAAAGGAATTGGAGCTTGCAGCACACTCTATATATCGATCCTGATTATCATAAGGTTCGTTTTAGTTGTGTTGTTTGCATTATTTTGTAAAACTAATTGTTGTTCAAATGTGTGATTTTATAAAACTAATTTTTGTTTAAATGGATGATTTGTAAAACTAATTATTGTTCAAAAGTACTACCATCAAAATGATGTTTTGGTTTGCTACTTAAGCTATTGATAAAAACCAAACTATACTATAATTTTTAGAACTAACTTAAAAATTTATCTACTAATATTGCATTTTCTAAAGGATAGGATTTTTAGGGATATTGTTAACCGCAAGTGGCATTTATTGGAAACAGGAATTTGCAGTTTGGTTGAACAAAGGCTCAAAGTTTTGGCTTAGTTGTGAGGATAAGTCATTTGGATTTTTAGACCTCTTGCTTTTTGTACTTACAGGTAACCATCAACACTAATTTTTGATTAATTTGAGAAACTAGATAAAAAATAATTCAAACTCTGAATGTAGCATTTTCTTGCTAGATGGCATAATAGTATGTTAAATTTGTAGGACATGAGAGCTTGCAGGAATGGATACAAGATCCGTCAAATTCTCACTTGGAACTTCTAAGGCTTAAAATAAGTGGTATGATCATTTAGCCCCTTTTTATATAGTTTCTGACATTGATTGTTAGCTTCAAAAGCTTTGTGAATTTGAAAGCAAGCTTCATAAATCTAATTTCATATTATATGCTTTAGTGAGACCCTACATTCTTCTTTGTGCTTTTAATCTTCTTATATCACAACTCTATTTTCTTGACTTAAGAGTTTATTGTGTTTGGATCTTCTCTTCATTGCTACTCTCCTTGAACATATAACTTGAATACAAATGGTTCCTTTGAGACCACATATTCCATTTTACTACTCTTATTGAGGGAGAGAAGATTTGAGTCCCAATCAATTTTATATATATATATATATATATATATATATATATATATATATATATATATATATATATATATATATATATATATACATACATACATATACATATATCTATATACATACATATACATATATCTATACACATATATGTATATACATATATGTATATATATATGTATATGTATATGTATATGTATGTATGTATGTATATACATATATACATATATGTATATATATATGTATACACATATACATATATATATATATATGTATATGTGTATACATATATATATATACATATATGTATATACATACACACATATATATACATATACATATATGTATATATATACATATGTATAGAGATTTATATATGTACATATGTATAAATGTGTATATATATATATACAATTGTATTAATGTAGATATATATGTTTAAATGTATATTTCCATATATGTATATATGTATGTATATATATATATATATATATATATATATATATATATATATATATATATATATATATATATATATATATATATATATATATATATATATATATATATATATATATATAAGCAAATATACCTATATACAAACTATCTCCCATAAGCATATATACCTATATATGTATACATATGCAGATTGGTAGTATAGCAAGTGTCTTTAACAAGCCTACTATAATTAGAGGTATCAAATATACTCAACTAGTCTGTATACATATATGTGTGTATATATGTATGCATATACATATATGTATACATATATATACATAGGTGTGTATATGTGAGTCAGATAATTACTTTGACAGATGCTAAAATTCAACAACAACAAAATCACCTACTCCAACTCCTTCACGTGCTCCATGAAAACCAAACAATGAAATAGAAAACATTTTTTCATTTTACCTGGCCCATTGCATAAAGAAGCTAACCATTGACTGCAATAGCAGTGTTTCTAGGAATTGTCCATGGAATTGACTGCAACAACATAAAAAATTTGGCAAATTTCGACCAACACGGGCATGGATTTTTAAAAAAAGATATTTTTCCTTCCATATTCTGACCAATCTAAAACATTTTAATAGATGGTCAAAAATTTTGGTCAAAAAATGAGGTCAAATGTACTAGTAAAAACACATATATTTTTTTTTGTGTGTGAAAGAAGCTTGTAGTTGGAAAAAGTACTCACATATATTATTTATGGCATTGCTATTTTGGAATGGCAACAAGATGTGGTTGACAGAGCCACTTGCCTGATAGTTGCTAGTGTTGGTGAGTAGTGAGAGATACTTGCTTGAACATCAAGAGTTGTATGCATGTTTGTGTTGGAAGCTCTGTATATGATAACAATTTTATGATTTTATATATGGAAATCATTGCATAAACTTAGAAGAGATAAGTATTCTATGTTTATGTCTTTAAGTATAGATATTGAATTTTGATTGTTATATTACTGGGAATAGTTTTAATCTCTATATTTGACTGCAGGATGCATCAAAATGATGAGAGATTGATGAATGTGAGAATGTTGATTGTACTCATTAGGAGACTATACCCAAGCCACTAACTGCAAGATAATTACTTGCAGATTTGGATCTTCATCTGCCACTGCTCCACCACTTGGAATCCCATTGAATAGATGCCCACTAGAGATGATGAGTTAGGCTTAAATCAAAGTGTTCAGTCAAGTTTTATAAAAAATCTTTGAAATAGTAGATACCTTAGATCATATTACTAGTATATCTTCACAAATCCAATCTATCAGTTGGAATGCTAAATATAGTAACTTAAATTAAATTGCAAGTCTCTCTTTAGTTCTCTCAGACGCTTAGCCTATTATTATAAATTAGAGTTAATTTTCAAGTTTCTCTCATTCTCTTGGATAGTTAGTTGGATAAATTTGCAACTAATTTACTAATTTTCATGTTAAGACTGAATTCCTTATAGCTGTTATGATACTCAAAGTCTCTACTTCAATCCTAAGCATATTTTGTCAGATGTGTGGTTTTTTTCTTGAGGGTTGCTTTTGTAGATGCTCTCCATTTAAAGATCTAGGCTCTGTGTGTGTCTTGGATCTTGTTTTTTCATGTGCTTTTGTGTAAAGCTTGTGTTTCTCCCTCGACATCTTCTCCATTTGGTTTCATGATCAAGATTTTTTGATGCATAGCAAGACCCTTAATTTCTTTTGCAAGGTCTTCTTCTCATGGGTGTGATAGACCTCCTTGGTGCTTTGAGTGCAATCACAATTTACTGTGTTGGTCAAAATTTTCCTTGAAAAAGCATTTGCCCAAATACTTCAATCTGTGTAGCTTCATACTCTGGAGCAAGTGTCAAATAGGGATTGTCCCACTCTCCCCATATTCTGTATCTCCTAAATGATTTCTTTTGAGCATCAACAATTTTCTTGGTAAATTGAGCAGCTTTCTTTCTTAGTTTCAATGGTGTGAGCTCTTTCCTTGCATCTTGGTCTGTGGACTGCAAAACTTTGAGCTCAAGCAGCTTATATCAGTTTTACCTTGAGATATTTTATGCACTGTTGCCATGATGGAAACCTTCTCTCCAACTGAAGAATTTTCCATTCCATATCCCACAACAAAGATGAAGACCATCGATTTGTGGTGCAAGTTAATTACTGTTAATCACTGGTGCAAGTTAATCTCTAATATATATATACGTATGTATGTATGTATGTATGTATAGAGATTTATAAATGTATATTGTATATATATATATATATATATATACATATATATATATATACATACATATATATATATATATATACATATCTATATATATATACATACATATATATATACATACATACATCTATATATATATATACATATATATATATATGTATATGTATATATATATATGTATATGTATATATATACATACATATATATATACATACATACATCTATATATATATACATAGATATATATATATACATATATATATATATATACATATATATATATATATACATATATATATATATACATATATATATATATATATGTATATATATATATATGTATGTATATGTATTTACACTTGTATTTATGTAGATATATATGTTTAAATGTATGTTCATATGCTCTCCTTTGTATACCTATACCTATAATTCATGTTCATGGCAAATATAAGCACCATTATCTTGTTGTCTTTGTGAATGTGTAACATATTAATTTTTGGTTACATATAATTATAATTGACCAATGTTCATCTATGTATAGGTAGAGTGTTGAATTGGAATGTGCCACCCCACAAAAAAATTGCCATCTTGAAAGATTCATATGTTTCCAAGACAGTTTGATAGTTTTTGGGATGTTCAAAGTTTGAATCTTGCAAAGAGTATAATCTTTGGATGTTATTTTGGAATCCTTGGGTTTTATTCTATAGAAAGTTATTTGAAAGTGAGGATCAATTGAGATTTTTGGTTTTTTTAAATATGTTTTGCTCTTTTGGTCCTAAAGTCCTCGGTTGTTTCAAATTCCTCCTATTATATGGATTGGGTTTAATTTCTCAATAGACTTTTGGTAAGAATTTCATTTTTTTGCTTTGACAATTCTAGAAGTGTCTCTACATATGAAGCCAATCCAATTTTGTCTAGTCATGTAGAATCTAGATGTAAGGAGGTTGTGAATAGTGAGCCTCAATATCTTCAAGTCCATACTTGGCTTGCTTCCCTTAATTTTATCTAGGGTGATCTGGATGAGAACTAGTTGACTAGTGTTTTAGCATTGGAAATAGATTTGACATGGGATGTGCTTTATAGCACTCAAAATTGGTTGTACTTCAAAGCCAAAAAAATTGGAGCAGAAACTTGAGACTCAAGTTTAAGCATCTTTGGTGGCCTATTCTGAACCTAGGTAGATGTATTTTTAGAGAGACTATAAGTAGCTATGGAACATTTGATTTTCATAAGCAACATGATGTGGGATTAGGAACCACTGATTAGTGGGAATTTAAAGGGGTGTTTGTCAGATCACTAAATTGTGTAGGGTAGGAATGATATCTTTGTATCTCTCTTACATTAATCTTATTGTCTATAGATTTTTGAGGATACATAGGATTAAGGAGTAAGTTCAACATTTTATTTCTTGTATTGATACCTATAATCATATTGGATTTAATTTGTGGTGTTAAATTAATATGATATATCTATTTAAGCAGTTATCATGTTGTGAATGTCCCAATATGCTTCTGTGCAAAACAAAAATCTTTGTATTTCAAAGTTATGATAGCCTATAATTAGCTTCAGAGATGAATTTAATAAGTGTTCTAGAATGTTACATTAGAAAAAAAATCAATACCAATTATTGATAGAAGTGAGGAGGTCATAGATGCTTGATGTTAAATGTTTATTTGAAAAACATCAACTTGATTTTTGGATTATGATCTAAACATCAGAGAAACAATTTTGCTTCATTTATGACTGATTTGAAATTCTCAATCATTGACGTCAAGTAATTAAGATAAAGTTTGTTGAGTCTCAATAGAATTTTTTCATATTGATCAAATTTGATAACAAGGTGATAACATTAGGCAATTAAACTATTTTATTGTGTGTCCTCCAAGGCACCATCCTCGGATCACTCAATATGTTTCATGGTTTCTAGGGCTTAATCTATATCATTCTTATATCTTTACTATCCATTTTAAGCACCCAAAAACAAACTAAGAGTTGGGTAAAGGAATTTAACAATACATAAAAAACTAGCAGTGTTATACCATGACCACACTTTGTTTGTGAATTCTGTCAAAAAATTCAAATGCCTTGTCTATGCTTTCATTTTTCAAACATGTCTACCATGGAAATTGTGACTATAACATCTAACAAAAATTCTTTATGCTTTAATTCATGTCCATAGCTTATTCCAAAGCTCTTGTTTTGGCACAGGCATTAATAATGCTGGCAAAGGTTGTGTGATTTAGCTTTATACCTGCCAATTGCATTTGCTTGAATATAAACACACATGTTATATATGTGTGTTTAAACATATATAAACACATAGTTTTCATGCCAAATTGAGCAGCTTTCTTTCTTAGTTTCAATGGTGTGAGCTCTTTCTTTGCCTCTTTGTTTATGGACTACAGAACTTTGAGCTCAATGGGTAGCCCATGGCAATCCCAATCAGGCTCATAGTGCACCTTATACCCTTCAAGCAACATATATCTATTGATAAAATCTTTTAGTATCTTGTTCAAGGCATGCCTAATATGAAAATCTCCTGGTATAGATCCTACTCATGATTATGAAGCCACATATCCTACACATGACAAAGGCCCTGATGTGCATCACAGTGATAGAGGTACATATTAATTTTTTATTGAAAATTAATTATGTAATTATTAATACAATTTGGCATCTTAAATTTCAATTGGTGTAACCTTGATGTGATAATTTTTGAGTATGGAGAATGTCATGGTAATGGAGTCAAGCGTGATGTTAGTGTTGAGCATGTTGAGGTTGGGGCTGAACAAAATGTGGTAGATGATATGGCCTTTATGCCAAAGGTAGCCACGATGTGTTTATTAGCCTTCATAATCATGAGTAGGATCTATGTCGGGAGTAGAAGGATGCAGTCAAATGTCATGCACATTGTTATCATTGTTCAAAATTAATATCAAATAGATTATTTATCATGAAGTTCTCAATTTTAGTTATTATTGATTAGGCCTATTTACCTTTGTGTGAACCAATGCCCCAAAATATTCTACATTTCTTTGGCCACTGGAATCTATGTTGTGGTGGGAAACCACTACTTTATAGCCTTGCTTGAAGCCAATTTGTTTGTCCTCTTTTGTGGGAAGTGTAAGGTGCTAAATAGTTTTATGGATTCCTATTGTGAGAAAAAGTGACTTGTCAAATATTTGTTTTAGGGGGTAAGACCTATTAACCCCTTAGCCCCCTTCTTTTCATTGCTATTGAATATTATTTTTTAATTGTAGGTTATTCAAGGATTGCAACATTTACCTCTCGTGTCCACCATTTCTTTAAACAGACTACAGATATCCTCAAAATTTTGTCACTCCAATTTCCTCCAACATTAATATTCATAACCCTCTCAACCACTATTATTTGTAATCCCCAATATGTTGGGAAGGGAATCTGGCTAAGATAGATTTTGATCCAACCTTGTATTTTTTTTTGGAGGTTCTTCTATTAGAAATCCTCCCCTTGTATAAAAGGAGGTATGCCTTCTTAAAAACCCTTATAAAGGGCATCTATAATGTATACAAGACTCTGGTCCCAGGCTATACTGGGGGTTTTCTTTGCCCTATTCTTTTTCCCCCAGTGCCTATAGTTGAACAAGAGAAAACTTTTGTAAAATCTTCTGATAATATAAAGTCTTGATTACTATTGTGTATTAATGAATTTCATATCATATTAATGAATGTTATGTGACTGTATTGATTGAATGTTATAGTTCATAAATGAATGAATGAAATGAACGAAGTATGTAATTAGATGTTAATGGGGAATTTAGATTGATGTTAGGGGGAGGGGGGTGAGGCCAGATGAGTTTCCACCTTCACATGGTTGGCCTTGTTAACTAGAGAATATTATAGTATTCTTGAAACCAAGTGAAGCTCAAACTAACATACCAAGGAATCACAAAACCCAAATCCATCTACCTCTCATCTTCTCATCCCAATAAGTCATCTTTTTTGCCACTTTTATTTGGAAGGGTCTAAATCCTGATCAATTCATCATTTGCATATCCTAAAATCATAACACTCCAAAGAAAAGAATGATGTGCTTGAATAATTCACACTATTTATTTCACCTACTTTATTTGGATGCCAATTGCTTGCATCACCAAGTTGAGGTAGTGTAACTTGTAATCTGCCCAAAATATGTGCTCATATCTTGCCTCAACTGATGCAAAGTCTACAACCTTAATCCACCAAAATCTTCCTAAGTTCCTAGTAGCACCCAACCCACTGCAAGATGCCAAGCAAGGTTACTAGCCTTTACCCAATGTTGACCTTAGTCTCTCCTAGTGGACTCCACTTCTCTGAGGTCTTACCCCCTTTCTAGGGCTCTTAGCAAACTTGGGTCAAATTAAAGCTTTAGGGATAGTAGCCCTCAATTAGGCCAAATATGGAAAATTAGGCAAAATGTTTTCAAGGCTTAAAACAAAGACTGGTTTTGTCATTTCTAGTCCTATATACCTTAGTTTTTATTAAATTCAAATACACAAACTCCACCACTGGATTCATCATGTTAAAATGAAAAAGGTTGATTAATTTATCCCTATTTCATTGTTATGCATGGACATTGCAAGCAGTGAAGTGTAAGAAGTAGCAAGTGTTGTGGTCGATTAGTGATTGTATATGTGCAAAAGGCTATTGTATATTCAGGTTAGTCTTAAGATAGGATTTCTTGTTTCTATTTCTATTTTTCAACTCAAGGGTTTGTAGATCTGGCATTAAGTTCAAATTTGTGGGTTGATGTTTTGTCTATGAATTTGATTGATGGTCTACCTTGGGAAAATTCATTCATTGCAAATATGAGGATACCTAGGAGCTTTTCTTCTATTAGCAAATATGAGGATACCTAGGAGATTCTTCCTTAGTAACCTCCTTGACACTGTAAGAGGTGCTACACATGATCAACAATGAATTATGGTTGAACAGAATCTTGTGCCATAATGAGTTGGAATGCAATTTCATGAATGAAGTTTTTGAGGGTCCTTTTTCCCCTTGAATATAATATTATTCCACTTTTTCAAAGTTGCCAAAAGGGTTTTTACATTGAAAATGAGCTACATGTCAAGGTTTTGAGAACTTATTTTATTAAATTTTGCATTCTAAACATCTTATAGATATATCCCTCTACAAGTTAGATTTTGAAGATGGTTGTGCTATCACTGGAAACTAAATTTGAATCTATATGAAAAAATGACATCTGGATGCTTTGGACCTTCCACATTCTTCACATGGATAAGCATTGACATTATATTTTTCCATGAAAGACAAGTATTTAGTTTTTGCTATTTCCCAAGGGGAAGCTTACTGAAACAAATATGTTCAGGAAGAGAACAAGAGGAGAAATTAAGAGTTAATATATAAGATCAAACAATTTAGGTTAATTTTTTTTATTGAAAATAGTTTTGAAGAAGTCGGACCTATTTGATACACATACATACACCATTAGGTTGAGTGAGAACTAGTCAAAACTGTATATGCCAAAATGAAAATGCATGTGAAGATTTAATTACATGGCCATATTTTTGGACATTCTTAAGTGAAAAATAAGGGTTTGCAGGGGTTATTTTTGTGCATTAAATTAATAAGTTCTTATAAGGTATAAGTTTTTTTTTTCACTTTCAACTATGCCAAATCTATTCTATAGCTCATTCTAAGAAGCTTAAGGTACTGGTCAGCCAATCAAAGACATAATACAAATTATCCTATACTAGTTAGTGCTTGTCATTTTGTTGAATATTTCTTTTTTATTGGAAAGCTTGAGAGTTGAGTCTACCCTATAGCCTAGTTAGTACGGCCACAAATGGGGGTCTTTAATCCACAATTAAAAAATAGATGAAACCTACAAGTACAGAGCCGAGCAAGGACATGGAGCCTATGAGCCTGCTAGCCTAGATGAGGGTTGGATCTTGGGTGGTTGTATTAATAATGCAATGATTTAAATTATTTGGTTTATCCTAAATGATCATTAGCTCTTATTTGTTAATAGAAGAGTTGGTCATCTTCAATTTTTTTTTTTGTAGAAAAGGGAGCATAGTCAGCCATGTATCTTGTTGACAAAACCTAAAAGCTCAGAAAATGCTTCCAACTCTTTAATATGACTTCTTCTTTGTTGAGGAATCATTTCAGAGTTGTAGAACATCCATGCAAGGGGCATATTTCATAGACTACAGTTTAATTTGAATTATTTATAGTTTAAGAAGAAAAAGTAAATAAAGTGTAATGGTTGACTTGGGAAAACCCAGAAATGAGACTTGTTATGTTTCTGGAATTTTATTTCTTGTTTCCTATTTTTGGGGATTTGTAGATCTCATAACCATTCAATTACTATTAAGAGATTCTTTAGTAACTCACAAAAAAATTTCTTTGAAAGAGCAAGTATGAATGGAATAATAAACAAATTACTAGTCGTCCAGATTGTATGAAAAAATATAAACAAAGATTTATAGACTTTCTATGATAATATAGTTCCTTATACTAGTATAATAAGTTCACTTTCCATGCCAGAGAATGGGAATAAAAATATTAGCATAAAGATTGAATTACATATAGTCATGTGGATCTAAATTTTTGGCATTTCTGTCTCGATATAGTTATTAAACAACATAGACATTTAAGGGGCCAAATAAAACATTGATAAGCCAATCTTAATTATTGCTTGCATTAAAATTTGAATTTCTTATTGATCATTTATGGTAATCATATTTTGGCACTTGTATCTATTGCAGATGACTTTGATGGACAATTTTTTTTTGGTTCAAGTTCCAGTTCTTTTGGCCATTGCATACAAGACAAATTTAGACAAACTATTATCTGATTCACAGAATTCAATTAACTGTCCAAAGTTTTTTTTTCATGACTTAATCTTCTTATTTGTATCGTAGTAACCCAAAGTTTCTGACTTTACTGATGAATACCTACTTTCACTACCTTGAAAATATGTGCCCTGTTACAATTACACTGATTTAGCTTTATCTAGTTTTGGATAGACTTTGGCAAAGTCCTTTGAAGTCACAAACCTTCTAGGTATGGAAGGGATATGCATATGCATGTTATCTTTTTTTTATTGATATGGATGAGTGAATAAGTAAAATGATAGATTTCTTATATGGGATTTTATTTTATGTGCAGTACGCTCTACCAAGTTTATAGCTCGAAAGCAGTTGGTTGTGGCTAGTTCAGATGACATTTTGATTTGTGTCTACAATTATAATACCATGGACAAGGTAAAAGTATTTGAAGCACACACTGATTATATCAAGTGTGTGACAGTTCATCCAACCCTACCCTATGTTCTGTCATTATCAGATGACATGCCAATCAAGCTTTGGGACTGGGATAAAGGTTGGCAATGCACACAAATATTTGAAGGTCATTCACATTATGTGATGCAAGTTTCCTTTAATCCCAAGGATACAAATACATTTGTGAATGCCTCACTAGATCGCACTATAAAGGTGGGAATCAGTGTTCTCTTACTAGTTTAAAAAATCAAAAATTGGGCTTGATTTGACAAGTTTCTTTGTACCTCTTGTATGCCAAAATTGAAATTATTTACTAGATATCATGTTTATTTGAACTAATTTTCCTAACTTGAATTTATCATCCAGATCTAGATTCTTGGTTCACTAGAACCAAATTTTACCCTTGATGCCCATACAAAGGGTGTAAATTGTGTTGATTAATTTATAGGAGGTGACAAACCATATCTGATTTCAGGTTTAGATAATCATATAGCCAAGGTGCTCTTTACAAATTCCTTCTTGGTTGATATTTGTTAATTTTTGTATGGATCTTTTTGAATGATAGTCCACTGCTCATTTTCTTTGGTATACTTGTATCAGGTGTGGGATTACTAGACAAAAAGTTGTATCCAAACTCTTGATGGACATAACCATAATGTATCAACAATTTTCTTTCATCCTGAACTTCCTATCATTATCACTGGTTCTAAAGATGGTATTGTATACATTTGACATTCAACAACATACAAGCAAGTTTATCAAATTATTTTTTTCACTAGATTTTGTAAACACGCAATCTATTTCTAGATGATAGTGCCACTTCCATTTGGCATTTTTAGCACATAAACGATGTATACTTGTTATTTTTAGTCCATTGCTAACAATATTGGATAAAATCATAAATATATGATCTCCTGTATATGGTGTACTTGTATGGTCTCCTGTATATGGGATGCATAAGGGACATACTATCATGGGACTTATATTTTTGGCTATGAAAGCAAAGAATATTTTGATTAAGTTTTGCAAGGATTATCATTATTGTACCTAACAAACATTTATCAATATTTAGATGTGATGGTTGAAGTTGTTATGTGTTGACAACTATGATTAACTATTGAAGTATTCCTTTGAAAGCTGGAAAATACATTGAATTATGGGCTAGAACGTGTATGATCCATTGGCTATGCAAAAGGGTCAAACCAGTGAGGATGTATTACTTTGTTAACACTTCTTCTGTTTGTCTTCATGTCACTATCTAAATATCTACACTCTACATTTATTGAACCCTAATTTTACTTGAAAATGAAATTTTTTAAAACCTTAAAAAATTTGTGCAAAAACACCATCAATTACACCCTAAGAACACTATAACCCTTGTCACATTTGAGCAGCACAATTTGTGGCACCAATCTTTTTGGTATTGACTTCCTATCAACACTAAGTTGCAACACAACTACAACCCCCTACCCTAACTATACATCATTCCCATGGCATTCATATATTTATTTAGTATATACACTGACACTGATTATGGTTTTTTTTTTCCTAGTTTGTGAGGTTTTGATGTATAAAGCTAGGTGGGATTTGACGAGAAATAGCTAGCATTTTTCCAAGCTGGGTAAGAATATAAATTCATGAATGACTAGGCACTGAACAATGTAGTTCATTACTATATGTGGATTTGATGTGTTGATCTAGCCACAGGCTCTTCTATCTCTCCTTTTTGCATACACACAAATCAATGATAAAGAGAAACCACAAGGTTACACAATGGAAGATTTTGTTGAGTTGGGGGAATGGAACGAGAATTAAAAGTCATTAAATTTTGATTAATTATGTTATAACTTATGCCACGTCCTAGTTTTTCCCTTCATTCACTCATTTATGATTCAAGAGTGGATATATATTTTGTCTTTTGTTGTGCCCTTGTGATCTATATTTCTATAGTGATATTTTTTAGTGGAGAAGGAAGAAAGGGAAAAGTAAAAGGAAGGGTCTTGTGTACACTGTGTAGTAGAAGTAGCTTACATACGATACTTTAGTTGCCAACAGAAGTAGCAAGAGGCTAGGTTAGTCAGTAGTAGTGGTAGTAGTAGTAATAGTACTAACTATACCATTCTATATTGTGTAGAAGCATACTATGATTCCACATTTTGCATGCATGTCTACCAAGCTAATGGCAACAACATCCAACAATAGTTCTCTATCATTCATGCTTTGAGAGATGTCTATAACCCATTTCAAAGGTTCCATTTTGGCATAGATGAGAGATGTTGGCAAAGCACATATATTTAACTCATTTTCTTTCATATAAATATACACATGCATATGTGCATACATGTGTGTGTGTGTATGTGTGCAAATATATTCAACAAATCAATATGCATATCCTACAATATTGGCTTGCCATTAAATGACATTTCATGGAGGTAGTCAATAAAATAGTTCAAATGCCTTACCTATAATCAAAGTTAATTATATATATAGTTTATGACATTTATTTGAGGCATTCTATAAAATAGTTTGCATGCCTTACCTATGATTTGACATTTTGAATGCATCATGCACTCTCTCATCTAGCTTGATGGATTACAGAGAGTGATTTGAAATGATGATGCAAAATCTCAAATTATAGGCAAGGCATGTAAACTATTTTATGGAATTCCTAAAAAAATTTGACCAAGCATTGGTCCAAATTTCAACCAATGCTTGGCAACTTTCTACCAAGCATTGGTCAAAATTTTGACCAATGCTTGGCAAAAATTGTGCCGACAATTTTGAAAGTTTTTTACCATCGTATCGGTCAAAATTTTGATCAACCAGTGAATTGGTCAAAATTTTGATGAGAAAAATTATGACCAATTGGTTGGTTCTAATTTTGACCAACCTAGGTCAAATTTTTGACCAATAATGGTGAAAGAATGAGCCCAAATGTACTAGTGTGATGACCACTAAAAGAAAAGGTAAAGATATTGATGAAGAAGAGAATAAAGGTAGGGCTATTTTTTTTGCTTAAACATGATCTAAGAAAGGAAAGGAAAGACTTTAGAAATACAAATTAGCCCAAAGAATATAAGGTTGAGGATGTGCACAACACAAATTGTCAAACCACCATTGAAAATATGAATGGTGACAATCACCAAGGCCTCACAACCACAAAGAAAGAATTATCAAAAGAGGAAAGAGGCACCCAAGTCCACAAGTAAATCAAGTAAGAAACCCTCATAGAGAAGAAGAAAATTGATTCTAAAAGATGATGATGAAGGAGAGCATAATGAGAGGACAAAGCTAGATGAATAAGGACAGTTAATAGTTTATATCCCTAAAAGACCCAAGATCATAAATGAAAATGAAATAATCAAGAGCATCAAGAATTATAGAGGTTTCTCTATATTTAAATACTACAAGTGTGAATCTATGAGTGAAAAGGACAAGAAAAGTTGAAGATGATATGATAGTCATGATGACTAGGATCAAATAGACAGCTTTGGAAATAGGTAATCATATCCTTGATGACTTGTATCAAAGAATTGATAGTCGGTGGAAGTATTTCCTGAGAACAAAGAAAGAAATGCAAAGAATGACATTGGCTACTCTTAAGCTAGAATTTTTGTCTTGAGAATATAAGTGAAGCCTTATAATATTATAAGAACAGATTTGTTCAAAAAACAAGAGAATTTTATGTTTTATGTGGTAATATATAGTTTGTAGGTGAGGATTTGCAAATGACATGGAAAAAAGTGTACAATATCAAGGATCCAATAAAAGTAATTCAAGTAGACAATATCGAGCCTAAGAAAGATGTGGAATTAGACAAAAAAGAAGATGAATTTGTTAATATTATGCCACAAGAATAGGTAGATTATGTACATAAATGGTAGAAGATGAATGACCTATGTCTATCAAGCCAACATTTACACATATTTAGGGATATGAACCTCTCATTGAGAAAATGAGACCATACCCAACATTAGAGCCATATGAGAACCCATATAATAAAGATTATATATCTGCTAGGTCATTGTTTACACTTGCTAAAACTATTCCAATGTTAACCAAGGAAGAGAAAAAAGGATTTAGATACCCATAATCAGGCTCAAGAAATGCCAAAGGGACAAAGGGGAGATACAACTAATGCTACTGATGAAGAAAAAAAGGACATAAATAATGAAGTTAAATATTCTCAAATTGGAGGAAACTCCATAGAACAAAAAAAATTACTTCTGTTATAGGTGATGAAGCACCAACCCACAGACCCCCAAGCAAGGGAATTATTGGGCATGGCCACCAAGATTTTGCAATCGTAAGTAAGCCAAAAAAATTATCACTATGTTCCTCCACATAGAAAATTGTATAAAATCTGAAGTTGTTATTTCCACTCTTTGCACAACACTTATGAGAGAAGAAGACAATAGAATAACTGGATAATGTTACAATGAGACAATCTGAGGAAAAGCCTCAAGAGCCACAATTACAAGTTGTTATAGTTCCTAGTATTTAACAAGGAGAATAGAAAGAGGAGAAGAAGGATGAGGAGCCAAAAAAAACAAATTTGGAGATTCTAGTTCTTGTTCCATTACAAGTCTCATCGAGAACCATTCATACAAACTTAAATGGAAAGAAGAAGAAGATGATGAAGAAGGAAACATAGTAAAATGAGGTCCAACCTTGGGACACTAGAGGAAGAGATTTTTATACCTAATAGGGATCCAAACACATTGGATCATGAGTGAATGAAAATATACAAAGAGATTTATGAAAGGAAGGAGGAACAAGCAAGATTGTAGAAGGAACAAAATCATAGACAAGTACTACATGATGTGAAAGACATACTACTAAATGTTGTACCATACATTTTCCTAAATAATAAAGCATCTATATTGGATCAAACTAGTACAAATATTTGATAAGCTTAATGATCCAGATATAGATACACAATCAAGGTTGTCACAAAGAAATGAGAACAAATTTGAGAATATGGTATTGGAAAAAGTTTCTATTGACATTTCTATTCAACAAGTGGTGTTATCCACTTATGTTAATGTTTTGGAAGGGATTTTGCAAAAAAATTAGTTTTTGTTTCATAAGTTGTGTGATATCCCCTCTCTAACAAATGAATTGAAGGAAAAACTATAGAAGATAAATGACGATATGAAGGCAAGTGCAAAAGAATTTTAAAATGATCCAAGTACATCATCCCTACACTATAACCAAGTGATATTTATCACATACCTTGAATATGATATGTTAAAAGAATAAAAAAATCTAATGGATGAGATTAATGAAGTTCAAGAATTGTTATTACCTCATCTAGAAGTTATGAAAAGTCATCTCAAGATTACTAAAGAGCTCATATCTTCCCCAAGATTATCCATTGGTGAACACATGAACTAGTTAGTAGGGAAGTTATGATTGAGAAGCTGGTCATTTAACTGATCAAATCTAATTGGGACATCATATTGGAAATTATACTGAAAAATCACAAGGATTTTCTTGATCACTTTGGCTTGCACCCAAAGTAAGTATTTTTCATGCTTTAATGTATTTTAACATCAGTGTCAAAAAATGAGGAAGTTATATTTTTTTTTCTATATGTTTGTTTGTATTATGAGTATTTACATAGTTATAAGGAGTTGACATAATGCAACAAACAAAAGAATTTTGAAAAATAATGTCTATCGAGGAAGTATAAGAATAGGGGGAGTTGCATGTATACCTATACATAATTTGTTTATCACTAATGTTAAAGGGGGAGAATGTTATTGCCATATATTATCATATTGTAAATTAGTGTCAAATGTTCAAAATAGATTGAAAATAGTACAAAGAGGGAGATTGTTCAGAATAAAGTATGCTGAAGAAGTATGATCAATATGTTTCAGTCATTATTTTGTCACTGATGTCAAACCTACTATTTTTTGGTAAGACAATAGCTTATATGATTTAAGTACTATCACTTATTTGATTGATGAAGAGGATTTGATCAAAAGATGTAACATTAGCACCTAGAGGAAAGGTTGAGTTATGCTTATGTAAAGAAGTACAAGAATCAGTTAAGATAGTGATAAAATGATGTATTAATCATCTACTTAAGTTACAAATGCTAGTTACACTAAGAAAGTTTAGAAGAACAAATTACACAAATTTTGTCTACCAAGCTTGATCAAGTGGATAGTAGGCGCTAAGAAAAGTTAGTGTAGGCCAAGCCAAAAAAAAGTTAGAGCCAAGTAAAAGTCTATTCTAGTTTATGTCGAGTAGAATAGTGGATTCTGGGTAAATTTTAGTTGATGCTGAGCACTAGTAAACTTTAGTTCGCATTGAATGATTTCACAAAGGATGTCGAACATCAGAAGTAAGATAATGCCAAGTGATTGCATTATTTAAAAGATCATGAATTTGATGGATCTAAGACAACAATTTTTTTTCTTAGATTATGTGACCTAGGTGGAAGATAAGATTGATGAGTTGGAGGCATAGAATTCAAGGTAAATTGTTTTTAGGTGAATTTCAAGAGGAATTCCTAGAAGAGATATGGAATGTGGGATAGATTCATTGTATCCTACCTAATTTTTCCTAACTCTAAATTGGACAATGGAGAATGAGTGGCAAAAGATTTTAATTTATTTATAGGAATGACTAGTCAGAACCAAAGGTTTTCATGTGTGAGAACCTAAGGAAGACAAGGAGTCAAGGGTTTTGCTTCATCAAGTGACCTAAGAAAAGAGTCTACAATGGCATGTTAAGAAAGAAGGCTTAAGGGTATGAATTCTTGAAGGGTGAACAAACTATCAGAGCTACAATGAGTGAAGACCAAGTAGGATGGAGGACTGAAATAGAGATCTATAATCTACAAATGGAGTTGTAAGTTGTTATTAGATCAAGCCTTACTATTACTCTCTAATAATTGTAGCATTCTAGGGTAAATCCTATGGATTAAGGTTGACCTAATAGTCATTTGTAAATCCTTTAACTAGGTGACATTCCAAGTGAATGGTCTAAAGTCCTTTAATAAGGATCACTCCTAATAGGGTGAATGAAATCCTTTAATAGGGTCACATTTAATAGTGTGTATTGTAACCTTTAACAGGGTTGGCCTTTCATGGGGCATCACTTTAGAAGAGTGAAAAAGAGTAGCATGTTACTGGTGGTTTTTTCCAAATTGGATTTCCATGTAAATAATTGTGTCAAGTGCATTGATGAATCTGTTATGTTTCATATTTACATTTTTGTAAGTTGATTTGATAGTAACCTACAAGTTTTAAGTGATTTCATAATCTTATAGATGCATGCATGAGGATAAATGTTTTATAGGTTCACTAAGCTCTAAAAAGTTTTATTTATACATCTAGACCTTGGATAACTGATTTACCCCCCCTCTAGTTATTCTAAAGTATTCCAACATCAAAAATTCAAGAGAAATAAAGCATAGTAACCAAGTCACTATACTAAGTGAGTGATGAAGGAGCAACACTATTTTAGTTATACCTGAGATTAGTGATTCCTGAACATATACTCATCAAGAAATTGACATCACCAAGTCAAAAGACATAACTGAGCTAGATAGAGTATACCAAGCAAAGAGACTATTGAGCTATACTATTTTAACTAAGAAAAGGTTACATGAAGCAACAACATGAAGAACATAGTATTCATCGAGCCATACAATATCTACATAAAGTTTGAATTAGAATTAAAATTAATGAGACACAATCATACTAAGTGCAAAAGTGGTTTGCATGGATCAAGGTAAAGCTTTGTTAAAATATTCTTGAAGAATCTAAATTGATCATTTGATGATTTCAAGGTAAGAAGACCAATAAAAATAAAGGATGGATAGGAATGAAAAGATGGATTATTCTAGATTATTGATTTTGATCATAAATATATTTTAGAAAGTTCTCAAACCCTAATTAGGTCATATGTCAAAAGGAAAAAGAAAACTATAAAAGGACCTATTAAGAACTTTAAGGTTTTTTTGTTGGAAACTATAATTGGAACAATTGTTATGTTGTCATTGATGTCAAAATTCACTCGTAAGATATTTTCTAATGGTGTAGAGTGCCATATCAGTTGATTGATGAAGAGGATTTAAAAAGAGAGATAACAAGGTAAACAAGTAAAGTTGTTGAGTAAAGAGGAGTAAGTATGATGGAATTGCAAAGGGCACTTGATCAATTAGTATTTGACAAGATAATGTGTTGTTTGATCATTTTATTAAGTGAAGAAAAAAGATGAATTGAACTGTAGAAGAGATGATTTATAGAAGTCAAGAAGTTTAGTAAAATATGACTTTGATCGAGTGACAGATTACTAGGTCAACGAAGAAGTTAACCTTTACCAAGAACAAGATTAAGGAACTTAAGTATTAGCCAAGTGATTGTAATGGATGAGAAAGAAGAAGAAAACTATAGTAATGACAGCACACAGTGATGATAGAGAAAGCTAGTGTAAGTTGAGTGAGAAAAATTAGTAGTGATTGGGCAACCCAATGATGACCAAGCTAAAGAGCATAGAGATGATCGAGTGTCAAAAAATTAAAAATTTATGAGAATAAAGATTTAAGCCTAACATAATTGAATTTATGGATCAATCAAAGTGTATTGAAGATAAGGATTGATGAGATGACATGTTTAAATCATGAATTGAGTTTGTTAAGTGATCTAAGGTGAGGATTCAAAGAGAATTTTCTAAAAGTTTCAATGAAAGAAGTAGAAGGATAAAATGATGAATAGATTCAATGAATTTGATCAAATCCTAAGATCCATGATTATGTTTACATGAAAAAAGATTAAACCTATCTATCTAATGAGGCATATGAGATTAGTTTTATTTGTTTTTGGCTGATGAATTTGTGAAGAGAAAGTGAAGAACAAAGTTGCAAAGGAAAAGTGAGAAGTTGGTGAAAGCGAGTTTGCTTGAAGTGCTACCAAAAATAGATCAGAGATGGAGAATATGATGAAGACTAGTCAATGAACTAGGAATGAGCCAAATGAAGACCTTAAAACACAAAGTGAGTTGTATTTTATTAGATCAACCTAGATCTTACTTTCTAACCATTATGGAAGTAAAATCCTTTAATCAAGGTTGACCTAAAAATCATATTATAAATCCTTTAATCAAAGTGAAATTATGATGAGAGATTTTAAAGACCTATAACAAGGCACTTCTAACATGGTGATTAAATCATTTAACTAGGTCACACCTAATAGTGGGTCTTATAACCTTTAACATGCTTAACTCTTAATTGAGCTCAATTTAGAAGAGTGAAAAATTGGTAGTATGTTATTTGGTGTTTTTTCCAAATTGAGTTTCCATGTTAAATCCTATTTTCATACTTGTGTGAATATTATTTTCATGTTCCATGCTATTCATTATTATATGTTTCTACAATTCAACATACACTAAACATAGAATTAAGTGATTATAAGAATAAGTTGATTTACTAATGAATTGTTATATTGGTCAAGTGGATTTATGAGTTTGATTAAATTGTTTGAAGTTGTTCAAAGTTGAATTGGTAAATCTAGATCTGAAAATAAATTATTCAACCCTTCTCAATTATTCTAACTATTCTAACAATTGGTATCAGAGCATTGGTGCTTGCAAGGAAATTTTGAAGGGACTTAAGCTAACAATTGAGATGCACAAGAGAGAGGTATCCAAGCTGAACAAAGAGAATTTCTCAGCATGACAATGTCTGATGAGATTGTATCTATATTGAGTTACAAGTTGTGTACTCTACTAATTGGATAATGAATATATAGAAGTTCCTAGACCCATGATAATTAAGAAAATAAAAGAGAAAAATGAGCACAATTAAATGATGATATATTTTACCATCTTTCCTAAGTTATGTTGAATTTGGTGATGTATAGGATTACAATACTAAAAAGAAAATATGGGATAAGTTGGTACAAATTCATGGATGAGATAATTTAATGTATTAAAGACTAAAGCTAAAATTTTGAGAGGCAAGTTTGATGACATGAGGATGAAAGATGGAGAAACTATTGCTCAGTATTATGGTCGAATCAAAGAAGTTGTGAATGCAATTAGAGGTGTTCAAGAAGACATATCCAAAGAGACTATGATTAACAAGGTATTGAGAAATTTAATTCTTGTTTATGTCATTAGAGTATCTACAATACAAGAATTAAGATATACACATGGTAATGAGCCGATCGTAGATAGTCTAGTTGGTAGACTCACAACATTTTGATTGTCAAATTTGATAATTACACACCTTTTAGTGTTGAATGTGCTTTCAAGTCACAACTAACCCTTTGTGGATCTAAAAGAAGAAAAAGTTAAAAAAAACTAATCATGTGGATAGTGATACTGAATTAGATCATGACCTTGATGATTTAGAAGTATTATTGGGATGAAAACTACCAAGAGAAAAAGACAAATACAAAAGTAAACTTCCTATAATCTATTTTACATGTAATAAAGTTGGTTATATTGCTACAGGGTGCCCTAACAAAGATAAAAAGGACGAAAGGAAAGACAAAAAATACCAAGGAAGGAGAGAAAACATAGACAAATGAGGTAACAAAGACTACAAAGGAAAAGGCAAGAAATCTTGCTACATTGCTAAAGAACATGGTTCTGAAAGTGATTCAGATGAACCAGATGAAGTTGTTTATGATTCTATGAAAGATGAATCTGATGAAGATGAAATTTTGATAAAATTTCTCTTACTTTGCATGTGAGTAAGAATGATAAATGGATAATCGATAGTGGTTTCTCACATCATATGACTAGTGATACAAGTAATTTTGAAAAGCTAGAAAACTATAATGGAAGTTGTGTTAAGTTTGGAAATGATGCACCATGTCATGTGAAAGATAAAGGGTCTATTATATTGAATGGAAAGATCAGATGTGGCAATGCATATTGGGTTGATGGATTGAAGTATATTCTATATAGTGTGGCACAACTAAATAGTTCAGGATACCCAATTGAATTTCAGAACAAAAAGGAGAAAATGTATGATGTTGTTGGTGAACTAATTAGAAGTGGAGAGAAAACAAGGGGCAAATTTTTGTATCTAAACATATCTAAAAATACTTGTTTATTTGCAGAATTTGAAGATATTTATCTATGGCATAAGATGTTATGTCATGTGAACTTTGATCTTTTGGTAAGAATTAGTAACATGGAAAGAGTAAGAGGATTACCAAGATTTAGAAGACTTGATAAAGTGATGTGGAAACAATGGCAAATGGGATAAATGAAAAAGTCTAGTTTCAAGAGAAAGATATATTCTTCTAATAATATTTTTAAGTTGGTTCAAACTAAATTATGTGGTGCTATTGGAGTCTAAAGTTATTATGGTGACAAGAACTTTATCATATTTATTAATGATTTATCTAGAATGATGACTGTGATGTTTCTCAAAGAAAAATCTAATGCTTTTCAAATGTTTAAGTGGTATTTGGCTAGAGTTGAAAAGGAAACAGAAAAAAATCTTAAATTCTTGAGATTAGATTGATTAGATGAATTCATATCAATAGAGTTCAGTACTTTTATAATGAAAAAGGAATCAAAAGACAAATGTCTGCACCTAGAAATACCTAACAAAATAGTATAACTTAAAGAAGAAACATATCAATCATGAACTATGTAATAACAATGATGATGGAGAAGAATATTTCACAAAAGTATGGGATAGAATCTACAAGTACTACTACTTATACACTTAACCAAGTTCAAGTTAACAAAGGTACAAATAAAACTCCTTTTGAACTATGGTATGGCTATGCACCTAATGTCAAATATTTCAAAGTATTTGGAAGTAGTTTTTATATACTAAAAGATATAAGGAATGTAAAACTTAATGAAAAGAGTGATGAGGTTATATTCTTAGGATATTCCACTAAAAGCAAGGCATACAAGTATTTGAATACTAACACTAACAAAATTGTGGAAAGTGAAAATGTTAGAGTTTATGAATTTACAGAAAATAATGAAGAAGATTACAAGAAGGAACTAGAAGATTACATTTTTTTAATCTATATATGAAGGAGAACCAAGTACTTTACCTGAAAAAGAGAAAGAGACTCTCAAACATCAATAGATAGACATTGTTGACCAACAACATAGAAGCCTTTCCAAGTGTTAGAAAGATGTCAGAGATTAGGCTATAGGAGTTGAGTCACAGAGAGAAGAGACTGAACACTAGACAAAGGAAGATAAGTTACAATAGAACACACAAACTAAAATAAGGAGAAAGAATATTTGAACTTGTTTTAGAAAAATATATTAGGAGACACCACACACCTGATCAAATAATTGGAGACAAAGATTCAAGAGTCATGCCAAGAAACAAGTTGAAGGGTGATATATGTTTACTATGTGACTTTGAGCTAAGAATAGTTAAAGACGCATTGGAGAATGAAATTTGGATTAGAGAAATGAGTGAAGAGATTGATCAAATAGAGAAGAAAAAAACACAGATATTGATACCCAATGTTAATCTCAGATTGGTTTTGACAAGTGAGTGTCTATATACTTAAGTCATTTATTTAGTTCATGCCAAACAAGTAACATATGCCAAGCACAACATATAAGTTAGAGCATATTGAGTAAACAATAAGTGTCGAGTCACTCATGTGCCAAGTCACCCAAGTGTCGAGTAGATAGTATGTGTTGAGTGATTCGAGTGCTAAGAAAGAAGTGCATGCTGAGTCATTTAGATGTCGAGTGACAACATGGAAGTCACAGTTACTGCCAAGAACTAGGGACTTCAAATGCCGAGTAACATAGTTTTGACATAGTTGTTTGTATTGGTACAAACTACTATATAAACCATTTTCAAGCTGACTTAAGGATTTCTTTACAATATTTTGTTGATAAGGATGAATCTTAAGTGTGAATCCCTATGTATTACATGCACCCAATCAGAAAAAGGGAAGGTTTAAGTGGAAATATGGGTAAATCATAGCTGTTGATTTATACCTAATCCTAAGTCACCTAGGTCTTCTTGAGGAGGAAAAACCTTAAATGTTCTATAGTAGAGAGAATAGTAGAGAAGGAGAGTTTGTATGTACAAATAGGACATTCATGGTGACCAAGGTATTATGATTTGAGTTTCACTATAGTATCAGTTAAAGGATAATAGAGGAAAAGAAACCATAGACAATAGAGAGACATCTAATCATAAAGGATCAAGTTTACATAGGTATAGAGGTGATCTAACATCAAGCAACAAAGTGCTAATTGCAAGATCATTGCTGAGACATTCTAACAAGTGAAGTAGTTAAATATGTTAATAGAGTAGTCCTAATAAGATATATTGAAATCCTCTAACAAGGTGCTTACTTAATTGTGAGTTAAAGTCCTTTAATTAGGCACACTTCTAAAAAAGTGTTGAAATCGTTTAACGGGGTAAGACCTAATAGTTTTTGTAAGATTTTAACATGGTAGACCTTTCATAGGGTAGATCATGTTTCATGATCAAACATTGTAACCTTCATTGGATACACTTCATTATCGTAGTAGTGAATATTTATGGGTGACATCCTCGCCCTAGTTCTACCTTCTCATTGGAGGGTTTTTGGGTAATCATATCTTGTGTCATACATGTGTGAATGCTTACTTGTTTAACATACTTTAGATGTATATATTTTATGTGGTATTTTAGTTTACTTGTTGAATTATGAGATGGATGGATGGTGAATGTTTTTATGGGTAAAAGTTTGAAGAACTGATTCAAACACCCCACACACACACAAAGATTATCTTTCCTATTGTAGTTCCAACAATTGGTATCAGAGCTAAGTTCTTTGAAAGTAAAGCTTTGTAGATTTGAGGAAATCTCTTGGAAATGGAAGTCTAAAAGTTGGGAAAGATTATTAAGAACCAGGAGATTGAAATACAACTCATTTTACATTAGCTAAATGAAGCAAGAGATGATCTAAAGAAATAATTTAGAAGAAGGAAGGAAATTTCTATTAAGGAGAATGACACACAATACCAAGAGATGGACACTACTAAACTATTTGCAAATGGAAACTCCATTGAATTTGATGTAGAAGTTATAGATCTAATGGAAAAGAATAGAACCCTAGCTAAAGAGATCAAAAATCTAAAGATAGAGCAAAAATCTAAAGATAGAGCTAGAATCACAAGCCATATTACTATGTGAGGTGATTGAGCATAAAACAAAAGCTATGGAAGAAAAATTCATGATTGAATATGATAAAAGAGTTTAGACTAGTAGACTAGAAGAGAAATCATCAGAGATAAATAGGATCACTCACATGCAATTAGAAACAATGAATCAAGTCATGATTGCTAATCATGAAATAAATAGTAAAGACATTGAGATCACAAAATTAAAGTTGCAGAATGAATAGTTGAGCAATGATCTGAAAAGGGAAAAGGAGTTTTCTGAAAGTTTCAATAAACCTATTGAAGCTATCAAGTACTTTGAACAATTGATAAGATCCCTTAGGTCTAACAATGATACTTCTAGATTGGGATACACTAGTAATGAAGAAGGAGAATCATCCAAAAGTGGTGAAGAAAGAAGTAACAAAGATAACAACTCCAAACCTATTTGTCATAATTGTGGTAAGATAGGTCATACTGCTAATTTTTGTAGGAGCATGACAGTAAGTCAAAATGTTAAGTAGAAGAACATGAGCCACTACCACAAGTGCCAAAAACAAGATCATCAGGCACATGAATGTAGATTCAAGACCATGCACACTCAAAGATTTGAAGGATACTTCTATAACTATCAGAAGTATGGACATAGATCTTTTGAATGTAGATCCAAACCCAAGTGGTCATCAAACATGTAGACAAAGGTAAAGAATAATGACAACTCTTATCATTGGAATTATAATACAAGATATAGTTGTCACTACTATCAAGAGTATGTACATATTCCTGAGAATTGTATTAGAACACATTTCAAAAGTGATTTAAAAAAGTGGTTGAATCAAACCACATGTTTTAGTTATTTGAAGACTAGTCACATAAGCAAAAATTGTCCAACAAGGTCAAAAGCACCAAGTTGTGAGTTCAACAAAGGAAAAGGAAAGGAAAATATTGAGAATGTTAGAGATGAGATGAACAAAATATGGAGGAGAAAGGAATATTGTAGCACATCAATTGTAGATGAGATCACTTCACCCAATGGGTTAGGTGATCACACCTCTTCAAATTAAGCAATCAAGAGGTATGTGAGACTGATACTTAAAAGGATATACTATACATCAGTTCCAAAGATTTAGTTTTGAAAAGATTAAATATACATGAATAAAGATGAAAAGTGTTAATACAAATCAAGAATAAATCTTTAAGTTTTGTCAACTTTCATGTTATTGCCAAACATGAGAAGTTTCATATGGTTGTCAAGTAAAATGTTAGTGGATGTCGAGCTAGAAAAATTGTTAGTAATGGTTGAGATCATAGTGGTTGTCAAGCATATGGAAAAACATATAGATGTCGAGTGAACTAGTAAATTCAATTGAAGTTGAAGCTTACAACTATGTAAGAACTTAGCATTAAATGCAGTGTTTTAAGGGCTATTTGATCAATTTTTGTTCATTTGACATCATTCAAATTTGAAGTAGAGCATGAGGAGCTAAAGGCAATCTAGAGAAATTGATATGAGTGTTTTAAAGAGATTTAAAATATTTTTCAACACTATTCCAATAGGACTTAGAAGGTATTTATCGTGTGCCAAGCTACGTAGTTTTAAATTTTGCAAAACCTAGTTTCATGTAATGGCATCTAGTTCTTCAAAAACCAAGGTTGTGGAGGGAAAAGAGGTTTTTAATGTGCAATTGATAAGTAATAAAATCAAACAACCTACTTTTAGGGCCATCCCAGATATAACTTACAAATAGGATCCCTCTGGTGCGTTATCCATTATACCACCATAAGTTTTGGTGATACAAGATGTTAGAAAGTATTATACATGCAAAATTGGAAGCATGGGTGATATTGAAATTAGGGAGACATATTGTAAACTATGTTAGAACAAAGAATTGAAGCAGGAATTTAAAATTGTTGAGAAGAAAGGGTTAACTCATGCCCTAGATTTCTCTAATGTATTCAAGACAGAGTGGATAAAAATTGTTTTGAGCAGAATTTGTGACAACTCTATATGGCTAAAGAATGGAATAGTGAAAATCACCAAGAAGATTGTATACAAAGTCACAAGGTATTTAACCCTCAGCACAAGACAATGAGAAGTGAAGTTAAGGAAATAATTGAAAGAAACATAGGGGCTGTCTAGAATAAAAGAGGGATGACAAGTGATACAATCACAAATACCCTAATAGATTTTGCAGTGAGGGTTATAGCACACAAGTTCTATCAATCCAGCAGATTAAATAGTGTACCTTGCATTGTAGTTGACATAGGTTACAAAATAGCAAACAAGGATCATACTTATGATCTTGCTGAGTTGTAGTTGTAATAATTGATTGAAAATTTGGGAGCTATAAGGAAAACCAAAAGTGCACAATGTAAATTCAGATCTATTCTTGTAAGTATTATCTTTTATGTATAGAATACATTTGCCACATTTGGTAAAGTTGTATGGAAAATAAACAAGCCTATTATAGTTCAAATAGGTGAATTCATTAAGCAACTAGGTGATAACTTTGAATTTGTCATGACAAGTTATTTTGAAGAATTCAAATAATCAATGAAGAAAAGATTGAGGATACCAGTCTCCCTAGTGGAGAAACATTTTGATGATGTTTTCTTCCTAGTTGACACTGATTTCACATAATATTAGGCAACAATTCCTAGAGTAAGATGGCTAAGGGCATTAGGATATGACACAAATGTTGATGAGGCCTCTGTAGCAATCAAAATAGTACTTGTAGAAGAAGTGGATAAAGAAGCCACAACATTTGGAAATTATGACTTGGCTAAATCAAAGATTACAATGGAATTGAAGACTGCTTCAGTGATTATGAAAAAGAACAAACTAGTTATGAAATTGAAAGAAAGATTTGGTGAAGGATCCAAGGAAGAAGAAGAGGAAGATGATGAAGATGAAGAGAACTCAAGCTCAAGCACCATTGACATTAACACAAGGTCAGGGAGAAGACCAACAAGAAGAGGAAATAGAAATTACATAAGGTGTTGAGGAAGAAGAAGCCAGTGAAGCACCAATAGCTACTAAGTAAAAGAGAAAAAAAAAAAAAAGACATAAGTAGTGAAAAAATAAAGAAGGTTGCTAAACCTAATTAGCTGAAGCCTACATTACCTACCACAAGGGCTAGCACTAGATTCACTGCACAAAAGGCCAAAGAGGTAGCCAAGCCTAAGGAAAAGATATCTAAAGCTCAAAAGAGACCAAGGAGGAAGTATGTTGCTCAAGCTAAATATAATGAAGAGAAGACCAACAACCAATTTCAAGTGGTAATTCATAGTCCCTCTTCAGATTTAGACAATCTATGTGAGCATATTAGGAACAATGTTGATTTATCAAGATTCTCTCATATTGAGTTTGAAAATCTTGGGAAGATTGAAAATAACCAAGATGAAGAGGCATCATATGCCATGATGGAAATATTCAAAAAGACTCCTCTAGAACTTGCCAACTCCACACCCAAAAGTTTGTATGATAGAGTTGAGAAAAACTGGCATTATTGTTTAGACACTAAAAAACAAATTAGGGAGACAACTCTTACTCAAATTATGCTAAAACTTAGTAAGGCTGACATGTCTAAAGCCATTAATAAATATGCTATAAGATTTGTGCCAAAAAATAGGGCATTTAACATACTGCAAAACAACATAGAGGATGTTATACAAAAGTCCAAACAATTGTGGAAAATAACATATGGACTATCAACATCTAGGGAATTTAAGCAAACACCTATTGAGGTAGGTGAGGATGAAGAAGATGACACTAAATAATCCATAGTTGAGGGAGGTACAGATATGAACATTGACACCCAGGCACTAGCTGAAGAAGAGTAGTAAATAGAATAGAGTGTACAAGATACACAAGTGTCAAATACTAGCCCTCCATAGGAGATAAGTGCAAATATTGAAATTTTCAAAGTTAAGGATGTCTCTGAGACTATTGCTCAAAACATCAATCCCCTCATAGAGGATGATTTGAAAAGGATACTTGTTAAGACCACTCTCCAAGCCAAACTATGTGACAACCCTGTATTGGTGAGTGTAGATGAAATTTGGAAAATTGATACAATAACTATAGGGAAGGAAGTGAAAGCACTAGACACACCTTTAGTCACTCCTCAAGTCACAAGTGTACAACCTTAACAACCTATAGTGTTATATCAAAGGAAGGAGACAACAATCTTCACTGTTAGTACACTTATGCAAGACACTCCAGTCTCAATGAATGTGCAAGAACCTGACAAAGATAAGGGTGAGATAGTTGGAGAAGAAAAGGTAGAGAAACTAGAGAATGAAGGCACTTAAGGCCAAATAGGTTAGGTAGATACACCTACACCTCTAGCACAAGATCAAGGTGTAACTAGAACTACAGAGGAAGAAAAGGACAAGACTAAAGAGTTGGGATTGACATCCAAGCCAGAGGAGCAACTAGCAATTCAAGCATTGGTGACATTACCAGAATTTGCTACTCCTAGTCAAGTTTTTCAGAGGCTAGGCATAGATGCTACACCATTGCAATTTTCAAGGTTGAATCCTAGCTTATCTAAGGCATAAGAGGTAACTACATATGGTGTTGTTAGCCTACATGAAGAGATTGTATTGCCTAAATTTGATTTGGCAACAATTACAATTGAGTAGATGGGCATATTACAACAATGCCTAGCAAAGAAGAAAAATCAAGAACTACTCAGAAGGGATCATAGGTAGAAGTAAGCTTTGATTGACATCAAAGATATTTTCCTATATGCATTTAGTCACTGACTCTAGATGAAAACAAGCCCATCATTGAACAATTAACCAACATAGTGGAAAGGGTTATTGACACAGACCTGGATACAAATGTCAAACTACTTGAATGGCCTGAAAGGAAGTTTTAAAACAAGGTGAATGAGAGGATATCAAGTGTTATTGCACTAACATAGGTTGAGCTAGCAACTAAGATAGAGAAAGTGAAGAAGGTACTAGAGAACATTTTCTCTTTGTACACCAAATTGTGTAATCCTACTCTCTTCACACAAGAAGTAAAGAATCACATCCTAATTTTGGAGAGCCATGTGCAGTCATCTGGTGCTAATTTTCTTGAGTCTTTAGCTTAATGTGAGAAACACTTCAAATACCTGTTGCAATCCTAGAGTTAATTAACATCATTACAAGTAGATGAATCCACCATTAGGGCTAAACTAATTGACATCTAGTCAACATTAACTCCACACATGGAGATATTGCACAAGGAACTTGGCTATACTAAAACTCTTATGCAAAAATATGAAGGCTTAGTCCACCTTGCTGCCAAGCTAGCCATCCAAATCAAGTCTTTAGAGGTAGCTTGTGACAATTGTGATGTGGCTCTAAAGATTATACTGGAGGTCCATAAACCTTTTTTGGACAAATACATTATTAGTGTATAACCCTTTGACATAAGTGTCAAAAAGTGGGAGTAAGAGTAATCGGGAAGCAAGTAGAGCAAAGAGGGATCAAAACTAGAGTAGGTGAACAAGAGTAACAAAAAAATGAACACTATCAACTTAGACAGAAATAGAGAAAGAGAATCAACTTATGCAAATCTACTTAGTAGGAGAAAGATTTTGATACTTGAAGTAAAGAATTGAATTGAACAATCAACTCAAGGGGAGTTATGACATTTTGAGGTATGACTTATAAGTCATATGTTGCAAACTTTTGATATTTTGAAATTTTGTATAGAAGCCAAATAGATATCTATGTTATGCTTGTAAGGATAAGATCATTAAATCATGACCAAGTGTTTTTGACACTATGTCAAAGGGGGAGATTGTTAATCTCATATTGGTTTTGACAAGTGAGTGTCTATACACTTAAGTCATTTTCTTAGTTCATGTCGAACAAGTAACATATGTCAAGCACAACATATAAGTTAGAGCATATCAATTAAACAATGAGTGTTGAGTCACTCAAGTTTTGAGTAGATAGTATGTGCCGAGTGAATTAGGTGTTGAGCAAGTAGTGCATGCCAAGTAATTTAGATGCTGAGTGACAACATTGAAGTCACAGTTAGTGGCAAGAACTACAAACTTCAGATGTCGAGTGACACAATTTTGACATAGTTGTTTGTATTGGCACAAACTACTATTTAAACCATTTTAAAGTTGACTTAAGGATTGATTTATAATCTTTTGTTGATAACGACAAATCTTAAGTGTGAATCCCTATGTATTACATGCATCCAATCAAAAAAAGGGAAGGTTTAAGTAGCAATATGGGTATATCATAGTCATTGATTCATACCTAATCTTAAGTCTCCTAGATCTTCCTAAGGAGGACAAACCCTAAATGTTCTATAGTAGAGAGAAGAGTAGCAAAGGAGAGTTTACATTTGCAAATAGGACATTCATGGTCACCAAGGTATTATGATTTGAGTTTCATTGCATAATCAATTAAAGGAGAAAGAGGAAAGGAAATAGTGGACAACAAAGAGACATCTATTTAGAAAGGATCAGGTATACATCAATATAGAGGTGATCTGACATCAAGAAATAGAGTGCTAATCATAGGATCATTGTTGAGACATTCTCATAGGTGAATTAGTTAAATCTCTTAATAGAGTAGTCCTAATAGGTTGTATTTCTATTATGATTTAACTGTGTATTTTTTTATTCAAACTAATTGACCTCTGTATCATGAATAGTGATTCACACATGGATCCATCTCTCATGAGAATAAATGGAACACTTAGCACTCTATGAGCATCACCTAGATCCAATGAGTGCTAAGTGCCCCATTTATTCTCATGAGAGATGAATCCATATGTGAATCACTACTCATGATACAAAGGTCAATGAGTTTGAATAAAAAACTACACAGTTAAATCGTGATAGCAATATCACATTTTGACTTGTGGAGAATATCTCATACTTATCAAGTCTACATTTAACAACCTAAATGATCTTTTGAACCTCACAAGAAGAATATGGTATGTAAGTTGCACAAAGAATTGTATGGTTTGAAACAATCTCCTAGAGCATGGTATGAAAGATTACATGCATATTTGGTGATAATTCATTTTGTAAGAACTATTGATAATAGCAATCTATATTTGAAAAGTGAATATGAGGATAGGTTATTTTAACTAAAATATTTTTTGATGATATCATATTTAGAGGAAATGATTCATTGTGAAAATCAATTTCTAATGATATGAAGAAAGTATTTGAGATGTCAATGTTTGGAGAGATAAAATTCTTTTTTGGTTTGCAAGTCTATCAAATGAAAGGAGGTATATACATTACCCAATCAAATTATATCAAGGAGATACTAAAAACATTTGGAATGTAATTTTTAAGATTAGTTGGAACACCTATGGCTACTAGACATACAATTTCAAGGAATGATGATTCTACTGAAGTAAATCATACATTGTATAGGTTAATAATTAGCAAATTACAATATGTTGTTCATAGTAGACCTAGCATTGCATTAGCTATGGTTGCAAGACTTTCTACTAATCCTAAGGATAATCGCCTAATGGATGTGAAATAGATATTGAGATATCTAAAAGGAACATAAGACTACATTTGTGGTATAAAATGAATGACAAATTTGAGCTGAAAGTGTACACAAATGTTGATTGGACTAGAAACATTGATGATAGAAAGAGTACATGTGGGGGATATTTCTTTGTAGGCATTAGATTGATTTCATTGACAAGTAAGAAGAAACATTATATTTTCTAGTCCTTAGCATAAGATGAATATGTTGCAGTAGCAATTAATAGTTCCAACATAATATGGATCAAGAATTGTTGGAAGGTATGAAGGAAGAGATTATTGAATGTGTGGTGATATATTATGATAACACAAGTAATACAAACTTATCCAATAATATTGTGATGTACGCAAAGAAAAATCATATTTCAATAAGTATCATTACTTAAGAGAACTACTAAAAGACAAAGAAGTAAGACTAGAATATGTGAATACAAAGGAATAAATAGTTGATTAATTCACTAAGGAATTACTTGAGGAATCATTTTTGTATCTAAGAGGTAAGTTAGGGGTCATTCCCTTATCTGAATAAAATTAAGAAGAGATGCAACATTGCATCAATTGTTATGATCAGAATATATTATAGATTGATGTAGGAGGTCACACTGTAGGAGCTTCCTAAAGCTATAAAAAGAAGGACATAAGTATGAGTTGATAGAGTTGAAATTAGGCACATGGTAATGTAGTTAAGGATAAAGATGAAAGAGGGAGAGATAATACAAAGATTAGTTTGAATAAAAGATAAAGTTAGAGATGTGTACATAGATGTCTTCAACATTGTTGTTAAAGAGGGAGACAATGAATGTAACAAGATATTGTTAATTGCCTTGTAACTTGCATATGAAAGTAAAATAATTACACTAAAAAATAAGCATAACCATTCAATAAGATAACTCATAATACTATATTTTGTTAACTAGGGAAACCCTAGCCAAGGGAACCCCAATGAAGATGGTACCCACAAAATAATTCACTAATCAAAAGTACCTAGTTAAAGATATTGACCTTGTTTGGATTCTATTACATGACTATACAATGTCTCATTCCTTGTTAGAAGCCTTAAACATGTTAGGAGTTTTTATATAAAAATACATAATGTATGCAAGAAGAGCTCACTACCCTAACATGCAATATATATTGTAATTCCTTGATACAAAAAGATAGATACAAAAACCTCTTTCCTTGCTACTAATATCTTCAATATCTGATAAAAAACTTGCTGCTCTTCACCAAAAATTGCAATCATCTAATCATACATCAGTGTTTGCATCACATAAAGTTCTCATAGTCTTCCTTAGAAGTACACTTTACTTCACATTTACAAGCTTTCTTTTATACCTTTTTTATTCAACAAATACTGTCCATTTGGCCTTGCTTCCACACACTTGAAAAAATATATTATTAACTCTTTCCCTTTTAAGGTTAACATCTAAGATGTCACCCTTAATTAATCAAGTAATTATTTTGTAAAAAAAAAATTGCTTAACTCATAATTAACCATTTCCTATTAAGCTTTATTCTTATATATATACTGCCACAACTGGTGAAACTGTTATATCTTCTTTTGTACTGCCTATATTGAATCATGCTTTGACATACATAATTCTAACACTTCATCCTATCCATACCTAACTATGCATGTGCTAATAATACTTCTATCAGTTGTGTACATCAAAACTATAATTTCTCTACCAAATAAATTAACTAATACTTAGAAAAATTTCTAAGTATGAATGGTATAACTTCATCTTCAAAATATACCTTCTTCATACTGAAGATATGTTTCCCCAAATGACAACATTCGATATCTACCTTAGAAAAATTTCCAACAATATCCCCCTTTGGCATTGATGGAAACATATGAAAAAATTGGCTAAGTCTCAAAATCTCTTAATCATCAAGACCTCACAAAACCTGGACTTAACAATATTTCAAGATTTTCAAAACTTGTGGATCACTATATTTAACAATCTCTCCTTATATCTCCTAATTATTATTCATAACTCCCCCTTAGACTATATTTATATTTCATATATTACTCCCCCTATCTTATATCACATATATACCTATATAAAATTTTCCTTATCTCTCTCCCTTTGAAATCAATGAAAAAGATGTCAAAAACATATATACAATTCAAAATTTGGATCAATACCTCTGCATTAGGTAGATAGTTGTGTCATACAATCATCAACACTTGTCTTAAGACTCTTGAAGTTCTTCTCCCATGAATTGTTAGAAATAGATAATACTGAGAGGGGGAGTGAATTAATATTTTTAATCTTTTTGCCCACAATTGGATATTATTAATTACTTTACCACATGCATAAGAAATTAAACCAATAATATTGAACAGTATAAACAACCATACACAAAGAGAGATCATAATACCATATTTTGTTAACTAGGGAAACCTCGGCCAAGGGAAAACCTCAGTGGGGATGAAACCCACTAGATGATTCATTATATAAAGAATTTGGTTAAGGATAATGACCTTGTTAGGAGTCTACGAAGAATGTATAGTGTCTTGAGTCCCTATTAGGAGACTAGGCTTTGTTAGAAGCCTCAACCCTGTTAGGAGTTAGTGGATGATATAAAATGTGTGCAAGAAGAGCCTACTACCCTAACATGCAACTATACAATAAGATCTTCAAGAAAATAAGTATACATACAATACAGAGATACTTGTTGTGCTTCGCAAATATTTTGAGTGACAATTCTTCATACAAGAGTGACTGTGCACCTATCAATCTGCATCATATCTAGCATAACAATGCTTTGCATCATATGTCATAATATTACATTCACTTTTCACTCTCATTTCACAAAATCATATCAAGTTTGCAATCATTCATTATATCTTTCTCACTTCTTCACTTCTTTTCAACCTCACAAATAAAGTTCTATACTTATACTAGACATATTGGTAAATTCTTCCTTAGTTGGTTCACATATCATCATTAGAGTCGGTTCATTAAGAAATGGTAATTCAAAATAATAAATCAAGTTGTTTAACACATTTTGTTGATATGCTTTATTTTGCAATGTATCATTACTACATTACAAATTCCTTCATAACTTGGACTCAATTGATCCTACAGACATGTACACTAGTATACATCATTAATATGATGTCATGCATCTCCGGTTAACTATGCAAGAGAATATTCCAAGGGAATATTTTTCTATCATCAAATTTGTCATGTTGTTTTGGTGTTGTCTAATACTTAGCCAATTTTCCTTCACTAATAAACATGACTTATTGTTAGTTTGTGGTGACTGATTAGGAAAATACTGTACATAGTTCATAAATTCTTTGGGGCTTGGGGCATCGCCCTGGAAAAAAAATTGGTACTATTCGTATTTTTTCCATTCATGGATTTGCCACTAAAGTAAAGGCTAATATTCGCCAATTTATGGCCGACATGTAGTAACTCTAAAGTGGTTTAATACTTGTATAAAAGGGCTTAGGGTTAGATATTTTCATTAAGTGGTGATTTGAAATTGGTTCTTGTGGCAGTATCTAGCTATAAGGGATTACAAATTGTAATCAGGTTGTAATCACTGGATTGTAATAATATCGGACTTGTTGTTTGGTGGACGTAACCCATGGATTGGGTGAACAATGTTAAATCTGGGTGTCTTGTGTTCTTTTTTGCGTGATCTATTATTTTTTGTTATTGGTTATATTTGCATGTAACTATTATTTTTGTATGTGGTTTAATCCTAACAAGTGTTATCAAAGTGAGGTTGTTTTTTCAGTTATCCTCTGCAAGAAAGTCTCATGGTTGAGTGGGAGTCTCACGGTCAAGTGGGAGTGATGAAAAATGAGGGTAAGCTAAGGGTTGATAGGTTTAATGGGTAGAACTTCGAATTATGGAAGATGCAAATGGAAGACTATCTTTATTAGAAGGATTTATGGAAGACGTTGGAAGGCAAAGCCAAGAATCAGGAATCTATGTCAAATGATGAATGGGATTTTTTACACAGAAAGGCACTTAGAAGCATTCGATTATGTTTGGAACCATTAATGGCATTTAATATTACAAAAGCAAAGATGACAGAAGAATTGATGCAAACCCTAGTGAAACTATATGAAAAGCCCTCCGCTTCAAACAAGGTGTTTCTCCTAAAGCATTTATTTAATATCTAAATGATAGAAGGTGGATCTATTACAGATCATTTAAATGAGTTTAATACTATTACTAGTTAGTTATCTTTTGTGGGTGTTAATTTTGATGAAGAAATTAGGCCTCTCTTGATTTCATGTTCTTTGCCTAAAAGCTAGAATGGCTTGGTAATGGTTGTGAGTAATTATGTTCCTGAATCTAGTACACTAAAATGTGAAGATGTGATTGGTGTTATTTTGAGTGAGAAAACTTGTAGGAAAACCTCAAGTGGATCTACATCAGGATGTGCCTTGAATGCACAAAGCAAGGGTAGAACAACTGAGAGAGGAAGTAACTTTGGAAATAATGGGAAATCAAGAGGAAAGTCAAAGGGGAGGAGGTCTCAATCGAGAGGACCCAATGACTGCTGGTACTATGGGAAATCGGGTCATAAAAAGAAAGATTGCTAGAATCAAAAGAAAAATGGAGATAAATTGGATGGAGACAAGGAAGAAAATGTGGTAAGTAACAAATCCAAAGAGGATGCTTTGCTTCTATCTTTAGAAAGTGTTAATGATTCATGGGTTTTAGATTCTGGTGCTTCTTTTCATGCTACACCTCATAGAGGCTATTTCATTGATTATGTCCAAGGGGATTTTGGACTTGTTTATTTGGGGGATAATGAACCTTGTCAAATTGTTGGAGAGGAAAAAATTAAGATTAAGTTGCAGAATGGGAATCATTGGCTACTACATGAGGTAAGACATGTTCCAAGGCTAAGTAGGAATTTAATCTCGGTAGGGCAACTCAGTGATGAGGGTTATGTAGTTACTTTTAATGATAAAAGTTGGAAGGTTTCAAAAGGTTCCCTTGTAGTAGCAAAAGGTGTGAAAGTAGGCACCTTATATCTTTGTACATGTCATATTGTTCCTTCTACTTTAATTGTTTTAGAGAAAAATGAATGTTCAAGAACAATTGCTACAATTGAGCAGGGAGAACAAATAGTTGTTGTAGATTATGATACAGTGTTGTTCCATAATAGACTTGGGAACATGAGAGAGAAAAGTATGAAAGTACTTCATTCAAAGAAAGTTTTACCAATTCTAAAATGTGTTAGTATGGATTTCTATGAAAGTTGTGTGTATGGAAAAAAAAAGAGAGTGAGTTTCGTGAAGATTGGAAAGGAAAATAAAAAGGAGAAATTAGAGCTTGTGCATACCGATGTATGGGGACCAGCTCAGGTATCTTCCCTTGGTGGATCTCATTATTATGTTACATTTATTGATGATGCAACTAGAAAAGTATGGGTTTATTTCTTTAGATAGAAATCTAATGTATTTCAAACTTTTAAGAAATGGAAATGCTTGGTTGAAAATGAGACTAGTAAGAAATTAAAATGTCTCAGATCTGATAATGGTGGTGAGTATTATAGTCGTGAATTTGAAGATTATTGCTCCACTAGTGGTATTTGTAGATGGAAAACTATTATGTGGACTCCATAGGAAAATGGAGTGGTTGAACCTATGAATAGGACTATAATGGAGCATGCAAGGAGCATGAGGATGCATGATGGGTTGCCCTTACACATGTGGGTGGAGGCTATCAATACTGCTATATATTTGATTAATAGAGGTCCCTCTACTCCTTTGGGCTATGGTATTCCAAAAGAGGCATGGACTGGTAAGAAGGTGAGTTATTCTTTTCTCAAAACCTTCAGTTGTGAAGAATTTGCTCACATAGATTCTAAAAATAGAACCAAGCTGGAAGCTAAGTCAAAGAAATGTATATTTGTTGGATATGACATTAATGAATTTGGTTATAGGCTTTGGGATTTTGAAAATAAAAAAATTGTAAGAACTAGGTATGTCATATTCAATGAGAATATGTTGTACAAAGATCTATTGCAACAACATGAGGAGAAAGAAGATGATTATGTAGTGCTAGATTATACTCCAAAAGTTGATGTTCCAACCATTCCCCATGATGTGCAACAATTGCAACAACAAATACCACACACACTGGTGAATGTTAGATGGTCAACAAGGAAAATTAGACCTCCACAAATATTTTCTCCCTCTTTGTATTCTATTTTACTTACTGATGCTAGTGAACCTGAAAGTTATGATGAAGTTGTGCAAGTGGATACTAAGATTCAGTGGGAGTCTATAATGAAAGAAGAAATGGACTCTTTGCTGAAAAATAAAACTTGGGATTTATGCAAGTTGCCTACAGGTAAAAGAGCTTTATAGAATAAGTGGGTTTATAGGTTGAAAGAAGAGGAAGGAGGTAAGAAAAGATTTAAAGCCAAGTTAGTTGTGAAAGGATTTGCACAGAAAAAGGGCATTGATTTTGATGAGATATTTTCTCTTGTTGTTAAGATGACTTCTATCTATATTGTTTTAAGTCTTGTGGCTACTAAAGATTTGCATTTTGAGTAGCTTGATGTTAAAATAGCCTTCCTTCTTGGATGAAGAGATATATATGGCTCAGCCACAAGGATTTGCAGTCAAAGGTAAGGAGAACTTAGTGTGCAAATTGAAGAAAATTTTATATGGCTTGAAGCAAGCACCTCGACAATAGTATCTGAAATTTGATAGTTTTATGCATGAGCATGGTTAGAATAGGTGTCATTCAGATCACTGTGTTCACTTTAAGAGGTTCGATGATGATAGCTACATTATTTTATGTTTATATGTTGATGATATGCTTGTAGCTAGGTCTAACATGGATTACATTAAGGGGCTAAAATGCCAATTAGCACATGCATTTGCTATGAAGGATTTTGGGGCAGCAAAACAAATCCTTGGTATGAATATTTGCATATATAGGAAGAATAGAAAATTAACGCTATCTCAGGTTGATTATGTTGAGAAGGTGTTGCAACATTTCTCTATGGAGAATGCTATAGCTATCAGCACATCTTTACTTGGTCATTTGAAGTTAACTAAGGAGATGTGTCCTAAGACACAAAAAGAGGAGGATAAGATGTCCAAGGTACCCTATGCTTCGGCTATAGGAAGCTTGATGTATGCTATGGTATGTACTAGGCTAGATATTGCACATGTAGTGGGAATTTTTAGTAGGTATATGAGTCATCCAAGAATTGAGCATTGGAATGCAGTCAAATGGATTCTCAGATATTTGAGAGGAACATCCAATAATTGTTTACACTTTGGGTGCTCTACTATTAATTTACAAGGCTATGTTGACTTAGATTTAACAAGGGATATTGATACTAGGCAGAATACTACAGGTTATGTCTTTACTATTGGTGGAGCAGCCATGGGCTGGGTTTCTAGGTTACAAAAGGTTAATGCTTTATCCACTACAGAGGCAAAGTATGTTGCTGCTACAAAGGCATCCAAGGAGATGATATGGCTTTAGTTCTTGGAAGAATTGGGACATCTTCAAAAGGATAATTAATTGTTCACAAATAGTCAGAGTGTCATTCATCTTGCAAAGAATTCAGCTCTACATTCAAAGACCAAACACATACAGTTGTGGTACCATTTCATTCTATCAGTTTTGGAGGATGGATAGTTAAAGCTAGAGAAGATACATACAAGTGATAATCCAATAGATATGTTGACAAAGGTAGTAACAAGGGAGATGTTGAACTCCTCTTCAGCTTTGGTTTGTCTTCTAGACTGAACATGAATAATAAAATAGGAGAGTCTAGGGTGGTTTGATCCAGTGGGAGCCTCATGGAGTAGCGACATCACTATAGGATCAATCTCTAAGTGGGAGATTGTTGTTTAGTGTGGAGCCTGATCAGTCCCCAGGTGAAAGATTGTTAGTTTGTGGTGACTAATCAAGAAAGTACTATACATACTTCATAAATTGTTTGGGGCTTGGTGGTACTATTCATAGATTCACCATTCGTAGATTCGCCGCTAAAGTAATGTCTAATATTTGCCAATTTATGGCTGACATGTAGTAACCCTAAAGTAGTTTAATACTTGTATAAAAGGGCTTAGGGTTAGGTATTTTCATTAACTGGTGCAAAATTGGCTCTTGTGACGGTATTGATTTGTAAGGGATTACGAATTGTAATCAAGTTGTAATCAGTGGATTATAATAATATCAAACTTGTTGTTTGGTGGACATAGCCCAGGGATTGGGTGAACCACATTAAATCTTGATGCCTTGTGTTCTTTTCTATGTGATCTATTATTTTTATTATTGGTTATATTTGCATGTAACTATTATTTATGTCTGTGGTTTTATCCTAACACTAATATGCAAAACAAATATGTTGCCATAAATGACAACCATGTTACTTAACTTATTTGATTGATTGAACATATTGCCAACAATCTCCCCCTTTGGCATTGATGGCAATATTTTGGAAAAATTGGGTAAGTCCCAAACATGTTGCCATACCAAACAAAACAAATAACCATAACATAGTAAAAAAAATTGTATTCATGTTTTCAAAGGATTACATCCCCTATAACTTTGATTACAACTTATTGCTCCCCTTACTAATTACAATAAAAGCTTGCTATATATATATATATATATATATATATATATATATGTCCTTATTTTTCCAGTTACAATTAGTTACAATTTTTCATATATCTCCCCCTTTGACATCAATGACAAAGATGTTACAAAAAGTCTATCAAAATTTGGTGGCTGCATCAAAACTTAGGGAAACAATCATTGAAGTTGGTCTTCAACTGCACAAGGTGTTTCTTCCAACTATCTTTTAGTGCATTAGATACACTGATTAGCACACGTAAGGCATATGTGGCTAACTCTAATGTGTTTAAATCTATTGCCACAAATTTGTCATATGAGGACTTTGCTGCCAAGCATTCCTCCAACTAATTTTCTAACAATGTTACTTGTGGAAATAAATGATCTCTCAAAACAGTAAATCTTTTTAGAGCGCTCTCCTTTTCTTCTTGTAAATCCCTAATGCTATCATGAATAGTTTGTGTTGTATGCTCAATTTTTATTAACTTCTAATTTTGTCTCGAAAAGTTGTCAGTGAGTATCTGAAGCTCAGTTACCTTCTCTTTGATTTTCTCATCAAAACTTTGAAGATTGATGTATGTCATGTTGCACTTAGCATAAACTTGTTTTCCTTTTCCAATACTCTATCTTAGTGCCTTTATGCATTCATTCAAAGTTTCTATATCATTCCTTATATTTGTGCACATGGTATTAAGGAGTTTGCCATCATACTATGTTTGTGCTTGAACTGTAGCCACATTAGTGAGTGTTGTGAACTCATCATCAAAATCTTTACACAAGATTGTTGCAGACTGTTGAATGTTTAGAAGTGTTCCAACAAGGATCATTATCTTTTCCATTCTATCCAGTATTGAAATCAAAGTCCTTTCAATGGACTTAACTGATTTCTTCTGTTCAAGAAATTTTCTCAAAGAAGATAAGATATTTTGTGCTTCATCTTCTTCATCTGACTGAATTGTTGTTGTTGTGACTACTGGTACTTGAGTAGGTGGTGTGGATGGTGTTACTATTGCTGGTGTCAAGGGTATATTTGATGTAGCTACTTCACTACTAGGCTCAATTTTCTTCACAAAAGGTGCATCTTCTTCCTTTGGCTCTTGATCTTCTACTTCATCAAATGAGCTGCTATAATCCACAATATTACCAATAATACTGGCACCAAAATCCTTTAATGGATCCTCAGTTCTTTCAACTATTACCTTAGTGTTATCTACTTGCATAGATTCACTTCCAATGGTGATATGTGGTGAATCACTAGAAATAGGTGTTTCAGTTGGTTGCTCAAAAATGTCGGGTGGACTGTCTGTAGTGGGACTTACTTCCTTTGTCTATGCACACTCCTCAAGTGTCTGGCTTGCCTCCTCTTGCTGCACACTTTCCTTAGGCATCTAGCTTGCCTCCTCTGGTTGTGCACTTTCCTTAGGCATAGTAAACATAAATGTGACTATAGCCTTTTGTGTTTCCTTATTAGCTTGTTCATGATTTCCTCCCATGAGGAGAATGGATCTCTTTTTATTCCTTAACAAAGGTGCTATACCTTTCAGAATAATTGTTATTTCTTCCTCATTATTTACAAAACATAATTTTTTCACCATATTAATTCTTATTTTCTTATCTTCCTCTACAACTCTGCTTTTTCTATTTAGCAATCTATTGTAGAAATCTTCAGGTATCTGACCTCTTATATTGTCAAACCTTTTATCTTTTAGGATCATATTCCTAACTACTACATTTTCTAACTATCTTCTATCTATATTATTATACAAATCATAGTACTTATTCAACCATACAAAATTATTTTCAATAATGATTTACATGTTTTGGCTTCCATGCTTTTCACCTGGCTAAGGTCTTTGCTTCTTGATCAATTGGTTCAACTGTCTATCACCAGTTTCTTCCTCAAACTTAGAAGAACTAATCTACAAGGTTCTTCTTTTCTTATTTGGACCACTTGTAGTATTCTTCACTCTCTTCTTGGGAGGAGTTTTGGTCCTTTCAGACTTTTTAGATTTCCTTGTAGCTGATGCTTCTTCAGTCTTCACTAGATTCCTTGGTGGTTGTTACTGCGCAACTATTGCATAAGGCATAGTAGGTGTTTGCACACTTTTTTGAGCAACTACGACCTCTTTAGTAGGTCCTACCACTATAATGGGTGTAGGGGTCAAAAGCTTAGATTGACCACTGGCCTTCATTTCCATGGCTATCCCTTTCACTTCATCAAATTATTTTCTGGTCATCCTAGATTCTTTTAGAATAGAATCAATTACTTTTTCCACCTTTTTCTTGGAATCCTTCATTATTTGACTAGTTTTAACTTCTCTCATTTTCAAAATATGTTCCCCATCTAGGACATTCAAAATCAACTTCAGAATGAAGGATTATCTATGCATACCCTTCAATCAATTCTTCACTCATCTAATATCCCATAGGTTCAATGAACTTTACTTGAGGGACTACTACTTCGATGCAAGTGAAATCTATTTCAACCATTAAAAACAATTCATCCTTGTATTTTTCTACTAGTGAAAGAGGTATCCTATACCCTTTCTTCATTTCAGTTTCAAAAGACTTCATTATTTTGTCAATATCACTGTCTCTGATTGTTTCAAGTCTTGACCTATATACTCATTTTCATTCCAATTTGTGATTCCAGAGAACTTCTTAGTAGCATAGAAAAATATATGTGTCAATAGGGATTCAAACCTAAAGATTGCACTTCTTGATTTCTTGATTCTAGAATTGTTATCCAACAACTATGTTCGGATAGTGTCACACATATTAACCTTTTCACCTCTTACTACCAAGTAAGCTATATGAAGAAATTATCCAGGGATTGATTCTATCCTAGATCCACAATTGTACTTATATCCCAAAATCTTATAAATGAGTCTCACTCCATCATCTTGAATGGTGTTAACTTTCATGTTTCTGCCATCAAAACATGTATTGAGATTTGCCTCAACTATCTTGTGCACATTCTTAATGTTTACTACATCGCATCCTTCATTTCTCAAACCTATGACCTTGTGAATTAGATCATTATCAATACATATGATAGAATCCCTCAACCATAGAAAATCATCATGTACTCTGCTCAGGATTATCCTTGTCCATTTATTATTGTCAAAACTTGTGTAGAACATATGCTTAACTAGGTTAGGTCATTCTAGGTATCTATGTTCAACTTTCAATGACAAGTCATTACTACACATTTTCTCCAATTCCTTATGAATCTCTGAATCACCTATGCTTTCAATCTTGTAATGAATATATCCTCTTATATCCTCGATGTGAAGAACATTTCTAGAACTTGCAAAAATGCTCCAATAGGGTCATCAAGAAAAGAAATAAATGGGTGTTTCTTGAAATTATACCTAGGTCTATTGCTTACATTAAAGACTTCTTGTCTTGCCATTCTTGAAAGATTATGTTCAACAATTCAAGAGATACCTCAATTTTGCGTATTAGTGTTTTCGATGACTTCGCGTAATTGCAAGCCTCTTTAATTCTTCAAATCTTGCTTCAATCTCTCACTCAGACTTTGCACAAGCAAATGATGTATGCAAATCAATTTACATCCTTTAAATCTTTCACAATCTATACTTTGCATTAAATGCATGTCTGCCACTAGTTCATTGTATTGTCTCTGTGCAACAAAGAGATTAATTTTCTTACATATCCTTATCTCGATCTTATCTGGTAATGTGGACTTCACTGTAGACTTTCCTCAACGTCTACTACATATTGTCAACTATGCAACCTTTGATACTTACCCTAACATCAGTTATCAATAATTGATACTCTATTTCACTAAGAATTCTTAATTTTGGTAAGAGGAGTCACAAACAATAAGTGACTTCACTATCTTGTCAGGTACATCTTCCATAATTGTATGAGAACATCCTAGTTCCTTTACCTTTATAAATGATTCCTTTAATTCATTTGTCTACTCCTTCATATCATTTCTTCTATTATTCCTTCTATAATTATGATTCATGTTTAGGTCTCTTCTGTCCATTCGGCAAAACTTTATTGTCTATCCAAAGTTATTGCACAATTGACATACAGGTACATTTCTTTTCTATTCATTCAGCTGGTCATCAGGTGCTCTACAATTCCTTACAATGTATCCAAGATTTTTTCATTTTTAGCAAACAAGTTTTCTTCTTTCTCCACTTTCATTACTGTGACATCTTCTTCTGTTTCTTGCATGGTTAGTGTTCCTATATATCTTACTATTTGCATTATTATTATCAAATTTAGGTTTCTTACAATCTACTACATAATGACCATATCCATGACAATTATGACAAGAAAACTTTATAATAGGTTTGAAGGACTTATCTTTGCAATTGACTTCAGTTTCTTTAGGTTCATCACACCATGCATAAGATTCCTTTCTTTGGTTGTCCATATCATGATTAGATTCTTTATCTTTCTCAAAATGAGTGACATTCTCTTTGTCCTTAGATGTATTATCTATCTTTCTTAGATCTTTATTGACTTTAGGAGTATTAGATTCTTTTCTCTAAATAGATTTTTTGGTGGATTTTCCAAGAAAAAATCCAAGTCCAGTCTTGTCATAACTGGGTCTTTGTGCACATATTTGTTCTTCAATCTTATCATTGCTAGTATATAATTTCTCAAGTTTTTATTTGGTTTGTACCAACTCACCTTTTACAATGGTGTTGTATTTTTCTAATTCTACATATTCTATCTTAATATATTCCAATTCAGATGTTACCTTGCTTAACTAGTATCTTAGATCTGCATTTTCAGCTTTAATTTTAGAGTCATTCTTCCCTCCATTTTTCTTAAGACTCGGCTTAAGTTCAACTATCTTTAACTCATGTTTTAGGATCTCATTTTCTTTCTTCAGATCTTTAGTATCATCATCATTGGTTTTCTTACTAGATTCTTTTTGCTTCATGTCATCTATTTTGTCCTTTAATTCACCAATATAGGCTTTTGCATCCTTGTATATGTCCTTAAGGCCATCTCTTTCATCAGTAAGGAGATCAATCTATTCAAGTGCTTCTTCAAGATTCTTCTTCAACTATTCCATATCCATAGGGATCTTATTCAAGCTATTAAGCCTCTTCTGAATAACCAAGCTCTGATACCAATTGTTAGAAATAGATAATACTGAGAGGGGCGATGAATCAGTATTTTCAATATTTTTGCCCACAATTGGACATTATTAATTACTTTACCACATGCATAAGAAAGTAAACCAATAATATTGACTATTGTAAACAACCATACACAAAGAGAGATCATAACACCATATTTTGTTAACTAGGGAAACCCTGGCCAAGGGAAAACCCCAGTGGGGATGAAACCCACTAGATGATTCACTATATAAAGAATTTGGTTAAGGATATTGACCCTATTATGAGTCTATGAAGAATGTATAGTGTCTCAAGTCTTTGTTAGGAGACTAGGCCTTGTTAGAAGCCTCAACCCTGTTAGGATTTTCTTCAACCCTATTAGGAGTTGGTGGATCATATACAAATGTGTGCAAGAAGAATCCACTGCCCTAACATGCAACTATAGAATAAGATCTTCAAGAAAATAAGTATACATACAATACTGAGATACTTGTTGTGCTTCAAAAATCTTCTAACTAACAATTCTTAATACAAGAGCAACTATGTACCTATCAATCTACATCGTATCTCACATAACAATGCTTCACATCATATGTCATAATATCTCATTTACTTGTTACTCTCATTTCACAAGATCATATCAAGTTCACAATCACTGATTATATCTTTCTCACTTCTTTACTTCTTTTCAACTTCGCAAATAAAGTTCTTTACTTATACCAAACATATTGGTAAATTCTTCCTTAGTTGGCTCACATATCATCATTGGAGTTGGCTCATTAAGAAATGGTAATTCAAAATAATAATTCAAGTTATTTAACACATTCTATTGATATGCTCTATTTTGCATTGTATCATTACTGCATTACAAATTCCTTCATAACTTGGACTCAGTTGATCATACAGACATGCACACTGCTATACATCATCAGTATGATGTCATACATCTCTAGTTAACTATGCAAGAGAATATTCCAAGGAAATATTCTACTATCATCAAATTTGTCATGATGTTGTGATGTTGTTTAATACTTAGACAATTTTCCTTCACTAATGAACATGACTAATCTGCAAAACAAATATGTTGTCATAAATGACAAGCATGTTACTTACCTTATTTGATTGATTGGACATATTGCCAACAAAAATCTCTAACTCTCTCTGATACGATGAGAAGGGCACAAAGTCCATAGGATGCAATTTCAAATGCATTCAAGTTTGAGTAGACACACTTTTCAAAAGATGCCTTGGCCTTAAGGCATTCCTCAACTTGCCTTTCTAGAGTCACTATTTTCAAAGACAAATTTTGTTTAAGAAGTGAAAATATTTTTGCAATTCTCTCTTTTTTCATCTCTATAAGACTTATCTCATCATAAGTCTTCCCAATTCTTGTCTTAATATCTTTAATTTTCTAATTGGGTTGCTAAAGCTAATGTTCCAGTGCATCAAGTTCTTCATGCTTCTACTTTTCTTCATCCTCTTCTTCTGAGCCAATGTAGCTGGTCAAATTGTCAACATTAGGTCCATAATCCTTAAATGGATCTTCTATTGTGTCAACTATGACCTTTTTGTTGTTAATCTACATTATGTTTGTACCAATAGTAATCTAAGGTGCTACTACTATTGCCTTAATTAGATATGTCATCATATATAGTATAAATTTCTCTATTTCTTCATTGACTTCTTGATAGTTGCCTCTGATAATCAGTATACTTCTAGTCTTGTTCCTAAGGTAGGGTTCAAGACTCTTTAGAAGACTTGCAAGGTGCTCCTCACTATCCATTTGTCATAATTTTATGAGTTATTTTCTCTTATTCCTTTTTCTTCATCTACTATCCATTTTCTTCTATTTATTAACCTCTCATTTATATCTTTAGGAATCTCATCCTTAATGTCTTTAAATCTTTTATTAGATAATATCAAGTGTCTAATAATAGCATTCTCAAGATCTGATGTATCAATTCTAGTATATAGATGATAAAACTTGTTTAACTACATAAAATTACCATCATCAATGATTGAGCTATTTAGCTTTTCACTTTTAGGCTTCCATGCCTTTCTTCATGTACTCGTAGCTTTTGGTTCTTTCTCTATTGATTTTTTAGGCTCTATTTGACCTCACATCTTTTTCTTAGGTATATTGGGCATTATTTCCTTATGCATCTTTCCAAGTCCTATTGCCATAGATTTCATCATTTTCTTTCTAGGATAATCCAAGGATTCTTGTTTTACTTCAACCAATCTAACTAATTTTATTTTAACCTCAACTACCTTGACTTCTTCTTCTTCTTTAGATGGCTTAGACAATTGAATGATAGATGTAATAGGTGGTTGATACTATGATACAATTTCATAAGGTGCTATGGGTGTAGCCATAGTTGGAACTACAATGGTTACACATGGTCCAATTGATGCAAAGGGTGGCACATACATCATCACTTGCTGACCAATTTGCTTCATCCCTATTATGGTTATCTTCATAACACTTATTTCTTATTCAATCATTCCTGCTTCTAGTATTGACTTCTTCAACATTGAATCAACTTTCTTTTGAGCTAACTTCTCTAGTGATGCTTGACTTGTTGATTACATCAATTCATCATATGTTCCAATTCTATCAAACTATTCATCCTGATCACATTTAAGGAATAATTACTTCTGCATATCCCTCAATTTTCTCTTCTATCACTTCATAGCCAAGTGGCTCAACATACAACATTCTAGGCTCAACTACCTCAACATATGTGAATTTAGTATCAATCATGAAACAAATAGCATTGTTGTATTTCTCTACCATAGTAGGTGGTACTCTATATCTTCCTTTCATTTCATTCTAAAAGGTCTTCATGATAATGTTTGTGTTGTTATATTATCTTATTAGTAGAATGCTTATAATGCATCTATGATAGCTTCTCCATGGTATACTTATCATTGCTAAGTAACTCAACTACTAACATGAAAGGAATTATTTTGAAAAATGGAAAAATATGTGAGTTATCAATGATTGGAATATGAATTGACTATTCTTAACTTTATCGATCCTTTCAAGGTTTTCAACCAACTCGGCTCTTAAAAAATTTCTCCCAATGCAAACTTTGTAGGTTGCATGTATGAATCTGGCTTCTACATCATTAGTTCTTGAACTAGAACATATCTTTGTTGCAATAATTCTACTCAGAAATCTTACATCATATTGTTTGATTTTTCTTATCACTATTTTTCTTCTATTGTAGACATATTTAGTATTATCAAGTATGATCTTCTTAACATTTTTCTTATATTTTATTATTATGCCTTCATTGCATAAACTATTAACTTCATCAACTAGGCTAGCTAAGATTTCAATTACTTTATCCCCTAAACAAAAATTTCCATCATGAACTATGTTAAGTATGATCTTAGTTGATTCTGCATTGTCAAACTCATGGAAAAACAAGAATTTCACTAAGTTGTTCTTCAGATGTTTAAACTCTCACTTAATAATGTAGTGCAAGGTAGGATAATCCCAAAAGGAGATGTCCTAAGCCCTAAAAAATATCCAGACAATGGAAACACAACACAAGATATAAGATATGATACCAATTCACAATACTTTATTCATAAAATTGTTTACATGCCATGTGCTAGGCTATAAGGCCTTCCCAGTTACAACCAAATACAAAGAAAATAATAGTTCTACAAGACCCTTCAATATCCAACCCAAACCCTTAGGATCTAAACTTGTGCTTGCAAGCCCACCAAGAAATCTCTTTATTTTCCTAGCCTTAGCTACTAAGTCTTCTCAAAGTTTTCCCCTCTTCCACACCCCCTTCTCCAAATTGGATGATTACAACTCAAGACTCCACAAGACCCCCTGCTTATACCCAACTAACCAAAAATTCATCCTAGCAAGTTACAAATTAAATTAATCCTTACATTAAATACATGTTGAGCAACAAGTCGACATCCAATTGATATTAAAAACCAACAGACCTTAAAAGGATTACAACACTTATTAAATACACATAGAACAAATAACCAAGACCCAAATAGGTCCACACAAACTCCCATAATCAATTCACAATATGATCTCATGTAACATGCATCAAATGCTCCAACTTGATTGAGAAAATCTACAAGAAATTAATCCCACAATCCAAACTATCTAACGTCAGTAAATTAACAAGCATTTTAGAGCTCCCATAAGCATTGCTAAGTTCCTCACATGCCAACAAACAATCAAGATGATGACAAATCCTTCAATGATGGAGTCCCTTCACTGAACAAGACCCTTTACTAACACTACACCCAAGAACTTCCTAGTAAAGATCAAGCACTAGTCCTTCTATGACTAAATTCTCCAACTCCAAGACCAAAACTACTTCACCCTACAAGATTTCCAACTACCCTAGGATGCTCCTACATCAAACACCCTAGATGTGAAAATATGTTCTTAGTAGCTTTAAGAACATATTTTGGGATTATGCACATAAATCCCAAACTAGTTCTTCACATACATGTCCTCCAAGTCTTCAACTTGTACACTATTTCTCTTGATCCACTTATTCTTACCATATTTCTCTGATATATCAAAGGTTTTCTTTCCATGTTGATCTCTAATCCTCTCAGAGTCCTTCAACTAAACTTAACTACCAATACTCAAGTTCCTCCTATCAAGTTCTTCATTCTACAAAGGAATCAAGGAATGCTTCTTGCCGCCTTTCATAACTATAAACACATTATTGACACAATCATGCACAACCATATAATCATACTGCCAAGGTTTAGCAAGAAATATGTGACAACTAATCCATGTCCACCATATCGCACAACCCTTGATCCTTATATTGCCCAATCTAAAACAAAAGAAATGACTCCCTCGCCACCAAAGCATGTTCATCTTGTAACTAGCCAATCCTATAAGGACAAGGATGTATCATTCTCCTTAAACCAAATTTTTGAACCATCTCCTCAGCATCAAGGTAGTCAGTACTACCACTATCAACAATCACATTACAAACTTTACCACCAAACTTACAACAAGTCTTGAACAAGTTACTCCTCTAACAAGATTCTAGTGTTGTCTAACCAACTAGTACTTGTCGAGCCAACAGAATCTCACCCTACTCAGGTTCAATGATACAACCTTCAACCTCATTCAAAATAATAACTCTTCTATCACTAGCCTTAGGAAATTCATAAGCTATATGTCCTTCTACATGACATCTGAAATAAGTACCCTTAAACTCACCTCTACTTGTCCTACTCTTCTAATTAACAAGTTATGGTTCATCTTCTACACTCAAGTTAAGCTTTGCTAAGCAATCCTACTTGTCCTTCCCTCAGAAATTGCCTTGATTATTCCTCTTCAACTTGTCTTATTCCTTTAGGGAATACTGATAAGAATCCTCAATCAAATAAATATTCATCATACCAACCTCATCTTAAATATTGAATCTCAATATATTAATATATCTAACCACTTTCTCCTTAGACAATTCTCCATGTCCAAACCAAATAGTCAACTTGTAAAACTCCTCTATATAATCTTTCAGAGCCATATCTTTCTACTTCAAATTCTACAACCTCTTAAATAACTCAAGTTCATAATCCATAAGAATGAACCTAGCATTCTTTTTTGTCACCATCAATATCCATCTAGTGAAATTTATTTCACCTTCCTCTTCTCTATGTTGCTACAATTCCTTCCACCAAAGAGTAGCATGTCCCTTCATCTTAGTTTGTGTAAACCTCACTTTGAGTAGATCTCCAATATACTCTAGCTCAAAGTAGTCTTCCAATTCACCAATCCACTTAATCAGGTCTGTAGGATTCAAAGTACTTGAGAAAATAGAAACCTCCATTTTATGCTTCATCCTTCAACTGAGATCCAAATCTAGCAAACTAACTAGCCTCTACTTAGTCTGTGCTCAGCTAGCACATTGTTCAAGAGCCATCGTCACTAGCTGCATCGCCTAAGCTCCGTTCGATGCCATTTTAAATTTTATTTTTTTCAAAAAAAAAAAATTTAACCCTTTTGAAGGCCCTAGAAATTTTTCTCTCTAACTTGAGCATATGAGGGTATTTTTTTAATCCAAAAGAAGCATCAAAAAGATGATTTAGATACAGAGATAATGGTGTAGATATTTTTTGGATTTTTTTATAGTTTAGTACCTATTTTTTGTTCTAATTCTTATGATGTCTTCTATCTTTAGAAGGGTGTAACTTGCTCATTATAGCTCCATTTTTTGATCTGAAGAAGTGCCAGAAAGCTCTTCTCAAGCCCTATCTAGAATCTCTATTATTTTCACCATTATTTATCAAAGGTATATGTGATTCTCAAATTGAATCTTTTTTTCTCTCATCTTGTTTACACATTCCTTCTATCATTTGGGATTTTTTTTTTGTATTGTGGGGGGTGTTTTGTATTACTATTTCTATTATTTATATCAGTAAACTAGAAATTTTTCAAAAAAACAATCCAACACCTTCTAAAACAATGGTCAAGACTTCTCCTTGTCTAGAAATTATGACCCCTCATAACTATCACACATGGAAGTCCCTAATGATACAACTTCTCTGGTCAATAGGGTTGTGGTATTGTTTAGATGCTATGCAACTAGTTTTACAAAGGCCTTTTGAAGTCATGCAACATAGGAACAAGATGGACGAGGCAATGGGGTTAATTTCTTTATAGGTATTCAACAATCTATAATTTTATCTTGATGGGTACAATAACCCTCTAGCTATGTGGACCAAGCTTGATGGCTTGTTTGGTATAGTGAATGAGTTCAAGGCACTTCAAATTGAGGCAGCACTTACCTTTCTTGCATAAAATTCTTTTTCATCCATTGAGTACTTCTTGATGAAGTTCAAACAAAAGAGATATTTATTTTAGGGTTGTGGGAAAACCAAGACTAATACTGAGTGTATTTGCCGAATTATTTCTAAGCTTCATGGAAACTTTCAAATTTTTTCCTCTACCTTCTATTCCACCAAAGATTCTTTGGGTAATAGATTTACCATGCCATCCTTTGATGTGATCATTTGACTCAAGAGAAATCTAAGCTCTCTTAGTTAGATTCTCTCATAGGCCCACAAACTTATGCATTGGTAGCTTGGCCATCTTCTGGGATAAAGGAGAAGAAACATAAGTCACATCCTACAGAGTCTTAGATTGATTCTAGCCCTCACATCACATCAAGCCCACTTCCTCATAAGGGAGATAAACCAAAGCTGAAAAAATTGAAGTGTTCTTATTGTAATAATCCCAATCATGATAATTCATGTTTCTATGAGAAAAAATTAGATGGCTATGCCAAACAGGTTTTAAATTTGATAGCACTCCTTTAGAAGAGCAAAATTGATATTCCCTCTACTTCTCATAGATCTTCTTCATAGTCATCATTTTAGTCAGATGGTAAAGATATAGGAAAGGGTCATGCACTATATACAACTAGTACTCCATGTTCTTCTAGATGGATACTAGATTCAGGTGCTTCACACCATATGGAATCTTCTCTGGATTTGTTTTCTTCTTTTGAGGCTTCTCCTACTCCACACATTTTGATGGGGAACTACATTATTATGACTGTATGTGGAAAAGGCTTTATTGAAATTTATTAATGTACATTTCATGGTGTATTATGTGTTCCATCTTTTTCCTCTAACCTTCTCTCTATTTATTAGATTACACGATGGAATAGGGAAGATAGTTGAGTTTGCACAAGATTTAGTGCACATCAAAGATAGTGAGATAGAAATATTATTTCTACATGGACTATTGATCATTCTTTCCACCTATACTCCTTCTCTCATATTGGTCTAACATCTCCTCTATAGGATACTCACTTTCCTTCATGAGAGATGACTAAGGTGAAGTCAGGTCACTTGAAATTTATGTGCCATTCCTAAGACCATTGTTGTGACTTCTACACCTCCATCTCCTATCCAGATTCCATCCATTTCATAGGATTAGTCTTCATCATTTCCTACCATTATAGCTCCAATCATCAAGCCACCTACTACAGTTATTGAGTATATATCTAAGGACAAACATCTCCTCTCAAATGATAGAATCAACACATGTGTTATCCCACCTCCATTGGAGATTCCATTTTAGGATTCTCATGCATTCTCCTTTGAGCATCAGTTAGGACTTCCAGCTTCACCATACATTTAGGGGTTTCATCCTCCTTGTCCACTACCTTTGTTTCTTTTAGATTGGAGCCACATTGGTATGTTCATTGAAACAAGAGGCCTGCCATTCTGGGGGGGGCTATAGAGTCTCAAGCTTCTATCATGAGGGGTTTCATTGTAGTTATGGTCTTGAGAGAGTCTCTTGAGATATTTCATCTGTGCATCCTTTTCTATCTCTTTTTGGAGTAGCGTTTTCTCTATTTCTCCATTTCATAGAGATTTGGTTAGGATTAGGTACCTCATCAAGCATTTTTTCTCAGACCTAAGTTTTCTTTCAACATTGCATTGTAGTTTCCTTTCCTTTTCTAAATTGTTGCTCATCTGAAGGGGGGTATTAGAATAAAAGGTTAATTTAATGTAATTTATTCAATTACCTTTACTCCCTTCTTAAGATTTTCCTTTATGGACTTGAATTTTCATTTAATAATTAATTAGTAATTATTATATGTCATTTACCTCTTAGGGTTTCCCTTTTAGGTTTTTGGCCTCCTTCATAAGGATTGATTGGTTGTAAATTTATTCATCCTATTTTGCACAAGTAAATACAATCTTCTTGTTTATTGAGAATACTCTTCTCTCTCTACCTTTCTTACTTCCTTGTAATAGGTTATTTGCATACAAGATATCTAGGGATCTATGGGTTTTTTTCATTATCAAATCCTATAGTTATTACATAGTTGTCATACTCATTCATTATTTCTATGATTAGGTTTAGGTTGGTTAACAGGTGCTCTACAATTTTTGGCAACGTGTCCAAAGTTGCTACATTTTTAACACATTATATTGCTCTTTTCTCCATTAGTTCCTTCATTGGATTCCTTCTTTCTCCTATAGGGTTGGTGCCTCTAAACATTATTCTATTACTATTATTACTATCAAATTTAGGTTTCTTACAACAAAATGCTTTATGACCTAAGACATGACAATTATAACAATACAAGTTAGAAATAGTTTTGAATGACTTACCTATACAAGTCATTTTCATATGACCAATTTAATTGCATGCAAAACTTCTAACTTTAAATTCATACCTTACTTCATTAGGTGATTTAGCTTTCTCATTTTCCTTTGGTTCATTAGTTTTCTCAGGTTGATATCCTTGCTCAACTTTTTTTGATGCATCTTTAGATTGAATTGATACAATTTATTATGGTCATATTTCTTATGTTCAACATGCTCAACAACTAGATATGTTTCCTTCCTTGCTTCGGATTTCTTGGTTGAATTTTCTCCAATAAAATATCCAAGACCAATCTTATCATAGGAAGGTCTCTAATAATATAGTTGCTTATCAAATTTTTCACCAACAAAGTATAAATTTTCTAATTGTTTCTTAGTTTGGGTTAACTCCTTTCACAATAATGTTGTATTTCTCAAGTTTTGTATATTCTAACTTGGTGGATTCAAGTTCATATGTAACTTTTTGTAAGATGGGATCTTAGATCTACATTCTCATATTTTAGATGTAACTCAATTTTTCTATCATCTTTTTAAAGATTTTCATAAATCTTGATACTTCATCACTATCTTTTATCTGATCTTTAGGTTCCTTTCTGGATTTGAGATGATCAATCTTAACTTTCAACTTCCCAATGTAGTCTTTTGCATCTTCATGTATTTCTTTCATCTTATCTCTTTCTTCAGTAAGAATATCAATCTACTTAAGATCTTCTTCTAGGTTCTTCTATAATTATTCTATATCCATAGGGATCTTACTCAAGTTGTTAAGCCTCTTTTGAGAAACTATTTTCTAAAACCAATTGTTGGAAATAGGGAATACTGAGAGGGGGGAGTGAATCGGTATTGTACAAACTTTAGCCCAAAATTGAATATTATTAATTTCCTTGTAACTTGCATATGAAATTCAACTAATCATACTGAATAGTAAACATAACCATACAATAAGAGAAATTATAACACCATATTTTGTTAACAAGGGAAACCCTAGCCAATGGAAAACCTTGGTGGGGATGGTACCCATAAAATGATACATTAATCAAAAGTATTTGGTTATAGATATTGACCCTATTAGGAGTCTATTACATGTATATAGTGTCCCAGCCCTTGTTAAAGGACTTCAGCCTTGCTAGAAGCCTCAACCCTATTAGGAGTCATTATATTAAAATACAAAATGTATGCAATAAGATCCCACAACCTTAACATGAAATATATAATGTAATTCCTTGATATAAAAAGATCTTTGTTTGCTGCTAATATCTTCAATATCTGATAACAAACTTTCTGCTCTTCACCAAAACTCACAATCCTCTGATCATACATTAGAATTCACATCACATAAAGTTCACAAAGTCTTCCTTAGAAGCACACTTAACTTCATATTTACAATCTTTCCTTTATACGTTTGTTCAAAAAATATTATCAAGTTGGCCTTCAAGATTTCATACACTTGACAAAATATATTATTAACTCTTTCTCTCTTAGGGTTAACATCTAGGATTTCATCCCTAATTAGTCAAGTAATTATTTTGTAAAAAAAAAATTCCTTAAATCATAATTAACCATTTCATGTTAAGCTCTTTTCCTATCTATATATTGTCGCAACTGGTGAAATTGTTATATCTTCTTCCATACTGACTATACTGACTAACACTTTGGCATATGTCATCCTAACACTATGTCTTGTCTGTACCTAACTATGTACAATCCAATAATGATTTTACTAATTGTGCACATTAAAATTGTATCTACTCTACCAGATAAATTAACTAATACTTAGACAATTTTCTAAGTATGAATGTTATAACTTCATCTTCAAAGTCTACCTTCTTTATACTGAAGATGTGTTGCCATAAATGAAAACATTCAATATCTACCTTAGCCAAATTACCAAAAACTTTATCAATTTGTATTCAACAAGATAATATGTCATTTGATCATTGTATGAAGTGAAGAAGAAATATGAATTGAAGTATAGAAGAGATGATTGATAAAAGTCAAGAAGTTTAGTAAAACATGAGTTTGACCGAGTGCATTATTACTAAGTCAATGAAGAAGTTAAGCATTATCAAGAAGAAGATTAAGAAACTTAACTATTAGCTGAGTGATGGTAATGGCCAAGCAAGAAAAAGAAAACTATAGTAATGACCAAGCACAATGATGGTCAAGAAATCTAGTATAAGATGAGAAATATAGATTAGTAGTGACTAAGCTAAAGACCTTAGTGATGACTGAGTGTCAGAAAATTAATAGTGTGCGAAAGAATCAAGATTTGAGGCCAACAAAATTAAATTTATAGATCAATAAAAGTGCATTAAAGATAAATATTGATGAGTTGGTGTATTTAATCCATGAATTGATTTTTTTAAGCAATCTAAGGCAAGGATTTAATGAGAAGTTTCTAGAAGTTTCAAGAAAAGGAGTAAAAGGACAAAACAATAAACATATTTAATGAATCTAATCAAACCTTAAGATCTACGGTTATGTTTAAGAAAAAAAAGATTAAACCTATCTATTTAATGGGGCATAAGAGATGATTTATGATTATTATTGGATGGAAAATTTGTAAAGAGACAGTGATGAAAAAAGGAGCAGAGGAAAAGTGAGAAGTTGGTGAAAGCAATTTTTCTTGTAGTGTTGCCAAGAAAATCAGAGATGGAGAATATGATGAAGATTGATCAATAAACTAGGAATGAGATGAATGAAGATTTTAACATGCAAAGTGAGTTGTATTTTATTTGATCAACCTAGCTATTACTTTTTAACCATTATGGTAGTAAAATCCTTTAATCAAGGTTGACCCAATAGTCATATTGTGAATCCTTTGATCAAGGTGACATTATGATGGGATTTTTAAAGACCCCTAAGAAGTCCACTCCTAATAAGGTGATTAAATCCTTCAACATGTTTACACCTAACAATGTATTTTGTAACATTTAACAGGGTTAGATCTTAAGAAAACTTACTTTAGAAGAGTGAAAAAGTGGTAGCATGTTACTTCTTTCTTTTTTTCCAAATTGGGTGTCCATGTTAAATCCTAGTGTCATACTTGTGTGAATGTTGTTTTTGTGTTATATGATATTTACTATTATATGTTTCTGCAATTTGGCATACACTAAATAGAGAACTAAGTGATGATAAGAATAAGTTGAGTTACTAATGAATTACTATATTGGTCAAGTGGACTTATGAGTTTGATTAAGTTGTTAAAAGTTGAATTGGTGCATCTAGATCTGAGAATAATAAATTCACCCCCCTCTTTATTATTCTAATCATTCTAACATGTTTTTACTAATGGTTTTTGAGAAGTAATTTTTTTTAAGAGAAATATAGAAGCAAGAAAGGTGATGAGAGGTTAGAGAAAAGTACAAAAAAATATCAAAGGTCAAAGATCATAGATAAAGACAAAATTGTGTGGAATTGCAAATCAATCACAAAAAGTGATATAACAACAAGCATAAAAAGGATCTAATCAATAAAAGTAAGTTTTTATTTAAGGCATCATTTTCTACTACTTTCTAGTCAATCCTTGTAAAAGGTGGATCTAATGTCTTTTATGTAAATCACTTAACTGAGTGCACACATAAAAAGTTTTGTAAATCTTTGAGAAAGGTATATCCTAGTAGATCTAATTATATACTCCTAGCAAAGTAAGTCACTAAAAGTGAAAAAACATTGCAACCCTAATAAGACACTCTCTTACTAATATAGTGATGGATTTATGGGTACCATCCCCACCACATTTTCCTCTCTGACCAAAGGTTTTTGCATGACCAAATGAATTTCTTATGCCTTATGCTTTATGTTTATGATTTTATGGTTGTTGAATGTCACATCAGTGATATTTCTTTCATTTATAAGTAATATGGTAAATGTTTAGTTATTTTTGAGTAATAGATAAAGAAGGAGAATAATGATTTTATTTTAAAAGTAAAATTTTTGAGGATATTGATTCACCCCCACCCTCTATTCAACATCCTACCTTTTCTAATACTCCAAAAACTCATGCAGCAGATAAGGAAACAAGTCACATAGAGTAATAACCTTATGATATGAACTCAAATCTAATGTAATGTAAATAAGATACAAAGAATGTAAAGATATATAACAATATAATATAAGAGAATACAAAGATATAACTTTAAATAAGAAATATAACACCAAATTAGTAGTGGAATTGTCATATGTCGGGTTCACCAATAAATGTGTGATTGGAAATATGAATCAAGGGTGTAAGACCTAAGTTCATCATATAATCACCTCACATATGGATACAATATAGGAGGAAGGAGATCAAGGAGAAGAATCCCTTCAATCCCAATTCTAGAGAACTAGGTTTAGAAAGATTATTACTAAACAAATAAGCAAGGATCAGTAATACAAGCTAGATCTAGGCAGAATTGGGGAAAGGTATCAAAATTCTTGAAAATCCTAGATGAATGTAAGAAACTAGATCTAGATATATATAAATGTGTCGAGGAGATAAATAGGATGAAGAACACACCTAACTCTATTTTATGCTTGTTGTTTTGATCAAAATGAATAGAAATCATCATATCCAAGCTTCAAACTGCACAATAGACAAACCCATAAGTCTTTTGGTGAATTGGATTATCAAGGGTCAAGTGCACCCCTAATGATAATATACAATATTGATTTTGATTTTGCAATTATGTAGAAAGCCAAAAATAGTATGAGATCTATAACCTATTTGTGAATTCAATATGCATAACTTGCAATAAAAATTTGTTTTTGTTATTGATTGGGGTTTTGCCTTGGTCAAACCCTAGTTTAGAAATAAACCTTGTATTAAAATAATTGAAATAGCCTAAAATGTAAAGTAAATATATAGATTCATTTTACAAAAGCTAAATCTCCTAAATTAAATGCAATGTGCTTGCTTCACCAACAGATTTGGACCAACAAGTTGAAGATGAATGAATGTAGAAGATGCAACAAAGTATCTTCAATGAATTGAAGAAGATCTTGAGGATAAACTTATGCAATTGCTTGACTTATTGAATCCTTGATCTTAAATGAAGGAATGTTTGAAATATTGAGTGCTAGAGTACTTGGATACTTGATAATGAGATTACTTGTTATGATTGTGGATGAGAAGTAGAGCAAATGGAAATTTTTATATAGAGCTCAAAATTGACTAACTCCTGTAGGCTTACCTACCTAGATATTAGTTAGTCACAATTGATAATGTCATTGATGATCACATGAATATATGTAAAATAATCATATTAGTTGTTATGTTATCATTAATGTCATGTCTTAATTGGCTAGACATTATGCTAACTCTAGTAGAGTTCTATATCAATCTGATTGATGAAGAAGATTTTAAGAAAGTATGTTGAAGAAAGAGTTGACAAATATGGTATTTAATGGCAACTTGAATGAGTTGGCCAGTGATAATTTATAGTTGGTTTAATTTCTTTACAATCATGTAATATTATATTGTATTAAGCTGCACAATCTTACCTTGACAAGGGTAAAGAAGGAAGATAGTATTTACCAAGTGGCTACATGGTTCACCAAGTATCTAGAAAAGATAAGTTGGAAGTTTAATATTACTCGAGTGAGTCTAGTATTGACCAAGTGCTATATTACCTGAGTGAATTATTACGTTCACTGAATAACTTCTAGAAGAAAAAGATTGTTAAAATGGAATTTGAGGCCAATTTTTGATGAAAATGTAGAATGCTAGAGATATTTAAAGGAACAAGTCAATTTTTTGCAAGATCAATGATTGGGAAAAATTAATAATAATACGATGATGGAGATTGAAGAAGGATAAGGATGGAATAAAAATTCTCTTTCTATGTTTTTGAGTAGAATGAATCTGAGATCAATGATAATGATTAAGCAACAATAACTGGAAGAATCTAGAAGCAAAAAAGGCAACTATTTAAGGAGATGTTCAAGACAATTTTTGGTTTCTGGTTAATATTGATTGTTAATTTTAAGGTGGTGATTATGCAAAGTTGTTGAAGCTGAAAGAAGATATTTGAGCTAGGCAAACCAAGTAGAGTTGAAATAAAGAGAAAGAGAAGAGTGAATAAGCTAGTCAAGATAACAAAGTAAAGTGATTAGATGGTAGAGATCAGAAGGAGACCAAGAAGACAGGAGATTTGAACAATCAAAGTAGTGATATACCTAAACAAATCATTTATTCTTTCACTTTCTAATCATTGTAGCTAAAAATATTGAAAACTAATTGGACCTAACAAATTTATAAAATCCTATATGGTAACATCAATTATTGATTTATGTAAGTCCTTTAGAATAGGCCACTCTTTAGACTGGGTCAATGAGTGATAAGGTCTAGATGATATTTTTGTGTAAATTCTCTAACAAGGTCACATTAACAATGTTTATGTAAACCTTTAACAAGGTTATCTTTTAATAGAGCTCACTTTAGAAGAGTGAAAATTTTGGGTTACTAGTCCTAGATGGTTTTTTCGTTCGTAGGGTTTCCACGTTAAAAATTTTGGTGTCAAATGTGTTAATGTTGTTCTGTTGCAACTTAATTTTTATGTTATCTTAATTTTACTAAAAATAATAACAACTAATATAATTGTTGGTAATAACTAATTTTTGTTACTATCAGTCAGTTATAAAAGAATAATGAATGGACATTTTGGAATAAAGTGTTTGAGTGAGTTAATTGTGAAGTTGAATGAGTACACTGAGTGATTACTTATGATGCTTATGAGGTTTTTTTAGTACTAAAATTGTTAGAAGGCAATATAGGATAACTAAACATAACTAAATCAACCCCCCCAATTATCTAACAATTAGTATCAAACATAGTGCTTGGAGAAAGAAGTTTAAAGGAACTTGAGCTAAAAGATCACAAGATGTATAAGAGAGAGGTACCAAGGCTAAACAAGGAGAAATTATCCTCATGAAAAGATACATTGAATTTGCATCCATAAAAAAATGGAGACAATGTCACATGTTGGTTGGAAAATGATTATGGTACCCTTGCTAGCCTTCCAATTGTGGAGAAAATGAATGAAAAGAGTAATCACAAGAACCTCATGATTGAATTCACTTCTACACTCAGTGATGTTGAGTTTGATGATATCAAAAATTGCACTACTATAAAATAGATGTGGGATAATTAACACTTGTACATGAAGGAGATGATAATGTAAAGAGAGATAAAGCTAAAAGTTTCAAAAGAAAGTACGATGACATGAGAATGAAAGAAGGTCTGAATATTATATAGTATGTAAACTAAATCAAAGAAGATGTAAGCACAAAGAAATATGCTAGAGGAGTTATTTTAATAAACTAAAATGGACACTTAGACTATTATCCCCCTTCTCAACATTTTGGCTAAATTATTTAATCATTTGCCTAGGCCAAATTGCTAAAAATCAATTTATTTGATTTTAACCTATAGTTTGACTATAATATCCTAAATTCATATCTAATTAAAATAACATTTCCTCTTTTAATTAAATAAAAGACCCCATCATTCTAACCCACTCTAAGGTGCACACATAAAGTCTTTTTCCTATTTACAAATTAGAAGAAGGCCTTTTCTCTCACATGAAAAGTCAACTCAGTTTCATTGGTTGACTTTATCTTGCACATGGATCATGCCAAAAGTCAACCCCCACCCTTGATCATCCATTTATTGATCTTGATCTCAACTATCCATCTATCTTTAAAAGAGAGAGTTGTCTCCCCTTCTAAGGATCCTGTTTTGAGCTAATGTTATGTTGCAGGTTTATTGACAAATTCCTTTGAGATTTTTTGAAGAACTTCTATTCCCCTTGTCTCATTCTTGCATCCTTTATCTTATCTTAGATTGATTTAGAATAGTTAAAGTTCCTTTTCAATAGGTTACATTGTGTAGCTTAAATTAACAATGGCTTTTGTAACACTCTCATTTGCTTAATCTAGTTGCATTATGCATCTCATCGTAGTTTAACTTCATCTCTTGCATTGCATATTAAAAGTTATTTTGAAGCTAGAATTATTTCTCTTGTTTAAGGAATCTCCCATTGCATGGTTTACTAGATAGGGTTGTGTCTCTAAGGCTCAAGTGAGAGCTCCTCATATGTACAAGCACACAACTTTTCACTCCATGGATAGGAAGCTCTAATTCACCATTCAAGAATTTCAACTCATGGGATACCTTGGATAGAAGGGTTTAGAGTAGTGCACTTTCTTAGTTTAAATTTTTTGTGCCCACTATGGGACAAGACATCTTAGTTTTGCCTCTCAATCTGCACTTTTTATCTTGCATTTTTTGTTTATCATTCTATCTTTTTTTCTCTGCAATTGCAATTATCAGGCAATACTTTCTTAGTATCGTGTGATAGTTCTCACTATTTCCATGTGATACTTTACTAGTTAAAGTATCATATGCACATATAGATGTATATTGCACCAATATACAAACTCTATTGCTCGGGTATAGTGTGATGTATTGTACAAGACAAAAATATTGTCCTCTTATACTAAAAAGTATCATACAATATTTTGTCAGCAAAAAGGTATTGACGAGCCTAGAACTTGTTGTTGTTTGGGTTTAGTTAAGTTTTGGTCATTAAAATTTTGTTTTTCAAGTTTCTCATATTAATTATTGTCTAACGGGAATTTTGTTGTAGGTTTTTACCTTATTTTGGACTAACCCTCTTGTCAAACTAACATTTTTTCTTGTAGGATTGCTCTAAATGCTTGTAAAATTTCTCTTAGAAGAATGCATGTCAAATATTCAAATTAAAAAAGACTACTAATGGTTGTTTGCAGGACTTCCTAAAAGCATCAAAACAAATAAACAAGTGTGTTTTATTTCCCTTATTTTTTGCGTGTGGCAATATTAGTAGTTGTTCATCTTTCATAGGCACATAAAACTTGTAATTAGGATCTCTTGGTGGTATGAAAGTATGATCTTCAACCTTGTGGTGAATCAAAAATATTGACACACCTTTATATTTTGAAAGTAAGTGGGATAATTGAGTTTCTTGGTGTATTTGGGAGAAATTATTGGAATAGGAGATTATGATCTTCACCCTTGTGGTGAATCAAAAATCTTGACCTCCAAAAGTGGATCCATTTTGTGTAGTTTAGAATACTTTAGAGGGCCTACTCTTTAGAAATCAAGAGGAACAAACCAAGTGGGGACAAGAAAACCCGACTATTTTGACCCACTATAAAATCAAGGTTATCAAGGATACAAAACCTTTGTAGACATAGTGCTTGTCTTCTCTTAGTGTGATTACTTGTTGGATTGGAACTATTTGGAAAATTCTAGGCAAGAATGCTTAGGTACTCTTGTGGCCACAAATTCTGTTACTTGTAAGGGGATCACTATGAACAAAAGCCCTTTCTAAACACCATAGGTTAGAAGCTTATTTTATCGCACAACATCTTGGTGCAAAGACATATCCTAGTGGATTACCCAAATCATCCCAAGCTTTTACACTCACCAATTGTTTCCCTTGGTTGTGCTAATGTCACTTCCATGACAAAACCAATATCTCTCATAGGTAACCACTTGGTGTGAGGTGAATGGGTATCAAGCATGGGGAAAATTGTTGAGTAATGAATTGTGACCTTAAGTAGTATTGCTTGGCACATGTCTTTGAATGTGAAAAAACCCATGTAAACATTCTTCAACATCAAACAATCTCGTTAAAGTTTGTAGAATTTTATTTTGATATCACAATTGCATGTTGGCAAGGTTGCTTTATCCCTTTTCCAACTGTTTGAGACATGTGAATTTACCCTTACTATTTTTAAACCATGTTGTTTTCTGCTACAAACTGAGGTCTATACTAACTACACTGCATTCTGGTCTGATACATTCAAGAAATAAAACTAAAACATAGGGTTTTTTAGCTTCAAACTAAATTTTTCAAGGTTCACTCTCCCTTTATCACATAGCCTTTGAGAAATATCATGCAATATTTCACACTTGTCAAAGTATCATCTAGTACCTGATGTAAACTCTATTGTTTGGCAGTTGTAAAGTCTATCACCCTATTTGATAGAAACTATTGTATGAGAGAAAATTATCACCCAACACCTGTGAAGTCTATCATACGATATAGTGTGCTAACCAAATATTACTTGCTTCTCTAATAATATTGCCCAATCTCCACTACTTCCAAAACATATTCAAAATTGCATCATAATTGATTTAAGGGTGTTGTCACTTCATCCTACCTAGGTCTAGTCTAAAATATCCATGTTAGGTACTATTCTAAGTTGACAAGATGGGTCTAGCTCATCAGATGTAAGCTAAAAATATCACTAACAGTCACTTGTCAAAATCCGGTTATCTCTCTATGTTACCTACTTACTATCAATCTTCTTTCTCACTCTCTTGGCTTGAGTCATTAGTGCTATAAATTATTGAGCACTCTCAACAAGCCACTCACTTATTTTATCTTTGATAAGTGATCATTCTTGACCCTACAAGATTCAAATATAAAACACTTTACTTCATTTAATTAGATGAATATATATCCTTACATGCCAGTTGTGACTAGGTTCCAAGTTAGTCAAGGAAGTTGTTTGTCTTTCACCTTTGACAATTAGTAACTCCAACTAGGAATCCTTGTGGACAACCTTGTGTGGAGAGACCTATCTTTGATAAGTCACAAGAGGCTAACACTTGGCATAACCCGCTCTATAACTTTGAGAACCCTTTTGATACACCCTTTCATACTCCTAGGGTTGAAGATACTGTGTCAGTCACCATACCTAGAGGCCATATGCATGGCTAATAGAGAAGGATCCTATAATTAAGCTAAGGTTGATGCTTATGCACAAAAGTCTAAAAATAGACATGGCTACTCTAGAAATCCTTTTGATAACATTTCTCTTGGTGGAAATAGTAAATGCAAGAGCATGTCCTTCACCACCTAGACTCTCACAGTTACATCATGAAAGTGAGGTCAATTATGAAATCACCAGAAAAGATCTCATGAGATTTTTAAAAATGAGGTCACCAAAAGGTTGATGTTAAAGGCCTAAAAAAAATGGGGGCGTTTATTTTCAATACATGATAACTAAGGGACAGAAACTCCCTAATGATTTTGATGTGCAAATAATCATCCAAAAATGAGAACCTACTAAAGCTAAGATCTTGAGAGAAGAAATGCAAGAACTCAAGATTCAACTCACTCAATTATAAGTTTCCAAGGAAAAATGAAAGACCTCCTTTGTAGATTCAATTTGTGCTCTTCCCTTTAATAGACGATCCCATTCAAATATGACAAATATGATGGAAATGGTGATCCTCACAATCATGTAAGAAACTTCTATGCTTTGAGAATGGACTTTATGCATGAAGATAAGCCTTATGAGGTTGTTTCCAAGGAGCTTGAGGATCCAAGCTATAGAATGGTTAATGATGTTGTCACCTCCTCTCGGGTCATTTGATGAACTTGTACAATGCTTTATTTAGCAATATTCCTACAACATTCAAAAAATTATCATTATGTTGGACCTGTACAATATTAAGCAAAAAAAAGGTGAACCTATTTTCGACATACCTCGAATGATGGAGATCTTTACACTCTAGGTACTCTTGGCAGATTTTTGAGACCGAGAAGATTGATTTTTTTAACCAATACACTTGTACCTGAACTCTATTATGACCTTAGGAAACAATTGTTCACATCCTTTAATAACATGGTCAAAAGTGCTTACCATATTGAGGATGTTGCTATTAGGAAAGGTGACATTATGTTGAACAAAGATAAAAATGATAATGGGAATGGCAAAGACAAGAATAAGCCTTGGAACAAAAAAAAGTATGTTTTCAATGATGGAGTAGCTGATGCTTCTAAGACCAAGGAATCAACCTTCAACCTTTATAGTTTCATTTATGGTGCCAAAAAACAAGAGACTACAAAGTCCGAAACATTTGACAAAAATAAAAAATCTTCTAAGCTAAAGAATGTTTATACACCAATGGTAGAATCTTATGAAGTGGTCTTGAAGACCTTCCTCACAAATAAGCTTGTCATGCTTCCAAACAATTCTCATCCCTATAATCCACTTTTCAAGCCCGATTGGTGGTGAGATGATCATTTTTGAACCTACCATAGGAGCAAGGGAATATGAAAAAGGGGAATCATTACTTGAATATGAAAAAGGAGAATTGCAAAGATCAACTACACCTACACTAATGCTGACAATACCATAAACATGATAGAACCTGTTGAACATATTTTCATGATGGGTCCTAAATTTGACAAGGAACCCAACTATGATGTAGATCATGAAAGACCTAAGGTAGTCCTAAGAACACATGATGCTCAACAAAATCAGACACTAGGCCTAAGGTAGTTCTTAGGGTGGCAAAACCATCCTCCTCACATAGTGATCATTTGATGCTATTACTAGGGGGAAATCCAAGGTTGTCCTCAAAGTTGCAAATGATTCCAAGCATGATTCCTTATCCAAATAAGTTTCTACTCTAGCTACATCAAGCTATGACCTTGTCAATCAATTCCAATGAACCCCTATACAAATCTCAATATTTGAGTTGCTAGAACTATCTCCTTTGCACAAGGAGATTCTTGAGATATATTTAACAACCAATGTTCCTATGGATATTGATGCTAAGTGATTCCAAGCAATGGCCAATCACATCTCTTCACCATACTATCTCACATTCTCTAAAGAAGATGAAAAGTTACTTAGTCATCCCCACAACCTCTCCCTACACATCAAAGTCCAAATCTTTTGTACTCATGTCCACCAAGTCTTGATAGACAATGGTGTTGGGCTAAAAATCATCTCCTTCAATGTTATTCAATAGCTAGGCATGTTTGAATTTTATGACCCTAAGTAGAAGTTACCATCAAAGCCTCTGATGAGGTTGAACGACCTTCTAAAGGCCTTATTGTGTTTTTGATCTATGTGATTCCTTTTGAAAAAGATGTGATCTTTTAAGTTTTAGATATCCTGCTAGCATATAATTTTTTGCTAGGGAGACCATGGATTCATCACATGTAAGAAATTCCATCAACATACCATAAATGTATCAAATTCCCTTTCAATGGTACCAAGATAGTTTTTCCAAGGGACAATTCAATGTTGATCAACATGTTATCTACTATTAGAACATTAGTCCTCCACAATCTCTCTTCTCATGAGCTCAAACCATCCCTCAAAGAGTATGAACATAAATTTAAAATGATGAGCCTTGGTATGGGCAAGTACACTCTAGACTCTATTGTTGCTTTGTCAGTTTCTCCTAGATCTTATGAGAACCTTATGAAAAATTGAAACCCTTAGCTTTTTCTATGACCATTTTTGGGACCTTTGTTTAGTCTTCTATTACCTTAGAAGTATTAAAAGAAGAGCAAGCTACAAGATATTGGATCTATAGGGAGGAAAAAGATGTTAATGAGGTTATGATCACTACTCCTATTTCTCCTAAGTGTTATGGATGAGGCTACAAATTTCTAAAAAACCATGGGCTATCATGGCCAAGGGTCCTTAATTGGTGATAAGAAAGATCTCGTAGAACCTTAACTCATAATGAGGCCTACAAAAATAGAGATACTATTGACCAAGATTTGATAGAAGGGCTCCCATGTTTAGTGAATTAGAGGATGATGATCTACTCTTTTCTACTATTGTGCTACAATAAGAGGATTTTATGCCTCCTACTTCTCTCCTTTGGGGAGAAGAAATAATGATCACCCATAATGATATTGAAGCTTCCACCTCTAGACAAAACACATCTGATGAATATAACTATGAAAATCCTAATAGAGGAAGGTTAAGAGAAAACATCACTCATTTGTTAGCTTGGAACTAGAGTACATATTTTGGTGACTATGAATGGGAATCAATTTTAGATGCATCTTGTGAGTTGGGAGTGGATGTCATCCATTCCTATGCTACCCAACCAAATCTAGTCAATGAGTCTAGTCTAGGGTTTGACGAGTTTGGTTCACACACTGCTTTAGTGGATCGTGTTTGTCCCTCTAGGTCTATTCCTAATTTGGATTATTTTGGGGCTTTCCCTATAGGTTCAACCTCTTATGTCACCAAAGATGACTCCTTCTACATAAAAAACCTCGAAGCTTTCACTTCCCTCTCATTGATCTAGCGTAATCTCATAGATTGTCTACTTAACAATAAAGACCAAAACTAATATCTTTTCAAAATGACTATGAGATCACCTACTACCTCAATGTCATTGAACCTATGATATCTTCCACCAATGATTCATGGTTAACATGATAGAAATAGATATCAATTACTTTAGTAAAAAAATTAAGAGGAAAACAAAAATTAAGCTTTCAAATGGTAAAAATCACTTTGTGGCGGTGTCTAAACCCCAAAAAAGTAAAAATAAAGATGTATCCAAGGGTGAAAACCTCTTTGAGGCACTTGAGGATGAGGTACTTGCTAGTCTACCTAGATATTTCAAAGATATATCTTCAATTATTATTGAAGCTATGTAGCCTATTAATATTGCTACAAAAGAATCTCCTAAGATCATCTATGTAGATCAATCACTATCAATTAAGGAAAAGGAGAACTTCAATAAGTTCTTCCAAGAAAAGAAAATCAACTTTGTATGGACCTATTCAGATATTCTCGACCTTGACACAAATCTAATAATGCATTACCTATCTATTTATCTTGGTGTCAAACTCATCAAGAAAAAGTTGGAAAAAATGTATCCACATGTTTCTCTCTTGGTTAAAGCAAAACTAGAAAAGCTTTTAAGTGCAAACTTCATCTAAGCTATTGACTATTAAGAGTGGATCTCCAATATTGTACCTATGTCCAAACATGAAAAATCTATTCATGTGTGCAAAAATTTTAGAGACTTGAACAAAACATACCCTAAGGATGATTTTCCTCTTCCCAACATAGATATGATAGTGGATACGATGGCAGGTTATAAAATGTAATCTTTAATTAATGGCTTCTTTGGATATAATCAAATCAAAATTGCCCCTGGGGATCAAGAGAAAATGATCATGTAGGTTCATGGGGTACTTTCTGTTGAAGTGTCATGCCCTTTGGGTTAAATAATGCATGAGCTATTTACCAAAGGGCCATGACCACTATCTTCCATGACATGATGCTTAAAAATATGGAAGACTATGTTGATGACAGAGTGGACAAATCTAAAAAAAGAGATACAATCTTGATGACCTGAGTTTTATATTGGACTGCATGGAATAGTTTCAGCTCAGGTTAAATCCCAAAAATCATGACTTTGGTATCACATCAAGAAAATTACTAGGGTACATCATATCTGGTAAAGGCATTGAAAGTGATCTAGAAAAGGTGCAAGTTGTTATGGAAATTCCTCCTCCTAGGAACATCTATCAATTAAGAAGTCTTCAAGGACATCTTGAATCCATTAGGAGGTTTATATCTCAGCTAGATGATCAAGCACAACCCTTCAATAAGAACTTGTACAAAGGATCCACATGTATCAAGAATGAAGAATGTCAGAAAATCTTAGATCAAATCAAAGGATATTTGGATAAACCTCCAATAGTGATGCCACTTATACTAGGAATACCTTTAATCTTATACATCTCAACTACATAATCTTCTTTAGGAGCATTGCTAGCACAAAGTGATCAGAATGGAAAAGAACATGCTATTAACTACATTAGTTTTGCTTTGGTGTCTTATGAAAAGAATTGTAACAACATTGAAAAGGCTTTCCTTGTAGTGGTATTTACCTCCCAAAAACTTAGGCACTACATGTTGGCTCACAAAATGCATGTCATTGAAAATATTGATCCCCTTAAATATTTAGTAAGAAAATATCTTACTAGACATCTTGCTAAATGGATGATAATTCTCTCAAAATTTACCATTTAGTAGGTCAAACATAAAGCCATTTAGGGACAAACCATAGCTGATCAACTTGTTGAGTTTCCATTGCAAGATGTCACTCCTATGTAGATTGAATTTCTAGATACCTCCATCATGTATGTCACTGAAATAATATTAAAGATTTTCTTTGATGGTTCTCACACCTAGAATGGATCTAGTACATAAATGCTTTTTGTCATGCCTTATGGCTACACTATCCCAAAGTCCTACAAATTCTTGTTTCCATGCACCAATAATATAGAAGAGTATAAGGCCTTAAATAATGGGATTAAAATGGCTTTAGAATGGAGGATCACAAGGTTTCACATCTATGGAGACTCCCAACTTGTTATTAACCATGTTAATAATGATTATCAAACAAAAGATGACAAGCTTGTACCTTACAAGAAATTGATTGATGCCTTATGAAACTACTTCAAATTTGTGACATTACAAAAAATTCCTAGGGAAGATAATAAGGTTGTAGATACTATTGCCACTCTAGTATCTATTTTTTAGGGATATACCATCCTCAAGGGAATGGCCAAGTTGAGGCCTCTAATAAGGTATTGCTAAAAATCCTACATAGAATGGTCCACAAATCAGGTAGAGATTGGAACCTATAGATCAATCTAACATTATGGGCTTATGGGACCACTATAGGTACCCCTATAGGAGTTATACCTTTCTCACTAGTCTATGGTTATAAGGTTTTTCTACCTTTAGAAGTTAAGATTCCCTTACTACCAGTCTTTCTACATGGGTTAATAACTGATGAAGACCATAGAGCTATGAGGATACACGAGCTAGAAACCATCTATGAGCACTGCAAAGCTGCTTTTGATCACATGAGGAATTATAAAAAGGATGTCTTCTACCTAAAAAAAAAGGTCCATCCTCGTGAGTTCCAAGTGGGTGAACTTGTACTTTGAGAGAACCCTAAGAATCAACAAAACAGGGACCCAAAAAGGAAATTTGAGCCAAATTGTTTGGGTCCTTACATCATCATAGTAGGGTTTGGATTAGGTGCATATAAAATATCTACACCTAAAGGGGAACAACTTGCTAAGTGTATCAGCATTCTATATCTAAAAAATTTCTATGCCTAAGGCTCTTTGGTCTTAGCATTCTATATATTGTAATCACCCAAAATTGGCCTCACAATCTCAAATTACTAAATTCATCACTTCTATTAATTAAATCAAACAAAATTACATAATCATTAGATTTCATCTAGCTCATGCTTCCTCATCATTCATGTTCACCTATAGAATGATAGACATTTTAATTAATTCAAGTGTTAGGCATTCTCATTTAATTCAATTACTTGAACTTATTCAAAAAAATACAGATGAATAATAAATCCAAATAAAGCTAAAAAGGGTATTTATCTTTTAAATATTTCAAAAATCTATAATTCATTTAATATTTATGGTGGAATTACATTTCGATCAAGGAAATTGATTTAAAATTCATGATGGCATAATGGAATTGGAGGTGTCAAGATTCAATGAAGAATGTCATAATGGAATGAGAAGTGTCACCATAGTGTCATAATATAATTCAAAATGGATCCATGGGTGCTCATTTTAATATTAAATATTAAAAGTGCTCAATAAAGAAATGATAAATATGACACACCTACTCACTTCTTGACCAATATCCACCCCTAATCTTGCTCCCTGGACTTCAATCTCGACTATCTATTTAGCTTTAAAAGGAGGGCTCTCTCCCTCTGAAAAGGGATCCTTATTCTCCTAAGGTTATGATGTAGATTTTGAGACTCCATTGTTGCAATCATCACTACCTTCAAGTTTTGAGGAGAATTTATATCTTCTAGTCTACCTCTTCTCTCATGCTTGCATCTTCATGCTAGCTTAAGCTCATTTGCATTTAGTTTGGATGCTTTTTCTTGTTGTAGTTAATACATATAGCTTAATTATGAAGGTTGTAACACTTGTTTTTTTTTATGGCTTTAGAGTAATTTTCATCTCATTTGGCATAATACATCTTACATTGCATATCTAAGGAATTCTTGGCATCACACTCTTGTTCTTTCTCAAGAATCTCCCATTTCATGGTTTACTAGCAAGGGGCATGCTCCTACAGCTCAAATTGAGAGCTAATTTAACACTTATGCATTCCTCCTTGCACTCCATGACTAGGGAGCTCTATGTTGGCATTTGAGGCTCTCCATCTATGAGATGACCTTGGATAGAAGGAGTTAGAGAAGTGCACTTTTTAGTATACACATTTTTGGCACCCACTGTGGGGCTGAACTAATTGTGTTGCTTTGATTTTGATGTTTGAATTGCTTTCCATTTTGTAGATTATTGGGTGACTATTTCTCTAAAGGGATCTCAGACTAGAGGTGACACTTTTCTAGAAAGCATCGTACAAACATACAAGAGACCATCACCAATTTAAAAGGATTGTTTTGATGTTTTGACAATTTTGTTGCAATTGATGTTTTGATATTTCTCCAATTCTATGGCAATTGAATTTTGATCTCTCAAGTTCTTTGGTTTATGGTAGACTTAATCACCTATTCTATTTAAAGGGATTGTTATGTTCTATTATGGACTGTTCTATTTTATTCTATTTTAAGGGATGGTTCTATTGTATTCTATTTAAAAGGATTGTTTTGTTCTATTCCAGACTATTCTATTATGTTCTATTTTATTTTGTTTAAAGGAACTTGAATTCGAATATTTTTAGTTCTCTAGTTTTTAATAGATTTAATCACATTTTTTTACAGAGCTCTCTTTTAAAGATTTTTGGAATTCCCTATACAAAATTAAATTTTTCAAAAAAAAAAAAATTGACCTTTTGATGGTTCTATATGATTTAGGCTATTCTAAGTCATTTTTTATTTTACGTATATAAAAAGTAACCAAAAAAGTTAAATTTATTTTTTCCCATAGTTAAGCTTTCATTTAGTCAAATTTATTTTATCAGATTTTGTTAACATTTTCATAACTCATGTTTGTTATATAGTTTCGATGCTCTAACTTGTGGTTTTGTAGGCATCGCTAAAAAAAATGCATGCTAAAGCTTCAAATTCAAAAAGGCTACTCATTATTATTTGTAGGGCTACTTAAAAGCATAAAAACCAAATATGTGCTTGTATTTCTTTTATTCCATGTTCAGCATTTTACTAGTTGTTTTCATTTCCTAGGCACATAAAACTTGTAATTGGGATTCTTCAGTGATAGGAGAGTATGCTTTTCACCCTTGTGGTGAATCAAAAATATTTACTCACCATTGGATTTTGAGAGAAAGGGGATAACTAAATCTTCTTGGTGTGTTTGGGGGAAACAATAAGATAGGAGAGTATGCTCTTTGCCCTCATGGTGAATCAGAAATATTGACTCTTGAAAGTGGATCCAATCTATTTTTAGTTAGAATCCTTTAGAGGGTCTTCTCTTGGGCAACCAAAAGGAATAACCCAAGTGGGGACAAGTGAACCTAGGTATTCTAACCCACTATAAACTCAAGGCTATTGAGAACACGAAACCTCGGTAGACATAGCACTTGTCTTACCTAGTGTGATTGCTTGTGGGATTGTGACCATGAGGAGATCACTTGGGAAGAATGCTTAAGGTACTCTTGTGATCGTGAATTTTATTACTAGCTACAAGACAAGGTGTCCCATAATTGGGTGCAAGAGGAGTGCTATAAACAAAAACCCTTACTAAAAACCATAGGCTAGAAGCTACCTTATTTTTATGCTCAACATCTTGGTTCAAGGATCGATCCAAGTGAACTACCCGGATCACCCTAATATTTTACACTCACCATATGTATCTCCTTGGTTGTTCCATTGGTACTTCCAAAAAAAATTCAATATCTCTCATGGGTAACAACTTGGTGTGAGGCAAAGAGGCATCAGGTGTGGGCCAAGTTGTTGAGTATTGAGTCATGACCTCTAGGTAGATCTGCCTAGTATGTATTTTTGAAAGTAAAAAAACTTGTGTAAACATTCTTGAACATCAAACATGATGGTATCATGCATAAGCTTTTTCTTTGATATCACAAGTGCTTATGTTTACATGGTTGCTTTGTCCATTGCTAAACTATTTGTGACATGTTTATTATCCTTGCTATCTTCAAACCACAAGTTGAAACTTTGTATCACCATTGTCAGATCCTGATTAGAAATAATTAAGAAATCAAAGTGAAATATGGACATTTTGTAACTCTAAAATGTATTTTCTAATATATTGTTGCATGGTCTCTTGATAATTATCACATCTAGTTATAAACTCTTTCACATGAATGTTTTTATTATGTTGCACTACTTTGAATACACTATTGCACCATCATAAAGTTTTGTGCCATTAAAGACAAACTGTCACATGACAGTTATTTCTAGAATTTTGTCACACATCTTGTTGAAAAAATTTTCCTTAGTTAAGTCACTTGTAGAATTGAGTCACGATTGTACCTTAGTTGGTCTAGGAGCTTCCTAACTCTATCGTACTTAAGCTTGATTCAAAATATGCATTATTGTTATATTCTTAAAGTTGAAAAGATACATCCAGTTAATTAAACATAACTTGAAACTATCATTGATAATCACTTGTCAAGTTTCAGCTACCTTATCACTTCAATCTATTTGCTACTGGGCTTCTGGCTCAAATTCTCAGCTCAATTCTTTGATGTTGTAAAATCTTGAACATCCTTGACAAGACATTCTTTTATTGACATGTGATCATTTTTGGTATCTAAGCTTTAATCCAAAAATCTCTATCTATCCCTAGACTAAAGATATATCTTTACATGTTGGTCATGATGACCAAGCTCCAAGTCGGTCAAGCTAGTTGTCCCTTTACTTTCGAAAAATTAACTATTCTCACTAGGTGTCCATGCAAGTAGACTCATGATAAAGAACCTTTGCAATAAACTAGTGTCATTATGTGGCAAAACACACTCTAAATCTTGACACTTCCTTAGAGACAAACATTGATAGCAACAATATGGCACTCACCAACAACCAAGAGAAAATAAATTGCTCCTTTGATGCACTCTTACAATTCAAAGAGGAACAAGAGCACTTAGATAGGGAAAGGTTGGAAGAAGCTATACAAATCTCTATTAAAGAAGTGCATCACACAAAATATAACATTGGTATTCCCGGTCAAGGTTATTGTAGCAATCCTTTTGTGAATAACATGGGTGGTGGCAATGATGGAAAGAACATATCTCCTAGGAATCCTAGGTCAACACACCAACATGTCCATCACCACCTAGATGCTCACAACCACCTCATGAAGGTGATGATAAAATCACTAGCGAAGATGTGATGAAGTTCCAACAAGACAAAATTGCACAAAGACTAATGCTTAAAGCCCTAGAACAAAATCATGATTAATACTTTTATTTTTAGTATATGGTAGAAAAGAGGTGGAAACTCCCCCAAGGCTTTGATGTACAAAGAATAATAATAAAATGAGAGCCCACTGAGGTTGAAATCTTGAGGGAAGAAATGAAAGAACTTAGGGACCAATTTACCCAGTTACAAGTTTCTAAAAAACAACCTAAAGCTTCTTTTTTAGAATCCATATGTACACTCCCTTTTGACAAGAATCTTCTTATGGTTCCATTTCCTAGGGACATAGAGATTCCTAAGTATGATAAGTATGATAGGATTGGTGATCCCCATGACCACGTCAGACACTTCTATGCTCTTAGTATGGATTTTATGCATGAGGATACCTTCCTTATGAGGTAATTTCCTATAATCTTGAAAGGACAAACCATGGAATGGTTTACAAAGCTATTACCACCTCTCAAGACATTTGATTAACTTGTGCATCATTTCATCCAGTAGTATTTCTACAATATTCAACATCCTATTACTATGCTAGATTTATGTGACATTAAACAAAAGCAAGAAGAACCTTTTGCCACCTATCTGCAATGTTGGAGAGCTCTATATTCTAGATATCCTCAACAAATACTTGAAGTTGAGAAATTTGACATCTTTGTCAACATTTTAGTTCTTGAACTCTATTTTGACTTTATTAAAAAATTATTCACTTCCTTCAATGATATTATTGAAAGTTCTTATCAAATCGAGGATGTTGCCATTAAAAAAGGTGACATGGTACTAAACAAAGACAAAAATGGCAACAACAATGGAAAAGATAGAAATAAGTCTTGGAACGAGAAGAAGTATGTTGTCAACAATGGTGTGGTGGATACCCATAAAACTAAAGAACTAGCTTTCAATATTTTAAATGTTATATATGCTACCAAACAACAAGAGACTTTGAAACCTCTTACATCTAACAAAAATAATAGCAAATTTGTGAAGAAAAGATGTGTTTACATGCCTATGGTCAAACCCTATGAAGTAGTTTTAAAGACCTTGCTCAAAAAAAATGGTTACACTTCCAAACAATTCTAGACACTATGACCCACCTATTAGACCTCCTTGGTGGAGGGAAGATCATATATGTAGTTATCATCGAAGTAAAGGCCACAACATTGAACATTGTTTCAAACTCAAAGATGTCATCCAAGATCTTATCGATGCTAGTAAAGCTTCCATGGATGGCCTAGTTAAAAAATATGAATATAAAGATTTTAAGAAACCATTAACAGAGTATGAAAAGGGAAAAATCTCCAAAGCTAATAAGAAAAATCACGATGCAAAGATCAATTACACCTATGCTAACACTAGTGACATTGTTAACATGATAGAACTTGTCAAATATCTTTGCATGATGGGTCCAAAATTTGACAAAGAACCCAACTATTATATAGATGATGAATGGCCTAAAGTTGTATTAAGAATACAAAATACTCAATGACAACATATAGAAACTCAACCAAAGGTAGTTCTTAAAGTGGAATAATCTTCCTCCTCGCATGGTGATCTTAATGTTGTCACTAGGGGGCAATCAAAGGTTGTCCTAAAAGTTGCCAACAGTCCTAAGTGTGCCTCATCATCCAAACAAGAAACTACCCCCATCATCTCTAGCTATGATCTTGTTAGTAAGCTTCAACAAACTCTAGCTCAAATTTCCATATTTGAATTGCTAGAATGATTTCTACTGCATATGGACATCCCTAAAAAGGCCATACACTCTTCCAATGTCCCCACAAATATTGATGCAAAATGATTCCAATTTATAGTGAACCACATTTCTTCACCTCGCCATATTACCTTCTCTGAGGAAGATGATAAGTCATTATGATGTAGGCAAAAGGTGAATAACTAGGGCCAAAGGCTCACCTAGCTATCCAAACCATCCTGCAAGAGTTAACACAATAGAAATAAACACAAAGAATAGCAACCAAAGGAGGAAGAAGAGTGAATTACTTTTATTGATTCATCAAAATATCTTAATACATGCCCAGCTGTAGGGCCTTCTGGGTTATGGCCAATTACAAATACTTTCACATTCAAAGATCCAACTACAAATTTGTACTTTCAGTTCTGCTCTCTAATCTTCTTCCCCAAAAGCTTACCTAACTCTAAGCTCAAACACTCTATATATACTTTCCAAAATGGCTTACAAATTATTCTATAACATTACATAAGAGGAAGGCCAAACCAACAATAGTCTAGATGCATCCCAAGAAAATATCTTAACATAAATGTCACGAACAAAATAAATCTTGCAAGTCAACTTGCAGAAATCACGTTCAAATGCTGATGCTCAATGTACACTGGGTAACTTAGTGAATGAAGAGTCACTTGGCATACATTGGGTAACTCGATTAATGAAGAGTCACTTGGCATACACTAGGTAACTCGATGAATGAAGAATCACTTGGCGTACACTGGGTAACTCAGTTAATGAAGAGTCACTTGGAAAACATTGGGTAACTAGGTTAATGAAGTCACTTGGCACACACTAGGTAACTCAGTTAATGAAGAGTCACTTGGTGAACACTTGGTAGCTAGGTTAATGAAGAGTCACTTGGCATACACTGCGTAACTCGATTAATGAAGAGTCACTTGGTGTACACTGGGTAACTCGGTTAATGAAGAGTCACTTGGTAAACACTGGGTAACTCGGTTAATGAAGAGTCAATTGGTGAACACTGGGTAACTAGGTTAATGAAGAGTCACTTGGTGAACATTGGGTAACTAGGTTAATGAGGAGTCACTTGGCGAACACTGGGTAACTAGGTTAATCAAGAGTCACTTGGCAAACACTGCGTAACTAGGTTAATGAAGAGTCACTTGGTGAATGTTGGGTAACTAGGTTGATGAAGAGTCACTTGGAAAACACTAGGTAACTAGGTTAATGAAGAGTCACTTGGCAAACACTGGGTAACTAGGTTAATGAAGAGTCACTTTGCGTACACTCGGGAACTCAATTAATGAAGAGTGAACAAAATGAGCAGGATAACAAGGCAACCCATGATGCTCTTGCATTAGACAATCGGGGTTGAAAGGAATGATTCTCCTGAATCATTGAGATGTCACAATCTGAGTGGAATCCAACTTAGATTGTGAAATCCATGAAGCATCTTCAATAGGCCTGTTCTTCCACTTTACCAAATATTCATAGTAATCTTTTACTCTTGTGCTCCTACCAACTCTCTGATCCAATATCTATTCAACTTCTTCAATCTACTTCTTAGGATAATCTTCTAATACAAAAACTTCATCATCTGACTCATGATACTTATACAAATCAGCAATATTGAATATAGGAGATATATCCATTTCATCAAGTAACTCAACTTCATAAGAATTACCACTATCAAACTTCTTCAAGATCTTACAAGGTCCAAATTTCTTCATTTTTAGCTTACTATATGTTCCAACTAGGAATCTTCCTTTCTTTAGATGAACCATCACCTCATCACCAACTTGAAAATCATGGTGTCTTCTAGACTGATCAACATTCTCCTTATACTTCCGATTGCTTTGTTCCAACCTCAACTTCACTTCCTTATGCAAGGACTCCATAAAATCAGCAAATTCATCTCCTATAGTGCTTTTCTTTTTTTCACTAGCAACATCTCTCAAATCTAATATACCTCTAGGATGCATTCCAGTAATAATCTCAAAAGGTGTCTTCCATGTACTCCTATTCACAGAATTATTATATGCAAATTCAACTTGCGCCAATACCATCTCCCAATTACTTGGCTTATTTCCAACTAAACATCTCAACAAATTTCCCAAGCTTTTATTCACAACCTCTATCTGTCCATCTGTTTGTGGATGGAATGTAGAACTAAACTTCAGCTCGGTACCCATCTTCTTCCATAAAGTCTTCCAAAAATAACCAACAAACTTACTATCTCTGTCTGAAATAATACTTCTTGGTAATCCATGCCATCTCACAATCTCTTTAAAGAAAAGTTTAGTAACATTCAGCATCTGATGTCTTCTTACATGGTATGAAATGAGCCATCTTAGAAAATTTGTCCACTACAAAAAAAATATAGAATCATACCCCTTCACTATTTTAAGCAATCCAAGAACAAAATCCATACTAATGTCAGTCCAAGGTTTCTCAAGAATAGTAATAGGTGTATACAAACAAGTATTTTGACTCACTCCCTTTGCAACTTGACAAACTCCACAACTCTTTACAAATTTCTAAACATCTTTATACATTTTTGGTCAATAATACTTCTCTTTCAGCAAACTCAATGTCTTATCAATTCCAAAATGTCCAGCTAATCCACCACTATGCTTTTCCTTAATCAAATTCAACCTCATAGGACTTCTAGGAATACACAATTGAATACCTTTGAACAACATACCTTCTTGAATGAAATATTCATCGTACTTACTTATGTGGTCTGTCAGATTTGGTGCTCTGCACTCTCTCCATGCCTCAGAAAAATCAGGATCAGCATCATACAATTCTTTCATTTATTCAAAACCAAGAACTTGAACCTTCATTCTAGTCAACAAAGAACATCTTCTACTCAATGCATCAACAACTCAATTAGTAACTCCACTCTTATGCTTGATGACGAATGTAAAACACTACAAGTACTCAACCCACTTCATATATTTTTGATTCAATTTATGTTGACTTCCCAAGTATTGTAAAGCTTTATGATCAATATACAACACAAACTCCTTAGGAATCAAATAATGTCTCCACTTCTTCAATGCTTAAATAATGGCATAAAATTCTTGATCATACACAAAATACTTCTTTTTAGCATCATTCAACTTTTCACTAAAGAAATACATATAGGCTTACCTTCTTGACTCAATACAGCTCCTATTGCATTACCACTTGCATCATATTCAACTTGAAATACTTTGTTGAAATCAGGTAAACCCAATACATGTAATCCAACAACCTTTTGTTCCAAAGTCTCAAAACTCTTATCAGCTCCATGTGTCCACTTGAATTCATTTTTATCTCCCCCTCATTGTTTCAATCATAGCATTACAAACAACACTAAAATTCTTTATAAACTTTATGTAAAAACTAGCCAAACCATGAAATGATCTTACCTCACCCACATTCTCAGGTGTAGGCCATTCCAAAATTGCTTTAACCTTCTCAAGATCCATCCTCAATCCATCAGCTGAAATCAAAAATCCCAAATACACAACCTCCTCTTGCATAAAAGAACACTTTTTCAGATTAATCAGCATATTTTCCTCTTTCAACCTCTGCAATACTTGTCTAATATGCTCAAGATGTTCTTCCTTAGTCTTGCTAAATATTAGAATATCATCCAAATAAACAATCACAAATTTACCCAAGAATCTTTTCAGAACTCCATTCATCAACCTCATGAAAGTACTAGGTGCATTAGTCAAACCAAAAGGCATAACCAACCATTCACACAAACCATCTTTTGTCTTGAAAACAGTCTTCCATTCATCACCTTCTCTAATTCTAATCTAATGATAGCCACTCTTCAAATCAATCTTGATAAAATACTTGGCTCCACTCAAACTATCCATTATTTCATCCATCCTTGGCATAGGAAACCTATATTTCACTATTATCTTGTTAATGGCTCTAGAATCGGTACACATTCTCCATTCTCCATTCTTTTTAGGTGCTAATACAGCAGGTATAGCACATGGACTCAAGCTTTCTCTGATCAAACCTTTTATCAACAACTCATGCACTTGTCTATTAAGTTCTTCATTCTCTACAGGTGCCAATCTATATGGTGCTTTGTTTGGCAAACTAGCTCCAAGGATCAGATTCATACAATGATGTACTTCTTACTAGAGGTAAACCATTAGGAATATCATTAGCAATAATTTCTTTATACTCCTTCAATAACTCTGCAATTTCTTCTAGCACTCGGTCAATACTACCATCTATCATTCAGTCACCACTGACTAGCACTTGGTTAACACTATTTTCTTGCACTCGGTCTCCATTGACAAAACTTGGTTTTCTTGGAATTATAGAAAAATAGACTTGATTCTTTTTCATTTCCTTTTCAAATTGTTTCCCATTAACCATGCAAATTTTTAGAGTTGTACAATTAACCTCATCTAGACTTTCGATCAAAGGTAATAATGTTTGTTTCTTCCCATTTACCCAAAGACTATATTGATTCAATCTTCCATCATGTATAACATATCTATCATATTGCCAAGGTCTACCCAACAAAATATGACAACAATCCATGGGCATAATATCACACAAAACTTCATCAAAGTAATGTCCAATTTTGAACTTCACAAGGCATTGCTCACTTACCAATATCTTATGCTCATCTTTGATCCATGAAACATGATAAGGTTTGGGATGTTTCAGCCTCTACAATTACAACTTTTTAACCAGCTCTTCTGATGCCAGATTTGTAGAACTTCCACTATCAATGATCACTTTATATCATTTTCCAGCCATCTTACATCTTGTCTTGAAAAGACTTCTCCTTAAAATAGGTTCCTCATCACCTCCCTTATTACATAAGGTTCTTCTCACCATCAAATTTTCTTCAACCTCAAGTCCACTTGGTGAACCCTCGTCATCTTCTTGAATCACAACATTTCTATTACCTTGCCTACTTTCAGAAGATCTAGATTCAAAAGATCTATGTCCCTCTTTACCACATCTAAAACAATTACCATGAAATCTACCTCTAGAATAGGAATTACCTCTTCCTCGATAAGAACTAGTGCCTCCTTGGTAAGAATTACCACTTTTCCATTCAGTCTTATCTTTGTCATCATTCTTCCATTCAGATTTGCCTTTATCCTACATAGAACTTTTAGATCAGCCACCTTCACCATAAGCTCTACCTCTGCCTCTGTGGAATCTACCACCTCTACCTCTTTGTATTTGTTTATGTTTCTTTGTCAAGATCTCCTCAGCCTTCAAGGCATTCTAGTATGCTTCTTCCACACTTTCCAACTTCACAAAACTTATCTCATCTTGTATTCCAGATCTCAATCCATTAATGTACATTGCAATTTTTCCAACATCATCATCCACATGTCCAAATCTGATGTCCAGTCTATAGAATTCCTCAGTATACTCTTTCACAGTCATGTCTTTTTGCTTCAAATTTTACATCTTTCTCAACAAGCTAACTTGGTAATCAGCAGGAAGGAATTTTTTCTTTACCTTGTTCACCATCTTTGGCCAAGTTCTAATCTTCTCCTTTCCTCTCCTTTTTCTATCAGTTTGTAAGTGGTCCCACCATAGTGATGTTGGAAATGAGAATGGAGTAACTGAGAGGGGGAGGGGGTGAATCAGTTACCACAAAAACATTTCACAGTCCCTTAGATGTCTAAAATCTTGATCTTAGTTACAGATTACTGAAACTTGATAATGCAGGAAATACTAATAATTATTAAGAACTGATAACCAAAACAATTCAGCAATCATGAACAATAGAGACACCATATTTAACATGGAAACCCAATATGGGAAAAACCACCAATGTAACTAGTTACTATTTTTCACTCTTCTGAAGTGAGCCCTGTTAGGAGCCAACCCTGTTAAAGATTACAAAACACACTGTTAGGTGTGACCCTGTTAGAGGATTTAATCACCCTGTTAGGAGTGGCCTTGCTAGAGGTCTTTAGAACAATTCAACTGAACTGTCACCTTGTTAGAGGATTTACAATAAGGCTGTTAAACCCACTCTGTTAAGAGATTTGAAATCCCAGCTACAATTGTTAGAAAGTAACAATGAATGATCTGAATATAATGCAACTTATCTTTGCTGATACAGATCTCTGTTCTGCTTCACTAGATCCTCTCTGATCACATAAAAGCTTTGTAGCTCCACAAGGATATCTGATCCTTCAAAAATTTCCTTGCACCTTCACAATTTTCACATACATCTTATCCACACATGCACACTTGAATTCGCAACTTGATCCTTCATATATACCTTTCTGATTATCAAGTCGGCCTTAAATACAAGTTAAAATTATTAATAATTATACCGTGAGTCGGCTACATTCATCACATAAATCAATTTTAGCCTTAATTCCACAATTTTCAAAAATCCTTTAGACACCGAGTGAACTCGGTAAACACTGACTTTCCTTCACTTACCTTCCTAGCCCGATAAACACTAACTTTTTTTCGCTTACCTTCCCAACTTGGTAAACACTAACTTTTCTTCGCTTACCTTCCCAGCTCGGTAAACACTAAATTTTCTTCGCTTACCTTCCCAACTCGGTAAATACTCTGTCACAATTTCCTTCGATCATCGAGTGAGCTCGGTAAGCACTGAACTTCCTTCGTTAACCAAGTTAGCTCGGTAGAAGCTATCTTTACAGTGTAATATACAGCAACGCTCAGTAGACTTTGTAAACTACTATGCTTACCTTCTGAGCTCGGTAGACTCTGTCTGATGACTAATATGACATTTGTGTAACATCAAAGACAACACTCAATTAACCAATTGTATCCAACAATCTCCCTCTTTGGCATTGATGGCAACACAACATGTCATAGTAGAATAAAATTTGAAAACAAGTATTTCTCTTATAGTGCAACACAATATGTCAACATAATACTTCTCCCTCTTAGATAGAAACTTCTCCCTCTTTTAGTAATCTCCCTCTGTGAAGGAATTGTATAACAGAAAGATATGACAGTTTTATTCTCCCTTTACAAATGCTTACAAATTTCAGAATAGATATTACAGTTTTACTCTCCCTCTTTGACAACACATGCCAAAGACAATACAACATAGTAAAAGCTCTTCTCGTATGCCAAAAGTACTCTCAACTGGATTACAATGTACCTTATGTACAGATTCATATGCAATGACTTCAATACTCTGCTGCATCAACTTGATAGATTTTCAATTTTGTCATAGGTTGATGCATCACTTAAAACTTTATTTTAGTGAACTTCAGATAGGGGAGTGACCCCTAACTTACTTCTGAGATACAAGAATGTATCCTTAGGTAATGGCTTTGTGAATATGTCAGCAATTTGTTCCTTTGTATGCACATATTCCAGTCTGATCTCCTTGTCCTGCACCAATTCTCTGACAAAATGATATTTTATTGCTATGTGATTGGTTTTGGAATGCATTACTGGATTCTTAGATATATTGATTGCACTAGTATTGTCACAGAACATAATAACTGGTTCTTTGATTTCCATATTCATTCCTTGTAATAACTGCTTAAACCAAACAATGTTGGAACAGTTTACTACTGCAGCAACATACTCTGCCTCTGCTGTAGATTGGGATGTACAATTCTGCTTTTTGCTTGTCCAAGAAACCAATCTCTTTCCAAGAAAGAATGCTCCTCCACTTGTGCTTTTTCTGTCATCAAGATTCCCTGCCCAATCAGCATCAGTAAAAACTTTCAGATCCAAATTACTTCCAAATTTGTACCATAGTCCATAATCTTTAGTTCCTTTTAAATATCTCATTATTCTTTTAATTGCCATTAGGTGAGTTTCGATTGGTTTTGCTAAAAATCTTGCAACAATACCAACTGCAAGAGCAATATCTGGCCTAGTATGAACTACATACTGCAACTTTCCAATCATAGATCTATACAATGTTTGGTCTACTTCTTTGGATTCATCATCTTTGGTAAGTTTCAATCCAGTACACATAGGAGTTCCAACAGGTTTGCAGTCCTCCATACCAAACTTTTTCAATATCTCCTTGATGTATTTTGATTGAGTAATGAAGATGCCATTCTTATTTTGTTGAATTTGAAGCCCAACAAAGAATTTTATTTCACCAAACATAGACATTTCAAATTCTTTGTTCATTTGTTCTAAAAATTCTTTGCAAAGATCATCATTCCCTGTGAAAACAGTATCATCTACAAATATTTCTGCCAAGACAATCTTATTATCTGGTCCTTCCTTTATATACAAGCTACTATTATCATTAGTTCTTTGAAAACCAATCTAAATAAGGTAGTTATGCAATCTTTCATACCATGCTCTAGGGGCTTGTTTCAGACCATACAGTGCCTTGTGTAATTTGCAGACCATGTTCCTTTTATCTGGATCAACAAAACCTTCAGGTTGTTCAATATAAACCTCTGCATCTAGTATTCCATTGAGGAATGCTGACTTGACATCCATCTGATAAACTTTGAATCCTTTGTGAGTAGCATATGCAAGTAAGGTTCAGACTCCTTCCAATCTTGCAACAGGAGCAAAAGTTTCCCCATAATCTATGCCTTCTTCTTGAGAGTATCCTTTGCATACCAATCTAGCTTTGTTTCTGGATACCTTACCATCTTCAGTCAACTTGTTTCTGAATACCCACTTGGTTCCTATTATATTCTTATCTTTAGGCCTGGGTACAAGAGTCCATGTCTTGTTCTTCTCTATATGTTCTATTTCCTCATTCATTGCCTCAATCCAACTATCATTTGCTAATGCATCTTTAATACTTCTAGGTTCAAAATCAGCAAGTAAACAAGTATTTTTCAACTTACTTCTTGTCAGGGTTCCTTCATATTTGTCTCCAATGATCTGATTTGGTGTATGATGTCTTCTGACATATTTAGCTAATACAAGTTCTTTACCTCTTGAATGAGTTTCATTGATATTTTCTTGTGCTTCAATTTCATATTCAGGCTGTTCTGGCTTGGTTGCTTAAGACTCAGTAGACACTTGCTCGGTAGTGTCTGAATGTTGTTGTGGCTCGGTTTGAACTATTTGCAACTCGATTACTGAAGACTCAGGAGTTGAGGATTCTTGAGTGAATGATATACTTGGTATAGTATTAGGTTCAATGTAAACAAATCTCTTGTAGTCTTCAGGTATCTTTTTGCTTTCTTCTTCTGATTTGTCTGCAAACTCATCAACTTTCACATGTGCACTTTCTATGACTTTGTGAGTGGATAGATTTAAACATCTATATGCTTTGCTTTTGCAAGAATAACCCAAAAATATTCCTTCATCACCTTTTACATCAAATTTTCCTTTTCTAGATTCTTTCAAAATATAACATTTGCTTCCAAATACTTTCAGATAACTTACATTGGGTTTGTAGCCATACCATAATTCATAGGGAGTCTTGAATGAGTCCTTCTTCAACTGTACTTGATTTAAGGTATGAATTGCAGTGTTGATGGCTTCCTTCCAATATTTGATAGCAATGTTTTTTTCTATCATCAGGGTTCTTGCACAATCCATAATGGATCTATTTCTTCTTTCAGCTATTCCATTTTGTTCTGGAGTTCCTGGTGCTGAAACCTGTCTTTTAATACCTCTTTCAATGCAGAAGTTATTGAATTCATGTGAAATGAATTCACCACCTCTGTCTGACCCTAAACATTTCAGCCTTTTCCCTATTTCTTTTTCAACTCTTGCCAAATATCATTTGAATTTCTCAAATGCTTCTGATTTATTCCTTAGATACATGACAGTCATCATTCTTGAATAGTCATCAACAAAAAGAATGAAAAACTTTTCTCCAGTATAGCTTTCTATTCCAATGGGTCCACATAAATCAGTATGCACAATTTCTAATATATCTTTAGCTTGATAATTTTTACCTTTAAAACTAGTTTTTCCCATTTTACCAATCTGACAATTCTTGCATAGACCAACCTCAAGTTTCTTAATGTTAGGAATGCCTCTTACTTTCTTGAATTTGCTTATTTTTACCAAATTATCAAAATTGACATGATACAACCTTTTATGCCATAACCAACTCTCTTCAATTTGAGCAATAAAACATGAGCATTCACCAAGTTCTAGATAGAACAAGTTACCTTTAGTTTGGGTGCCAGATCCTATCAGTTTTCCTTGCTCATTCAACAGTCTCGCCTTTCCATGCATGAATTCTACCTTGAATCCAGTATTTAGTAACTGTGCAACACTTAGCAAATTATGTTTGAGACCTTCAACCCAGTAGGCATTATTACATATAATTTCTTTGGATAGATAGATTCTTCCTCTTCTTTTTATGAAATGAGGTTCATTATTACCAAACCTCACACTGCCACCATCATAGTCTTCAAACTGATCAAACTTAGTTTTATCACCAGTCATATGATGTGAGCAACCGCTGTCTATAATCCATGTATCATTCTTACTTACATGAGAGATAAGAGCCATTTTATCTTCATCATCACTATCAGAGTCATCCTTAACAGCAATATAAACAATTTCATCCTCACTATTATCAGAATCCTTAGAATTTTCAGCCATGAAACATGATTTCTTACCTTTGTTCTTGGACAATTTAAAGTCTTTCTTGCCATTCCATTTGTGATCTTTCTTTTCATCATTGTTTTGCTTGTTTGGGCACCTTGCTGCAATATGACCAATTTCATCACAAGAAAAATGGATTAGAGGAACTTTACCTTTGTATTTTCCTCTGCCTCTAGAATATTTCCTGGCTAGTAGAGCTTCAATCACTTCGAGATCACTGTCTAAACTTTGGCTTGATTCATTTTCACTTTTTGACTGTGATTCTATCTTCTTTTTGCTTTTCTCTTTGAGTGAGAGCTTGGCTTGAAATGCTGATTCAATGTTTTTGGAGGCTGGAACATAGTTGTCAAAGTTATCTAGTTCAAATGCAGTTAGTCTTCCGACTATGGCCTCAAGATTTATCTTATGATTTGCTTCACACCTTCTTTCCTATATTGCAGGGACTCTGATTGCATAAACGGGAAGCAAGGTTCTGAGAACTTTGCTTACAACTATTTCTCCTTTGATGTCACCTCCAGCTGCCCGGATTGCACTTACACATGCTTTAACTCTTTCAACATACTTTGCAATGTTTTCATCCTCTCTCATCCTCATTTGATCAAATTGTCCTCTTAGACTTTCTTCTTTTTCTCTTCTTACATTATTATCCCCTCCATAAATCTCCTTTAGCTTGTTCCACATGTCAAAGGCAGTTTTGTAGTCCTTAATATCATCAAATTCTTCATAGCTGAGAGCAGATGCTATGTCTATCATCATATTGTTGTGAGTCTTCTTTTTAGCAATATCATTAACTGACAATGTGCCAGAAGGTTCTTCATATTTTTCTTCAAGGTATTTCAGTCCAGTATCACCAACAGTAGCCAGATGAAGTTTCATCAATTCTTGCCATGCTAAGAAGTTATCTCTGTTAAGTTTTGGAATTTCTCTTTTGTAAGATATCTTGATCTTTGGCTTAAAACCTTGAAATCCTTTCCTGCAAGCACCAAAAAGCTCTGATACCAATTGTTGGAAATGAGAATGGAGTAACTGAGAGGGGGAGGGGGTGAATCAGTTACCACAAAAACATTTCACAGTCCCTTAGATGTCTAAAATCTTGATCTTAGTTACAGATTACTGAAACTTGATAATGCAACAAATACTAATAATTATTAAGAATTGATAACCAAAACAATTCAGCAATCATGAACACTAGAGACACCAAATTTAACGTGGAAACCCAATATGGGAAAAACCACCAATGTAACTAGTTATTGTTTTTCACTCTTTTGAAGTGAGCCCTGTTAGGAGCCAACCCTGTTAAAGGTTACAAAACATACTGTTAGGTGTGACCCTGTTAGAGGATTTAATCACCCTGTTAGGAGTGGCCTTGCTAGAGGTCTTTAGAACAATTCAACCGAACTGTCACCTTGTTAGAGGATTTACAATAAGGCTGTTAAACCCACTCTATTAAGAGATTTGAAATCATGGCTACAATTGTTAGAAACTAACAATGAATGATCTGAATATAATGCAACTTATCTTTGCTGATACAGATCTTTGTTCTGCTTCACTAGATCCTCTCTGATCACATAAAAGCTTTGTAGCTCCACAAGGATATCTGATCCTTCAAAAATTTGCTTGCACCTTCACAATTTTCACATAAGTCTTATCCACACATGCACACTTGAATTCGCAACTTGATCCTTCATATATACCTTTCTGATTATCAAGTCGGCCTTAAATACAAGTTAAAATTATTAATAATTATACCGTGAGTCGGCTACATTCATCACATAAATCAATTTTAGCCTTAATTCCACAATTTTCAAAAATTCTTTGGACACCGAGTGAACTCGGTAAACACTGACTTTCCTTCGCTTACCTTCCCAGCCCGGTAAACACTAACTTTTCTTCGCTTACCTTCCTAGCTCGATAAACACTAACTTTTCTTCGCTTACCTTCCTAGCTCGGTAAACACTAACTTTTCTTCACTTACCTTCCCAGCTCGGTAAATACTCTATCATAGTTTTCTTCAATCACTGAGTGAGCTTGGTAAGTACTGAACTTCCTTCGTTAACCAAGTTAGCTCGGTAGAAGCTATCTTTACAGTGTAATATACAGCAATGCTCGGTAGACTCTGTAAACTACTATGCTTACCTTCTGAGCTAGGTAGACTCTGTTTGATGACTGATATGACATTTGTATAACATCAAAGACAACACTCAATTAACCAATTGTATCCAACAAGTGATACATGACCTTTCAACCTAGTGACTGCAATCTTCACCTTTCTATTATCAAGAGTGTTTTCATACTCAAAGAACTTCTCCATATTAGAGATCCAATCCAACATAGCATTGGTGTCCAATTTTCCATCATAAAGAACAACTTCTATAGTAGGCTTTGAATTTTCCCTAGACAATATTTGCAACAATCTTTCCTCATCTTGATATTCTTCAGGTTCTGGATTATGGTTTGGTGATGCTGCTTCATCATCACTTACATCATCAAGATGTGCTTCTCTCCTCTGGGTTGTCTCCACAGCATCTAATTTGGCTGCAATTTGTCTCAACTGATCCAATATAGCATTATCAACATTATTTTCTCTACCACGAACCGTCTTTACAAATCATGTTCCTACAAGATCATAACCCTCTGCAAGTTATAGGTCAAATCCGCAGATCTTCCACCCTACAACCAAATCCAAATCAGGGTTCTACACGATCCAATATCCACAAGGATGAACCTCAAGCTCTAATACCAACTAATGTAGGCAAAAGGTGAATAACTAGGGCCAAAGGCTCACCCAGCTATCCAAACTATCCTGCAAGACTTAACACAACAGAAACGAACATAAAGAATAGCAACAAAAGGAGGAAGAAGAGTGAATTACTTTTATTGATTCATCAAAATATCTTCATACATGCCCAGCTATAAGGCCTCTGGGTTACGGCCAATTACAAATACATTTACATTCAAAGATCCAACTGCAAATTTGCACTTTTAGTTATGCTCTCTAATCTTCTTCCCCAAAAGCTTACCTAACTCTAAGCCCAAACACTCTATATATACTTGCCAAAATGGCTTGTAGATTATTCTAGAACATTACATAAGAGGAAGGCTGACCCAAAAATGGTTTCAATGCATCCTAAGAAAATATCTTAACATAAATGTCGCAAACAAAATAAATCTCGCAAGTCGGCTCATAGAAATCATGTTCAAATGCTGATGCTCGGCATACACTAGGTAACTCGATGAATGAAGAGTCACTTGGTGTACACTGGGTAACTCAGTTAATGAAGAGTCACTTGGCATACACTAAGTAACTCGACAAATGAAGAATCACTTGGCGTACACTGGGTAACTCGGCTAATGAAGAGTCACTTGGCGAACACTAGGTAACTAGGTTAATGAAGTCACTTGGCATACACTAGGTAACTCGGTTAATGAAGAGTCACTTGGCAAATACTGGATAACTAGGTTAATGAAGATTCACTTGGCATACACTAGGTAACTTAGATAATGAAGAGTCACTTGGCGTACACTGGGTAACTCGGTTAATGAAGAGTCACTTGGTGAACACTAGGTAACTAGGTTAATGAAGAGTCACTTGGTGAACATTGGGTAACTCAGTTAATGAAGAGTCACTTGATGAACATTGGGTAACTAGGTTAATGAAGAGTCACTTGGTGAACATTGGGTAACTAGGTTAATGAAGAGTCACTTGGCGAACACTGGGTAACTAGGTTAATGAAGAGTCACTTGGCCAACACTGGGTAACTAGGTTAATGAAGAGTCACTTGGAAAATGTTGGGTAACTAAGTTAATGAACAGTCACTTGGTGAGCACTGGGTAACTAGGTTAATGAAGAGTCACTTGGCGTACACTGGGTAACTCAGTTAATGAAGAGTGAACAAAATGAGCAGGATAACAAGGCAACCCAGGATGCTCCTGCATCTCATTAAGACATCCTCATAACCTAGCTCTTCACATTGAAGTTCAAATATTTCACACCTGTGTTCACCAAGTCCTAAAAGAAAATGGTGTTGGGTTAAATATTATTTCCTATAGTGATATACAACAACTTGGAGTGTATAATTTTTCCATTGTTCCTCGAAAGAAAATAACAATAAAAGCCTATGATGAAGTTGAATGACCCTCTAAATGTCTCATTGTGTAGCCAATCCATGTGGGACCATTTGAGAAAGATGTAGTATTCCAAGTCTTAGACATCCCATTTGCATACAATTTATTATTCGAAGACCATGGATACATGATATGCAAGCCATTCCATCAATATATTATCACTATATCAAATTCCCATTAAATGGTGCAGAAGTTGTCATCTTGGGTGATAACTCAATGTCTATCAATACGTTATTTGCTGCTAAAATTATTTTTTCCTTACAACAAGTCTTCTCATGAAATTTAGCTTTCTCTTACAAATTCTGAATAGAAATTAAAAATGATGAGTCTTGGCATGGGGGAATACACTCTTGATTCTATTGCTACTCTACCAGTCTCTCCTAGATCATATGGGAGACCTTCTGAAAAATTGTAGCGCTTGGCTTCCACCATTACTATCTTTTGAACTTTTGTTCAATCCTCTATCCCTTTAGAAGTAGAAAAATAAGATCAAGCTATAAGGGATTGGACTTATAGAAAAGAAGAAAATAATGATGAGCTTATAGTCACTACCCCCATATCTCCCAAGCGTTATGGGAATGGTTAAGAGATGCTACAAAATATGGGCTATTAGGGTCAAGGATCCTTAAATGGTGCCAATAAATATCTCATAGAACCCTTGGGTCACACTGAGAGTCACAACCATGGAGATACCACTAGCTTAGGCTTTGGTCTAGAAGATGGACTACCTAGATTGGATAGACAAGCTCCTATGTCTAGTGAATCAGAGGATGAAGATCCACCCTCTACAGCCACTATGTTATCAAGTGAGGAATTTTTTCCTCCCACTTCCCTAATTTGGGGAGAAGAGCATATAATGACTTTTAATGCTACCAAACCTTCCACTTCTTGACAACACCAATCAGATACACCTAATAATGAAGATCAAAATAGAGGATGGATAAGAGAAACTATTGCTCATTTGATAGCTAGGAACCAGAGTATAGATTCTGGTGAATATGAATGGGATAGTCCTTCTAACATATCTTGTGAAATAAGTGTAGATGTTATACAAGCCTATGCTACCCAAACAAGGATAGGTGAAAAGTCTAGCCTAGGGTCTAATGAGTTTGGTCCGCAAATTGTTTTAGTGGACCACACTTATCCCTCTAGGTCTATTCTAGATTTGGATTCTTTTGGAACTTTTACTATAGGCTCAACTTCTGAGGTCGCCAGACATGACTCCTTTCATATTAATAACCTTGAAGCTTCCACATGACTTTCCTTGACTAACCCTAATCTCATAGATTGGTTAGTTCAACATCAAATACCTAAACTACTATCTTTTTCAAAATGATTATGAGATCGCATGCTACCTTAATGCTATTGAACCTGTAATATCTTCCACCAGTGAACCAATGGTTAATATGATAGAAATAGATATTAAGTACCTCAGTCATAAAATCAAAATAAAGAAAAAGAGTACATATGGTGAAAACCACTTTGTGGTGGTATCTTAACCATTAAAAAAATAAAAATAAAGACACTTCTAAACATGAAAACCTCCTCCAAGCAATAGAAGATGAGGTACTTGGTAGTCTACCAAGTTATTTCCAAGATAGATCCTTGGTTCTCATTGTACCTATGCAACCTATCAACTTGGGCATAGAAGAATCTCCTTAAATTATCCATGAGGCCAAGTCATTGCCAACTGAAGTAAAGGAGAGTTTTTCCAAGTTTTTTCAAGAGAAGATGATCAATTTTGCATGGACTTACTTAGATATGCCAAGTTTTGACATAGATCTAATTATGCATCATCTATCTATTTCCCCTTATGTTGAACATATTAAACAAAAGCTGAGAAAGATGCATCCACACATAGCTCTCCTGGTCAAAGTAGGACTAGAGAAACTTCTCAATGAAAACTTCATCAGAGCCATTGATTATGTGGAATATATTTCCAATATTGTACTTGTGTCTACACAGGACAAGTCCATTTTAGTATGTACTAATTTTAGAAACTTAAATAAAGCATTCCTTAAGGATGATTTTCCACTACCCGATATAAACATGATAGTGGACATGACCGTAGGCTATGAGATGTACTCCTTGATGGACAAGTTCTCTGGATACAACAAAATCAAAGTTGCCCTTGCAAATCAAGAGAAAACAACTTTTACATGTGCTTGGAGTACCTTCTATTGGAATATTATGCCATTTGGATTAAAGAATATTGGTGCTACTTATCAACGAGCCATGACTACTATCTTTCATGACATGATGCATAAAAACATGGAAGACTATGTAGATGAAACACTTGCCAAATATATGTAAAGAGACACACATCTTGATGACCTTAGTTTGATATTGGACTATATGGAACAATTTATCTCAGGCTAAACCCAAAAAAGTGTGTCTTTGGTGTTACATCTGGTAAGTTGTTAGGTATATTATATCAGTAAAAGGTATCAAAGTTGATCCTGAAAAGGCACAAGCCATTATGAAAATGCCTCCTCCTAGAAATATTAGCCAACTTAGAAGTCTTTAGGGATGCCTAAAGTCAATTAGGAGATTCATATCTCAGTTGGTTGGAAAAGCTCAATATTTCAACAAGAACTTGCATAAATGCTCTACCTATATCTAGAACATAGATTGTCAGCACAACTTGGATCAGATCAAAGGGTGTTTGGCTAAACCTCTAGTATTAATGCCACCCATACTAGGAAAACCTTTGATATTATATATCTCAGCTACAAGTTCCTCCTTAGGGGAACTCTTAGCACAAATAGAGGATACTAGGAAAGAGTGTGCTATCTATTACATTAGTAGCACTCTAGTGGCTTATGAGATGAATTACAACACTATTGAGAAAGTCAGCCTAGTAGTAGCGTTTGCTTCACAAAAGCTAAGACACTATATGTTGACTCATACGGTCCATCTTATTGCCAAAATTGATCCCTTAAAATATTTATTAAATTGATGATGATTCTCTCTGAGTTTGACATTCAGTATGTTGAACACAAAGCTACCAAGGGACAAGCTATAGCTGATCAATTGGTCAATTTTCAACTAGAAGATATGACTCCTATACAAATTGAATTTCTAGATGATTCCATTATGTACATCACTAAAATAACATGGAAGATGTTCTTTGATGGTTCTCACATGTAGAATAGAGCAAGAGCAAGCATTCTATTTATCACTCCTCATGGTTACACAATCCCAAAATCTTATAGAATCATGTTTCCGTGCACTAAAAATATTGTAGAGTATGAGGCCTTAACAAATGGGATCAAAATGGCCTTGGAATGGAGGATCACAAAGCTACATATATATGGAGATTCTCAACTTGTCATAAACCAGGTCAACAATGAATATCAAACCAAAGATGACAAGTTAGTGCCCTACAAAAAGTTGATTGATGCTCTACAAAATTATTTCATATTTGTAACATTTCAACAAGTCCCTAGAGCTGAAAACAAGGTTGCATATGCTATGGCCACGCTAGCATCTATTCTCCAGCTACTAGAACATGAATCATGATTTGAGTTCTTGGTGGAAGAATTATGCCTTCCCACTTATGATTCCTCTAATAACCATGTGATTTTCACTATTGATGGTCATGATTCATCTCACTATTCAACCATTTTCTCATACTTTCATGATTAGATTATTCCTAAAGACCTCATGTGAAACCAAAAATGCCAACTTCTCTAAAATGCCTCACACTACACCTTGGTCTCTAGTGACTTGTATAGGAAGAGTCTAGATGAAATGCTCCTTAGGTGTCTAGAAATCAAAGAGTCGAAAAAGGCATTAGCTGAAGTTCATAATGACATTTTTGGGGCACATTCTAATGGCCTTGTGCTTTCTTGAAAACTACTTATGGAAAGTTATTATTGGTTGACCATGCAAATTGATGTTATTCGATATGCTAAATCTTATAGGAAATGTTAGCTACATGGTAATCTAATTCATGTTCCTAGATGAAAGCCATACCCTCTATTACATATTGGCTATTTTAGCAATGGGCCTTTCACTTGGTAGGTAAGATTCATCCAAGTTTGTCTAGTGGTCATAAGTTCATCATAACAGCCACTGAGTACTCCACAAAATGGGTCAAAGTTGTCTCTCTATCTGTAGCTATAGGAAAACATGTTGTCCTATTCATACTAAATCACATTATCTGTAGGTATGGCATTCCCTCTTCAATAATAATAGATAATGGAGGGAAATTTTAAAAAGGACCTAAAGAAACTATGCAAGAAATTCAAGATAAAGAAACATTGGTCCTCCATATACCATCCTCAAGGAAATGGCCAAGCAGAGGCCTCAAATAAAACACTCCTAAAAATATTGCATAGGACAGTGAACAAGTCAGGTAGGGATTGGCACTTGCAAATCAACCTAACACTATGGGCATACAAGACTACTATACAGACTCCTATAGAGGCTACACCCTTTTCTTTAGTCTATGGTTCTAAAGTTATTTTACCATTAGAAATTGAGGTTCCCTCTTTGCGAGTCTCCTTGTATGGGTTGATAACTAATGAAAACCATAGGGCTATGAGGATACAAGAACTATAAACCCTTCATGAGCACTGCAAGAATACTTTTGACCATATGAGGTTTTATCATAAGAGAATTTCTACAACATACAACAAGAAGGTCCATCCCCATGAGTTCTAGGTGGGTGAGCTTGTGCTTAAGGAAAATCCAAGAAATCAATAGAACAAAGAGAAGAAAGGGAAATTTGAACCCAACTGGTTGGGTCCTTATATTATAACAACAACATTTGGGTCTAGCTCCTATTAGCTCTCTACTCTTGAAGGGGAACAACTCATTGAACCCATTAATATTCTACATCTAAAGAAGTTCTATGCCTAGGGCTTATAGTCTAGCAATTTGTATATACATATTTGATCCTGAAAAAAATTCTAGAAAGCAGAAAATGTCCTAAAAATGATCATCTTAGTGAAAACCTAGTAATAGGTGCTTTGATGTATCACCAAAAAAACTAAAAATACAAAAAATACAAATAAAATGGAAAAAAGTCCTGAAAAAAATATACCAAGTGGTGAAAACCTAGAAACAGGTGTTGCTTGAGACCCTTGCACCTATGTCTATTAGTCTCACTTCTTTTCACTCATCCACCTCATTTCCTAGCTTGGAATTGTCTCTTGTCCTCATCTTGGGGGCATGGCAATTTAGCTTATCAGGGTTTTATTGTGCATTCAAGGTCTCTCTAGAAATTCACCTAAAAACAATATTTTTCAACACTACCCCTTAAACACCAAGAGTTTATCAACACTTATAAGATGCTCTACCTATAGTCTAGGATGTTGCAATATTTCTCACTACCGAATACAAGTCTTGAAGCAATGGTCATGTGACATACACACACACACACACACACACACACACACACACACACACACACACTTGAACATTAAAATTTCTAAATTATGATGAATTTTATCTTCTTTATGTGTTGTCTATGATGGTTTTTTTTGTTGAGTGTTCCCTCCCTAATAGTATTTCAAGGATGTCATGGACTAGAAGATTGGGGGCATGGGACATGTTTTTACTTGCTTTCTACTTGTGGGTATATATTATTAGTATAATATGTTTAGAGCATTAATGTAGAGATCTCCAAAAATCGAGATATGTTGCAAAGGGTTCTCTTTTTTTGTTTTCTGATGTTGCACAAATCCAACATAGTAACAGGATGTTGAATGTTATAGGAATACTATTGATTGAAACATTGTGCAAGTTCATCAAATGTTTTGAGAGGGGGTATCAATTTTTTAAACCATTCCATGACTTGTCCTCTTAAACTTCTAGGAAACAACCTCATGAGATAAGTGTCTTCATGCATAAATTCTATGCTAATAGCGTAGAAGTGCCTCAAATGATTGTGAGGGTCACCATTTCCATCATAGTTGTCATATTTGGGAACCTCTATATCCCTAGCAAATGAAAGCACGTAAAAACCCCTATCAAAATGAAAAGCACATATCAATTTGACAAAAGAGGTTTTAGGTTGTTCTTTGGAGAATTATAGTTGTGCAATTTGTTTCCTAAGTTCTTGCATCTCCTCTCTCAACATTTCAACCTTGGCAAGTTCTTGTTTTTTTATTATCCTTTGCACATCAAAGTCTTGAGAGAGTTTCCATCCCTTTGTTGTCATATATTGAAAGTATTGGTCCCCATTTTGTTCCAAAAATTTTAGCATTAATTTTTGGGTGACCTAGGCTTGTTGGAATCTCATCACCTCTTCACTAGTGATTTCATCATCACTTTCATGATGCAATTATGAATGTCTAGGTAGTGATGGGCATGTTCCTATGTTGACTCTAGGAGTCCTAGGAGGTGTGTTATTTCCATCATTTCCATTGAGGCGGATGTTATTGTTATCCATTTTTGCCCCTCCCCCCTGCCAATATTTGAATTTCTTAAGGTGACAATATGTCCAACGGTCATTTGATATTTCAAAATTATTTTCCCTAGGAGGAATACAAAAAACCTTAGAATATCTTTTATATTCCTAAGTCTTTAATCCCTCATTTTTCTTGTTATATCCTTAAAGGATCCAAGTTGTGATCTTGCAATATATTTTTTGTCGCATGGTCATAAGAAGTTATGGTTTAACTCTCAACTTGACCACAAAGGTGTGAAGCGGCTAAATCTGTGGGGTCATTTTGAGCTGCAGTCAAGGCTTTCTCTATCGCTTGATCACAATGGGTAAATAATAACCTTGGGTTAATGGTGTGAAGTAGTGATTTCCTATCACATGGTCAAGGAGAGTTAAATACAAGTCATGATTTAAGTTGTGACTAAGCAATAAATGTTTAAACTTTCCCTTGGTTGCATGGTCATGTGGATTTTAGCTTGACCCTAGGTTTCAATTGTGATGATGTGAAAGCCTTCATTGGTAGGATCACATGAGTTGAATGCTAATCATGGGTTAATGTTTTGAAGGTGTGACCGACTACCACATATGGATAATCTGGATGCCATGGTAGTATAGTTTCAGGATGACATGGCATATGAAAGGTTCCTAAGTGGTCAATTATACTGCCATGAATGAAAATGAGTGCATCTCCATAGTCATCAGATCTCAACAAATTAATGGATTTCATATTCTCACATTTTGAAGATTCAAGAATTTTAACTAAAGAAAGAATACGACATAGTGACATGTGGACAAGTGGGCCCACCTCTTCAAATATTTAAGTGCAATGATCAACAAAATAGGTAGCCATCAAATCTTTGCAGATTGATGACCGATGTATCCTTGCATTTTGAATATGAAAATAGTTTAAACAATGTAGGAATACACACATACAACACATGTCTTAGTGGAGTCAAGATAAAGGTTTGAGCTATGCAATGATAAATATGTTAGACCCAAGCAATGATGTGGTAGTCCCTAATTTGATGATGATGTTGAATGAGCCAAAGAATGATTAACTTTGCAGTCACTGTTAGATCTCTGTGGATCAATGGTTGGTGTATCCCCACTTTTTAAAATTGATTAGAGCTTAATAGATGTGGGAATATGAGGAAGTGGCATGCATCAAGGTGGTCCAATGTCTCAAAAAAACCTTAGATCACAACTTTGCAGGGTTAAAGATTTAGTTAACATTTTAAGTTGTGACAGCACATTGAAGGTGAAGTAGTCAGTTTGGCAGTGAATCACATGATCAAATGTTTAAAAGGCCATGGTCCAGATCTAATTTGTGATGGTTTGATCTTCTATGGCTTATAATAGCATCATAATATCGCCAGGTCACAAGGGAAGCCCTATTTTTAGTTTTGAAGTTACAACTATGTTTTTTCGTAAGGTCACTAGGATCAAATGCTAAGCTACCAAAGCTATGAAGATGTTTGCTAAGCCATGATTGTAAGATCATAGTGTAGTTTGAAAGAAGGTGAGATGCTATGCCAGTAAAAGGGAAAGGTGATCATGGGGTCATATGAAGCTAGAAAGCATGTTCCAATGTTGTGATACAGGCTTTGTCCTATGGTCGTAGAGTTATTCCCATAGGCTTGTGATGTTGTGGTATAAGGAAATTTCCTAAGGATTGTAAGATTGTGAGGGGGAAATTTTCATGGTTGTAGAGTTGGACCAAAAAATAGAGGCTTGATCCCAAGTGAATTAGAGTCGGGGGATTGAAAGGAAGAACTAGATATCTTAAACAACTCAAAATGAGAAATGGACATGGCATACGCAGTTATAGATATCATGGCTCTATCAGCTGATATAGTTAGAATAACTTCATGATTGAGAGAAGTGGAGGAAACAAAATTTGTTGGAAAATTTCCTGCAACAAAATATCACCTAACATATCATGATCATCTATCTAGTTTTACCTGAATGAAGAGAATATAGATTGTAAATGTAAATGTAACTTTTTGAAATATCTCTATATTCTTTTAATAATCTTTGGCATGTGCCCATCCCATCTAAAACTTGTGGGAATCCTTCTCTTTATAATGATTTCCAATATGTGGAAAAGGGCTAGCTAGTTGAATTCTAAAAAATTCTATGCAAAATTGATATTGTTGTGATCTTTTCTAAGTCCTTCATAGCTCTTTTTGCATTTTTCTTACAGTCAGTCTAGAGGAATATTGTGGAACTACCTTTGAAATCTAAATAAAGGAATAGTTCATGAGCCCCTATTATGTCTCTGCTACATTGAATTACTAATTTGATATAACTTTTGTGATTTATTTTGAATCCTTGAGTTTGTATCTTAGTTTTATTTGCAAGAAGATTTTTTGATGTGTTCATGCAGGTCATAAGTCATGAATCTATGTTGCTTTATTTTAAATGGTTAACTGTGAATGTTAGCATTCCCTTTAACCCCTTGTCCAAAGTGCTTTCCTTCTTATGAAATACTTATGCATGGGTTCCCATTGATCAATATTGTTCTTGTTTTAGCTATTCAGAAGTGTTTCAACATGTCATTCTAGTAATATCCTCACATTAATGGTTGGTGTATCACCTCTCTTACTTTTTGCTTTTTCCTTTCAAGTAATCCTTCTATCCCTTTCCCCATCAATTTTAATTATAGTTTGAAGAAATACATAGGTGAACATCTTAAGGAACTAGCCTATAACCTGGATATTCACTCCTAACCTTGGTACATCCACTACCTAGGAGTTTTTCCATGCTACAAAGTTGACTAAGTTAGAATCCAGTCTAGGTGCAACTTCTAGAGATAACAATTCTAGCACATCCAGTGGGACTAAGAAAAGAGTTTTTCAATCTTTTCTTCACATTTATTTGTTGTTGATTGATGGGTACAATAGTGAATCAACCTCTTCAGAGTTAAATATACACACATCTAGTGACTCTAACTATGAAGAGAAAGAAAAGTGCACAAGATTTATGAGAAGAGTGCAGACAAGAAGTAGCTCTACAAGTTTTAGATATAGAGAGTTGTCCCCACCTAGAAGGAGAGGTAGAATAGCTGAGAGAATCTAGGATACCCTCGTTCATATGAGAAGTGACAGATCTACTCCTCCACTAATAATAGCCATCATTGTTGCAAAGCCAGCCACTATTCTAGTAAGAAAAGTCTTTCAAGCACCAATGGCAAGGCATTTTGCTTTTCCCCCCTTTCAATCAAGGGAGTCCATTACTATTTTCTCAAAATCATGATATTCCTCTAGTTTCTTTGAAGAGCTTACCAGATTTTACTGGAGAATGCTAGACAACAACATTTTCCAAGAGCACATTAGAGATGTTACAACACAACATTATACAAAGTACATCATCTCACCGAGGAAGAAGTTGATGTAAAACTCTTAGTAGCCTCATTCAAAGGGAAAGCTTTGCAATGGTTTCAAAGCCTTACTATGGGTTTAATAACTTCTTTGGATGCATTGGGAGATGTCTTGATGAAGCATTTTAAAGATAAGTAGATTTTATGTCCATGGTTGAACAACTCACAACCATCAATTTTGCTCTTCATAAGGAGATGATGGATTTCAATTATATATTTCAAAGAGCATGGAGCATAATACCAATTTAGGTAAGGCCTTCAGAGGAACATACTTTTATATAATATTTGAGGAGCCTAAATGGTGATATCTCTGTCATGATCCAATCTATAGGAGGATACTCATTACCATAGGGTTATGACTTTTCTATAAGAGTTGAGAATAGTCTTATTCAAGTAGGTAATATTGCTTCTAGGCCTCTAATGCCATATATCCAAACATCCAACCTAATACACCTCTATCTATACTACCTTTTAACCCATTACCAGCTATTCCAAGCCAAGAAATCATAGCTACAAGCACTTCACAAGAGCTTCAAGAGCTAAAAGATGGCCAAAAAAGAATGGAAAGCCTTGTGCAAAACTTGACCAGTGAGTTAGAAAATATTAAGAGAGGAGGTTATCAAGCTAGGTAGCCATCCCAACCCCAAAATCAAATTCTTAATCAGACCTCCCAACAGCAGTTTTAGAGCCAATACACACATAAAAGGTAGAATTATAATCAAAGACTTTTTAGGCCTTATAATCCTAATCCTCTAAATATTGCTCCTCCTCCAAATAGTATTAGAGACATGGTCCCTACTCAAAATAACCTAGCAGTAGAATATGATTAGTGATATCCTTGTAACCAGCAACACAATCAGGCTACATGTTCTAATAGGATAATGCACCAAGCTCTAATGTTTCAAAATGTTTCTAATGCACAACCTACATCTAATGTTGATGCTAAAAGGAAACTAGATATTACTCGTATAGACATTGCATTCATGAACTAACAAGAAGAAGAATATTGTGGTGTGAATGAAGATAGTACTAAAAGTGATGTCTGCACTAGATCTAAGAAAAGAGCCCTAGAAGGTGAAATGGGAACAAGTAAAGATGTATCAACTGATAATATATCATCACTTCAAGGGCAGAAAGAACAACCAAGAAGTCTTCCAACAAATCATGAACAACAACCACAACAATAAATACATCCTACTATTCCCAAAGTTTAGACAAGAGTACATGCTACTATACCATTTAATATTGTGGAGAATATGAATAGAATGAGCATTACTATGTCCATGAGGGATTATCTAGTTATTCTAGGACAAGTAGACTTGTTGAAGGGGGCCTTGGTAGTAGATGTTCCAAATCAAGTTGTTGGTGAGCCTCACAGAGTTGTTACAAACCAAGGAGTTGTTATTCTAGATGGCAATAGGAAGGGAAATCAAATCCAAGGTAAAGATATAAAACCTCCACCATTTTATGTTTCATTAAACATTGGAAATAATTTGGTTCATAATTGTATGGTTGAAAGTGGACCCACAAACTCTGTTATGCCCAAGAAGATAGCAAACCAGCTAGGCCTAAAGTATGAGCCCTTGGAGAAAGATGTAGTCTAGCTAGATGGTTCATGTCTCAATACATTAGGAGTCATAAAGAATGAAATTCTATCACTTTATGCATGTCCTACTTTTTTTATTCCCCAAGATATTTTTTTGATAGATTTGCCCCCATATTTTGCCCTTTACTTGTCAAGAAATTTCACAGCCAAGATAGGAGGCTATTTGTCAGTAGATTGGTCTCACATGCTATTTAGGACCAAATATGGTACCAAAGTAATAATTAGGTCAAAGTTTCTTGCAAAAGACCATATTGAACCTTATACGCCTAGTGTGATTAATGCTAATTGTATTGCACTTGATCAAGAAGAAGACCTTGTTGTTCAAGATACAAACACTCAAGTTGATAGTATCCCTGATGTCTTACTAGATGAGTGGGAAGCAAGAAAAACCCAAATAATGATACCAATGACATTAGCATTGAAGAAATTATAGATATTGGTCTAGGAAATTATGTCTTCTAAGAAGTTGGGTTAGTAATGCCAAACCTAGTCAAAGATACAACTGATCATCTTGAGCAACCAGATCAGATTGGGAGTTATACTTTGATGGCTCTAGAAGCAAGAATGGATTAGGTGGGGGAGCAATGTTAATTTCTCCTCAAGGAGATAGGTATTATATAGTCTTTTGTTTCATTTTTGCATGCACAAACAATACAATTGAATATGAAGGACTGATTCAAGGATTAGAATGAACTAGAATGAGGGCTATCAAATGCATAAAAGTGTCTAGTGATAGTAAATTAGTGTTTAAATACGTGAGAGGCTTACACAAGACTAAGAATGAAAAATTGAAAGGTTATAAGCAAAGGGTATGGGATATAATTAAATATTTTGATGCTTTCAATATAATTGTTATTCCTAGAAAAATGAATCAGCATGGTGATAGATTACCTATTATAGGAGTACAATTTGATATAGTTGATAACATTGGTAAAGATGATACAGAGACATCAAAGTTGTGGTTAGACCTTGCATACCTAACAATGAGGTTAATTGGCAAGTCTTTGATAGTGATGAAATTTTTTAAATTTTCTGCTTGAAGAATATATTCATTAATCTTTTAACCAACATAAAGTAAAGGAGCAATATGGTGATTAGGTTATGCAGTTGAGTTCTACTAAACTACCAAAGGGCTTGGTTACTCTTGAGTTTATCTTTAACACTAACGACCAAGTCAAGAAGAATAAAACTATCTTAATTGTTTAGTAGCACCACTATGAAGATCTTGAAATTACAGAGGGGGAGAGCTTAAAGTTTGGTAAGGAAATTCCTACTGAGGAAAGACAAACTTACATCTAGCTCTTCCAAGAGTTTAATGATGCTTTTTCTTGGGGATATGCAAACCTTAAGGGTTTTTATCCACACCTCGCCCAACATACTATTGAGTTAGAGTCCAACTCCAAACCCATGTGGCAGAAGCAAAGGTTGATCAATCCAAAGTTAGAACCCTTGATGCAAAAGGAAGTTTTTAAACTCATTGAGATTGGAATAATATTTCCTATCAAACACACCAGTTGGGTGTCAAATCTAGTTCGTATCAAGAAAAAAAATGGGGAGCTGAGATTACGTGTAGATTTTAGAGACCACAATAGGGTGTTATTGAAAGACCACCACCTTTTTCCATCCATGGAAAAAATGCTTTAATATGTTTTAGGTTCTAAGAGATTCTCACTTCTTGATGGACACTTTGGATATAATCAAGTTCTAGTTAAAGAGTAAGACCTGTTCAAAACTACATTTGCTACAAAATGGGGAACCATGGAATATAGAAGGATGCCTTTTGGCTTGTCAAATGCAGCAGAAACTTTTCAAAAGGCCATGGAAATGCCTTTCAGTAATCTTATATACAAATCTGTGCTGATCTATTTGGATGATATCACAATTTTCTCGAAGCATGTTGTAGATCACCTTAAAAATCTGAGACAAATCTTGGAAAGAAGAAAAGATTTTGGTATATCTCTCAGCCTAAAGAAATGTATGTTTTCTATTCATGAAGGGAAGTTATTGGGATATGTTGTATCCAAGAAAGGTATCACTATTGATCCTAAAATTGTTATAGCCATCCTAGAGTTTCCTTTGCCACATCACAAGAAAGGTTTGCAAAGTTTCATTGGGAGGATCAAATTTTTTAGACGTTTTATTCCAAAAATTGCTAATTTACTAAAGCCATTGACCTCAATGCTCAAGAATAATATTGTTTTTAGCTAGTCAAAAGAAGCCAAAAGTAGTTTTGAGGCAATAAAAGAAGCAGTATCAACTACTCCTACATCACTAAACCCCATCTTTTCAAAAGACTTTACATTGTATGCATATTGTACTAGTTTAGTAGAATGACCAGGGTTTAGAACAAACTATTGTTTACTTAAGAAAAGGTTTAGAAGAGTATGAGCAAAGATATAGTTTTAATGAAAAACATGTGCTTGTTCAGTAGTACTAGTTTAGTAGAATGACCAGGGTTTAGGAAAAACTATTGCTTTCTTAAGAAAAGGTTTAGAAGAGTATGAGCAAAGATATAGTTTCAATGAAAAACATGTGCTTGTTGTAGTGAAGAGTCTAAAAAAGTCCAGACATCTAGTTTCTAGCAGCAAGATTCATCTTATGGTAGCTCATCCTAGTGTGAAAGAAGTCTTGCTAAGTAGGGATCTAAATGAAAAGAGAGTTGGATAGATAACTCGAGTCATGGAATATGATGTAGATATTCAGGTGACTAAGATTGTCAAAGGAAAAGGTTTATGTGAACAACTAGAAAATGAGAAAGTCCAAATCACTGATGATGTAACATAAGTTGTCCTTTCTAATCAATCTATTCCACAATAGAACCAATCAGGGAGTTGGTTGCAAGATATGGTTCATTTCTTGCAAACTAGAGAATTTCCTCCATTACTTGACAGAGCCAAGTGAAGGTATTTTAGATTGCAATCTATACCTTATATTTTAGTTGGTGATCTTTTGTTTAGAAAAGATAAGGATGGAGTACTCCTTAGGTGTATTAACAATGACCATAATCATAAATTTTTGGAGCAATTCCATGATGAAGGAGGTCACTTCTCTCCAAAGACAAAAACTTATAAGATCATGAGATCTGGATATTATTGGCCTAATCTATTCAAATATGCTCATGCCTAGGTAAGAAAATGCAAAAAATGTGCATTATCTTTTGGAAAAGAAAGGTTGGTTGCCTTACCTCTGCATCCTATTCTAATTGACCAGCCATTCATGAAATGGGGTATTGACTTTGTAGCCCCTATAAATCTGAATTCTAATATTGGCCACAAGTGGATTCTGACTACCATAGACTATTTCACACATTGGATAGAAGCAATAGCTTTGATAGAGGCTAATGAAACTATTGTTTTGAGTTTCTATGATGACTTGATTTGCAAATTTGGAGTTCCTAACTCCATTATATTTGATAATTCCTTTGCATTTGCAGGAACATGAATAACTAAATGGGCATTGAAGAATGGAGTATACCTCAATACTTCATCCAACTATTATCCTCAAGGTAATGGCCTAGCTGAGAGTACGAATAAGAACTTGCTAAAGATTTTGAAAAGGACTCCAGTAGATAACAAGTGTGACTAGCACTCCAAATTAAAGTCAACCTTATGGCTTGGTAGAATCACTCCCAAAAGAATTCTTGGCAATTCACCTTATGTTCTAGTATATGGGAAACAAACCAAGCTACCTATTTCTATAGAATTTCCTTTAGTAGAGATGGTTGATAATCTAATGCTTTTTGAAGAAGATGATCCATTGAAGCTAAGGTATGCTAAGTTACTATTATTCAAAGAAGAGAGAAATAAAGAATTGAAAAGAATGGAGTACCAGGAACTCCAAACAAAGAAAGTGTTTGACAAGAAATCTAAGCTCGTAATTTTCAAGAAAAGGAGATCTAGTTCTACATTGGGGTGTTTTAAAGAGTAGAGCTGGGCACCATAATAAATTTGACAACATGTGTGCAAAAAAATCAATTCCTACCACTTGTCAACTATGGAAGGAATTTTTTTGCCAATCCCTATGAATGGAATTCACCTCAAGCTTTGTTTTGAGGTATGATCTTCAAGTTCCCCCTTGTATATATTTTCCTACTTTTGTTTTCCCTAAGTGTTGTTCTAGCATAGATGTGTTTAGTTCCAATTTTTCCTACTTTCAATAAGTTCCTAAGTTCCAAAAGTCTAAGAAAGCAAGAGTTACATTCATGCCAATATAAAAGTGTGCTCATTCATAGCCATTTTTATGACTATTCATGATCCAACTACATATTTCTAACCATAGATAACTAGTGTTGAACCCTATTATCATGTTTATTTGACTCTGTTCCCAATGGATGCTTAAGACTATTGGTCCATGCTTAGCAGATTGACATTTGTTGTGAGTCACCAAAATTGTTAACCATTTTTGGCCCCTCCCCCACCAAAATTTGAATTTCTTAGGGTGACAACATGTCCAATGGTCATTTGATATTTCACAATTATTTTTCCTAGGAGGAATACAAAAGAGCTTAGCATGTCTTTTATATTCCTAAGTCTTGAATCCTTCAATTTTCTTGTTATATCTTTAAAGGATCCAAGTTGTGATCTTGTGATCTTTCCCTTGCCACATGGTTGTAAGTAGTTATGGTTTAACTCTCAACTCAACTACAAAGGTGCAAAGTAGCTAAATTTGTGGGCCCATTTTGAGCTGCAGTCAAGGTTTGCTTAATTTCCTAATCGCAATGGGTAAATAATAGCCTTGGGTTAATGGTGCAAAGTGGTGATTTCATTATTGCATAGTCAAGGAGAGTTTAAGATGAGTTAGGATTTAAGTTGTGAATGAGTGATAAATGCTTAAACTTTCCCTTAATTGCATGTTCATGTGGATTTTAGCTTGACCCTAGGCTTTAGTTGCGATGATGTGAAAGCCTTCATTCATAGGATTGCATGAGTTGAATGCTAATCATGGGTTAATGCTCTAAAGGTGTGACTAGCTACTACATATGGATAATCTGGATTACATGGCATATGGAAGGTTCCCAAGTAGTCAATTATACTGACATGAATGAAAATCGATGTGTGTCTCCCCAATCATTAGATCTCAACAAATCAATGGATGTTGTATTCTCGCATTTCAAAGATGCAAGAAGTTTAACTAAAGCAAGAATATGACATAGTGACACATGGACAAGTGGGCCCACTTCTTTGAATATTTAAGTGTAGTGATCAACAAAATAGGTAGTGGTCAGATCTCTGTAGATTGACGGCCATCATATCCCCACATTTTGAAGATGCATATAGTTTAAACAATGTGGGAATATGCACATGTGATATATGCCCTAGTGGATTCAAGCTAAAGGTTTGATCTACGTAATGATAAATGTGTCATAGCTAAGTAACAATGTGGTAGTCCTTGATTTGATGATGACATCGAATGAACTAAAGAATGATTAACCTTGCAGTCACCATCAGATCTCTACAGATTGACGATCGGCATATAAATGCATTTTAAAAGTGATAAGAGTTTAAGAAATGTGGGGATACAATGAAGTGACACACATCATGGTGGGAAAATGTCTCAGAAAACCCTTAGATTGTAGCTTCACATGGTTAAAGATTTAGTTAGCATTTTAAGTTGTGACAATGCGCTGAAGGTGAAACAGTGAGTCTAGCAGTGAATCACACGATCAAAAATTGAAAAGGGCATGGTCCAGATCTAAGTTGTGATGGTGAAATCTCCTCTAGCTTATTATAGCATTGTAATATCACCTGGTCACAAGGGAAGACCTATGTTTAGTTTTGAAGTTACAACTATGTTTTGTCGTAAGGTTGTCAAGGTCAAATGCTAAGTCATCAAAGCCACTAAGATGCTTGCTAAGCCATGATTGTAAGATCATAGACCAATCTAAAAGAAGGTGAGATGCTACATTAGTAAAAGGCAAAGGTGATCATGGGGTCATATGAAGTCGAAAAGGATGTTCTTATACCATGATACAGGCTTTGTCATATGGTTGTAGAGCTATTCCCATAGGCTTGCAAAGTTGTGCCACAGGGAAATTTTTTGAGGATCATAAGATCATGAGGGGGAATTTTCATGGTTGCATAGTTGGAATAGAAAATAGAGGCTTGAGCCTGGGTGAATAAAAGACAAGGGATTGAAAGGAAGAACTAGATATTTTAAATAGCTCAAGATGAGAAATGGTTGTAGCACAAGTAGTTAAAGATACCATGACTCTATCAACTGATACAATTAGAAGAATGTCATGATTAAGAGAAGTGCAGGAAATAGAATCAGTTGGAAAAGTTCCTGCAAAAAATATCACTTGGCATATCATGATCATCGATCTGGTTTTACCCGAATGAAGAGAATGTAGATTGTAAATGTAAATGTAACTTTCTAAAATATCTCTGTATTCTTCCAATAATATTTTGACATGTGCCCATCCCATCTGAGTCTTATGGAAATCCCTCTCTTTATAAGGATTTCCAAGATGTGGAAAAAGGACTGGTTGGTTGAATTATAGGAAATTTTATGCAAAATTGATATTGTTGTGACCTCTTCTAAGTCCTTCATAGCTTTTTATGCATTTTTCTTATAGTCAATCTAGAGGAATGTTTTGGAACTACCTTTGAAATATAAATAAAGGAATAGTTCATGAGCCCCTCTTATGTCTCTCTATTGCATTGAATTACTAATTTGATATAACTTTTTCGATTTATTCTAAATCCTTGAGTCTATGTCTCAGTTTTATTTGCAAGGAAAGTTTTGGATGTGTTCATGCAGGTCATAAGTCATGAATCTATATTGCTTTATTTCAAATAGTTAACTATGAATGTTAGCATTCCCTTTAACCCCTTGTCTAAAGTGTTTTCCTTCTTATGAAATACTTATGCATGAGTTCCCATTGATCAATATTGTTATTATTTCAGCTATTCAGAAGTGTTTCATCATGTCATTCCAAAAATATCATCACATTAATGCTTGTTGTATCACCTCTTTTACTTTCAACATTTTTCTTTCAAATAATCCTTCTATCCCTTTCCCCATCAAGTTTAATTCTAGTTTGAAGAAATACATAGGTGAACATCATAAGGAACTGACCTATAACCCAGAGATTCACTCTTAACCTTGGTACACCCACTACCTAGGAGTGTTTCCATGTTACTCAAAGTTGACTAAGTTAGAATCTGGTCTAGGTGCAACTTCTAGAGATAACAATTATCAAACGGGTTATTGTAGTAGCCTCACCTATTTTTTTCATTGCCTACATGTGAATCAGCTTCAGCTTCTTGATAGTTTTTTTATCTAGCACGTATGGCTTCTTTGAGTCTTTCATTTTCTTGTGCTTATTCTTCTAAGCAGTGTCTGATCACCTAAAGATGCATGGTAATCAATATTTTGTCTTCACCCATAGGGGTATCAAAGATTACCAAATGGGTTTTCAAAGCTATAAAGTAGATTATGTCATATATTGGCTTCTTGTATTAGATTAGAGTCGGGATCTTCCACACAAGGTTATCTACGAGGGTGCCTAGGTGAAGTTTCCAATTGTGCAAAGGTGAAAGAGGGATGACTACCTTTACCAACTTGGAACCTAGTTGTGGCTAGACATGTAATGTCTTTGTTTAGTAGGATGAGAAAAGTATTTTAGATTTAAAGCTTGTACAATCAAGAATAATAACGTGTCAAAGTAAAATAGATGTCTTGTCAGGAGTTCTAAAGAATTTATATCACTAATGACTTGATCCAAGAGAATGAGAAATAAAATTGATAGAAAATAGCTAGCATAGAATGGTAACTAAATTTTGACAAGTGATCATCAATGATGTTTTTAGACTTACATTTGGCAAACTAAACCCATCTTTTCAACTTATAACAATACCTAACATGGAGACTTGTAACTAGATTCAGGAAGGATGAAGCAATAATACAATACCCCTAGATCAACTAAGATGCATTTTAGACTCTATTTTGAAGGCAAAAGAACCTAGGCAATACTTTTCAAAGATCTAAGAAATATTAAGAGACCAAATAGTATCATATGACATAATTTGTAGTAACTAGGAGACACTTTTTTTTAGGTGATACTTTCTCTTAAGGAGGATGTCAAAGTTCAATATGGCCAGACGATAGAACATAAAGTAGCTAGGCAGTACAATTTTAGACAAATAATGTCAAACAATATTTCTCTAGAAGTTGTATGATAGTGTGCCAGTGAATTGTGAAAAAAGAGCAATTTTGACCCAAAAAACCTTGTGCTTTAGTTTGACAGTCAAATTATTCTCAGATAAGAATGTTGTGTAGATAGTATAGGACTTTAGTTTATGTCAAAGAGTAGTATAGTTTACAAATAGTAGAGGTATTTTTCTTATCTCAAAAAATTGAACAAGGGACAAAGCAACCTTGACAATATGTATTTGTGATATCAAAATAGATTTCTATCAATACTAATGAGATGTTTGATTTATGAGAACATTTACACAGTTCAGCACATTCAAAAACACTTACTTAGCATATCTATCTAAAAGTCAAGGTTTATTACTCAAAAACTTGGCCCACACTAAGTTCTCCTTTGCCTCACACCAAGTGGTTTCCCATAAGAGATATTGGCTTTTTCATGGAAATGTCATAAGCATAACCAAGGTAATAGAGATGGTGAGTGTAAAATCTTGGGGTGATCTGAGTAATTCACTAGAATTGATCCTTGCACCAAGAAGTTGAGCGGAAAAATAAGATAGTTACTAACCTAGACTGTTTAGAAAGGGCTTCCGTTCATAATGTTTCTCTTGCACCCAATTACAAGACACCCCACTTTGTGATGGGTAATGGACCTTGTAGCCACAAGAGCACCATAAGTATTCTTGCCTAGCATTTTCCTCATGGTCCCAATCCCACAAGTACTCACTCTAAGAGAAGACAAACACTATATCTACCAAATTTTTGTGTCCTTGGTATCCTAGTGTGTTGGAATAGTTGGGTGCACTTGTCCCCACTTGGGTCATTCCTCTTGATTGCTTAAGAGAAGTCCCTCTAAAGGATTCTAACTAAAAAAAATTGGATCCACTCTTGAGAGTCAAGATTTTGGATTCACCATGAGGGTGAGACTATACTCTCTTATCCCAATTGTTTCCCCCAAACATGCCAAGAAGCTCAATTAATCCTTTTGCTTTCAAAATCCAAAGGTGTGTCAAGACTTCTAATTCACCACAAAAGTGAAGAGCATACTTCCTATCACCAAGGGATCCCAATTACAAGTTTATGTGCATAGAAAATTGAAACAACTAGTAAGATGAGACATATTAAATAAAAGAAATACAAGCATGTGTTTAGTTTTTATGCTTTTAGGTAGCACTCCAAACAACCATTAGTAGCCTTTATACATTTGAAGCTTTCACATGTGATCTTTTAAGGTAAGTTTGCAAGCATTCTAGGAAAAACCTACAAGCACAACAATTAGTCCAACATGAGTTAGTCTCAAAACAACATAAAAATTTGCAAGTACTATCAAACTATAATGGACCTGAAAAAAACATGATAGATAGAAAACAACAACTGAAAAATTGATCAAAACACCTAAACAACAAGCAATTTCAAGTTGGGTGATATTTTATGTTGGAAGGGTATCATACAATACTTTTCAGTATAACCATATGAAACTTCTTTCTTGTGTGATATTATTACCAAAATCATTTGATACAACTTACTATGCTGAAGCAATATAGTTCAGTATGGACTAACAGTGTAGACAAATGTCATATGATACTTAGAAAGTATCGCCCAATACTTGTGACCATAAAAAAAAGAAAATAGAATGTACAAAATGCATAAAGATTAGGAGCAAAACTATAGTATTCTACCCTACAATGGGTGCAAAAAATGTACACTCAATAAATCTCACACTCTAAACCCTTCTATTCAAGTGATCCCATGGATTGGAACTCTTGAATGTCAGCTTAGAGCTCCCTATCCATGGACTACAAAGGTGTGTTTTGAGAAAATGTGAGTATCTCTTAGTTGATCCTTTCAAACACAACCCTTGCTAGTAAACCATGCAACCAGATGTTCTTAAGACAAGAGCAAGAATGCAAGTGTCCACAAGAACTCTCAAGCTATATAATGAAAATATGGACTAAGCTAGCATGTAATGTGCAATGCAACTATATTAATCAAATAAGAGTATTACAAGATCCAAACTAGTTAAACTATGTGAGCTAGATTATTGAAAAATAGAATCTATACTATATGAATCAAGCTAAGATGCCATGGTATGAAAGAATTAGACAAGAACATAGAATTTCTCCACAAGCTCTCAACAAGATCAACTGAAAAAACCTCCAACATAACAATACTCAAGAGTCTAGATCCTTTGACAAGGGGAGAGCTCTTCCTTTTAAAAGCATGATGGTTGAGATCAAAATCAAGGAATGGATGATTAAGGGTGGGAGTTGACTTTAGGCATGATCCATGCGCAAGAGCAAGTTAGCCAATGGGGAGAAGTTGACTTTTCAAGTGAGACAAAAAGCCTTTTCTTTTAATTTGAAAATAGAAAATGGACTTTATGTGTGCACAATGAGTGGGTTACAAGAATGGAGTCTTTTATTTAATCAAAAGAGGATATGTTCTTTCAATCAAATAGTGAACTTAGGATAATATAGTCAAACTATAGGTTATAATCAAATTAACTAATTTTTAGCAATTTGGCCTAGGAAGATGATTAATTAATTTAGCCAAAATGATGACAAGGGGGCTAATAGTCTACATGGCCATTTTAAGGTGATTATAGTCCCAATGACATTTTCATGTTTAGGTCTTGGCACTAAAGTCCAAGTTTTGCAATTTCCTTATTCATTTCCTGAATCCAATCATCATTGTCTAGAGCATATTTCACTATTTTGGGCTCAAATTCACCAAGTAAGCATGTGTCATCTTTGAGTTTTTTTCTTGTCATAACACTCAATTCAACATCACCAATGATTTTTTCATGTTTGTGATGTCTTCTCACATATTTTTGTAGCATAGGTAGCTTCCTTCTTTGTTCTTCTACAAGTTCATCTTGGAAAATAATCTTAGGCTCATTTTCTCTTCCTTGTTTAGGTTTTGGTCCAACTTCTGCATTCTTGACATTTTCTATTTAATGGTTGGCATTTCCTATTTGTGACTCAGCATCTTCAGTCTGTTGCTCAACACCCACTCTCTGTTGCTCAAAAATTTGTTGCACTACAACATTTTCTATCTATTGAGAGACTACATCTTTATTTTCTTGTTCATTAGGAGTGCTTGGAGCATCATCATCCACATAAATGAATGTATTGTAGTCTTCAAGTTGTTCTTTGCATGCAGTGTCACTTCTTTCTCCAAACTCATCATTTTTTACGTTTTCATTTTTCACAACTTTGTTAGAGTTAGAGTTCAAACTCTTGTAAGCTTTACTCTTGGTGGATTATCTTAGGAATATGCCTTCTTCACTCTTTGCATCAAGTTTTTCATTCCTATTATCTTTAAGTATATAGCATCTACTTCCAAATATTTTGTAATATTTCACATTAGGAGCATATCCATACCATAGTTCAAAAGGTGTAGCATCTGTACCTTTCTTGATTTGTACTCTAGTCATGGAATAAACAACAATACTAACAAATACTCTCTAATATTTCTTTGATGCTCTCTTCTCCATTATTAATTTTTTTGCATAGTCCATTATTTATCTATTTCTACTTTTAGCTATCTCATTCTAAGGAGGGGTCCTTGGGGCTAACATGTATCTTTTAATTACTCTATCATTTTAGAATGTATTGAACTCATTTGAAATGAATTCACCACCTTTATCAGATCTCAAGCACTTAAGACTCTTCCCTGTTTCTTTTTTAACTCTGGATAAATACCATTTGAATTACTAAAAAGAATTAGATTTAGCTTTAAGAAACATCATAGTCATCCTCCTAGAGTAATCATCAACAAATAGAATGAAATACTTATCTCCACAGTAGCTTTTAACATCAATGGGTCCACATAGGTTAGTATGAACTATTTCCAAAAAAAAATTAGAAGTGTATGTTTTTCTCTTAAAACTAGACTTGGTCATTTTTCCCAATTGACATTGTTTGCACAACATTTTTAGGCTTCTTTAGTTTAGGCAATCCTCTTACTTTCTTCATTTTACTGATATCCACCAAATTATTAAATTTTACATGACATAACCTCTTGTGCCATAACCAAATATCTTCTTGTTGTGCAAACAAGCATGTCTCATTAGATAAATCTAGATAGAACAAGTTACCTCTTGTATGATCAACACTTCCAACTAGCTTACCATCAACATCATGTTTCTTGGCCTTTGTATTGTGAAATTCAAATCTATAACCTAATTTTTTTAGTTTTTAAACACTCAAAAAATTATACTTAAGTCCTTCAACCTAGCAAACACTGTTACATTTTATCTTGTCAATAAATTGAATAGTTCTTTTACCTTTTACAACACATGGAATATCATTACTAAATTTAACACATCCACCTTTGTATGGACCAATGTCCTCAAATTTATCTTTATCACTAGTCATATGATTTGAACATCCACCATCAATTATCCATCTATCACTTTTGTTTACATATGCAATCAATGCATTTTTCTCATCTTCATCAAAATCTTCTTTCATAGCAACATAGACAACTTCATCATCATTAATTTTAGATTCATTATCAGTTTCTTCTTCAGCAATATAATAGAATTTCTTACATTTGTCATCCTTATTTCTCTTGAAGCCTTAATCACCTCTTCTTCCTTTGTACTTGCCTTCCTTTCTTTTATCCTTATCCTTTCTGTCAGGACATGTAGCAACAATATGAGCAACTTTTTTGCATGAAAAATAGACAATAGGTAGTTTACATTTGTATTTACATTTTCCTCTTCCAAATCATTTTGCAATGAGGGATTCAATTTCATCAATCTCATCATTAGAATTGTTATTGTCACTCTTCACATGTTTTCTTTTTCTTTTGCTAAGGACCAATTGTGACTTAAAGGAAAATTCAATAGTAGTAGGTGTGTATTTATCAAAGTTAGACATTTCAAAATCACTAAGTCTACTAGTTACACCTTCCAAGGTCAAAGTGTTACCTGGTGTGCATCTTAGTTCTTGAATTGCTAACACCCTAATGGTATAAATAGGGAGTAGATTCCTCAATACCTTTCTTATCATAGTTTCATCTTTGACACCATGAATAGCATTAACAACTTCTTTAACTCTTGTGCAGTATTGTACTATATTCTCACCTTCCATCATTCTCATGTCATCAAATTTACCTCTTATGCTCTTTGATTTGGCTCTCAAGATATTTTCATCACCTCCATATATGGTTTTCAATTTTTCCCATATTTTCTTTGCACTATCACAATCTTTTAAGTCATCAAAATCAACATAACTTAGGGTTGAGGCAATCTCCAACATTGCTTAATTATATTCATTCTTTTTCTTCAGTTGATCAGTTGTCAAAAGAGTAGTTGTTACCTTCACATACTCACTGTCCATAAATTTGATAGCAACATCATTGATATTTGATATATGCAACCTCATCAAGGTTTTCCGTGCAAGAAAGTTCTCCTTGTTCAGATTAGGTGCATCTCTCTTGTGAGTCATGATCTTTGGCTTTAAGTACCTTCAAACTTTTCTCTGTAAGCACTAATCTCTGATACCAATTGTTAGAAATGTTTATAATAATTTGGGGGGGGGGGGGGGGGAGGGGGAGTTATCAATTAGTTACTCAAGGTCCTTAAGTACTATTTGAATAATTAAACATAAACACTCACTGTTCTTCTTATCTTGTTGTTTCTCGGTCTCTAGTATAATCATAAACCAAAATTACTATTCAAAATATAACATACTTTTATGAATATAAAATGTAAAGAATATAAAATATTCAACACAAGTTTGACATTAGAATTTTATGTGGAAACCCAATTTGGGAAAAAACCACTAGCAACATGTCACCACTTTTTCACTCTTTTGAAGTGAGCTCTATTAGGAGCCAACCCTATTAAAGGTTATAATACACACTGTTAAATGTGACCTAGTTAGAGGATTTAATCACCCTGTTAGGAGTGGTCTTATTAGAGGACTTTGATAATTCCACTTAGAATCTCACCTTGTTAAAGGATTTACATAGATGGTTAAGTCCTTCGAATGACTATTAGTTAAACCTATGTTAAAAGGCTTTCAATACAAATTGTTTAAAATGATTAGAAAGAAAATAGTAAGGATTCAATCTGTATGATTACAACTCACTTTTTAAGTTTAGATATATGTTTGATTCAGGTGTTGATTCAATGATAAGCTCTCCACTATCATCTTTGTTCTTAAATATTCACTCTAAAGCCCTTCAAACAATCAGTCTTCCCCCTTCAATAATACTTAAGCCTTCTTTATTAGATTTCACTTATAAATATCAAAAACATATGTGTAAGAAATATCCATTATCTTCACATTCACACACACACACTTGTGTACCCACCCTTTTTGTGACTCTAGTCCACCTTTGTCTCTATGCCTCTCTCTCATATGCACCACCTTAGTGCATACACAATTTTGGTTTGGCTATGTACCTCTTTAATAGGCAATTATTTCTTTATCATTTTCTATGATCATCATAGATCTTAGAGTTTACAATCAGGTTCAACACGATTCATTGTATTTTTCCATCTTCTTGATCTTCCTCTAGAATCTATCTATTAGGTCTTTGCCTAATCCTCACCTTGAATTTTATGATCCAAACCATCAATCTTATATTTAGCATGGTTTACATCTCCTAAGAAATCAGATGAGTTGGTTAGGAATCACAATTTCCTCAAATTCATCTTCAACAGTGTTACTCACTAATCACTAAGTTCTAACACTCAGTCATTACGTAACACTCAGTCACTATAAATCTTTCTAGCTCGACATCAACTAGCTTCCTTGGTTGATATGCATGCTTGTTCAACACTGAATTTTCTTAGCACTTACCATGGCTCGGTTGGTACTAGCATAACATTCCTTAACTATTTTCTCTATTGCTCGACTTAGCTTAACTTTCTTGATATAAACAATCACTTTATCTCATCAAAGTCTAACTAATCAAATGTCCATTATGGCTTCCTTTTCATAACTCAACCTTTCCTCTGGGTGCTATTATTATGAGCAATTTCTCAAATTCTCTTCATTAATCAAATAGATATAACATTTAGATTATGTAGCAATATATATTATCAATAGATTTGACATCAATGACAAAACAACAATTGTTCCAATTGTAAGTTTCCAACATTGAAGTTGTTTATATGAAGAAGGACTATATACATAAGTATACCAACCCTATCTTTGGTTATTATTATAATTATTAAGGTTATGCATATAGAGCTAGTGAATATAGAAGACCTATATTTAATAAAAATATGTATCAAGGTACTATCCCTACAACTAGTAGACTAGGATCATATGTTATAAGTGCAACAACTTTGGACATATTGCTAGAGATTGTAGATTACAAATCAATCAATCAGGACCTATATATGGAAACAATGTGATAACATCACATACTAGTAACAATATGGGACATAAATCAAGGTAGAAAATAAGACAAGTAAAACACCTGAAAACAATTTGAAATTAGTAGTAGTTGCAAAAAAATCTTTATCAATCTAAGCAATCATTTCATTAGAAAATTATAATGGAAATGACATCAGAAAAATTTTTGAACCCTTAGAGGAAGAATTAAGTCTTGCGTAGTCAGTATGAGATAAATGCAGATGCAAGAAAGCTTTATCTAAGTTTACATGAGATTTTTATTTCATATGTGAGTGCACAAAGAGAAACAAGTTCTCTAGTTAATAGGAACATCTTTTTGAAGCCTACATACTTGTGCATTTATTGTAGAAGTTAATTGGAAAGGATTTGAAGAATGAAATTGGATTTTTGAGTACCATTTGATCAAGTGAAGAAGTTAAGGAGAAATTGAAAGAAATTTTCCAGAAGTTTGATGAATTTGGAAAAGCATTCAACCATTTTCATAGAAAGCCATAAAATCATGAATTAGAGGTATTTACAATCTTGTGCAATTAATTTGTAAAGAAATTTTAAGTATTTGAAAATTTAAAATGGAAGAATCAATTATTCATAATGTTGACAACATCCCAAGATCTAAGATTAAGCTAAACCATATTCCACCATTAGAGGATGGCCTTGCTACCACATTTTTGTAAACCCTTGATGGAGTATTGTATTTAGAGGATATTGGAAGTTATACACACTGCAAATTTGAGATAGTATGTGAAGAAAAAATTTCTAATGAACTTGACAAAATTTACGAACAAGATATGTCATTTAAGTATGGATTTGAAAACTTAGGTCAAAATGATGTGAAATATATGTTTTTCCATGAATTTGAAAATGGAGACTAGAAAAAGATAATTCTAAGAAAAAATTATGATGAAAAGTTTTGGATAGGAGATAATATAGTTGACATTTCAGCTAACTTAATTCATGAAGTAATTAGTTTCAGTAATTAAGGTTATATCCTACTGAATGAGAAATTTTTTAAGAGGGTTATAATTTAGAACCCCTAATCAACTTATAATGGCAGAGGCATAGTCATAAGAAAGATAAAATAGGATGATGTAAGGTTTATGAGAAAGATTATTGCAACCTACTTATGTTTAAGCTCTAGGGATGATGAACTAGCAACATATAAGTTATGTGTTGAGAGAACCAAGGCTAAATTGTGTGAGATCTTGAGAACTTAGTTGATATATAATTTGGAGAAAATGAAGAAGACAATAAATGGATAGTTTAGATTACAATTTTTGATTACTTATATGATTTTTCACCTATTGAAGAGATTTCCATCCATTCCCTTTGTTGATTGGAACAATAAAAATGCACTATGGACAAGATCACAGACTTATCTAGGAGGTATCTTGTTGATAAAATTGAGAGTAGTACAACACTTGTGGTGAGAACCTTAAAGATTTTGAATTCTACCCACTATTGTGAGAAGGTATAAAGATGAAATATTTGTTATGGTTGGCACTAATTTGACAAACATGGAGGTGGTTACATCTAGAGTTATATATGTTGACCCTCTTGGCTATTAGGTAAAAAAAGAATCAATTGAAGGATATGTGCAAGACATTCTTAAATCAAATCTAGACCCTTATAGTGTAAGATTCAAAATTTGTGAGGAGAATATGCAACTGGCTTATCAAGCTAAGGTTGAGAAATCTGCAAAGAAGAAGGTTGGTAGTACAATAAAGAAGATCATGAAGGAAACTAATATGTCTCTACAAGAGTTTACAATAGTAAGGTACAGAATATTAGGGATGAAAAAATTGGACAAGAAATTGTTTTGTTTGTCCCACCTTTATTAGTTAAAGGCCCCAGTTCTACACCAACACCTACACCTCAACATGTTTCAATACCTGCAATAGAACTTGGATCTTCTATGGGGTTACAATTGCACAACCATCATCCAAATCATCCACTACTCCATATGCAGAAGTTGTATTAGTGCCACAATTTTGTCCATCACCACCAGTTCAACCTAGGGAAGAAGAAGAAGAAGATGTCAATATAGTTAAAGTTAAACCATTAGCACCTGAAGGTACAAGAATGTCTACAAGGTTGGTAGAAGTAAAGCAAGAACCAGTTAAAATACCTAGGCCTAAGAGAATGAAGGAAATGGTGACTAGATGGTGTAGGAGTACATAAATTAAAAGATAAAAAGGAGGTTGAGTACTAATGTGAGAGATTTAGATTCATTTGAGCCATTTATAATGTATTTGAGTCCATAAGTTGAGATGTAAAGGCTAGAGAGACCATTTGTACAATAAGTTGTCAAAATTGTGCAAGGATGTCAAAATATTAAAGAATTCCTTATAAAGGATAAAATTTGTGTAAAATATCTATTTAATTCCATTTTAGGGTTATTGATGTGTCCATGCAAAGATTTGTCAATTTTAGAGTTAAACTTGTAAAAGTTGTAATGCAAAATCCATAAAATGTTATGAAAATGCATCATGATTAAAAGAATATAAGGAGTTGGTTCAACAGATAGTTGGGAAGTTTTAAAATACCAAAAACTCTATAAAAAATTATGTATTTCCTAAATCAAATCATAATGGAAGGAAATAGTTACATTTGAAACAAATTTGGAGTGATTCTAAGTTGTTATTTTGATTTATTTCAATTTTTGTGTTGGTTCTAGGTCCTTTATAGCCATGTATAATCTATAAATTTTTATATTAGTGTGAGAATCCTTCCTTTTGGATTTTTTTTGGGTTTATTTCATGGATAAATGAATAACTTATGATAGTTTTGGTAAAAGTTGTTATTTGAAGATTTGAGGATGCCTGACTATAATGAGATTGAAATGATTGGTACAGACACATTTGGATAAATTAGGAACTCTAATTATATTCATTAGAATTATATTTTAACTAGATTTAATTTACAGTTAGTTTTAGTTGTTTTCATTCATATTTGTGTAAGTTATGTGTATTTGAGTGAATAATGGTGTTTAAGGATCTCCATTGTAGTTACAGGAAAAGATTTCTATTTTTTGTAACTATATATGAATTGGACAAATTTATGGCTTATGGATTCATAAAATGGACTCATATATTTTTTTATTTTTTTTGTCATTTGGAATTATTTTGGGAAATTTATTAGATACCCTAGGCATGGTTACTGGTTTTACTTTTAGTTTTTGAAAGTGTAAATGGGTCTTCATACAGAGATCATAACTTGTAGTTGGTTTGTTTTATTGTGCTCATATTTGGGTATGATTTATAATTAACTATTTTAAATAATTCTTCCAAAGGTTTTGGAAATAAATGTTTGATAACAAAAGTTATGAATAATGGAACCAGATATAAAAATTGGGATAGGCAAATTGAGAAAGGTTGATGTTTTGTGTTGAAAAGTGTTATGTTTTGCCTCGTGAGATGCCTCTAAGAATGGAATTTATTTACTGGATGTTGAAGGGATCAAAATATATCCCATTTATTGGTTGATTTGTAAGATTCACTACATCATTATACTAGGTAAAACATAGGAATTAGTTATTTCATACGAAGGCAAGAAGAAGATTAGAGGACAAGTTGCTACTCTAGAGATTTAGCCATCTCAGCAAGAAGAAGAAAGTAGTAGAAAGAAAGCTACTTGGAAACCTAAAGTTGTGAATCTCAATGATTTAATAATTAATTAAGGAAACTTTTTGAGATTTGATTGAAAAGATCATTGTTGAGAAAGATTATTGAAAGAGGGAGATTATTGAAGAAGACTATGTGTTTCAATCATTGTTTTGTCACTGATGTCAAACTTGCTATTTGTTGGTAAGACAATTGCTTATAAGATTCAAGTACTATCACTTAGTTTATTGATGAAGAGGATTTGATAAATAAGAGGTAACAATAGCACCTAGAGGAAAGGTTGAGTTATGATTATGTAATAGAGTACAAGGATCAGTTAAGACAGTGATGACATGATGTATTGATAATCTAATTAAAGTTACAAAGGTTGGTTACCCTTAGAAAGTTTAGAAGAACAAGTTACATAAATTTTGTTTTCCAAGCTTGACCGAGTGGATAGTAGGTTCCAAGCAAAGTCAATGCAAGTTGAGCAAAAAAATAGTTGGAGCCGAGTAAAAGTTCATTCTAGTGTATGTCAAGCAAAATAGTTGATGCTGAAAAAAGTTTAGTTGATGTCGAGCATCAGTAAACTTTAGTAAGTGCTGAGTAATTTCACAATGAATGCTAAGCAACATAGTATGTGTTGAGTGTCAAAGGATTGATAATGTCAAGCTGTTGCATTATTTAAAAGATCAAAGATTCGATAAATTTAAGCCAACAAGTTTGTTTTCTTGGACTTTGTGAACCAAATGGAAGATAAGATTGATGAGTTGGTGGCACAAAATTTGAGGTAAACCATTTTTAGGAAAATTCAAATAGATTCTAGAAGAAGTTTCTAGAAGAGATATGAAATATGGGGTAGATACATTGTATCCTACCTAATCCATTTGAACCCTAAATTTGGAAGATGGAAAATGAGCGAGAAAATATCTTAATTTTCTACTTATAGGAATGTCTCATCATGAAGCAATGTTGTTATGTGCGAAAACCTAAGGAAGAGGAGGAGTTAATGGGTTTTTCTTCGTCAACTGACCTAAGAGAAGAGTTTGAAATGGTATGTTAAATAAGAAGGCTTAAGGAGATGAATTATTGAAGGGTGAACAAGATATCATAGTTGCAAAGTGTGAAAGCCAAGAAAAATTGAGGACTGAACAGAGATCTGTAATCTATAAGAGAAGTTGTAAGTTGTATCAGATCAAAGCTCTACTGTTACTCTCTAACAATTATATCAATCTAGGGTAAATCCTCTGTATTAAGGTTGACCTAACAATCATTTGTAAATCCTTTAACTGGGTGGCATTCCAAATTAATGGCCTAAAGTCCTCTAACAAGGCTCACTTCTAACAAGGTGATTGAAATCCCTTAACCAAGTCACATTTAACAGTGTGTATTGTAACCTTCAACGGAGTTGGCCTTTCATAGGGCATCACTTCAAAAGACTGAAAAGGAGTAGTATGTTATCGGTGGTTTTTCCCAAATTAGGTTTCCATGTAAATCATTGTGTCAAGTATGTTGATGAATCTATTATGTTTCATGCTTTACATGTCTGCAAGTTGATTTGATAGTAACCTACAAGTTTTAGTGATTGCATAATCTTATGGATGCATGCATGAGTATAATTGTTGTATTGGTTCACTAGACTGTGAAAAAATTTATTTAAACATTTGGACCTTGGATAATTGATTCACACCCCCCCTCAATTATTCTAAAGTATTCCAACAATTGGTATCAGAGCCATCTTCTTAAGAGGACTAGTTTGAAGGTACTAGAAGCACAAAGATCGAGATGTCTAAAAGAGAAGTACCCAAGTGTAATAGAGATAACTTTCCTACATGGAAAATTTTGATGAAGATAGCTTGGAGGACTTGGAGATCATATGTAATCTACCATTTCAGTGGAACGTGTTGATCCAACTAGAGTCCTAACTGCTAAAGATATGAAGAAGAAGAAAGAACACAATCAAGCAATGTTGGAGATTTCCTCTGCCCTAAGCTATGCCAAATTGATGATATCAAAGGTCTTAATAGTGCAAAGAAAATATAGGATGCCTTAGCCACCATCTATGGAGGAGACAAAAATGTTCAAACAGCCAAATCTGAGAGTTTCAGAGGTAAGTTTGATGATATGAGAATGGAAGAAGGTGGGAATATTGTTCAATATGTTGTCAGAATAAAAGAAGTTGTTAGTGCAATAAAAGGAGCTACTAGTTAGACAGGTGATGATATTGTGCTAAGAAAAGTCTTGAGAACACTATTGCCTATTATGCTATTAGAGTTTCTGCAATTCAAGAAATGAGATATATTCTAGGAAATAATCTAACCCTTGAAGGTTTGGTAGGTAGACTCACTGCTTTTGAGTTATCTAACTTTGATAATTACAAACCTAAGAGTCTTGAATCTTCTTTCAAAGCTAAGTTGTTATTGAAAGATTCTAATGAGGTGAAGTTGAAGGAGAAGAAGAGAAAGATAAAATATGTGTCTAGTGATAGTGATACAAATGAGGAAGATGTTGAACAACTAGAAGCACTACTATCAAAAAGATTCCACAAAGGTAAAGGCAAGTTCAAAGGTAAGTTACCCATCATTTGTATCAATTGTAATGAGGTTGATCATATTGCTGCAAGATATACACAGAAGAAGAACTATAGAGGTGATGACAAGTACAAGATCAGAAGAGAAGATGATAGAAAAGATTACAAAGATAAAAGCAAAAAGTCATGCTACATTGCTAAAGAGGAAACAAGGGATGATTCTGATGAACATGATGGTGAAATGGTGTATGTTGCAATGAAGGACAAATATGATGAAGACGAGGCAATTGCACTTGTGACTTGTATGAAAAAAAATGACAAATGGATCATTAATAGTGGATGCTCACATCACATGACTGGAGACAAAAGTGAGTTCATTACCCTGAATTGTTATGTTGGAAATAGTGTAAAATTCGGTAATGATGCACCATGTTTGATAAAGGGAAAAGGTTCTATCAAACTCACAGATAAGATTTCATGTGAAAATGCTTACTATGTTGAAGGACTAAACTATAACTTGTTGAGTGTGTCACAACTGAACAATTTGGGATGCAAGGTTGAATTTAAAAATAAGATTGCTAAGATATATGACACAAATGCAAAACTAATTGGAAAAGGTGATCAAACTAGAAGTAATCTATTCCATCTTCATATAGAGGATGTTACTTGTTTTCTTGTAAAATTTGATGATGTATGGTTATGGCACAAAATGTTATGTCATGTTAATTTTGATAACTTGGTTAGTATCAATAATGAAGAAAGTTAAAGGTTTGCCTAAGTTGAAGAAGCCTGATAATGTAATGTGCAAACAATGTCAGTTAAGCAAAATGATAAAGTCAAGTTTTAAGAGAAAAACTTATACCTCTAAAGGAATACTAGCTATTGTTTATACTAACTTGTGTGGACCAGTTGAAGTGCAAAGCTACAAGGGAGATAAGTACATAATGTTATTTGTTGATGACTATTCTAGGATGATGACACTTATATTTTTGAAACAGAAATATGATGCTTTTCAAATGTTTAAATAGTACTTAGCAAGAGTTGAAAAAAAAATAGGTAAAAGTCTAAAATGTTTGAGATCTTAAAGAGGAGGAGAATTCGCGTCAAATGAATTTGAGATGTTCTGTAATGACAAAGGAATCAAAAGACAAACATCTACCCCAAGAACCCCTCCACAAAATAGAATAGCTAAAAGGAGAAATAGATCTATAATGGACCATGCTAGAACACTCGTGATGGAGAATAATGTTGCTCTAAAATACTAGAGAGAAATTCTAAGTACATCTATCTATACCTTGAATCATGTGCAAATCAAGAAAGGTACTCATTCAACACCTTTTGAACTATGGTATGGATATCCACCCAATGTAAAATATTTTAAGGTATTTGGAAGTAAGTGTTACATTCTTAAAGATGTTAAGAATGGAAAGCTTGATGCAAAAAGTGAAGCAGCTATATTCCTAGGATACTCCACAAGAAGTAAAGCTTATAAGTGTTTGAATACTAACACTGACAAAATTGTGGAAAGTGCAAATGTGAACTTTGATGAATATATAGAAGTATATGAGGCTGAACCTATGAAAAAGCCCGAAGAATACAAATATTTTTTATACTCTTATGAAGGAATGCCTATTGAAGAATATGGTGCAACTCAAGTTACAAATCAACAACAAGTTAGAGTAACTGTCAAGTCACACCTTATGAATGTCGAGTTGCATTCAAGAACCAAGCTGCATTCAGATGTTGAGTTACAGAATGAAGAGGATGCACATTCTGATTCTAAGATTAGTATACATGAAAGATATTGAGATACCTAACAGAGATATACACATTGATTCTAAAGTTGAAGGACAAAATGAAGAAACAAGAGCTGAACCAAGATTGTCTAAATATGTCAAAAGACATCATCTTACTACTCAAATGATTAGAGATAAAGATGCTAGAACAATGACAAGAAATAGATTGAGAAGTGAAACATGTTTGTTGAGCTTGAAGGAACCCAAAATAGTAAAAGATACACTAGAAGATGTTGACTGGTACAAAGCCATGAAAGAAGAGATTGAAAAAATAGAGAAGAATAAAACATGGAGTCTAATTCCTAGACTAGAAGACAAAAATGTGATTGGTACCAAGTGGGTATTTAGAAATAAGCTAGATGAAAATGGTGAAGTTACAAGAAACAAAGCAAGATTAGTTTGCAAGGGATATGCAAAAGAAGAAGGAATTGACTATGGAGAGACATTTGCCCCTATTGCTAGATTGGAAGGAATAAGAACTCTACTTGCTTATGTTGCATACAAAGGTTTCAAAGTTTATCAGATGGATGGTAAATCTGCATTTCTAAATGGCATATTAGAGGAAGAATTTTACATAGAATAGCCAGAAGGTTTTGTTGATGATAACAATAAGACCATGATATGTAGACTACACAAAGCTCTATATGGTTTGAAACAAGCACCAAGAGCATGGTATGAGAGACTTCATAATTATCTTGTGAAGATTGGATTTGAAAGGACTGATGATAACAGAAATCTATACATAAAGATAAAAAAAGGAAAAGGTATTTTTTTATCTGAAATATTTGTTGATTATATCATATTTGGAGGTCAAGATGCTTTATGTAAGGATTTTGCAAATCAGATGAGGCAAGAATTTGAAATGTCTATGTTTGGAGAGATCAATTTTTTTGTGGGTTTGCAAGTATATCAGATGAAATATGGTATATACATCACTCAGTCAAAGTATGTCAAGGAAATATTGAAAACTTTAGGATTAGAGGATTCCAAACTAGTAAGTAAACCTATGGTGACAGGACACAAATTGTCAAAAAATGATGATTCTGTTGAGGTGAACCAAACAATGTATAGGTTTATGATTATCAAATTGCAATATGTAGTACATAGTAGACCTGATATTACATTATTTGTAGGGATAGTTGCAAGATTCTCTACTAATCCCAGGGAGAATCATTTAATGGTTGTAAAGAGAATAATGAGATATCTAAAAGGAACATAAGAGTTTGGTCTATACTACAAGAAGAATGAAAAATTTGAATTGAGAACCTACACTGATGTTGATTGGGCTCGAAACATTGATGACAAAAAGAGCACCAGTGGAGGAGCATTTTTTTTAGGCAAGAGATTGGACTAGTAAGAAGAAAAGTTGTACTTTACAATCTACTATTGAAGCTAAATATGTTGCTACTGTTGTAAATTGCACAAACATTGTATGGATCAAATAGCTACTAAAAGGAATAAAGGAAGAAATCACAGAACTAGTGATGCTTTATTGTGATAATACAAGTGTTATCAAAATATCAGAGAATCCAGTGATGCACACAAAGACAAAGCACATTGCAATCAAGTATCATTACTTGAGGGAGCTAGCTCAAGATAAAGAGGTGAAGATGGAATATGTCAACACAAAGGAGAAAATTGCTAATATCTTCATAAAATCATTACCTAAGGATGCTCATGAGTATCTAAGAGGTAAATTAAGGGTGATACCCCTATCAAAGGCTATCTAAGTAAAAGATGAGTGCTTTGTATCAAAAAAGATGATATTTATATGTTACAAATTGATGTAGAGGATCTTACTTTAGGAGTTTCCTAAAGTAATCATAGAACTAAAACTTCAAATTAGTCACAAGCAAGCCGACAGAGGGAGAAACTGAAGAAACTACAAAAGCCTATATATGCATGTTTAAGATGACAAGGTTTTGGTATATGTCTTTGGCATTATTGTCAAAGAGGGAGATATTCTACTAATCAAGAACCAAAATGTATAGGGAAATATTCTACTGGCAAAGAGGAAGATAGATCAAGCCAATATCAAAAAGATGAATGAGAAAGAGAGAGATATAAGAGATATCAAGAGATTGTTGATCAGAGAGACAGAGAACAATTCAAGAAAGAGGGAGAAATTATAATCTACCTAATCAGAGGGAGCTATGAGAAAGAGTGAATTTTGCAACCTAATCAGAAGATAGAAGTTGTTGATAGAGGGAGTGATATCAATATAAGTTTTCTTTTTGGTATTGTCTTATTGTTTTAACCTAGTTAGTCTGGTTGAAAAAAGTTGTTGTTTACCATTCTATTTATTTAGTTGATCAATTTGGTTTGTCATCAATGCCAAAGAGGGAGATTGTTGAGATTTGATTGAAAAGATCATTGTTGAGAAAGATTATTGAAAGAGGGAGATTGTTGAAGAAGACTATGTGTTTCAATAAATGTTTTGTCACTGATGTCAAACCTGCTATTTATTGGTAAGACAATTGCTTATAAGATTCAAGTACTATCACTTAGTTGATTGATGAAGAGGATTTTATCAATAAGAGGTAACAATAGCACCTAGAGGAAAGGTTGAGTTATGATTATGTAATGAAGTACAAGGATCAGTTAAGATAGTGATGACATGATGTATTGATAATCTATTGAAGGTTACAAAGGTTGGTTACACTTCAAAAGTTTAGAAGAACAAGTTACACAAAGTTTGTCTGCCAAGCTTGATCGAGTGGATAGTAGGTGCCGAGAAAAGTCAATGCAAGTTGAGTAGAAAATTAGTTGGAGCTGAATAAAAGTTCATTCTAGTGTATGTCAAGAAAAATAGTTGATGCCGAGTAAAGTTTAGTTGATGCCAAGCATCAGTAAACTTTAGTAGGTGTCGAGTAATTTCACAATGGATGTTGAGAAATGCAGTATGTGTTGAGTGTCAGAGGATTGATAATGTTGAGCTGCTACATTATTTAAAAGATCAAAGATTCAATGAATTTAAGCCAACAAATTTTCTTTCTTGGACTTTGTAAACCAAGTGGAAGATAAGGTTGATGAGCTGGTGGCACAAAATTTGAGGTAAACCATTTTTAGGTGAATTCAAATGGATTCTAGAAGAAGTTTCTAGAAGAGATATGAAATATGGGGTAGATACATTGTATCCTACCTAATCCATCCAAACCCTAAATTTGGAAGCTAGAAAATGAGTCAAAAAATATCTTAATTTCCTACTTATAGGAATGTCTAGTCATGAAGCAATGTTTTCATGTGTGAGAACCTAAGGAAGAGAAGGAGTTAAGGGGTTTTGCTTCATCAAGTGACCTAAGAGAAGATTTTGAAATGGCATGTTATGCAAGAAGGCATAAGGAGATGAATGCTTGAAGGGTGAACAAGCTATCAGAGCTGTAAAGTATGAAAGCCAATCGGAATTGAGGACTGAACAGAGATCTGTAATTTGCAAAAGAAGTTGTAAGTTGTATCCGATCAAAGTTCTAATGTTACTCTCTAACAATTGTATCAATCTAGGGTAAATTCTTTGGATTAAGGTTTACCTAAAAGTCATTTTTAAATCCTTTAACTGGGTCGCATTCCAAGTGAATGTTCTAAAGTCTTCTAACAAGGCTCACTTCTAACAGGGTGATTGAAATCCCTTAATCAAGTCACATTTAATAGTGTGTATTGTAACCTCTAACAAGGTTGACCTTTCACAAGGCATCACTTAATAAGAGTGAAAAGGAGTAGCATGTTATTGGTGGTTTTTCCCAAATTGGGTTTTCACGTAAATCATTGTGTCAAGTATCTTGATGAATCTGTTATGTTTCATGCTTTACATTTTTGCAAGTTGATTTGACAATAACTTACAAGTTTTAATGATTGCATAATCTTATGGATGCATGCATGAGTATAAATGTTGTATGGGTTCACTAGAGCTATGAAAAGCTTTATTTATACATTTGACCTTGGATAACTGATTCACCCCCCCCCCCCCGACAGTTATTCTAAAGTAATCCAAAAAAACCTTTAAAAGTTGAAGCAATTCTATGACATGTATCCCATTAATGAGCAAAGAAATTTAGATGTAATAATAATAAAGTCTATGATAAATTTTAAGAAATTACTTTTTATGATTCAATATGAGATACCTAAGGAGAACTACAATGCACTAAATAAGGAGAGTTTGAGATTAAAGAAATAAGAAGAGACATTGAAAGAGGAAATAGTAAGAAAAATCTACAATGTGAAAAATAACACACAAATGGAAAGAATAAGGCATGTGCAAGATAATATGAGACTAATAAGAATATGTTGGTCTCGGAATAGTTTTGACAATTAAGTGTTAACACACTTAACCAATTTTCATATAGAAGACAATTATAGTATGTGTCGAGCCAGAATTTCTTTAGGTGCCAAGCAATCTTCAAGTGTTGAGTGAAGATCAAGTACCGAGTGACTTTAGGTGTTGAGCATGATATAGGTGTCGAGCGATATATAGGTGTTGAGTCATAGTTGATCTCGAGCAAGTCAGAATGTAACATGTGTCAAGCAAGCAGAATCATACATTTTTCAAGCACTAGTAATCCAGCATGTGTTGAGTAACACAAGATTAGCATATGAGTTTGTGCCTTCACAAACGCAGATGTAAACTATTTTTGAGCCAACATAGAAGGATCTCGAAGGATAATAAGGATAAGAATGAATCTTTTATATTTCTTATGCAATTAGCATGCAGCTAATGAGAAAAATGGAGAAGGCATTCAACCAATGAGAAAAGTGCAAGGAATGAGTGGGAATTAAAGATTCAATATGGATCATAGATCCATACCTGACCCTAAGTCTCAAAATTTTTTAAAGGAGGATGAAACCCCATTGTATGCATAGATGAGAGTAGTGCAAGGGTAAACTATAGCAAAATCAAGAGCAAAGTGTGAAAGACTTAGAGGAACAGATCAGCATTGCATATTCAGTTGATTAGAACAGAGCAAGGGCATCGAATAGATATCAGATCTCAGAGGATCAAGATTAGAGAGAGAAAATCAAGTGCCTAAATCCAGCAATCAAGGATTGTAAGCTATCAAGTTTATTAGTCTAATACTCTCTAGCAATTGTATTAGAAGGAAAATCCTATGTTGATAGGTTAGTTTAACAACTAGGTTGTAGATCCTTAAAAGAGGTGATAAAATACTTTATCAGGGTGAGACTTCATGTAAAGAGTTTGTAAATCCTTTAAACGGGTCACTATTGACACAGTGTAAAGCCTTTAATAGGGCAGGCCTTTCATAGGGTAGACCATCAGAAGTGGTCAAACATTATTACTGCAGTCATTTTGTGGGCATCATCCCCACCCCAATTTTAACTTCTCATTTTGGAGGGTTTTTGGGTTACCAAATTTGGTAATATGTGTTGTGATGCATGTGTTTATTTTATGTTTGTTTGATATTTTTACATGCATGAAAAATTTTTTCAGTTAAAAAAATAATTAAGGTTAAATTGTGATACTTCTGATTCAACCCCCCCCCCCCCCCCCCCCCTCTTAGAAGTATTCTTCCCATTTGATTATTCCAACAAAATAATGGGAGGAAAAAGAGAAGAAGTTCTTAAGGAAAATGAATATCTTATTGGCCTACTTCTTAGTGAACCAGATAGAATAGACAACATTGATGAGGCAAAAAAAAAAGAAGCATTAGTACTAGAATCATTTATAGTAGAGTCAAACATTTCTATGACTATAGATATTGGTTAGAAAGAGGACGTAAGCACGGTGTTAAGGGGAGAAGAAAAATCTTCAACCTCTACCACTTCAATAGCAACAAAAGAAGATATTGAGATGAAAAATGTAGAAGGCAGCAAAGCAATAGAGATAATATCATCAAAGCCACCTTAGATAATAATTAATGTAGACACAATGAACATTGATAGCACTAACATTTTTGTTGATACATCAGAATATCCTTTCAAGGATTATGGCTCTAGTGTTGACAATTTGGTCGAATATACTAGTTCTAATGATGAAGACAAGGAATAAAAAGAGGAAAAGGGATAGGAAGTTGAAAGGAAATGAGAAGAAGAAGAAGAGAATGATGAAGATTTATCTGCTTTAGAAGATGAGCTTAAGAAAATGGATAAGAAGTTCCAAGCTAGTTGGAAGATAATCACTCATGAAACATCTCTAAGTAAGCCCCAACTCAAGCACACAAAGACTAAAATAGAAATAATCCTAAGTTAACTAGAAGATGAGGTAGAGAAACAAAATGATGGAAGTCATTTGGTCACTCTAGGCTAAGACACATGTAGAAATGTAGCAATTTCATCCAAGTCACCCTTGGAGATCTTGATAGAAAACATGATGAGCTCCTCTCCATTGGTAGTAGCAAAGCTCTAGCCACCAATGGAATAATTGAACAGAGAAAGGGGGATTATGGGAACTAACAAGATTCTTGAGAAGATTATAGAAAAATTGAAGATTTTAATGAATATTTAGATCGATGAGGATAATCTACAAAGAAAGAAAATTAAAATTTTAGGATAATATCATAATCATTGAAAAAATTTATTGGAATTAGCTTTGGTCAAAGATTAGGCTGAGCATGATGCAAACATTTTTCAAAAGGTATGTCAAAATATGAAAAATGACTTAGTTAACTTAGACACTTCAATTAAAGAATTGCGAGGCTTTCTGCATGAAGAAAAATAATTATATGAGAAATGTGCTTTATCACATAATTGTATTCAGCCCTTCATCACCAAATTTCAAGAAAAGAAAAATGAGTTAAAAGATGCAGTAAAAGAAATAAAAAATGTGCATGCTCAAGTGGTTAACTTGGAATAGAGAATCATCAAAATATGGGACGAATATAGATTGTTGGAAGAATCTAAGGAATAGATACTGCAAATATTTTCTTTGTTGAGAGAGCATATATTAGTCAAGATAGATATAATTTGATGATTTATTGAAGGAAAAACATCATACATACAATTCAACTATCCAAGCTTCCAAGAACTAGAGTTAGCATCCTATGAACTATGTGAACTAATCACAGTCTAAGATTTAGTCAAAGGAGAATGTATTGAAGGTTTAATTATCTTGAAGAATAGGTTTTTTTATATCATATCATTGTTAATCATCCATCAACATATAGAAAAGAAAGTTAGAACCAAAATTTTGAGTTGTATGTAGTTTTTGAATCACCTTTATCATTGAAGTCAAAAGGGCAGTAATGATAAGGAAAAATTAATATTGTCTATGAGAAAGGAGATATAAGGTAGAGTATAGAGTAAGGGGGAGTAATATTGTATTTTGAGAGATCAGGATGTAAAAATGGTATAAATAGAAAATGATCAACATTTTGAAATTTTATAATGGCAATGTGAAGAACTTCACAAATTCAATTTTTTTGAGTTTCTTGGGACTTAGCCAATTTTCCCATGTGTTTCATCAATACCAAAGGGGGAAATTATTGGTAATTTGGCTAGGTAGATGGGTTGTAGTTTTCATTTATGGAAATATTATGAGTTGTAGTTTTAGGTTGAAGACTTGGAAAATTGTTAGTATCACAGAGTTTATTTATCAGCATAGACACCTTTTTGGTTGACATAGTTCACACATATAGTTTTGGCACATGTGCAGTTACTTGGTGATAGTAAAAAGTTTCAGGATTCTATACCTAAGTGTGTGAGTCATTATGAGTTGTAAAGAAAAAGATATTGATGACTTAGCAGTTACAAGTATGCATAGGTAGAACATGACAAAGACAGAAAATTAGATATTTTAAGTTAAGGAAATGTTCTTTTTACCAAAAAATTACTTAACCAACTAGGGTGACATCCTATATGTTAAACGTAAGTGATAAAAAAGACATTTTTTCATTTTGGGACATGTGTGAAAGTATAAAGGCCGACATAACACAGTTACTTGGTATAAAGCGAAGATCTTTAGATGTGAAGTTGTGTGTGGTCTATGACATTGTTATGCTATTATTATGTGATGTAGATTTGATGTTGAGAGAAGTAAGAGGTGTTATATGGGAATATTTTCTAGTATACTACAAAATTCAAATCAGATATTGAAGATGTCAGTATTGGAAAGAGGTTTTTGTACCTATACCTTTTGTGTATTGAATATTATTGTATATTGCGCATTTGGGTAGTGGCTTCATCTTGCATAAATTTTGTAATTGAAATAAAAAATCCTAAAGGTTTGAGGCTTATAAGAAGGACTAGTCCTCTAATAATGAATGAGAAATTATATAGATGTAATAGACTCCTAATTGGGTCAATATCTTTCACAAGATACTTTTGATTAGTGGATCATTTTGTGGGCACCTTTTTGTCCATATCTCTTAACACTTTTAGTTTTTCCCTATTATTTGTGCACCTTCTATGAGGCCTTTTGGACCCCTTTTGGGGACCTCTCATAGAATTAGGTTGACCAAGGTTGGCCTCTTCCCTAAGGTATTTTTTATTTCACAACCCATGATGACTTAATTTTTCTAATTGTTTACTCTCAATCCTAGGTTATCCTGCATTTTTTTTATCTCAAATAATAGTATACAAGGAGGCTTGAGATCTTAATTTTTATACATAATATATCCATAATTACTCTAAAGGAAACCAATAGAAATAATACATGCATTTATGAGACTTCAAGAATTTGTAAAGTTCAAGCATTATGTTTTGTTATAAGGCTTCTTCCTTCAAGGTGGTAGTGGAGTTTGGCTTTTGAGGAGATCCATAATTCCAAATCATTCAAGTTCTTCTATCCTTCATCATGCAATGTCACATACATTCCTATTTAGGAGGTTTTTGACTTCTTTGATTTCATTTTCGTTCCTTTGTGTCAAGGCTATTACAGTTGCATACTTGATAACATATCAAATTCAATTACATCTACAAAGGTAATTGTATCTTTCCTTCAATATATTCAATAATATTACATGTCATAATTTCCTTTCTCAATAATTTTACATATTAATTTCAATTTGATTCCTAAATCTAGGGCTTGACCAAGGAAAACCCTCATCAAACTAAGACGAAAGGCAAGTTGTATTGTATGCAAGAGGACGATAGCAGAATTGTGACCATAGATCTAAAAATGATTCGCTAGAGAATTTCCAAAGAAGTTGGATCAAAATTTCTAATATGTCCTAGGTACACAGTGACTTCATCATAAAATTTCAAAAAAATGTTGCACCAGGTTGATGTCGTCTTAAGGCCTTAAAAAACTAACCATTTTCAAGATTTTTTGTTGTGATCACAAATTCATAATACAAAGTTATGTCATATTTTTAAATCACAATTTTTATAGTGAAAAGATATATTACTTTAAAAAAACTCAAGGTGAGTACTTTATCATTCATTTTACTTTTTAGTCTAGACCTATTTTAATATCTTAATTGGGTTGATTGCATATATTTTGCATCCAGATCTATCTTACTCTATTCACAAATCAATTAGCTCAATTACATATTAACATTTACACATCTATAATCAAAACTTACATTACATAAAAGAGAAATAATTTGCATGCTTCCTTGATATAACTTGGGTTTAGCACTAGCATACCTTTATCTCCTTGGGTTCTATTAATGTGTAGCTTAGTTAGATAAACATTTTATTATTATTATTATTATATGTACATTAAAATATAGTACATATTCTTTGTTTATTTAAATACTAACATACACACACACACACACACACACACACACACACACACACACACACACACACACACACACACACACACACACACACACACACATATATATATATATATATATATTCAATAGAAATCTGTGCAAATTATGATGAGACTAACTATACTAAACCTGTTGAGATACATTAACAAATTTATGATAAACTCATTGATGATATTGCTTAATAATAGTTAGATGTGACTCAGAGCCATGTCATAATAGGATGTGGCTCTTGATCAAGTCACGCCTATCGTGTGTGACTCCCAAGTCACATATTTAACTACACTCAAGTCCTTCGATAAAATACAACAAACACATACATTTGGAGTAGTCTTTGAGTGTTAATTGTAGGCTACGAGCAGAATTAAATTACTGACTATTTAATATTTTGATTTCATTGAAAATAATAGAAGCCTAATCTAATACGGATGCTCAGCCATATTTTGGATAGATATTGTTGGTCTCATATTGGTTTTGACAATTGAGTGTCAACACACTTAAGAAATTTCTAAATTGATGTTGAGTATTATATAGATGTCAAGCTATAGTATGTGTCGAGCTAGAAATCCAATAGGTGTCGAGTTATTCATGTGCTAAGCAAGTTTCAAGTGCCGAGTGACAATTGATGTCGAACAAACTATAGGAGTCGAGCAAGATAGAGTTACTATAGGAGCTGAGCAAGACAAAAATCCTATATATGTCGAGCATCAGCAATCAGTAAGTGCGAGTAACACAGAATCAGCATATGAGTTTGTGCCTTCACAAACTCAAATGTAAACCATTTTTTAGCTAACTCAAAATGAATCTTGAAGGATCTAAAAGATCAGATCAAATCTATTACATTCCCTATGTAATCAACATGCACCCAATCAGAAAAATGGAGAGAGCATGCAATTAATTGGAAAAGTAGAAAGAATTGAGAGGGAAAAGATGGATGAATCTCAATCGTAGATTCATACCTAACCCTAAGTCTCAAAACCTTTATAAGGAGGTTGAAACCCCATAATTTAGTGTAGTGTGAGAGTAAGAAGTCGTGTGGAAATGCATGAGTGAATGCTAGCAAAGTTTTGAAAGGGGTGAGAAGACATAGAGGAAGAATAGCATTGCAGAATCAAGTTGATCAGAATAGAGTATCAGCACCATGAATAGAGTTATATCAAATCAAGAAGGATCAGATCAAATTGAGCAGAACAAGGATCTGGAATTAGCAATTGAAGATTATAAGTCATCAAGTCAACACATTCTACTATACTTTTTAACCATTGTATTAGGAGAATGAAAATTCTATGAAGATAGGTTGGCTTAACAGCTATTTTGTAGAACCTTTAACAAGGTGATAAATCCTTTAATAGGGTGACATTCTAAGTGAATGTTTGTAAATCCTTTAGACAGGTCACTTTTAACAAGGTGTAAAGCCTTTAACAAGGTAGGCCTTTCATAGGGTAGACCATTGCTAATGGTCAAACTTTGTAACTTTGACAAGTTACATACTACTGTAGTGATAAGTTGTGGGTGTCATCCCCACCCTAGTTTTACCTTCTCATTTTGGAGGGTTTATGGGTGACCAAATTTTGTGTTATCTATTTTCATGCATGTCTTTACTTTCATGTTTATTAGATGTGTTAGATGCATGTAATTGATCTCAAATAAAAGTTTTAGAGGTTAAATATTGTTACTTCTAATCCACCACCCCCCCCCCCCCCTCCCTAGAAGTGAATCTTCCCAACTGTAAATTTCAACAATTGGTATCAAAGCCTAGTTCTCATAAGGAGAAGCCTTACATCTTCGAGAAAAAGATCTAGAAATGGAATTCTACAAACTTGGGAAGATCATAGAAAACTAGGAGATTGAGATACATCTCATTCTACATTCTCTGGAAGAAGTCAGGGAAGAACTGAGGAAATCCTTAAAGAGAAGAAGAGAGATTGCCATAGCTAAGAATGATACATAGTACAAGGAGATTGACACTTCAAAAATGTTTTCAAATGGAGATTCCAAGGAGTTTGATGTAGCAATAGCAAACCTGATGGAGAAAAATAGAGCTCAAGTAGAAGAGATCAAAACTCTCAAGATTGAACAAGAATCTCAAGCCATGATGCTTTGTGAAGTGACTAAACAAAATAAAAGAGCCATTGAAGATAAGGCTATGATAGAAGAAGACAAGAGAAACCTTGCTAACAAACTAGAGGAAAAATCAATTGAGCTTGCAAGAATTTCAAACATGCAGCTAGACACCCTAAGCCAGATGATGAATGCACATCATGAGTTGAATGTCAAGGACATTGAGATCTCCACATTGAAGATGCAAAATGAACAACCACAAAATGACTTGAAAAGAGAGAAGGAGATTGTAGAAAGCTTCAACAAACCTAATGAATCCATCAAGTACTTTGAACAACTACTAAAATCACCAAGATCTAGCAGTGACACTACAAGACTAAGATACACTAGCACTGAAAAAGGAAAGTCATCCAAGACTACAGAAGAAAGAAGTGATAAAGGTAAGAATACTAAACCTACTTCTCATTTTTGTGGAAAAAGCGTCATACCTCTAATGTGTGTAGGAGAAAGAATGCCCATCAGCATGACAAACCTAAAAATATGGGTCACTATCATAAGTGTAACAAGCAAGGACATCAAGCACATGACTGTAGGACTGGAACCATCAGAAAACCAAGATTTGAGGGTCACTGCTACAATTGCAAGAAGTATGGACATAGAGCTTTTGAGTGCAAATCAAAGCCTATGTGGGCACCTAATCAACCAGCAAGATCAAATAGTTATGGACATCACTACAATTGGGACTACAACACTAGACAAAGCTATCACTACTGTCAAGAATATGGACACATTCTTGAAAACTGCATAAGAACACATTTCATTGGAAGCTACAGCAGATGGTTGAGCCAAACTACATGCTTCAGTTGTTTGAAGACTGGTCACATCAGCAAGAATTACTCAACAAGGTCAAAGGCACCTAACTCAGAGTTCAACAAAGGGAAAGGGAAGGTAGATGTTGAACACATCAGAGGAGAGATGAATAGAACTTGGAAGAAGAAATATGGAGACAACACATTTAATGGGGAGATCACTTCACCCAAAAGGTCAAGTGGTCACACTTCATCAAACTAAGCAAAAGAAGGTATGTGGAACTGATACACAATTCTTTATCATACATCAGTTCCTAGACAAGTAAGTACTGAAAAGGACAAATTAGCTTGAATTAAGATGCAAAGTTATAACTTCAAGTTTTTACAAGTGTTGTCAAGTCGCCTTTAGATACTAAGTAAAATCCTACTACATGTCGAGTTGTCTGCCAAAGTCAATAGAAGCTGAGTGATTAGTTGTAGCTAAGTTAGTAGTTGATGCTGAGTGAAGGGAAATTATAGTTGAAGCTAAGTAAGGGAAACACTAGTATATGTTGAGTGTTACAAAGACAATGGAAGCCGAGTTAAGCAGAAATGCTTAAGGAGCCGAGTGGACAGTTGTAAATGCACTAAGCATTAAATGCTATGAAACAAGGGTATATGATCACATTTTGAATCATTTTTCACCATCGCAAGCAAAGAGAAAAAGACGAGAAGAGCACAGAACAATTTCCAAGTAGAGTTTGAAGCATTTGAGTAAATTTTAAGAGAGATTCAGCATAGTTTCAATGATTCAAGGTATTTATACTTGTGTTGAGCTACGCAGTTTCGAAATTTCTTCATGTTGAAACCCTAGATTGAAGAAATGGCCTCCAGTTCTAAGAAACCTCAGGATAAAGAGTTGTTTGAAGTTCAGTTAGTATCTTTTCATCCTATCCCTAAAGTTACATATAAGAACAACCCTGCAAGAGCCCTATCCATAATTCTTCCTAAGGTTGTAATGGTCCAAGATGTTAGGAGATGCTACAACTACAAAATTGGTGCTATAGGAGACATGAAAGTTAGGGAAGCACATGATAGACTGTGTGAAAATGGAGTCTTGAAAGAAGAGTATCAAATCATTGAGAAGAAGGGCTTAACCCGTGCCCTAGAGTTCCCTACTATTTTTTAGACTGAATGGATTAGAATTTTACTCATTAGGATACATGATGGTGCTTGTGGTTAGAAGATGGGCTAGTTAAGATATCAAAAATGATTATGCATAGGGTAATAGGGTATCCAACCCTAGATCAGTCCCAAACACTGAGGAGTGACTCCAAAGAAGCTATTAAGAAGACCACTGGAGCTAAGTGGAACAAGAGAGGCATGACTATTGATATCATTAAGGATCTTTTTGTTGATTTTGTTGTTAGAGTCATTTCTCACAAATTCTACCAATCTAGTAGACTCAACAATGTGCCCTGTATTGCAATGGATGTAGGATACAAACTTGTTAAAAAGGATCATACCTATGATCTGGCAAAACTGCAACTACAACAGACCAATAAAAATTTGGGAGCTATAAGAAGAACAAAAGGAGCTCAATGCAAATTCGAAGCAATTTCGATATGTATATTCTTTTATGTATAGAATGAATTTCCATATTTTGGAAAAGTTAGTTGGAAGACAAACAGGTCCATAGTAGCCCAGGTGAATGAATACATTGAACAAATGGGAGCCAATATTGAGACACTCGTGACCAGCTACTTTGAAGATTTCAAAAAGCCAATGAAATAGAGACTTAGGATTCTAGTCTCACTAGTTGAGTAGCATATAAATGATATTTGTTTTCTTGTTGATATTGACTACACTTACATTCAAGCAACCATACCAAGGGTAAGATGGCTTAGACCACTTGGGTATGAGATAAATATTGATGAGGCATCTATAGCAATAATGACACTGCTTGCAGTTGCAGAAGAAGTGGATAAAAGTGCCCAACATTTTGGCACATATGATGTAGTGAGATCCAAAGTAAAGATATGGAGTTAAAGTCTGCTTCTACATTGAAGAAAAAGGATAAACTAGTGAAGAAGCTCAAGGCCAAATTTGGATAAGGCGTAGCTGAGGTAGAAGAAGAAGAAGAAGAGGAACTGAGCTAGGAGCCACTTGCTTTGACCCAAGGAATGGGTGAAGATGCTAACGAACAAGAAGGTGTCGAGCAAACCAAGGAAGCATCTAAGGCAGAGGCAAAGAAGAGGAAAGCACAAAAATAGCCTGCAACATAGCCTAAAGGTAAGAAAACAGCCACGCCAAGCCCAACAAAACCCACCACAAGGGCAGATACAAGGGCTACAACAAAGGTGGAAAAGGAACAAGAAAAGAAGAAAGCCACAGAGTAGGGAGGGCGAACAAAGAAGAAACAAAGGAGAAAATATGTGGCACCTCCAGAGTCGGATGAAGAGAAGATAGAATCATATGACAATGGACAATTCAGAGTGGTAAGTCATACCACTAAGTCTGATCTAGAAAATATATGTGACAATATAAGAGAATGTAGACTTGTCTAGATTGAAAAGTATTGACTTTAATAAGTTAAGTAGAGAAGAACAAAACATAGTGGAAGAATCAGTCTACACTATGATGGCAAAGTTCAAGAATACTCCACTTGAACTGGATAGTACTATGCCTAAGGAATTATATTCCATTATAAAAAATAAATGGCATTATTGCCTAAATATGGAGAAGGAAATAAGGGAGTCAATATTGGCTCGTGTGATGCCTGAACTAACAAAAGGTCAAGTAAGGCAAGTAAGAAGCATGGGAGAAAATTTGCACCCAAATACAGAGCCTTTAGCATTTTGCAAAATAAAATTGAAGATGTTGTGAAGAAGTCCACTCTCATGTGGAAAGTAATTTATGGTCTCTAGAAAATTAAGGAAGGACACGAAGATCCCTTTGAGGTAAGGAATGATGAAGATAATGAAGAAGAAAATGACAAGGAAGAAAAAAGAGAGAAAGAAAGGACAGTTGTTATAGTGGAGAAAGATACACAAAAGCGTGTAAAGGCAATAGCTGAGGAGTAGCAATAGGAATAGAGTATGCAAGACACACAATTGCCACCACCTAGCCCTCCACATGTAACACCCATACCTGCAGAGACAATAATTGTGAAGGATGTTCCTGACACCTCTAGTCAGAACATCAACCCATTGACTATAGAGGATCTTAGAAAGATACTTCATCAAACCACTTTGCAATCACAGCTATGTACCAATCTAGTTTTGGTGAGTGTGAAGGAACTACAAAAGGCAGTACCTGAGATAACGAAGGAGAAGGTGAATCCATAAGAACCACCTTCGCAAACTCCAACAACTACAAGTGGATAACCACAAGAGCAAGCAGCACGAGATGCATCTGCTAGGGTTGACACCACAGTAACTTCAATTGCCAAGGAGCAAGAACAAGAGAAAATAGGATAGAAGGATACCTCTGTTCCTATAGCACAAAGTCAAGGTGCACCTTCTCAGATTACAATCATTGATCAAGGCAAAGTTGAAGAGAGCAAGGAAGAGATCCCTAAGGAGAAAGAACAAGAGGCAATTCAAACATTAATAAATTTCCCTACTATAGGGACTCCCACTAGTACAACACAACAACTAAGCTCTGATGCAGTACCACTATAAATATCAGCACCAGGCTCGAGCTCTACCAAGGTAGCAAGGGTACTTCACTACGGAGACCCTGCACTTGATGAGGAGATAGTCATACCAAGCTATGACTATAAAATAATGAACATAGAGTAAATCAATGAAGTGCAAGAGGAATTGGAGAAGAAGAAGAAATAAAAGATACTCAGGAATGAGTATAGGTAAAGGAAAGCATTGATAGAAATCAAAGACATCTTTCTAGATGCTTTCAACTTGCAAGTACCTAATGAGACAAAGCCCATCATGGAGAAATTATCCAACATAGTGGACTAGGTATAGAATGAAGACCTAGACACCAATGCTAAATTGCTTGAATTGTTTGAAAAGAAATTCCAGATGAAGGTAAATGAGAAAATATCTGGTGAGATAGCACTGTCATAGGTGGAGCTGGCAAAGAAGGTTGAGAAGGTAAAAGCAATACTTGACAATATATTCTCACTGTACTCCAAACTATCTGATTCCTTATACTTCACACAGGAGACCATCCAAAGGATACTGAGCTTGGAAAGGAATCTTAAAGTATCTAGCATGCAGCTACCAAAGGATCTAGCTCAAACTGAGAAGCATTTTTCTACAACACTTCACAAGCAAAAGGAATTAGTTGTACTCATAGTAGATAAGGCAAATACCAAGGTTAAGCTAATCCAAATCTAGTCTGCTATAACCCCTCACATGGAAGTTTTGCACAAAGAAATGGCCTATGCAGAGAATGTGTTGAAGAAATATCCCAAACTTTGAAGGCCTAGTACATGTTGTAGCAGAGATAGCCATCCAGCTTAAAGCACTAGAAATTGCATTAGACAATTTGGATGCTACTCTAAAAATCATTATGGAGGTAAAAAAATCTTTTTTGGCTAAGTATTCAATTCATTCATAGAACCCTTTGACATAAGTGTCAAAAAAGAGGGAGATATAATAATTTGGGGGAGATAATACATTATGGAGATGATAAATGAGACCCAAAGGAAGAGATAATAAAATTTTGAGTTTTGAGGAGTGACAAGGAGATAAAGCCAAAAGGACATAAACACTACAAGGGAAGATGTGTGAAAGGGGGAGTAGAAATAGAGCATTCAAGGGAAGGAATGACAAGGCAGAGATAAAGAGTATCAAAATAATCAGCATGAGACAAATTCAGCATAAGGAGTTTTGGATACAAAAATGGCACATCAGCTCAAGGGGAGTTACAAGTTTTTGAGGTATATAGTCTTCTACAAAATTTTGAACAAGTTTTTGAAGCTTTGTACATATGTTGAACAAGATTTATATTGTAATCATAGAGATTAGATTCATAATGCTTAGTTAAGTGTTTTTGACACTCGTGTCAAAGGGGGAGATTGTTGGTCTCAGATTGATTTTGATAATTGAGTGTCAACACACTTAAGAAATTTCTAAGTTGATGCCGAGTATTGTATAGATGTCTAGCTATAGTATTTGCCGAGCCAAAAATCCAAAAGGTGTCGAGTTATTCATGTGCCGAGAAAGTTTCAAGTGCCAAGTGACAATTGATGTCGAACAAACTATAGGAGCCAAGAAAGATAGAGTTACTATAAGAGCCGAGCAAGATAGAAATCCTATATGTGTTGAGCATTAGTAATTAGCAAGTATCGAGTAACACAAAATCAGCATATGAGTTTGTGCCTTCACAAACTCAGATGTAAACCATTTTTGAGCTGACTCAAAATGTATCTTGAAGGATCTAAAAGATAAGATTGAATCTATTACATTCCCTATGTAACCAACATGCAACCAATCAGAAAAATGGAGAGAGCATGCAACCAATTGGAAAAGTGGAAAGAATTGAGTGGGAAAAGATGGACGAATCTCGATCGTAGATTCATACCTAACCCTAAGTCTCACAACCTTTATAAGGAGGTTGAAACCCCATAATTTAGTGTAGTGTAAGAGTAAAAGGTCATGTGGAAATGCATGAGTGAATCCTAGCGAATTTTTGAAAGGGGTGAGAAGACTTAGAGGAAGAACAGCATTGCAGAATTAAGTTGATCAAAACAGAGTATTAGCACCATGAACAGAGTTATATCAGATCAAATTGAGCAAAACAAGGATCTGGAATCGGCAATTGAAGATTGTAAGTCATCAAGTCAACACATTCTACTATACTTTCTAACCATTGTATTAGGAGAATGAAAATCCTATAAAGATAGGTTGGCTTAATAGCTATTTTGTAGAACCTTTAACAAGGTGATAAATCTTTTGACAGGGTGACATTCCAAGTGAATGTTTGTAAATCCTTTAGACAGGTCACTTTTAACAGGGTGTAAAGCCTTTAACAGGGTAGGCCTTTCATAGGGAAAACCATTGTTGATGGTCAAACTTTGTAACCTTGACAAGTTACATATTACTGCAATAATAAGTTGTGGGTGTCATCCCCACCCCAATTTTACCTTCTCATTTTGGAGGGTTTCTAGGTGACCAAATTTAATGTTATCTATTTTCATGCATGTCTTTACTTTCATGTTTATTAGATGTGTTAGATGCATATAATTGATCTTAGTTAAAAGTTTTAGAGGTTAAATATTGTTACTTTTGATTCACCCCCCTCTCAGAAGTAAATCTTCCCAACTGTAAATTCCAATAGATATTGGATATAATATCTTGAAATACATGTGTGTGTGTGTGTGTGTGTGTGTGTGTGTGTGTGTGTGTGTGTGTGTGTGTGTGAATCTATATGTGTGTGTTTGTGTGTTTGTGTGTGTGTATTTTTATAAAAGAATAACTAGAAGTATTATAGTTTCATCACTACTAGGAAGTTTAATTTTAACATGGTATCAGAGTAGGTCTGAGAGACAATCTCGACCAGACTTACCCATCTAGTACTCTGGATCATTCTTGAAATTCTATATCTATCAAAATACTAAGATAAAGTCCACCAAGATAAGTTGTGGGGGGGGGTGAATTAGTTATGTAATTAAAATAACTCTCAATATCTTTATTAATTTTGAAACATGTGAATAGTAGATGCAACAACTATAGGAAGACCCTGGTGGGGATGGTACCCACAAAATGATGTACTATTATTGATGTAAGAGCATCTTGGGTTGCCTTGCTATACTACTCTTTTGGTTCATTCTACCATTTTCTACTGAGTTTCAGTATTAACCAAGTTCTAGTGTTAATCGAGTTATAGTGTTAACTGAGTTGCAATGTTAACCGAGTTCTAGTATTAACCAAGTTTCAGCATTAAGTGAGTTGCTCAGTGTTGACCAAGTTGTCTAATGTTGACTGAGTGTTCCTTCATGCACTAAGTGAACCTATTATATTTCTAATGCTCGGTTTCTTCTTTGACTGATTTTTTCTGTGATTGGTTCCTAGTTTGAGCCAACTTATGTATTTAATTTGGATCATAAATTTAATGATAGGATCTTGTCTTGGGATTAATGTAGATCATTTTAAGGTTGACTTTTCTATTATGTAATGATCTAGAATCCTCTATAAACTATTTTGTTAAGTATAATTAGGGGTATTTGGTTTAAATTAAGTAGGACTTAGAGAGTTGAGAGAAGATGTTTTCTAGAATAGCAAATTTGAAGTTGGGTTGTGGATCTTGAAGTTGTATTTTGTATCTAACCATAACCTAGAAGGCCTTATAGCTAGGCGTATATGCTGATGATTTGATGAAGCAATAAAAGTGGTTACTCTCTCTCCCCTTGGTGTTGTTCTCTATGTATTTTCTTCTGTTTTGTTTACTCAACAAGGTGTTTGAATAGTTAGGTATACCTTGGGCCCTAGCTATTAATTCCCTCCTTGTGTCAAATATGGAAGTTCCTTGTTAGAGGATAGACCCTGTAAGGATCCAATGAAATATAATCAATATATATGAGTCCCTATTAGGAGACTTTGAATCCCTATTAGGAAATTACAACCTTGCTAACAATTGAAAGAAAGACCATGCAATCCACTGTCCAAATAGCCTTTGTACTATTCCTTCTAAATAATATAATGTGAAACAAAAATTGTCTAACCAAAAACTTATCTTACCAATATAGTCCCTTGTAAGATCATTGTGTCTCAACCATACCAAACTCTTCTCTAATTTCACAACTTTGCATACCAAGCTCACAAAATAGATATTACAATAATGATCTCATTGATGATTACAACCAAGGGAAGTATCTTTCCTTTATACCAAGTCCTTAAAAAGATTATTGAGTCCACCTTGAGGATTTTCCAATTTACAATAATAATATAGGACCATCTTAGGATGTTACCATATGCATTACATTATAATTATACACTTTATCTAAGATTACACACAAAGTGTTGGCTCACAATCATCATAATATTTTACTCGATGATCACCATATTATGCCTTCTGAATCAAAGCATCTTTAACATGTCTTTTAACCTCTACATCAATCCACTCAATCCAATTCCATCTCTACGAGAAGACAACATTTTTAAAAAAAACCCACTTTTTAGGAATGTTGCCTTCACTAAAATCTTCATGGCTGTCTTGTTTTCATATTTTTGTGTGTGCTCTTAACTATAGCATCTAAACATACTATATAACATAACCTCAAGTGTGCATAAGATGATATTTAACCCTCAAACTATTCCAAACACTTCTTCCTTTGTAACTTTTCCAATCTTCACAGAATAACCAGTATGTTGACATCAATGACCAATATTGTCATGAATGCAACACACGAGCTCTTAATCATGTCTCCAAAAATGCTAATATACTCTCCCATAGGAATATAATCATCATTCATACTAACAATATGAGACTAGAGGTAAGACTTGAAAGTGATCCAAATTTTGTGGCATGGAAATTGTGAATGAGGTTAGTCTTGAAAGAGAACAGTCTAAAACAATTCACAAAAATGTATGACCGACAACCCAAAGTGAGTGATGAATTGGATAAATGGGAAAATGATAACACTAGAGCCATGAAATTAAGTATGGATGGTGTTAAAGATCATCTACTTCCCATCATCACATGCCTAGACACAACTCATGAAATTTTCAAAGCCCTTGAAGAGATGTTTGACATTAACAATACCATCAAGACTATCACATTGAGAGAGAAAACCTCTAGCATTAGGATGAATAAAGGATAGACCATTCTTCATATTTTATAAGAATAATAGAGTTATAAAATCAAATCTCTACAATAGGTCACATTTTTTATGGAAAGGAATTAACCATAATGTCTCTAAAAGGACTCCTAGCATCATGGGATACCTTTAGACAAGGAGTATGCTCTCGATCCAAGTTTCCTAAACTTGATAGACTCAAATTTGATTGCATATAAGAAGAATGCATGTTGGCATCTTGAGACATTGGTACTACATCCAGATACCTTTAGACAAGGAGTATGCTCTCGATCCAAGTTTCCTAAACTTGATAGACTCAAATTTGATTACATATAAGAAGAATGCATATTGGCATCTTGAGACATTGGTACTACATCCACAAAAGAAGATATCTAAATTCTATCAACCCAAGAAAATAGAAGAAATAAGAAATCAAAATTCAAAGGAAAAATGAAATATCTAGACTAGCTACTCCAAAATACAATTCTTTAGATGCAATAAATATGTTCATCCAACATCTAAATGTCCTAATTTACTCAAGCAACAATCACCCTTTTCCAAATTCAAAAACTCTGTTGCAAATTCAAAAAATATTTCTTTCTATTTAGCTCTATCTAGTGAAGTATCAAATAGATCAAATACATGAGTGATTGATAGTGGAGCATCTTGACACATTATTAGTTTCAAAGATGTTGCCTCACTTTTTAGTCTCGTAGTAATTTGGCAAAGTAGATGTTTCATCATATTTGGTCTTATCAAGTCAATAAGTCTTTCCTCTTTAGGTAATGATTGTCTCCATCAGGTTTCCATCTTTCCCCCTTCTCGCACATTGTATAGCCGGGTGGGTTTTCCTCATGGTCATAGTTCATTTGGGTAGTCTAGATCCTTACTCGATGGAGATTCTCAAAGGATACTACTTCAGATAAATTTACTTGCAGATTATACGAACCGAATATGAAGAAAGATGAAGGGGCAAAAATTTTAGTTTTGCCTTCTCCTTTTGTGGATTTTCGCACTTTGAAGGTAAAATTCTGCAATGAGTTTTAAATACAATTTGCAGATTTCAAAATGGAAAGGTGAGTGAAGTTATAGACGATTCAGTTGATTATCATCATATTCTAGCACGGGAATCATTCAAAAATTGCCAAAGTGTTCAGAAAAGGCATTGGCGGAAAACTCAGAACTGACTTCTCACCCTGCGGACTTTCGTAGCCGGAAGGTGAAACTCCGCCAGAAATGTAAATGCAGTCTACTGGATGAATTTAGAAAGAAGAGTTATGTTTTTCTTAAGATCATCTAAAGTTTGGGATGTTTCAGTGATGTAAATGATTTTAAACCTATTGAGATGAGTAAAAGGAAGATTTGTGGAAAACTGAAAAATAGCTTCTCCTTTTACAAGCTTTCGCACCAAGAAGTCAATTTTCCGAACAAGCATAGCTAAAGAAAGTAAAGGAAGTCAGTGGACCCCACTTTCGTTGGCGAAGTACTTTTTCTATTCTTCGAAGGCTTAAAGCGAAATAGTTAAGACAGAAAAGACTAAACGGAGGCTTTGCGGAAAATTAGAAATTGCCTTCTCCTTTGCGGAGTTTCTACCTTCAGAGGCAATTTTTCGTATTGTCCAGAAAATTAATCTTGCAGGCTTGGTTATGTAACAAATTAATCACAAGAAGCCTAAAGGATACAAGGGAATTGAATACTCACATCTGAAAAGGATTCTAAATGCAAAATCGAGCTGAGCAGATTTCACCCTAGGGAGTACTCTGTTTTGGTTTTTTCGAAACGAGGTTAAAATGGGGAAGTAAGTCAGTAATAAAGGAAGTTACCGTTAAGCCAACAGAAAAGTGAAAAGACATGGAGGAACCCGTTATAATCATTAGTCTAACGGATTGATCATTTATTTCGCTTGTGTGGCGCGGATCCTGAAAACTTAACGGGTAAATTGTGGTTTCTATATAAAGAACAGTATAACCGATTTTCAAATTACCATTTTCTTGCTTTGAATCGTTATGTTGTTAAATTGAACATTGCTAATACAGTACTCACAAAGCTATTTCTCGCAATCATTTACATTCTCAAGTTTCATAGTCTACATCTGTTTGATTAAATGGCTCATTTCTCTGGATTTGATGGTTTGGGTGGAGTCTGATCAACATGGCAAAACATCACAGATACTTCACTCCGCTTTTATGATATTCTAGATTTTTAGAGAAGAATAAGGACTGAACCAATTCATCCTATTACTGAGAAGCTCCGCAGGAGTGGATTGGTGGAGGCAGCTAGATTTCCTGTGGCAGTTCAAGCTCAGGAGTTGATTGTAGAGTGTATCAATCATTACAATCTAGACACTAAGCAGATTTTGTTGCCTGATCAGAGTGTATTAATTTCAGTTGATAGGCAAGCAGTGGTGAACTGTTTGCGAATCCTAGAACGTGAGTTCTCCACACTGACAGTTGGAGGAGCCATATCAGAATTCTCTTTGAAAAAGATGGTATGGAGGAAAGAAATCATGAAGTCTTGGTTCCAGAAACCGAGGGGAGTCAAGAGTAAGGTTCCTAAAACCCTTTTTGGCACTGATCTTAAGCTAGAGATTGTGGATATTATGGTTCTTTTGCATCAACTCAAAGGTGAGGCAAATGCCTTTAATTTTGTAGAGCAATATTTTTTCTTGGTGCAAATTATTTGCTCGGATTCGCAGTATATTGACTGAGCATTTGAGGTCAGTGAGAAATTATCTAGGGCTCTCAGTGCAGCCAAGTTTTATAATTCATTTTATATGTCTTCCTTCCTGATATATATGCTGGCTTCCTTACAGTTATGGCCAGGCCTCCCTAGAATTGAGGATGCGCCAGAAAATGTTAAAAGTTATGAATTTTACCCGTGCTTGCAGCTACAAAACAGCTATACAGATTTTATCAGAGTTAATGATGCATTCACTATGAGAATTTGCAGGGAACTTCAAGGGTGTCCGGAGCAGAGATTCATCCCAGAAGCAATGGCAGTAATCAGTTAGTTTGGTTGCTTTTTTATACAATTCTCATCTTTCTCCTATTTGTGTCTTGCAGCATTCGATGGTTTTCCCTTGAAGATGCCCAGATACCCGGATGACATGATCGTGTTGATGGAGATCGTGAGACAGGCTCTCCAGGTGAACACGTTAAGTGCCGGACTGTGAAAGAAGGGATATGAATTCCCTATGAAGGTTGGAGCTTACAGTTGCGAATCCAGGTCAGATGCTAAGAACATGGTGAAAGCGTTTGAAGGAAGATTCAAATTACAAGAGTATGAGGTTTTGAGACCCATGTTTGACCCGAATGGGTATGCTCGAGATGTGCTTCAGATTGGAGGCACGATTAAACATATCACCACCATAGAAGACTACTGGGCAAATTGTAAAGATGAGCTTGAGAGTAGAGATCGTGCCTTTGCTAGATTCACGGTGGATCAAGTAAGAACTTATGGTATCAATTTGGATGTAGAAGGGCTAGAGGATGATGGCCAGAATATGTATAGCAATACATATTTAACAAGGTTGAGAAATGTCCCAGTCAATTCAGAGCCCTACACTAATATAGATGAAGATCTCGATGTTATGGTGGCTAGGATCGTCAAAAGAACAGGAAAATGGGTAGAGTGGATAGCCAAGAAGGGTCGAAGTAAGGGAAAAACTTCTCAGCAATCTCCAGCCGCTACCACTCCCACTTCTTCTCATAGTGCCACACCCAATGTATCAATATCAGCCACTCGAGGACCAGCTATGCCCACAGGAGGAGGAGATCAACCACCTGAGAAGAACATTCCCATATCTCTGACATGTCAAGGTGGCTCTCTGCCAGTTATTGGGACCCAGTCTACTGCTGAAGAAAAAGAGACTGATAAGGAAAAAGATAGTGGTGCTCCTCCAATCTTCATTCCTCACGTTTCCCCATCTCCATCTCCACAGAATACACCTGTCCCTTCTCCTCATACTACACCACTTCCATCTCCTCATCATAGTCCTATTCTATCTGAGAAGACTCCCATTTTGCAACCATCTGGTTCTCCAATTCAGGTAGTAGAGGTTGGAGATGAAGACTCTAGTAGCAGTGAATCCACTGAATTGGACAAGGCTGAAGGAAACGGAAGATAAAGTAAAGAAGACTCAGGACAGAGCTTTCGAGTTGATGAAAGGACTACATTCTAAACTATAGACTAGTGGTCAAGGAAAGGCTTTGATTGGAATAGAAGTAATGAAAAATAATTTCTCTGTATATTTGAGTAACCTGTCAAGCATCACTCCTAATAATCAAAACAGAATAACAGATTTACAGACTTTGAGTGGATGCATACATGTGGCAGCTGAAGAATTAAAAAGTCAGATGAATTCTGTAAAAGAATTAGCTTGAGAACATTCAAAATGGCTCTTAAGATTCTCCAATGTACACGTGTCTAGCAATGATGAGCTAATTCCAATTATAGTTGCTACCAGGGCATATAGAGCGAAAATGGAAAAGGGGAAGAGGTCAAAATAATGTCTCTTTTTCATTTTCTTTTGATTTTGTAAATGACAAATTAACTTCTTGTCATTTGTCTTCTGAGGAGATGAACCGATTGGTATTCCTATTGTAATGGTCATCTCTCATCTCTATATGTATAGGGCTAAATGATTAATGAAGGGTCGGAAAATTTTTGGTGTGAATCTTGTTGCAGAGACAACTGAGCTTTGTGCCATTTCTTTACTGTCCACTTTCTTCTTTTGTATGTTATATTTCCATAAATGCTAAGTTGAAGTAATTAAGTGAACAGAGTTTCATTTTGTTATTTCATTTTAATAGAACTGGTAAATCAATCAGAGAGTTGAAACTAGTCGTGGGAAATATTTTCGTTAAGTGTTTCGTTTGTATGCATTCCATCCTATTTCTTCTTAATCGTTGTGATATTCTGTTGTGCGTCAGAAGTCATAAGACTGTGATGGTTCAAACATCTGTCAGTTGTTTCATCTGCATAGTTAAGCTTGCATTGCATTTCATATTTGCATCTATCATGATTGCTTTGTTGAGAAATTCATAAGAGTGTGAAGATCATAGCACAGCATTTTTGCATCTAATTTCTGCCTGAGATTTCACTTGCCTGGGTGGAACTCAGTTTTCCTCTACTGTTCTCTGGTTAAGAACATACCCTGCAATAGGAATTAGAGATAAAAAAAATTCATTGCATATCATTTCATAAGGGAGCTGTACCTTCCAATACAGAGGAAATCTATCAATCTCATGATAGATTATCCAACTGTTGGCATCTAATTGTTCTTTCAGAATTGGGCATTTGGAGAGTTTATTTAAAAGGACAATCTGTTTACCAACAAAAGAATAATCAGATTCAATCAAGGAAGAGTATGTTGATGATGTCGCTATTGGAGATGACACTAGTTACCCAATAAAAAGCATTGGAACATGTACTATCAATCTTAAATTAGGAATCTCACTTCAACTCACTGGAGTTCTATGTTTTTAGTTGGGTCTTCATCAAAAGCATCCTCAATTGTTATTATTCTTCCAATTATGTCTTCAACCATGTTACGTATCAAATCTTCCCATTCTTATGGTGTAATATTAGCATATTCTTCTTCTTTTTTATCCAGCTCCACATTCTTCTCGGGCTTAATATTGTCTACATGAATTACTTCTGATGGATCCTTGATATTGTATACTTATTTTCATATTGTTTATAAATCCTCTTCAACTAATTTCATATAACCAGACAAAACATAAATAGCTTTATGTTTTTGAATGAATCTATTCTTATAATGCTACAACACTTTACTTATGTCCTCAAGGCCAAAATTTGGCTTAAGAGTGGCCAATGTTCTTCCAAACATTTCCTTCTCAATCCTTAAGGAATACTTCCACTAACTATCAATTCTTTGATACAAATCATCAGGTATTTGGTTTCCTATTTCCAATGGTTTATACTTGATCCTTGTCATCATGAAAATCATCACATCTTCAACATTTTTTCTGTCCTCCTCACTCATGGATTCACACTTATAGTATTTAAAAGTAGAGAAACCCCTACCATTCTTGATGCTCTTAGTTATTTCATCAATGGCCTTAGGTTTTTCAGGCACAAAAACTCTTGAATGTCCTTGTTCATCTAACTCTATCCTCTCATTATCCTTGACTTCATCATAATCATCTTTTAAAATCAATTTTATTATCCTTTGAGTATGTCTCTTTACAAGTTTTCTTGAAGACTTGAGTACCTCTTTCCTCTTTTGATAAGTCTTTATTTGTGGTTGTATGTGATAATCTTTAATATACCTTTTCTCAAAGGGGGTGTAGTAATTTGTGTTGTACAAGTTCTTGACCTTGTGTTCTTTGGACTTATTGGCATTGACAAAGATTATGATTACCTTTCTTGGTTTGTGGCTCAGTAACAACAATAGCCTTGCATTTATTCTCTTTGTCATCAATATCTTCACCTTTTACTTCAATGATCATTAAAGGTTGACTATCATCTCTTCTATCAAGTTGGCTCTTCAAATTATCAATCATCTTCTTGGTTTTCTTGAATATCTTGGGAGTAACAATATTCATCTTAATATTTTCTCTTTCTTATTCATAAATTCCAAATGGTTGTACATTCCTACCTATTGGCTCATTCAATAGAGCTTCAATAACTTTTGTAACTTGATCTATATTAATCTCATAGTCCAAAGATGCAAGCCATGCAACCCTAGTAATAACTATTTTCACCATTGTGTTATCAATATCAACCAAAAATCACATATCATCATGATATTGATCAACCAATTATGGGGGAATCCTAAACCTTTGATGCATCCTTTTTTGAAATTATCAAAATATTTGGTCATCATAGTATCAAAATTTTCTCCTATTGTCCAAATGAAATCATTGATTTGATAAATGACAGTAGTATCTATTCTCTAATTTACTTGACCAATAGAGGGAAAATAATTTTTCAAATAAAAGACAATGCATACCAATAAATAACCAAATTTGCAAGTACTAGACCTTGCAACTTGAATAGTCCTCATGTTTTCTACCACTTAACTCAATTGTAACTCGACAATGTCATACTTGTGGCCCTTCTTCACAATTTTATAACCTAAATCAATCGCCATACAGGGAATGTTGTTGGGTCTACTCAATTGTAATATCTTGTGTTCCACGACATACACACCAAAATTTATTTTTGAATTTGTAGTTATGCTCACTTTCAGACTTTGATTGTCACATTGTGCTTTGATGTTTTCTTCAATTTATGTTCTTGATGCAATTCTGAATGTCTTCACTTTATCTTTAATTAGGTATCCAATCACCATATGCATTACATCCCTTGCAATTTTGATCATCTCATCTAACCACATCTTCATGTCATGAACATGACTCAAAACAAAATAAATCCAGTCAACTTTGAAAGCCCTCAGGAAATGCATGGCATGTGTGATACCCTTGATCTCCAAATGTTTGTGTGCATCCTTTATTTTTCTATCCACACACAATTCATCATACACTTCTTGGAGCTCAAAGTCACCAATTTCACCAATTTATGAATGAATTCCATTTACTAATAAGACACTAGGTGGAACAACAGACAGTGCACCCACCTTATCATTTTTTTGTAGCAACTTCTAAGATGTAAGCATCTTTCGCACCTGAGATTTTAAAATTTGTAAATCCGTCTATCTCAGTTTCTTGTGGGTTTTCTTTTGTTAACTATCCCTTTGTAAGGTTTGTTCTGCATAGAGGTAGCCTCCTGATATCTTGTTGAACTCAAGCTTGAACCATGGGTTTCAATTTCAACTTCAAGTTCAAATGTTCACATGGTTTGGGGTTCCAAGTTCAAGTTCAAGTTCAAAGGTTCACATGGTTTGGTTCAAGGTTCAAAGTTCAAAGTTTGAAATGTAGATTCATTGGTTTGAGAGTTCAAGTTTGAAGGCTCAGCATCTACAATTCAAGGATGCATATTCAAATTTTCAATAGTTCATAAAGATGAAACAAGTTTAGGTTCAAATTCTGGATTCATCAACGGCCCACCATTAAAAGTTCAAGCTTCAAAGTATAAATCCAAGTTCGGAGTTTCAAATGCATGGTTCAAAATTGTAAGTATGTAAGTACAAGTTCAAATCCAAAGATTCAAAGTTCAAGGATTGAAATGCAAAAGCAAAAGTTCAGAGTCAGTTTTCAGCTTCACCAGTTCAAATTTTACAAAGTTTGAATTTATTTGTACAATTTTAAAGATCATTTTGCATGCAAAGTATATATTATTTGAAGTGTGAATTGCCAGTATTAAGCATTCTTAAAAGAACCCAATATGTTCCAAATTGGTCTATGCAAAAGATTGAAAACACCTACACAATCCTTGTAGGGCACAAGATCCCTGGTATTCAAAAAAATCGAGCACTCCATGCCAATAGAGAAGTTGCATAAGGTGTTTTTTAGTGGTGAATATTCGTAATTTTGTGAATTCTAGAAAATTTTTGCTAGTAATTTGGCTAATAATTTAAGATTTAATGCAACCTAAATTGCCACATTTGTATTAAATTTAGTTCTAAAATATTTTAAATCGCTCAATAATTTAATTTATTATAAAATTTAAATTCAAAGATTTGCCACAATATTCGATACATGATCAAATTTGATTCACCTAAATATTATATATTATGAAAAAATTAGAATTAATTCACCAATAATTATCATAATTATTAGTTACTTTAGAGATATTTTACCAATATTAGTTTTCACTATTGATTTAAAATAGAATGTAATTATCCTCATAATTTTCATGAGATAAAACATGTTCAATTTTTATTTGTAATATTCTATGACAATTAGCAAACTTCTTATTGTTATTGAGATTCGCCAATATTTTCTATTCAAAAATTATGATTCCAAAATAATAGCCATTATAAATAATATTTAAAATAAAATAAAATTAAAAAAATTTGTCAATAAAAATAATTTGAGTTTTCAAAATAATGAAAGATTCGCCAATAATTCATATCTTTTTATGGGTTTCTTAAAGTTTAATATCGAGATCACCAAAATAAAAGATAAAAGGTTTAGGTTCGAGCGGTAACATGTGATTTCTACCATCATCAGTAGCGGAGACATGTGGGCAAATCTACATCAGACATAGTTCTCTAATCACAAGTCATATTGATACCCAACTCTTTCAAGTTATAATGCTCTATTGAGGAGAGAGTCGGGTGTAGTTGAAAGATGTGATGTGTCGCTCGAAGAGATCTCCGTTCCAGTTGAGGGATCGATACTTTCAATAGGTCCAAGTTAGGAATGTGAGCCCGTGGGAGACATGCTACAGGATTAATAAGAACTGTGAGTGAATCGTCTGATTCATTCCTCGAAGCATAGCCTAGTACGCCAGAAATATTGAGTGCTCGGGCATAATCAAAATATGTTCAGATATATACAATAGAGACGACACAAGCACGAGCCAAAGGATTTCCGAGGGCATGGGATAAGAAGCTTCATCCCTTGTTGTTATGCAGCATCACAGAGGATTGTCTTGCACCATGAAATTATTTGATGATATCAGGCCTCTGAATTCGACAAGTGACTATGAAGATGAAGGCGTGAATACACGAGCCCTAGCAATATGAAAGAAGACCAAGTATTGGACAGAACGCTAGCATCAAGTCTCGATATAATCTCTACTAGAGCATGATAACGAGTATCATGACAAAGATTGCTGATATGAGCCAAAATTCGGGATACTCGAAATCTGTCCATCATGAAGCATCCATTTGGGTCGAGCGTCTGCCAGTCTTCTCAGTAGAAGCATAAGCCGTGCATGTGATCATGGATTATTCCCAGTAAATTGTTTGATCAAATGTCAACGCCCTCCTTGTGCGATGAATACACATTGTTCACTTGTTGGCAGGCCTACAAGGAACTGGATACAGAGGTTTTTAAGCCACAACATGTAAGAAGGCGTTCTTGGCAAGATCCAACATGAAGGGGGAAGCTTCTTCAAAGCCTCTTTGATGCATCACCACACTAAAACATGAGGTCGAGCCTTTGTTAAATGTTGCTTTCCTGAACCCAGCGCATCTGGTCTCTGCACCAACGTCAGACCCCAATATTCAAAAAATACTTAAAGGCCAATGCTGACATTTAGCATGAAAAATGCTTAATGTTAGAGATTGAAAGCCGTCCAAGAATCAGTTATTAGTTCCTGCCGGACGGCAGGATACTGTAGCATCCTGCTCGGTGTTGCTTCCTCTTTTTCTTTTTCTTTTTAGGATCAATTAGAACGTTTTATTAGTCCCTTAAGGCAGGAGACTTATGTTTCGGCCTCATTTATGTCTATTATTTTGCTTTGCAAAATTGTGAATCTATAGCTCCGACTATAGTAAGAACTTAAATTCATTAATAAATTGAATTTTCTATTATTGAATACTAGTTTTGACTAGCTCTTTATTTTTTTCCCAGTGGTTTTAATCGAGTTTAATAAGAAAATATAGAAATATTTGAAACTATAATAAGTGGACATTAATGTTGAGCCGTACAAACGTGTCTTCCTCTGTTGCACGATCTCCAAAATGTAGCAACTACCTCACCCTATTTTATCTTTATTTAGAAGCTTCAAAAAACTACCTCCTCTACTGTGGACTTGATATATAGTTGTATTTTGGAGGTGGTTATGTACATTTCTTTAAAGAAACTTGTTGTTTTTCTTTTTGCTTGACGTGTGAAAGCTTCCAATTTACAAGTTTGCTGGTTTTTCTCTTTGCTAAGTTTTCAGTTTCCCAGTTTCTTTTCAATGCAACTTTGAAATATTAAAGATCAACAATATCTTGACTGGAAAGAAATTTGATCTTGAATTTTTGATAGACAACTGAAAAAGAATTATAGTTGTCAATTCTGCTCATTCTTTCAATAGATTTTTAGAAACTTTTATTTTGTATTAGATAGTATGATATGTATTACACTTACAACCTTATGCATTTTTTATTTCTATTGCAAGTGCTTGGTGACACGCAGTACATTTTAAGAACTGTCTTTTGTACTGGTGAAGGTGAGTTCCAATTGTTACAACTTAAAAAAGGGTAAGAGAATTGTTTCTATCTTATTCAATGAGTGGTGGGTGAAAAGAAGCATCTGTAACAGGTAAGGATGCTTAGTCTATGAAGCTTTTGAACTTTTAAACAAATTCATCTTACTCGCTTCTACACTTTGTTTTACAAAATTGGTTCTTTCTTAGGTTACAATGTGTTTTACAAAGCTCAATTCTTTTAAATGTTTAGACGATTTCATCCTTCTCTATTTTATAAATGGGTGTTTTCTACAAGATATGCCTTTTCATGTAGATAATATGAAATGTATTTCATGCTTCATAAGTGCAATAATTTAGTGGGATGAGCGATCTTGACGAAACCCTAAGCTTTTTCAATTAGGTTGAGGACTATGCAGCACATGTGTCATGTCCCCTTTTCAAATAATTAAAAATAATAATCTTTGCTAAGGCAGGCAGGCCCAAAAAGGCGAAGTTTCAGCAAAAGGGGATAATCTTTGGAAGCGAATGGACTAATAAATAAAAAATTATTATTAAAATATGTTTTATTAACCCCTCTTGGACATGAGTTAGGGTTATGCCCTCTTTTAAGGGGTTTGGAGGCATTCTGGGCTCATTCCAGAACTTGATTTTTGCTCATTTTCTTTGTTGTTCTTCAGAGGCTGCCAAACCTGTGGAGAAGGAGACCCAAGAACGGGAGTTTGCAGGTTTCTAGGAAGGCTAAGGACGGGATTTTGAAGCCATTCCATGTGCATGCTCATACAGAGTTTGCCTTTGTGCTGAATAGTGCAGATTTGTGGGTTTTCGGGGTTGTTTTTGGTATGAGTTTGGTGTTTTCAGTTGAGTATTTCATATCAGTTTGGGTTGCTGTTGTATTTCAAACTTTAAGATGTTAAAATAGAGCTGAATATATGTATTGGGATGTGATTAAACTTCTAAGATAGTTTATTAGTGTTTTTGTGGTGTTTCCGAGCATTTTTGTGTTAATTTCGGGAGCCCGATGAGCATAGTTTTTGTCCTACATTTGTGAGTTGTTGTGTAAAGGCTATACAGATCTGAAAATGTCATTTTGTAGGCCGTTATGCTGCTGGAATTTCTATAAAAATGTCCATTTTTAGATTTATTAATAATTTGTGAAGTTGTGAAGTTTTTTGGCACTATTCCGGACATACCCGATTTGGGGTTTCTTGAGAAATTTGGTGGATCTTTGTAATATTGGTTGTTTGGTTTTAAAAATCTGATTAGAGGCATGAAATATCATATAAAATCAGTAAAGGGGCATTTCAATGGTATCAGAGCCATAATCTTGCCAGCCTGAGGGTTTGTAGAAGCTTGCATGTCAGTTTTGACAACTACCCAGATCTTGCATGTTAGTTTTGACACTACCCGATCTTGCATGTCAGTTTTGACAACTACCCAGATCTTGCATGTCAGTTTTGACAACTACCCAGATCTTGCATGTTAGTTTTGATAACTACCTAGATCTTGCATGTCATAATTTATGATTGCATGTTGCTTCTAATCAGTTGCATGTCAAAATTTATGGTTGCATGCTACTTCTAATCATTTGCATGTTAGTTCTTGGTGAATTTGGTGGTTGCATGTTGCTTCTAATCAGTTGCATGTCAAAATCTATGGTTGCATGCTACTTCTAATCATTTGCATGTTAGTTCTTGATGTTTGAAGAAGTTATATCCTATTGGGGTTACACTCTACTTTATCCAGAATGGACAGGTATAGTACAGAGTCTCAGAGGACATGATCTTGGACAATTGATATCCAGAGTCAAAACAGTAGAAAGGATGGTTATTTATACATTCGAGATAAACTTATGAAAATAAGCCATGACATGTCTGAATAGTTGGTTGAGCACCACCGTATGATGAATGACATGTTGTCCGACCCAGCTAAGGTGGATAAGTTGACTGGATTTCTATTTGGCAGATTTTCTCACAGGGCAGATGACACAATTACCAAGAACTTGCATGAGGAGTTTGAGAAACTAGCTTATAGCCAGGCAAAGGTCTCAGATTCTACTCTGCCATAGGAGGTAGTGGGTTTAGATGATGATTATGAGGATGTTGTTGTGCATGATGGTGAGATACCTGGTAGAGATGAGCAAACATTGAGCATTCATGACTTTGCTGAGAAAGAGTACCAGGCACAGTTAGATGCTTCATCACATGAAGTTGAGGCAGGTAGTACTTCACATGATTTGTCCAGCCAGCTGAAGGTGAACAAAGATAGTATTTTGACTTCATTATCTCATCATGACAGGATGCGGGATATGATAGAGGATCACATTCAGATGATTCAGTTACAGGGTAGACATAAGGGAGTTCAGGCAAAGTCTCCCTGTGTTGACTTACAAGCGATTAGGGAAGGAATGGGAACGATGAAGTTGAGTTATTTACATCTTCTATCAGATCGTGACCATCTTCTTAGCCTTGTCAGAGACTATTCAAATGCCTTGAGGAGGAAGGAGGAGGAAGTTGACAGGCTTTCTCACGAGCTTGAGGACACTCAAGCTTCTTTGGTGAATACTCCATTGGCATTACAAGACTGGGAGAGACATGGGGATAAGCATGGCATGGAATTGAGTTTAGTTTCATCTTGCACTCCTGATACTCAGCTTTCTGCGAATGGTAGATCATATGTGGACATTGATAATGTTGCGAGTTCATCTTGCATTCACATCCAGGATATAGGGATAATGTCAGACAGGTATGTGGAATTAGTTGGTATTGGTCATATTACTCAGGTGAGGATTTTGCTTGAGTTACCAGCTGATTATAGTTTACGGATATGGACTCGAGATTGTTATATTGGCATTTGGGATTCAGTTGACTGAAAATCTTTAACACTTTTTGGTAGGAGTGATTGTTTGGGTGCTATCATGGATTTGATTAGCAGATTGCACAGTGTTGTCTTTTCTTGTGTCAGGAGCTTATCCGATGTTGGTATTAGTTTTTATACACCGGTGTTGGGATTTTTTCATATATCCAGTCGACCATACTTGCTGGAATGTGTTGATGATATTTCACATTTGGCAGTGTCTACAGATGAGTCCCAGGATCATATTGGCATTGATGACATCCAGAAGGATGCAGTGGGCAGTTTTGAAGACTTAGTTTCCTTGGGTACAGAGGAGTTGGACAGCAGTGCTAATGTTTTTGATACTTCATATGTTGATATGAGCTTTAGATTTGATTCACAGGATATGGATGGTAATACTCTAGAGACTAGTAACTTTGAGGATACTCCTTTAGATAGTGCATCAGAGGAGGTTTGTAGGAGACAGTCAAGCCAGTGCCATCATGTGTCTAATCAGTTGAGAGTTAGTGACCGAGACATTGTTGTCACTTGCCAGCATTTCGATGTTGCTCATCAGTTGTTAGCAGTTTATGGATGGGGTTCTCCTACTAGTGATGAGCAGGAAGACAGTTATCTTTCCTTGACAGAGATCCACTCTTTATGGGAGGCTATTCGAATTTTGAGACAAAATTATATGCAGTTGATAGCCGACAGAGATTATCTTATGGAGTGGGGCAGTACAGCATATGATGCATTGTTGGCCAAGGAAGATGAGGTGAGTGAGCTTACTGAGAAGCTTGAGGTGACTTCTGAGATTCTTAAGAGTACACAGTTGGCTTTCAAGGAGTCACAGTTTCATTTGGCTAAGGTGACCATGGAGTTAGAGCAACTACAGTCTTTACTAGATTCTGTACAGTCACAAGCTGTGGTGTCTAGTGTTCGAAGGATGTCCATGGTCGAGATTGTCAAAGATAGTGGAGATGGGGATGCATCCATCCTTGATACTAACATTGGCATATCGGGTCCGTCCCCACTAGAGTTAGGTTCAGTTGAGTTGGGTGCTGCAGCAGATTGTTGTGGTGTGCCTGACATGGTGGTGACCTCTAGTAGTAATGGCACGGAGACTAGAGATGTTGTATCAAAGACCATGTGTGATGCTGGTGAGCTGTCAGTTGGCATGGTTCTTGCTAGTAATACTACTCCCTTGGTGATGTCTTCAGAGGTAGTAGTCAGTTCCAACTTGGTTAGTGATCGATTGCAGTTAGTTACATCTGGATTGCAGTCTGAGCCACTAACTAAGATTGGTGCATTCTATCGACATTACATTGTGAGGTATGTTCATCAATTTACCTTTGATGACCATATTGATGAGATGATGATACAGAGATGTACTTTGGTTCCTAGTGCTTATCATCAGTTATGGGATAGTTTGATGCCTCGGGATGAGAGTCATGATGGGCACGACATGGTGATAGGTTCTACAGTTTACAACTTGATAATACATGACTTAGAGCAAGAGTTTGGGAGTGATGCTTCAGTGGGTGTTGTTATTGATTCTACTCCTTTGGCTATGACATCTCCTGACTTAGCTAGTGATCAGTCACAGTGGGTTGTATCACTTGTTCATGGTGAGCTGTTGACTGAGGTTGGTTTTTTTAATCAACATTATATTGTAGGGTATGTACATCAGTTAGTATTTGATCCTTGTATTGAGGAGTTGATGGCAAGAAAATTTGGTTTGTGTTCCATTTCTTGCTGTTTATCTTGTGATGGCTTTTCACCATCAGGGGTGCATGGGAGTTATGGTTATGAGACAGTGGCCGATGATCTACAGAGTTGTGTTGACTATAGGATTTGTACAGTGTGTGGATTCTCCATACTTGGTATAGTTTCATTTGAGAGCGTTCACCATTGTTGCAGAGTTGGATTGTACATTCCGTATAGGCTAGTGGGATGCGTTGATGGTATTTATTGTGTTGGCAGTTTGATTTGTCCACTTTACTTGGGTTCTAATGTTCTAAGAGTTTGTGTCTCATGGGTTTCTGATTGTGGTAGTGGTGATTTTGGAGTTTGGTTAAGCTATAATTATCAATTTGATTATGGATTCCTCTTGGTCATATTGCAGAGGGTATTGCAGGAGCCTATGTTATTTGGCAGTAGTATAGTTCATGACTACATTTGGGATCCAGGTGGATTGATTGGTTTATTTTTTATCCATTGCTTGAGGACAAGCAATATTTGGGAGGGGAGGACTTGTCATGTCCCCTTTTCAAATAATTAAAAATAATAATCTTTGCTAAGGCAGGCAGGCCCAAAAAGGTGAAGTTTCAGCAAAAGGGGATAATCTTTGGGAGCGAATGGACTAATAAATAAAAATTATTATTAAAATATGTTTTATTAACCCCTCTTGGACGTGATTTAGGGTTATGCCCTCTTTTAAGGGGTTTGGAGGCATTTTGGGATCATTCCATAACTTAATTTTTGCTCATTTTCTTTGTTGTTCTTCAGAGGCTACCAAACCTATGGAGAAGGAGACCCAAGAACAGGAGTTTGCAGGTTTATAGGAAGGCTAAGGATGGTAGTTTGAAGCCATTCCATGTGCATGCTCATACAGAGTTTGCCTTTGTGCTGAATAGTGCAGATTTGTGAGTTTTCGGGGTTGTTTTTGGTATGAGTTTGGTGTTTCCAGTTGAGTATTTCAAATCAGTTTGGGTTGCTGCTGTATTTTAGACTTTAAGATGTTAAAATAGAGCTGAATATATGTATTGGGACGTGATTAAACTTTTGAGATAGTTTATTAGTGTTTTTGTGGTGTTTCTGTACATTTTTGTGTTAATTTCGGGAGCCCGATGAGCATAGTTTTTGTCCTACATTTGTGAGTTGTTGTGTAAAGGCTATACAGATCTGGAAATTTCATTTTGTAGGCCGTTATGCTGCTGAAATTTTTGTAAAAATTTCCATTTTTAGATTTATTAATAATTTGTGAAGTTGTGAAGTTTTTTGGCACTATTCCGGACATACCCGATTTGGGGTTTCTTGAGAAATTTGGTGGATCTTTGTAATATTGGTTGTTTGGTTTTAAAAATCTGATTAGAGGCATGAAATATCATATAAAATCAGTAAAGGGACATTTCAACATGTCCTTTTATCTAGGTGGCGCTGGACAATTGGGTCAGATTTTTAAACAAATATATAATATAGAATTTTCAAAATCTTTATTTATTATTTATTTTATATAGAAATAATTTTAAAATTATTCAAAAAATTCTCCTATTAAAAATCTCTAAATTTAATTTCTAACAACTATTTAGTAACCATTCATCTCTTCAAAATATCATACAATATTACATATTGTCTTTTAAGAAAAATTGAATGAACAAACAATGACTATTATTCTTCCCACTTTAATCTTAACATTATGTACTCTTTGACTGTGGATCAAATAATAAATTATTAACTTCTAAATAGATTCAAAGGAATGATGCTAAAGCCACTCTAATTCCCCTTATGTAGTTGCTTCTTAACAATACAGGATGACACTTGAAATATTCTTCTATTTTTTAAAATATGTGGAAACTTAAGAAATAAATTTTATATTAGGAACTTTGAAGAGATCGCCACTTTGATTTTTCTGGTAGCATTTGGCAGGGGTTTCTTTGAACGTTTCAAGTTATGGCAAGTAGTCAAATTCACACCCCTATTAAAGTTGGATTCTCTTTTGATTTGTGTGAAAGAAATGAAATGCTTATTAAGAAAGGTGTTGAAGTGCCAGAGTTTCACAAAACAGGAACAACGATTGTTGGTCTTGTTTTCAAGGTTAGTTTCACAAGTGACACGCATGAATGCCCCCATTTTCCAGACTCCAAAGATGGTTGTCATTGCCTAATGTCACAATTAACTTGGAGATCCATAGTCACAATTCCTCATGCACTCCTAGAGAACCACATTTGTTATTTAATTGAAATCTTAAAGTGTTTTTCCATCTGATGCATTTTGGAGCATGTACAGTGTTGTACAAGGGATCCATTATGCCTGAATTATATTGAAGTCATGTTATCAATCTGATTGTTGAATAGTAGGGAACAGAGTGGTACAGTATAGAAATAGAGCAACCCTAACAAAATTTGGAAGTTGGTAAATCGAGATGGGTGAGAATGGAGTTGTGGAAGATAGTAGTGGTATTGTTTCTTTATCTCCGCCCAGATCTCTAGAATTTTTAAAGCTTAATTTCAAAATTTATTATCAAGGATTTGAAAAAGATATTCATTTCTCACGGTGTGTATTGACAACGATGAATAACAGTTATATGTATTTATTTTAATTGCAAACAAATTAATCATTGTTCAATAATTTTGTTTTCAAACTTCTGGCCAATGCAAAACTTCTTGATCCTGGGTATCTAGCTTGCGTCTATGCAGCAAATAAAATACCCTATTTACAATATTGTGTATCTATAGGGCATAAAACAAAAAAACCCTAAAACTGTCCAATTTACTTTGGATAGTAATTAATTTATTTGTTGTAGTCATTATATTTAAATTTTTTGGCTAACTTTTTACAACTCTTTTCATTGACTTTAGTGTTGACTCCTCTATTGTCTAAACATATCTTTATCTCATTCTTTTTAATATGCTATATTTTATAAGAGGCAGGACTCTAGCTATTCATTTCTAATTAGTTTGTCTTATCATTTAACCTACAAAATAACTCAGTAGAGCTCATCATTAATTTTCTTTCTTTTTTCGTTCAGGGCCTTAGCAACGCAAAATATATCAAAGGACTATATCTTCTATACTACTTTAGGTAAGTTTTAATTGTTAGAAATGAGTTATACATCTGAAAATGTTTCTAATGCAATAGGAGAAGCATCGCATAACCCAATAATAGTAGAGACATACAACCTGAATGAAAAGTTACAAAATATATCAATTAAAACTGCTCTAGAAAGGGTGCATTGCTTTCGAATAAATTCTTTTAACTACAAAGTTGGTGACTGTTTGTTTGATGCATTGCAAGTATTGCTTCATTGTCACTATACATCTATTGAACTCCGCAATGGTCTTGTGGACCACTTCTTGCATTGCCTTAACAATGGGTGTGATGAAGCTATAAACTCTTTTGAACATGAGCTTCACCCTTCAATGCTTTACGATTTGCATAGAGTAACTAACAAGGACTCGTACCTACGAAGAATGAGGTTATCAGCAACTGAAGTCAACACACTTGGTGAGAGTGGCCTTTGGGGTGACATATTCTGCATTCATTGGGCAGCTCTCTGGTTAAACATGCCCATATGCATCTGGTCCCTAACACGAAAGAAACCATACTTGCATTTCAATAAAGATGCACCTCATTTTACAATATCAATCCTTTTCCATGATGCCAATCCATTAGCAAGGCACTATGAACCTATCTTCTCAAAAGTTATGACATACAGCGCAATGCAAAGTATGCAACCACAATTTTCAAATTTCCCTTGCAATTCAATAGATATCTGGAGCACAATTGCACAAGAGTTTGGTAAATTTGTTCTACAACAATTCACTACATTTACTACTCATTGTGGTGAAAGTATGTTTGTTGCTATTGCATTGTTGACTGATAATCAATTTGACACAATTGCCTTATGCCTATTCATGGCACTATCATTGGCCAATGCATTGATAGTGAGAAACAAATATGCATTGAATTGCTTCAATATGTTTGAGCAATCTACAATGCCAATTAACGAATCAATGTCACAAATACGAACATTGGTTTCTAGAATTGGAATGCCATATGCTGAAAGCAAGATAGAAGGCTCTGAATTTCGCTTGCTCTGGCTTTCATACATCTTTCATATAGCCATATATGTATGGAAACCAATACCTTTGCCTCAATTTGAAATGTATTGCAATTGCACACAACCAATAAGAAACATTAACTTAATTTGTTTCAAAAATAGCTCAAGGCATTGCCATTACGAGCCACTGCAACAACAACAACAAATAATTAGTGAAATGCAAACAAACAATCACAATTTACAACAAACTAATGAAATTGAATTTGCAACAAACATGCCAATAACTTTCTATGAACAAAACTCAAAATCAACAAAAGAAAAAGCTATTTTTGGAAAATGTGTCAACAACGATCGTTCCTTATGACATCTAAAACAAACAATATGCAATAAAAAAAAGATGTCAATAAACATGAGAAAAGGAAAAAAAATTGAAGATGACAACATGGCATTAGCTTTGCTCTGAAGGAAGTTCAAAAGCAACAAAAAAAAATAGCTATTCCACTAAAAAGACTAAATTTTGACTGTTCATTGCAACAACTTAAAAGAATAATACGCAATAAAGGAAAGTTGATAGAAAATATGGCCAAAGATACAAACAATGAAACTAATAGTTTAACAAACCAACAAAGGCCATGTTCAACATCAAGGAAAAGATATGTGTTTCGCAAGGCTCAAACAACACACCAACGGACAAGTCATGCACATATAACTCTACTAAACAATGCAAATCATAAATCTGTTATGCAATACCTATGACAAATTAGTGACACACCTACTGAAGCATGTACCATTTGTGAAATGTTATGCTTCCAAAAAGATGTCTACAAAGTCAATAATGCATTTTTCCATGCTTTCTCTTTGCTACCTATTCCCAACCATGAGAAAACACTTATAGTTGGTCAATTGATTTGCAAACAATGTATAGATGCCACTATCCTTGGACAAGTCCCCGCATTTGCTGCACCATGCAACATAAGACGTAATAAGAGAATAGATATTGTACATGGATTGACTAGCCCTGAAGAAAGGTTTGTCTCTTTACGTATTGCTTTTGCACAGATTAGACAATTGGGATACAAAAGAGCACAATATGGATTGAATGGAACAATCATCAATGTCCCTGTTGATTTTGATAGAGTGCAACATGCACTGCCTAGACATATAGATGAGACACAAACAATTGCAGTCAAATTAAAACGTAAGCTACAGTATGAGAATGCATATGCACAAGGAAATGTAAGACCTTCTCATTTGATGAATTCTTTAACAATATTATCGAAAACACCCTTGTATTTAAAAGAAAATATTATAATAAATAAGGATTGGGAAGATCTTCTTCTAGCTAAACCAAAAAAAATACAGATAGAGACTGATACAGATAGTGATACAGATATGCATGATTTTGTACCTGACAATGATGACAAACCTATATCTGAATCACTTATTCATTGGTTTAATGAATCACATTCAATCAAAGACCTTAGTACAACGATTATTAAAATTGCACAATCTGAAGGTTTTAAACCTCTAGGCATTTTTCAAGACATTTATTTAGAAGAAATGAATTTCCCTAAACTGTTTTATGGATTCCCACGACTAGAAGAAATTACAAAAAGGTTTACCTACCAAAAAATAGTAAAGTGGGAGCTCATGCATAGAGACAATGACTTCTCGACGCATATAACAAATATATTTTTCAAAGCTATACAAATAATTATCCATCAAATATCCTCTTTGGCATGGATCTGTATAAGGAAAGCTAAATTGAAAGATGAAAAGCTATATGCAAAGGATGTTCGCAATCCGTCAAACTTAGAAAAAATATTGAAATCTCCAATAGGGTTTAGATCACTGAAGAGCATACGAACATCTCCTGATTATTTAGAAAATACAAGAAAAAATATATTTGCAATGATACGAGAACTAGGGCCACCAACCTTCTTTGTAACACTAACAAGTGCTGAGCACTTTTTGGAGTCATTATGTAAAGCATTGCAACATATATCAAACACACAACCAAGTAGAGAAAATGAAACTATAGAAGACAAAGACTTGGACTTTGAAATCAGAAAAAATCCAATACTTTGTAGCCGCTATTTTAATCATAGGATAAATGCTTTTAGAAAGCTAATGCTTAGAAATGAACAAATCTTTGGAAAAGTATCAGATTATTTTTTTGTTACAGAATTTTAAAACTGAGGAAATCAACATGTACACTTCATGCTATGGATAACAAATGCACTTAGATTTGGACCATGCACAAACAATGAAATATAGGACTTTATTGACAAGTACATTTCATGTGACTCCACACTATTAGATGTAAACCTTGCCAAAATGCAAACACACCATCATACAAAAATATGCAAAAAGTACAAAACACCTAGCTATTCATTTAGTTTTCCATTGCCTCCAATGCGGTGAACAACAGTTTAGAGCCCTTATTGAATGTTGATCCTATGATGAAGGATAGAGCAATTTCTTTTTTCAAACAATTGGGAAAAAAAAACTACACAAAAGACGTTACATTTGATAATTTCTTAAATGAAATCAAACTTCAAGAAGATGATTACATTACCATCTTGCAAGCTACATTGTCACGAAAATTTGTCTTGCTACAAAGACGACCTGTCGATATATGGATAAATACATTTGCAAAAAAATTGCCACCACTATGGTATGCAAATACAGACACACAATTTATATTAGATGCATATGCTGCTACATCCTACTATAGTTCATACATGACAAAATGAGATAGAACATTATCCCTTACATTTCACCAGATACAAAAACAATGTATAAATGTGTATAATGACAAGATACATTTCATACGCAAACTAGGAAATGCATTGCTCAACTATCAACAAATGTCTAGTCGCCAAGCCATCCATGTTGCACTCTCATTGCCACTACGCAAAAGCTCATGAAGAACCATTTTCATCAACAATTCACCACCAAAAAATCAAATTCTTATGTTGAGAAGTCCCAAGCTTTTGGCAAGGGAAAGAGATGACTCTCAGAATATCATGTATGCCACTATAGTAGACAAATACATACACCGCTCAAAAGTTCTAGACACATTATCACTAGCTGAGTATGCAGCTTTCTACTTAAACAACCCATTAAAAACCAAAAAAAGGGCAAAGCCATATATCATTCATTATGTAAGATACAATCCACACATTGATCATGAAAATTACTGTAGAGAAAAACTTATGCTCTATGTCCCTTTTTAAAAAAATGAAAGAACATTGCTACAAGGACATGAAACATGGAGTGCAGCATTGAATGCAAACAAAGAGCATATACAAAATATTGAAAAAATGTTTAACTCACAAGCACATAATAAATGGGGTGACATTGACAAGGCTGCAATAGAAGCTAATAATGATAACCACCCAACAATAGACCTTTAAAATGAACAAAATCAAATCAAAATGAAAAAGACAAGTATGACATCATAAATGACCTAAGACAAGCAAAAAAATCAAAAAACATGCAATCTATTGGCTGCAAACTATTTTCAGAAATAGCCCATCCATTCTTACTCGACAATGAAAAATATTTTAGTTTGCGCAAACAATTGAATAAAGAACAACAATCAATAGTCAAAGATGTTCTTATGACAAAGAGACTTCAACTTAACAAACCAATATTTTTTTTTTTTACTAGAGGGGTTGGCACAGGGAAAACATTTATTGCAAAAGTTCTCTTTCAAGGAATGATTCGAATATATGACAAGCTGCTAAATAGTGACCCTTTAAAGCCTAAAGGAATTATTATGGCCTCCACAAGGAAAGGTGCATTCAATGCAGGTGGCATCATTGCACATTCAATATTCCATCTACCATGTAGCTCTTCTAAGATGCTACGTTTGAATTCAAACACACTTGACAATCTTAGCAAAAAATTAGATCAGCTACAAGTACTGCTCATTGACGAGGTCTCCCTTATTGGTTCTAGAATGCTATACAATATTGACACAAGGCTTCACCAAATAAAACATACACCAACAAGACCATTTGGAAATGTTGACATCATATTTTGTGGTGACTTGTACCAAGAAAAACCTGTTTATGATAGCTAGATATTTGAGGAGCCAACACTATGTGGACAAAAAATTCCATACACATTTTGGCTTGAAAACGTACTATGCTTCAAACTAGACATTGTGGTCAGACAAAAAAATCAACACTTTATTTCAGTCTTGAACCGTACAAGAATAAGACAACAAAATGATCAAGACATTGCTTACTTGAACACAACATGCTACAAGACTCCTCCTAAGGATCCAAAAATGCCATTTTTATTTCATAGAAATTTGACTGTTGATGAACACAATAGAAGAACGTTAGACTTATTACCAAGTAAACTTTATGTCTTGGAAGCTATTGATGAAAGCGACTATCAAATTGATCATATCCAATACAAAGTTGAAAAAAATACACTACCTGCTATAATCTATGCAAAACCTGGAATTCTAGTTGAATTAATAGCTAGAAACCTAGATACGCAAGATGGGCTAGTCAATGGTGTTGATGGTGTATTTCAAATGCATACAACTGAACATGAAGACATACTATGGATTGAATTCAATGACCCCACAATTGGTAAATCATGACAGAACAAAATACAAAAGTTTTATACAAATTCAATTCTTCCTTCGTGGACACCAATAATGAAAATAGCTAGGAAAGTTAAAACATCTTCAAAAATTGTTACCCAAAAGAAATTCCCTATTCAACTAGCATCTCGTCAATGTTGTCAATGCCTCCTGGCTCCATGGCTAAGCCTCCCTCGAAAGGTACCACAAATAAAGTTGAATTGATGTCTATTGGACCCATTTGGGCTGCTATGCGAGCTGAAGTGCGCTTAGAGGTGTGCCTCACTATACTCCATTCTCAGTTTCTTTTCATAAGGATAAAAACATTTTTGTTTGATAAAAATTGAGGAGAAATTTCCCTTTTTATATTTTCTATCCCTAATCCTTATAAGATGTGGAGTCGTCATTTTGTTTGTAATTAATTATATTCACAATCTTTTGTTAAGAATTTCACTACAATGAAATTGGCAGCTTTGCAACCTCATATGTTGACATCATATTTTGTGGTGACTTGTACCAAGCACAACTTGTTTGTGATAGCTGGATATTTGAGGAGCCAACAATATGTGGACAAAAAATTCCATACACATTTTGGCTTGAAAACGTACTATGCTTCAAACTAGACACTGTGGTCAAACAAAAAAATCAACACTTTATTTCAGTCTTGAACCGTACAAGAATAGGACAAAAAAATGATCAAGACATTGCTTACTTGAACACAATTGAACACAACACGCTACAAGACTCCTCCTAAGGATCCAAAAATGCCATTTTTATTTCATAGAAATTTGACTGTTGATGAACACAACAGAAGAATGTTAGACTTATTACCAAGTAAACTTTATGTCTTGGAAGCTATTGATGAAAGCGACTATCAAATTGATCATATCCAATACAAAGTTGAAAAAAATACACTACCTATTATAATCTATGCAAAACCTAGAATTCTAGTTGAATTAATAGCTGGAAACCTAGATACACAAGATGGGCTAGTCAATGGTGTTGACGGTGTATTTCAAATGCATACAACTAAACATGAAGACATACTATGGATTGAATTCAATGACCCCACAATTGGTAAATCACGATGGAACAAAATATAAAAGTTTTATACAAATTCAATTCTTCCTTCGTGGACACCAATAATGAAAATAGCTAGGAAAGTTAAAACATCTTCAAAAATTGTTACTCGAAAGCAATTCCCTATTCAACTAGCATCTGCACGAACCACCATAGAGCACAAGGTTTAACAATGGACACACTTGCTTTTGATCCTTCCAAAGTCTACCAACATGGTTTGACCTACACTACTTTGTCTCATGTACGAAATATTGAAACATTATCTTTTATGAATAAATTGCAACACCAAAACTTTAAAGTATCACACAAGGTAGAAAATGAAATGCAATGTTTACAAGAACTAGCACCTTGGACAATTCAATACAACCTTCCTTTTGTAGAGAACGACCATCTCATTATATGCTCTTTGAATACTCAAAGCTTCGCATTGCACGCACTAGAAATTGTCCATGACCATCATTTGCTAAAAGGAACTATTCTATGCTTTCAAGAAACAAGAGACAAGAGAAATGAACACCTTCACTTGCTACAGGGAATGTACAATACTTATCTAATGCTAGCTATTCATGGCCTATTAACTTGTTCTGCAAAGACTACCATAGTGTTGAAAATCAATACCTTTGCAACTAAATGCCTAAAATGTTTGACCATAGATATTTTGCACCACGACAATACTTTTTGAATTGAAAATGTCTACATTTCACCAGGTGCACCCATCAATGACATAATAAATCTCCTAGTAAACATCTTTAGCACATTGCCACTAAATTGCAAACTCATTATTACTAGAGACTTTAACATTGACATGCTACAATTAACAAGAAATCGTACAATGCTTTCTGAACTTATGCAACAATACAATTTATCTTTTCTAGCTGACAAACCAACAACGCATGTCAATAGTTTGTTGGATCATTTCTAGATCCACAATATTGATCTTCAATCTACAAAATTCAATGTTCTTGATACATACTGGTCATATCACTTTATAATATCTCTATGCATTAAACTATAGCTTTACAAATTTCGTCTTGGTTCACTAAAAATAACCAATAGGTACAATGCTTTCATAGTCCTATACAAAATTATTTTGACCTAACTTATTTTTATATGCAGTCCAACTATATGTAACAAATTACTATAATTCCATCAATTAAGATAAATAAATTCATACCCACATTTCATTGACCTTTTTTTTTTGCATTATCAAGAAAATTTATTTTCACAAAAAATTATACTATGAGAACAATAGTATTTTAATCAGTTCATAATTGCCTATAAATTGGTGCAAATTAAAAACTGTCCATCACAACTCTTCTATTGTAGGATTTTGATTCTCAGGCAAACAATTTTCATCCTTCTATTGTTCCAACTATTCCAAATCCAAGTAACACTTTTATGTTTCAATAATATTTCTTCTAAAATTTACAAAAAATAAAATTTACAATGCATTTTTATTAAATACAATGACAAAATATTTGTAGAGATATAGTAAATTCAAAACTACAACACATGAAAATTGATTCTATGCTCACAATTAAATTTTATTTTTAAAAATTCTACTACAAAATTAATTACTCACACAATAATGTCTATTTCAGGTGAACCTTCAATCAACATTTTTCTTCAAAATGCAGCACTCAAAAAACAATGACGTCAATGAATGCCAAAAAAAGGATCTGATCGAGGCAACATGAAAGGAACATTGACCACCAACCTGACAAACAACAAACTCATACCAGCTGTAAAAAGGTATTTCAAATCATATCTAATGCCTTCCATATTTAGCACACATATGAATGATTTTTATTTATATTCAGTTTCAAGTCCTATTTATTTTTGAAACATTCTCTAGATGTTTATTTCAAATCATATATTATGTCTTCCATATTTAGAACACATATGAATGTTTTTTTCCCTATATTCACTTGCAATTCCTAATTATTCTTTAAACATTTTCTAGATCTCTGCACACATCGCTGAATGAAGAGGAAAATACTTTACAAGATTACAACAACTTTGAAGACAAACAACTACATAAAAGGTAACAATTCATCAAAATCTTTTTAATTCTTTCCAATGCCTTTCATTTTACTACATTCTACAAAATAAATAATGATTTCTCCTCATAGACTAAAGATGGAACAAAAGATTGCATCCAGCATCATTGATATCAATACAACACAATTAGCAACTACTTTTGAAGGTGATGTCCTCGTCACATACGGACTTGCATATGCAAAAAAATTTGCAAACCTAGCAAAAGCACCAATTGTACATGCTGACCTTATTGATAGTGATGGGCAAATGACCATCACAGCAAAGATAACCAATCAGCTGATTGATAAGTTTGTCAACCACCTCTTGCCTAGAGCAAGTGTTCGTATAAAAGATTTTGTACTAAAACATAAAACACAGTATGAGAGAGGAGATGCATATTATTGTAGCCAATTCACTACACAAACATCAATTGAAACCATTGACTTAGTCTATAAGGAACAAAAACTTATGCCTGATACAAGAATAACTCAACTTATCCACTCACCAAAAAACTATTCAATTGGCACATTGGGTGTTATAGTGGCTGCTCACAGACAAACTCAAAAGGAGTACCAACTCAATGTCAAAGATGGGAACTCCATATCTGACACAGCAATTGTAAGCTATTAATTCTATTTATAAAAAAAAAAAATTGTTGTTTTGATAATGTCATTCCTTTTACACTCAATAATAGAATTCTTCCTTTTGTAGGTTACAATTCCTGACTTCCATGCTAAAGCATATGCAACAATACAACAAATAGTCACTTCAACATGCACCCCATTCCTCCTACTCAAGAATGTTGTATGTAGTGGACCACAAGGGACAAATAATATTAAAACAACACCATCATCCTTCATTGATTATCTCAATGATGAGTCTACAAGAATTTCTTTATAGAATAGTGTGTCCTCAAATACACAAGTAAGCAACCAAAACATACAACCTTTTAAATAATCTTAATTTTATAAACTATATTAACCATACATAAATGTTGAATTGAATTTCAGGTGACTAGTATTTTAAAACCAAAGAATGCTTACTTATCACCATACAGGCTTCTTTGCACACAATGCCACTAGCAACCATCACAACCACCATCATCAACTGCCACAAATCCAAATTGCATTGCTTGTGACAAAAATGAAAGCTTTGCCTACGAACCTTTCCTGCAATGTATCATACAAAGTGAAGATGACATTGTGGACTATAATATGAATGCAGAACTCTTGGAGCAATACTTCCCAAAACTTACAAAAATACCATTTCAAAGCTACAAAAAAAACATGTCAATAGTTGTCTACTTGCTGCGAACATTTGAGATTCAAGGCACTTTTACAATTGCCCCGAACAACAACATCACCTCCATTATTGTCGAAGCCAATAATGTAAGAAAAAGTGACATTCTCTATTTGATTACTTGCAAATTTACAAACTTCAAATTCATACTAAGCTTTCTCTGAATTGTTTCATTAACAAAATTGTTCTCTCCAAATTGCAGATTCATTGACCATCTCAAATCAGGATATCATCAAAGTTTCTTCAGAATAGATTTTCAAAAAGAATAACTAGCTACAATGGAGAAAAAACTACATATGCATATTTTGATGTGCATGGTTTTTTAATCTATTATGTCATACGTGTATGAACTTTATCCCTTTTTTAAAAAGTTAAACAATTTGGCAATGACAATTCAACTATATACTTGAGATTTGGTGTTTTGAAATAATTTGAAGGTACTGTTTCTTTTTAGTCCCTGCCATATAGGCAGGAGACTATAGTTTTCATGTGCTTTGCCTTTCATTAATCTTTTCTTCAAACTTGTGCAAAAATATGTTCATCTATAGTTCTGATTATTTCAAAATATTATTTGATTTTCCACTTTCTTAAATCCATTTTATGATTGGTTGGGACAATTTATCCCAGTAGTCTTTTCCCAATTAATTAAAAAATATGAAAATTTGCATGTTGTCTTCCATATGGCATTTATAAAACCTAACAATGTGACCAACCTCTATGCTTCCACATTTAGCTTGCATGCACAACACCTAGGAGTTAATGGCAGTTATTGTAAATGTAAACTACATTCGAGAAATGAAACGTTTTGTGCAGAAAATGGATGTTGTGTGAGCTAAAAATAGAATGCCAGAATCTACTAATTTGTACTTGACCAGAAGATATCACTTTGTTTATTTTCAAAGGGTTTCATTTATAGTGGGTTTTGGATATATATATATATATAAGTTCTGCTACCATTCCTTCTTTTTCCTAAAGAGTTGAAGGAGCAAATGAATATCAATGGTGTCTGATCAATCTCATATTGTATGACTTATGCAACTATCACTAATTTCATATTCCATGGTAGAGCACACAAAATGATTCTCAGAAGTTTGATGCTTCAATACCACTGACAATAGCTGGTACTATGTAGTTGTTCTCATAATCAGCAATATGTTTTCGCATATATTTAGAAGTATGTTTCTTTCTGTAATTGCATTATTGAATTTACAGGTGAGAACTAAATAGTACGACGCCAACTATTAGGAGCTTTCTGAATTTCCATAAACAACATATGTGCAATGGGCATTTTTGTGTGGGATTAGTTTCTCATGTTTAATCATTTTTTCTTCTTTGTTGTGACAATCCTTAGCATAAATATAATACGAGCAGCTATCATTTTTTCTTCTTTATTGTGACGATCCTTAGCATAATTATAATATGACCACCTACTGAAATTGTTCTTTGTTTGTTAGTCCTTGCCTTCTTAAGGCAAGGATTATAGTTTTCACCCAATTTTTTTAGCATTAACCTATATCTTGATAATCGTACATGGTTCCATATTTCTTCTTTACTCTATAGTTGTTTGAAAATATGTCATTTAATAAAATTATTGTCATCCTTCCTCTTATCATTTTACAACTGGTATGGTAAGAAAGGAAGAACACTAATCTCTTCTTATGGTAAAATTTTGTCAATTTTCCTGTTACAACTATTATATAAACTCTTCCCCATTCTCTGTCACATTGCTCTCCATATATCCATACTTCAAAATATATGTATTTTAGTGTTAATGATTTAGGTTTTGAAATTTTCATTTATTCTTTTTGAATTTAAATATTTATGATTTCAATTAACATCAAGCATAAATCCTCGGGTTAATACCCTAGATGTTGTCATTCCCAATGGATTTGAAATGCTTTGAATATTTTGGGAATGATGTCTACTGGTAATTTATATAGTTTTAGCATTACAAAAAAAATCTATTATTTATTTTTAAGAATGTATACAAATATTTAGATGTGATTGTTTCAACTAAATATTAAGATCTTTTTGGACTTTCTATAGATTAGACTTATATCATTTATATTTGAGCTTAAAAAAAAATTTATGTCTCAATTATGGCACTCAAGAAATTTGAATGTGTTCAACTTCTAAAGATTTTGGAAAACTCCTCAATATTTAACATTGTTTGAAATTTGCAGGCTGTAGAGTTTTTTATTCTGGACTAAGCAACTCTGTTGCGAGTTAAGTTTTGTAATTTTAGATTGTTCTCCTTGTATGTGTGTGTTTTCCTAGCCTTCCATTATGAGGTCTCCATTTTATGGGATGGCTTAGGAAGATACTAATGAAATTGGGCTTTTGTGTTTCTTTCATAATCACTAGTATATTTTATTATTATTTCTCTTCATTTTTCTTCCACTGCGGATAATTTATACTCTATGAGAGTTAGAAAATTTGATTATTGTGGTGGGTTTTTAGATTGTTTGAACATTAATATAAATATTTTATCTCTTTAAAAGAGTTAGCAGAGCCTTTCATATGGCTTCCTATTTGTTTGCCTCATGTGCTAATTTCCTGGCTTTGGGGCTGCCCGTGTTTTTATTGAGTGAAATCTCTTTTGCCTTCTTCTGTAAGGAATTTGTGGCACATTATAACTTCTTGTAATTATTTCTTATTATTCATTTCCTTTTTCAGATATAGTTGTTGCAGTTATTTGTGTAAAGAGAAACTTTGATGCGTATGTTCATCCATTGACTAGAACAAATTATATTTCATTGCCCCCACTTGTGGTTGCCTATTCTTTTACTGACAATGTAAGATAATGAATTTATTATTTTGTTAATTAATGTTTGCATCTTAAATATTATAGATCTAATGCAGCCTTGGAATGTTAAGAAGTGGCAAAGGTATGAATCAACATTGGCCACTGATTTCAACATTTCATTTCAATCCTTTTATTCAAACTAAGTACAATGTGATTAATACGTGCACGCAAGAATGAGAAGAGTCGTTCAAACATTCTTGCACACATTTCACCCTGATTCTACAGAAAGAAAGAAGACCTTTTATGACCGAGCAGTGCGGGTGTGGATCAAATATGTTTGCAGTGTTCATTGTTACTAAAACTATTAAAATATATTTTAAATTTTTCATCAACTGTTGATTTGATTTTGTGAGCTCTTGAAACTAATTTTTTTCTCTATTTCAAAACCTTTGTCTGAGAGTATTAGACTCAATATTCTGAAGGTGATACCTACAGGGAGAAGTAGTGGGACAGAAAACAAGTAATTTGTCATAATCTGATCATACATATCACTATGATTTTGGTAAGTATTGCTAAGAAAGGCCTAATAACAATGTTATGTGTAAGTGTAACATTTGATTTTCCAAGGAAGGAAAAGTTACAGAAAAGAATAATGCATTGTGTCTATATAAGAAAAGTTCATACTATGTCTGTGCCTGCAAAATGTATGCAAAATGTTAGTAAGTTAATCGATATGCATAAGAAACTTAAGCAGATATAAAGAAACATCTTGCATCCCTGCACTTAATTTTAATTGAAAATAACCACTTTGCAGTTAATAGTAGAGACATCCTTCTTAGGTATGCATATTTTTCCATAGATAGAACCAGAGCTAGAAATAGAGGTGCATAAATTAAAGCTTATATTATTGTGGTCACAGTTTAACTCAATGAAAATTCAAGGGAAAACTAAGAGTCCAAATTTCACTGCATGTGTGATTAAGTAGATCCAGCATATGTTTTACTAGCTCTTGTTTACTATATAGCTCTTGTTTTAAATATACAAATCGTTTGTTACTGTATTTTCTTTAGGTTGGGGTATATTTGTTCTAGATATTCTAATATGTCAATTGTTTGTTGGTCCATTAGGTGAACAGTAGGGCATTCTTTTTTTGGTCTTCAAGGTTTACGAATAGTCATAAAATCTAATAATAAAACATCTAACTCATTCAATGTTACTCTAGAAAGATTGAATAGATCTTTTGAGTGGACATTTTGTGGCGCAATCACTTTAAGATCTTGGAAACCAAGCAACTGTACACAATTAATTCAGTGAAAATTATCTCATCTTCCATTTCAAAGAAATGAGTGATTGCTTTAATGCAATTGAAATTATCTCGTCTGCCCAATTACATAGGAGTGAGTGGTTTGAAATACAAATGTTATTCGTGTTTTATAGAGACAAACTGATAAGGTTTGTTGATATAGCTCTATTTGACCAAGGTTGTCTTCTTTTTGTTCGTGCAGATTTCCAAATTTTGTTTTAGTTAAATTTTTTTGAACTATTTGTTTCTTACTAAATCTTGCAACTTGTTCTTGGTGACTTGTTCATTTTAGCAGGGAAAATCGTTCACGGTTATTGTGCTTCATAAAGGTATGTTTCCCTATTGGGATTCATTTTCTTGTGCCTGGTTTTCATTCAAAATACTGGGCACACAATATTAAATCCCTTAGGTAGAATTTGAATCATTTTTCATTTTTGTATTTTGAAACTTCCTTTCATGTTGTATGATTTGAACACAATTTTCTTCCAGTTCTAGTTTCATTTAATTCATACACTTAATGTGCAATTAATTTCTTTACCACGTAATATAAATTAGGTTTCTTCATATCCAACAGGTATTTTTTCTGGGTCCACAATTGTTTGTTTCGTTGGTGGGTGTTGGATCATTGATTTCATTTTTCTTTGTTTTGGGTTCTTGATCAAATGATAGGTTGTAAAGGTGTAGAATGTTTTTCTTTTCCTTTTCAAACTTCAAAATTTGGAACCTATGGATTCTAGAAATTTTCCATAGCCATTTCTCGCTAAGCGGCCCGATTCCCATTCTCTAAAACAAGAAAATGGACAAACATGTTATTTAGGTTCAAATGACAGTGTCATTTGCCTAAATTTTCTCGTGGACTTAAAAGTCGAGGTTAACTTGGACATATTTTTAAGAAGAGATAGTATAAAAGAATTTTAAGAACTACGTGATAAAAAGTGATAAAAGATAGTGTATGAATTAATGATACTCTAGGTATACAACAGCGAGTTTCATTTTCTGTCTTCAAAGAATATTAAGCAGTAGCAAAAAATAGGGTTTAGTTGGTGTCAAATTAGGCATATACTTAGGTTGCATATTGTATTTTTGAATTTTTTTTAAATCTATTATATTTCTATACTAATCTAAGATCTTTAGTGATACGCGTCACTACTAACAATTAAGTAGTAAGGACTCTACATAAAAAGAAATTGGCTAGGAGATTCATTAACATGTCCATGTCTATTATTCACAACATGTCCATGTCTATTGTTCACAATCCATGTGCCTCATCAAATTCACAGGAATGGTACTAAGAATCAAAGATGGTAGATGACACTCAATAAAATTAGAGGAGTGTTACTAAATTTCCAATAATATCTAGTCTGTCAGCTAAATCATCATGGTATCCATAGTAAATCCACTAATAAACATTAAGCATGTTTCCTTGTTTTAGTTATCTAACATGATAATTACTTAAAAAGCTTTGCCAGTCACTCCAAACTCAAAGCTCTGCCAGTCAATCCACTTCTTGCTTTTAGTTGATATTTTGGCTTGGCATGATCTCCATTTATATAGGTATCAGTTCTTTATAGATCATTTCAGCAGTTAGGCGTGCCATTTTTTTTGGTGACTCGAGTTTGGATAGGTTATATTGATGGGCATATGAGGTTGCAAAGCTACCAATTTCATTGCAGTGAAATTCTTAACAAAAGATTGTGAATATAATTAATTACAAACAAAATGACGACTCCACATCTTATAAGGATTAGGGATAGGAAATATAAAAAGGGAAAATTCTCCTCAATTTTTATCAAACAAAAATGTTTTTATCCTTATGAAAAGAAACTGAGAATGGAGTATAGTGAGGCACACCTCTAAGTGCACTTCGGCTCACATAGTAGCCCAAATGGGTCCAACAGACATCAATTCAACTTTGTTTGTGGTACCTTTCGAGGGAGGCTTAGCCCTGGAGCCAGGAGGCACCGAAAGCACTGACGAATTGCTAGTGCCATTTGCACGACATTCTAATTCCTTTGCAAAGGCAACTGTTGTTGCCACGGCCCTAGATGTTGTCGCCTCCCCAGACCTGCTTTACCAATTTTTTTTGTTGATATGGAGTAAGAATCCACATATTAGGTTTTTTTTGCCATTCCTATATTTTTTAATATAAATGTCTATAGTCTATAGGAATTGCTTTTGGATCACCCAGGAGTTGGTCAATGCATCTCTCTCGAGTACTGCCAATGGTTAATGACTATGTTTTAAATGATGTGTACTCTTGGTATAACTACCAGATGACTTCTTTTCATGTTCATCAATTGCAAGCCTCAATAATTAAGATTCCTCACCTTAGGTTTTTCTCAGATCTTTTCCGACTACGAAGCCTCTTTAAAATTACCAGAAGACTTGTGTACATCATCATCTACCTCAGATGCTTGAATAATAGTCGCTTCACATAATTTGTTGTTGTCTAGCTTCTTTACTATGTATGATGCCTCAATAACAATGGTGTCAGATAATTTGTTGCCTAGCTTCTTTACTATCTATGCCATCTAAATGTGCTCTACTTATCTTTGTCTACAAGCCTGTAACAACTACCAATTATTATTTCAAAATCTTTGCCTATGAAATGTGTGCTTTTTCACAATCATTCTCAATAAAAAATTTGAAATCAAATTTCAACGTTAACATTTTATTCCTATCATTTCCATGCTATTCACAATGTCTATGCATATTTGCAAATGACAGTTGTTTTAGGATGTCTGCACTTGGCATTCATGCATAGTTTCCCAACAACAAAATTGCCATCTGCCATTTTTCCTACCACATACATGTTTGTTCCCATTTTATTCCATTTAAAAAAATATTTTATTATTTACATAGAAAAATATGTTATTTGTATTTGTCATTATCATAAATCAATTGCATAATGGTGGGTTTTAAAATGAGGCTCAAATCATCTCTTCTCCTTTTCATATGATCAAGTTTGGCATCATAAATTTCCATTGCCTTATATAATTATAAAGAGAACATTTAGTGCAATGGAATCTGAAATGATACCTCCTCTCGGCTAACATCATAAATGATTGTGGATTGTTCTTCTAGTCTAAGTACCCTTCCACTTCTAGATTAATGGATGTCAATCCTAACTATTCACCATATCAACATCCATCTCACTAATATTAGGGAATGTTCTTCCTCTATGATCTTCATCATCTTGCAGCCTTGAACGCAATGCAATGCGAGACTCATAATTTCTAAGTCCCTTTAAAATGCCCCCTTTACTATTATCTTTATTTGTATCAACTCTCAATGCAGGCTCAATTGTATTTTTATCTTGGCATCAATTTTATTTTTATCTTGGCTGAGTATTTATAAGTTTTATTTTAAATTTTCAAAGAAAGCTTCTAAAATAATTCCAACTAAGTTAAAATTGGAAATATAAGATTTGAGACTCTTTGAGATTATGGAGGCAAGATTCATAACCTCCACTCTTTATAGAAATTTAATATTAATGTCATGTAAATAGTAATTTATAATTATCATTTATTTTTGAATGTATAATTTCATCATTTTCTTAGAATTGTTACTTAAAAATAATTAAATCTAATTCTTAATTTTAGCTTGATTTCTATAATTTTTAGATTTTATTCTAATTGATAGTTGCATTTATTATTTTTAGATTTTATTCTAATTGATAGTTGCATTTGTTACAAATAGTTATTAAAGCATTGTTATTCAAAGGAGAAATAAATTCTTTATGTATTGTTTTGCATGAATATTTCATGTATTGTCTTATTTTTAAATTTTTTAATTAAAAAAGGCAAGATTTCTTCAAATGTTAGGATTTATTTATCTAGATTTTGGTATTTGTTAAAAACAATTTAAAATTTTGATTCACATAATTTTCCTTTTATACCAACATATAACTTGGAGGAATAAGTACTTATAGAAAGATATGCTAATATTCTTTTTGGGTTTTGCACTTTTCCACAACTAATTCACCAAACCCTTTGAAGAGGAACATAATCTAAAATAAAGTCTTCATATTCAAGTTTTGACAATTGACTAATCATAAGTAAAACATCATTTTTGAAATAAAATATATATACAAAGGTCTTGTCTTGACCGCAAGATTAAATAACAAATATATCTTGTATACCTCAATACTTTAGATCAATTAGCACTACAAGGCATAAAAAATTGGGCAATCAACTGCCTAAAATATTTGTTGGTCATATAACATGGTCCTACCACATATGTCTTCCATGTATAATTCTTAATACATTTTTATACTCATCAATACTAGAAGTTAGCAACATTATATAGAAAACATATATGTTCAATTAATGACATTGGCTGACATTCCTTGGTTGTTTGGTGAGATTCTACCTAAATCAAATGGTGTAATGTCAACAAGTGTGAAAAGTGGGGTTTATGTCCCATCAAAGTGCAACATAGATCAACCCCTTGTAAACATGTGGTTTTTGGTTTCACTGTTAAAAGGGTCATTGATTTTAAGAAATCCTTTTGGTATTAGTAATTAAGCTTGATCACAAATTAAGGACATTCAATGCTTGGTTTGCCTAATTTCAACTTTCTACTCACAGCCAAATGATTTGATAGTTGTGACATTTCTATATAGTCCATTTACACTATGCTTAATACTCTGATATGTATTATTGCTATCTAATTTTGTAATATATTGTGGCAAATTCTTACTTGTGACAATGTGTGACCAAGTTTATATTCCAAGTCCAAGTGCTCAATGGGATTGCACAATCACTACGGTGATCAAAACACAAATTTTGGAAAATGTGTTTGTCATAGAATTTGTCAATGTGGAGAAGTCATTACGTATTGTTTTGGGTGAAGAATTTATGGAAAATAGATCTAGATCCATATGCTACAAGGACATTGTTTCTAAATTTCTCACCAACTACATGGACCTTTTGGAGAATGTAGAAATTATGAAGCAAATGGCAAATGCATATGTCAAGCATCACTTCAAGCCTCTTGAAGACTATGATCCGTACATTAGTGCATATGTGATAGAAATGAGTAGTGCCCTCATAGGTGGCTTGTTCTCCCTCGAATTCCTAAGTTCATGCGATGTTACTACATGTGTCTATTATTCCCTAAAAATTGTAATTAATAGTAAGTACAAATCTATCATACACCATGCACTACATGTTCACCGTTCCCAACTCTCTAAGCAGAATGCATCAAGAATTTTAGATGTTTGTGGTGCAATGATATTCCTACAAATTCATATGTCTCCTCTTCTAGTACTTCCTTATGTTCATATTGTACAATAGAAATGTGTCATGCTCTAAACCATTCTATCCAAACAATTCCATGAGTTCGAATGCTTAGATGTCGGCTTAGAGCTCCCTATCCACGGAGTGCAAGAAGCTAGTATTCAAACATGAAGGCTCTCAGCCAAGCCTTAGAAATTTGCTTCTTGCTAGTAAACCATGCAACGGGAGGTTCTTTGAGACAAGAGCAAGAATGCAAGTGTCTACAATGAGTTCCTCAAAGATGCAATGCAAGATGGAAGACTAAACTTGAATGGAAATGCAAGATGCAACTATGCTAGAATGTGAATGAGAGTGTTACAATACCATTATTTAAACTATGTGAGATTATTGCAAGAATCAAAGCTAAACTAACATGCAACTATGCTAAGAATGTCATGTGATCTTATGCTAATATGATGGAATGAGAGAATGAGACAAGAAATGAGAAGTTCTCCACAAAGCTCCAAAGAAACCTGTTAGAAAACCTGCAGCATAACAATATTCAAAAGATGGATTGATACTTTGAGGGGGAAATCTCTCTCCCTTTTAAAGATATATGGACGGTAGAGATCAAGATGAAGATGGTGGATGATCAACGGTGGAATTCGAAAATAGGTGTGATCCATGTGCACACACAAGTCAACCAATAGAATATAAGTTGACTTGTCATATAAGACAAAAGTCTGACAAGCCTTTTCTTTTAATTGTAAAATAAAAAAAGGACTTTATGTGTGCACTTTAAGTGGGTTAGAAGAATGGGGTGTTTTATTTAATTAAAAGGGGACATGTTCTTTTAATCAAATAATGAACTTAGGATAGCATAGTCAAACTATAGGTTATAATCAAATAAATTGATTATTAGCAATTTGGTCTAGGTAAATGATTAAATTAATTTAGCCAAAATGTTGAAAAGGGGGCTAATAGTCTAGATGACCATTTTTAGGTGATTACACATACCAATTGCTCCATGATTATGTCCTCTAGTAGGAAGCTACTATAAGCTGGAAAAGATTTTTCAGAAGTGTCTATTATGAATGACCATATGCCACATATATGTATATAGTAAATATTATCTGCAATGAAATCTGTTTATTCACACTTTATTCACACTGCTGAAAACTTTTTTTTTTAAATAGATCTACTTCTTTGTGTGTATTTTCCTAATAATACACTATATTTCAATTTCAAGAAATGAAAATATTAGTCATGGTTTCTATTGGTTTAAGTCAACTTCTATTTATCTGTTAGCATTTTCTTTTTCATTATTGTTTTACTATATGAAGTCATATATCTTTAACTACTTGTTCTCTACCCACCCCTACCCAGTCATAAACTTTTGATTACTTCTCTCTATTATATGAACGTACAATTGCAATTGTGAAAAAGCTTTTACTTCTATATTGTTTCTTTCATAATTCACTTGGCCATTTCACGTACTACTATGTACACATTCTTCAACTAATAAAAGATACTTGGTCGACTCATGTTTTTTCTCTATATCATATATTACAGGTTCCCCAAGCCTATTTCGATAAATACAAATTCAAAGTACAAGTTAAATACAAAACAACTATCTGGTATGTGTGAACCCTGTCTTATCAATTACCAATTTATTTCTCACTTCTCTATCCAATTCATTAAAATATAATTCTTCTCTTTGCTTCTATGTTTTACTTACTAATTTTTATGTCTTTCCTCTCTAGTAGAATAAAATTAATTGCACTTGCAAAATTTGGATTTCTAAAAAAAAAATTATAGTTGGTAAAAAGATTATTCATTCAATATCTTCTTAGATTTTATTTAATATGTCAATTCTAATAACATGTAATAATTAATCATATGTATTATATAATTAAATATACTTATTATACTCAATATACAGGATTGAAGTCTATTTTTCACTCAAACTCATCCACTCCATTTTTTATGGGTAATGGGTCATACAACTCATCTTCCATGGAGTCCAAATGTGGCTTGACTACACTGAATTACTAAAACGTAGGAAGTTGTGGTGTTTCAACTATGTCAGAATCACCTAGTTGCAATTTATGTTAGGTGTTCATTCTCATGAAATTTGGGTTTTGTGAACCACTACATAAGCAAAATATACCTCTTTCACCTACTATGGTGCTCTTGTTTCTAATGGATATAGTAGACCATGAATATAAACCCATAGGGTTCATTTAAAGTTGCATAACAACCTTTCACATCTAATGCATGTGTACTAATATATAATTCAAATACAAATGATGCAGGACAATAGTGCTTTACAAGCCTAAAGTTTCTACTGCAACTTGAAGTTGATATCAAAAATACACTCTTCATCTTCACAACTGCATGTGTCATTGTCTTAGGACAAAATGCTTCTACTTGAATTAACAATGTTTTTTGAAATTTACATTCTCTTTCTCCTCTATTTCTCACTAGAAGAAACATTATTTTTGATGTTACTCGTGGCATGCAATGTAATACTCTTTTATGTAATTTTGTACATAATTGAGTGAACCATGGAGTTTAAAGAAAAGGAAAAGTAAAAAGGGGGAGAAATATGCTTCAGGAGTGCCTAATATCATATGGATGTTACTATATATCTATCAAGTCTCCTTAACTACTATTGACCTTTCCCACAATGGTAACATAAGAAATGTTGCCTTTTGATGCTTTCAAATAAAAACAAGCTAGCAAGACCAAGAGCAATGAATAAAAGGGTGCATAGACATTAATACGACCAAAATCTCAAAAATTGAAACTGCCCATGAAGGCATGTAGTTAACCAGTCTCAGAGGGGAGGGAAAAATAATGACATGGGCCCTTAAACTCGAGGTCATTTGGGCATCTGACATGTTAATGAATCTCACAGCCAATTCCTTTTTATGCAATCCTTACTACTTAATTGTTAGTAGTGGCACGTATCATTAAAGGTCTTAGATTAGTACAAAAATATAATAATATTTTTTTTTAATTAAAATATTTAATGTGAGGATGGGGATAAATGTAGCAGCCCGCCTTCAATTGAAGCCATTGATCACAGAAGCTTTAATGAAATTTGGAAGATTCCTGTATAGCAACTGACATTTGACAACTGAAATATTGGGCCCAAATGCCAAGTCTATTATATGTTTTCTTATTCAATGTTTATCATTGTATTGTATTCTTTAGTTTTCATAATAAGAAGTAGAATTAAATAAACAATGATGAAAGAATAAAGTGACATTAAAGTGCTTCTGCTATGGTTGTTTCAGTAAAAGGTACTAATTGGACTTTGCAATGAATTAGTATGCAATGTATGCAATAAGCACAAATGCAAGTGTGGTCTAAAAATATGAAGCTATTAGGATATGTCCATGCAATCAATGTTGGTTAAATCATTCTCCAACTAATACAGAAGTTTCTTTTTCATATAGTAAATAGGCATTTTTAATTAAAGAATAGAGACATATTTTCCATTTGAAATCAAATACTTGAAAGAAAAAGACAATTGTCTATGCATAAATGAAAATGTGTATCAAAAAATAGGCTTCCATAAACTATTGTACATGTCCTGCCTCTAATTGAGAAGTTCACTATGGTACTTTAGAGTTAGCAAAATATTTAGTTAATAAACTATTGCTTTTGTCAAACTTATGGAAAATGCATATTGGAAAATTTGACAATGATTTTAATTTCTACAAATGCAGGTCGATTAGAAATTTGATTTTAGAACACTTGTTCTATTTTTCATCAAATCTATGTATCATGTCATAGTTACAATCTCAAAGACAACCACCTATATAACTACACACAGATGAACAAAGTTCACAAACTTACAAGTGATCATATGAAAAACTCTCACGTCCAATCTACTCAAAACAGTGCTATGATAAATCAACACAATTGAAATTTTACACCCATTAAAGGAACATGGAAGTGGAAAAATATAATAGACAATCTCATTTACAAAAACGTGATATTGATAAAACTCTTCAAGAACATGGATTATCTAAGTTTCATGACTTCAAATACAATGTTGGTGATTGTTTGTTTGATTCATTTGCATTTTTACTGAAATTTTAGCTCACCTCAATTGAAATATGCAAGGGACTAATAGATTTCTTCATTAGTTTCCTTCGTAGTTCTGATCAAGAAGCTATAGATTCTTTCAGTCGTGAATTGAATCCAAAAACATTGAAAGAGTTACATAATACAGTTGATCTCAACACTTATTTATGAAGAATGCAATTATCTTGAAATGTAACTAGCTCAAAAGAAGATCAAGATTTATGGGATGATATATTTTGCATTCACTCGCTCTTTAAGTGGCTAAACATTCGCATTTGTGTTTGGTCTTCGACTTCTGAAAAATGATATCTTGATCTCAACAACTTAGTTGATTCTGCTACATACAACATGCTATTTCATGATGAAAATCCTCTGTGTGGCCATTTTGAACCATTGGTTGCCACAAAGATAGGGCAACCATGAACTTGCATCAAGTAAAAAAATTGATTAGAGAGAAAAGTGCAATGCAATTCAATAACATAAATAGGAAAAGAAAAAATGAATCTACAAATAACAACTTCACCAATACTGCTCAACTGAATAATGCCAAAAACCTTGAAAATAAAAACTTGAATGCAAAAAAGAAACTCATTAGAAGTCAACCTAAAAAAATGGAACAAAATACAATCAACAATGACAGCTATAGGGCCTCTCAAAGAAACAACAAGTTGAAGAGAAGTTTGAGACACAGTTGATTGTCATAGTCACTAGCAAAACAAGATCAAAAAAGAAAAGCATCACACAAGTGCAATGATATTTATATACTATAGAAGACACGTCAAAATATCCTTGTGCAATATGTCAACTCCTCAATTTTAGAAAAAGATATAAAACATCTTAAACAAAGCCATAAAGTTACATATTACAACTTAACAAATCATAACATTACATTTTTCAGTGACAACATATGTAAAACATGTGCGAATGCATTAACTAGAAATACAATTCCTAAATATGTTGTCCCTCTAAACATTAGCAAAAACTCTCTTCTGAATAACGTACAAAATTTGATTCAACTAGAAGAGTGCTTGGTGTCATTAAGAATTGCATTTGGACAAATATGGCAACTAGGACACAAAAATTCACAACTAGGCTTAACTAGTTCCATCATAAATGTTCAAGTCAACATATACATAGTACAAAGTGCTTTGCCATTTTCATTGTCAAACACATCAACTATTGTTGTCTCCCTTAAAAGATGTTTACAATATAAGAATGTTTTCCAAAAAGGTATGGTGCGACTAAAAATTTGTCATGCACGCTTTGCTTGATTTGACTAAGACAACACTTTATAAAATGAAAAATGTACAAATTAATGATAAATAGATACAAACATTAGAGAACAACATTGGCAATGATGACAACAACAATTTATATTCATCTGATTCATAAAGTCAAAGCGATTATGAAATTGATAACCCAACAGGAACTCTATTTCATGGATACACAAACTCAAGGAGTATTCAAAACATACAAGACAAAATCATTGAGATCGCTCCTTCCGAGGAATGTTATCCAATTGGAATTTTCAAAGACAAATATTCAAAAGAAATGAACTTCCCAACACTCTTCTATGGTGAGCCATGAAGTACAAACATTACAGATAAATTTACTTACCAAAAATCAGCACAATGGGAATTATTGCATTATCATCAAGATTTTGCACTATACACAACAAACCTCTTCTTCAAAATAATTAAATTACTCATACATCAAGTGATATCAACAATGTGGATACGAATAAGAAAAGGTCAACTAAAAGGAAGAATGTTGCTTGCAAAAGATGTCAAACAAAAACCAAACATAGAAAAAATATTAAAATCTAACATTGGATATGTAGATTTCAAAAGAATAAGAATATCACCCAACTATGTAAACCAATTAAAGAAAGATGTCTTCGCAATGATACGACAACTTGGACCACCTACATTTTTCCTCACTTTTAGTAGCGCTAAACCAAACTAGGACCCTGTAGTGACAACTCTATAATATTTGCATCATCTGCGTCAACAAAGAATGCAAGATGCTACATCATTTCAATCCAATGACATGAACAATGTTAAACTAGTAAGAAAGGACCAGATTACATGTGCTAGGTATTATAGACATAGGATTAATGCATTAAGGAAGCTAATTTTGACAAATAATTTTTTTTGGAAAAGTTATCGACTACTTTTCAGTTAAAAAATTTCAAAATAGGGGAAATGAACATGAGCACATGCTTATTTGGATTCAAAATGCTCCAATATACAAAAGACAAAGCAATGATTAAATTGTCAAATTTGTCGATGAGCACATAACATGCAACACTGACCACTTGCAATCACATATCGCTAAATTGCAAAAACACCACCACACAAGACAATGCAAAAAATCATTGAAGAAAAAATGTAGATATAATTTTCCAATGCCTCCACTACCATATACCATGATTTTGAAGCCATTGTCTGATAACAACACTGTGGTGACAATGCCTACTTCAAATTTTTTTGAAACTTTGGAAAGCAAGCAATTTGACACATTGCACACATTTCAAATATTCTTAGTAGACTTAAAAACAACACATATTGAATACATTATTTCACTGAGATCAACGTTACACAAACCAACTCTGTTTCTAAAGAGAAAACCATCAGAGATATACCACAATAGTTTATACAGACAAATACCAGAGCTACGGAGAGCAAACATAGATGCTCAGTTTGTCTTAAATGCTTATGTTGCAGAAATGTACTATAGTTTGTACATGGAAAAAGTAGACAATTCTATGAAACATGCATTCAAAAGAATACGAGATGATCACCAAAGAGAAACTATAGATGCAATAGGGATGATAAGAAAACTAGGAAATGCTTTATTAAACTTGCAACAAATGTCAGCTCAACAAGCTACTCACTTAGTTCTATCACTTCCCCTCAATAAAAGTTCATGCAGATGTATTTTCATTAACACAAGACCAGACAATGAATGCATCTTTTTTCTAAACCCAGCCGTTCAAATTAACCAAGAAGCAAATTAATCAAAAAATGTAATATCAAAATCTCTCATCGACCACTACATAAATCAACCAACAAGTATCTCCCACATATGTTTAGCTGATTTTGTCTCAAAATATAATATTAGAGCAATGAAAAATAAAACAAAGCAAAAGGAAACCATAATATGATTCATCAATTACAATAAACATATTGATGTTGAAAATTATTGTAGAGAGCAACTACTTCTTTTTCTACCATTCATAGAACATGAAGTTCATCTCAAATGAAATTTTATATTCTAAGAATCAACATTCATGCATCATGAAGCTATAGTAAAAAAAAACAATCAAAATTCTTCCTCAAAGCCACCATTGCATGGGGTGACATTGATACCGAAGCCAATGATATAAATATGCAAATAATAGAAAATAGTAACAACAATGAAAGAATACAAACCTATAGGCCTCATAAAGAATATGACATTCATAGTGACGTTGAAGGAAGATCACATACAAAAATAACAAACACAACATATTCAGGATTTGAAGTAGCAAAGCATCCACAAATACTCAATAATGTCAACTACTTCGAACTTAGAGAAAAACTTAACAAAGAGCAACAACAAATAGTCAGAGTCATTGTTATGAAGAAAATGAAAAATGAGAGAACTCCAATTAATCTATTCCTCACTAGAGGTGTTGGCACAAGAAAAATGTTTACAGCAAGTTCCATCTATAAAGCACTTTTGCGCATCTATAATAGCAATATAGACAATGATCCCGATAAACCAAAAGGATTAGTCATAGCTTATATAGGAAAAGCAGCATACAACATTGGTAGTGTAACAATACATTCAATATTACATATTCCTTTTAACAAGTCTAAATTTTTACCACTAAACAGTGACACAGTTGACAAAATGTCAAAACATTACAGTCAACTTAGACTTATCTTGATTGACAAAATCTCCTTAGTGGGTTCATCCTTCTTGCATTTCATAGACAGACGACTATTAGAAATTATGCACACACCTACAACTTATTTTGGAAACCTCAACACAATTTTCTGTGGTGACTTATATCAAGCACAACCAGTAATAGACTCCAATGTATTCAAAAGTAAGCCTACAAACAAATACTTGTTTCCATATAACTTCTGGAAAGACAATGTGAAATGTTACACTTTACATGTTTCCATGTAGCAAAAAGATAAAAAATTCATTCAGATACTAAACAAGACTCGTAAATAAAAGCAAACTTTAGAAGATATAGATTATCTCAACCACCACTATCTTAGACCAATGCCAATCAACCCAACACTCCCTTTTCTTTTTTATAGAAAAATTGATGTAGATGCCCACAACAACAAAATGCCTACAATTATGGCTAGGAAAGTTATTGTTCTAAAGCCCTTTGATGAATATGAGAATAACATTGATGGTATACAACTCTACTCCTATACAACTACTCTACCACCTAAAATACAGCTAAAACAAAACATGCTCATAGAGTTATATTCAAGAAATTACAACACCAGTGATGGCTTAGTAAATGGTTTTGATGGTATCTTCAAAGAATACACCAAACATGACAATTTTGACATTGTGTGGATTAAGTTTAACAATCCTAATGTTGGGCATCGATAAAGAAATAAATATGCAGCATACTATAACCAATGGATCCAAAAAATTGGATCCCTACTCTACACATCTCAAGACTGATTCAAAAAATATCAACTAACAAGAAAATAACTATTAGAAAACAATTTCTTATATAGCTAGCATGTGTACACACAATTCACAGATCATAGAACTTAACAGTGAATACATTAGCTTTTGATCCTACAACTATATGACAATATGGAATAACATATACAACATTGTGACAAACAAAAACAATGGAAAACTTGTTCCTTGTCAAACCTCTAAGCCCCAAACATTTTTGTGTGAAAAACAAAATAAATATAGAAATGGACCACTTGCAAACAAATTCATCTTGGCACCTTGACATTGCTCCTGCATGTCCATAATCAACTCCACATTTGCTCTTGTGCACATGAAATACATGAAGTTTATATGCCCACGAACTTGATCTACTCAATAACTTTACAATTATGTCATTTGATGTATTGTGCTTACAAGAAGTTCACATTTTCCCACCTCAAAATCATATCTTATATGGATTATTCACTGCTCATTGCAACAATGCAATACACGGTGTCATGACAATGATACGAAATCTAATCACAATATCAAGAAAAACAAATTACACATCAGAATATGTAGAATCAATAACATTGACCGTTCCAAAGTTAAAAAATATATTCAACATTTCAAACATCTATGCAAGGCCAAATTCTTCCATAATAGAGATTAAGAAAGCATTGGACAATATCACAAACATAGTAGATTGAAACATAAACACTTATCTTGTTGGAGATTTCAATATTGACATGACATCCACTAGCAAGCCTTAATAGTACATATGTAACATCTTCACTTAAACTTCCTTCTCAACCACACACATGTCATCAATAGACCACTCATCGATCACATTTGGTCAACTATAATGTCCAATGTATGCTCCATCCATAAAACAGAGGCATATTGGTCAGACCATTTCCCAACACTACTGCAATTGCATTTAACACATAATTTATTTACTTCAACAATTGCACGTAAAAAGGTTTCTCAAATAACTACAATAATCAATCTCTTACAAAATTACAGGAACCAATGAATGCAAATAAAAGAATAGGAAAGTCTACACAAACAAGGCAAGAACAGATCTCATTACATATGTCATTTCTTGTTCCATTTTTGCATGTATAATAGAGTAACACAACATCCTTTTCAAGACAAGGGTTAAAACTAGTGCTCACATCTCTATTGAAGAGCTCAACTCAAGCAAGGTGGGAAACACATTTCAAGGAGATATTTTGGTTGTGTACAAAGCCACTCTTGACGAGGTAAACAAAACACATGAAGTGCTATGTGTAGATCTAACAATCCAAGAAGCAAAAATGGCAATAACATTAGTTTTTAATGGGTATTTGGTACAACAATTTGAAGACAAAATAGTCCTAGGCATGGCTATTTTTATAGAAGATTTTGACATTGAACCAAGATTAGAGTATGACAGAGGTGACTGTGACTGTATACTTGTGTTGAAAGATTCAAGTACAATGGAAAAAATCAATAGCATATGCAATCAATACAACTTCATTTCAAAGACCATAATCTGAAGTCTCCTAAACAACAATAGCAATTATCATATTGGAACTGTGGATGCATTAGTGGTTGGCACACTGGAACAAGGAAATGTCAACTTCCTAGAAATAAAGGATGGCCAATCAGACGAAGATTATGTGCACAGGTAACATGAAATAACAAAAATAAATAGATATACAATTAATATAGTCAATAGGACATGAAACTACATATTTTTCATGCAACACTTGCATATGTCTCTTTGATTGTTCTCTCTGCAACTAGAGATCCAACCCAATTTTTTTCACCATTTCATGGCAGAAAAAGATCAACTTGCTCAAAACGAGACACCAACATTACTGTTTGGGAACTTTGTTACAAAAACTGACAGAAAAAAAACACTCTGTACAAGCTAGTCAACCTTCATTTGCAAGCTCAACGATAAAATTACCCTACAGATGTTGCATGAAATAATGGAAAAAATACAAAGGTAATATATATACACTTTCCAAATATGAACAACTCATACATTTTGATACAACTACTACTTGCAGGTTGTACTTTACAATAGATAAATGATGTATTGAAAGTCACAAATCCATTCTTCGTCCCATACAATGCTTTTTGTCCAAATTGTAACCACAAATTTGAAGGATATGGAGTTCTTGACAATGAAACAACTCACTATACAGGGTGTAATCAGAGCATCATTCATGTGAACAAGTTAAATTTAAAAACAATGCTTATTTCTGGACAAAAAAAAACAACAAATATACTACTCCATTGATGACTCAATGATTGATAAATTAATCCCAGTAATCTGCAGCCTCAAATATGAAGAATACATGAAAAACAAATCCAAGGTTGTCCTCACACTGAGACAACTATCCATTGAAGGTCATTTTACACTCAATCAAATGCAATTGTCCATGTCAGTCTAATGCAGACCATTGAACCAGGTGAAAAGGTATGTCAAACAATTCAATGAAACAACTATTTGAAAACATAACTGCTTCAATAACATTGAATATCTCAATCAAAGTTTTCTAACACTACTTATATGACAATTGTGCAGGCTAAAGAAGAATAGCCAAACTCAAAAATTCCTCACTGAAATGAAATCTCCTGAGTAATGATATGAAAGTTGTAAAAAAATATACATATATGTATAGGAATTAGATGCATAATCAGACTTCAGTACCAATAGATTAGCTTAGATATCAAACCAAACTTCATTGCACTGTCTATGGATGTGGTTTATAAATATAGAAAAAGTAACTCAAGTACTACAAAGTGATTGCATGATCTTCAATCTTAACCTCATGCATCCTTACATTTTGCCAAATAATAGTGCTATACAAACTTGTACTTGTTATATATCTTTTATATGAATCTCTCTTTACTATATATAAAACTCTCCACTTTTGACATTGTTACGCTTATGTTATATCCAAAGCTCTCATTCTCTGTGAAATATGGAAACTATACATTGTTTTTTGATTCTATAATATGTCTACTCTCAGTCATGCTAACTGGCATTATCAATGTATCACTTCTCCAAAAAAATAAGGTTGTCCCAATCTACAGCCACAAGTGTTGTTGGCATTCACCATCTCTTCGATGTAATATTTATTTGTTTAGATTAGACCTACTTCTTCTTTTTCTATTTGAATACATGGTAGATCCAAATTTCATATTTCAGTCATTAATAACATCATTCAATAATTGAATGGATATGATTATTTAGATTTCACCTGCTTCTAATTTTTCTATTTGAATACAAGGTACATCTCAATTTCATATTTCAATCATTAATAACAGCATTCAATAACTGAATGGATATGATTTCATTATTTTACAATACATGAGTTTCAATGTAATGGATTGATACGATTTTTACTTTCAAATTGACAACTGTAACTATATTTTCAACCAACTCATTTCGCGCTCTACATGATTCTTGGTTTAATCTTTCATATGAAATGATTCCTTCTCTTCATGTTCAACCTTTTGTGAAAAAGCAATATACTTTAATAGCTGTATGCGAGAAGTAGTAAAAAATGATAACTTGTGTCCCCTTGCTTTCCATAATTTGGAAGAAGACAATGGCAAACATCAAACACTCCTATTCCATGGCCAAAACAATGTTTAATTTTTGTTTTTCATTTATTGTGAAACATTTGTTGTTGTTTTTTAGGAGTGGTTTGAATTTGGAAGACAATAAATCTTTTTCCTTTTCGAAGTGGTTGTTGTTAGTAATTTCAGTGAGTGCATTTAATCTTCGTTCGTAGGCAGTAGAGATGGTAGTTTGCATTTTTAATTTTTTGCAGGGAAAATCAGCTTTTTCTTTTCCCATTTTCTGTTTGACTCATTATTTTTGTAGATGGAAAATATATTCTTCAATGCATTCTAAAAGTCCATTCATATATGTTGTTTCTTTTTACTCCACGCTACACTAAAATATGGTCCTCCCAAGTACAATGAGTTTGATTGATCATGGAACGCCAGATCCAATTCATTTCTTACTAGGAAAGATCTAAATCAAGCATAACTTCTACTACCCACATAGACAAGTCAGCCTTACCGTGCTTGATTTTATTGTAGAGGCAAGATTTAAGATAACTTATTATTTGTTTTTGTTTGTTCAAAAGCAAATTGTGAGCTTCTCTTAAAGATGGCAGAAGAGGATAGGCGAGTTCACCCAAATTTTATAAATGCTTCAAACCCTTAGCACGAATGTGTGGAATATTGTTTCTTTAAAATTGTTGAAGCAAAAGAACGCAACAACAAAGAATAGGAAGGTACACTTTGGTAAAAAAAAAAAGTTTACCCTTTTTAATGAAATTTTGGTTTAGTACTGGGATGTGTAGCATAAGCCACTGTTTTTGCCCTTAAAACAAGTTTTGAAATTAATATTTTGGTAGAGTATGACAAATCATGTTTTTTATTCCTATTGTATTCAAATTTTGAAATGGGAATCGGAGATAACTTGTATTATTTCAATAGTTTTGGAATTCATACTTGTATAGAGAATAATAATCTACAAACTTTTAATCCTTTGAATAGAAATTTGAAATTAGTATTTAGTTTGAGTGAAACAATCCAGAATTCTTCCCCTTTATGCTTAAATATAAAATTAGGGTTCAGAAAGACAACTGGTTTTCAGAATATTTTTAACCCCTTTCAATAAAGTTTTGAAATTTATATGCAGACAGAATATGAGTACCCATGTTTTTTGCCCCTTTATACAATTTTTATCTTCTTTTGAGTTTATTAAGGTAATCTAGATTTTTTAGTACAAGGGTAGATAATGACAATCCATAAATTTTTGCCTTCTAATAACATTAATCAAATGCAGTATAAGGGCAAGCTATGACATTCTGAAGATTTTGACCATATTCAATAAAATCCTGAATAGTATTATGGTAGATTATAGTAATTCAAATTTACTAGGAAGTAAAAATTCATAGTTCTTTGGCTACTTGACAATATTTTCATTTTCTTCATAATTGTAACCCTAAGTGTGAAACATGTGCTTTTGTGTAGTAATTTATTTATGGCTAAATTTAGCTTTAGTTCATAACAAATGGTTGTTTTAATTAAGTTAACTAAATGTGGGACATTTCTATGGATTGAACTATCATATTAAGCAATGTTATGACTTAATTTAGATTTTCAAAAAAAGGATTTCAATTCCTCGAAGGAGCAGGTTTGATTATGTAGTAAGATCAATGAGATCGTATCTTGGGAAGCTAAATTAGATGTGGTTCTTTTACCTTAATGCTCGCAACAGCATCTATGCAATAACAACACTACATAATCTTCAATGCTCACACTATATGTGTACCTATATGAAACATTCCAAGATTGTTTTTATAAAGCCCTCCAAGATTACATTCTATTTCACTCACTTTTGGAAGGACAAAGAAAGTAACTAAATGGTAACATCTTAGGACCCAGCTCTCCTAAAGTCATGAAAATGAATGGGGGTCAGTGGTAACTACCCTAGTCATAGGAATAAATTATATTGTTCCAAGATTGAAAAGGGCCAAAATGCAGAGGGGTGTTCCGAAGCATAGAAACGACTGGCCTTCCAACAAATGGATGGTAACATGCAAGACTTTCAACTTGTTGTGACCTAGTTTAATTGTATGTTTTGTTCTATGCTATATAAGTGCAAAGCAAGAAAAGTAAAGCTATTTTATTGCATGTATTTCTTGTGGCAGATGCGTTTCCAACCAGATTTTTATATGTGGATATCCCAGTGGACATGCAATATATTTTTAGCCTTTTGTCTCACCAACTAAAAGTCAAAATCAAAATTACTCCCTACATTTATGCTATTATCAGCAATCTCTATTTAAGGTACATCGTTTACTCTAACAAGCCATATTTGTTCCATGTCAAAATGACAACAACCAACTACTTTGCTCATTCAAATTTTTTTATGATTTCTGCACTAGCTAAATGGGTTTTACTGCTTTCAATTTATGTATTTTGGTTTCATTTTATAGGTTAGATTTCAAAGGTGGCTTTTAACTTTTTCTTTGACTCAGTTTATGCATTACTTTCTCAAGCTTTTCCATGAGATTATGCAATTGAAAAATCCACATAGCATTATATGTTAAATCTATATTTTATACTTATTTAGATCTGTTATCAAAACCCTTGCTTTCCACCTATAAAAAACAATAAAGAGCTTAAGGTGGGAACTTGACGCAACGTGTCCTTGTTAAAATTGATAAGCACCAGAGAGAGAATAAGTATGCACTAGAAAGTAATGATTTTTGGCTCTTCTTTTTGGAGCAAGTCATGTTGTTGTTGGAGGGGAAGTACATCTTTATGATATATGTAACAAGGAATATAAAAATTCTTTCTAATATTTTTTCCATTCTCGATTATGGGGACAGGATACATAATGGTTTTGTGTTCATTTTGTGATACTTAGAAATAATGCTAAATATATTTCACAGGTCATGTGGTATGTAAATGTGTTTTTCCTTATTAAGATTAATCATATGATTCCCTTTTTCGTGTCTCTGAATATCTTCCTCCTTGTTGTATCAAGCATGTGTTGTATGTGATCCTATGGTTCACATACTCACTTCTTGCAAAATGATATGTCTAACTTCTTTTATCTCCTCCATTATGTAAAGGATTAAATAGGCAATTGTATGGTTGCTTGTTTGTCATTCTTTCACCTTTTAGTTTGTAAATCTTTAATCATGTTCATTTCATGCTTATGAATGAATGTCAAAAAGCCTTAGTATCTTCAAGTTAAAGATACATCCTATCATTTAATTCATTGAATATCTTCTAAGAGGGAGTTGTACTTCTCAATTCAGAGGAGAGTTATTAACTAGCAATAACTCATCCAACTGTTAGTAGATTTTTGCTCTTCTTTTTGGGTGTCTTGAGTCATATTGTGTATTTCTTTTTGAAGGACAAATATGTTTACTAACATAGGTATAATTTGTATTTTGGTTCTTCACATACCTTGTTTCGAATCAACTTCACTGAGTTTGTCTTTGAATTACTCTTTCTAGTTCCAAAGCTTGAAGCCATTTTCACAATTCAGGGTTCTGACAAATAAAATACTTCATGCTCTAATCAGTCCTCAACAAATGTCACTTTGCACTTTGATTCTTAGGCAAATTGTCACGCACAAGCTTCATAATTCTTCAGCTCTCATGAATTGCTCAAATTCGCTCTATGCTCTTTGAAATGCAAGGTAAAATAATAAATATTGAAAATCTCAATATATACGATAAAGTTACCTTTAACTATGCATTAAGGCACATTAAATGCTCCATACCCCATATTTTGTCATCTTTAATGAACTCAATTACCACTGATAACTCAATCATGCTCCATTTCCATTCACTTATTTGGTTAAAGTAGTAGAGTTATCATCACTTGCTCGGTCAACCCTATTTGCTCTTTGCTACTGACCAGCTTGGCATAATTCACTAATTATGCTAAATTTTTGAACTTCACAAATTGTCCTTGTGCATCATACAATATGAAAATAAGGACATCTTTCGATTTCATTCTAGGAACTGATGTAAGATATGTCATTAGTAGTGCAGTTCCTTACATTCTTCTAAGGCATAGTTGGAAGTGGAAGTTTCACCTAATCCATTGGATGAGGTGTCACCATTGGTTGCATTTGATGTCTTTTTCTCTTCTAACTTCTTCCTCCATGTCTTATTCATCTATTCATGAATTTCATCCACATTGACTTTCACTTTACCTTTTGGATCTTCTTGTTTAGGTGCTGACGCTCGATTTCTACAGTTCTTTCTTAAATGACCAACTTTGTCGAAGTGATAAAATGTCATTCCAGAGTTCCTCCAATTGCCAGATATGCCTCCAAAATATAATCTCATGAAATTAGCAGCAATATGACCATACTTTTCACATGTAATGCAAGAATACCATGTATATTAATCCCAATTGATTGCATTACCCTTCTTACTCTGTTTCCAGTTAGACTTCACATGTAATCTGCATCCTTGTGACTTGTGTCCAAACTTGTTGCAAGTATAGTAATACCCATTTATTACATACTTCTTAGGGAATTGTCTGAACTTAGATCTATAATCATATGCTTGATGTCCATACTTATTGCAACGATAACAATAACCATCAAATTTGGTAGTAACATTAATCTTACCAGTTTTATCTTGCAGACATGTGTTGTGTGTCCAAGCTTTCTACAATGATAACAAGTAGGTTTCTTTGGCTTTAGATTTGTGTATGCACTCCTTTGTTTGGTTTGCTTTTATGATGCTCCTTTCTCGGTAGTAGAATGCCTGGTATAGCCTAATCTAGATGTATCTCTCTGTCACCTCTATCCTCTAAGTTGTTAATTCAGTATCTTAACACTTTATTTTGATCATTTCATTCTTTCAATTATTTTCTTTTCAAATTTTAGTTCGCTTTTCAATTTTTCATTCTAAGTTCTTAACTCAACAATTTATTCCATCTTTATACCAATCTCATGATTAGCATCGAGGACCTAATTTACCATATCATAGTTGTTCTGAGTCAACCTTGTGATTTCTTCCTCTTTGGTATCTAGTCTTGCAATGACTTGTCTCTTGTCTTCTTCCATCATTTGCTTGTCATCCTTAGCTTTTCTCTCTTTTTTTATTACTTAACACATCCTAGTAGATTGCAACTCTTGTTCTCTTTTCAGTGATTTAACCTACTCAAAAAGATTGTGGTTTTTCTCTAGTAGATCCGCTATGATAGCATTAAATTCATCAAACATGTTTCTATCAGATAATTCTTCAATAACTTATTCTTGATATGTTGTTTCATTGGTTTATTGAGCTTTTTCCTTCCTCCTTTTCAATGATTGGTTTAGTGCATCTTTCATCTCATTGATTTAACTCATCGTCATTCTTATCTCCAATATCTGATTCTCAATAGTCATATCAAGCTTGTACCTTTTCATGACTCAGATATTTTACTCTTAGGTGGTAAAGCCTTTAACAAGAGAAGTATGCTTTGATACCAATTGTTGGTATATTAGGGAAAGTAGGATACTAAGAGAGGGGGGGTGATAAAGCAATATCCTCAAAAACTTTTACACTTAAACGAAACTTATTGCTCTTCTTGCTTCCTTTGTCACTTAGTAACTTTTATCGCATTACTTGTAAAAGAAATTAACATAACTAATTCAACATACACTGACCATAAACTCATTGATAAGAGCTGATAATGACCCATTTTACATCATCTTTTAATCCATTTTATATAGCTTCATACTCATTCCTGTACTTCATTTCCATTATATTTTATCATATTTTGCCACCTTATGTTGCATATGGTTAAATGTAAATAAGTAATATTTAATATATTTTATGGATAAATTAATGGAGATTATTATTAATTACTTTTTACTAATTAATATAATTATTTTATGCCTTCGAATATTATTTTAGTTTATGATCAAATATTTCTAGTCAAAAATTTCTTGACAAAAATTATAAACAATCAATTTTGCATTGTCATTTCCAAGCAAATGAGGGCAAATTTGGAGAATTTGAGACATGGGTATCGTCCAGAATAGGCCCTTTTAGATGCCTTGGGTGGTAGAATCTCCACAATGTGCATCATTTAGAAGTTACCAATGGTTTTCTAAACATAATAATTCCTAATATATTGTTACGACCAGCCAAAGCTCCACATTTTTTGCACTAAGTAAGGGATCTAATCATGTGGAAACTGATTGTTGGAAGATCTAATTTGTTGGAAAACTTATGGTACATATGATTACATAGATGGATAAGAATAAACCATTCCCATCTCTACTTTCTTCTTATTGTTACAATAGATTTGTAATGTGTAGTGCCCACCCATCATTTTTGTTTTTGTTATATTTATTAAACTCTTTTATACCTATTTCATGGATGTGCTAGTTTGAAGGATATTATTTCATAACTTGGACTAGAGATATATCAATGATGATTACTTAGTTGACTATATTTCATGTGTTGTTTAATGATTATGGTTACTGGTGCATTAATGATGCTTTAATGGTTCGTAGTTAATAAATGTGATTCCTTTCATAGCATCTCAGATGATGCTTTAATGATGATTACTTCATATTCGTAACAATACATTATTTTATCTAAGCATTTGATGTTTGACTTATAATTATTATGGTACTTACCCCATACTTGCATGTGTATGATATGTGTGTCTGTTTTATCTTTTTATTTGTCGTGTTTGATGCGGGTAAGGGAGGGAGTCATAGTCACTTGCTAGTTGATATCTACACAATGTACCACTCCCTGCCATTGCTTGTTTAGTTTAGATATATTTATATACATGTACACGCTCATCTTTTATGCAGAATGTAGGTACTGGACATCGACTTCCCTGAATTACCAAGATGAGTGTTCCCTTTCACAGTAACTCAATGGTAAGAATGGGGAGATAATGATCAGGTCCAATCCCAGCCATAGCCAAATTACTTGTCTTGAGAAGGAGGACGTGTATTTGACTTTCCACCCTTTTTAAAACCCGTGAGTTTATCTTTGTATGTGTTGTTTGATTTTGAGCTTTGGTCTATTTTGGTAATATTATTTTTATGTGGATTTTGCTATATGATTTATTTGGTAAATGATTTAATTATAATATTTTGATTAATTATATAATATCGAGAATTATTTAATATTATTTAATTTAAAAGAAAATATTAAAACATGAGAATATTTAATTCATTAAAAAAACAAATTAAATATGTGCTTTAATTTAAAAGTCTTAATTTTAGAAGTCTAAATCTAGAAAATTGGTTAAAGAGAAATTAGGATATGATGATATTTAATTAATTATTAATTAATTAAATATGTACTTCAATTTAAATGATTTAATTTAAAAGTCTAATTTGAGAAGTTGGACAAAAAGAGAATTAAAATATTAAAATATTAAAGATTTAATATTGCTTTATTATAATTATTTATTTAATAATAATTAAACTAGAGTTGCATTTAAACAATGAGCTTTGATTATTATTATTAATTTAAATAATAAACTATGTTTTAGTTAGTGTTTACACTAATTAATAAACTAGAGGAAAATAAAATATAAAAGAATGAAATTTAAAGATAAAGTTATAGTTCTAATTATGGCATAGTTATATTTATTTAATTTAATGATAATTATTTAGGAGTTTTAGTTTAATAATAAACTCTAAATAATGTTATTAATTAAATTAATAAATGTATTATTAAAAGCACTTCAAAAATTAATTAAAGAGAGAAAGCTAATTATTTAAATTAAAATATTTTGTAATTAAATATCTAAAAGTGTTGTGAATGAAAAGGTAAAAGGTAATAAAGTAATAAACAGTAATTGATCAGTGAGTTCCCTCTTGTGATTGCACAATCAGAGCCCCAATTCAAGGGAGAACTCTTTATAGAGATCTGGAGCTCATTTTGCAATTACACAGGTTTTGGGGAGTAAAATTCAAAATTGGATCAAAAGAATTGTTGAAAGTTTCAGAGGGTTTAGATTTACAAATTCATTCATTAGATTGTCTCAGATTTTAGCTGTGATTTTGAGGTAGGGTTTGAAAACCCATAATAGAATTTTATTGAAAGATCTGTCTCCTTCATGTCGTCCTAAGTGTTTGCATATTGCTTATTAATTTATTGTATTGATTGTTGAATAAAGAGTTGTGTTGTAGATCTTGAAAAAGTAAAACTTATTAACCAAGATAACTTGACTGTGGAAAAACTGTAGAAAATTATTATGATTGTATTCTTATAAACCCCTTTTTAATATAACGAAAATTTTAATTATTGAAAATTGGAAGAAAAAAATAAATTGAACAGATAGGGTTTCAACTTTAAATTTGTCGTTAGAACTATGTGATTATCATGAATTTTCTAAATATAGATGAATATTCTTCTTACATCTAAAATAATTTAATTACAAAATTTATTGGAAAAAAAAAAAAAGATTAATTGAGAGGAAGGCATGTTGTAACAAAACTTATGCATGCATGTGAAAATAAACATGCTAAAAATAGAAGCTAAGTATAGTATGGTTACATGCATGTGAAGACAAATATGCTAAAAATAGAAAGCTAAGTATAGTAAGGTTACATGCATGTGAAAACAAATATGCTAAAAATAGAAAACTAAGTTTAGTAGGGTTGCATGTGAAAATAGATATGCTAAAAATTGAAAATCAAATATAGTATGGTTGCATGATTTGAGAGATCAAAGACATGTGCAAATACTAATTGCATGTGTATATTTATTTTATAGTAGCAGTTGCACGTTTTAGTACATTCAACGAGAAGCCAATAGGGATGATATTAAAATTGATTAATTTGAAATGATGACAAGTAGATTTAGATTTTGAATTAAGTAGAAATTTGCAAGTTATGGTTGATTTTAAATTTGAGAATTTGAAAAAGAAGTAGCATGCATTGAGAAATAAGAACAAAAAAGGATTTTTTTTTTTGTATTGGATAGAGTGAAGAATAATAGTTTGTAAAAAAACATGTTTTTGTAATGCATGTAAATTTTGAAGTACCATTGTAATAAGAGAGTAGTAAAATTGTATTATTTTTGTAGGAGAGTACTTAATTGTGCAATGTTAATAATTCCAAAGAAATGAAACAAAACACAAAATAAGAGCATTGATTTTATGTTGTAGTGAACAAGCTCAATGACTTTGACCATATTTGAGTTACCTGCAATCAATAATTGTACAATTGTTAATTTGTATGCATTTTGAGTATTAGATAACATGATTTTATGGTTGCATTTTTTTCATAGTAAAAGAGTAATCTAAGTTGCTTTGTAAAGAAATAAATATTTGTTTCTTCATTCTTTCATGTTAGTTTCAATTAAATACCTTGAAATGTGTGGAGTGTGAAGTTGGTAGTACTTACCCATGAAGATGTGAATGCGTGGTTGAGAAATTGTTTGCAGTAGCTAGGCGAGGAATGGTTATGTATTATTTTCCTGCAATTTTTTTTGGAACGGAGTTAGTAAAACATAATATAAATTTGTGGTTAAATTTAATTTTAACTATAGGAGTGAATTTATACATATGACTAAATAGAGAGAATATTGACTCATTACCTTTGTGGCTAAAATATTGATTTTTGTGGGAAATGAGGTTGGTGATAGTAGTTGTAGACGTGCTTCATCTTTTTTCCTAGCAGTTGTATAAGTATTATTTTCCATCTTGCAGTACCTTTCAAAAGGAAAAGGTTGGTGAATTCATAGGTTGTTCAAATTTTTTACTCTTGATATTGTTGTAAATATCAATCCTTGCCTTTCTCTTCTTCTGATCTCTATTGTTGCTCTATTTAGTGCGAGTCCTTGAGATTTTTGTATGGTAATAGCCCAAGCCATTGTTAGTGAAATTTGTGTATGACTACCTCTTGTAATTGGAGTGATGGGAACATTGTTTGGGTTTTGTGCATTCCAAGGTGGTCCAATGTAATTGTCAAATTTTACAACTATATATTTTGATAGATTTAGAGGAGATGAAATTGTATCATAAACTATGGAACTAACTTGTCTAATTGATCTGTTTACAAGACCAATTTGTATCCATAAATTTTTTATTAGCATTACTTGTTGGCCTATGCAAAGGAGCACCTCTTGTGGGATTTTTTCGTCTTTAATTTGTTCATTTAATTTGTGTGCAACAACTCTAGCAATGCTATGGGCAATCAGAGATTCAAGTTTTTGAGCATTTTCCTATTATGGTTTATTGTGTATTCATTGGTTTCAAATAGATGGGTGGATTTATTGAACTTGATGTTTTTCTTTTCATTGAAATTATTTTTTGTTCGAGTCATTAGTGTTTCTCAATCTTGTTTGATTGGTACAGCATTTTGAATATTTTGCAGGATTTTATGAAACTTTATCTAGGGTTCAGTATGTCCTTGTTGGAAAAAATTGTATCTAATGTGATTGCTACATTGAATGTGTTCCACAACATGAGGGTTGTTGAGTGTGAGGCATAAATTGATTTGTCCAGAACTGGTGGAAGTTAGCCTAAGTTACCGACAAGAATGATTGAGATTTCACCAAATAGTTCATGTTGATTTTGAGGAAATGCCTTACATAGATGATTGTCAATTTTCAATAGTAGTTTTAGGCCTAAGAAGCTTACTCTGTTGATTAGAATGTATCTAACATGTTTTAAGTCTTCTTGTAGAGTTGTTAATGACTAGCCTTATAAGGGATGCATATCTTTAATTGAAATGCGTAAGCATGTGTGGTTTGTTGTTGCTTGCATATTGTATGCAGCAACACCCGTAGGAGCTAGTGCTAGCAATGTATTTTTTCCATCTTCAATACTTATATTAATGATTTGTCTAATGCAATGAATCAAGTAAGATTTTCTAGTACCTATTGTTCCTTGAATGATCATGCGCAATGGTGTATTTTTGGATTTGTTTGTACAATGTTTAATAATGATATCTAATGCGAGTTGTTATTTTTGGCTGAGTTGGAATTTTTGATGTGTTGTTTTTGAAGGCGATATTATGTTATTTGTATCTAATTTCCCTTTTGATATGAATGTTATAGCTTATTCATCTAGTCGGTGGCAAACGTTGTTGGTATTCTATGAGTAGTTAATGTTAATATCTCTTTTTCCTAGCATGTCAAGGTTATTAATGTTCAAGTTATTAGATGCACCCATTTGGGATAATAATTCCCATTCATATAGGTCAAGGTCTTCAAGATTTTCAAGGTCATCATTGTCACTATCATCTGGTGGTTCTACAGTGGGTATGTTTTGAACTCTATTAATGTGCCAAACCATGAAATTAGTTGATTGCAATGATTTCCACTTTGTAACAATTTCATCTTTCGTAATGACAATTTGTGTTGTGATATATCGAAATGGTTTGTATAGTAAGAGTTCTATCCAACAAAATGTCTCAAACATATCACTATTTTCATTTGGAATGTTTTGGAATAGAGGGTAGACATTGACAATTACATTGGTTTTCCTTGTTTGCCATTGATTTTTCCTATGTTTTGATGAGTACGAGTATATGTGGGCCATTTGAAAGAGTGTCAAAGAATCTAGTTCTTGCAGGAACTCAGTGTACAAGTGGATATAAGTGGTACTCAATTCTTTTTCTATTTGTGAATTGTTGATTCTATGTAGGATTTTCTTGCTAACATTCAAAGACAAAAAGGTTCAGCTACAAATTACAAGCAACAATTTTTCCAACATATGATATGTTTCTTGTGCACCAATATCATGTTCTGCAATGAAACCCATCATGAATTTATGATATCCAATTAATACATTATCATCTGATTCATTTCTATCAGTTTTTTTTAAAAATCGCATTGTATTTTTTTTTTTTTTTTTTTTCAATTTTTGAGGCATATTTTGAGACGTAGTTGAGCACTACTTTCCTTGAAGTGACTGGGTAGCAGTCTACATTAGCCCTCCATATGGCTAGCATTTGTGGGTTGCAGATATTGAGGCAATCATCATTTTTAGTTGCATTGTAAGTTTTCTTTTCTTCTGTGTCATATGTTAGGCTAGATGTCTGTTGTTTTTCCCATGGAGCTTTGTAGCAACATTGCATAGTTTGTCCTTTTTTCGCAGACATGTTGACTTTGTACATTTTGTATGTCATTGTACAATATTTACAATTTGTTCATAATCTATGAATGGGTCTAATGACAATATTTGTTGAGTATCTAGTATGCAAGGGTTATCATTAAGGCTATAGTGTAATCTATTTTGTCTATCAGATTCAATACAGGGATTCTATACAGAGACACATTTTTCAAAGAATTTTCTTGCCTCATTCAATTCAAATTGGTTATTCCAATTGATTGTGTCCATATTTTATGCATTATGTAGCCAAATGAAGTCATGTATATGTGCAGAACCTCGATGTTTCCACTCATACCTGTACCAGAAATCTTTTACTTGCAGTAATTTTTATATGACTTCTTCACGAAATATAGTGAATCTTTGGTGAATGTATAAGGATGCAATATGTGGGTTATCAACAATAATATCTATGAATTGTTTCCTTGAGAAGCATATTGTTGAGTGTGTATCCTGTGGGAATAATGCATGTAGATCTACCCATTTTGTGTCTATTGAGCTCAAAGTGAAGAATAGTGTAGGTGTTCCTAGTTGGTGTATCATTGTCGATAATTCCATTCTTTTTTAATTCTAGTAAGCTCTTGTGCCCCTTAATGAAGTTCTGAAATGCATTAGTTGATTTGCTAATTGATTATTAGACACATTTTGTAAACTCTCATGAAGGAGGTGGATAGTTTTTGGTATATGGCCATGTAAGGTTGTTTTAAAGAAAACTGCGTTGTTTGCTAGCTACAATGTCTCATCATTAAGTTGTAAATAAAATATCTAAATCGTACATGTTTTCCAAATCTGTTATCATGATATCTTAATAAATGTAATGCATATTCATGCATTTGTACGGGTTTTCTTATTGTTTGTAGTGGGAGTGGTGTTCTAGTTGGGAATAGGGTGGGAAAAGCCATGCATAGTAGGCCCTCAATATCGTATTCATTAATTGGTGAGTTATAGACTTTTGGCCAGTAGAGGATATGTGGTTCATTGCCTTTGATGCCTATCATTTCCTTAATTTTTTGTAGCTGACATTGTTTATTAGGCAATTTTGGAATGAATGACTATGTATTGTAGCAGTCTATTTCATCAGTGGGAGTAGAAATAGTTTCGATGGTTGATGTTGTATCATGAGATGTTATTGTTAAATTGTGGAGCAAGTTTGATATATCAATTGTTGTGTTAGGCAATTGGTTTAGTGCGTCAACATCAATATCGACATCCTTATAGTATGGGCCATATTGCATTTTGAAATTTAAAGCATCTAGAATAGTATATCTATTGACGTAGCAATCATAGTTTTGTTCTTTCACTCTCTTTTTTGCGTATAATTAGGAGTTCAATGTCCAGTAATCTTCTAGGTAGAAGACGAGCAATCGTTGAAATATCTTGTGGGAAACTAATGGTGTGCCCACTATATTTGTATTTTCATCCTCTTGCATGGGTGACCAATAAGACAGGGGTAACCCTTGCAATAAGTATTTCTTCAACCTGGGAGAGTTTTCTGAGGACGTTTGGTTGTTTTCTGGGATCTAAGTTATTTTCCAAAGAGAATCGATGAACCCATTTTTTCGCAAAACATCTAGAACAAATGATTTGGTTTGTATTTTCCTATATGGGCATACCTTTATAGCTTTCATTACAAATGATGCATGTTTTTAGTTTTGATAATGCATCAATTCGTTCTCTAAATTTTTTCATTGATTCTAAGAATTTTGTTGTGAAAATAGTTGTTGGATCAAATGTTTGTACTCGTTGTTCTTGTGAAGGGAAGAAAGTCTGGTTATTATTTGTATTTGTTGACAACATTGTGTTTTGATTGTGTTTTTGCCTTTTTAAATCATGAATATTGAGGCTTGGTGTTGTAGAGTGAGTGGTATTTTTTGGTATAGTTTGTTCATTCTATGTAAAACCTCTTTTATGATTTTGTGGTACAATGGTATGTATTTTTGAAAGTGAAGTTTGGCTAGGAACAAACAAGTTTTGATTTAGTCGTTGGATACAACGTCGAGTTGAAATCTCCTCCTTATGGCAATTGTAATATGTTTGATTCAAGTAAAATTAAAGTTTACTTCAATTTGGTAATTAATAAAAAAGAAGAAATTGTAAATAGAAATCAATAAAGAACTCTCTCTCTCTCTCTCTCTCTCTCTCTCTCTCTCTCTCTCTCTCAATATATATATATATATATATATATATATATATATATATATATATATATATATATATATATATATATATATATATATATATATTGAAGTGGTTGGAAAGAAGATGAAAACCCTTTTAGTAGATCGCTTTACGGATATTAAAGAATATTTTTGAGTACAAGGGAATGTAAGAAAAAATAAAATGATTTAAATAACTAATAATCTGAGAAAACAAAATATAGTGTAGGAGCATGATCATACTATTGTGTGTGAGATATGTGTTGTTTAAAATAAACAATTATGAAAGTGGAAAGTGGAAACCATTTGCAAATGAAATGATAACTTCCTCTTAAATTGAAAGAGATAAGATCATAAGTATAGATTGATATAGTATATGAAAATATATTTGATATATAAATTTGAAGTACATTGTGCATATCACATTTATTTTCAAAGGAAATAGTACAACTATACTTTATTTTGTTTCTGTATTAAAACAGTTCTAAGAGAGGATGATTGATGGTTGAAAGGAAGGTTTCAAACAGATAGTTTTGAAATTTTAGAAAGCATAGACTCATTCGCTATTTGGAAATTTATTTTCTCAACCTTTGCAATGGTAGCCTTTGCTCTACTTGCTGAGTTGTAGATCTCAGTCATTAATGACAACGTAAAAATGAAACTATTGAAACACATAAACTTGAGGATGAATTTAAGAGTTGTGTCAATTGTGTTGTCATACTGCAACATGTAGAGATCCTTTGCTAAAATTTGTAGAAGATGACTACCTACTTCATCAAAAGCAATAGTCCAAATGGAACTTGTATGATCTTGGAGTTTAACCTACAAGAGATACTTGTAGCTGCAGTCTGGAAAATTTGTTCAACATCTTGAACAAAACCACGTCTTATCTTGATTTTCAACACATTTTTCTTGCATTCTTTCCCATCCACTTGAAGTGGGCATGTTGGGTAGCAAAAAGAATCATCCTTGATGAATTTGATAGTTGCCTTTATTGTAACCTCAATCTGATTTTCAATTGTTTTACAATCTTTGAAGATTGTAGAGATAGTGGCTGAAGCAGTTGATAAATTAGTTTTTGTTGAAAACATTGGTGATGAAAGTGTGTTAATTTGATCTACTTTTATCTTTGTTCTGAGGGATTCAGTTTCTAGTATAAATGGTTCAATGTTGAATACAGTTGTTGTTGTATTATTTATGACCTTTCATTTAAATTCACCAACACAACCATTTCTATTAGCAATGACGAGTACCTTTTTGGATTCTTTCAATTGTTTGATTTCATCTCCCTCTTTATGACAAATGGGCCCCCATAAAGTGACATAAATATATAAGAGTGACATGTCAATTAACTTTATAGTCCTGTGGAGGACCTTAGTTCCATCCCTTCGTCTTATCATTGAAATGTCTCCAACAGTAACAACCACTCTAATAATGTCAACCAAAGTATTATTACTAATGTTTGCAATTTCATTAATTGGCTTAAAGTTGTAGTGAACATTCCCAGTAAGCAATTCATCATTGCAACAGTTCAAAATAGATGTGTGGTCAAGAGTGATTTCAATGTGGTTGTTCAGCTTGTATTTGATATTTGCATCTTTGATAGAACCCTTTGAAATGGTATAGACAACACCTATATGCACTCTATCATAGTGCAATTCAGCTACCTCATTATAGCAAACAATCCTAGTCTATGCGCCTTCATTGTCCAAAATGTCAAAGCTGAAAACTTGTCCACTACCTCGTTGGTTATTAAATTGTCTCATTTCTTTTTTTGTTGTAAACCTCCCTTTGATTGTCCACCTAGTTTGGTAAGGATTCAAATCCTTGATCGGGCTTATAGTTTGGGGCAATGCTAGTTCCTTGTGAGGTACATGGATACCATATTTAGTGATTTTCATGGGTGACACAATTGGTTTGTCTTCTTTCATCTGTTCTTCCTGACATTTGTATAGGTACTTAGGCCTCCCAATAATTTTGTACTCTTCATGAATGATGTCAAGGTTGAAGATGATTATGGTCCTAAATTTGGGTAAAAAAACCAAATTAGCCATATATATGAAATGAAAGTTAAGGAAGTAAGAATGTCATTATAGATGAAAAATATCATGGCCTACCTGGAATATCAAGTGGGCTGACAAACATATTTTGTTAATGATATTATAGATTTTATTTTCAGCTTATCAGAGAAGAGAAGGTCATTGCATTTTTGAGGTAGCATTGCTAGTTGCATGTAATTGCCATCAGACGAGACAATCTTATATCGGTCCATTTCATCTTCAATGGTAGTTATCTTTTCAAAAGATAACATCTAGAGTACAGGTGTTGTAACATAGTCTTCAATATTGATGGAATGAATCGCATTAGTAGTCAACACAACTTCAACTTTAGTGGCCTAGAAAGAAAACATAGTTAAGTAATATGTTTGTAGTAAGGATGGCTATGAATTTATGAAGTGATCAATTTTAGAAAATATGATAATAGTAAGGTTACATAAAGTAGCAGTTACTTATATAGATTGACATGGTTATAGATGTGTATAGCTATATGTGTATTCTTAATAGGCATGATAGTAGGAAGTTAGCCTTCAATAATAGAGTGAAACTCGTCTTAGATAATATTGTAGAAATTAACTGCTGAATTAATTTAGAGGAAACTAGTAACATAATACAAATTCATGTAGATAGATTATTTCATGCTCATTTTAAGAATAAAAAACTTAGAAATGGAGAGACGCATATATGATTTTAGCGAGAGGAATAAGGAGAGGCACAATGAACAAGTTAAACTTAGTTGCACTTACCATAGTGGAATTGTCTCCTTCCTGAAGGTCTGGAACTTTGTTGGTAGTTTGCATTAGTTCAGGTTGTGGAGAAGGCAATATGTTTGAAAGAGTTTCCTACATAGTGCCAAGGAAGTTGTTTGAATACTTGTGTTTGTAATATAAGTGTCATTTTATGATTTAAGCATATAATTTTAGAGATGGGTATAAATATAAAGAGACATAGACAGCTAATGGAAGTTGAACATACAACATTGGCTACTCTTCTTTGTTGATAGGGTGGAGATGCACTTATAGTTATTCCATGTTCAGATTATGGAGAGGTGAGTATGGTTGATCCAGTGTCTTGTTCAACGATAATGTAGGTATGAATAAGGAGAATACCTCTATTGTAGAATCATGAAAATGAATTTTCTATGAGGAAACATAGAAATATAGTATCTAACAATATAGGTAAATATAAGTAGAATAACATGCAATATATATATATATGTATAGAGAGAGAGAGAGAGAGAGAGAGAGAGAGAGGTAAATGTTAACATACAAAAGTCACATTTAATGATTGCTGACAAGGTGGAGATGCTTGGTTAGGTACCCATTGTGAAGACATTGGGGATGTCAATATGTTTGAAGTAGTCTCCTACACAATAGATTTTAGGATTTTTAAAACATTGAAGGAAAAATTTGCATGTTGGTAAAGAAATAGTTTAAACACATAAATGTATGTATGTATAAACATATGTAGAGAGAGAGAGAGAGAGAGAGAGAGAGAGAGGAGAGAGAGAGAGAGAGAGAGAGAGAGAGAGAGAGAGAGAGAGAGAGAGTCAATGAAAAGAGGTAAAGGAAGGTGAGCATACCGAATTGACAAATCTCCTTTGCTGGTAGGGTGGAGATGCACTGTTATCTCACTATGTTTGAGAATTTGGAGATGCCATTATGTTTAACAAAGTGTGAAAAATTAACACTATTGCAGTCATTGATTATTAATCTCCTATTGTAAATGATTATTAAACTGTTGGAAACAAATTCACAGCTAATATCAAAAAATAACACAACTGCAACTTCACCAATAAAATATGGAAAGAATGTGCAACACAATGAACACAATATTTTCGGACAAATTGTCCGTGGAAAAACCCCTAAAGGAAAACGAGTTCTACAGATGAGGAATTATCTTAAACTTCAATAAATCAAGAGATACAAAATTCCTTGCCTCTCACTAGCAGAACTCTGACAACCTCCTGATTTCTCCCGCTAATATTCCCCACTACTATTCCCATGCTAACACTGCACTCTTGCTAACACTGCAAGACTGTTTGCTAACACTGCAAACTTACAAACTCATTTACTAGCATTGCAAATGTTTCTCAAAACTTCTTGTTCTCCAAATGCCCCCTAGATCCCTTTTTATACTACTCTTATTGGTAAACCAATGACCAAGATTGATTTACAATCGATGGCTAAGATATAAAACAACTTAGCAACCCTAACAAAATTGGTTTCTAGTTGCTTCTAAAAGAAGTCAATTATTTAATAAATAATTGTCCTTACTCTAACCAATTTGTTAGCAAAACAATTATTTACTAAATAATTGCATATGGACAAACAGTTGTCCAAGCTACCAAAACTAACACTCCCTCTTAGTGAGGAAGTTGTTTTGCATGACATCCAACTTATCTTTGAAGAAGATGGATTTTGTCTTCTCCAATGCCTTAGTCAGAATGTCTGCTACCTACTCCTTTGTAGGTATGTGTTGTGCCTAAACAAACCCCCGTTGTACACAATCTCTGCTGAAGTGATATCTGATGTCTATATGTTTAGACCTATCATGAAACACTGGATTCTCAAACACCTTAATGAAACTCTGACTATTGCAATGTATCATAGTAGTCTCAACCTTCTAACCAAACAAAGCTACTAATAACTTCTGAAGCCATATAGCTTCACATGTCACCATGCTAGCTGCTATGTATTCTGCTTCTGCTAAGCTCAAAGCCAAAGACTTCTGCTTCCTGTTGAACCAAGAAACAACTCCTAATCCCAAGCTGAAAAACACCATAAAGTGCTCCTTTTGTCTGTTGTACTTCCTGCCCAATCTGCGTCAATATAGCCTATCAACCTGATACCTTCACCATGAACATATCTGATCCTATACTCAATTTTACCACACAAGTAATGCAACACATGCTTAGCCGCTGTCCAATGCATTCTCTTTGGTTCAACCATGAACTGACTAAGAGAGTTAATTGCAAATGCTATATCTGGCCTAGTGTTGACAAAATACATAAGTGAACCAATCAACTATCTGTACAAAGTGAGATCTACATCCTTCTCCCTAGATGTATCTACCTTCCTCCAATTTGTGATCATGGGTGTAGACATGGCTTTGCAATCCTCCATCCTGAATCTCTTCAAGATTTCAATGCAATATTTCCCTTTACCAAGGAAAATCTCCCCATCTATCTGACACACTTCCATGCCTAGAAAGTAGTGCATAAGTCCCAAATCCCTCATCTCGAACTCTTCTACGAGGTTCCTCTTGCAATCCACTATGAGCCCTAGTGAACCTGTAAGAAACAAGTCATCCACATAAAGAACAAGAATTATAATCTCACCCCCAACCACCAAGTAGTAAAGGTTAGCATCTGCTTCACTCTTCACGAAGCCCATTTGTTGTAAGTATGTATCAATGTGCTCATACCACGCTCTAGGAGCCTGCTTGAGTCCATACACTACTTTCTTCAATCTGCACATGTGGGTCTCTTTGTTGTGTGCTACAAAGCCTTCTGGTTGTTCTACGTATACCTCCTCCTTTAACTCACCATTGAGGAATGTTGTCTCGACATCCATTTGATGGATCTGCCATCTCATTTATGCTGCAAGTGAGATTATAGCTTCAAATGTCTCCTTATAGTCTATTCCCTCCTTCTGAGAGAACCCCTTGGCCATAAACCTCACCTTGTATTTCTTGATGCTACCATCTACACCGTGCTTTATCTTATAGATCCAATGTGATCCAACTACTACCCTATCTGTTGGTCTAAGCACTACCTCCCACACATCATTCTGCATTATTGAGGAATATTCCTCAACCATGGCATCTTGCCATACCTAATGTTGTGTAGCTTCCTACTAGAAGGCTCACTATCTACCAACTGACTAACTAATGCCATATAGTCATTGAACTTAGTTGGTTGTCTCTACTATCTAGTACTCTTCCTAGGAGCTCCCACAAACTCCTAAGTATCCCTTTGTGTATCTAGAACCTCATGGTTCCTACTGCCAACTGTAGAGGATGAAATGTCAACTTCTAAGTCCTCTAGATGAATTCTTGTTGCTCCATACTCTATGAATCATCACTACTTGAGCCTACACTCATACTAGTAACTGTACTTGAGCTTTGTTGGCCTTGACTTGGTCTTGGAGCTTATGTTGGCTGCTCACTCTGATCATCTGCTAGCAAATCTTTGGATCTCCTGAATGTCATGTCCTCCATGAACTTGACATCACGTCTAAGAATAATTCTTTGTCCCTGGAATGAAAATCCTATATGCCTTTGAGGTCTCATTGTACCCAACAAAGTACCCCCTCTCTATAGTTTCATCTAACTTTGTACGTGTATCTCCAAGAATATGACAATATGCCAAACTCCCAAATATCCTGAAGTGACCAACATCTGGCTTTTTCCCTATGAAAGCCTCCTTTGGTGTCATCTTCCCTAGCACCTTGTGTGGAACTCTATTTTGGATGCAGACTATTGTATTACATGCCTCTGCCCATAAGTAATGGGGCATGTCCTAATTATGTAACATAGCTCTTGTTGCCTTCGATATAGAATAGTTCTTCCTCTCAGCAACTCCATTCTGCTATGGATTATAAGGAACAATCCATTCACTCTTGATTCCTTCTTTGGTACTGAACTCCTAGAAGACATTCCCTTTGTACTCGCTTTCATTGTCCGACTGAAGAACCTTTATCTTCTTTCCTGTCAAATTCTACACAAGAGCCTTGAACTCTTGGAATCAATTGAAAACCTCATCCTTAGTCTTCAATAAGTATATCCAAGTCCTTTTGGAGAAATCATCAATAAAAGTAACATAGTACTCATATCCTCTTAGAGTTTTTGTCATCATCGATCCACAAACATCTGAATGTACTAGATCAAGAACGCCCTTAGATCTGGTGTCACTCCTTGGAAAAGATACTTTCACAAACTTCCCCAACACACATCCCATACATACATTGTCATGCTCTGTGCTCACCTCTGGAACACCTATCACCATCTCACGAAGCAATCTAAGTGCTCCATGATGAATATGGCCCATCCTCCTATGCCATAGCTCTCCAAGATCTCTAGGATTACTACTACTCATGAGTGCCTTAGGAGTATCAAACTGCAACCTATAAAGACAACCACTCCTAACTCCAATAGTTATGGGTGATTTCCAATCCTTGTGCTTAATCAACACATTTGTCCCTCTAAAGAGTGCATTATACCCCCAATCCTGAAGAACAGATATATAAATCAAATTCATACCTAACCTAGCACATACAACACATCATGAAGTAGAATTATCTTTCCATTCTCCCTCTGAAACTAAACAGTCCCTTTCCCAACTGGGTTGAGTTTGGACAAGTTTCCCATAGAAATTTGGATGTTGGTGTTCTCTTCCTTGTAACTAGAGAAGTACTCTCTAACTCTTTTCATATGAAATGACGCCCCATTATCTATATACCAAACACACTATGAGGTTGAGCTAACCATACAAGCTATGAGTGTAAATTCATCTTCCATTCTACTGGAGAGTTCTTTCGCACTTGTTGAAGCTGCCACCTACTTCTTACCCTTCTTCCTCTTTGGGTAATCACTGACATAGTGGCCAAACTCATGACATCCAAAGCGCTTGACCTTAGAAAGGTCCTTCTTCTTCTTCTCACTTTGTGAATTCAATCCTTTGCTAGATCCCTTCTTTGTTTTCCCTTTCCCTGTTAGGGCAACATTCTCTTGTTCCACCTCATTTTTCTGACTCTTGTTGGCCCCATTGACAAGACTTAGTCTAAACTCCTCCTGAGTGAAATCAGTCCATAGTCAATCCCAACTTGGTAAAGTATCTCACCCATTGACAACTTGAACAGAGACACTCCATTATTTAGTAAACCCATTTAGGGCTATTCTCACTAGCTCGTCATCACTAGGGCTATCTCCAATAGCTATAACTTGTACTTGACAAGTCTAAGCCTGGTGAGGTAACTTGTGATGTCTTCTCCCTAGTTCATTCTAGTATTCTTTAGCTTCTCTCTAAGAATCATCTTGTTGTTGGCAGTAGCATTCTGGTACAGATTCAAAATGGCATCCCACATCTTCTTTGTTGTATCTAGCTCTGAGATATGTGGAACAATATGATCCTTGACACCATCAAGGATTATCCTCCTCACCTTCGCATCATCCTTCTTATATGCTGCAAGATGTGTTGCATCTATTGGTATAGGTACAACACTGGTAGCATAATTTTTGATACCATTCTCTTCCAACAATAAAGAAATTCTGGCCTTCTAGACACCAAAATTCAAGGCACCATCCAATCTATCTTGATCTCTCAAACCAACTGAAGCCATCTCAAGGGATTAAAGCAATAATAAAATCTAAAGAGATCAAAATTTCTTTCCTAGGGCAAAACTCTTCTACCCTCAACAACTCTCTAATACCATGTGAAAAATTAACACTATTGCAGTCACTGATTATTAATCTCCTATCATAAATGATTATTAAACTACTAGAAACAAATTCACAGCTAATATCAAACAATAACACAACTGCAACTTCATCAATAAAATACGAAAAGAAATGCGCAACACAATGAACACAATATTTTCGGACAAATTGTCCTTGGAAAAACCCCTAAGAGAAAACCAGTTCTACAGATGAGGAATTATATTAAACTTCAGCAAATCAAGAGATACAAAATTCCTCGCCTCTCACTGATAGAACTCTGACAACCTTCTAATTTCTCCCATTGATATTCCCACACTAACACTATGCCCTTGCTAACATTGCAAACTTAGAAACTCATTTGCTAGCACTGCAAATGTTTCTCAAAACTTATTGTTCTCCAAATGCCCCCTAGACCCCCTTTTATACTACTCTTGTTGGCAAACCAACAACTAAGATCGATTTACAATTGACAGTTGAGATATAAAACAACTTACCAACGCTAACAAAATTGGTTTCTAGTTGATTCTAAAAGAAGTCAATTATTTAACAAATAATTGTCCTTACTCTAACCAATTTGTTAGGAAAACAATTGTTTACTAAATAATTGCATATGGACAAATAGTTGTCCAAGCTACCAAAACTAACACAAAGTGTCCTATAAATTGGTAATGCAACTATGAATTAAATCAACAGTCACATTTTCAGAATGAGTTAGATTATTTTAAAATATCAAATTCATACATCTTTAATAAAATGTGAAGATTGAAGAATATGTCAAAATCTCTCAAACATTATATTGATCTCTCCTCTTAAATGCTATTGTTAAAATTTCAATTAAAAGATCAATCACATTGATGAAACAAATTTCATATCTCAAAATAAATATTCAATAAATAAGAAAAACGAAAAACATTTATATTCTTATCAATCATACTCACTTTGTTTTTTTTATGTTAGTCATTATCATTAGATCCTTTCATTTGAATGATAGAAATGTATCTTAGAACTATATTTTTTAATGAAAAATAATAAATTGGTACTATATAATTTTTAGTCTACAAATAAAATTAAAAGATCGTTAATAAACTTATGAAAAATATATCTTACTGAATGAACAAACTTCTACATCTAACATCACTAAATTTGTACTAAATATTCTATTAATATTTTAAAATCTCAAACATCATATTAATCTCATCCCATAATTGCTATTTGCATAAATTTAAAGTGAAAGATCGATCACATCAATGAAACAGTTCTTATACCTAAAATAAAATTAAACCTTGATAAATGACAAATTCAAAACATAAATATTATTGTCTTCTTCAATTATGGTTGATAGTGATCTTAAAATATTATGATCTTCATGTATATTCACCCTACAAATATATTTAACAATGAATGTTGAAAATTACATTCAGTGATACATCATGTGATGTTGATGATAGAATACACACATTCTATGACTCACCATGTGATTTTGATAAAAAGGTAACAAAGTTTGATCTGAAACTTAATAACAAAAACACACTATAAAAAACCTACTCACAGTATTCGTCTTCATTATTAATGGAGGTTTAATTTGGTATAAACAACATGATAATCTTTTTTCTTGTAAACAACTTTGATCAAAAAAATCTCTAAATGGATGAAAAAATGTGATCAGAAATTTTAACAATATTTGGTCAAGCTATGATCAATAAAAAAAATGTTGATAATGGATCAAGAAATGTGATCAAAAAATTAAACAGTATTGGCACAGTAATTATCGCCATTAAAGGAAGTAGCTACAAACAATAAAAAATGATTAATAATGGATCAAGAAATGTGATTAGAAAATTAAACAATTTTTGCACAGTGAGTATCGTCATTTAGGAAAATAGCTATGAACAATAAAAATTATCATAGCTATGAATAATTGAAAAACTCTAGATCAAGAAATGTGATCAGAAACTTTAGCAATAAAAAAATCTTGCATAATGATTTTCACCATTAAGGAAAGTTTTTATTGGGCAAAATATCCATGAATATTTTGAGCATACCTGTTGGTAGATTCAGGTGTTTTAGAAGCCCTCGGTCCTTTGCTGCAAGAAAAGACTTTCTGCGGACACTGCAGAAACATTGATTTTGCTATGAAATTTCTTTCCTCAAAAGCTTCAAGAAAGTGACAAGTTTTATTGCAATAGCAATAAAAAAAAACATTTATTTCAAAAGCGTGTAGATTTGAGGCATGGAATGACTACTCTACACTTTGCATAAATATAGCTAGATTTGTCAGGGCAACGCTACAGTTTCTACTTTCAATGCAGAAAAGAAAAGGGTTATCTTAGCTTAAAGTGGAGTGCAATGAAAATCTTCAAACCGCACATTAATCGATGAATGAGTGAGTTTAGATTCAAGCTTTACAAAAATCAACTTGGAAAGTAGTAAAAAACTACAGATGTGAACATGATTGGAAGGAATAAATTTTTGGTCATTCATACATACATTCATATCAATAAGTGACAATCAACATGAGAAATTTATGTGCCTTTGTGTAGTTTAAACTATAGCCTTTGATGAATGCTATTGAAAGGAAGACTTACTTAGTAATTGGATGCAGAAACCTTCGCAACGATTGGATGCAGAAACCTTCAATTGATAGCGATTACCACCATTGCCAAATGAAGACGACAGTATAAGAAGATTGGGAACTACCAAGAAGCCTAGGAACTACCACTTAAGGGGCAAAAACAACACTAAAGGGTAAAAAAACAATGTGGACACAACGGAGGAGGGAAATTTGAAGGAAAGAAATCAAGGGACAAGAATGGAAAGATTTTTGGCATGGAAACTTCTGACAGGAAAATTTTTCCAGTGAGGCTGACAATTTGCCAGTAGGAATTTGTAAAAATTGGGAGCAAAGCTCCCGTGTATAAGCCTATCAGCTTAATAATTTAGTTTTCAAATTTATTTATTTAAAAATAATAATTAATTAAAAATAAATAAATAAATAATTTATTAATTTCAAAAATTAAATAAATATTATTCATTTAGTTTAGGTGGATGTTATCATTATTGATTCTTTGAGTCTAATTAAACTCTTAATTGTATATAAATGATTTTATAATTATTAATACAAGAGGGAAGTTAATAAATATTTATTTATAATTTTATTATATTTTAAGAGAAGTTGTTGTAGAGTTCACTTTGCAATCATTTAGTTAATAACTATTTGACTTTATGAGAGAAATTATAAATAATTAAATTAGATTTATAATTTTATCTCTAGTTTTATGAATTAAAGAAAAAGTAAATATTAATATTGAACTTAAATAGAAGTCAAATTAATATTTAAGAAATGAAATTGATATTAGTGTGTAATCTAATAATATGCATTTATGTTATTAATTAAATCATTTATGATTTAATATTATTTAAATTAATAACATGGTAATATTGCATGATATTTTATATGCACAAAAAGATTGGATATTTAAATACTTATTGTTTTAAAAAGTATATTAGCATAACAATTTATATTAACATGTATATTCTTACTTTATTTCTAAACACGTCCTTATGACCCAAACTAAACAAGAGAAATTGGTGGAATTAAATCATGTGGCTGAAAACTATCTATTTTTTTTTTTTAATATTCTATTTATAGTCTTGTGATGTTTATTTTCTTGATAGTTTTTATTTGTGGGTTGTTTAGTTGGCCAAGTTGGGATGTGCACTAGAGGCATTTTTGAGATTTCTTTTATGATTATTTGACTGGATGTCATGATGAACTTTTTTATTTTAATTGAGATTTATGTTTTATGATTTTTATGCTATTGAGCAATTATGTGAACTTGGGTTTTGAGAACCAATGTTTTTTTTTTGGTTGCCTATCAAGGAACCAAATTCAATCAATATTACTTTTTGTGGTATGGGATACTATTGTGGTTTGCAATTTTTTGGAAGGTAGTCTAGGTGCATGTCTATGAGAGTGGCTTGTAATGAGCACTGGGGCTCAAAGTGGTTGTCAGGGTAACTCATTGTAAGTTGTGTAACAAGTGATAACATAGTAATTAAAATATCTTCCCTAGCCCTTTTCCTTCAGACACATTAAAAAGATAAGTTAGATATTTTTTCTCATCCATGCCTTGAGTGCTTGTATAGACTAAGGATGAGATCAAGATTATACCTTGAGAGGTATGACTAGTTTCCTCGTCTTCACAAGAGGGTATTCTAGTTCCACATAGAGTCACTAGGGAGCTAGGGTCCTGAGAGACTACTAGGGTAACCTTAGAGTTGGCTCATGTGATGACACTCTATATTATGTAGCCTAAGTCTCCTTCATGATTTTTTTATACTTGTCTCTATTGGTGTACTTGTTGGATATTACTTTTGATGGTATATTTATTGTGAGTTGTTACTCATTGATTGGATGTCATTTATTGTTGACAATTGACTTTCTATTAATGAATGATTAGTTATTCATTGGTGGTGTTATATTGTTGGAGTTAGTGATTGGTGATTTACTTTTATCATTGACAATTGTTATATGTTGGTCATTGTGCTTGTGACACTTGATATTGATTTCAAAGTGGTTTTATATTTTTGGTCTTGGTAGTTGTATGTTGACTTGGAATGAGATGTTAGTATTGGAATGAGGGTCCTTTTGATTTTGATTATCTCTTCTTCTTGAGTTGTTTATGTTACCCTTGAGGTAGTTTTGGCTATCAGGATTCCTTGCCTAGGATTATTTTATGATTTGATTATTTGTGTGGATTATACATTATCTCTCCTACATGGTGGGAGTGGGAGCCTGATTAGGTGACCATGTGGTCGGGAGGTAGTGTATTCTTATCATTTGGGTCCCCCTTAGATAGACAGATGTTGGATGCTCCTTGATACAATGGTACCATTATCATTCTTCCTCTTATCTTGAAGACTTCTATTTATTTAATGTATCTATGTATCATGTGTTTTGAGATCCTGCGGGATATTGTATTGTATATTAATGTACTTGTATCGATTTTTACATATCCTGTGACATGTGTAGTGGATGTTATTCATTAGATGTGCTTTCATATTATTAGTTGTACTTATGCATTTGCTTATGTGATTATGTATGTGTTTATTCATTTTATGATTATGGACATTGTAATTGAGACTTAAACATATTAATAAAACTTTCTTAAATGTGACTCAACATGAAGGAACCCTTGAGGAAGTGAAACTATAAATTTGTAATTGATTACGTGTTCTTGATGTGTATGTATATATTGCTTCCAAATTATTTTTATTTTGATGTTGTTTAAACTTTAAAAGAAAATTAGTTTAGTAAACTTTGTAACATATTAGGTTTATTTCATTTGGGTTCCTGAGTGGGGTGTTACATAATGTGTCTAGCAAATGGAGTTGTATGTGAGTCATTCTATTGGGATCATTATTGATTGCTAGAAAGCAATATATATATATATATATATATATATATATATATATATATATATATATATATATATATATATATATATATATATATATATATATATATATATATATATATATATATATATATATATATATATATATATATATATATATATATATATATATATATATATATATATAGGATCTGTTGAAAACAAAGAGGAAAAAGAAAGAAGGAAATATCAAATACACATGTTCTAGTACTGATCTTCCTATACAAAAATTACGTGTGAATTTTATATTATTAATGGATGAATAAAATATTGTTATTCTGATCACAAAAGAGTAAAAAGTTGTTTGTGTTTCATCACCGGGCATACTAGGGAGGCAGGATTCACTTCTTGGGATAACTAGTGATTTGTTTTAGATTAGATGTGTATTTTTTTTTTTGTGTTATTATTTTAACTTGACTTTGTATATATACATATTATATTAGTTTATGTAATTATAAATAATCATCTTTAATTTGTGTTTGTTTGAGATTTACATATAAATTTTACTGTGTGGTTTTCTATTTAATTTTTGTAATATTATGGCCAGATTAAAACTTCATGCTTTATGTTTCCTTTTTGGAATAGTTTTTCTTTAACATTTTCAGTTAATCTCTTGTCACTACAAAGTGACTAATCCTATCACTAGTTCTGTTTTGGTTTGCTATATGTTTCATCTTAGCTCCTGTCACCACGAAGTGTTAGTTCCTTTTGCCAATTTTGTTTTGATTTGTTGTAGGTTTCTTTTCGTGTGTTCTAGTTTCATCCATCCCCACTTGGCATGCTATATTCATTCCTTGAGTAGACAACCACTATACCTTTCATGAGTTTATGACCCTAGATTGACATTTAAATGCGAGATGAATTGACTTATGAATTTTATTAATTACTATCAATATTAGAACTACATTTTGTCTTGGCATCGTTGCCAGGGAAAGGTATTAAAGGCTTGAAATAATAGTAAGCCAAGTTAGGAATAATGTGCCTTTGGGAGTGTCTGATTAAGTGTCAACCTTGCCCAGTCTGATACCTTAGATTTGCATTGTAGTAAATTATTTAGGTGCATTGTTTTAGAGTTTGCAAGTAGATCTTAGAAGTTATATTCACTTTTATGTTATCAGTAGTTGTTGTGAGTAATTAGAAATGAAAAGGGAAATTTGAAGAAGCAATGTTAAAAATGATGCATTTTCAAGGTAGTCCAAACACATCAAAATTGAAAATGAAAATTGGTGGAGGAATTGTGTCAACAAAAGGTGATGTTTTTACGCACTCTCTACCTAATGAATGCAACTTAGATGATCTTGATCTTCCATTGTCATGGGTATGTCCAAATGTTATTTCTATGTCTGAACAAGAGCATATAATTGATGAATTTTTAGAACAATGTGATTTTGAGAGTGAAAATTTAACCATTTGTTGTTATATTTGTAATAGGCAAAATGATAAATGCATATGCCTAATCAACCAAGATTGCATGGTGAATGAAGGCTAAGATCTATGCGAACCTCACCATGCTAATGATGCAAGTGAAAATGTATTGTTTATAACTAGTAAACACTTTCAAAAAATAAATCAAGAAGATCAAGGTATGAATCATCACTCTTCTGCATTGCAAATATAACACGTTTCTTCAAAACATAATTTTTTATCTAGTATGACAATGAATCTAATCATGCATGCTCACAACAACCTATATATCCATATTATATTCTACCATCTCCATTATTCCTATCCGACTCATATTCACCTACTCTCTATCCAATACAACTCTTTCTATTATCTTTATTTCATTCATTTCATCCACAATCAACTCCAACATATCTGTTAGAGTAATTAGATATTTCCTAATTAACTCTAGTTGCTTAAGCTAAACTTTAGGCATCTAACAATTAATTCTTTTATTCATTATTTTGATGCAACCTAGGTAAAGACCTTTTTAAGGTTTCAATCTCCTTTATAAGGATGATCTCTCATTGTAAACATTAATTAAGATTCACCATATCTTATCCCTTATTGTACATGCACTACTCTAATAAAGTGTCATGGGGGGTTGATGTTTTGCCTATTTTTGTCATCTTTCTTTGTCTAGTGAGTGTCCCTTTTGTGGCATTAGCCTCATGATGTGTCTGAGATTGATCACCTCAGCACACACATATGTACTCTTTTGTGCATCTTGATCACGGTTCCTTAACATGCAATTCTTTTGGCCCACTTGTCCAGTTGCCTATCACCTCACCCTTGTTGTTAGTTTGTGGTGACTAATCAAGAAAGTATTATACATACTTCATAAATTCTTTAGGGGAAAAAAAATTGGGCTCTAGTTTATTGGGATTTTGGGCCAACATGTAATTATTAATTATAACCCTAAAGCGAGAAAAATACGTGTATAAAAGGGCTTAGGGTTAGGGATTATTTTATAGTTGTGATGCAAAAATTGGTTCTTACAATGGTATTGAGCTATAAGGGATTACAGATTGTAATTAGGTTGTAATCAATGGATCGTAATAATATCAAACTTTCTATTTGGTGGACGTAGCCCAAGGATTGGGTGAACCACATTAATTCTTGATGTCTCATGTTCTTTTATGTGTGATCTACTATTTTCTAATTATTGGTTAAATTTGCATGTAATTGTTATTTCTATTTGTGGTTTAATCCTAACAAGTGGTATCAGAGCGAGGTTGTTTTTTAGTTATGCTCCGTAGGAAAGTCTCACGGTTGAGTGGGAGTCTCATGGTTAAGTGGAAGTGATGGCAGACGAGGGTAAGTCGAGGGTTGACAAGTTTAATGGGTAGAACTTCCAGTTATGGAAGATGTAAATGGAAGACTGTCTTTATCAAAAGGATTTATGGAAGTCGTTAGAAGGCAAAGCCAAGAATCAAGGATCTATGTCAAATGATGAATGAGATCTATTAGACAGAAAGGCACTTGGAAGCATTTGATTATGCCTGACACCATCGGTGGCATTTAATATTACAAAAGCAAAGACAACAAAAGAATTGATGCAAACCCTAACAAAACTATATGAAAAGCCCTCCACTTCAAACAAGGTATTTCTCATGAAGCATTTATTTAATATGAAAATGGCAGAAGGTGGATCTGGTGCAGATCATTTAAATGAGTTTAATACTATTACTAGTCAATTATCTTTTGTGGGTATCAATTTTGATGAAGAAATTAGGGCTCTCTTGATTTTGTGTTCTTTGCCTAAAAGCTGGAATGGCTGAGTAATTTTGTTCCTAGATCTAGTACCCTAAAATATGATGATGTGATTGGTGTTGTTTTGAGTAAGAAAACTCGTAGGAAAACTTCATGTGGATCTACATCAGGAAGTGCTTTGAATGCACAAAGCAAGGACAAAATGATTGAGAGAGGAAGTAATTCTGAAAATTGTGGGAAATCAAGATAAAGTCAAAGGGGTGGAGGACTCAATTGAGAGGACCGAATGACTGCTAGTACTATGGGAAACCAGGGTACAAAAAGAAAGATTGTTGGAATTGAAAGAAAAATGAAGGAGATAAATCAGATGGAGACAAGGAAGCAAATGTGGTAAGTAACAAATTTGAAGAGGATGCTTTGCTTCTATCTTTAGAAAGTGCTAATGATTTTTGGGTTTTAGATTATGGTGCTTCATTTTATGCTACACCTCATAGAGGTTATTTCATTGATTATGTCCAAGGGGATTTTGGACTTGTTTATTTGGGGGATAATGAACCCTATCAAATTATTGGAAAGGGAAAAATTAAGATTAAGTTGCAAAATGGGAATCATTGGCTACTACATGAGTTAAGACATGTTCCAAGGTTGTGTAGGAATTTAATTTCAGTAGGGCAACTCGGTGATGAGGGTTGTGTAGTTACTTTTAATGATAAAAATTGGAAGGTTTCAAAAGGTTCCCTTATAGTAGCAAAAGGTGTGAAAGTAGGCACCTTATATCTTTGTACAAGTCATATTGTTCCTTCTACATTAATTATTTTAGAGAAAAATGAAAGTTCAGGAACAGTTGCTATAATTGAGCAGGGAGAACAAATAGCTACTGTAAATTTTGATACAGCGCTGTGGCACAATAGAATTGGGTACATGAGGGAGAAAGGTATGAAAGTACTTCATTCAAAGAAAGTTCTTCCAAGTCTGAAATTTGTTAATATAGATTTTTGTGAAAGTTGTGTGTATGGAAAACAAAAGAGAGTGAGTTTTGTAAAGACTGGGAAGGAAAATAAAAAGGAGAAATTAGAGCTTTTGCATACAGATGTATGGGGACTGGCTCAGGTATCTTCCCTTGCTAGCTCTCAATATTATGTTACATTCATTGATGATGTAACTAGAAAAGTATGGGTTTATTTCCTTAGACAAAAATCTAATGTATTTCAAACTTTCAAGAAATGAAAATGCTTGGTTGAAAATGAGACTCGTAAGAAATTAAAATGTCTCAGATCTGATAATGGTGGTGAGTATTGTAGTCATGAATTTGAAGATTATTGCTCCACTAATGGTATTTGTAGACAAAAAATTGTTCCAAGGACTCCACAGGAAAATGGAGTGGCTGAACACATGAATAGGACTATAATGGAGCACACAAGGAGCATGAGGTTACATGTTGGGTTGCCCTTACACATATGGGCGAAGGCTATCAATACTATTGTATATTTGATTAATAGAGGTCCCTCTACTCTTTTGGGTTGTGGTATTCCAGAGGAAGCATGGGCTAGTAAGAAGGTGAGTTCTTCTTTTCTCAAAACTTTCGGTTGTGAAGCATTTGCTCACATAGATTATGAAAACAGAACCAAGCTAGAAGCTAAGTCAAAGAAATGTGTATATGTTGGATATGGAATTAATGAATTTGGTTATAGGCTTTGGGATTTTTAAAATCATAAAATTGTAAGAAGCAACAATGTCATATTCAATGAGAAAGTGTTGTACAAAGATCTATTGCAGCAACATGAAAAGAAAGAAGATGATTATGTAGTGTTGGATGATACTCCAAAAGATGATTTTCTAGCCATTCCTCATGATGTGCAACAACTGCAACAACAAATACCACACACACCAGTGAATATTAGACGATCAACAAGGCATATTAGACCTCCAGAAAAATTTTCTCCCTCTTTGTATTCTATTTTACTTACTGATGCTGGTGAACTTGAATGTTATGATGAAGCTGTGCAGGTGGATACTAAGATTCAATGGGAGTTAGCAATGAAAGATGAAATGGACTCTTTGTTGAAAAATAAGACTTGGGATTTATGCAAGTTGCCTGCAAGTAAAAAAGCTTTACAGAATAAGTGGGTTTATAGGTAATTATTAATTATAACCCTAAAGTGGTAAAAATACTTGTATAAAAGGGCTTAGGGTTAGGGATTATTTTATAGTTGTGATGCAAAAATTGGTTCTTGCGGCAGTATTGAGTTGTAAGGGATTACAAATTGTAATTAGGTTGTAATCACTGGATCATAATAATATTGAACTTGCTATTTGATGGACATAGCCCAAGGATTGGGTGAACCACGTTAAATCTTGGTGTCTTTTGTTTTTTTCTGTGTGATCTATTAGTTTCTGATATTGGTTATATTTGCATGTAATTGTTATTTCTATTTGTGGTTTAATCCTAACACTTGTCTACATTAAGGGGGTTCTTTTGTTGTTTCTCATGCTTCCTTGGTTCGATTAATCAACTCCTCAAGCTTTGGTATTTCATGTCATTTGTATATTTGAGTTTAGTTGTTTGCCTTTGTGTGCCTCCTAATTTGATGCAAATTATAGTCTTTTGTACCTAGTCAAGTTCTATTTCAGTGGAGGTTCTTTAGATCAATAGTTTCTTTTGATAGAATTTTGTAGCTTCTACATGATTCATTGGTGTTCTTCGTGATCATCTTTTGTTCCTATCTTATGGGACATTCCCTGGTTTGGAGGCTTCTTCAGTCCTTCACTAGTTTCTTTCAGCATGTTTTCCATCTCTTTTTGGAGTAGGGTTTTTTCCATGTGGTTTTCTCTATTTCTCCTCTTTTTAGGGATTTGGTTGTTCTTGGGTACCTCATTAGGCCTTGTTTTTCAAGACCCAAAATCTACTTTCAATAGTAGTTTTTAGTTTTTTAGCTACTCCCTAAGTTTATCTTAAGGGGTGGTGTTTGATTAATTAGATATTTCCTAATTAAATCTAGTTGCTTAAGCTAAACTTTAGGCATCTAATAATTAATTCTTTTATTAATTATTTGATGCAACTTAGGTTAGACCTTTTTTAGGTTTCAATCTCCTTTATAAGGATGATATCTCATTGTAAACATTAATTGAGATTCATTCATTGTTGATAATAGCAATCTATTTTTTTGCTCATCAAGAATGTCTCATCTATGGATCTGGTAATTCCAACCTCCATAGCTTTTTGCCTCTCTCTTCTATGACAAGTGTTTGCATGCAGGTGATTCTTGGGAGCTATGGGGTTGATCTTTCATCAACTTCAACAATATCCACCAATGGAATTCATAATTCCTAATAAGAAATTACATAATAAGGTGGTTCCAACTACATATAATGATGATATTTTGATGATCCTTTTATATTCTATTAATGTGCATGAAATTGGTGACATGGACAAATAATGTGATTTTTGTTATAAAGAACTCAAGGAGCATACTTACCAATTCAAAAATCATCAATTTAGTACTTATCTACTTCTTAAATCACAAACTTTTGAGATATTTCACGCACATAAGGAAATAAACTATTATGATTTCATAATTGAAAAGATATCTATGTGTGTTGGAATTAATCATGCACTAAAAGGTGATTTGTTGCATATCTTAATCATTCAAATGTTGTGTGTGATACCAAATGATATCTTACATGAACTATTCTTTTAAAATGTTTTAATATTCAATCATCAAGATCTTGGAAGGCCTATGACAAAAAATGTGTATTCCTCGCACACTAATTTATTTGGGTCCAACTGATTAAAGGAAACTAGAAGAGTTTGAATACATTAATGGCCAAATAAATAATGGTATTTATGGATGATTTATTCATTTAACAAGAATCAAAATATTAATATCTATACTTTTCATCTTAAGATGATCATTCATTGATAACAATTGCTAGATCAATTTCTTGATTCCTTGGATGATTCGAATGTTTATGCTTTTATAATGTGACATTAAGGAGAAATCTAGAGTTATTGGCATTGACTAAAACTCAAGAAATTCTTAAATGCGCTACTTGCTTTATTTCATTCTTTGGATCATCTTAATGATCTTGTGACCTTGTAGCATGAAGTTAGGTTGGTGGGAAATCCCTCCAATTTTTTGGTTCTTGAATGATTTATAATAAAGCTTCATTGATTGTTTAATTGGTCCTTCTAGTAAAACTCCACATGTGAGATCTCAACCAATTCAAGGTATGTGTTCTTGTGTTGATTTTCCTTGATATTATATGTACACAAGTATTTATTATTATTTATCCATTATCAAGCATCTATTCATGTCAATAACTCTACCTATCATTTGTAAAAATAAATTGCCTACTTAATGGTAGAGTTATTGAATGGATGATATTGCTTTACTATAATTGATATGCTTGGTCTTGAGAATATGGTTACAAGTGTCTTGTTATGGTGTGTCAATATCTTTGCACTAGTACCAATTGAAAATGTTTTCTACATAAGAATCTAACCTTGGCTTTGCTAACATTTTGTTGGCCTTGTTTATTATCTGGAATATATTAGTTTCTATTATGCTTTACTATTCAATATTACATGAAAAATTCTCACTCGGCATATTCGATATGTTCACCAATCATAGATGATAGTTCTCTTCTTTGGTGCTAGAGGGTGGTCTATAACTTGGTCTACAAGATTCATGAATCTTGTAGTGCTATTTTATAAAGATATACATTTAGAGACAACTTGAAGACATGTGCAATGATCTTGAGCATATTATAGATCATCATATTCCTTCCTAAAGATGTGTCTCTATCCACCTCTAGTTTTATGGACACAATGGTGACTACAATCAGTCTTTCAATCTACTACCTAATCTTTGGTAATGAAGGTGTGTTATTTCATGCAATGGATACCTCTTACTCCTACCAAGATAAGATAACATAACTCCATGTGTTGTCATCATAGAGCAATATGTCTTTTGAGGATTGTCATCATTACGAGTAATTATTTTATATAAGCATGCCGATATATGTTCCAAAGTTCTTTGAAGAAGCTTCTAGATTTAGTGGCATGAGATACATGGAATAATATTGGTTTTGTGGGAAAGTGGTCATCATGCTCTAGTTATTTTTGGTCATCATTTCTAGTTCCTTATGCAATCCAGTTTCAATGGTGCCTTTTGTCAAGACATTGAAAGAACTTAGGTTTTTTATGACATCACTCTTCATCATTCATATAAGGATTTATTTTTCCTTTGGCCATTCTATGTAGCCATTCAAAACTGGAAAAAAAAACAAAGAGAAATAAAAGAAATAAAAGATCTGACAATGAAAACCTTTGGGTGTTGTTGGCTAGTTAGTATCTAAAGACTGATTTATGGCAGATATTAAATAAATTCTTAGTGGTGAAAACTATTTTTACAGCACCAATAAGTGGTAAGTGATTGAAAACTGGCTTGCCAGAGGTCACTTGTCATTATAATTTTATTTTATTTTTGAAAAATAAATAAAATAATTATAATGCAATCATTGGGTTGAGCTCAATTGCTTATTTGGCTCTTTCTCTCTCAGTTTTTCTCGCATCTCTTGTTGCTTCATTGTGTGGTTGTGCTTCAATTTATGGTGATCACCATGATTTTGATCACCTACAACTACACATTTAGTCAAAGTGCTATGGAAAATGGATCTAGCTCCCTTTAGTGTGTTCTATATTGCTTCCTTCTAATGGTGGTATTTTATGAAGTGGAGGTTTTAGTCAGTATTTTTTGTTCCTTTTTTGTTTGATCTTCATATTTGCAACAATTTTTTGGCTTCCAGACCTTGGCATCCATAAATATGCATGTTGGTAACACAATAGATTTTATTGTTCATTATTTTATCTCTTAACTTTATTAATATTTATTATTATATTGATCACATGTGCAAAATCCCTACATTTCCTCTTCTTATTTCCCGAGAACAGTCAACCATTTTAGTTGGAGGGAGGTACACCATGTTTATTACATATATTTTCACCCATTATCCTTTATCGTTATTCATCCCATCTGAAACCCATCATTTCCTTCTTCATGTTTTTCATCCTATATTGCATGAACTCTATTATTTTGCCCTTGCTAATCATTTGTGTTGCATAACTATTTCACCATTCCAACTCATATTCCACATAGTGATATAACATCTCATGCATACTGATATAATTTTCTCATGACACCTCCTATATATAAGAATTTGAAGCATGATGCTATGAAAAATGAAAATGAAAAGAAAGAAAGAAAGAAAGAAAAAGGAAAAAAATGAAAACAATAAAAATGAAAATTTGCAAGAGATAGCTATATTGGCAAAATTAATTTTGAGAAAATGAAACAATAAAGCTTGTCATAAGAAGTTGAAAAACAAGTCAAATATGGTCATGCATGAGCTATAATAGTTAAGGGTAATGAACCAAGCCTAGGATGTACATTCCAAAGTGCTTCTAGTGCAAACCAAAGACATCTTGATCATTACTGATTGCACGAGGGCGTGCAATATGCTAAGTTGGGGGTAATGATGACAGCCAATTATGACCCATTTTATAGCATATTTTAATCCATTTTATATACCTTCATACTCATTCTCATACTTCATTTTCATTCTATTTTATCATATTTTACCACCTTATCTTGTATCTGGTTAAATATAAATAAGTAATATTTAATATAGTTTATGGATAAATCAATGGAATTTATTATTTCTTGTTTTTACTAACAATATAATTAATTTATGCCTTGGATTATTATTTTAGTTTATGATCAAACATTTCCAATAAAAAATTGCTAAACAAAAATTATAGAGAATTACTTCTTCATTGTCATTTCCAAGCAAATGAGGGAGAATTTGGAGAATCCGAGACATGGGTATTGTCTAGAATAGGTCGATTCAGGTGTATAAATGGCAAAATCTCCATAATGTGCATCATTTAGAAGTTACCAATAGTTTTCTAAACATAATAATTCCTAATCTATTGTTACGACCAGCCAAAGCTCCACATTTTTTTTGGACTAAGTAAGGGCTCTAATCACGTGGAAATTTATTAGTGGAAGATCCAATTTATTGGAAAACCCATGGTGCATATGGTTACATAGATGGATAAGAATAAACGATTCCCATATCCATTTTCTTCTTATTGCTACAACCACTATACCTTTCACAAGTTTACGACCCTAGATTGACATTTAAATGTGAGATTAATTAACTTATGAATTTTATTAATTATTATCAATATTAGAACTATAGTTTGTCCATACACTCATAAACACATAAAACATAACATAATCATTTGGTGTCACATAAATGCTTGGTCAGAGTGAAAACTACGGTGGGGATGGTACCCACAAATCCACCATTACTATAATAAGAGGGTGCCTTGTTAGGGCTACAATTTTTTCTCACTTTTAGTGACTTGATTTGTTAGGAGTATACAATTAGATCTCTTAGGATCTACCTTTCTCAATGATTTTACAAGACTCGTTAAGTGTGTCCTCAATTAAGAGATTTACATAAAAGACTTATAGGTTGACCTTTTACAAGGATTTGGAAACTACTACAATAAGGAGAAAGTAGTAGCAAATTATCTCTTAGCTAACAATTTATTTTGCCTATTTAGATCCTTCTTCCATTAAATGTTATATCACCTTTTGTGATATATCTGAAATTCCTCTCTGTACAACTTGAATCTCTAACCTCTAAATGTGCTCAATACATTTCCTTTATCATACTCTTGCCTTTTCCTACTTTAATACTTCTCTTAGCAGTTGAAACAACCTTAACAACCATTTCAACAACTCTAAAACTATACTAGATATGTCATTCTATAGTTTTCTTTTGTCTTTTCGATATGTGACCTAATTAAGGTTTGAGAACTTCCCAAAATACTTCTATGATCAAAATAAACAATCTAGAACCATCCAAAATTTCACTCCTTTTTCATTATTTATTTTCATTGGTCTTTAAATCCTTAAAATCATCAAATAATCAATCCACATTCTTCAAGGAATCTTCGCCTCAAACTATGTAAACCATTTTTCCACTCGATGTGATCATGTCTCATAAGATTTTGTGCTAAATTAAACTTTTATGTAGCTTTTGTGTTAGTCGGCAAATATTGTGTTCTTCATGTTGTCATTTGATGAATACTATGCTCGGTTACAACTATGTAGCTTGGTAGTCTCTTTGCTCGGTATACTCTATCTAGTTCAGTTATAGCTTCTAACTTGGTTATGTCTTCTACTCGGTAAGTACTAAGCTCGGGCATAATTGTTAAACTCACTCAGTTCCTCCTTCATTGCTCAGTCAATACAATAACTCAGTTACTATGCTCTTTGTCTCTTGGCTTTTTTACACTAATTGGCAATATGATAATATATGGAAATAACAGTGTGAGGAAGAAAAATAAGTTTAATCATAATGGTTGTAGCTTGTGTGGTTGATAAACCTATGACTGACTCTACTTCTAAGGGTCATTAAGTGGATTTTGTAATCCCACTTTTTTTTTAAGACTACTTAAATGTCATTTTTCTTAATTTGGAGTTGTTTTGCAATTTTTGGTTCAAGTGTTAATCTTTTAAGTTATGCTTCTCTTTCTTTACAGGCTAGTGATGGTTTGAGTTTGACTTTCTTAAACTTTGCTTCTTCTTTTTTATCTATCATGAAGATGCAACTTGACTCTTTTTTGGAAAACAACTTTTAGACTTAGGTAGTGACTATGATAAGTATACCCTAACTTAGATTGGATGGCATGTAACTTTTGATAAACATGTCAAGTGAACAAACAATCTCTCAAAGGACAAAGCAACTTTGAGGGAGATGAGCAAGTGATCTCTTATGGAAAAAAGGATTTCAATAGAACCAATAATCTATATGTTCAACATATACTTTTCATGAGGTCAATACATAATAAGTATACTTCATGCACATGTTATCGCTATGGTCATTTTGGCTTCAATATGTTATTCAATAGGCACGTAGGGAGGAGCAGAAGCTTAATGTTTTCTGGTTCTTGTGCATTGTGTCCCTCACAATTTGAGAGGTGAGTTGATACAAGAGTTGATAAAAACTTACACATCATTGAACCTTAAAAGTATGGCAAATGGAAGCCCCCTTTCCGTGGGGTCAATGGCTCTTGGAGATGAAACCCTAGTAGCCTTATGCCTATACTAGGAGCAAGTATCTTTAGAGAAGCCTTATATTTTCTTGCACCATGAATGACATACAAAGGATAATGGGGTGGCTTGCTAGAATTGGTTTCTAATAAGATCTATAACATCCTCTCAATTAGTCTACATGTGTGTGACTCACTAAAGAGCCTAGTTGACCATGTTGAAATCGTAAGGATATTCACCTACCTTGGGCTACCATCAATACACCTCATCTAAGCTTGAGGTATAGGCAAGAGATTACCTCACTACCTTTTATATACGAGTTGGAGAATTACCATTTTAAGATTATTCTTTGATGGGGACACAAACTTTCCAAAGGATAGATTTCTTTAGAAGTGTTCCTAGAGTTGTTGTGAATGATCTTGCTAACAACTTTTCGGTACACACTTCACTTAATTAATTGGATCTACTATGAAAAAAGATGTAAAGACTCAAGGAAGTGTTGAAAAACACTCCTTCAAACATATCAAACACTTTTTCATTACAAATTGAGATTTTTAGTGCTTTATGTATATGAAAAAAGCTACTCATAATTGGCATATAAGGTTCTTTCCTTGGAAATGAAAGCACCTATGCTTGAAAAGGGAACATTTAAAAGATTGAAAAAGGAGGGAATAAGAGTATTATCCTTTATGCATTCAATAATTGTCTATTGATTTTAAGCTACAAATTGAAATGTCTGTTTGTAATGTTCATTCACCTTTTAAGAATTCAAAAGTGGACGACTTCATTTTAGACCCAAATTGAAAGATTTATCATAGCATTGTTCATTCCATTTATTCATTTAAGACATGTGATATGAGTGCACAAACTATTCATTTTAAGCATCAAATTGAAATGTCGAGAAATTTTAGAATTAAAAGTGGTTAACTTCAAAAACTTACCACTGCATAATCAACAAATAGGTTAGAAATACTATCAGAGCATGTTCTTGCAGGTTTAGGATGCATTCCCATGGTTGTAGGATTGTGATCTTGTAGGTTGGGAATCGTGCTAACAATAAATATAGAAAAATAAATAAAATTGGTAATCCATGTGCACATTTTTTATAGAACATTCTCCTAAATACATGTTCCAATAGATTGACAGAGCATTCTTGTAGTCACCAATTCCTTTTTTTCCTAACTAGTGTCCAAATACATACACATAACCATCCTCCAGGGTCAACTAGCATTTCCATCAAGTCAACTTGCATTCCTACGAAGCTAGGATTGAGATAAATGACCAAAAGTTAGAATTTTGGAAAAAAAAAAGGGACATGTTTTTAAAATTTTAGAGTTTTAAGTTGCATTCCTGCAAGTGTGGGATTGTTGCTCATAACTAAAGGTTATTATTCTAAGAGGGGTTGGTTGGGGGGGGGGGGGGGGGTTTGGGGGGGGGGGGGGGGGGGGGGGGGGGGGGGGGTGGATTGGGTGTGTTGAATCAATATACTTACTAGTTTTTTACTTTTCACCTTAGATCTTGCTTCTCTTCCATCTACAAACTAGTGCAAGAAATAACTTAACCCATCAAGGTCAAGCAAAAGCACATCACATGAAAATACCAACACATAACACAATATTTATCTCATGGAAACCCAGCTAGGTCAAAAACCATAGTGTGTGAGGTGATCCTCACAAGTTTGCACTCTGTTGAAGTGTGCCTAGTCGAGAGCTTATCCCTATTAAAAGATTACAAAGACATTATAAAGTGTCACCCTATTAGGGGATTTTGATGAGATCTATTAGGATCTTGCTTTGTTAGGATCAACCTAGTTAGAGGAATTTGAAACATAAGTTGATGTGTCACCTTGTCAAGAGATTTATACAAAGAACCTGTTAGGGTCCATGATCGATGTGATTTTTTATTGCAAAGGTAGGTAAACAACAGTGAAATGATCTAATAGTTTTATCCACTAAACTTAGTTTGGTATAGTTCCTAGGTTTATTGTCTTGACCAGTATGTAACTACTACAACTATGCTTTACCTTCATTGGGCTTTATGTCTTCAATCTATGATCACTTGTGTGCTTGCTTCAGTTTGGGAACACTATACTCTTCATGTTGTTGAGGCTTGCTTTCCTCTTCTCACCATAAAAATCAAATTGAAGGATTAATCTATCCTTGATCACTCTCCCTTTCTTTATGAGATTCCACTTTAGCTTGGCTCTTTTAGCTTTCAAGCTAATTACTTGACAATCAAACCTTGATGGGAGCCACACCACTCTAACAACTCACAACCAAGAAATCAACAATATGGAGACCAAAAAAAATGCTTCACAAGAAATTTTATTATACTTGAAAATCCAATAGCAATTACAATAACTTTTTTCCAATATCTCTCAAGATCCAATCCAAACCCGAGCTAGTCCAGATCCACACTCTGGTAGAAACCTCTAAGATCTCAACTTGTGCTCGCAAGCCACCAAGCAACCTCATTGTTTCTAAACCGCAGTCACTAGCTCTTCTCCAACTTTATCCAAGATCCAAGTATAAACTGCCTCACATTCGGCGCTCTATCTACACACTCACAAGTCCACCACAATCCTGCTGTAAACTGCCTCACATTCGGCGCTCTATCTACAGACTCAGGAAAACTCACTCTTCACTTCCTCCTTCTCTTTCACAGCTTGAAGCCTTCCAAGCTTCCACTTCCCAAGCTACTCCTTGAGCTTCCACTTCTCAAGCTTCTCCAAGCTTCTCTTTCTCAAGCTTCTACTCCTCAAGCTTCCCCTTGAGCTTGATTTAGAAATGCTCATATGCCTTGCTTAAATAGGCACTTACCACCCCATGCATGACTTATCCACAACCTTCTATAATTCCTCCACAACCTTCTACAACTTCCATAACCTTCTAGAATTACGACTAAGCACCACCATGTGGCCTAATTAGAAAATTACATTTCCTTTATAGATCACAACAAATATTAAATGCAAGATTTAAGAAACTTTCCACAAGCTTCTAAGATGCCACCTACACACCTCGATTAATGTAATGACAACTATTTTTCTTATTTTTCTATTTATGCCACCTATGCACCTCGAAAATAGAAATCACCTTTTCGTTTCTTTTCTCCTTTTTACCTTTTTTTTTTTTTTAATTATTTCTCCTCTAATTTTCGTCACTTTCTCTCTCCTCCACAATTTTTTTTTTTTTTTTTTTTTTACCTTTTTTTTTTTCAATTTTTTTTTTCCATGCAAGATGCTCCTACATCAGACTCCCCCGGTAGATAGAAAAGTATGTCCCACACTTTGACGCCAAAAGAAAAATCTACCACCATCTTCATCTTCACCAAAGGCTTCCACCTCAACAGGGACAACAAAACCACCATGCAAATCCTCCACATCTGCATTACTCTATCAAACACTAGAATCTCAACCATCCAATCAACATGCTCACTCCCAGGAACAAACTGAACATAATTCTTCATCAACAAACTCCCATTCACATCAACAACTAGTGAATCCACACCAACAGCAACAAACCCTGCATCAGCAACAACAAACTTCATATCAGCACCAACATGTAGATCTCCATCAATACATGCCAAACTCTCAACACCAACAACCTCATTGCTCACAACAAGATTCTCTGCAATACATAACTCACCTCCAACAACTGGATCATCCACCTCCAAGTGCTCCATAATCTCCATGTCAGATTCAACCAATTGATCATGAAAACCAACCTCGATCCCAACATCAATAACATTAGGAATATCTTCAGCAACAACCTCTAGTTGCTCTGCAGGTTCTACATCAGGCTCCACAAACTGGTTAGCAAAACCAACCTCTTCCACCTCAACCTTGCGATGCCATCTTCTCTCACGAACCTCCTTAACTTGATCAGCCAATCTATCATCCAACCGAGAAATCATCTTAGAAAAATTCCTCTCCACTATATCATGGATTTTTGCAATCATCTTAGGGTCCAATCCTCTTGGAGCCATCTCCCAAGATCTTCGTAAACTCTCTACAACAAATCCTTCCCACGCTCCTTGTGACAACCAAATTGTTTGCAAGTCAGATCGCAACCTGCCACCTCACACGAACAATCAGGAACCACATCACAAGTCTAGGACAATGGATTTGCAATCCACAAGCTCTCTACGATTATGCCTCAACAAGTTCAAACTTTCATCTTTGCATCCATCAATCAATCTGCATGTCCTCCCAAGGTCCTGGTGCAAACTGCCTCAGCTTCGGTGATCTATTTACACGCTTAGGAACTCCCACTCTAATAAACTTCACCCAACCAAGGTCCTGGTACAAACTGCCTCACTCTTCGGCGATCTACTTGTACACTCAGGATCTCCTGCTCTGATACCACTTGATGGGGGCCACACCACTCTAACAACTCACAACCAAGAAAGCAACAATATGGAGACCAAAAAAAATGCTTCACAAGAAATTTTATTATACTTGAAAATCCAATAGCAATTACAATAACTTTTTTTCAAGATCTCTCGAGATCCAATCCAAACCCGAGCTAGTCCAGATCCACACTCTGGTAGAAACCTCTGAGATCTCAACTTGTGCTCGCAAGCCACCAAGCAACCTCATTGTTTCTAAACCGCAGTCACTAGCTCTTCTCCAACTTTATCCAAGATCTAAGTATAAACTGCCTCACATTCAGCGCTCTGTCTACACACTCACAAGTCCACCACAATCCTACTGTAAACTGCCTCACATTCGGCGCTCTATCTACAGACTTAAGAAAACTCACTCTTCACTTCCTCCTTCTCTTTCACAGCTTGAAGCCTTCCAAGCTTTCCAAGCTTCCACTTCCCAAGCTACTCCTTGAGCTTCCACTTCCCAAGCTACTCCTTGAGCTTCCACTTCTCAAGCTTCTCCAAGCTTCTCCTTCTCGAGCTTCTACTCCTCAAGCTTCCCCTTGAGCTTGATTTAGAAATGCTCATATGCCTTGCTTAAATAGGCACTTACCACCCCATGCATGACTTATCCACAACCTTCTATAATTCCTCCACAACCTTCTACAACTTCCATAACCTTCTAGAATTACAACTAAGCACCACCATGTGGCCTAATTAGAAAATTACATTTCCTTTATGGATCACAACAAATATTAAATGCAAGATTTAAGAAACTTTCCACAAGCTTCTAAGATGCCACCTACACACCTCGATTAATGTAATGACAACTATTTTTCTTATTTTTCTATTTATGCCACCTATGCACCTCGAAAATAGAAATCACCTTTTCGTTTCTTTTCTCCTTTTTACCTTTTTTTATTTTTTTATTATTTCTCCTCTAATTTTCGTCACTTTCTCTCTCCTCCACAAATTTTTTTTTTTTTTTTTTTTTTTAACCATTTTTTTTTCAAATTTTTTTTTCCATGCAAGATGCTCCTGCATCAAACCTTCTCTTCTTTAGCTTCATTTTCTTTCATACTTTTCTTCTTGCTTAACTTGGAAGCCTTTTCCAAAGAATTTAGAACTTGAATTCCCTCCCTATTACCAACTTAGCTATCTATTGTAGTGGTGTGTCGCTCTTGTCAAGTTGTGGTGTGTTCGTACAAGAGTCATGGGTGCCATGCGTCTTTGGTGACTCAAATCTTTTGGAAATAATTCGAAGTTGAATTCTTTTGACAATTCCTCAATACTTTCTCCCATCACCATTAAATGTGGCATTAAGAGTACTCTTTACCTTCTTTATGACTAGACAGTCATGGGTTTCCTACTTCATGCACTTTATGTTGAGTCATTTCGTTACTTTGTTTATTGTTCCTGCAACTTGTCTTCCTTCTACTTGTGTAGTCTTCACTTAGAACACTTTGTATGCTATGTTTGAGTGAATCACCTTCTTCATTGTCTCCACTTGGCTTATCATCTTTCCTTCCCTTCTAAATTAGGGTCACACATTGATGTGCCTTACCAGTTGTACCATTCTACCTGTCAAAACTCTTTTCTTGTGTTGTCAACAATGAAAACACCATTGATGACTAAGTCTACCGGTCTACTTATCAGTTACTCTTCAATAGGCCAATAATCTCCCCCTTTGGAATTGATGGCAACACTTGGTTATTTTGGCACTTCTACCATTTTCTTCCTTCATTGTCCCCCCCTGAGATAATGCATTTTCATGCTTGATCTTTTGTGGCCCATCTCCATTTCCTTTCTCTCAAGTTCTCCCCATTTGACAACAATGCCAAAGGTAACCTTCTTTCCTTGCTTATTCTTGACTGCTCTCCCTATGGATTAGTCTCATGTTTTCATCAATCCACTTTGAGCTTGTTGTATTTCATTATCATGGATTGATGCCCTTTTGGCTTGGCTTAGTTCAAGATACATAGTGATAAGACCCCTAATCTTTCTTGCAGATATTCAAAGTATCTTTTTGAAGAGGTTTAGTAAAGATATCTTCTAGTTGTTCCTTGCTTGGTACATACTATAACCTAACCTCTTTTACTTGCACTTGTTTCCTCAAAAGATGGTATTTGATGGATATGTGCTTGGTATTCAAGTGCATGACCAAATTTTTGGATTTATTGATAACACTTGTATTATAACAATTGATCATTACCAAATCCTCCATTTTCTCTTGAATTCCTTCAAGCGGTTGTTTGATCCAAACAACTTGAGTGTGATTCATAGTTGGAAGAACATATTCTACTTCTATAGTCAATTGCAATATGCAATTCTATTTCTTGCTAGTCCAGGCCATCAATCTTCCTCCGATGAAGAATGCACCTCCAATTGTGCTATTCTTATCATCTATGTTTCCTACCCAATCAACATCTATAAAGACACTAAGCTTAAATTTACCTTTGTGGGGATACCATAGTCCATATTCTTTAGTACTCTTTAGATACTTGAAGACTCTCTTTATAGCTACCATTTGTGATTCCTTTAGGTTGGCTAAGAATTTGGCCACTAACCCAATTACTTGTACTATGTCTGGTCTTCTATGTACTACATATTGAAGTTTTGCAATCATTGATTGATAAAGTGTCTCATTCACTTCAGGCCTTTTGTCCTCTTTTGATACTATGTAACTAGTTGCCATTGGAGTGCTTACTGGCCTTGTATTTTCCATGCTAAATGTCTTAAGTATGTATTTTACATGCTTGATCTACCTTATGAAAAACCTCCTTTTAGCTGGGATACTTAAAGTACAATGAAGAAGTTGATTTCTCTAATCATTGACATTTAAAACTCCTTCTTCATGGCTTTTACAAAATCAACACTCAGCTTGCCATCTCCAACAAAGATGATATCATCCACGAAGATTTCCTGTAATCAACAAGCTTGTGTTTGTTTCTTACTTCATGTATAGATTGCAATTATCACTTGTTCTTGTAAACCCAATATGTATCAAGTACGAGTGTAACCTATCTTACCATGCTCTTGGTGCATGTTTTAGTCCATACATGGTTTTCCTTAGCCTACACATATGATTATTGAAATGTTCATTCTTGAATCCCTTAGGTTTCTTGATGTAGACATTCTTTTCTAGAACTCCATTTAGAAATGCAAACTTCACATTCATCTAATATACCTTTAAGTTCTTGTTCATTACAAATACTAGGAGTATCTTAACTCCTTCCAGTTTGGCCACTAGTGCGAACGTTTCTTCGTAATCTATGCCTTCTTCTTGTGCATATCCCTTGTAGACAAGTCTAGCCTTGTTTCTAACCACATTTCCATCTTAGTTCATTTTTGCTCAAAATACCCACTTTGTTTCGATGATGTTCTTGTCATCCAATTAGGATAATAAGGTCCATGCATTATTTTTCATTATCTAATCAATCTCTTCTTCCATGGCCTTCCTCCAATCTTAATCCGTTAGGGACTCTCCTGTGGCCTTGGGTTCCATATGTGAGAGTAGACATATTGTCTCTCTCGTGTCTCTCCTAGTGATTACTCCAACATCCTTGTCTCTAATGATCTGATCTATTGAGTGATGTCTTCTTATGTATTTTTCTAGTACTGGTTGACTTTCTAGTGCATATTCTCTTTGTTCCCTAGGCCTAACTTCTTTTGTTTGAGCTGGTATAACTTCTTGTACAAGTTCTACCCTAGTAAGAACTCTCTACATTATGTAATTCAGTGGGATGTACTCAAATTGCTTATAGTCTCCTGGTTCCCTTTTGTTTTCTTCCTCATTTTTCTACGAGAATTCATCCACCTTAACATTGAAAGATTCCACAATTTTGTTTTTCTAAAGATTTAGACACTAGTAAGCTCTGCTCTTGGTAGAGTATCCCAAAAAGATACCTTCATCACTCTTAGGCTCAAACTTCCCTTGGTATTTACCCCTCTTGATATAGCACCTACTTTTGAACACTTTGAAGTAGCTGACAAACAATGTGTTCCTAAACCACAATTCGTAGGGAGTCTTCTTTGTCTATTTCTTTACTTGTACCTGGTTGAAGGTGTACATTTTTGCGCTTAAAAATTCTCTCTAGTAGATCTATGCAAAATTATTTTGAATGATTAATATCCTAGTACAATCTATGATTGTTTTGTTTCTTCTTTCAACAACACCATTATGTTCTGGTGTTCTTGGAGTTGACATTTTCCTTTTTATTCCATGCTCCTCAGAGTAACTTTTGAATTCTTGTGAGGTGAACTCACCTCCCTGGTCTGATCTCAATAATTTTAATGCTCCACTAGTCTCCCTTTCTACCTTTTCCTTGTACACTTCAAACATGTGAAAGGTTTCTAAATTTTCTTTCAGGTAAATAATCCACATCATTCTAGAAAAATCATCGATGAACAACATTAAGTATCTTTCTATAGATGCACTCTTTATCCTCATAGGACCACACAAGTCTATATGCACTAGATCTTATACATGGTTTGAAGTTAATGACTTGCTTGAGAAGCTTAAACTTGCCAAATTTCCTAGTTGACAATCCTTACACATCACATTGTCAGGTTTAGTGATTGGGGGTAAACCCCTTACACAATTCTTCCTTCCTACTTTGAAAATACTTTCAAAGTTAACATGACATAACCTCATATTCTGTAACCAGTTGTTATCACTACTACCTACCATACATGCATTATTGGCTCTCTTATTGCCAATAACTTGCATGTCTTGTCAAACATTTTGCAAGACCCTCCGTTGAACTCAAACTTGTAGCCTTTGTTCGTTAGTTGAGCTATGCTCAACAAGTTGTATTTTAGTCCATCTACTAAATATGCATCCTCACAAGTAGTAGTCTCATTTAGGGCTACAATAAATTTTCCTAATATTGTGCATGGTGAATTGTTTCCAAACCTCACCATACCTCCATCATAGGCTTTAACCTCATAATACTTTCTCCTATCACCTGACACATGGTGTGAGAAACCATTGTCTATTAGTTAGTTCTTGTGAATACTAGTACTTATTATCAAGTCTCTCTCCACCCTTTCTTCTGCCATGGCAACAAAAGGATACTTCATCCCTTTCCTCTTCCTCATCACTAGTTGAGTCTTCATCAGTCACACCTTCCTCAACGATGTAGCATCGCTTCTTTTCTTTCACCTTGGATCACTTCTTGCTAGAACCTTTCCAGTTGTTCTTTTCTCTCTTGTTGTTGGTCTCCTTTTTTATTGGCTCTAAACATCTAGTTGCATGATGTCCCACCTTTTTATAGTTGAATAATTTAAGAGGAATCTTACATCTGTACCTCCCTTTTCCTCTAACCATTCTCTTTGTGAACAAGGCTTCCAATTCTTCTTGTTTGACCTCTTCTGCATATAGACTTTCCAACTCCTTTCTATGTCTAGATGAGCTTGATTCTCCTCATTCTCAACATCTTTCTCACACACTCATCTTTTGATATTACTCCTCTGCGTGCTTTGATGGCCAACATGATGTCATTCACTCATTTACCATAGGCCTCAATTTCTTCTCCTTCTTGTATTCTCATATCATCAAACTTTCCTCTCAATCTCTCCACTTTGGATTTCATGATATGTTTGTCTCCACTATGGATGACCTTCAACTTTTCCCACATTTTATATGTGGTTTCGAGCTCCTCTACATATTTGTACTTAGAGTATGTCAGGGTTCTTGCCAGAGTATCCATTGTAGCAATGAGTATCTCCTTTTCATTCAACTGGTATGCATCAAGTTTACCATTTGCTTCTACATACTTGACTTCCACATGAGTCTAGTGTGTATCTCTTAATGTCTTCAGATGCAGACGTATCTTTCTGCACCATGAGCTATAATTTTCCCTTAAGAATTTTGATGCATCTCTTTTAAACATCTTGATATTTTCCTCGAGTTGTTAGGCTCTTGTCACTTGAGGACCTAGGCTTTGATACCAATTGTTGGTCCCAACTACAGGTCAACATACTGAGGAGCGGGTGAATTAGTATACTTGCTACTTTTACTTTTCACCTCAGATCTTGCTTCTCTTCTATCTTCGGGTTAATGTAGGTAATGACTTAACTGGTTAGGGTCAAGCAAAAACACATCACATGAAAATACCAACACATAACACAATATTTATCTTGTGGAAACCCAGCTAGGGTAAAAACTATAGTGTGTGAGTCGATCCTCACAAGTCTGCACTCTTTTGAAGTGCATCCAGTTAGGAGCTTATCCCTGTTGAAAGATTACAAAGACATTGTAAGGTGTCACCTTGTTAGGGGATTTTTATGACATTTGTTAGGATCTTGCTATGTTAGGAGTGGCTTGGTTAGAGAACTTTGAAACATAAGTTAATGTATCACCCTATGAAGGGATTTATATAAATAACCTGTTAGGGTCCACCCTCAATGAGATTTTTTGTTGTAAAGGTAAGTATACAACGATGAAAACAATCTAATAGTTTTAGCTATTGAACTTAGCTTGGTATAGATACTAGGTTGGCTCTCTTGACTAGTCTACAACTACACGCTGCTTTTACTTGGCTCTGTATCTTCAGTCTCTGGTCACTTGTGTGCGTACTTCACTTTGGGAACAAGATACTCTTCATGCTATCAAGGATTGCTTTCCTCTTCTCACCACAACAATCACCTTGAATGATTGATATCTCCTTGATTACTCTTCCTTTCTTTATGAGATTCCACTTTAGCTTGGCTCTCATGGCTCCCAAGCTAGTTATTTGGCAATCTAACCTTCTATCCTTCAACTTCATTTTCTTTTATACTTTTCTTCTTGCTTCGCTTAGAAGATTTTGCCTAATAATTTAAAATTTGAATTCCCTCCCTATTACCAACTCAACCACCCATTGTAGTGGTGCATTACTCTTGTTAGGCTGTGGTGTGTTCATACAAGAGTCATGGGTGTCGTGTGTCTTTGGTGACTCGCATCTGCTAGAAAAAAGTCAAGTTTGAATTCTTTTGATTGTTCCTAGATCATTTCTCCCATCACCATTAAATGTGATGTTGAGAGCACTCTTTGCCTTTTAATGACTAGCAAGTCACATGTGCCTTGCTTCATTCACTTTATGCTAAGTCATTTTGTTACTCTATTTGTTGTTCCTGCAACTTATCTTCCATTTACTTGCGTGGTCTTCACTTAGCACACTTGGAATGTTATGTTTAAGTGGATTACCTTCTTCATTGTCTTCACTCAACTTGTCATCTTTCCTTCCTTCCCATTTGAATTAGGGTTGCACATTGATGTGCCTTAATTGTTGTACCATTCTACTAGTTAGATCTCTTTGCTTGTGTTGCCAGCAATGGTGACACCATTTATGACTAAGCCAACCAGTTTGCTTACTAGTTAGCCTTCAACACTTTAGGCCAACAGGGATTGCAATCTCGCCTGCGAATATGCACATTCTTATAGTTGTGGGATCATGAATCTAAAGATGCTTTATGGTTCATTGTGTAAACTTTGGTTTTAGTGTTGATGTCATTTGAGCTTTCTCTTGCACCTTCAACCTACAAAACCCAAAAATAAACTACGTAAAGCACTCAAAATCATGAATGTTAGATGATTGGTTAGCCCTTTACCAAAGCAATAAGATAACTTTAGATAATGGAATGAGCCTATTGTAGGGTCCAACCGGGCATGCCAAAATGTATGGTATGTAATCAGAATGTAAAAAATATAAAACCAAAGTTAAACATCCACAAACTCAAACCAATAACAAAAAATATGAGAAGACCTACAAATTAGAAACCAATGAAATTGAAGAATCAACAAACCTTGTCCTTTGAGATATCTCCGATGTGTAGATCATTCGTCCGAGATGTAATGTGTGCTCAATGGTTGCTTCAAACTTCAAATGTAGATTCAATGATGGATGCATGAATGAAAATTTGAGTATAGAAATGGTTCTTTGGTGGTTTTTGGCTCTCAAAACAACATAATAACTTTATTCAAATAGTGGATGATTGTGGATACATCATGGATCCTTTATGAAGGGTAGAAGTTTCAATTTACAAGCCAAGGGTAAGAGAAATGGATGACTAAGTTGTAAAACAAAAAGATAGTGAGGAAGCGATAATATGCAAGCATAAATGAGCATGTGGATTATGCTTTCTCAAATTCATAGCCTTGCAACAAGTGTCATAAGGAGAATGAGTGCAAGGGGATAAAAATTCAAGAGGGGTAGTTAAGTGCGGGAGGTGTAAGGTGGACTTTAGTGTTCTTAGGTGGGAGAGGGAGATGTAGCAGGAGAGTGGACTTAGGCTTGCGATAGGAATTCTTAAATCATACCTTGATTTTTGAAAGTCATCTAAGGGAGGTAATTAGACATAGATAAAGGGGGTTATGCGGCTAAGACAAGAGAGTGATGTGGTTTAGATTAGAGGATGATGTGTCTGGGGGATGGATTTGTTAGAAAAGTGGAAGGTAGAGGACTTAATTAAATAACTTGAATTATTTAATTAAAAAGACTAATTATTGGTACATGAGTTGGGTTAGGCTAACTACTAGATTGAGAGGTTAGTTCATATTTTGAGTAGTGTAACCCAGAGGCTCACACCTCACTCGCAAACCTTGAAGTACTCGTCCTCGAGACATCCCCGCACCGGGTACTTGAGTACCCAAGCACCCCCACCTCTGCCATTTTACAACCATGTCATCGCTGGGATGTGTACTTGAATTTCTATAAGAATTTTGATTTTTGAATGTTACTATTGGGTATGTAATACATTACTATGTTGAATGTCAATAGTTCTAATTCATGTTGTAATTTTTCTATGTTCAAGTATTTTAATTTGGTATGTTCTTGTGAACTATTGAAACATCATTTCATAGCTAGCATTTCAAGTTCTATATGTATACTATACAACACCCCTCTTTGGCCCGTCCTCCCTTGCCACCGTCCCCTAGCTGTCCCCCCGCCATCCCAAAAAAGAGGCCCATTTTCCTTGTGTCCCAAAAACTCGCCTTGGTGTCCCGTCGTCTCAAAGTACCCCTATACTAGTGTAACACTAATTTTGAGGGATTTAATTAATTAACTTAATTAAATAGATGGGGGGAATTTGGAATTAAATTAAATAGTTTGTGTAATTTATTTAATTCAATAGAGGAATAGGGATTTAATTAATATATCAGACTATTGGGTGTCATTGGTTTACTAATTGGACTATAGTCAAATAATTAAATCAATTAAGTAGGGAATATCATACATTGATGAATATTTATTATTTAATAAAAAATGCCTTAGAATATTACTAAATGTGATTACTTAATTGTATGGTCAAATTTAGGTGTCTACATTACCTATCATGTTTAATTTATTTAATATGTAGCTATACAATGGAGTGTAATTCTTCTCGATTATATGCATCCAATATCTATGTTGTGGATGAATATTTTATTAGTTTGTACATTGGTATTGATACTTGATTTTATCTAATTTTAACCTTTTTGGGCAATCGTGTGCAAGCATTTATTTCACGTACACATTTGTTTATATTTTTTTCACATTTTCCTAAATCTTTTGTGCATTCGTCCTTATTTTCTAGTGATAATTTATAGTAGTAGGTTATTACAATGAGCCTAGATAAAAATTAGTGTTATATTTGGTTTCCTTGTGTTCTTTGGAGCATTTCCATATATTCAATTCTCCTTTTCCATCATGATTTGCTCTAATTTATCGAATATTTCAATTGGGTTCAAAATGAACCCAATGTAGTTGGTCTTTAAGGTTCAATCTATTCTTTATTATCCAACTTAGTTCCTTGAAGTTCATGGCATGTTGTATGGACTTTTAAGATGCAATTGTAGAGTGTAAACATGTTATTTTTGTTAAGTGTTTCTAGTGATCTTTTTTGTGTTTAATCGTGAGATGATCATTGTGTCTTTCTTTATTTGTTTTTCAGTGGTGCTTGGATGATGCAGTTATGTTGTTGATGACACTCTTATAGTAAAAAAAATATATTAGTGCATATTTTACCCTTCATTCCAAGGAGTCCTTTGTAGAATATTACATATATGACGTGTTGTGCACTTACATGAGAACCATATTATTGTAAATTATTGGGACACTTATATTCTATAAGTATAATAGAAATAATCAAACACCATTTCTACTCACCTTACAATCAAACATGGAAAACCACATTTTTATAACATCCATTAAGTATCTTGGGTAGTATGTTGATTAAGAAATACACGCACATGTTCCTTAACTCATTATAAACACAATATGCACTATTGCTCCTTGAGAGGAACAAATGATAGGAGTGCGAATTCACATGGCCTCTTTAATAGTTTTTTTTAATGCATTCACCATCATCAACATCTATACCACAATATTAATCTACACATAACATCATTAATGTTTTCACATGTAATCATGCAAATGCCACTTAACTACATTGTGTAGTCCTACATACTATTGCACAAATTGATGTCCAATCAGACCATACATGTATGAGACATGGATTGCTAATGATCACGTGTTATTCTTACACGAGTGTGTGTCACTAGTTTTTGTACCATAGGATATGATTATACAAGTGACATTATTTTCATCCAATGCATTTTGATATTTATACCACACCACAATAATTCTAATTAGAACCACACATGTTTGGTATTTGTCATCATCCTATCCATATAAGTAACATTCATACAGGGTCCACATTTCTCCTAATTTATGTGGAGCTTAATTGATGATCTATTTACACACACACACACACACACACACACACACACACACACACACACACACACACATCTTTTGTATACTCTAGAGACTAGGAATAGACAAATGGATTCTCATCTAGCTTCTTTGTACATTTTCCTTGTTTAATATAACTATAAGTGACATACATATAGAAGCACTCTATATTCAAATATGTTTTATCTTCCATATAAGTTCTCCTTTATTCATTCTATAATCTTGTTGCATTAGTAAATAATCTATAAGATCACTCACTAGTTCACCATAAGAATTACATCACGTATCATCAATCTATTTTAGATTCTATCTAGAATATATAATACTGCATTTTTTGGGCAAAAATACGGATAATCCAATGGTAAGAAGCATGAAAAACAATAGATGAAACATAAAGAGGATCAATCATAAGAGGAAATTAGAAAATTAAGTGAACATAAAATAACACTATAAGATAAGATAAGATAAGATAAGATAATGATATTAATGTCCAACAAAAGACCAAGAAGAGGTCTATGGGACTGAAAGATTACAACAGTGGGGCTGAAACCAACAGGAGCACACAAAGGTGTCTGACGAAAAGCAACAACAATCAAAGAAATAGCAACAAAAAGTAGAAATCGGGAAAGCACTAGGAGGCTTTCTTGGGCGAAAAGAAATCTGTCACAGAATGATACACGTGTTAATAAGGCAATGAAGATGTGATATTAGTCAAATGAAATGTAAGGGAAACACTAGTGATACGATTAACACTCACAAGGCATAACTCGGTGGAATACTAGGACAAGGAATGCAATGTTAGTAGAAAAGGGAGTTAGAACACTAGTAGGAACATAAGAACATGAAACATAAGAATTAGGTGTCATGCTAAAGTCATGGAAAGGTCCAAAGAGGTGGGATGAATGAAAATGGTAAGATATTGGGGATAAAGGGGGACTTATACCATGTAGCAAATTAGAAGAGATAATATTAATGCCAAATCTTTGAAGAATGTTGGAGCCAAATGATGAACCAAGTAGCACATTAAATAGAGAATGGTATATTTGCATTAGAAAGCTCTTGAAAAATCATTTTCATAGTGGCTAAAAGCTCTTGCTCATCCTCAAATGCCTCAAGATTAAAATCACACCCTTATGATTTTAACCATCCATAGAGCTAATAATGACATCTTGATAAGCTAAACGAGAGGCCATGTGAGGATAGAGACAAGCATGTTTTCTTAAAGGGAAAATGTGATTTAAATGATATTTAACCATAAAACAATACATAAACTTTAAGGAATAATAAAATATAAGTAAAAGGTGTTGATATAAATGCAAGTTGGATTTGTAAAACAAATAAGATATTCTAAACAAATCATAACTAATTAATATTCACAGTCGGTTTTTGGATAGATGAGTTGAGACAATAAATTGATAATAGATGAATATATTTTTCAAAAAAAAAAAAAACAGATGGAATTGGGTTACTTAGGTCCATGTGCAACTTGATGGCATTGGAATGCAAATTAAGCTTGTGATCCAAAATGACATTCTAATATTAAATATGATTTTGTGATGCTTAAAATAAAAACTTGAACTTTATTTCAATTTAAGGTCTAATCATAATACAAAGTCGATTTGGGTCAAGTATGTGACACAAAATAGATCTTAATATGTGAAATCAATTCACATGTGAAACTAATTTGGTGGATTTTATGATTGAAAAATTAGCTCACCTTAACTCTTACTATCAAAATTAATTAAACAAACGATCTATTTACACTCTTTTGAAAACTTGGTTCCTTAGAAATTACCAAACATACATATAACTTAAAAATAAAATAAGAAATGATAGATTGAAGATCAAATCGAATTCTAAAAGATAAACAAAAATATAGAATCAAACTAAATTGAATAATAATAAATATGGCATTAGTGGGAAAGCAAACCCACATTAGGCATTGAATAAAAAGGTTAACCCAAAACGGAGGAGGATGCTAGTTTTCACCGTGGAAGGAAAACCTCGTAATCTTTTTCTTCGGGTTTGGGTGTGGAAATTGGTTAGAATTTGAGGAAGAAATCGGTGAAGCGCGAGGGTTGCTTCTCTCTGTCCGGGGAGTTTTTCCTATCTTCGTTGGCAGACAAAGACAAGAAACACGCATTAACAAAGGACATTCATACGCATTCCTCATCTTCCTCTGATAGCAATCGCAATCGGAAAACAGAAGAGAACCTTTTGCTCTCATCCTCAGCCGCACGAGGCTTAAACAATACCAAAACAAAAGCAAGCACACCAAAGAATCCAAGCACCGCAACGGATTCGAACGGGTGACCGTGGTCAATTGGATTGGCTTGGGACAAAGGGTTTGAGCATAAATATGTATGTATAGCGTTGAATCCTTATCAATTTTATATAAGGGGGAATTATTAGGGTTTTATGAATGAATACCAAGTTCGCCTTTCTTAACGTGATTCAGTCAGGCATGCATAGTAGTGAGATTCCGATCCGATTTAAAATTTTTTTTTGGACGTGATCTCACATTTTTATTTTAATTGATCCGTTGCCTCAAGTGTTGCATGGTTCAAATTGGCATTCTGGATTTGTCTGAGTCGGTTAACGCTGCAATTAGAATTGCAATTACCCTATTTCTATTGCTATTGAAATTGTTGGATTGTTGCAGTTATCCAAATTCAATTTCTCTTTTAAGTTGTAGAGGAAGAAAACGTTTCCTTTGTTCCCCTTTCTTCACAGTCAGTTACTCCGAATTGAGTGTACTCTTTCAACTGCTTGTTTGCTTAGATATCCAATGATCCAGTATTAATCTACTGCTTGTCAATTCATATCAGGAAGTACGTTTGTTCAGTAAATTTAAAATATAAGCTTTCGCAATTTATAAAGCATTGCTAGAGCCTAATTGACGTTATTTTTGTTAGTGTTTGACTTAGAAATAATTCAGACAGCAGTTTTGAACAAGGTTGATTCCCATGTAAATGAATATGGCATTTTACGGTAGTGCTGCTGATCTGACAAATGAAAAGGTTGAAGAGAGGGCGCAGCTTTCTTTGCATAATATTGGGAGGGTAGATGGCGGTTCAAGCGACAGGGATAAAGAGTTTGTTGGAAATATTCTGAGTGAAGATGAAACAATAGGAGTGGGTGGTCCTGATGCCTTAGGCAGTAGGGGACAGGAGCAGGGGCGCCCCCAATCTTCGAGGAGAATGGTGGGCAAATGGGGCTCTGGGTTTTGGAAGGATCGCCAAATGGTGGACATTGAGGATGTCTCTACTTCAGAATACGAGAAGGATTCTAAAAAGTCAGACTCAGATTTTCAAGTTGAAGAAGGTGGAGGATCAGAAGACAATGCATCTGATGTTGGACAAGCTGGGGGGGATTATTACGAGCACAAGGAAGACAGACAGGATCGCAAGGACCAAACAGAGGTATCTGCGGAGGAGATGTTGTCTGATGATTATTATGAGCATGGTGGGGAAGAAAGAAGTCAGTCAATATCAGGCAACAGGGTTGGATTCTTAAATTCCAGGTTTCCATCAAGAGCTATTAATGGAAACAAGAGTCTTGCAAAGAGAGTAAAGGCTGTGAAATCAGATGATGATTACGAATACCATGAAGAGGAGGATGAAGAAGATGGTAGGCATTTTGCTACCCAATCCTTGTATAACTAGCATGACCTAATGAAGCAGCCCTGAGGTTTTAGAGTTATTGTTTTTTATTATTGGCAATTTTTAAGTTGTTGAACGCTAATTGTTTATTATCTGGCAACCAACAACTACTAAGTCTTGCTTTTCCTCACAATTCTGTAGAAGATGATCCAGATGATGTGGATTTTATTCCTATGTCTACTGGTAGCTGCCGAGCTCGGCGTCAAACACGGAAGGTATGAATGTGTTGAAAATAATCTGTTTAAATTCACTTGAGAAAAAGCACTTTGAAAGAAAATCATATAGTCAGACCTTGAGGTATATGAGTCTTTGGTCTTCGTTAGCTTTGTTTAACTATGCACATGTTAAAGCGATATATCATTCAATAGCAAGGTAAACAAGATGGATATAGTCTGTTAGCTATTCCTACTAGCTTATGTCCAGTGGTATTTGTATGGGTGCAAATGCAAAGATTTGTTCACATCATAGTGTGCATACATTAGGAATATGTGACTGCTACCAATTTCCCAAGCTGTATACTTCTTTTCCATCTTCAAACATGAAAAAAATAGGCAGAAGAAAAAGTACATAAACTGAACCAAATACATAAACTGAACCAAATGACAGTCTTAATAATACCTGTAGCATTCTTATAGGAAGGCACGTAAGTGTTTGCTCTATTAAGAGTCGTACCCTGTGAGGAATTAAAGAGGCTCAATGTGATTAGTAGATGTCCAATTTGCAGTGACAGATTGTCCATTCAATGCCCAATCGTTTCATGTTATCAGTACAATGTTTTAGTGCTTTGATTCAAACATTATGAATTGCATGGACTATAGATTTCTGCTTATATTTCATCTCAAACGACATTCTCTTGTTTTCTTATCTGCGAGGACAGTTGTTTATCTTGAAGACTCTTTTTCATATGTCAAACTCTAGCGATATGATTTATATATATTTAAATAGTTACTATTCACTCTGACTGTCAGGTTGAGCTCTCTGAAAGTGAAGAATATGTGGAAGAAGAAGACGAGGATCAAGCTGCAGGATTTTCTGACAGTGATGAAGATTATACAGGGTGCAGTTATCGAGGTAGCCGCAGAATTACAAGAGCAGCTCAATCCGGAAGGGGCACAAATTTTTCTAGTATATCTACGCGTCCCAAAAGAGGTAGAAAAGCATCAGACGGGGATGAATCTTCTGCACAAGACACAGATAAAGATAGTGATGAAGATTTTCATCGCCCATCAGGGAAAGTTGCAACACTTAATAAAAAAAATGGAGTTCAGCAAACATCATCTGGGAGTAGGATTATGCGCTCAAATGAGTTACGTACATCAACTAGATCAGTTCGTAAAATATCATATGCTGAAAGTGAAGAAAGTGCAGATGAGGAAGAAGAGAGAGCAAAGAAGCGGTTTAAGGTTTGGACCAAACAGCCCTTTGACATTTTTGCATTCAAAAGTGGATTAAAATTATGAAAATAATATTGGAAATTTAGAATCCTATATGTGAGAGAAGGACCTTGAGATTTTGATTTGACTGAAGATCACTGACATTTATATTCAAGAATTCTACACATGTTCTTGGTAAAGTTATTTATGTCGTAATTTTTGTAAATGGTAAAAATTATGTTCCCTTTGCCAATAGATATCCCAGAGCTGGATAGATATCTTTTGCAAATGCCTGTCAGGGTGCTTCTTCACATTGGAAAAATTATTTATGTTTATGTAGATTTCTGTGGAAGACGTGGAAGAAGATGATGCCGATACAATTGAGAGAGTATTATGGCATCAGCCTAAAGGAATGGCACAAGCTGCACTTGATGGAGAAGGGCAACCTGATCCTGTTGTATTTACAACCTCAAGAGATGAGGACCTAGATTGGAATGAAACAGTATTTTTGATTAAATGGAAAGGACAGTCGTATTTGCATTGCCAATGGCAAACTTTGGGTGATCTTCAACATGTAAGCTGCTCATCTTCTCAGTGGAGAGAATTCTAACCAATTTATGGCTGTATGGATGGTTTACATGTACACAAATTAAAACTTATGCAGAATCATTTATTTCTCTCTATAGAATTCACAAAGTTTCTTTTGTTTTCTAAGTGATTTGTAGAGTTAGTAAACAGATCCATTCCTATTGATTTTATACAGCTAAGTGGATTCAAAAAAGTCTTAAATTATATGAAGAAGGTGGAGGAAGAGTATAGTCGGAGGCAGAAACTCTCACGTGAGGAGGTACTATGATGACTGTTTTTCTTTTGTTGTTTCTTAAACACAATTCTTTTACAAACCACTTAAATCCTTGTTATCATCTTTCCTTATATCCATATAATCTCATTCCAAGTTAGATTTTCTTCTCTTGCCTTTATTTATTGCATGATATATATATATATATATATTTTTGTTATTTGTTCAGAAGCTTTTCATCAATCATGTCTGCTTTTTCAATATCTTGTAATATCTTCAATCATGTCGGCTCTTCATCAATCATGTCTGCTATTTGAAATCATGAACTTATTATTGTGCTTGAGACTTCCAGGCCGAGGTTCATGATGTTGGCAAGGAGATGGAGTTGGACCTTCTTAAGCAATACAAACAGGTTTCTTTTGTATTTTGGCTAATTCATCTGTAGTTTTATTTAAAAAAATTGAAGTATCTACATTTTTTTGTGAAATTGTTTCAATGATTATTTACAAATATATGAAATGTTGAGTAGGTTGAGAGAGTATTTGCAGACAGAACAGTGAAAATTGATTCAGATGAAGAGGTTCAGAATTATTTGGTTAAGTGGAAGGGTCTCTCATATGCAGAAGCCACATGGTAAGTTAATTTTAATAATTTTGGTATCTTTGATAGAGGAGATATGAACTGCAGATACACTTTATATTAATATGATATGCAATACATATGACTGAATAGAAAAGAAAATAAAATGACATTAAGTTCGCGTTTGTATATTTTTATCAATAAGCTTGCTCTAGACAGACAGTGAAAGGTGTGTTAGATGACAAGGATTTTCTTAGAGCGGATTTTAGAATCTTCTAAGACTAGAAATAAACGTTCCAACTAAAGAATTTTTATTGTAATAGTAAATATCTATATTTGGATGATTTTTTGGTAAATGTCAAATGCTTTCATGTATTATTTCTGTCGACCTTTTGCAACAATTCAAAACTTTATGATTTCTTTTGCATATAGGGTAGATGTCAAACATAATTTAATTTCATGCATCATATGGCAATAGGATTAGTATTTAATACTTATAAAAAATTGGGTGAGTAGTATTAATTCTTATACTTTACACTGTCTTCTTATTTTAGGGAGAAGGACACGGACATCACTTTCGCTCAAGATGCAGTTGATGAATATAAGGTAAGACGATCTCTTATGGTGGTAGGTCTCTATAAAAGTTGATATAGGTTACCTCAGTGAAGGCAGGATATCTGTTTAAACAATCATAAATATAAATTTTTGGTTAATCTGTTTAAAGAATCATAAACATCATTTTCTGGTTGTTTTTTCCACTATTTTTTTCAACTCCAGTAAATATTTTTGCCTCCAAGTTAGTGTGGATTTTGTGAAAGTTGAGATTCATTTGAAAACTTGTATATTGTTTCTAAACAAGAAAACTTAGACAACAAGCTTAAAATGATAAAGCTGTTAATACATTTACATGTAAGTATATATTGATGAACTGTCCACATTGGGACTTATACTGTTTCAATCCTTTTATTGGCTGAAATATTTTCTTTTTTATTCTCGTCAATATTCAGGCCCGTGAAGCTGCAATGACTGTACAAGGAAAGACGGTGGATGTGCAGAGAAAGAAAAGCAAAGGTATATTTTTTTAACTATGCAAATTTTTGTGTGTATTTGTCATGGTAATGTTTGTAGCTATGATCCATATCCTCAATTTCTCATAAAACTCCCAAAGAATATCATTTATGTTTAAAATACCGTGCTCACATATGTGAAAGTAATTAACAGCCTACTGTAAATTATGTAAATTACTAATCTAATTCCATCAACGGATAGATTTATTATATGTTCGAGATGAACTGTTATACTTACAGTTGTGAACCCATTGAGTTATTCCTTTTTTGCATGTTGTTGGTAACTTTTAACTGATTATCAGATTTGAACCTTTAAACCTTAGATTATAATGTTACATGATAACATAAATCCACAACATCAAATAAACACATAACAACGAGATTTTTGCAGGGAACCCTGTTAGGGGGGAAACCACGGTGGGGCTGGTACCCACAATAAACTTCAAAGTATAACTTGTTACAAATGGGAATCTTATTACAAAGGGTCATTGTCTCACATTGATGGACAACAATCCATAATTTATGAACTGCCTGATGGCATCTTCCTTATGCTTGTTCAGTTCCATTGAAAGCTCATTAGATTCCACTCGTACCTGTTCTCAAGCTCACCATTTCCTAACTCGCAAGCACATCCACACCACACACACATTTCACATTCACAAAAGATTACATTCCTTTATATACTTCATCAACCTTGTAGAAACAAATAAGGTTGACCTTAACAAACACCCATTTACTAATTACTAATTACAACTCAGATTACAAATTGATTTATTGTACGTTAGTTAGTACATATTGATGATACATAATAACATTGTTGAATAAACCAAAGCATTCAAGAGCATGCCACAATCCATCACAACACACTACACCTCAAGTCAGTCACTAAAATTGTCTTTCTAGAAAGCACCAACTCTGTCATCTCAGAAACCTTAGTCTTTGTTTATTTCCTCAAACCTATCATGACAAGGCTCTAAAACAAAGTCTTTGATATGCCACAAACTTAGTATCCGCTAACTTGCTCATAATGATCCTCACCGATCTAAATACTGAGACTGTCTTTGAACATTGTGTGAACACTAAAATACCAGTCTCTAGTAAATCACTTGTAACTTTCACAAATCATGCTCCGATTTTTAGCAATTTCATGTATGTTTTATCAGGTAGTTCACGAAGTATGGATTGTTGTCCAGTTATGTAAGACACTGAGCCTTTGTTTGTAATTGAGCAGTGAGCTCTAGGCAGTGTGCCTGAATGCAAGTGCATTCCCATTTGTAATAAGCTATACTTTTAATAGAGTATAGTTTATTGTGGGTAGCAACCCCACTATGGTTTTTTCCCTAACAGGGTTACTACGCAAAAATCTTGGTGTTATGTGTTAATATGATGTTGTGGATTTATGTTTTCACGCTTAACATTATGATCCAAGGTTTAAAGGTTCAAATCTGATGATCACTTAAAGTTTATGAGTTCAAGACACAACTGATTGTCCCCCACCTGAATTGTGTGGCAGTGTTATTATTTTAACAATTGGTACCAGAACATGATGCTGAGGTACATTATCAATTTTTGATGCATTGTTGGAGTGACTGCAAATATGTGCCCTTTGTCGTTGATGTCAAAGGGGGAGAGAGGTCATGCGAAAATAGTAACTAAAATGAATAATAAATATACATCATAGTGGGAGAGAGCTATTTGATGGATAGAAGAGTATGTAACATTGGGGGAGTGTGGAGAAAAGAGTATGTAACAAATGGGTAGTATTTGGGAGAGGATTGTTAGAGAGACTCTGAAAGATATTATCATACTGATTTGATTCGATCTTTTGACTTTGATCTAGTTTTTCACATCCACACGTTGCCATCAATGTTAAAGGGGGAGATTGTTGGGCAAATATGTTGTTCATGTTGTAGCTTCAGTCAGATTGAATTGACGTAGTGATAATCATTCTATGTTTATTTGTTAATTATTAATTAGACAAACTCAAATATATCTACTTTTATATTATATAAATATATCTATTAATGTTAAATTTGTCTAAATGGTTATTAACTAGCAAACCATAGAGATGGGACATGTCTGCTCTAAACACATTAATATACATTCGAATCTGCATTTCGTAAACACAGAAATAAATGGCAGTGTTATCACATTTGCAGAAAACGATCTTTAAAACTTAACATGGTATCAGAGCAGATTCGAACCCTTGGGAATAAGAGAAACAGTCTAATATAAAATATACACTGAAAATTTTAACAATACAAAGCATCAGACCCACTATTCCATCCTACAGCAAAGATTTCAGCGCCCCACTAGGTCCGCAACTGGTTTTGAGAAAAGGAGCAAAATTACCAATCATTATCGAATAAATGAATGAATGACAGTACACACACCAGAGCCATCTGAAATATATGGCGAACAATTGGGAAGTCTTATCAATGGTTTTTGAGGGGCTTTTTAATGAATGGTTCATAAGGTACGACACTTGGTGAAGGTTTTGCAAATGGGGTTGCAAGCTTTGGGTTTAACCATGGAGGAAACTCCGTACTTAAGGGTGCTTAGGCTGGAGTAGTATTGGGATGGATGACCTCCTAGGAAGTCCCGATGCTTCACCCCTGTGAACATCACCTAGATCTAATCAGTGCTAAGTGTTCCATTTATTCTCATGAGAGATGGATTCATGTTGAATCACTACTCATGAAACATTGGTTAATGAGTTTGACTCAAAATCACAGTTAAATCCTGATAGCAATATCCCAATTTCACTTGCTGTGGAATTATCTCCTACTTATCAAGTGATGAGCTTAAGGGGCTTTCTAATGAATGGTTCATAAGGTACAACACTTGGTGAAGGTTTTGCAAATGGGGTTGCAAGCTTTGGGTTTAACCATGGAGGAAACTCTGTAGTTAAGCGCGCTTAGGTTGGAGTAGTACTGAGATGGGTGACCTCGTGGGAAGTCCCGGTGCTTCACCCTTGTGAGCATCACCTAGATCCAATGAGTGCTAAGTGTTCCATTTATTCTCATGAGAGATGGATTCATGTTGAATCACTACTCATGAAATATGGGTCAATGAGTTTGACTCAAAATCACACAATTAAATCTTGATAGCAATATCACAATTTGACTTGCTGTGGAAATTATCTCCTACTTATCAATTGATGAGCTTAAGTGGCTTTCTAATGAATGGTTCATAAGGTACAACACTTGGTGAAGGTTTTGCAAATGGGGTTGCAAGCTTTGGGTTTAACCATGGAGGAAACTCCGTAGGTAAGCGCTCTCAGGTTGGAGTAGTACTGGGATGGGTGACCTCGCTAGAAGTCTCGGTGCTTCACCCCAGTGAGCATCACCTAGATCCAATGAGTGCTAAGTGTTCCATTTATTCTCATGAGAGATGGATTCATGTTGAATCACTACTCATGAAACATGGGTCAATGAGTTTGACTCAAAATCACACAGTTAAATCCTGAAAGCAATATCACAATTTGACTTGCTATGGAAATTATCTCCTACTTATCAATTCTTATCAAATCAACGGAAGATAATAAAAACAACGCACTTACTACGTAGCACGAGGCCATTTGCGGTTAGAATTCATGGGGATCCAATCTACACATTTTATATAGCCAGCCTATGAATTTAGAAGCAAAGCATGAATTGGGGATAATTTAGGACATTGGAATTATTAATAAGGAGTGTATATCATCGAAAAAAAGAGAAATGGGATTTGCTAATGCTGATTATGTGCGCAAGAGCCATCTGTGTGCCTGCCTGGATCAAATTACAAATTTAATATCAGTTGCCAAATTGTGGATTTAGTGGTGGTCCTATATACTCCAACAATAGAGATATCATTGTGTCTTCAACATCCACACGATCTCATACGCACTAGGTTTCACATTAATACATACAATGATATTAAGATCATCGAAGCAAAAGATTGTAGTTCTGGATTTCTTAATAGCGATAGATTGGAGGGCGTGTATATGTTCTTTGAGATATCCACTGCTGTGTATATTAATCGATCATAGAGGATTGAGTGGTATGATATATACTTAGTGCGAAGCCATACAAATATCGTTGGTTTTATGGAATACATGCATGCTTGGGAAGGAGATGTGAAGACAATGAGTAATTTTGGAAAGTAAGACGTCAATTGTTATAAAGAAGACAAACCAAATATGTGATAGTGATTGACCTAGCAATCAACAATACGGCCTAACAACTCCAACACAAGAAGAAATGACAATACAGTTTGAGTACTAATGAATAATGGTGGGGAGGAGTTTGAAAAAATAAATTGGTACCCACTTCATCAAATATTAAGTTACTCCAAACTGGATCACGTGAAGTCATCAATGCTAAGTGATTCAAATACATCATTGGAGCCCGTAGACAGTTGCATGTGGATAATAAATTGCCAAGACTAATTTATTATTACCTATAAAACACTAAGGATAGCCATTGTATATCTGTCAGCGCTGGAGGTGGCACTATCACCTGGAACGTAATTTCACAAAGGAATTATGAAGCTTCAATTAGATTGTTGGGGTTTGCAAAATGAATAATAATAATCGGCCGACATCAACCTTAGAGAGACATAATAGATACAATGCTTACATTGTAAGGAGCAAAATTCATTGGCACTTAAGTGCATAAACAAATAAAATAAGATTTACTCTAGCCGCTTCTTGTGGTAATATGGAGACTACATTGCGATCTGACCGTACACATAGTTAATTGTTCCTTGATTAACCAAGTGTTTTACGAACGACTTAAACATTTGCACTAAGCTTCATTCCAACACTAAAAGTGTTAAATAGTCAAAGTTGACTTTTTTTTTTAATCCAAGCTTAATTTCTCCTTAGTGTGATCTTTAAGGGTGGCCAATGTTTTATACCAAATATAATGAAACGAGTATTGATGGAGAAGAATATGAGACACAAAAATATATTACTAAAGCAAAGATCCTCACAGGGACAAGTTTAATATATGGTAATGTGCGAATAAGAGAGATGGAAATAAAAAGAACAGTTAGAAAATATAGAATTAACTATTGATTCAGCAATACCACAAAAAGGTAACAAGAAAGAAAATAATGAGCAGTACCACTCTATGGGAATAAAGATATAAATAAATATATTTCTTGAACAGTTAGACAATCTTAATAAGCATGAATTTATGTATTTATAAATATTTAAAGACATTTCAGGTATGTATAGAAACTCGAATCTCTTAACAAAAATGGAGAGACACAACAATAATCTGTTCCAGAACCTTGGGAGTAGTGCTGTGAATAAGAAAGAAATGGTCTTCAAGTAGACATCGATCAAATCAGAGTATGTATTGTGGGAAATATTATGGGCATGGAAGATATGAATCACTAAAATGGATATATGTCATTTGTGAACTGTACAAACCTCACAATATATTTTACTGTGGGCATTAGTTTGGGAGGAGCCTCATTATAATTTATAAATATAATTATTGGTAATATATATATATATATCTGCCCTGGAGCTATAATATTGGAGGCTTCATACCAAAGAACATGAATTATAGATGAATACAAGTTTCTAGAAATTAAATAACGTGAGACTCACAAACCATTGTTTCCATCACTCGTAATATTTGTCAACATGAGTCGACTTTCACATCAAGCTCATCTCTGTAAACTGGAGAGTGGTTTATCAAACTACAAGGTGAAGGTCAAGCAAGGAGCCACATTAAGCTCAAATTCACACATTCACAATCTTCAAACAAAAATTCAATTTATATATAGACGATCAACATATATTTTAAAATGGACCAATGTAAAAATTGAGTACATAGTTTGGATAAAGATTAAGTTTCATGTAATAAGGAATGGTTTTCATTTAAGTAGCCATAGAGAGGAGACATTACCCATGTGAATGCTCTAGAGTATTACAACTTAAGGTATTTGAACAAACCATTGTGGAATAGTTGATGATAATCACATATTCGAATTGTGTAGCCCAACAAAAGTAACTCAATGTACAAGTTAAATATCAATAAAAGGATTGGTATAGTTGGGTGTGATTAATAGAAGAGTTTCAATTTATTAACAAATGAAATTTGAAGTTCAGAGCATCAAATAGAAGTTATAGTACAAATGGAATAAATTAAGATGGATTCTAGATTGATTTCAACATGGGTCGCCCTATTTATACACTTAGGAGGAGATACTCAACTCGGGCTCAACCAAGGGGAAGAAAGGTTCATTCAAACCATAGCCAAAGTCAATGTGAGACTTTGTTTTGATCCTCCAAATTACATTGGGAATTATTGGTTCAGATCTTTGAAATTGAGAACTACTTTAATTTTGAAGACACAAAGGAAGATACGAAGGTGAAATATGCTTGTATGAAATTGAAAGGGCATGCATCCTTGTGATGGGATCCCTTGTAGACTAACAAAAATAATGTCATGATTGTCTCTCATTGGACGTGATAGTGATTGAACTCTAAAAATGGAATGAGTGGGAATTTTACGTTATGGGGGAAAAATAACCAATGTTCCATTCCCATTGTTTAACAAATGCTTATATATGGAGGCATTATCTTATTTGATGCATATGGACCTTCATTGGAGAAAATACATTCAAGGATGTTCATGTGCAGATAAGTATTCTTATCTTTTACATTTATCTACTCATAGTTGTCTCTTCCCTACTTGTAATTCTATACATACTATAAGAGTTAATTACCTGATCTTTTACTTTATGTCTAAGGATGTTCTTCTAGGAAAAGAAGGTTGATACTTTACACATGCTACCAAATATTGTGCAGACTTAATCTTTATGACAGAAGCTCTAAAGAAGCTGTAATCCAGAATTCATTTGTCATCTAATGATCAGGCTAGATAAAGTGAGGCTTTTGAAGTGGATGTCCTTGATGATTGAGATTGTGAAGCATCCTTCTATATCAAGAGGGTATCTAACAGTTCATCGGAGATAACGTTGTATGAGAAGGTCAAAAGGTTGCTATTAGTTCAGATGGAGTTTGACATTACTTCAAAACCTTGGACTAAAAAAAAAAAAGTCTATAAATTGAGAGGGAGAAGTTTGAGGTGAAAATTGTTGTAATAAACTTTTCTCTGTGAGAGAAGTTTGAGATGAATTCCCTTTTTCCACCCTCCAAGAGCAGCTATGGTGGATCCACCCTTTGACTTGGTTCATGGTGGAGATATTATGTGAGTTACTACATGACCCTGTTGGGAAACATCATGAGAGGTGACGATCTTTCATTGATGTATTTGTGAGGTCGTTATTGTAAGGTGATGATCTTAACAATGGCTTGACTTGTTATCATGATTGACTACATTAAGTTGTTGTCCTGGAGTTATCATTGATGTTCTACTCTTCAAAATCTCGGCTTTGAACCCGCTGCAAATGTGCTTCAAACCCGCCTCAAGTCCGCTTCAAATCGATCGAAATCAGTTTGCAAGTGTTTGCGACAAAATTGCATGGATATGGATACAGATAGAAATATAGATACAGTATTGGGTTTGGATATGGCCATTTTTTAAGATCCCCAATATGGATACAACTGGATACAACACTAATAGATATTACATACACATGTATTTAACACAATTTTCTAAGTTATTAGAGGAGGTTTTCATCACTTAAAGAACAATATTGACACACAAATGCTACAAAAATATTTGGAAGTTAATGCAACTTATAACAATATGTAAACATAGTAGAGTTGCATTATTATAAGATAACCAACAAAATGGATTGCTAAATAGAAAACATTATATTTGTCTCTCTCAGTTGGTGTGGGTTTTGTTTATACCATTGTTTTTATAACAGTTGTATTATTATAGTTTCTTAAATTACATTTGGGAAGATTTACACCAAATCTTCAAAAAATAAAATTACGTAGTATTTGGCACGGTTGGAAAATCAATTTTTTTAGGCAGACATGGGTACAATATTCAACGTGTATCCGGGCAGTATTGGATATGTTTCCAAATTGGATATGGGGATATGTGCGCCCAAGGAGGGACAAAGGAGTTTCCAGCAATTCTGGTTTGCAAGACTTTTCCCCTCTCAACAAAATACAAGTGAAGAAATGAGATTGAAACTGATTTGGGCTGTTTTTTTGCCTTTTAACTGCTCTTATAAAACTACGACCGAGTTTTTAGCTACAACTAAGCAAGTACTCGACAAGTTCTTGCCATAAATTCTGCAAGTAAATGTCATAAAAATTCGCCAAGCCAGAAAACTCAGCCAGTTTTTGCAACTCAGAGAGTACTTTGCCAGTAGTCCATCTATGGGTACAATTATGCCAATCTCTAGTAAATCACCTTTAATTCTCTCTAATTTTACTACGATAATTAGCAATTTCACATATGTCATCTACATACCCTATAATGCATCTGTACCTGTGCAACATTTAATCTTCCATCCAGTAGCCATACCGTTCCATTCTTTTCACTGTAGGTTCCTGCGTCCTGTTTCTGCGACAATGTCTTAAGCAGAGAACTATGTTGGCATCAATGACAAGACATCTCTCAAATATGTGAAAACACATATTTGTCCAACATATATGCCATTAACAGATGATTGCTTCTATGTGTCTAGGTTCCATGTCCTCTAGAACAAATGTTCTCTTCTCATTTGAGATTTAAGTGTACCATTATTCTTTTCCAGGTCCAAATGCTATTGTGCTGATTTTTTTTTTAATTACGGTGTTGACTTTTTTTTGCTGATCATTAAGAAGTTTTCTTTTTCTGAGGCCATTCATATAGTCTATCTGATATCAAAATATTTCTTTGGTAGCCTGTTACTGCTTTTTAATATTGTACATTGACGATCCAGTAGTGATGTTAATGTACATGTTTTTACCCCGTGGATATGAAGTTCAAAGAAGTTAAAAGTTTGCACCTGGATATTATGACATTATGCATGGACAATTGCCCTTGTACGGGGTCTTTTATCTTCCTGAAATATGCAAGCCCCCTTCTTTATGCAGTTTAGTCACTAACTGATATGTTTTATCATCCAAAATAGCTCATCTGAAAGAAGCTATGGGAATTTTCACTACCATTTGGAGAGGAGTTTGGAATACATTATTTTTTCAGGACAGATACTTGGTTTAAGGGTAGGTAGGCATACCTAAAGAATGTACCATTCCCTGCTGAGGTATTTCAATCTGAGATTTGCATAATTTTTATTGGTAGATATTGGACAATTATGCAAGATGGTATCTCCCATCGCAGAAGGAAACACTGCACATGGCATTTCGATATGTTATTTACAGCGCAGGTTGGTAATTGTGTTTGGAAGTCATTGGAATCTCAGACTTGCGTAAGGGTAGGAATTAGCATTCCCGCTGCGGTATTTCAATTTCAGATTTGCATTATACTTACGGGTAGACATTTATGTGAGGCGATGTCTCCCATCTCAAAAGGAAACATTGCACATGGCACTTTGATATGTTATTTATAGCAGATGTCGATAATTGTGATTGGAAGTCATTGGAATCTACAGATACACAAATGGTTAAATGGAGGAAGCTGTATGCATATTTTATCCAGAGTTGCTGGATACATCCCCCTCCTGTCTGGATAGATTTATCTGTGTATCAGATACCAGATAGGGATATAATACCTCTGATTTTTTTTTCCAGGTGTTGCCATTCAGTATCTGAAATGTCTGAATACAGCATCATATTATCTGGTGCGAAAATTCTACAAGTTAATGGACAATAGTACAACAGCTGTGATGTAACATGACCCTGAAAAAAATGATGCTTTATGATGTCTTCAAAAGACTTCACACACACACACACACACACATACATAAACATGCATAGTATGATTGCACATGCTGGTGACACATGGAACATCATTTGTTATGATTCCATTTGTGTGCTGCTTGGCAGCTTCTGTGCCATGGGAAATGATCATACAACCTGCACCTCATGTATCTGGTACATTCTGTGTCCCTTCCGCATGCGACAATGATACAATAACATTTTTTGTCAACCTGTCAACATGCACCACACACCATACACATCAGACACCCGTAATCTACATGGAGCCTAGCTGGTGGCTTCCCTATGATGCTATTGTGTATAAATATTTTCTTTGTATGTCTTGTGTAGTTAGGAGAGGAATACGTATGTAGATTGTCATCTAAAGCCTCTGTACATTTACATTGTCATCTAAATCCTTTGTACATTTACCTTGTTCTTTTTAAATTTAAATAGAAGTGGCATATTTTTGAGTATCCTTTGCCATCTTGATATGCAAATTCGTTTTTGATTATGCATTCTATCATCCTTTTCTCTATCCACCAGTTCACTTGGGATTTAAATAATTGGTACTAGAGTGAAAACACACCCTTCTTTCATGCCATTGCAAACATGCACCCATCAACTTAGGGAACACATCACACCTTGTTCAAAATTTAGATAAACATTAAAGAATAATTTCAAACAAATGCATGTCAAAGGTCTTAATAAACATTTAACAAATGTATGATGCTGCCTTGGAAATAAACTGCCAATAATTCTTTGTACAGCTTCGTGACTTCATAAATTGATATGGACTAGCACCATAAAACTCCACACAACTTGCATAGCCAATCCTTTAAGAGTTCAAATCAGTCTAGATTTTTTATGTTCCAAGGCAAAATTGATGACACAGTACTAGATGGCTGGATTCCATAGCTTGAATCATGTTATTTTGTCATCTGCTTCGCTGATGCGATAAAGATTGTATTTGTAGTGCTGAAATTGTTTAATAACATGAATAACCAGTCAATTCTGGCTTGGGAGGCCTTTTTAGCACTACGTGGGAGGAATTCTACCTCAAGCATAACAAAGACGAATACATGAAGGTTCAACCATTGCACTATAAAAGAAGCAATTTGTGAAGAATACACGTGGTACCAAGGCTGATCTACATGCTTGCATAAGAAGTTAAGAACCTCCTTGAGTACATTGAGTGCTGGAATACATCAAGATACATACAATCATCACCTTCTATCCATGCCAAGTTGAAGTTCCAGATGTTAGGCACCTTGGGAAAAGTATTTCACTTAAGTCAAAGTTTAAGGTGTAGGCAAAGCCTAAGCAAATATTCTCCACACACAAGAATAACCCTACATAGGAGACTAGCTGCAGGCATTTTGTGTAGAGATGACATCCGTATGTGTAAAAGCAGCCACAATACTCTAAACTATCTCAATAGAGAACTAGGATGACCCCATTGTCTTCACTTGGCCAGGACAAAGTTAAGATGTTGCAACAAGGTGATATGTGGTGCCATCATCATTGCATCAGCTATCACAACATCGAATGTTGCAATCAATAATCCTTGTCCTCAAATAATTGTTTCAAAAATTGTCCTTAAATAATTCCTAAAAATGACTCCCTAGCCTGAGGTTAAAGACAAACTAGAGAGCAGCAGCTGGAGAAGTTGCTGCTAAATGGGCAACTTTTGGCTGAATTTTGGAGGTGCAGCTCCCTATTATGATGTGATTTATGTTTTGGGGTATGCTTTTAACAAATAAATAGAAAAGGTACACTAAGATGTGCATATTGACATATTATAGATGCAAAAAATAGATTTTATTCATCAATGGACAGAGGAAAATGGAAAATGCCACAAAGTCCACCTTACTATAATATATCAGCAAAGAGAGATTTAAACATTTTAATCATAGACAGACGTGTATATCAGAAATCAAAGTTTCCAACACATGCATACCACATTGAACTAAGAGACATCATGCTAGCGATTTTAAAATAACTCAAGGTCTTTCATATTCAAACAGTATGTCAGCATATGCTAGTTTTGGGAATGTATGTTATGAATTGCCAAAATGTCATAACAGAATGGCACATAGTCCAAAATGTCCTTGTACAAAACAATTACATACCAGAAATTTTCTCCTTCACTTTCTATATCTTAGTCCCTCTATCCGCACTTTTTATGATTTTCAAAAAGCCAATATATACAAAATGAGACTGTTTATTACAATAACAATCTTTGAAAGCAGCTGGTATGAAAACAAGAAAAGACGTGAAATGGAAAAACAATTTTAGTACTCAAAACTTGTCATTATCACTAGTAATCATAAATAGATGCCCTGCATCCTTAAACAAGAAAGATTCGACCTAACTTGGGTGCAGGGTTCCTATCCATGTACATCGATCTGTATTTCCATAAAAAGATTGTGCAGTTCCACATGCCTTTCTTCTTTTTCATCCAGATTGAAGGTCACCCTTCTATACTGAGCATAAATACTTTTCTCCTTCCATGTGACTGAGAGTAGCTAAGAGACAATGGAAGTTTCTTCTATCTGAGGCCAATTCAAGTTATGTCGAATGATGTGCATTAGTTCTTCATTTCAAAATTCATTATTTGCTGGAATTCGCTTTCTAAGAAAATTCTCTTAGCTATTGTTATCGTGAAGTTTGACTTCAAAAATGTCACCATCTTTCTTTGTAGCCAGAGCTTCATAGCTCATTTAATTTTAGTGGCAGATAATAATAGCTTTTTATCTGTAAAACCGTTTTATTACCTCAAAAAATTTACTTCATTATGCTAGCTATTTAAGAGCTGTATTTTCCCAGGATTTGGAAAGATTATGCTTCAAAAGATGTGCAACACAATATAGTCGGGGAGTTGATAGGTAGTGTGAACTTGTTCTCTAATTGATAGAGCCAAGGTTTGATTATTAATCCAACTCACCGATATCCAATGAGTCAATGACACTCGTACCATCAGGAATCAGCAGCTTCTCTGTTACTTCAAACTGTTACATAGGTAAGGCAGTTTGTGGATCTGGTTGACTTGCCAATGTCCAAGGATTATTGTGCTTGGTAAGGGTGAAGACTCTCCAAATTTATGGTCGGATGAAAGTCGAATACAAACACTTTGTACTTTTGCCTGACTAGCTATCCACAAAGGTGAAAGGGGTATACAATGAAGGATTTCCTGATGAATGCGAAGATGGATTGACCAACACAAGATTTAGACCATGATTTGAGTTTTGAATGAGGTGAAACTGAAATTTCCTATATTTGGGTAATAATAGCCTCTGAACGGGGACGAGGACTGGAAGGATACAGAGAATTCTAAGTTCTGGATGAAGACCAGTGCCTTATCCATTGGGTGACTGAAAGGATGCAGTGACTCCCAAAATTCTGGATGAAGACCAGTGCCTTATCCATTAGTTAACATAGTCAAGAAGTGGCAGAGGATTGGTAGGTGCTTGCAGAAGGGTGGATGGAAATTGGGCATGTGCCAAAAATTAGCTAGCGAAAACTGACTAAAACTTAAAGCACACCAAAATTTTATTCACAAATGACCTTGGCAAGGAGCCCCCCACCTCTGAAAGTAACATGCTAAAAACTAGCTAGCCAAAACTGACAAAAACTTAAAGCACACTAAATTTTTTATTCATAAATGAACAGGGCAAGGAGCCCCAACCTCTGAAAGTATTTCAACCTGCTCATGTGAATCCATTGACAGGCAGGTAGAAGTATGATCAACTGCAGGTTAACAAATTTTGATCATATGATGTGATGAAAAACAATTGCCACTTGCTGACAGTTTGAATGCCGAATCTTAGGCTAATGAAATGCAAAAGTTTGATATAAATGTACTCATGCCCGAATAGCCACTCTCCATCATAAACCTCTGAATCATAGTCTTTGGCCTTACACAAGACCTATTCAGAATAGCCCGACCCAACGTTAAATATGACTTCACCAATTTTATCAGAACCTGGGAAAGAAATGTCTAAAACCAAGCCTTCCTTTTTCAAACTGCAGGATGAATCAGTCTCTACATATGTGACTGTTGATTGGGTTTCTGAATATCACATTCTAGAAGCATGGGATCAAATTTGACCGTTAAAGCTCTTTTCTTTTTGCGCAAATAAAATCATCACTGAAAGTTTAAATAGACTGGAAATGCACTTTAATTTATACTTTCATTAGGCTCAATTATCAAATCATCAGTTATCTTTATCTTAATTAATCTAGCCATCATCATAGGAGGTAAGAAGCTGAAATGGAACTTTTTGAATCTGGATAATTTCTTTTTCAGTAAAAGAGTCCTTGAAAGTGAACAGACTCATTGCCTCCTCTCGTGGCTCTCATATTAACTTAGGCTGTATCATACACGAATTTGATTGTATGGCATCTTCTATATTAACCAACTGTCAACTCCTATTCTTTTTCAATAAAAAAAACAAAGTTTTCCTCTTCTGGGTTACAAATTTAAAACTCCTTTGCAGCTTTGTCGGTAGTATTCTTTATCATTTGATTTTCTTCATCAACATCAAAAATAAGTATTTCGAAGCTGGGCAAAAATGAAGGCAGAGAGTCAGCATCATTTATACCTTCCTCTGCATCACCCGAGTCGCAAGTGAATGTGTTGATTACAACTTGAGTAATGTGGCCATTTCCATCCTCAATTTCACAGTGGACATCATCATTTGAACCCTTTAGACACCAATTTGGGATAAAGACAACCCTGTGCTCATCTGACGATGTTTCCTTTTTAAGAAAAGTGAATGTTTCCTCAATTTGATTCATTTGCATGCATGTTAATAGAGATTCAAGCTTCACCCCAGTGCAAATTCTATTTTTGTTGCTGATTATGACTCCATGGTAGTGATGATTCGATCAATGTCAGCAAAGAGTCTTTTCAACCCAGGAGGGTAAGATTATGAGGAAGACAAGGGCATGTAGGAAATTACCATCTTGAGGTTCCTCTCAAGTAGTCCTAACTTTTCTACTGCCACTTGCAGTCCACATATTCTTCTTTGAGGTTGTTGAGCAAATAATATCTGTGATGCATGCTTTTATAAACATAAATGCAAAATTGTGGTCTTCAGATGAATGTAACTGTTTCATCAGCTTCACAGATACTTCCTTTGAAGGCATTTAAAAATGAAGTGCCTTGTTGGTTTCAGCCAGTAGGCCCAGTACTTCTCGAAAAGTTGGTGTAGACTGTTTTCTGGGTTGGGATTAATTTCTTTGCTTGGTCCGGTGTTTGAATTATTTATCTTAGATCATTTATTTGAACAGAGTCACCATCCTTATTTTTGGGAAGGTACCATTTTACATCTAAACAAGAAAGCACTAGTCTTTCCCACTCTCCAACAAGTTGGCATAAAACTGTTAATTTCAAAATTTGTCCTAAAATAATTCCTAAAAATGATTCTCTAGCTTGAGATTAAAGACAAACTAGAAACTAGCAGTTGGAGAAGTTGCTGTTAGATGCACCACTTTCCTTTGAATTTTAGTTGCACATCTTCCTCTTATGGTGTGATTTAGGTTTATGGGGTATACTTCTAACCAGAAACAGAAAAGGTACACTAATATGTGCATATTGCCATATTACAGATGCAAATGCCAAAAAACAGATATTTTGCATTAATGAACAGTGGAAAGCAGAAAATGGCACAAAGTCCAGCTTCTTCCTATAATGTATATAAGCAAAGAGAGATTTAAATGTTTCAAACACAGACAGACATGTATCTCAGAACCCAAATTTTCCAACACACTAAACACATTGAACACGAAGATAATTAAATAGCATGTAAGCAAACACACAGTTTTGGAAGCACATGTTTTTGAGTTGCATAGGTGCCAAAATAGAATGACACAAAGTCCAGAATGTCCCTGTACAAAATGATGACATTCCAGAATTTTTAAGAACTTTTTTTTCTCCTTCACTTTCTATATCTTAGTCCATTTATCCACACCTTTATTATTTTCAAAAAGCCTATTTATACAAAACAAGAAGTTCATTTCAATAACGGTATTTCATTTAAATAAGGGTCTCTGAATGTGAACAGTACCAAAGCAAGAAAAGAACTTGATAAAGGAAAGCAGTTTTAGTACTCAAAATTTGTCGTTATCACTTATCACTATTAATCACGAATAGATTCCTTGCATCCTTAAACAAGAAAGCGCCAACCTGCTGTGGGCACAGGGTTCCATAAATAGATTGTGTCAAGTACCTTTATTAGAAACACTGTGCTAAGGAGGTGCGCAGGGTTCTTTTTACTGATCACACCAACAACGGGGTGTCAAGTATTTTGTTATTATTTACATTGGAGGATATTCATGCTCTTAATAGGATAATTTATAGAATCGTTCTCTTAAAATTTGTGTTCAACTTCCAGGGAGTTTGCGTAAACTGGATGAACAACCTGAATGGCTGAAAGGAGGGAAGCTTCGCGACTATCAATTAGAAGGTTTAAACTTTCTTGTTAACAGGTGCGGCTGATTATTGTTTTACCAGATTTTTTCTAGATGAGGCATCTGGTTTTGTAGATAATCATAAAACTGCCATAATTATGAGTTCTTTTATTTCTCATACAGTTGGAGAAATGATACAAATGTTATTCTTGCCGATGAGATGGGCCTTGGAAAAACTGTGCAGTCAGTTTCCGTTCTTGGGTTCTTACAGGTAGGTTAGGAAATTATTTTTGAAAACTCTAATTATAGTGTTAGTTGAATTTATTGTGGTGGCTGGGTGAATTTCTTAGTTGCTGTTGTGATTGGTATTTGTTTTCTTGCTGGATGCAGAATGCTCAGCAGATAGAAGGACCTTTCCTGGTAGTTGTTCCCCTGTCAACAATAACAAATTGGGCAAAAGAATTTCGGAAGTGGCTTCCGGACATGAATGTTGTTGTTTATGTTGGAAACCGTGCAAGTAGAGAGGTATATTTTATCTTGTGCTTGTTATTGGTGGTTTGCTTGGTTTATGGTTGGTTATTGTATTACTTTTTAAATTTTTTTATTCTAAAATCAGACCATGCTTCATATGTTCTTGCCATTGGCCCTGAAATGTGCTAATGTGGTTGTCATTTGACATGATAGATGCATAATTATTAGTCATGTGCTATTGATTAATTTTCATTATCTTTAGTTAGTGATATGTGCCTGTTGGAAGATGTGATCTCACATTACTCTTACAAACCCACAACATGATTTGCATCGTAAATTTAATGTTGTTAACTTTTTCTTATAAGGAACAATAATTTAGCGCGTGTGATTTGATCCTGAAAATAAGCATGCATTTGTTTCTTTAAGCACAGATAAATACATCACTAATAGGTTTCTTTTGGGAATGTAGTGCCAAATAGTCCACTCTTTTCCAATAGGCATTTTGATTATGCACTGATATAGTAAATGTATTACTTCTGCAATATCAGGTTTGTCAGCAGTATGAATTTTACTCCAATAAGAAGTCTGGACGGAGCATTAAGTTCAATGCATTGTTGACCACGTATGAAGTTGTGCTTAAAGACAAGCATGTTCTTTCAAAGATAAAGTGGAACTATCTTATGGTTGATGAAGCACATAGGTTGAAGAATAGCGAAGCCTCACTCTATAATTCTCTCTGTGTAGGATTCTTCCCCTAGATTGCCTGCAAAATTTTGTTTTGAAATAGATTAGAAATTTGTGTATATTATTGATTGTAGCCATGAGGGTTTGCTTCTGTTTACAGGAATTTAGCACCAAAAACAAGCTTCTTATTACAGGAACACCTCTGCAGAATAGTGTTGAAGAGTTGTGGTAAGCATCCACTCTTTCTGCTTGCCTCAGATTTGAAAGTGAGAAATAGAGATGTCAAGCAACAATAGCACCATCTAAAAGTATGCTCTGTACTTGGAAACCCTTTTGTCCCTCCTCGGGTGTGTATATTCCCATATCTGATACGGCTCAAACACATAAATAATGTACCCAAGTGTGCCCAGAAGACCTTAATTTTGCACTTGTGCCGAATGCTATGTGATTTGATATTAATAAAAAATTGATGTAAATCTTCCCAAATTTAATAAGAACTTTATTCATGCAATTTTTTTTTGTAATAAACAAAACCTACAGAAGGGCAAATGAATTGTTTTTCTTTTTCAGTGATCCATTATTTTGAGCTGTCTTCGAATGCAACCGTACTATTTTTGCAAACTGTGAATTGTAAAATTAACTTACTCTTATGTAGCATTTCTGTGTCTATATTGCTTTTGGAGCAATGAAAATCTCAAGTTACAGAAAATTGTGTTAAATATATGTGCTCTTTATTAATGTCATATCCAGCTGTATCCATTTTTGAGGTCTAAAAAAATGGCCATATCTGTATCAGATATCGTATTTCTATCTGTTTGTGTCCACACAACTTTGGTATAGAGTTAGCATTTAAGTTACATTAAAAATGAGATAATGTTTAATATTTATCTTTCTTTTTGAAAACTATGATATCTGGGCAATTAATTTTTTCTCTTCCATCCTTTTGAACTATATATATTCTGGCCTTCTTTTCAGAATAATTTGATGATGATCCTCATCAAATTAACCCAATAATATCTTTGCCAAAATTTGTGAAAAATATTGGTAACTTTGACAAGGATCACGCATCAGTCATGAAGATGCTTCCGTTTAGAACCCACTTTATCGTAATTTGTAAGAATTGGAAGATGATAGGAATGAGAACAAACTTTTATCAGGACAAAATATAGATGCTCAACATTTAACATGAATTGAGGTCATCTATGGTGCATAATTTGCTTTGTATTGCATATTCATGTGGAGGATATAGATAAATCGTTGTGAAGATCTGAAACAAATATAAAATAATGGGCCTTGTAGTATAATGACTTCATTAAAAACTGAAATTCAAATATTTCTCATGAAATTGATTTTCGAACATAGAAAGTCAAAATCAGAGTCTCAGATGACAGTCAAAGTAAGAAATCGAAGTTTAGCATTTATAAATAATTATTAATATTTAATTGTCTTTGATAAGAAGTTACAAAATGCTTAGCGACATGCACTTAGCAATTATGTTGATAACATTTATCTCATGACGCTTGGAAAGGTCCTCATTACTATTGGACTCTGAACTAGCTATCTCCCTCCAATGGGAACCAAATTGATACTGGCAACATGCCCTAATTTCAATCAAACTTTGAGTCCTTTACATTCCCTGTTTTTATGAGATCAGATATATTATGGGAAATAATTGGCAAAATACTTGCTTGATATTAACAGAGATCAAAAGATTAATATGTACAGAGGAATCAATGACGTTTCCTTAAGGGAATGATTGTGAAGAATAGAAACATTCTATTCTTGCTAACAACTAACTAAATATTAGAAAGATTCTAATATTTACAATAGATTACAATAGATAACCATTAAATATAATAGAAACTATCTATTATCGTAATACCCTCCCTTAATGGTTGATCTATCCACTACACCAAGGTGTCCTTTGAATTTGTAAAACTTATTTGGACCAAGAGGCTTGGTGAGAATGTTTGCAGTTTGATCCGCTATAGGAACATACTGTAAGTCTATTGTCCTGTCTTCAACTAGCTGCCGTATGTAGTGACAGTGAACATCCACATGCTTGGTTTGTTCATGAAAGATTGGATTTCATGCTAACTTGAGAAGGCCTTTTTTATCAATAAACAAAGTGGTTGGTCTTGCTGGTGACATTTGCATATCCCCAAGCATCTGACAAATCCAAACAACTTTACAACTTGCGTTAAATGTCCCTCTATATTCAGCCTCAGTAGAGGAGAAAGAAACTGTTTGTTGCTCTTCTTATTTGTCCATGTGACGACACTAGATCTTAAATTGAACACATCCAAAAGTTGACTTTTAATCATAAACAAAACTTGCCCAATCCGAATTTGTGAATCCACTGAGTCTAGGATTAGAACTCCAAGAATAAAGAAGTCCATAATCTGTAGTGCTCTCCACATAATGAAGCACATACTTTGTTGCAGTCCAATGAGTTGCCTCGAGAGCTATTCTATAGTGTGAGATGTAGCTGATGACAAAGCTAATATCAGGTCTAGTAACAGAGAGGTAGATGAGGCTGCCTACTAGTTGCCTGTATGTAGTATCATCAAATGAAGGAGAATTAGACTTGGTTGATAACTTCAGACCATTCTTCATGGGTGTAGATCTAGGCTTGTAATCCTGCATATGAAACTTGTCCAATAGAGCTCTGGCATATGTGTACTGAGAAAAGAAATATCCTAGAAGACTCTTGCCAAGCCTCAACACCTAGGCAATAATGCATGAGCCCAAGATTAGTCATATCAAAAGATTGCCATAAACTATGTTTAATTCCCTAAATTAAAGATGTCGAACAAAAAGTGATGATAAAATCATGCACATAAATAACCAGAAGGATGATGTTGTTGTTAGTAGTCTTGATGCTCAGATTTGAGTTTGAAGAACTCATTTGGAAGCCTTGATACTTTGAGACCAGGAGGCTACGTCATGTAGACCTCTTCGTAGAGGTCACCATTTAGGAAAGCACTCTTGAAATCTATTTGATGGACCTTCAAGCCAAATTGTTTTGCCATGGTTAGGACTAATTTGATTGTGTTCATCTTTGTTGTAGGAACAAAGGTCTGCTCATAATCAATACCTTGATGCTGAGAAAATCCCTTCGCAACTAAACACACATTGTACTTATCCAAAGTACCATTAGACTTGTAGTTTATTTTGAAGACCCATTTGCAGCCAATGGGTTCCTTTCTTGGTGGAAGATCAGAAGCGACCTAGGTGTGATTCTTCAATTGGCTTTGGTGTTCAAATGTCATGGCCTATTCCCACTCTAGAATTCCTTTAGCCTCAGAGTATGTCTAAGGTTCAAACACATTGCAAATGTTGGCCATGAGAGCAAAATCAATTGACTCTGTAGGTTTGCTCTTTTTTTGAAAAGTTCTCCCATCAGTGAGCTCATCATATCGAAGATCAACAAGTGTCTTAGCCCACCACTTAGGTTGGAGAGGAGAGGAACCAACATTACCATCACAAGATGCTCTATGATCAAGTTCCTCATTAGAAAAATTTGGATCAAATCTGGTGATGCATTTGCATATCTAGGGGATCCTGCAGGTGAAGCCAAAGGTATTTGTACAAAAATCACTGGTATAATTGGAGTTGTTAGAGCCCTCCCATCAGTTGGATCTAATAGAAGCCAAAATCCCAAATCATGAGCCTTCCTATGCTGATATGTTGGATTAGGAACAAGAGAAACATGCATGAATGACCCTCGTTGCGCATCAAAGACTACATCACGATTGTGTAGGAGACGAGATTTCTTAATGTCGATTAAGTAGTAGGCTTTGTGAAGACTACTATATCCAACAAGCATGAGTTTCTGACTCTTGGCATCCAACTTGGTGGGTGATGCATGGAGGATCCAAACATAGGCAAGAGAGTGAAAAACCTTCAACTGACTGATTTGGGGCTTGCGACTTGTCCAGGGCTCTTCCGGAGTCTTACCTTTGATTGATACAATGGGTGATTAGTTGAAAAGGTAAATTGCAATGTTGATTGCTTCAGCTCAAAACATCTTCGAACATGTCTGTGTTCGAGCATCAAACTAGCCATCATAATGATTGTTCTGTTTTGACTTTCAACTATACTACTCTACTGTGATGTGTGGGGTGTGGTTGACTGGCACTTGATGCCATGAATATCACAGAATCTAGAGAATTGATTAGAACAAAATTACCCCCCATTATTTAACCTAAGAGCAATAATAGATTCCCTAGACTCTTTTTAATTAGAGGTTTAAACTAATGAAATACAATAAACGCTTTTGATTTCTTTTTAAGAAATGGGCCCACATTTTTCTATTGAAATAATCTTGTACCCAAGATTAGGAGTGGCCATAGGGTTGTAGATATCGGCATGAACAAGCTGAAGTACTTGAGAAGCCCACCATGAATTGTCTTTTTGAAAGGTGTGCAATGTTGCTTCCCAGCGTGGCATGCATTACAAACTCCAAGTTGTTCAGTTTGAATCTCTGGCAATTTGAGGACAAGCTCCTCTCGAGCAAGCTGAGAGAGATAATGCACATTTAAGTGCCATATCGTTGATAACCAAAGTGAATAGACAGAAGATTGCCTAGTAGCCATAGCCAAGTCTCGAGAATCAACAAGTTTGAAAAGATCATGATCCTCAAGACCAATTGCAACAATAGCTGATTCTCCATATTAGTGATGGTGCACTGATGTGAACTGAAGGTGACATCCAACCGTTGAGAGTGTCACAACAATTGACTGACTAAGAGTAGATTTAGTTCCATCCTTGGAATGTAGTACACATCGAGGAAAATGAGATTCCTCCAAGCAGATTGAATCTGAATGTTGCCTTGGCTAACAACAATGTACTCTTCCCGTCAACCAAAAATAATTAAATCTTAAAAAGGTTGGTAGGTAGTGAACCAATCTCTGCGGTGGGTGAAATGACAAGAGGCACCTGAACCAATATACTAGGTAGACGACTTGACATGAATTGCAAGTCTTTTTGCCATGAAGGTGTGAAAGGCAGACTACATCTGCTCAGTGTGCTCTGCATTGTTTGTTTTTGGCTGCGAACCAGATTGCTTGGATAGGGCAGCTAAGTGTTTCCGACATGCAACCTTCATGTGACCATACTTGTGGCAGTAGTTGCATTGAATGTTCTTTTTCTTGGAGCCTTCTGATGTTGGAATAAAGGATTTTTGCTGAGAAAATTGTTGTGAATGAGACTTGCCCTTATTCTTCTGAAAGGATTTAGCAACAAAGGCTTGCTTTGTGGAGGTGGATGAAACTGCTATCGAATTGCTGTTTCCACCGATCTTGGTGAAGTAGAAGTGTGCAGAGATCCATGAACTTCTGATCAACATCAGTAAAAGTGATGTTGAGAGTCTCGATAAAATGCTCATAGGACTTGGATAAACTTTTGAGGGTTATTACCACAATGTCCTCTCCCTCCATCTTGCATCCAATGGCAAGCAATTGATCATGGATTTCTTGAATCCTGCTCAGGTGTTCCGGGAACAATTTCTCCTCTTCTTGACAATAGAAATAAGAGTGTTCTTGAGAAAGAAGGCCTAGCTTTTCTTTGAAGTTTCATGAAGCTTGTTGAGATGCTCCCATATCTCGGCATTTGTTTTGCCAGATGGAACCTGAGGGAGCTGATCATCACTTACGGATAATTTGAGAAGCATCACTACCTCCCAATTATTCTAATCAAATCTGTCCTAATCAGTACTAGCTGCAATCGGACGTTGTGTAACACTTAGAACAATCTGATCAGTATAACAATAGTCAAAGATTATTAGGATCCCCGTTGCTTCCACGTGCCATAATTGCGACCATTGAACTTTTGATTTCCCTCGAGCAAAATATTTGTCAAAGATGCCATATCATGTGTTTTAATGAAAAAGTGTGAAAATTTGTGAAGATTCATACTTCGAGGCAAAAAATTGGAAGACCCAAAAAAATGAACAGGTACCCAGAAGAGAGCTCAAAAAACCCAAATGAAATATGCCGTCAAATTTTGGATCCGCTAACTTGAAAATCGAGGCACCCAAAAAAAAAAAGACGACAACCCAGATAACCTCTTGAAAATTTGAAAAACCCAACAATAATATACAATCAGATTTCACATTCGGCAACACATTTGAGAGATTTGAACAGAACCTTAGCTGGATGAATAGAAACCAAAAATTGCAGGTTTCGCTGTGAATAATGGTGGAAAATCCTAACACTTCTGGTCACAAATCAAAGATGGAATTGTACAAACCCTAGACATCTCCAATAGGGTAGAAAACGACAATGATTAGGATAAAAAATCTCTAAAAAACAGGCATGATTTTGGAAAAAAAAAGGCTGAAGAAATCGCCAACTTTGCTTTGGTGCCAAATCTTCTGCATATTGTGGCCCAAGAAAAACATCAATAAAGGCGTGACTTAAAGAAATTTAGTTGTGATTTGAACTCGCAGAAAATAAGCCACGAAAATGGAGGGTTTGGTCGCACGGGCGTCCTGTAGAAGGAAGATGATCCATATACAAACTGACGCCCTCCAAAAAAAGCCCTATTCGAGTTTTAAATAAATCACAGCCCAAAAATGATGCACAGGGAAAAAGTCATTGGTAAATGCTTGCTTGATATTAACAAAGATCAAAAGATCAATAAATACAAAAAGAATAAATGATGTTTCCTTGGGAATCCATCGTCATGAATTGAAACATTCTATTCTAGCTAACAGATAACTAACAGCTAACTAAAAGCTAACTATTTTTTAGAAAGATGATAATATTTACAATAGATTACAATATATAACCATTAAATATAACAGAAACTATGTACTATCGTAATAATATATGTGTACAGTAGGAAGAGATGAATGACACCATTGACAGCATGTTTAGCTAGATGACTGTCACAATTCGTCAAAAGACCCCATGTTTTGGCCTTCTATGGGGATCATGGTGAAATGAGAAATCTTTAAATGCATTACAAAAATATGTAGTTGAGTGGAGACTGCAATTATTCCAGGTGAGCACATTTAGTACAGTCATGAGCAACAAGAGAGTCGCAAAGGAGGACGGGCTTTCTCTAGCACACAAGGACCAAAATAACAGTGGTGACTATTGAAAGGTTGACAATTCTCCAAATGTCATAAACTTTCCAGTATTTTTCTTTTGCAAGCTACTAGTTCCTTTACTGCTGAAAGGATTGTCCACTTATAGCTCAGTCTTCTCTATGAAATCCAAACAAGCTAGAGATGTACATAATGCTTAAGCTTCTTGAATATTAGAGGTGACCTCATACATAGAAAGCCATGAAGTGTAACTATAATTGGTGACTAGGTCAAGAGGGTCATTGTTAACTACCCAAAGAAAATATATTGTCAAGTGGAAGCTGCAATCACTTGGGTTGGCTTCTTGGTCTGCATAAAAGCCCAGTGATGCTACTGACACATGACATTAATGTTCTTTCACAAGTTACTTCCTCTACTATTGAGACTTGAGAGGAGTTGGTCCACTGATGGCTTCATTGGCTATCAAGAGGAATAGATTTACCTTGATAAAAGCAGAGAAGCTAGTTATTGTACTAATGCTCTGCACAAGGAGACCCCTATCACACAATGGGTTCTGATCTGAACAGTCTACAAAGATTGATTGAGATAGGGGAATATTGCTAGTATCGATTTGGTTCCTGTTGGAGGGAGACATCTAGTTCAGAGTCCAATGTAATGAGAAACTTTACAGGCTTCATGGTATAAATGTTATCAACAGCACTGCTTAATGCCTGTAGCTAAGCATTTTGTGATTAAATATAATCTATAAATGCTAAACTTTGACTTCTGATTTGGGTTGTCATCTGAGACTCTGATCTTGACTTTCTATATTTCTAAACTCAATTTCATTGGATTTATTTGAATTTCATTTATTTATGAATTCATTATACCACAATGCCCATGATTTTATGTTTTTCAGCTCTTCATAACTATGCCAACTAAATGAAACACTTTAGAAGGAGAGATGTATCTGGATTCTGTATCCACATGAATATGCAATCCAAAGCAAATTATGCACCATAAATGACCCAATGTCGATGAAAGGCCATAAGAAATTCATTCCCTGACACCGATTTTACCACATGTAACACTAATGGCTAGAAGCCATAATTATGACCAGTCTTTTGTCTGAGACATCACTGAAAAATGCCATCTGCAGTTCGGTGGATTCTAGCAATAGTGACATATCCAATTTTCTGTTATCCGCCTAATTTCTCTTAATTTAGTAACTTGACAATGTGCTTACTTGCCTGCCAGTGCTTTATAAACAAACTGTTCACACCTTTCCTCATTATTAGCTAATCCACCTCATAAATGCTAAATATGCTCCAAATCCTTTGCTTGACTTCCCTATGATTGTGAAGGACAGAGAGGCCTGTGAAGTCATGAATACCAAAGGACCACCCATCTCATCAGGAGATGGTCCTATTACCTCATATAAATATTGGTAATCATTATTAAGGCTTGTGTGATACAACTTACACCAAAGGGATGCATGAAAGTGATGCGTTCTTAGGATGTTTGAGGATCCCAAGTCTATTTGAGGGTCCCAAGTCTAATTAGCATGCATGAGTGGATTAGAAATCAACTCCCAATAATAATTATCCACACACCAAGCCCTGTGCCAAGTCATTATATCTCCTATTCATCCAGAGCTCTATTTGCTAGTTCACCTGCTAACTCATTACCTTCCCTGTACACAAGGCTTATTCTGAATTCCTGAAATTTAGTAATCATTTTCCTGATAGGCTCTACTCACCCGCTCAATTTCTAGTTGGGCACATGATTCTTCCTAATGGCATTTATGGTGATCAAGGAACCCCCTACAAGATTTTTTTTCCAACTCTTAACTCTCTGCCTAGTTATAATCCCCTCGGCTGCTCTAAATTCTTCCTCACTATTTTTTAATTCATCGATGTTCTTTGATCTTTTAGCTGACACCAATACCAATTCATTATGTGCTGCATATCCAATTCCAGAAGGACCCGGATTACCTTTTGCAGCTCCAATAGAATAAATATTAGCCCTACCGGCCTCTTGGGTGCTCCATTTGACATTCTTTCGAATTTTTGAGGCTAGTTTGGATATATTGTGTCCTACTATAGGGGATTTTAACAAACCTTTGAATGTGAACAGCTCTTCATTCTTATTTGTATAAACTTTTGCTTTGATAGTTTCGCTCTTGGCTGTTGAATTGACCAATTCTATTATCAATATTTCCATTGTCATTATTAGTACATCCCTTGACATTGATTGTTCCTTGAAAACCTTCTGTCTCACTCCTTCCATGGTTCCCAGGTAAGTTAAGATGGTATAATGTGCTAGATGCTTCCAAAAATTCCTTTTTTGGTGCCACAGTGGCAACATGATAATCCAATCTATTAATCTCTTCGGGATCAGACCTTCACGATTCAATTTGGAGGTAAAATGTTTCCAACAAGCATCTGGATAAGGACATGTGAGAAATAGCTGATCTGCATTTCCATCATTACTATTGTAGAAAAGAAACATACTCGGCCAAGCTATACCCAACACTACCAATCTATCATGAGTGAGGTTTCTCTTTGTTAGAGCTAGCTAGGAAAATACACCAACTTTGGGTAGACAATGCTTACCTCTTAATAGATCCTTCGGTTATTGCTTGTCATCCATCAAAACCTCCCTGACTTTTATCCGATCTGTCGAGGCACACTAACATTTTCCTAATTTGAGATATAAAGGCATCTGCTTTTTAGAATCTCTGTTAGAATATCTTCCTGCTCTTGCAGTGCATTTTGATCATTGAAGGACTTATTCCAACTTTGGTAGGTTATCTACCATGGTTATAACGCCATAATTGGCATAGCTTACTGCCCCAAAGGCTAGTAGTCTCTCGCTTCAATTCCTCCAATCAAGGGAAATTCTATATTTCGTGATGACCATGCCAGGAATCTTCCTAGAAGGAAGCACATTATCTATTTTTTTATTTCCCAACTCACATTATTGGTGATTGTTTCTTGACTATCAAGGATAATTCCAAATTGTAGATCCACATGGGGGATTCCTTATCGTTAATATTTGAATAGGATCATCTGAATCTAAATATTTTCTTTTAAGAATTTGAAAACGTCAGTGATTTCCTTTGAAATATTCAAAACAAGTTGAGCTCTCATTGATCATGATCCTGAATTGTCTAACCCCTGCACCGCCAGCTCCTTGGGGCTTACATTATTCCATTCATTGGTCATGATCCTGAATTGTCTTACCCCTGCAACCCAACTCTTTGGGGCTTACATATCTTATCCAATTCATTGTTCATGATCCTGAATTGTCTCATCCCTGCAACCCATCTCCTTGGGGCTTACATATCTTATCCCATGCAAGTTATGAAAATTTCTGTGAACCACATTAGATCCATTCCAGGGGAACTGTTGCATTAATTAAACGAGTATGTCCTCCATTGAACAGAGTGTCTTAATTCAAGACATGGAATACATTAAAAATGCGGATAAAAACGCCTGTAATCATAAATATTCTTCCAGTTGAAGTAAGCCATTTCCTTTTCCAAAGTTCCATTTTTTTGCAGCTGTTAATAAGATCATTCCAGTAGCCTTTCTTATTTGGTTCAGAAAATATTGACATCCCCCAAAATCTCCGTGGAATGTTGGCCACTCTTAATCCCAATATCCTAGCAACCTCCCTTTGTAGACTAGGTTGAGCTTTCGGGAAAATTACTTCTGATTTTCTCCAGTTAATACTCTGTCCTGAAGCCTTACTGTGGTCATCCATCAATTTCCTTATGATTCTTGCTTCACTTCTACAGGCCCTTCCAAATTGAATTGTACCATCTGTAGATTGCTGATGACTGACCGGGTCGACACCAGGGACAAGATCACAGGCCTTTAATATATCCAATTTGATGACCATACTGGATTATTTTCTGACTAAATGAATTGCTTCAAGAGCAATTATGATTCCTTCCATAATAGACCTGCCTGGCAAAAGACCACATTGTTTTTCTGAAATGACCTTGATCAAAATTTTCAGTATGTTAGCAATAACTTTTATTATTATCTTGTAGATGTTGCATAGTGCTCTATAGGGTGATAATCACACATACTGTGTACTTCTTTCTTCTTGGGAGAAAATGCGATGAAAGTATGATTAAGAGAACCTAACATTGTTGTTTTTCTCCTTATCTTCTCGACTGCCTTGAGGAGATCTTCCTTCAAAATTTCCCAAAAGACCTGATAAAAATTGGAAGCAAAAGTATCTGGCCTCGGGGCTTTGTCCGGGTCAACATGGGAAGTGACAATTCTTACTTCTCCCATAGATATAGGTTTATATAAGTTCAAATTTTCTGCATCAGTGACCAGATGAGGAATTCTATCCAAGAATCTATCTCTTTCCTCTTCATTGTCTTGTATTTCTTGATTCATAATAGGCTGAAAGTATCTTGCAGCTTCCTGATTGAATCATTGTTCCATCCTCTTTTTTAATTTCAAAAAATCTCTATGTACTTAGATTGACTACTCTGCAGTTTTAGGATTGTTTTTGGTATTTTTGTCTCCCTCTTTTAACCATACTTCCCTTTGTATTTGCCTCTAGTACCACACCTCTCCTGCCAACGGTTCTTTAAACCCTGTTTTTTATTTTTTCTCATTCTTAAAATCTACCCCATCCATGCTCTTCTCAATTACCGCTTCATTTAGTTCCATGAATCTTCCCCCACTCTAGATATCTCCTAAAGTATGTTTTTGAAATGCCCCATCCGTGCTCTTTTCAGTTACTGCTTCATTTTAGTTCCTTGTATCTTCCTCCACTCTAGATATCTCTTGCCAACAGATCTTCCAACTCTGCTTTTAATTTTTTTGCGTTTCTCAACATCTACCCTATCCACTCTCTTTCAATTACTGCTTCATTTAGTTCCTTGAATTTTCTTCCATTCTAGATATCTCCTAGAGTATGATTTTAAAATGCTCCTGATTTTGTTTCTTTAGTTTGCTCTTGATGTGAGTAGTTTTTGCAGAATAATATAGTTTGGAATGGTTCCTAATTCTTTTTTCATTCCACTGCTCTTTGACACAATCGTAAATGGTAGGGTCTCTGAGCTACATAGTGTTTAACACCATTGTGGCAATCCTAGAGGATGGTTAGCTGTACTAGAAAATGGTCTGGCCCTATATATGGTAGGAGGACAGCTTCATAGACATATGCAATACTTTTCCATTCATCACATAAGAAGAAAGGATCCAACTTTTCTGCTATACTGGTGAGATCCACCCTTCTATTCGTCTAAGTAAACCTATAATTTTGGTTCGGACATCCTTCAAATTGTTCTCATCCACAAATGCCTGAAAATCATGCTGCACCCTCAATTTTTGCAGTTCACCCTGCTTCTCTCTATTATCCATTGTGGCATTAAAATCGCCCCATATTGATCCTCTCATCATTTTGTTGGTTCATCCATTGGATGATCTCATTCCATAGTTTTTTTTCAGATACTATTGAGATATGGCCATATGCATTTATTATTGCAATTGCCCTTTGATGATTGAGGGTCTTACATCTTACAATCATCTAGTTCTGTTTTGCCAATACTTGTGCACATCTAACAAAAAGTAGATTCCAAATCACACTAAATCCTCCCCAAGCTCCAAATTATACAAACAGACCATCCCATTTCTGCCAAATTTTCTATATCATTTGGTATTATTCCTTACTCCACTTTGCTTCCTGAAACAATAATATATCAGCTTTGCTCAAGTCTATCTGGCACTTGATTAAGCGCCACTAGCTAGGTGCATTAATCAAACGCCTAGCATTCCAAGTTATGAGCTTAATACCTCCTTGGGAAGGATGATCTCCTCCCTGTTTCTCAATTTTCTCTGACCCTTGGCACTTCTGCAATTGCCAGTTTTACTTCATTGGTTTTAGGCCCTCTTTTTGTTATCTTCAATGTGGAATCTGTTTGTTCAATGCTTCGTTTGGCTAAAAACCCTGCTTGGTTTTTCTCAAAACTATCATCAATATCTAAATCTGAATCTGTGCTGATCCCTTCCTTCGCTCCAAGCCCTTCACCTTCAATTTCCTGAAGAGTGGCCTTTGTGGTACTCCCCCACCACTAAATCCTTTACAATAGCCTTAGATTCCGCAAAAGCCCCCTTCTGTTCTGCTAAGTCCTGAATATTTCCCCCTTCTCTTAACTCTCCTTGTTATCCGAATAGTTAGTTTTATCTGCACCGTCTTCAATTGAAATTTCCTGATTATCCTTCTCCTTGACCATCAGTCCATAGTCAGACTTATATACTTGCCCTGATTATATTACTGTTTTGCCATGATACTTTTGATTGGTCACGACTCACCATGCCACACATTTCTTCTGCTTATTATTAGTGCCCCTGTTTATTCTTCTCTCCCCTTCCCAAAATTGCCCACGCTTGGCTTTAACTAACATTACTAGATCAATCATTTCTTGCCCCCTGACTAGAGGGATTTCCTCAGATTTGAACCTTTTGTAATCTTGCTATGTTGTCCTTTCTCTGTTCAGATCTATTGGTGCTGCTGATATCAACAGTTCCATTACAAGGTAGTTCCCCATGCACTTCAGATTTGCCTATGGGACAAATCACCAGTAGATCCTCCCTTTCCTGTGGCAAGCATTGCTTGGGGTTTAGTTTAATACATAATCTGGCATATGCCCTCTAAACCCTATTCTCCAGAATTTTATCCAGGGATATGAAAGTACCCAATCCCCCACCAATCTCCTTGTGAATGTCTTCCCTCCATGTTGTATGGGCCTCTATTGAGGACTTAACATTTTTTTGGATTGACTGGGGAATTTGTCTGTGTGTGCTTCTGGTTTTGATTGTGTGAACAATTTTTAGCTATAGATAAATTTTTATGGACTGTGGAAATCTGATACAATTGATTGGGGCATTTAATCAGAAAATAGCTATTAGTGAGGGTTTTTCTTTGAATTATAGAGTTCATTGTTGTTTAATATAGGCTTTTGGTTCTTTAATTGGTTTTGTATTCTTGTGTCAATTTATGCTCACAATTTAATGGAAAACAATTACTTTTTACGTGTAAAATTTATCTATAAAGCTTGTTCCACATACAATTACAGAAGGATCATGCAAAAATGTTTGACGTTGCATTTTTTGTGCAAACATCACCTGCGGCCAGCTATTTATGGAACAGTCGAATCAATAGATCAAACTTAAATTTATGGAACAGTCAAATCAATAGATCACACTTAAAAGAAATCTTTGTTAAAATTCTTTGCAATGCTCTATCTAAACCAGTATGCTCTTTCCATAGGGCTCTACTCCATTTCTTAGATCAAGAAAAATTCTGTAACAAGGATGAATTTGTGGAGAAATACAAGCACTTGTTGAGTTCAGTGACTGAGAATGAGGTTGGTTAATGATTTTTACTTTTTCCGTTTCTGGTTCCCATATATTCTCATTCGTTTATTGCATCTCTGTTGGAGATTTCATCTTTATAAATTCGAAATCTTTGGATGCACTGTAGCTTGCTAACTTACACAGAGAGCTGCGGCCTCATATTCTACGGAGAGCCATTAAAGATGTTGAGAAATCTTTACCTGCAAAAATTGAAAGGATTTTGCGAGTTGAGATGTCTCCTCTGCAGAAACAGTAAGACAATCTGGTGTTAGAAAATTTTATCCATGGTTATGGTGGCTTAGTATACAAATTCTACTTGCTAAAGAAACAATATTTGCATAAGCCATTTGTACTCTTCTGATTGTTTTCACATTCGATGGAAGGTATTATAAATGGATTTTGGAGCGGAATTTCCATAATTTAAATAGAGGAGTACGTGGGAACCAGGTTAGTTCAGATGTTCTAGGTTTCTGCTGTGAGATAATTATTTAGTGTTTCTTACGTTCCAGGTTTTTGCATGTATTTGTTTTTTGTATTTTGATTGGTATAAATGATGTAATGGGACAAAATGGCTAATGTATCTGTTTAACTTGTTTATAGTGAATATAGTCTTTATACTTGTCTCCTGTTGCAATGCTTTTACCTATCACTGTTTATCAATATCAGGTATCACTACTGAATGTTGTTGTGGAGTTGAAGAAATGTTGTAATCATCCATTCCTTTTTGAGAGTGCTGATCATGGGTATGGCGGAGATGGTAACATGACTGACAGCAGCAAAGTTCAGCGTTTTGTCTTAAGCAGTGGCAAACTAGTTATTTTGGATAAATTGCTTGCCAGGTTGCGTGAGACAAAACATCGCGTCTTGATATTCTCACAGGTTTGCACTAAAATGTTATGATTTATCTTTTATTGTTTCACAAGGCTTTTAAACTTCATGTACTGGAAAGTAATATGATTTTTTATATTGTCGTGTGTTTATTTTTCAATGCAGATGGTCAGGATGTTAGATTTACTAGCGGATTATTTGTCTTTAAGGGGCTTCCAATTTCAGAGATTGGATGGTAGCACGAGGGCAGACTTGCGCCATCAGGCAATGGAGCATTTTAATGCACCAGGAAGTGAAGATTTTTGTTTTCTCCTTTCAACCCGTGCAGGTGGTCTGGGTATCAATCTGGCTACTGCAGATACAGTTATTATATTTGATTCTGACTGGAATCCTCAAAATGATTTACAGGTTATTCAATTTTTTGTTTTTTTTATAGTTTCAGTTTCCAAAAGTATTGCTAGAATAAAATCGTAATTGAAATCTTGGTTAATTATGCAATGAGTGCATTCTGTATTTTTGCTTTTTCATTTTCTGTTTCTTCTGTGTTGATACATTCTTAGCACTATATGTTTATCATCTTCTAATTACAGGCAATGAGTGCATTCTGTAGTTTTGCTTTTTCATTTTCTGTTTCTTCTGTGTTGATACATTTTTAACACCATATGTTTTTCATCTTCTAATTACAGGCAATGAGTAGGGCCCATCGAATTGGCCAGCAGGAGGTGGTGAATGTTTATCGTTTTGTTACCAGTAAGAGTGTTGAGGAAGACATTCTAGAAAGGGCCAAGCAGAAGATGGTACTCCTATTTTCTGTAATTCATAATTTCGATTCAGCTATGAGCTCATACAGAAATTAAAATATCCTTTCTTTTTTGGTAGGTTCTTGACCATTTAGTTATTCAGAAGCTTAACGCAGAGGGCAGACTAGAGAAGAAAGATCCGAAAAAGGGAACTTCTATGTTTGATAAGGTATTTAGTATTGTCTCTCATACATATATAGGTCTGTTATATCCACCTTTACTGAAGGTAGAAATGCTCAATAACTGTTGGGCTTTTTAAAAAAACTTTTTATATTATCTATTGTTAGAGTTTCACATTCTGAGACAAAGAAAACTATAATAATGAAATACTGAAAACTGTGATCCAATTCTAGTGTTATAGTACTTACATGCAACTTGTGGCATCTATTTGCTATGGATTTGGATGTTCAGAATGAGCTATCTGCAATTCTGAGGTTTGGTGCTGAGGAGCTTTTTAAGGAGGATAAAAATGAAGAGGAAGCAAAGAGGAAGCTTGAGAACATGGATATTGATGAAATTCTTGCAAGAGCTGAAAAAGTTGAGTCAAAGGGTACTAGTGAGGAGGACGGAGCTGAAATTTTAAGTGCTTTTAAGGTGGGTGACTATTTTAAATTGACAATTTTGTTATTCTTATATTCAATATTATATTTGTTTGTTAATATCATTCACCTTTTCATTGAATATAAGGAGATTGTAAAAAATTCTTGTTAAACAAGAGCTTCATTTATTAAATAGAGATGCCTCTGTTTAATTAAAAGGGATTTGATTTACTAAGTAGCTGTTTTTTTCCCTGCAATTTCAATCAATCGATTTAGCAACTATCTGTATTAACATAGGTGGGGGAGGTGGGTGAGATGTTTTTATAAAATTTGAGGAAATATCATTCTGGGGATTATATATTTTGACAAGTTTTAGCTCTTTGTTTACCCATCCAGGTTGCAAGCTTCAGCAATCCTGAAGATGACGGGACATTTTGGAGTCGATTGATTAAGCCCGAAGCAATATCACAAGCTGAAGTATGCATGAACCAATGCCTCAAAATATGCTTTTTAAATTTAACTGGTGTTGTTAAGAATTGCTTGATGGATTTGTAGATTGATAAGAATCTTTTAGATCCTACCTTTCAATTAATTTTTCAGTGAACTTCTAAATGGTTTTATGTGCTGTCCTTGATTCTTTTCTTGAATTTCAAGCAACTGTGATCTTAGATATTAACAATGGCATTTATCTTAGCAGGAATCGTTGGCACCCCGTGCTGCAAGAAACACTAAAAGCTATGCAGAAGTTTCCCAACCTGACAAAAATGGGAAGAGAAGGAAGAGGGGTAGTGAAGTACAAGAGAGGGTTTTAAAGCGCTCTGGCAAATTTTTGGAAGCACCTATTCAATTGTTGCCACGGATTGAAGGGGCTGCTGGCTTTGTTTGTGAATGGGCGGGTGGTGGTCTTTCGAAGAAGGATGCCAGTAATTTTGTGAAAGCGGTGAGACTTCTTGAGGTCACTTATGACTGTTTAGTCTGGTCTGCAATAAATGAGAGACATTTAAGACACAGAATGAGTGCTTATAGCTGTCAAGATAGATACTGATGCATTCTTTTTTATAAAAAAGATTTGAAAGTAAACTGTTGTCATTATTTAGTAAGTATCTTGGATGTTTAGCTTAGTTTGTAATTGTATGACTAAAATTGAGTTTGATGTATAGATTGAAAGTTTATAGGACGACAGTATTTTCCCTTCAGAGTGTTTTATATTGTGTAAATCTTGTCCTTCGACTATTGTTTGTCTCTATTTATTGACTCAAGTCATTGTTTCTTCTCAGTGGATTTTTGGGATTTGAGTTCTAGGTAATATTTAATAGCTGAATGTTGTCTTGTTCAGGTGAAGAAATTTGGTGATTCAAGTCGTATTACTTTGATAGCAGCAGAAGTTGGGGGATCAATTGAGTCTGCTACATCTCGTGCTCAGGTGGAACTTTTTAATGCTTTGGTTGATGGATGCAAGGAGGTTATGAAAAAGGGAAATGGTGAAGGCAAGGTTTGTGCTTTATTGTTTTGGCTTTGAATAGAATAGTTTAGCTGGTTCCCCTGTTACAAATTTGGAAATAATTGTGCAAATTTCAGGGAGCTATCTTGGACTTTTTTGGGGTGGCTGTCAAAGCTCATGAATTGGCAGAACGTGTAAGAGAACTTCAACTTTTGTCAAAACGGATCAAACGATTTCAAGACCCTGTCACACAGTTTCGGTTGAAAACACACCCCAGGAATCCCTCATGGTCAAAATCGTGCAGCTGGAACCAAGGTATGTTGGGACTGTATTTTGAATGGCTTCTTGTAATATGAATTTACATTTTGGTTTTATATGTTATATTTTTGTCCCATGTACACAGTGGATGATGCAAGGCTGCTTCTAGGTGTCCATTATCATGGATACGGAAATTGGGAGAAGATTAGAACTGACCATAGGTTGGGTCTGACTGGAAAGATAGCTCCAGCTGGTCTTTCAGCTTCAGAAACATTTCTTCCACGTGCTCCACACTTGGATGCTCGGGCCTCTGCACTTTTACGAAAGGTTGCTTTTGCTTTTTTTTCCCCTTACTTCTCTGTATTGATTTTCTTTTGAATGTTGGTTTTTCTCTGCAGGTATTGTTTTAGATAAATCCGGATTACAAATGCATCACATTATAGATTTGGACGCCTACATGAAAGCTCGAGATATGAATGCCTTAAGATATCCATCAAAATATCAGAATTTTGAGATATTAAGCACTGGAGAAGCAAATATGATTAGGAAATGATTCTGCAGTATTGAAAATGTTTGAAACAAACTAAATTAGCCTTGATTACATTACTATAGGCCTAAAAACAAGAATGCCTAAGAAGCTGTGCATAATGAACAAAAGAACCTGAGCAGGCTGCCCCTTCATTGTAGGTGGCCCATAAACTGGAACCTGGTTGATAGTTCTGTTACCATCTTACAGATAGCCACTCGTGTTATAGTATTAAGCATAGTTACATTGTCTGGGGGATGGGGGGATAGGTTTCCTGGTGGGGGGCAGAGGGGCCTCAATTTGGAGACGGGAAGAGGGGGGCCGTGTATATACTATATACTATACATGTGGTACTTAAAATGCTACTATGAAAAGATGTATAACAATATAAGACATGAAGATGTAAAATAATAATTTACTAAAATTTAAGTAGTAAAGTCTTCAACATTTGAAAATGAAAGTGGAACATTGAACAATAAATATTAAAATTTTAAATACTCGAATCAGCAAATGGAAGAGTATACTTTCTATTATATAAATATTAAATAATAACAGTCATAGCTATCAAAAGTATGAGTATCTCATCATAAAGATGATTACATTGAGCAGCATGTTGTGATATTCAATACAGCCAATGGAATATTAATTTTTTTTTATTTTTTTTTTAACATACTTTATTATTTTAGTTGGACAGGGGACACCCGGTCATCCCTTGGAGTGGTCGAGGGACCCATTCCCATCCCCGTGTCCCCTCTAGGGATGCTGAGAGTCCCCTGTCTCCTCAGGGTTATCTCATCGTAAAGATGATTACACTGAGCAGCTTGTTGTGATATTCAATATGGCCGAGAGTCTCCCCATCTCCTTAGGGGACGACAGGAAGTTGGCTCATTTTTCCCAGAGGCAGCAGATTAGTTGTGCTGCTGGAGATGCTGGAAGGGTGTCCCCTGGTCCCTGGTGTGTCCTTGTCTCGGAGACGTCGTTTTTTTTTGGGGGTGAATGCATCCCTACATTACACTGGTATTAAGTGATAGGGTATAAATTTGATTTTTTTTTGACTCTTTTGGATTTTTAATGAGGTCAGGTTTGCTTTCTTACAGTGTGTTAGCTCTTGAAAATCTCACCTCAATTCTTCTGAAAAAATGTGTACACTTGAATTGATGGTAACAGCTTTTGGTAACAGTGTGTGAAAATAACCAGGAACAACTTGGCTACAGTCTGTATTTGTAGGGTTCAACTATTTGACAAGAATTACAATAATGTACAAGTTTAGAACACTTTGGGGGCTTGAAGGAGATTTTGGTATATTATGGAATAGCAAGCATGGAATGCAATATTTTTGTGTCTTGCACTGGGCTTAAGCTGAAACAATTTTTATTTGAGCATTATTTTGGGTTTTAAAAAATGGAGGGATATTTATGGATTTATTGGTATATTGCTTAGAATAGAAACTTTGTGCATACATAAAAAATGTTTGATTAAACAAAAGACAGTTTTATGAGAATTTGCAAATTAATGAGGGAATATGGCAGAGTAAGGAGCAGATACCATCTCTTTACCAATAAATGTCGTGCGATTCCTGAATTCAATAATTTTGCCGTAATTTGCAAAATGTTACACAGTTTGCTGTATTTTCTGGGTAGATAGTGTTCCAATTTTTGCATCAATGTTTCGGATCACACTCTGTGATCCATCATCAGGATGAGAGAGCTAACACAGTTAGAATCAGAGTCAAACGATGAATTTTCGCATTCATCATAATGAAATTTACCATTCAGACAGCCTTGCTACAGATCCAAATAACAAGATATTTTCCTGTCAAACAGGGTTTGACAAATAAAAAACTGACAAGAGTTCATTATTGTCTAATTTCTCACAATGATCAATTCTCATAATTTTGCACAAGGCTTGATAATTAGGTTTGAAAAAACCATTCTCGAAACTTGCATGATTTTCTAAGACATTAAATGGATCTGCTAATTTTTAAATTATTTTTACTCTTTACATTTCCTAAAATCACGAAGGACAATATTATAAGAACACAATATGTAACAACAGATAAAACTACTAAGTTGTTAGCATTAAGTGATCTAAGCATAAGAACCAGATATATGAGTTGCATTGGTAGAAGCTTTGCATGCAGTGTGCTGATTCTGTTTTCATTGTTGGTTGCTGTTGTGGCCTTCATTTTTCTTGTCTATAATTTGCTTCTGTGGTTCAATGTTGATATAGAGTTATCCTGTTTGACACAGCACTTGATTCCTTAGTGGAAGGAGATCATTGTGATCTGTATCCATGCTAAAGTGATCTGTTTCCAACTTTCTCCATTTTCTAACTTGACTAAATTAGGTGAAAGAGAGGGACTGGAACTTAAACTACAAATCACCTAAAAAAACTACTTTCAAACAAAACAAGAATCTTTTTTCAAATAGCCTTTCTGCTTACACTTGAAAATAATAAAATTGATAACTAGATTCCCACGTGTCATACAGGTAAGAAAAAATTATAATTTAATAATCAATTATGGGGGCAAATAAAATATATGATACTTCAATAAATGTCTCTATTTATCATCTCTATATAAAATAGGCTGCATGAGGTTTATACCTTAAACCTCTCAGTGTTTAACATATATGTTTGTTTAAGATATCTGATCCAGTGATGTACATTAGATATAATATCTATGATGTCATTTTAGATATCCTCTTTTAAGGTATTCTTGAACGTCAGATCCATTGCAGGTTTTTTACTGCATTAAAATTCATTATAATTATAACTGTCACACAAATCATATATCTCTGTCACCAAAATAAAGAAGCTTGGATTAACTCTCTATAAAAGATGGATTCTAAACAGATATTTTCAAGCCTTAATAGTGTTTTAATGACATTTATAATTTAGTTGTCCCAAACAATAATCTCTCGGACAAAGGAGCTTGTATGTCCCTTCTGTAGTTCCTTTTTAACTCATGTATTAAGCAATTTACAGTTTTGGCTCCAGGAATTTGAATCTGAGAAGGAAACAAATACAAAGATCCTGCCAACTGAAAAGCCTAGTGCTAAGGTTGAGAAAGATCTCTCAAAAACCTCATTTGGAGATTCCAAAGAAGGGCATGGGAAGTCTTATCATTCAAAGCAGAAAATTAAGCCAAATAGGGAACATTTACAGAAACATCTTAAGATTGAGCGGGTGAAGGAGGAAGGTGAAATATCTGAATCAGAAGAGCCTCAGTATCAAAGATACAGGGAGAAGATTGACCAGGAGACGAAGGAAGAAAGATGGAGAGAATGGTGTGCAGATGTCATGTATGATCAGTTGCGCACTCTAAAACGGCTACATAAATTGCAGGCAACTAGTGTAGACCTTCCTAAAGAGGAGGTAAGCCTCGTTTATGGCCTTAATGATTTATATAGTTTAGGATATTGTTATGCCTAATTAAACCGAGCAATTTTTTTCTGTTTCTATTATTATACATTTCTGAAATTTAAGTGTCTTTGCCAGGTACTTTACAAAGTTAAGAACTATCTGCAGCTTCTTGGCCGGAAAATTGATGTTATATTGAAAGAACATTCAAACTCCCGTAATTATACAAGTGAGTATTTTCATGTAGATAGTTGCAATTGTTGCATGTGTGTTGTTCTGTTTTCTTTGGAATATCCTCTGCATTGTATGGAAGATAAGAATATGCTTGTGTTCCAATATCTGACCTGTAAACATTTTCTTTTTCTAGGTTCAATCTTTTCCCTATCCGTTTTTCAAGCTTTACCTGTGCATCATACAGACAGATTGATCATGTTAGTTTTCAGTAATGCTGTGTGATGCCCTCTAAAATCCAGATTTTATGCTCTTCAGAATTCTGGATGTCAACTTGCAAAGTAGCTGTCAGACCCCAAGTAGAAAACAACATGCCTTGAGCTTAGTATTGTTTGTTTAAGAACACTGATAGCTCCAAATTACTTTATCTTGTCTAGAAGATAATGCTTAGTTGGACGGCATGTGCAATTTTAGCCTTTGGATTATTTTTACGTTAAATTAGTTGCTTTTATCACAATTTCTTGACTTAATATAACTAAGAACAAAAGTAAAGATCCGTCATTTTTGATCTGATCTAAACATTATGACACTAATGTGGATATATCGATCGTTTTTTATCTGACCTTCTCAAGCCAGAAGGTATTGACCAGTCTCAATTTCTTACTGATCTGATTATAATCCCCCTATTCTGTATAATTTGAGTCCTTTTAGCTTGTTTAGAAAGACATGACATGCTTCACCATTGCAACGTGAATGAGACTGCCAAACAGTTTCCTAATGCTTAAGCACTTCAAGACTATAGATGCCAAATCATGTTACATTTATTTTAGTATATGTACTCGTCAATCTACTATAAGTCTAATTCATCTCTTGCAGGAATGGTTACCCGGCTGTGGAACTATGTTGCTACTTTCTCCAATTTATCTGGAGCACGCCTTTCTGAGATATATAAGAAACTTACTCAAGAAGCACATCAAGATACAGGTTTTCCGATTGACAACAGCAGCTTTGCACCTGGTCCTAGTAGCAGAGATGCTGATCCTTGTCAGTCGGTTTCATTTGCTGCTGACCATCATAGTGCACGGAGGTATCCAACTTTAGAACATCTTGCAGGTACTTTTCATAGGGACCAGGAGACTGGAAAGTCAGAAGCATGGAAGCGACGCAGAAGAATTGGTCTTTTTGAGGAATGTGGTGGATCAGAGATTGCAGAAAGGCCACCAGTGAGCTCATATACAGCATATGGATCCTCAGCAAATGGGAACAGATCACATGATTCAAGTTCAGCAGGTATCTTAGGTTGTGCTCCTGGAGAACAAAGGAAGATTGGAGAAAAATGGAATCGACAACATCCAAATTTTCCTTTGTCTGGACAGGAATTTAGTATACCAAGGCAAGGCAGGCAAACTGAACATTCTTCCATCTCAAATAGTCATTCTCCTGCTTTCATTCATTAAATTGTTACTGTATGCTATATCTATCTCAGTCTTGCAGTACCGTAAATCAAAATCTATTCTATCTTGTTATTGTATGCTATATAAAGCACTACTGTGGTAGATAAGAGAACTGGCTACAAGGTTGTCACAACCAATTCCTGATGAATAGGTCAAGCTGGGCAAAGCAGGCGGTCCACTGTTGGTCAAACCTCTTGCATCACACAATGACTGTAAATATGAGTAAATTCTCTTGCTACCATGTGCTCGGATTTTTTGTTCTATGCAGGTAATAATGGTATATCCTTCATTGGATTCTCAAATTGGAGAAATTGTAAATCAATTTTGAAGGCTCACCAGCATATGAAAGTCTATTTGAAGAATTGTGAAATTTGTCTGGATTTTTTGGGTACTGTGGTGCTATTTACTAATTACATGTCCAAGGCATCCTAGTAAGGACAAGTTTAGGTTCTCACACTTTGTAAAATCAAATTTCTCCTTCAATTCCCTTTTTAACTGTACAATAACCAATTTTGTCTAGTTGGGAGCATATGACCTTTATTACAGTATGGACATTGCCATTGATATTGATAAGGGGGGCATCACAACAGGAAAGGCCAGAATCTGCATGGTATTTTATAGACGGAAGCTTAAATATTATTGGTATGGTGCAATTGGTGAAGTTGCAGTTTTCTGTGCCAATGACGGTTGCCAGGTCATTATTATCCAGGTAAGGGAGGTGATCTATGCATCAAACTCAAGTGATCATCCATTGTCCATGTACAATTTTTCATCTATTATGGTCTTAATCAAAGTGCAATGCCTTTTTGGAAGGCAAGAAACAGTATGAAGTTCTATTAATTGCCCTAGTTGCTGTGATACAACCCCACAGGCAGGCATTAATTTGAAACCAAATTATAGGTTGCTGCAAACAAACATTCATGAAGGGAATATTCTCCAGATAGCAACCATTATGTCCATTGCACATAGTAGGCATTATGTGCTAGATGGTTATTGTAATAACCTGTTCCCATGTTGAATTCTTAATTGTTTTAGATTTATACAACTGCACATCAAAGAATTTGTTCTGCTTATGAATTTGTTGACGCATAAACCATTTATTGAAATCTACACCTCTTTTTACATTTGGATCCAATATTCAACAGAATTGAATAGAAATTGGCACTGTATTTTGTTGAATTATTTTTGACAAATATATAAGGGATGACAATTATTTCTGAAGTTGATAATTAATGTAGTGCTTGTGTGAGGCATAATTTGCAGGGTAGTCATCACAAACGAAAGCATGAGGAAATTGCAAATTCTGGGGTTTGATTCAGCATCAAATGATAAAGGCGGAGAGCTTTAGCTCTGATATCCAAGTGGTTATTCAAGCTTGTGCTTGAGAATTTCTTGTAATAAGTTGTGAGCTCTAGGGATAATGTATTTATAAATTTTTTTGTGACAAGGCTATTTGTGTAAGTAGTCGAGTTTTCATCGAGTCTTGTTACCCAAAGGAGTAAGTGTTGCAGTAGCTTTGGAAAGAGAAGCATGACGAAATTGCACATGTCTGGAGTTGATAAGCATGAGGAAATTGCAAATTACCGAGTTGATTCGGCATAAAATGATAATAAGGGGATAGTTTTAGCTTAGATAACCAATTGTCTATTGAAGCTTGTGCATGCTAAGTTTTCTGTAATAACTAGTTATAAAAGTATTTTTACACATTCCTTGACAAGGCTAATCATGTAAAGTCTATATTAAAGTTTTCAACGAGACCTTTACCTCCAAGGGTAAGGCTTTAGTTATAAAAGTATTTTTAGTGCGGCAACAAGTATTGTGGGTAACAAATGTGATTGGTTACCCCACGTAGGGTAATGACCCTATGTGGCATAAGGAGTCATGCTCCTACGTGGGTGTAACTCTTAATAATATATTTAAGAGAGTATCGATGCTGGCTGTGAATGTAATCAATAACAGAGGCAATAACATTCCACAGCAAGCATTCGATACTACAGGCATTACGAAGACATCAGTCAAAATTATATTACATATTAGTGACCAAAGAATTACAGAGGATTGTTCTCATTATATTATATAAGATCAGTTCTTATTAAATTCTCCGATCAAATCTGAGATCTTCCATAGTAACAACAAAAGGGAGAATACTTTAGACTATAATAAAATCTGGAAGTTATTATTATATAATCTTGGACTGTAATAATTCTGAAATAAATTATTAGATATACTTAGGAATTAAAAGACTATTATCTTTCTCTATCTCTGATCCACATTCCTTAACAGATGGCAGCTACAGTAATATGAAAAAGAGGAGACTGTAGGCAAACAGTAGTTTTGGATTTTCCAAACATCTCAAAAGCCCTTATACTAAATATAATTCGAGTCTTAAATATTTCATCTATGTTGAATGCCCTTGCAACAATGTCTTTTGTACCATTTCTAGAGTTTGCGGTTGCTACTGCACCTTTGTTAGGGCCTAGGCTCTCTGGTGTCATGTTGCTTCACCCTTGGTGGGTAATGGGCTGTCGATTCTTGAGGTTTTGAGGACGACACATTTTGGTCATGGTTTGGCACAGGTTCTCATTGAGCATTCTTTTGGTAGACCCTCATCGTCTTCTAATGCTATGGGTTTTGGGTTCCTCCCCTAAAGCCCCTTTCTATGTTGATGGAGAGATCCTTGTTCGTGCTGCCAGATTTACCGTCACTCTTCTTCCCAAAGGGAAATCTAATCCTCTTGTTTGTGCCAAAGCCTTCCCTATTGTTTTGTGGCAATGATGTAGTGGTTAATATGGATTTCTATTAACGTTGTGGGTTGATATGTAGATCTGCTGGTGTTCGACCTTTTTTGTTGGATCTTCATCACTTGACGATGGATTCTTCGAAGCTCGTAGTTGTTGGTAATATTGAGCTTTTCCCTTGTGTTAAGGGCTTTTTAATTGCCAATGTTTCTTTTGATCGCTGTGGTTTGGTATTGAGCGAGTTGTGGACATGGGTTCTTTATTCTCTCAGTCAAAAAATGGAGAATTTCCTTTAACCCTCTTTGTAAACCATACTAAACCAATCAGTGTGCTTTAGTACGGTGTTTTCCTTTCCACTCTTCCTCTCTATTTTTGAGAGAATTATTTCTTTGAAGCTTTTGAGAATCCTATTCGGCTTCTTGAAGGTTGATGATACTACTTCCTCTCTATGTCTTTCGGATTTAGTTATCCCATTTTGATGTTATTGATGCTTCTTTACGAGTCACTTGGCCACAAATTGTTCTCCATCGATTGGAAAGATGTTATCATTTGGTGGACAAATGCTAATGGTGATTACTTGATTGTATTGTCTTTTGATTCATCATCTAAAGACCTTATATTTAGGTCGTTGATTATTCCTCCCAGGATGATGGTATACCACTTGTAGATCCTACCACTCTTGTTGCTGATGTGGTATCTTCTGGTCATGTGGAACCTTTGCATGTTGCTCATGTTCTGCATCAACATTAACTAGATGATGTGTTGCCCCATCAACCCACTGCTCCTTGTGCTGACATTCTCACTAAGGAGATTTCTTCACTTGTTCTCCTTTGTGATGGTGTTCCTATTGCTTGGAAAGTTCATAAATGACGAAAAGATCATTCTTGCTCCTCTTGCCAAACTTTTGTTGATATTGTAGGTGAAATTTCTACCCACCCTTGATGTGGGTTTCTAGTTGTTTGCTATTGTGTTGTAGAGGCATTTGCTATCAACTATTTGCTCTTGATGAGCTGTAAGTGGCTTATTTGGCTTGTCTTACTCATGGGTCACCACCCTGTTTTTGCCGCTTTTATAAAAAGCTAAATCTGAGTTTTCCCCGAATTTTAAAAGAGAAGAAAAAAAAATCTTTAGTAAATATAAGGATGGGTTTGCTACCTTGTGAGAAGATACTTATATCATGGCACATTTTTCAACCCCACAATTGCAAATTAAAGAAAGACAATCAATATCCTCATGAGACATTTTTCATCCCCACAATTGGAAATTAAAGAAATATCCCTAGAGGTAGACACATGAATTGATAAATTTTGGTGGCCTGGATTTTGATACAATATGATTAAACATCTTTCTTGTTTGTTTAGAGTTCAAGAAAAACAAGACAACCTATGAAATGTGACGATATATGCAGAAAAAGGTGCATACCTTAACTAATTCAAGTTGATCTCTTCATGCATGATTATGGTTATCAGGGTTTTAAGACAATTAAGCTAAGAGCGAAATTGACCTCAAAAGAATCATAAAGGTATTAAACTTATCTTGAAATGAAGGAGAACTATATCAAATACATCAGGCTTGCCCACATAAGTTATGAAGCTTGAGATATAAATCTAATTATTTAAAAAAAAAAAAACAAATGAGGAAGTTTAAGACTAGATATGAGAAGAAATATTATTATGCTTCTAGCAAAGGTGCTACAAACAGAGGATGAGATTATTTTTATTGCTATAAAAGATGGTCTTGTAGTTGTAGATAATTCTCTTGTTACTTAGATCGAGACAAAGGAGTGGATAATAGATGATGGATTTTCAATCATATGATAGGTGATGGAAATAAATTTGTGAAGTTTGACAAGTATGATGGTGATATTTTTAGATTTAGAGATAATGCTCCTTGTTTGATCAAAGAAAAAGGTTCAATTCCTCTTGATGGTAAGAATAACAATGATGATGTCTTATTTATTGATAAATTAAAATATGATCTTTTCAGTGTTGGACAATTGGTTGAAAAAGGTTACATTTTATAATTCAAGGATAACATATACACTATTACAAATGATTTAGGTAATATATTTCATTTGAGTGCATTGACAAACAGATTTTTGGATGCGAAGATTGATGACAATTGGTTGTAGCACAAGATGTTTTGTCACATGAATTTTGATAACATTGCGAAGATGAGTTCTACTAATGTTGTGAGAGACTTGCTGAAGTTGACAAATCTTAATAACACAATGCCCAAAATGTACTATGCGAAAACAAATTAAAGCTACCTTAAAAAAATGACATATTTTGCTATTAGAATTTCAGAATTGGTTCATACAGATCTATATGGTCCAACCAAGATGAGGACTTGGTATGGTGAGAGATATTTCATTTTATTAATTGATTGTTATTCTAGAATAATGTGGGTTGCATTATTGAAAGAAAAATCCGAAGCCTTCAACAAGTTCAAGATAAAAAAAGTTGATTTGAGACCGAGGTGAGATTGAAGATGAAATGCTTAAGATTAGATTGTGGCGGAGAATTCATTTCCATAGAATTCAATGCTTTCTATGAAGAGCATTGAATAAGAAGACATATCTTCCTTATGAAACCCTAAAAAAATAGGATAACAAAGCGAAGAAATAAGACAATTCTCGATACTACTATCACTATGATGTTGGAAGGAAAAACACCAAAAATGTGTTAGAGATAAGATATTGCTACTACAATTCACACATTGAACAAAGTTTATTTGAGACATGGTACTAGTAAGACAATTTATGAACTATGGTATGGGAGTGTTCCTATAGTTGAATATTTTAGAATTTTTGAAAATAAATGTTGAATTAAAAGAGATGATGAGATAGGAAAGTTTGATTGTAGTAGTGATGAAGGAATTTTTCTTGGTTCTTCTACTAAGAAAAAGCCTACTAATGCTATAAGCAAAGCCATAATAAAATTGTTGAGAGTTTCAAGTGAAAGTTGATGAAAGATTTAAGATACATCAAAGAAAATTAAGTAATGACTTAGATGCTAATCAATTACATATCATACAAGAGAAAAATCAAAATTAGAATACTATTCAGGATGGTTCGATTAAAGAGATTGATAATGGTATTGAATTTTGATCATAAATACATGATTCGTACAATTGTGTACTTGTAAAAACATAAAAAGATAAAATAAAATGGATATTATACACATGATCATGAAATCAACATCATCAAAAATTATCATAATAAATAAGATCGTATAAAACTAGAGGAGGAACTTTCACAAAGCTTTCCCACATAAAATTCTTGGATACAACACATGACACAAATAAATCAATATCACATAAAAAAAATCCAAAACATAGGAATCATAAAATCATTAGTAACCTAATAATTAAAAAATAACAAACTAATTAAAATAGAAAATATACAAGTCCCTAAGCCTTTGATATGCAATGAGACACACCACAATAACGCAAAGTTTTTGTTGTTAGATTAGCATGATTTAGGTTCCCAAAATGACATCAATTTGACACTTCAAATTAAATTAGGCTAAGACCCATTTCAGATCTCCTTTATTTCCTTCCAAAAATCCAACAAAAATTATAAAATAGAAATAATAACCATCCTTGCAAAGGTAACTCCTAGGAAAAATATAAAAGGGATATAATAAACAACAAGCAATTAAAACCACATTCTCATAGTAATTTAATATACACATAAAATCAATTATTTTGTTACCAAATTACTTGTACAATCAAAGAATAAAATATGAAAAGAAGAGTTGAATGTCCTACTTCAATCCTATAGTGAAACCAACGAAAAATAAGGAAGAATGGAACAAAAGCAATCATTCCTCAGTAAAATAATAATAATTAAAACTCCTATATAAAAATTCAACTCAACTCAAAATCCTCACTTTTTACTCATGTAGAAAACTTCAATCTTCTTAGAAGCATAAACAAGTTTGAAGAAATACCATTCAAAACACACTATCAAATCTCACACTTCATTCTCAAGAGAAAACTTCAAAAAGAAAAAAAGAAGAATACCTAAAGAAAGACTGTAAACTTCACTTACTAACGTCCAAACAAAGGTTTCCAAAATTTAGTCCTGAAAATTCTTCCTAAACCACGTGTAAGAAGAGTAGGAAAGATTTCCTCGGAAATCCAAAAAAATCACAAAAAGTAAATAAAGAAAAAATTAGAAACCCTAAGACAATGTCTTAAAAAGAATTAAATGCTTCTCCTCCACATAAATATGGATTTAATCAAATTAAAGCAATGCATAAATAACATCTAGATGGAATGGAAAGTGATGATTGCTCTTAGTGAGAATATTTCCAAGATTATTTAGAGGTAATAAGATAATGCCCATTGGTATTATATGAAGCAAGTCCTTCACCACACGATTGATTGAAGACAATAGATAAGAATAATCATTTGTCCCCTAGTATTTTGAAGCAATGGTCTTAAAAAGGTTTTTTTATATTGAAATATTAGTGTCTATAAGGGTGAATCAATGTTGTAGCACTTTGATACCGATTAATAGCTTTTCAACTTAATCATGCACATCCACTTATAATAATAAAAGAAAGTAAAGCATCAAATAATAAATAACTCATAACACCATGATTTATTTTTTGAGGAAAGTTTGAGCAAGGGAAAACCCTAGTGCAAATTCTTTTTACAACTATACACTAATTTGAACATTCTCTATTAAGAGGACTAACCCTATTATGAGTTATTAAATAACTTATAGTACACGAGTCCTTGCAATAAGACAAGACCTTTGTAGAGGTATCCAACTCTATTAGGAGTTTCTAACAAAAAGAAAGAGAACACGAGATCAAGAATAAAGGTCAAAGCACCTTCTGGACTCATTATCTAATTATAATAGAAGTATTACAATATAAAAAGAATATACTATACATCACAATTCTTGATTATTCTATAATGAAGCTTGCTATTGATATGATCCAACATCTAGGCTCACACATATTATAATACCATCATTAAAACATTACCATCTTATCATAATCCATGCTTGCATATAAAACTAATGATTATTTTGTATCCTTCATTATTCTTTATTCAATCGACATACAAAAAAATCCCCAAAATGTGTATCACAAACTCCAATAAGAAAAATAAAGACATTCTATCCAAGGGCTAACAACTAGGATTTTTCCCCTATACTTCTATGCAATCAAATTGTCCAAACAATTCAATTTGCTAGGCTAATTTTTGTGATCACTAAAACTTGTTTAGAAAAGCTGTCATATTGTACCAATTTCACTCCAGTCATCCAAAACATATGCTAAACACCATATTAACATAAGCGACTATACTTGAAGTATGTACACATATCATTTTTTAGATATCCAAAATTATAGTTATGTCTGATAAGTATCCTGTGCTTGATGATCAAAATTGTCTGACTGTACCTAGGCTTCCTGCTCTATACTTGGGTAGTTTTCATCATTAACCTCCAAGAAAACTAATTGACTGGTCAAGTGATTACACCAACAAGAAATGTTTTCATTAATGAAAACAACTACGCCTTCATCCAATTGTCACTTGCCATCATAATATCTAAATAAGTAATTATTCAGTAACATGATTACACACATATAATTAATTATTTAGAAATATGATTACATGGATATAGAAGTAATAATAATAATATTTTTTAAAAATATAAGTAATTATAGAATTATTTTTATGATCAGTTGTTGGTGAACATATTTGTCTTTAAATAAAAATAAATGAATAAAAACTTCTATGCCCAAGTCTACAAGACAAATACAATTTTCCAACAGTTGAGGAATTTCAACTTCTTCAATTCCTCTCTGAATTTTGGTAAGGTTCAACTTCCTTATTAGATCTTCAATTAAAACTGCCTCTCAAATGAGAATTACTTTTAACCTAAAAGTATTAACGCTTCCCTTTTATTCTTAGATAGGAGGGAAACCTGATAACAACAAACAAATAAACACGAATACATACAAAGGACAAAACACATAGTTTCTCTATCAATCGCTTTTGGAAAGACATTCAAAAATTAATGCCCATCTAACATGAAAAAGATTATCTAGCATCAAAGGAAATTCAACAATCCCAATATTGATTTAATACTAAATCGATAATGAGTAAATTCAAGGCATAACATCTTCGAACATTCAAACATTTCCTTTCAAAAAAAGAACAATACTGTTTAGATACAATATTGGAAACTTACAAAACTTACATAGCTATAAAATTTAGATAAAGTGGTCACAATATGATAACCACCAAAAACTGCCAACCCTTAACACTATTGAGTTTAAAACTTAAATAGAGAGCTACCTGAGAATCTCCCAGCAAACTCGATTCTCGGATAGTTAAAAGTGTAAGAATTTGGTATAGCTTTGATACCATGTAAGAATTTTCCCTAAGGCAAAATGACGCCAAGATCAAGAAGCTCAAGAACAAAGCATAATATGGACCAAATGATGTATGATCATAATAACAATATGAGAATGAATTAATGTTTAAATCTTTGGATATCAAATCATTCAATAATTGATGTTGTACATGTACACTAGAAGTGCCTGTATAAAGGCCTATAGAATGACTAGGAGTTATCAAAATGATAAGCCTCACAAATAAGCACACGTTCACCAAGAGTGGATTATCCTCCATTGAGCACAACAGGTTAGTGTGATGATGAGAGGATAACCTTACATAGGTGTGTCACATAAAATTATATTGTAGACACCATGTGCTTAATTAGAGTGCAAATAACTATGGTGTCTACATGACAACTCAATTGGTTATGCAAACTCTAGTGTTGTAGACACCATGTGCTAAAATAGAGTTGCTAATTCTTGTGTTTTCAACAAGACAACTCATATGAGTACGCATACTCCTAGGTGTCTAACTAATAAATAATAAAATAATGCATTAACCTAAGTAAACTTAAGTAAAGTGTAAATAATAATTATTGACACTAACAAAAAGTAGTTATGAAAACCAACATAAAGGTTACATAGACCCATAGTTTAACTTTTAAAAACCATAAACTAAAAGTTCTGAAAGCAATTTAGCTAGAAAACACTAATCATCCGTTGATTGGTCAAGCGGTTCCTCTTCCTCCTCATCTTCAGCATCACCCTGTCCACGTGCCAACTTCCACGTCCTAAACGTGTTCATGGATTCGGTCATGGCAGTTGTGTTTGGGTTCTTGATGCTCTGTAGGCGATTCTTCTAGATGTCCTTATTGTAATGGGCACCCCTAGATGTCCCAAAAAAAACTAAACCAAATTGTTGAAATGAATTATGTCAAACAGTTTGCATTCAACTTCTTATTTCTCCGTTTAATGTTTTAAACCCCTTATAACTCCGAAAATCAAACGTTTGTTTGTTTGTTGTGTTTCATGCATGGAATTGGTATCATACAACCTAAACAAGAAAGAAACTACAATGATATGCAAAGTGGAAATGAACTGCTGCTAATAAAATGTTATTTTCAGAATTCATAAAACCAAATACATGGCAGATTTATCAACTCACTAATTACTTCAGCAGTATTGACATAATACTCCAGCCCATGCTTTCGAACTTGCTGCTACAATACTTTGTCCTTCAATCAGTCCACTACCTTCATAATACCATTCCCTCAAAGCGACATAAGCGTCAGACAAGTAGTGAAGAAGATATGAGCAAAATACCAAATCTGCCTGTAGCCGAAAATGCAACTAAATTGCCTGATACTGAAGCCAATAACAAAGAATTCCAAAGGCCAAACCCCAAAGGAATGACATCTAGAATGTTACAAGAGAGGATAGACATCCTCAAATGCCAAGAACGGAGCTGCAACTCACACACCAATTTCTTCTCATATTCAACCTGGCTAATGAAGCCACAAATGCTTCCTTTTATTCTATTTCCAAGGGTCCGCTCAACTCATATGGGCAATGTGGGATAAAAGATGTGTAATATATAAAACATATATTAAAATACCCCTTATGTCTCCCTTGGGTACACATCACCATAAAATAAATATTAAAGTAACACTTTAATATTTTACAATTAAATTAGACGTTACTTTAATAAAACTTCAGGCATCAAAATGTATTAGCAATCGGACTCCGAATAATGCGAGTGATAGCTCATCGAAAAGCTCTCACCGAGGAGTATCGAATCCAATCACCAAAATTGACCTGCACTGTGTCTTGCCGACTTACTAAAAATAGTAATTATGCCTGAAACTAAGTAAATCAACTTCGTTTTGGCCCAAACTAGAAATGACTAGGCCAAAACACTCCAGGATCCCATTAAACCCTTCGTTAGCCCTTGGGACCATGTAGAACAAGGCTAACACACACACACACACACACTTGGTCAACTGCTAAAATGGGGATATTACAATTTGCCCCCCTTGAAATTGCTTGTCCTCAAGCAATCTCAGTCCAGCCTGCTAAATAACCTGCTCACTCTCCCATGTAGAATCTTCCTCTAGCAGGTCTTTCCATCTGACCAAATACTCCTTCACTATCTTGTTTCTAAGCTTCCTGTCTCTGGTGTCCAAAATAGCCTCGGGTACTAACACAAGCTTCCCCTCCTCATCCAAAGGGGGTAAATCTGCAGAAGGCACTACACTTTGACCAATGGCTTTCTTAAGCCTAGACACATGAAATACATTGTGCACTCGATTGCCCTCTGGAAGCTCAAGCTCATAGGCGACTTTGCCCACTTTGCGAGTCACCCTGTAGGGACCATAAAATCTAGGTTTCAAATTTTTAGCTCCGCTCTTCTTGAGCGATGACTGTCTATATGGTTGTAGCCTCAAGTAAACCATATCCCCTACCTCAAAGCTACACTCTATTCGGTGCTGATTAGCATACAATTTCTGTTGATTCTGGGCCTGTTGTATATTCTCTTTGAGCACTTTCAAGATGTCCTGACTATCCTACAATAAGTTTTTGGCTTTGGGCACTCTACTGTCCCCCAAAACTAAGTCCATGAAGCTAGGTGCTTCATAACCATAGAGTGCCATGAAAGGAGTCATCTTGATGGACATATGATAAGTGGTGTTATAACAATACTCCCCCATATGCAACCATCTGATCCAAGCCTTTTGTTGTGTAGTTACATAGTTCCTCAAATATCCTTCCGCCCATTTATTCACAATCTCTATTTGCCCATCTGTTTATGGATGATAACTAGTGCTAGGTGTAAGATCTGTACCACACAACCTAAACAACTCTTGCCAAAAAACACTCATAAACTTACTATCCTGGTCGCTGACAATGAATTTGGGTAGCCCATGTAACCTGAATATCTCTCTAAAGAAAAGATTTGCCACCTGTGCTACTATGTAAGTGGACGAAATAGCAAAGAAGTGAGCAAACTTCGTCAAGCGGTCCACCACCACATAGATGCAATCCCTTCCCTGCACTCATGGTAAACCAATGATGAAGTCCATCGAAATACTTTCCCATTTCCTATCAGGAATGGGCAAGGGCTGTAATAAACCTGCAGGAAATGTGTGCTCTCCCTTATTCTGTTGACAAACCACACACTCCCTAACATACCTCTAAACATCATCCTTGAGCCCTTTCCATGAAAACTACTCTCGAATCTTCCTGTAGGTCTTGAAGACCCCCAGATGTCCAGCTGTGGGTGCATCATGAAATGCCTTTAGTATCGCCTCTCTCAAATGTGATGATGGAATCAAATAAACCCTGTCCTGAACTCTGATCAATCCATCTATCACCTCATAGCGATCATCCTGTATGGTACCTGAAATCAATCCAGAAGCCCAAGCATCTCCGACATACTTTGCTATAATTCGATCTCTCCAATCTCCTGAAATCTCTGCCATAGCACATAAGTGAGGTCTTCGAGATAAGGCATCAACCACCACATTTTTCTTACCTTTGAAAAACTCTATGTCAAAGTCATAAGCCTGCAATTTAGTCACCCATTTTTGTTGCCGGTCATTAAGATCACGCTGGCTCATGAAGTATTTAATACTGTTGTGATTAGTCTTGATCACAAAACGTCCACCTACCAAATATGATCGAAATTTGGCCAATGCATGCATTATGGCCAACATCTCCCGATCATAGATAGAATAACTTTTCTCAACTTCCCGAAGCTTCCTACTCTCGAATGCAATGGGATGCTTCTCCTGCATCAATATTGTTCCAATCCCATCACCTGATGCATCACAATGAAGCTCAAAAGGCTTCGTGAAATTCGGTAGAGCTAGAATTGGACATGAAGACATTACCTGCTTGAAATGCTCAAAACACCTCTGTGCTGCCCCTGTCCACACGAAGGCTCCTTTCCTGGTAAGATCTGTCAAGGGTGTAGCAATCTGTGAGAATCCCTTAACAAACCTCCTATAAAAACCACATAAACCGAAGAATCCCTTAAGGTGTGTAAGGTTTGTGGGAGTAGGCCACTCTACAATAGCTCTAATCTTTTCGGAATCAACCCGAACGCCATCTGCACTAATGATATGCCCAAGGTAAAGGAGATCAGTCATGCCAAACTCACATTTAGATTCCTTGGCATACAATGAATCTCTCTCCAGAATAGATAATACCTCCTCCAGATGATGTAAGTGCTCCTCCCAGGTCTTACTGAAGACCAAGATGTCATCAAAGAAGATCAAGACAAATCTCCTCAGCTGCTTCCTGAATACCTGGTTCATACAACTTTGAAATGTAGCAGGTGCATTGGTTAGACCAAATGGCATAACCATGAACTCAAAGTGGCCATAGTGACATCAGAAGGCTATTTTCTCAATGTCCTTTTCTCTCATCCTAATCTGATGGTATTCGGATCGCAAATCAATTTTGGTGAAGAAGCATGCCCCATGCAACTCATCAATCAGCTCATCAATCCTAGGAATGGGATACCTGTTTTTAATTGTTTTCTTATTCAGTGCCCTGTAATCGATACACATGCGCATCGTCCCATCCTTCTTCTTTACCAATACTACTGCTGAAGCAAAGGGGCTCTTACTGGGCCTGATATGCCCCATCTCCAACAAATCCTTAATCGCCTTCTCTATCTCATCCTTGTGTTTCTTAGGATGACGATAGGGAGTAATCATAACTGGTTTGGCTCCCTCCTCGAGCTCAATAACATGTTCCATCCCCCTGTCAGGAGGAACCCCATGAGGAATATCACTAAATACTTTAGCATCTCTATCAAGTATCTTCTGGATATCTGGTGGATGACTCTTTTCTTGTGGCTCTGGTGAAGTTGGCATAATGTAGCACTCTGCCGCCCACTCTATGTCATCATGACGAAAAAGTCTTTGCATTCTCCTCAAGGACACTACTCTGCAACCTCCATCTGAGAGTCCTCTAAGTACCACAGTTTTTCCCTCATGCTGGAATCTCATCTCCAATTTCGCTAGATTGAGTGTGAACTCAACTAGTGAAGCCATCCATGTCATGCCGAGGATGACATCATGATCTCCCATGTCCACAACATAGAACTCATCCTCCAACTCGTAGCCATCTCCAAACCTGATGCGAAGATTAGATATCTTTTGAGTGCATAATAACTTATCACCGTTAGCCACCATGACTCTAAACCCATCATGCTCCTCTGCCTGTAACCCTCTCCTGGCTACCAACTCTGCATCTATGAAGTTATGTGTAGCCCCAGTGTCAATAAGAGATATCACTTTCTGCCCCTGGATAGTACCCTTGACCTTAAATGTGATTGCCTTTTGGGCCCCTGTCAAGCGTGCCAACGATCTATCATCCTTAGGAATGTTGCTCTCCTCTATAGTGTTACCCTCATATGAATCAGAGTGCTGATCCTCCCCTTCTGACTCTGACTCTTCTGCTGAAAAATACTCCATTTGATTTGCCTTAGCCTTGAGAGAACATTTATGAGATAAGTCCCAAGGCTCTCTACAATGGAAGCATAGCTTCTTCTTTCGAAGTTCATTCAAGGTTTCATTGTCTAGTCCTTTTGATCCTTCTTTGGGTTTGCTATACTCTTTCTGAAACGGTTTTTTGTCTTTGTTCTTGCGGTAGGAAGAATCTTTTGAATGGTTTTTTCCTTTGTATACCGAAGGGGCTAAATCTTGTGCCTTTTTAGTTGCTTCAGCTAAGGTGAGTGGATCATGTCCCTTCACCCAACCTCGTAATGGATCAGCAAGACCATCACAAAATAACACCACCAATCTCCTAGGAGAGATATCAGTAACAAGTACAGATAAGCACTGAAACTCGACAATGTAAGCATCCATAGAACTTGACTATTTTAACTGTGCTAGCTCCTTGAAATGTAACTCGGGATCCTTAGTGTCAAATGTCTCAATCAATTTTTCGATGAATTCGTCATAGGATGTAATTTGATTATGCCCCAAAGTCACCATGCCATGATGCCACCATTCATGTGCAACGCCATCCAAGTGCATAGCCGCATACTTGATAGCCTCCTCCTTAGGCATAAGATTTAGCTGCAAGTATGTATCTACCTTCTGCACCCAAGCTCATGCAGTCATCTTCCCTGAAGCATCATAATAAGGTAAAGAAAGTTTTCCAACTTTCTTCCTCAGCTCAAAGTTTTGATTCCTCTCTCCTGCTTTAGTCATGTGTCTCATCCTCAAGTCCATATAATCTCTAAGAGAAATATCCACCTGAAACTCCGATCCACTAGCCTCCCAGTCCCTCCTGAACTGATCTTGTAACTCGATAATTTGCGGTTCGTTTACTGGTTGAACCAGATCTCTGGGTGGGAAAGTGGGTAGAAGAGGTCTTGAGCTCGCAGTCCGTGCTGGGCATGCAACGTGTCTAAAGTTATCAGCCTCATTCCCATTGTTGCTGTGTCCATTATTACCATTAATATTATTCTCAGGACCATTGTTGTTGCCTTGGCCTCCATGGTTATTGTTTCCCCCGTTGTTATTGTTTCCCTCATTGTTATTGTTTCTGTTGTTGGCATCACCTGGATTAATATTGACATCCATCTGTCTAGCCATGAGCTACAACATCATGTCCATTCGCCTATTCTGCTCCTGCTGCATACCCTGCCCTTGTTCTAATGTATCTAGTAACTGTTTGAACAATACCTCCCCCTGATCTGGACCAACATTTCTGCCTCCACCTAATCCTGTATTCCTGTCATCTCGATCACCCATATTATTGTCCTGATCAAAGAATATCTCCTCTGTGTCTATATGGTTGGATTCAATGTCCACCTGCACGGACGTACTAGACTGTTTGCTTTGCAACTTTGAAATCCTATTTTGTCTTGCTCTGGTATCGCAGAAATTATAAGACCCCTGTCGCATGCTCAAACATAAATGCTTAGCCTGTGTTTTTTACTTATTTCTTATTTTAGTGTTTTGACATTTCATCAAACACTTTTTCCTTCTATCCGGCTATTCCAAATTCTCTATAAGACCTCCACAGGATGGCAGGACTTATAGCTCTGATACCACTGTAATGGGCACCCCTGGATGTCCCAAAAAAAACTAAACCAAATTGCTGAAAGGAATTATGTCAAACAGTTTGCATTCAACTTCTTATTTCTCCGTTTAATGTTTTAAACCCCTTATAACTCTGAAAATCAAACGTTTATTTGTTTGTTGTGTTTCATGCATGGAATTGGTATCATACAACATAAACAAGAAAGAAACTACAATGATATGCAAAGTGGAAATGAACTGCTGCTAATAAAATGTTATTTTCAGAATTCATAAAACCAAATACATGGCAGATTTATCAACTCACTAATTACTTCAGCAGTATTGACATAATACTCCAGCCCATGCTCGAACTTGCTGCTACAATACTTTGTTCTTCAATCAGTCCACTACCTTCATAATACCATTCTCTCAAAGTGGCATAAGCATCGAACAAGTACTGAAGAAGATATGAGCAAAATACCAAATCTTCCTGTAGCCGAAAATGCAACTAAACTGCCTGATAATAAAGCCAATAACAAAGAATTCCAAAGGCCAAACCCCAAGGGAATGATGTCTAGAATGTTACAATAGAGGATAGACGTCCTCAAATGCCAAGAACGGAGCTGCAACTCACACACCAATTTCTTCTCATATTCAACCTGCCTAATGAAGCCACAAATGCTTCCTTTTATTCTATTTCCAAGGGTCCGCTCAACTCATATGGGCAATGTGGGATAAAAGATGTGTAATAGATAAAACATATATTAAAATACCCCTTATGTCTCCCTTGGGTACACATCACCATAAAATAAATATTAAAGTAACACTTTAATATTTTACAATTAAATTAGACGTTACTTTAATAAAACTTCAGGCATTAAAATGTATTAGCAATCAGACTCCAAATAATGCGAGTGATAGCTCATCGGAAAGCTCTCACCGAGGAGTATCGAATCCAATCAGCAAAATTGACCTGCACTGTGTCCTGCCGACTTACTAAAAATAGTAAGTATGCCTGAAACTGAGTAAATCAACTTCATTTTGGCCCAAACTGGAAATGACTAGGCCAAAACACTCTAGGATCCCATTAAACCCTTCGTTAGCCCTCGGGATCATGTAGAACAAGGCTAACGCACACACACTTGGTCAACTGCTAAAATGGGGACATTACACTTATCTAGTTTCATCTTGTTCACGATATCCAACTAACTAGGGAGTCACAGAGTGCACATTCTTGACACCACTTTTCTTTTGGCCACCTTGGAGAAGTCGAATGATGTGAGATCAATTTTGTCTTTTATAGACTTCATGCATTCTTTGTGTTGTTTGATCGCGATCTTCACATCAAAACCTCTCTCTTTAAGAGGGTTGGGAAAGGTAGAGCCAATGGATTGAAAGTCCATGCTTACATGCTCAAGTAATGTTTTGTATTCTTTTTCACATGATTGCATCCTCGAGATTGCAGAAGTGTAATTAGATACCCTCCAGGCTAAATTCTTCCTCAAGACTTGAATTAGACTTGCATCCACATGGTGCAATGGGTTCTCTACTTTTCTAGTCCAAAATCTTCCACTTCCACTAATTGGGTCATTATGGCTGAGAGTTTCTTGACTTCTATTTTCCAAGTCCTGGACTGAACACGAGATTCATCCAGTGTGATTCCAGCCAGAGAAATAATTTCATGCAAATTTTGCATGAGTTTAGCGACTTGATTTTTTACCAAGTTGATCCAACTGAACACTATAGATGTCATCATTTTCCTTTTTAAAAAAATCTTCTAACAGTTGTTGATTTTTAGGAGTACTAGAATTAAAAGAAAGTTGTGATTGGTTAACTGGGACTGAACTCTGACTTTTCAATGAATTTATACTCAACCATTGCATTGTTTTCAGCCTTCAATTTTTTCTTTTCAATCCCATCTTTTTGCGATTATAACACAATTTGCTTTGTAGATGTCTCTACCCAGTGTTCTTCCGTTTCACAGTTCATCACCCCAAAACTTGTTCTCATAATTTCAAAGTTGCCCAGGTCCAATTTATCAACTCCCTCTTTTTGGTTGTAGATGGCTACCTTGGTTATACTTCTCCCCGTTGCACTATCAAAGGTTGTCTTGGTTGTGCTTTTAGTCCTCTTAGGCTTGGGAGCCTTGTTGGTATATTTTCTCACAATATCATCAACCGAGAATTGGTATATTTTCCACAATATCATCAACCAAGAAAGAGATCGTAACCAATTCCTCTTCCTATTTACCAAAGCCACAAGCCAATTAGGAGTGGCAGTATCCTGTTGCAATTTAATACCTTTTTCAGAAGTGCCTACAACTTGCACCCTTGGAGGGGATGAACCCATTGTCATTTGGACATTTTGGTTGTTGTTGATGAGCTCACCACCTTGGTCTTTATCTAGTTCACCATCTACCCGAATCACTTGGTGAAGCCTTATTGGTACTGACATTTTAGTTTTCTTGCTAGAACGAGTTTTCTGCACCAAAGGAGGATTATGGATCTTCTCCCCATAGATCCTTGATGACCTTCTGCTACCTACAATTGTAAGACCAACATTAGAAACAAGGTCAACTTGATCATTAGCACGTGTATCCTTTTTCATTCTTAGCCAATACTTTGTCTTTTCAATCACATTTGCTGTTCTTTCAAGAATATTATCTTCTTTAGAATCCTAGTCTATAGAAAAATTTATTGGTTCAATTTCTTGGGGAGCTGGGATGTCTATTCTGTCTTCCTTTATGTCTGTATTATCTATATCCAAATTCAATTGAAAAAGATGAATTTGTGTAATGGTGAACCTGGATAACTCCCTCCTTTTCACCTCTAACTCATCTGTATAATCTTCCCAAAAATCCTTTATAGTGGGGACATGTACAGTCCTTGCATGAGTGTCAAATAAGCTATGGATAATTCTTTTGCTGTCAAAATCTGACCTAGCCAGATAGGAGCCAAAACTAAATTTAACCAAGTAGGAACTTATACACATAGCATCTTCCATGCTTCCACATGTCAACTTGCCTAGTCTAAGTGGGAAAATGATATCACAAGCAGCTTCAGCTGAATTTTTTTTATTAAACAACTAATTATTGATCTAATTCTGCTAGGACAAAACAATCAAGAGCAAATTTGGGAAGACAAATAGGTTCTTCATCAAAACCCCCTACTCTTAAATAACTGAACCTTAGGAATTGGATGTATAGGCTACTCAAAGATTGAATGAGCCTTTGAGACTCAAGTGATGATCTGTGATGCAGGGAGCTTTTTATATCGAAACACAATTTTCCATAAAAGACATCATGGACCTTTCTAAAATCTTCCAAGACTTTATCTTTATGCAACGAGGGATAATAATTATATACAGTGATACTCTTGGTCCAGGGTTCATGTGGCAAATGTTGCAAATTATGAGTGGTAGCTAGCATGTATATGAAATAAGATGACATGAAAAATTCCTTCTTCAGATTTAATGTGCTCTTCAACTGATCTCTGAGAGAGCTAGCTATTAGTTCCACCTAGTTTAGAAATTGTGAATCTTTTAACACAATTTGAATATAAAAGTACATGGGCGAGGGCCCTAGCTCAGTTGGCTAAATCTTCCCTATTGCAAGGGGTTGGTCATGGGTTCTAGTCTCCCCCATCCCCGTGGTACCGATGGGCATGTCGCACCAGCACTATTGGTCACGTTAAAAATTTTACCCGATGCACTGTAGTTTATAGGGGGGGCCGTGCTGCACCCATTCCTACAGTCTAATAAAAAAAAAAAAAAGAATATAAAAGTACATCCATTCTTTAAAAATAGAGAAGTTAGGAGACCCAAAAATTCTATGCAATATAACCATTATATCTTGGACGCGAGTGGTCATTATGCTTTTCTTCAAGGTTTTGGGTAACCTAGAACCACCTTTATAGAAAGACTCAGTCCAATTTTTTTCTATGGTGTTCCTATAATCACTTGCTTTTTTAGAAAATCTAGCCACAAACAAGGTAAGGATAAGGTCAGCAAATTGTTGCTCTTCTAGGTGAAATAATCTGGATACAATATCCCTATTGATATTCAACAAAACACTTCCATCCTTCTTCAATATATTCCCTTTAGACACAGTATACATATGAATGAACTCTTGAATTAATTCTGGGCAAGGGTAAGCTAGTGGGGAAGTGGAGGCCATGAGGAGGTTAGTGTCCAACACTTGAGTAGAAAAAGGTTTAATCAGTCTCACACAATCTTTCTGCAACACTTCCCAAATCAATTCCTAACAAGTTTGTGTCAGCTATTATAGGAGACCTACATTGTAAAATAAAAATATTCCCAAACAAGTGCAGTGTAGAATTCATGATTTAGGAGCTTTACTTTGAATTCAAATGCAAAGAAACAAACACAAATATGCTTCACTCAACAGGCAGGAGAAGAATAACTAGAAAAAAAGAAGGGTTACCTGAAGAGCAACGACCATTACAACTATGGAAGAAGGCTTGCTTTCTCCAATTTTCCTATGATTGCTTATCTTGGACAAGGAAAGAAACTTAATGTCCTCTTTTAAAAGGGGAGAACTTGCTTTAGATGCATCCTGAAAAAAGAGGAAATGATCATTAATTATGCAGAGGACAAAAATAATTTTGGCATGCCGTGAAGGAAAGACGATGAGGCAAATTAGGTATTGATATTAAGCCGAGAGACAAGTACTTCAAATAATTACTCCTCTTTAGATGTGCCAAATCTTTATTTCTGCACCTTTACATCAGAATTTTGGCGCGATCATTGATGATGAGCTTACTCCAACCATTAATTGCTTGCATTTACCTTTAGATTATGATATCACCCATGACTGTGTCATACATGACAAGGCATCTAATTGTTGTGTGTCCTATACACCAAGTGCATATGTGGCATGTTAATTGGACATGCCAAAGAATATTTCTTTAAGGAACAAATGAAGCATTGAACTCGTGAACTAGTTCATTTTGTATAAAGGGTTCAATGTAGCTTAGCATTCTTTGAACTTGGTAAAAGGGGTACAAAAGGTTCAAGGATTACAAGGAAATTTACATCTTATACCAAGTTACCTTCAAAATTTTAATAAGATGGTGCTTTGGAATAAATTGCCCCTAATTAAGGTTGTTAATAGAAGGATTTGGTCAACAATTAGCTTGAGGAAATAATTAACTGAAAGAACGAGGTTGGATATAGATGAAAATATCATTCAGCCTCATTCTACATTTGACTTTTGACAGAACCAATGGTCCAAAATAAGAAAATTCCTAGAAACAAAAGTGAACCATAAATGAAAAATAAGAATGTCGACTCTGAAAAACATGAACTAACATCAACTCTATCTAGGGACTGGTTTTCACTTGAAAAAAAAGAACTCAGAAACTTGGTTGGCAGACCTACAACAACGAAAAAAATAAAAAAATCACAAACAAAAACAAAGCAGTGACCTAGGCTAAATATATACAAAAAGAAGGAACCTTCTAAAATTTGAATAATTTCAAATCCTATCCATTGTAGGTATATGGTAGGATCTCACCATTTAAATATGACAATTTCACTACATTAGGACCAACTGATTCAATTACCTTGAAAGGACCTTTCCATAATGATTCAAATTTTCCATGACTTCCTTTCTTTTTATTTCACTTATCCCATAAAATAACTTCATCACTAGGCATGAACTTCCTTGGTCTTGCATTTTAATCAAAAATATTTTTCACATTCATCTGATGTTCTGTGATCTTATCTACCATTTTATTCCTTTCTTCTTCCAATTTTGTCAGTACATAATCCTTTTCTCTAGGGATGACTTAAAATAGGCATCTTCTATAATTGTTTGTATTTTTGTAGTGGCAAGGTTCAACAACAGAGATACTTGTGCATTAATTCCATACACTAGTTCAAATGGAGACATACCTATAGACCTCTTAGGAGGTCTTGTTTGCCCATAGTGCTTCATATAACTTCTTGTGCCAATATTTACCATTACTGCTCACTAACTTCTTCAAGATTGAGACCAAATTCTTGTTGCTCGACTTGGCCTGACCATTACCCTATGAGAAATAATATGAAGCACGTGCTAAGGTGATTTCATTTTCATAGCAGAAAAGAGTGGTGTCCTCAAAAGAAAATAGGAGGCATTATCAACAACAACTTTGGTGGGCACTCTGAATCTCACCAAAATATGATTCAAAAGAAAATCACAGGTCGCTTGAGTATTTGCTTTTTTGGTTAGTATAGCTTCAACCCACTTAGTGAAATAGTCAATTGCTGTCAGGATAAATACATGTCCGACACTAGATATGGGGTTTATAAGTCCAATGAAATGATACCCCATTGTTTAAAAGGTTCATCAACAACCACTAGTTTGAGAAGTAGTGTTGCTAACTAAGGTTTACCTATAAATAACTTACATGTTTCACACTCCTTGACATACAAATAAGCATCTTGAAACATACCGGGCCAATAAAAATAGTTTCTTAAAATTTTAGAAGCTATAATGAATGAATAAAAATCACCTCTGCATGTTTCTTCATGGAATGTTTTGATTAATTGCTTTTGTTGAACCCTATCAACACATCTTAGATAAGTTCAATCTATTCCCTCCTTATATAACACACCTTGGGCAGTTACATATTTTGGAACTTTTAATCTCAAATCTCTCCTTTCCCTAGGGGACATTCCTTTAGGGAAGTCTCCATATGTTAGGTAATATGCTACTTTGGAAAACCATGAATCAATGAGACCTACCAACAAAACTTGGGGTAATTCTTCTTTCTCATTTGTAACAATAATGTTTTCAACAATCAACTTACACAAGCCCTTCCCTCTCACTAAGTTTGTTGGCTTTATATCAATATCATATTTTTGTAGCTTAACTACCCAAGTAGCTCTTTTATTTAGTCCCACATCTTGCTGAGTCAAAATACTTTTCACAACATTTTTAGGGTCATAAACCACTGAATGAGAATGTAGAATATAATACCTAAATTGTTTAACAACTTTTACAATTGAAAAATCTTGTTTCTCAATGAGTGAATATTTTAATTCATGTTTCTTCAGAGGTACACTCATAAATGCAACAGGTAATTCGTTACCTTGATTATCTCTTTGTGTTAAGATACTTGACAAAGTATGCTTAGATGCATAACAATAAATGATGAAATCTTTTTTAAAATTAGGAGTAATCAAAGTGGGAGCTAGAGCAATAGATCTCTTAATCATATCAAATGCTTTCTTACCTTCTTCATTCCACTTGAAAACTTATTTATCACTCATCATTTTTACTATATCTTTGGTGAGTTCAGCAAAATCTGGCACAAAAGCCTGAAGAAAGTTGACCAAAGAAAGATTTGACTCCACTTCTATTCACTGGAAGACTTAATTGTTGGATATCTTTAGCTCTTTTAGGATCTATTTGAATTACTTTCTTAGACACAATGTGACCTAACGATTTCCCTTCTTCAACAAAGAAAATTGACTTCTTAGGATTCAAAGATATCCCATGTTCCCTGCATCTTTGGAGCACCATCAATAGATCCCTTAAATGATCCTTCCATTTTGTAGAAAACACTGTCAAATCATCTAGATAGATCACAATAATTTTATCTTGCAGATCCTTAAAAGAAGAGTTCATGGCTCATTGGAATGTGGCACCAATGTTGATGAGGCCAAAAGGCATCCTATTGTAGGCGAATGTACCCCAGGGAGTTATGAAAGTTGTTTTGTGTTGATCTGTTTCAACTATAATGATTTGGTTATAACTGGAAAAACCATCAAGCATCAAAATCATTTATGCTCCTGCTACCTTTTGTAAAAAATGTTCCATTATGGGGAGTGCATAGTTATCCTTGAGACTTGCTTGATTTAGATTACAAAAATCTACACAAATTCTTATTCCTTCATTTTTCTTCCACACTGGAACAATGTTAGCCACCTAAGTAGAGTGATGAATAGGATAAATAATTTGTGCTTTGAGCATCTTTTCTACCTCTTTGAAGATAGCCTCCAAAAATTTAGGGTTGTAACTCAACTTTTTTCTGAAGGGAACAACTTCTGTTTTCAATGGGATAGAATGTATGTACTCTTCATAACTGAAGTTTTTAAAATCATCATAACTCCAAGAAAAAATGTCTTTAAAGTTAGTTAATAATGATTTGAGTTTATCCTTTTCTTCTGAGGAACAATTTTTCCCAATGGAAATCCATTTCTGATCATCACCATCTCTGATGTTAATCTTATCATACTCTTTACTCACTTCAAGGTTTGGTCATTTCTTCAGTATAAAACCTTCATTCTTTCATGAGAACATATTTTCAAGGGAAACCAAACCATGGGGAATTCTATTACCTTTTAATTGAACTACTTCTTGCTCATTAGAGGAAACCAATTGTTCTTCATCTAAGACCTTTGAAGATCCTTCAAAGTAAGACACAACAAAACATGCAACACAAGTTAGGAATTGTTCAATTTGTTTGTCATTGTCAAAGACTTGCCAATGATTTACATTATCTAGCACACTAGGAGGATAGACCATCTCGATCTTGTATTATTTATGATCAAACTCTAGGTGTGGAAGGAGTAATGAGGTTGATACTTCTAGGGAATTTGCCCTAGAATTCTTGCTTCTAGGGATTGACTTGATATTAAATGCATTAAAAGATTCAATACTGTCCCATACTAGATTTTGGTAGTACTTCAAGCATTCATTTTTTACAGCATATAGACCTCTAACCTGTTTTACAATTAGTTTAGCATCTCCCTTTACGAAGAGTGATTTTACTCCCTTTAGCTTAGCTTCATGTAATCCCAAAAGAAGAGGCTTATACTTAGAAGTATTGTTAGTATTGCAAAAATCTAATTTGAAAGAGTATGTCAAGATATCTCCTTTAGGAGAAATTAAGACAACACCTACCCCTGATTCAAAGCTAGAGAAACTTCCATCAAACTCCATATTCCATGTTTCCTCTTTTTCCAATTGGTCTACCTCTTCTTTAGATTGAATAAAATAATTACCGAATTGGCACTCTTGGTATAAAATATGAGATTTTCAATCATCTGAAGGAAAAACTATGTACTTATTTTTCTCTTTAGGGGTTAAACACACTTTCTTGTTCCCAATAGGAATAATCACTTCAAACCAATCCATCTTTATTTCACCACCCATATCTCTGCAAAAAGTTTGGCTGAGTAACATTCTATAACTTGATAGTATTTTTGCCACCAAAATATCTAGCTTCAATCTTTTATCTAGATATGCTGCTAAGTATTTTCGTTAAATAAAAATAAATGAATAAAAATTTCTATGCCCAAGTCCACAAGACAGATACAATTTTATAACAGTTGAGGAATTTCAACTTCTTCGATTCCTCTCTGAATTTTGGTAAGGTTTAGCTTCCTTATTAGATCTTCAATTAAAACTGCCTTTCAAATGAGAATTACTTTTAACCTGAAAGTATTAAGGCTTCCCTTCTATTCTTAGATAGGAGGAAAATTTGATAACAATAATCAAATAAACACAAATACATACAAGGGAGAAACCACACAGTTTCTCTATCAATCACTTCTAGAAAGACATTCAAAAATTAATACTCAACTAACATGAGAAAGATTATCTAGCATCAAAGGAAATTCAACAATCCAATATTGATTCAATACTAAACCAATAATGAGTAAATTCAAAGCATAACATCTTCGACCATTCAAACATTTCCTTTCAAAAAAAGAACAATACTGTTTAGATACAATACTGGAAACTTAGAAAACTTGTATAGCTATAAAATTTAGATAAAGTGGTCATAGTATGATAACCATCAAAAACTGCCAACCCCTAACACTATTGAGTTTCAAACTTAAATATAGAGCTACCTGAGAATATCCTTGAAAACTTGATTCTTGGATAGTTAAAAGTAGTTATGAAAACCAACATAAAGGGTATGTAGACCCATAGTTTAACTTTTAAAAACCATAAAATAAAAGTTCTGAAAGAAATTAAACAAAAAAAACTAATCACCCACTGATTGGTCAAGTGGTTCCTCTTCCTCCTCATCTTCAACATCACTCTGTCCATGTGCCAGCTTCCACATCCTGGATACATTCATGAATTTGGTCATGGCAGTTGTGTTTGGGTTCTTGATGCTCTGCAAGAGATTCTTCCAGATGTCCTTCTCTAGTTTCATCTTGTTCACGGTATCTAGGCAACTAGGGAGTCATAGAGTGCACATTACTGACATTACTTTGCTTTTTACCACCTTGGAGAAGTCGAATGATGTGAGATCAATTTTTTCTTTTATAGACTTCGTGTGTTCTTTGTGTTGTTTGATCATGATCTCCACATCAAAAACCTCCCTCTTTAAGAGAGTTGGAAAAGGCCGAGCCGATGGATTGAAAGTCTATGCTTACATGCTCAAGTAATGTTTTGTATTCTTTTTCACATGATTGCATCCTCAAGATTGTAGAAGTGTAGTTAGATACCCTCCAGGATATATTCTTCCTTAGGACTTGAATTAGACCTACATCCACATGTTGCAACAGGTTCTCCTTGAGGAACTTTTTTGGTCCAAAATCATCCACTTCCACTAATTGGGTCACCATGGCTGGGAGTCTCTCGACTTCTATTTTCAAAGTCCTAGACTGAACATGGGATTCATCTAGTGTGATTCCATTTAGAGAAATATTTTCATGCAAATTTCATGAGTTTAGCGACTTGATTTTTTACCAGGTTGATCCAAATAAAACTCCAGATGTCATCCTTTTCCTTTTAAAAAAAATTTTCTAATAGTTGTTAACTTTCAGGAGTACTGGAATCAAAAGCAAGTCATGATTGGTTAATGGGGACTGAACTCTGACATTTCAACAAATTTATATACTCAGCCATTGTATTAAGCCTTCAGTTTTTTCTTTTCAATCCCATCTTTCTGCGATTATAGCACACTTTGCTTCATAGATGTCTCTACCCAGTGTTCTTCCATTTCATGGTTCATCACCCCAAAATATGTGTACATAATTTCAAAATTGCTCAGGTTCAATTTATTAGCTCCCTCTTTTTGGTTGTAGGTGGCTACCTTAGCTATACTTCTCCTTGTCACACTATCAAAGGTTATCCTTGCTATGCTTTTAGTCCTCTTAGGCTTGGGAGCCTTGTTGGTATATTTTCTCATAATATCATCAATCAAGAAAGAGACCAGAACCAGATTCCTCTTCCTATTTACTAAAGCCATAAGCCAGTTAGGAGTAGTATCATCCCATTACAATTTAGTACCTTTTTCAGGAGTGCTTACAACTTGCACCTTCAGAAGGGATGAACCCACTATCATCTAGACTCTCTCGTTGTTGATGAGCTCATCGCCTTGGTCTTTATTTGGTTCACCATCTACCTGAATAACTTGGTGAAGCCTTATTGGTACTGACATTTTAGTTTTCTTGCTAGAACGAGCTTTTTGCACTAGAGGAAGATTATGGATCTTCTTCCAAGAGATCCTTGATGACCTTCTTCTACTTGCAATTGTAAGACCAACATTAGAAACAAGGTCAACCTGGTCATTAGCACGTGTATCCTTTTTCATTCTCAACAAAGGCTTTGTCTTTTCAATCACATTTTCTGTTCTTTCAAGAATATTATCTTCTTCTTTAGAATTCCAATCTATAGAAAAATTTGCTAGTTCAATTTCTTGGGAAGCTAGGATGTCTATTCTGTCTTCCTCTATGTCTGTAATATCTATACCCAAATTCAATTGAAAAAGATGAATTTGTGTAATGGTGAACCTAGATAACTCCCTCCTTTTCACCTCTAACTCATATGTAGAATCTTCCCAAAAATCCTCTATAGTGGAGACATGTACAATCCTTGCATGAGTGTGAAATAAGCTATGGCTAATTCTTTTGTTGGAAAAATTTGACCTAGCCTGATAGGAGAAAAACCAAATTTAACCAAGTGAGAACTTATACACATAGCATCTTCCTTGCTTTCGCATGTCAACTTTCCTAGTTTAAGTGGAAAAATTATAACACAAGCATCTTTAGCTAATTTTTTTTTTTATTACAATAACTAATTGCCGAGCTACTTTTGCTAGGACAAAACAATCAAGGGAAAATATGGGAAGACATATAGGTTCTTCTTTAAAACCCCCTACTCTTAAATAAGTGAACCTTGGGATTGGATATATAGGCTACCAAAATATTGAATGAGTCTTTGAGACTCAGGTGATAATCTTTGATGTAGAGAGCTTTTCATATCAAAACACAATTTTCTAGAAAAGACATCATGGACCTTGCTAAAATCTTCCAAGACTTCATCTTTGTGCAACGAGGGACAATAATTATATATAGTGATACTTTCAATCCAGGGTTCATGTGACAAATGTTGCAAATCCTAAGTGGTAGCTAGCATGTATATCAAATAAGATGACATGAAAAAGTCCTTCTTCAAATTTAAGATGCCCTTCAACTGATCTATGAGAGAGCTAGCTATTAGATCTACCTAGTCTAGAAATTGTGAACCTTTTAACACAATTTGAATATAAAAGTACATCCATTCTTCAAAAATAGTGACGTCAGGAGACCCACAAATTCTATATAATAGAACCATTATATCTTAGACCTGAGTGGTCATTATGCTTTTCCTCAAGGTTTTGGGTAACCTAGAACCACCTTTATAGAAATAATTAGTCCAAATTTTTTCTATGGTGTTCCTATAATCACTTGCTTTTTTAGAAAATCTAGTCATAGATAAAGCATGGGTAAGGTCAGCAAATTGTTGCTCTTCTAGGTGAAATAATCTGGATATAGTCTCCCTATTGATATTCAACAAAACACTTCCTTCCTTCCTCAATATATTCCCTTTAGACACATTATACATATGAATGCACTCTTCAATCAGTTCTGGGTAAGGGTAAACTAGTGGGAAAGTGGAGGCCATGAGGAGGTTGGTGTCCAACACTTGAGTAGAAAAAGGTTTAATCAGTCTAAAACACTTCCCAAATCAACTCCTAACAAGTCTATATAAGCTATTATAAGGGACTTACATTGTAAACTATGAATATTCCCAAACAAGTGCAGTGTAGACTTCATAATTTAGGAGCTTTAATTTGAATTCAAAAGCAAAGAAATAACCACAAATATGTTTCACTCAACTGGTGGGAGTAAAATAACCAAAAAATGGAAGGGTTACTTGAAGAGCAATGACCATTACAACTATAGAAGAAGGCTTACTTTCTCCAATTTTCCTGTGACTGCTTATCTTGGACAAGGAAAGAAACTTAATGTCCTCTTTCTAAAGGGGAAAACTTTCTTTAGATGCATCTTGAAAAAAGAGGAAATGATCTTTAATTATGCAGAGGAAAAAAATAATTTAGGCATGCCATGAAGAAAATATGATGAGGCAAATTAGTTACTGATATTAAGCTCAGAGATAAGTACTTCAAATAATTAGTCCTCTTTACATGTGCCAAATTTTATTTCTACACCTTTACATCAAAACTTCAGCATGATCATTGATGATGACCTTACTTCAACCATTAATTGCTTGTACTTACCTTTAGATAATGATATCACCCATGATTGCATCATACATGATGAGGCATCCAGTTGTTGCATGTCCTATACACCAAGTGCATACGTGATATGTTAATTGGGCCCACCAAAGAATATTGCTTTGAGGAATGAACAAAGCATTGAACTCATGAGCTAGTTCGTTGGTACAAATGGTTCAATGTAGATTAACTTTCTTTGAACTTGGTACAAGGGGTACAAAAGGTTCAAGGATTACAAGGAAATTTAGATCTTATACCAAGTCACCTTTGAAATTTTAATAAGATGGTGGTTTGGAATAAATCACCCTTAATTAAGGTTGTTAATAGAAGGAATTGGTCAAAAATTAGCTTCAGGAAATAATTAACCAAAAGAATGAGGTTGGATAGAGATGAAAATATCATTAAACCTCATTCTAAATTTAACTTTTGACAGAACCAATGGTCCAAAATAAGAAAATGCCTGGAAAGGAAAGTGAACCAAAAATGAAAAATAAGAATGGTGACTTTGACAAACATGAACTAACATTAGTAAACAACATGACCATAATTTTATACACAAATTATTATATAATTCACATGTAATAAAGTATAATGATCTAATATTATATTAGATAAAGGTAATTAATATTCAATAAAACACATGGATTGAATGTAATTAATAAATATAATATATATCTTAAATACATAACTTAAGCATCATAGATTGATCCAAGGATAAATGTATCAATAGTTAAAACTAACCCAATCACACCAACACCCTTAATTAAACTAGAGCTCACGAAAAAAAGATTAAACATAAAATAAGATAATACTTATTAGAATATTATCACAATAATTACCCTTTAATATTATTATAACACATAGGCTATAAATATTATTAATAGTCAATACATGAAGATATATCTACAATGCCAGTAATACTAAAAGAAATGTCAAGACAAAAACTCACACATGCACAAATTAACGTAAATAGCATTACCTCCATGACAATTCCTATAGGGTAAGTCCAAGTCAAGAAATTACCCTTATGTATGACATTACTATAGGGTAGGTAAAAAATTGGGTCTTAATGCTACCTCCTCTCTACCACTATCAATGAGTGTAAAGACACACTCAAAATTATGAAGCTAGATGAAGTTCACGTCTACTATTTGCATCATGTTAATATCCTAATCACCCTTACTAACATTATTAGAATAATGCATTAGACCGAGTGACAAATTATAAAGATAACATAATAATAAAGATAACATAAGTAATGATGCTAATTATATTAGTACATCTATCACAACATATATCCTAAAACATCATCATCAATATTCTTGAATCACAATATTGTTAGTAATAACATCCCATCAAATCCATGTAACATGAAGAATCATGCATTACCTATAACTAACTTACTAATCATTAATTGAATAAAAAACTATGTTCACATCTCAATTTAGAAACATAATATTAGTCTATCATATTCATTAAACACCACAAGAAGATCCACATCCAAATGCAAGTGATATAATCCACATACATAAAGCCCAAATTACATAAAGGAGTATGGTATGTAGGAAGGACATTATTAAAAAACCAATACTTTTATATTCTCTTTACTAAGATGTAATGAAAAATCAAAAGAATCTCTCTACTAAAATGATATAAAAAATAAAAGAATCTCCAATGAAGATTCACACAAAATTGAGTTAGGTCGTTGATCTACCCTCTAATATTATTTAAGTTACCTACATAAAATTTATAGTTGATTAAGTTAAGATAGGTTCTTCCTCTATGCCTTCCAACACTTAGTTGGGACACTTGGTATAGTACACTTGTCTTAGAATGTAAGGTTAATGCCATTCCAATGCCCTTTTTTGTTAATGTTTATCATTGATATCAAAATACTCCTTTCTCAACCTCTAGGTGTAACACTTATTATGTAATAATCTTATTTGTGTATCAATTAATGTGAACAGATAGTCTGTATATTGGTTGGTGTTTTCATTGACTAGATTTTTTGTGTGATCTATATTGTGGAAGATTTTATGTCTAATTTTTTAGTCTATCTAGATGTGGGTTTGGTTTTGGTCCTAGCTATGGAATTTTAATATGTTGATTATATCCATTGGTACCAAGTACTTTGGAGGAGGTGTTGCATGCTAGCCTAAAGCATCTAATATGGTGTACTGGTTGAGGTGGTAATTTTTTAACTCTTCACCACCACATGAATGTTGCAGTAAAAAAGATTTCAAATGTTTTGGCCAACCTAATGGATCTCATCATGCAATATCAATAGGGAGAATAGTTCAATTATTTGCACCCGATCAAGAAAAGTGTAAGTGTATTGCATATGTATGTTATGTGGATATGAAAAAGGTAACTACATTTATATGAAATTTAGATCTATGTTCATGCAAAGTAGTCTATTGTTCAGTTGATTCTATCTCTTTTCATATCTTCTAGAAATAAGCCCTTGTATATTGGAAATGAGCCTTATTGCATCAAAAGCAAGTCATTTGAATAATTAATCACCAACACAATAAAATTTCAAAACGAATAAAACTTATCAACTTGATTAACCTTTAACCTTGTGAACTTCCTATCAACACAATAGGCCAAATGAAATTTAAAATAACACGAAAAATAAATAAATTCACACAAGTGTAAAACCAAATATGTCTCATGGAAACCTGATAAGAGTGAAAACCACAGTGTGAGAATGATTCTCACAAATATTTGCACTCTTTAGGAATATGCTCTGTTAGGAGCTTGTCTGGTTGAGGATTACATCAACAGTGTTAGGTGCTACCCAATTAAGGGATTTCTGTGGAGACTTATTAGAGTCTTATACCATGTGAGGAGTAACCTTGTTAGAGTATTATAAACCCTCTTTTGATAATGTCACATGGTTAGAGGATTTTACAAAGATATGTTTAGATCACCTAATTAAGATATTTTTCTACCACAATGGTCAAAGAGTAAATAATAATAAATGATCTACAATTTGCACTCCTATTCTAGATCAGATCCAATGAAGCTCTATACGACATAAACAAATAATACTTGTGTATACGTGAAAAACCTATCTATCAGGAGCACACTCAAACAAGGAAAAGTTAGTTGTACATGTTCATATAAGAAAGATTCAAGCAATGAAACAACTAAACAACTTGTATTTTACTAAACTAAAAAAAAAAATAACAATGATTCGCACACAACCTCAGAGTAGGTCAAAAAGGGCACCCAATGTGAACTTTTTTGGTGTGCTCTAATTGGAGGGATGTGGATGTGCTCTCCCAAACACAACAATTTGAATCCCAAAGAGTTTGAAATGCAATGCAAGATGAGATATTAATCTTAACTAAGATGAGTGAGAAATGTTTCAAGAGGAAGCTATGAAAGAAGCCATTCTCAAAACATCCTAAGAAGTGGAGGTGAATACAAGGAAGCAAACTAAACTATCAATTCAAGCATGAAAAGAAATATAGCAACTACCAAAGGTCAGTAACAATGCATGAAGATCATTAAAATCAGCAGAAAGCTCTAACTTTAAACTAACATGATAACAATGCAAATGAAGGAGATGGAAAATGCTTGAGACAAGGGCTCTATTTATAGGTTTGAGAGAGGCCTTGGGGAGGTGGCATCTATGTGGCATCCACATAGGTGCCACAAGGGAGACACATGAACTAAGGGGAAAAGCCATGCAAAGGTCAACATAAGCCTTTTGGATGAAAGTGATGGCTCAAGGTTTGCCTACACATGTGTGAGAAACTTTGGAGAAAGGAAAGGGGGACAAGTGTGTAAGAGGTGTAAATGAAGTGGAAGCTTTATTCGATTACAAGCTTCTCACACATGTGTGAGCAAACACTTTGGAGCTAAAAGGTGTTTAGAAAGGTGTTTAATATAAATAAGTGGGATTAACTAATGGACAAGCTTAGAAGGATGAGAGTGATGGGTGTAGACTAGGTTTTTAGGATGAGATTAGGATTAAATTAAATAAGATTTAACTTGATCACAGGATTAAAGAATTTAATAAAGTGGAGGGAATTAAATAAATTAGAATTTATTTAAAGGGGATTTATGGAGCACTATGCATTAAATAAATTTAACACATTAGAGGGGATGCATTTAAATTAAATTAAAATAAATTAGGGAAATGAATCTATTTAGTTAAATAAACTCAATTAAATAAGTAGGAGAAAATGACAAATATAATTAATTAATAAATAATTAATTATAATTTCAAAGGAAATATTAAATGAATTAATATAGCATTTGGGATGATTTTAAGCGTCTACAACTTGATTCTCTATATCTATCACACTCAACACTATGTCTTACTCTATGATCGCAACCTTCTCCAACTTTACATTCAACATGCAACCACTAAGTAGCTCTTCTTTTATTTACCCTTATGTAGATTTTTCTTCAATCACAAACCCTAAGCCTGAATCCAATGATCCAAATTTATCATGATTAATCTAACCATTAATTATTTCCTTTCTTCTAACCATGTCATCTTGTATCCAATCTTTACCTTGGAAAATTTTCCAACTCCATAAGCCATTTTTACTTTCTTGTCTATTGATAAGACCTTGTTTGTCAATTTATCTTTTTCCATTCTACATCACTTCTAACCGATCAAATCACCTTTTCCTATTATAATTATATGGTGCTATCATAAAAATATCACATTAGCATGTTGTGAATCATATCCAACAACATATTCAACTAATTATTTACATATTTGAAGAAACATTCAAATCATTCAACTGTTCATCATTGACTGGACATCAACATTTACTTGATATGATTTTTGTCCTAATAAATTTATCAATTCTTCACATGAATGGGTGCTACCATAGACTTAGCATCTAATAAAATCATTATCATTCCTATATGATATCAACACTTAGATTATTCTAAAACTCATGGAGTAGGGGATGGGGGACAAGCAGCATGGTGCCACCACTAGGGCAGGGGCACATCAGGGTCCTCGAGGGTGTAGAGTCTGTCAGAGAGGAGTACCAGCACCAGTGGGGCCACCATTAGTGCCAAGACCAAAGGTGCATGGGCCAAAATACAGAGGCCACATGGGCCACCTTAGCTAGATGATACAATGATAGTCAGGGTGGAGCAAGACAATCTCTAGATAGAGGTTGCTCAGTTATAGGCTGAGGTATAGGTGGAGTGAGCTAGGGTAGACGGTGCCTAGGAGGCATTGGCAGCACTGTAGGTTAGGATAGATGCAAGAGAGTTCAATGAATTTACTATGCAGGCCAAGATGGATGAGCTAGTTGAGATAAACACTCTATAACAAGAGGTGATCACCCTATAGTTAGAGAGAGACTTACCAGAGGTAGGTGGATGAGTATCACAACCAGCGTGATATTTTCCAATAGATGGTACAACTAGGGGGATGATGATGGTGATGTAGGAGGTCATGACTAAATGTCAACATGAGGCACAAGCCATGTGAGAGGCGGCCTACTATAGGTCTTTGTATCATGATGCTATGTCAGGAGATCAATGTCAACCAAATTTTTGGGAGGTGTCTAGATCTTGGACCACAGGGGGCCACCAGAGATTAGAGTCATCATTTGGACAAGGAAGGCCTCCATGAGGAGGGGATATAGGAGGGGTAGGGTCCTCACAACTAGCTACATGATTTTTATAGTGAGCAATTTTGACATAGTGATGCAAATGCAACGAGTTTTTGATGATGCACTATGCATGATATACTACATTATTATTTTTTGTATACAGACTGTACACATACACTTATTTTTTTGATATATATGATGTGATTCGATGAGCCTAGATGTATATGGATGATGGTTTCTTATGCATGTGGTTTTTACAATATTGTTATTGATATTGTGATGTAGGATGTGTGTGATGTTATGTTTCTTATGATGTATATATGATGACTAATGTGTGGATGATGCAGGTCCTATGGTGATATGTGAGATGTATACATTTTGTTATTTTACATGAAGAGACTTACTATATGCTTTGTGAGATGTATCCTGATGTATATGTCACTAAATGTAATGGTTATAATGTATGTACCTAATGGATCAGTGTAATGAATAATGGGATATAATAATGAATGAAATGCCTAAATGCAATGAATGTACTATATGACAATGAATGTGCCCTAAATGAAAATGTTAGTAATAGAAAAAGACACTAATTATGAATACAAAGTGAAATGATGCAAAATTAAAGTGTGAATATGAAATATGAAAGTGTAATATGAGTGAACCTATTGAATGGACACGTGTCACAATTTTCACACGTAGGAATCAAGTATCTTAGCATAGGAGGGGGGAATAAACAAAACCTTTGTCTCAAGTAAGGCGTAATGAAATCTTACACTATATGAATCCTAACTACATGATGTTGAGGGATTCAATTGTGTTTATATGGGAAAGCACACCCTAGTTTGATTTTGCAAAATGAGTTATGCACCATATGCTATAGAAGCATAGATGTCAATGTTCCTTTGTGTGGACTAGACTCTCAACAAAATAGATACTTTAGGATGATAGATGTAGTTTGCATTGTCATGATGAAACAAATGCCATATACATCTTGGAGAGGTCTAGGCACATCCAAAGTCTTTTTAGGGATCTTTGGTGGAACATGTGCTAACTCATTGCCCCTAGTGAGAAATGCATAACCATAACTTGAAACTAACATACATGTACTAAAGCATAAAAAATAGATCATATCAAAAATGACTTGCATTGTTAGTTGGAGCCATTCAAGTGATACCAAAATATGGGAGATCAAGGCACACTATAAAAGGCTGCTACTAACACACAAAATGAAATCAACCAAAAGAGACCACATGACCAAGTAGTCATCCAGTCCACAATTCCTACCAAGAATGTTAAGTCTAAAGTGAAGGTTGTAGTGCCATGTGTAGGAAGGATTCATCCTATGAATTGTTTATCTAATGTTTTTGTCACAAATGTTTGTTGGCAAGGGCTGTGAAAAGAAAAAATTCTCAAATTGTAAAGTCACAAATGGTAATTTTGTTTAGGTTTTTGTTGTGGTCACTGTTGTGGGAAAAAGCTTAGTGTAATGGGATTAGGAAAAACACTCAACACAAAAATGCCTCATAGACTAGAGGTCTCTTGAAAAATAGAAGTGAAGTGATGCCTCATAGACAAGAGGTCTTTTATTAAAAGCATGCAAAGTGCAAGTTAGATAGGACTTCTACACAAAGATGGGATGAAATGGGGGAATGCGGTGAAGTGAGATGAGCCTTATAGATAATGGACCTTACAATTGTTTTCAAGAAATATTTCTTTTTTTATTCATTTCTTCACGAACATTTTACAAATGTTTTTGTAGTTTTCTATTTTTCTAATTTTTTTTGTATTTTTGTGAAACTATAACAACACTATACAGGAATTGTAGGACTCAAGCATAGAACTGCTTGAGATGTTGGATATTTATAGTCTCACGGAGTGGATCTCCCTCTGATGTGGCAATCTGATATGCCCTAGAATCCTATTTGGCTGTAATGATAAATGGACCAAGCCAATTAGCTTTAAAATTTCCTTTCTTTTCATGGTTCTAGAGGTTACTCATGTTATGCTGCAAAACTAAGTCACCCACTTTAAATTCCCGAGGTCTGAATTTTTTGTGAAATTGAAGTTGAAGGTGATTTTGATACATGCAAAGGTGGTTTAGGGAATTGAGGCATCTCTCATCAAGGAGTTGTAGCTCTTGCAAGCAAGAAACTTGATATTCTTCTTCAGACATCAGATTCTTGAGAGATATTCTGAGGGAAGGGAGCTAAATTTTGATGGGTAAGAAAACTTCAAAACCATAAACAAGGGAAAATGGAGTGGCTTCTGTGGGGGTATAGATGGAAGTACAGTAAGCCCAAAGGGCAAGAGCAAGTTGGAGGTGCCAGTCATGACCATCTACATCAAAATAGTTTTATTGCTTGCTTCAGCTTGGCCATTGCCTTGGGGGAAGTATTTGGTGGAAAAATGCTAGGTAATTCTAAATTTCCTATGTAATGTGGCAACTTCCTAATTTTTGAAAAGAGTTCCATTATCAGTCATGATGTCTTGAGGTATACCAAAATAATAGATAATGTAATTCAAAATGAACTTTGAAACCTATTTTCTGGTGGTGTAAGTTAATGGGATAGCCTTGACCCACTTTGTGAAGTACTTAGTGGCGGTGATAATATACTTGTGGCCATTTTCAGAATTTTGATATATTTGACCAACAAGATCGAATCCCCAACGGGAAAAGGGATATTTTGTGGTGGTGGGTTGAAGGTCTTGGGCAGGGGCATGCATCAAATCTCCATGTTATTGACAAGGAACACATCTTTTCACAAAATTATAGGCATCCACTTCCATAGTAGGCCAATAGTAATCCATTCAGAGGAGATTTTTTGCTAACATAAGGCCACTAGAATGGGCACCACAAATTCCTTGGCGAACCTCTTCTAACACCATTCGGGCTTCATCTAAACTAAGATATTGGAGGAGGGTACCATCAAACTATTTTCAGAAAAGTGTATCACCTAGGATAGTATATCAGGCAGTGCAACGGATAAAGGTTTTTCTTTGGTTCATGGAAAGGGATATGGGAATTATTTTGTGACAAAGGTAGGCAAAAATGTTAGAGTACCATGGAGACATAGGACTGACAATCTCACACACCAACTCTGATTCGAGTTGCTCATAAGCAGGAAGAGAAATATTCTCAACAAGAAACTCACACTTAGGATTGTACTTAGGCATGGAAATCATGGAGGCAATGGTGCCGAAAGAATTTTCTAATTTGTTATTAGTCCTTGATATCTTCTGAAAGACTATCTCAGTGAAGTGTTGTTTAAGATGCCCAACTATCCGGAAATATGGAAACAAATTTTTATTCTTTGTTTGGTATTCATCTATTACTTGTTTAATGACTAACTGAGAGTCTCCAAAGATAAGAAGGCTCTTAATATTCCATCTGATAACTTACCGAAGCCTTGTTACTAATCCTTCATACTAAACTATGTTGTTTGTGCAAGGGAATGAAATTTTATAAGACTTAGGAACGAGGTTTCCTTGTGGTGTAACAAATAAAATTCCTGCCTCCAATCCCTTTTGTGTGAAGGACCATCAAAAAATAGTTTCCATGGTGTACTAGGGGTAACAATTAGTATTGTGTCATCTAGAGAAATTTTTATAATAGGATGATCTCCTTGAAGAGGATCTTCAACAAGTCGGTCTATAATCACTTGTCCTTTAATGGCCTTGAGATCTTTATAGACAATGTCAAATTCACTTAAAATCAAGACCCATTTTGTAGCTTGACCAATGAGGGAAGCTTTTGATAGCAAATACTTGAGTGGATCTATCTTGGCAATGAGATGTGTAGTGTGATTAAGCATATAATGGCGTAGTTTCTATGTGCAAAAGATTACTGCCAAACAAGCTCACTTAATAGCAATGTAGTTCAACTCATAGCCAACTAATGTTTGACTGAGATAGTATATGGATTTCTTATTACATTTTTCATCTAGTTGTGCCAAAAGAGAACCTAAGTCCACAAAAGTGGTAGAAAGTATACAATCAATGGTCATCTTGCAATTGGAGGGATTAGAACTAGTGGATTAGCCAAGTATACTTTAACTTGCTCAAATGCTTTCTGACATAGGCAATCCCATTGAAACTTAGTGTCTTTTCAATTGTTTTTTTGGAGTGGATGAACCTTATCTACTAATTGGGACACAAACCATTTGATGGACTGTAACCTTCCTTGAAAATTGTGGAGTTGTTTCAATGTAGTAGGTGGAGGCATTTCCATGAAGGCTTTCATTTTGGCAGGATCTATCTCAATGCCTCTTCTTGATACTATATAACCTAACAACTTGCCTAATTTGACCCCAAAAACAAACTTCTTTGGATTAAGGCACACTTTATATTTCTCCAACCTTTCAAAAATGCTGGTGAGCACATTAATGTGGGAATCACATGTCCTAGATTTGCCTAAGACGTTGTCAACATAGTCCTCCATTATGACATGTAGAAGATCATGGAAAATGGTAGCCATTGCATGTTGATAGGTGGCACCAACATATTTCAAGCCAAAAGGCATGACTTGGTAACAAAAGGTTCCCCATGGGGTAGTAAATGCCTTCTTATGTTGATCTTTTTCTGCAATTTTGATCTGATTGTAACTAGAGAAACCATCCATTAAAGACAACATTTGATGTCCAATAGTCAAATCCACTATGACATCTATGTTAGGAAGTGGAAAATCATCCTTAGGACATGCAAGATTTAAATCTCAAAAATCTAAATAGATGCAGTTGCCCCTAGATGCTTTCCTTATAGGAACAATGTTTGAAACCCACTCAGGATAATCAATAGATCAAATGAATTTTGCCTCTAGCATTTTTTTTAGTTCTGCTTTAACCTAAAGTGCTACCTTAGGATGTATCTTACACAACTTTAGTTTCATAGGTTTAATCTTTGGATCTACTACTAAGTGATGCACAACCAAATCTATGTCTAAACTAGGCATGTCTTTTTATGTCTATGCAAAATTGATTTTTCCTTTTTGTAGAAAATTAGTCATCACTTTTTGTTCTTTGGGACTTAGGGTAGCAGCAATGTAGGTGATATTTGGATTATCTACTATGCCTTAGTTAACTGGAATTGTGTCCTCATTCAATATAGATTACTTTTCTGGCAATAAAGATCTAAATGGCAAGTCAACCTCTCCCTCTTCTAGCACCTCTAGAAGGTTTTCACTAGAAGATGTGTCCTTTATTTTGTCTTTTTCTTCATCCAAAAGTGCTCCAAAAGATTTTTCACTAGACGATGTTTCTTCTATTTTTCTATTTTTATTTTATTTTTTATTTTTGTGACTAAGAGAGTTGACTTGGCTACCAAAGTAGGCTTCCTCATTTTATTGGATCTCATGTTCATAATCTTGGAGATTCTTACGGCCAAAGAGTGTCATCACTACTTTATAAGAGTTACAAATTGGTGGTGTACCTTAAAGGTCCCAATCTGTCATGTTAGGGTTGGTGAGGGGGTAAGTCAGTAGATGAAAGGTTGGCTATGGTAATGGCGTGGACATAATTATCTAGGTCATCCTCAATGTATTGGAAGGATACATTGAAGAATTCCTCCTCTTCAATCTCAGAATCATGTTCAATTGTACAATAGTTGTCAGCAAAGGACACCTTGGGTTTAATGGAGGCCAAACCACATCCTTTAGGATAACTATTAGCCTCAAGGGGTTGTTTGATTCCATCTTCTTTAGGTCCAAGGCTGGTACCATGATATCCCATGTTTTCAATGATGGGAGGAGCCTTGACATACTTATCTTTAGGGAATTCCTCAGGATCATCTTTTCCATCAAAGTATAGCCAATCTAAGATATTAGACTCCATATGTTCATCACTAAGTGAACCCCAATGTTCAAATGTTGTCTTATAAACAAGTATCGTTATTTGTAGAAGGTGGTATTTGGGAAGGTTTTCCAAAGGATCAGGGGGAGAGTGGTAGTTGTCCAACACACAAGGAATTTTCAAACTTATAGTCTCCCATTCCATGGTCAACAAAAGTAACCTTCTTCACTGTAGTATTGACCTTAATATCGTCAACCTTCTCTTTTCATTTATAGGATCTAGAATCAATTTTGGCTAACTTTGGTACTATTGTAGAAGGTGATTTCATTATTGTGAGAGATCTAGGTATAACCTTAGCAAACTCATTAACTAGACAAAAATTTGTTCGGGCACCCTCCAATCTCTTACAAAAAGAAAAAGGTAAAGCATAGCCTAGAATTGTGACCTCTCTTCCTTGGTGGAGAAATTTCAAGCATTGATGATATATAGATGGTACCACTTTGAGTGTATGTATCCAAGGTCAACCAAGCACGATGATATATGGCAAGTCCAAATCTAGGACATGACATTTATAGTTTATTACAACTAGCCCAACCTTTTAGTGGTAGCATGATAACTCCTTTTGATTCTCTTTCTCTTTCATCATATGCTTTGATTGTTATCCTTTTATTGATATCTAGGAGGTCTTCTAGAAGCCCCAAGAAATGGATCATCTTCAATGTATAAAGGTTCAAACCTGATCCATTATCCATAAGGATTCATTTTATTTTATGTCACTTTATAAGGACTTCATTGTGGAGAGATAAATTATGGTGTGGATTAGGACCTTGAAAATATTTATCTATGAAGACAAGGTGTTTTTGTACGGCCAAATTTCCAATCATGGTGGTGAATTGGGATGCATTAATATTTTCAAGAACATGAGACTCTAAAAGAGTAGTCTCCAAAATCTCTTTGTGGATGGGTGAGGTGGTGGGAAGTTCTAGAATGGATATTTGTGTAGGAGTCTTCCCTAACTAGGTTAATACATCATAGTGAGAAGTGGGTCTTTGTGAAGTGGATAGCACAAAAAGCGCATCTGGAACTGATGGATTAGTGGGGTTGGGAGTGGAAACTTGCAAAGTAATTCTTCCCTACTGAGTGGTTGCATCACAATCGGCTGTTTGTAGGACAAGGGTATTTATGTGAGTGTCCACTTCTTCAATGCAACCACACATGGAGTCAAAACCACATATATCATTTGTTTCTATTTTACCACACAAGGAGTCAAATCCTAATATGTGGTTAGTAGAATAGTCATAGTGGAGTCCATTTGATGTGGCAATGTGGTTTACATTGTTTGTATTGTTGTTCTTGTCATTGTTGTGGTCGGGGGATGGCTTTTGAAATGTCTTCAACTTGGCATTTTTAGAGGGTGGTCCTCCTTCAACCTCAATTTCCCCATCATCAACAAGATTTTGAATGAAGACTTTGAGTTTCATAAACTTGTTTGTGTCATGTCCTTTGATGTGGTGGTATTTGCAATATTCATTTTCCCTATACCATTTCTATTTGAGTTAATTTTCATCAAAGGGCTGTGTGTTGGGAAACACCATCAAATTGTGATCCACTAGCTTTTGGAATATGGCATCCAATGGTTCACGAAAGTTAGTGAAATTCCTATTGTGATCATAGTCATGATTTTAATTATTGCTGGTGTTGTTGTTCTTGCAAGGAAAAAATTGCATTTGATTACAAGATTGCTGGTTGTTCTAATTGTTGTTTTGATTTTGATTGTCACAGTTTGAATTGTTGTTGTTTCGATTATGATAGTTGTTGTTTCCACCTTGAAGGTTTTGTACACTTTTGACATTGGTGACCCCATCGTGGGTAACACCATTTTTTTTGGACCAAAATTTGGGTTTTCTATTTTTGTTTGTGTCATTGTTTGAGGATGAAGAGCTATAATGTTTAATGGAACCCTTGTGTAAGAGTCCATTTTCAACATTCTTTCCTTTCTTGACTAATGTGGCAAAGTCTTTAGAACTAGCCATCTTCATTTGGAAAGACATCTCTGGTATTAAATTCTTGATAAATATATCCACAAGGTAGGAATCCTCAATTTTGTATGGCATGCGATTAGCAAGATGCCTCCACCATTGTAGAAAGTTGGAAAATGTCTCACCATTTCATTGTTTCGTGTTACAAAAATTACTCAACAAGGCATGATGTTCAATGTTGTAAGAGTATTATGCTACAAATTTCCCTATCAAATCATTGAAGGAAGTAATGGAACCTTTAGGTGGGTTCATTAGCTACTTAAGTGCGGAGCCTCCAAGACTTCGGTGAAGAGAATCCTAAGATAATCCTCACTATGGGCTACTTCTTGACATAAGACTGAAAATTCCTTGAGATGTGTGACATGACATGTTTCTCTCGTGTATTTGTTGAATTTAGGAATCTCAAAGTTTGGTGGAAATAGTATCATGTTAATGGATCTGTCAAATGGAAAGGGACAAAATTCCTCAAAAGAGAAAGCCTTCACCCCTTTGTAGTTTATGTTATGGACCAAATTTTGAAGTTCATGCAACTGCTGGGTTAGATCTTGGTTTGGTTGCATTTGTGATTGTTGGGAATTGATGAACCCACCTCCAAAGTTGTATGGATTCTCAAATGTACTATGAGGTGGTGGAGGTGGCGGTGTGCCACTTAGACCAATGTATTGATATGTAGTTGTTGGAATTGGCACATATGTTTTCATCTTACTTGTTGACATTTGTAAATAAGAGAAATATATCGATTGTGTTAGGATTGCCATCTGTTGTGTAGGTACTTGCCTGATGTTTAAGCATCCTATAGTTGGACCTGTCAAGGTTGACCATAGAATGCTAACATGTGTAGTAGTATTGGGCATAGCACTAATAATTTGTTGAATATGTTTCACACTTAATTGGAACATAGGTTGTATTGAAGCACTTGATGTAGGCATGGAACTAGTTCTCACTACAGGTTCCTTTCACTTGCTAGATGCTTGGGCTATGTTTGAAGTTGGCAAAACGAGAGCACCATCCTTGGTAATTTGTCTAAACAAAGTGCTCTCATCAAAACTCATAGGGACATTAACACCATCTTTAACCAAGTTTAGGAAGATCTCCATCTTGTTTGCCCTAATAGATTTTTCCAACATTTCCAAATTATACATATCTATAAGAAATGTTTGGACATCACTAGGGATACCATTATTGTCAATGGGATCTTCATCTTGGTACACTTCTTCATCATCATGTGAGTTACTCCCTATGAAAAGGATTTTTTGGTTCTTGTGTGGATGTTGAGCTAGGCATACCAAAGTTTGTACTAGGGAGAAATGTGCTCCCTAATGAGGTTGATTGTGGAGGAAAATGATTTTCCATCTCTTGTTATCTTAATGATTCCAATAAACATGAAATAGGATTAAATGTTAATTTGTCAGATTGTGTTTATACTATACAATTGTGACCAAACCAATGGGTAAAAGATTATAGAAGAAAGGAAAGATGTGAGAGAGCAACTAAACCCTTTGTGAGAAAAGGGGCCAACAACCTAAATGTAAACAAAATACCTTGTTAATTTGAAAAACCAAGTATGATATAGGATAAAAGTATCTTTCTCCTACAAAAGATGGAAAAGTGATCTTTGGGAAAGATCAGACACCAAATAGATTACTCACTATTTGAAGATGGACTTGTGATGCCAAATGAGTGAGTGCAACTATGATAAATGTTTGCTTATGTATAAAGAAAGGTCTAGTGTTGTAATCTTAGAAGTCTTGTAACTAAGATGTTCTTAGGCCAAAAGATTAAGGTTCAAATGATCAAGCTCTCTAGAGGAGATTTTGCACATGGAAGACTAGAAATTTTGAAAATGAATTGATGTGGAAAATGAGGGTGATATGGTGACTATGTGGATAACTCAATCTTCTCTCACTAGAAAAAAAAATCTTGGGTTCACTCCAGGGAAAGCAAACCAATTTCAAAGTTTACCATTGTATAAGATTATATCATAATGGTCCTATTTAGCTTCCTCTTTCTTGAGGTCTTTGATAGTGTATCAAAAATTTTTATCACTGTGTGCTAGGTTTTTCATTTCCTTGTAGGCAAATGGTTTGGATAATTTCACCTTCTTAGGTTTGACTTTATCAGTCATGGTAGGAACAAAACAAACCTAGTTACAAGACCAAGCATAAATTTTTTGCAAATAAGCTTGTGACTAAAAAACCCAATTAATTTCAAATTCTAGACCAAATGTAAGAACTCATGAAAATAACCATAGGTCAATAGGACCCACTTACAAACATTTGACTCACTGAATTTTTAGCTCACCATTTCACTCATTTTGAACTTGTTTGATGTTTGGTAATGGTTTTGAATGTTTAAACAATCAAGCATGTTGAACACATTGACAATCCTAATAAGGCTGCCACTAGGATGTACAAAGATTCTCTAGAGGGTGTCCTCGATATACGCAAGGTACATGAGGCCCAAATCTATAGATGAAAGAAAATAGTGCCACATAGTTGGGAGGAGACGATAACCCAAATCTCTACCTTCACTTCCCAAAGGTATAAAGTTCTTTGGGGCTTAGCCAAGAGTGATAAAATTTTTCTTCCAAGAGAGGTGTCTTTCAATTCACCCCCCAATATTTATACTCCACCAGAATGCTAGAGTTGAGGTCATCCCAAGACGTGATGACATCCCCAAGCAGGCCTCGTAAAAAATATAAACAAGACCACTTATTTCTTGTGCACTCAAGATCATCTGAAGGTGTGAGAGGAGAGAATACGTAAGTGGCCTTGGGGTTTAAAAGACACTTGTTATTTTTGAATGAAGCTTATATTTTTTTATCTACTTTGAAGACACTTGTGTATAAGCATGCATTTTCTTTCCAACTTGACAATGTTTTCAATATAATAAAAGTGAGGATTCATCAACATAAAGTAAATTGATCATCTTCAACATAAGAAAATTGCTGAAAATGAAACCAATTCTTTTGAGTCATTCAAGATTTAGTGTATTCATTTTAAGCACCAAGTCCAAATGTTTCATAGCAAGCTTCTTTATCCCTTAGTCATTCATGATTGTATGGTAGTGTTTTAAGCCCAAAATTGAAATGTTTTATTGAATTCTTCTTTAACCTTAGGCATTCAAGAGTGTGTGCACTATCGAAACATTCATTCCAATTAAAGTATGTCAATTTCCTTAAGGCACTCAAGATTGTGTTTGATTACTCTACACATGCATTCTAATGAAAAACTTGTTCATTCATTAAGGCATTCAAGATTTTGTTTGAGCATCATTCATTCCAATGAAATGTGTGTAAATTTCCTTAAATCAATCAAGAGTGTGTGTAAAGTTTACCTTAATGCATTCAAGAGTGTGTTTGACCTTTAGATATTAGTTACAACATGCATTCCAAGGAAAGATGGCAGGTGCTTTAAGTTTTTTTGAATTAGCTAGTTCCCTACTAGGTGGGAAATTGGTAGGGGAGAATCTGGCAGGAGGTACTGATCTTGGGGGGACAGAAGGATGAATAGAGGAAAATTTGAAAAAAGATGATGAGACAAAAGGAAGAATCGAGGATAATCTGGCTTATTCTAAAAAAACTACGGATGCTGGTACCACTAGTTGTGGGGTCCAAAACCTTTCTTTGGATTCTTTGACTACAAATCACGTGCCTGGTCAGGTATTCGAGAATGAGAAGAATCCTTTGGAGAATGTGGAGGTCAATATTGAGAGGAAATCAGAAGGGTCAAGGAAAGGGTTTAGTGATCAAAGGACATGGTCTTCTCTATTTGGTAGGAAATCGAGTGGTAAATCATCTTTCCTGCCACTCACTTCAAAATCTTGCTGGGAGAAAGGTGAGTTCCAAATTTTTATTCTGGACCCAATTGTTGATTTCTCTATATCTTTGATGGATTTTAATCTTGTGGGAAAATTTATGGGGGTTAGACCAAATATAGATATTTTGAAAAAAAATGATTAAACAAAAATGGGTTATCTGTGGTAAAGTTGATACAGCCCCTATGTTGAATGGTTTCTTCTCATTTGTTTTTAATTGTAAAGAAGATATGAATATGGTTCTCTGTGGAGGTCCATGGTCATTTGGAAAAAGTACTCTCACTATTAAAAAATGGGAGCCAAATATGGATTTAACTGATGCTTTCTTCTTAACCATGCCAATTTGGATTAGACTTCCTGGCCTTCCTTTAGAATTTTGGCATGAATATATCTTTAAAGGAATTGCAAGCTCCTTTGGGGAACTGGTTTCTATGGATCATGCAACGGCATTAAAATCTAAACTTCAAAGTGCCATATTATATGTGAAAGTGGCAAACTTGAATCACCTCCCAGAAAAAGTGGAACTAATTTCAAAACTAGGTAAAAGAATACATGAAATTATATATGAAGATCTCCCAAATACCTGCTTTGGCTATAAAAAATAGGGCCATTGAGTGAAATACTATCCTAATAAAGGCAAGAACAATCCTAAGACTAAAAAGGAAGATAAAAAGAAAGAAGTAAAATTCCAAAATTCCAAAAGAAAGTTTGGAAACCTAAAGTTACTCATATGAAAGATACGAGGGATAAATTGAACTTGGAATTTTAGGATACTAGTAAAATGTCAAATTCGGCCTTGAACAAAAACTTGAGCATTGAAAATTAGGGGGTTGGGATGATGCTTGAATTTGCACCACCTAAGAAAAATATAGAAAATATGGTGGAAATGATGAAACAACTAGTAATTTATTAGAAGATTAACGCAAACTGGGAAGATCTAGTTGAGATGGATGAATTAGAGGAGGGGGAAATTTTGTCTAACTATAGTAAATTGATGGTGCCAAAAGATTCTTAGAATCTCTAGATGATGGAAAATCAAAATGTTATCCCAAAATCTCTCGAGATGCTTGTGTGCAAAGAAATTGTTCCCTTTAGAAATGAATTCGAGCCTAAGGAGATAAAGGAGGAAGGTAAGGATCTTAAACCTAAATTGAGTCAAAGTAAAAAGATAGAAAAGAAGAGTAATACAGTTTCTAAAGGAGTGGAGACTCGTAGTAGTAAATTGGAGTAGCAAGCTAAGGTGAAACCAAATGTTGGTACTTCGGAGAAACTTAGAAGGAAATCTTCTAGGAGAATTAGAGAAATGGAAAGTATACAAAATATTGCTGATGGAAGACATGCAACTATTCTGTATTTTACCCCTAAAAAATAGATATTTAAATCATTACTTAGAATATTAGGGGTTTGAATAGTAGTCATAAACTTGATGTTGTTAGGAATTTTGTTAGAGAGCACAAACCAAATTTTCTATTACTACAAGAAACAAAGATGGAAAAGGAGAAAGCTAAAAAAATTAAATCTTTTAAAGATTATTGTTTAAAAGAAAGCAGTTTAGAAGGAGCTTCAGGGGGAACTTTGATGTTATGGAAGAAATCTTATTACTCAAGAACCGTGTTGAATGCTAGCAAACATTTCATGGTGGTTAAAATTACTAGCATTGATTAGAATAATGATTGGTATATTGTTAATATGTATGCTCCAAATATCAAGAATCTTAGGAAAAAGGTATGGGACACTCTTTCTGATATGAAGAGTAAAGATTACTTTGGTCGATGGATTATCATTGGAGAATTAAATGTTCTTCCTTATGACCATGAAAAAAAGGGAGGTAATGTGAGTTAGCTAGAAGGGAGATTGGATCTTATGGACTTCATTAACAAGGAGGGTTTAATGGATATGGATCTTCATGGAATTTAATTTACCTCTAGTAATAAGAGGCTAGGTAATGATTGCATTTAGGCATGATTGGATAGAGCTCTTATTTCTCCTGATTGGACTAAAGAGTTTGTTTGCAAACTGGAGGCTCTTCAAAAAATTGGGTCAAATCATTTCCCTTTGATTTGTTCTATTGATAAAATAAATCTCAAAAAAAACTTTCCTTTTAGGTTTGAAAAAATGTGGATGCAGCATCCACAATTTGAAAGTAAATTGGCTAAATGGTGGAATATAGATGTTGAAGGAATTTCTCTTTTTAGAGTGGCCTCAAAATTAAGAAATGTTAAAAAGGAGGTTAAATTATGGAATAAAATATGTTCTGGTAATATCTTTTAGAGTAAAGAAAGTATTAAGGAGAATCTCCAAATTATCCAAGACAAGATACAAAAGGAAGGATATACTTTTGAACTTGTAAGAGAAGAGAATGAAAAATTGGTATAATATCATGACATTGTTACTAAAGAGGAAATCTATTGGAGGCAAAGATCCAGATCAATTTGGATGAATGGAGGAGATAAGAATACTAGGTTTTTCCATCTCTCTACTCTAAAGCATAGAGCTAAAACTCATATCTCATATCTTAAAAAAGGTGATTTGAAGATTACTGAGGAAAAGGATATTTTAAAAGAGATGGACTCCTTCTTTTCTTCTTTAATGATAGCTAACCCTAACATTGATCTTGCTCACTAGGTTGAACTCTTAAAAGTGACTCCTTCTTTAATTACTGAGGAACAAAATAAATTGTTAGGTTCCATTCCTAAGGAAGAAGAAATCTTAAAAGCTGTCTGCTCCTTAGGAGGGGACAAGTCACTAGGACCAGATGGTTTTCCCATGTTCTTTTTCCAAAAGGCATGGAAGCTGGTTGGAAGAGATGTTTGTGATGTTGTTAAGGAATTTTTTGGGGCAAAAAGAATGCTTAAAGAAATCAATTCTACCTTCCTATGTCTTATTCCCAAAAAGATTGGGGCTAATTCTCCAGACTAGTTCAAGCCTATTAGTCTGTGTAATTCCTTTTACAAGATTATTTCAAAAGTCCTCACATCTAGGTTGCTATTGGTGCTTCCTTCTCTTATTGTTATTCAACAAAATGGTTTCATCTCAGGTAGGCAAATTCTTAATTCTGTCATTATTGCCCATGAGAATATTCATTCTTTATCATGTTCCAATAATCAGGTTTTTATCATGAAAGTTGATATTGCAAAAGCCTGTGACAGAGTTGAATGGGATTTTCTTGTTAAGATTTTACAGGCTTTTAGATCATAAGATTGTAAGAGCTATTAATCAGTTGATCTCTACTACTTCTATAGCTGTCTTGGTGAATGGTTGTTCTACTAATTTTTTTAGTCCATCTAGAGGATTAATACAGGAGGATCCTTTATCCCCTATTCTTTTTATTATTATGGCTGATTGCTTGGGTATATATATTGGAAAATTGGTCTTACAAGGGGATATTAAAGGTTTTCAGCTTTCTTCTCAACCTCTTACTTGTTCTCATGGTCAATTTGTTGATGATACTATTTTCATGGGCAAAGCTGAAGTTAAGAAAGCTAGAAATTTTAAGCAAGCCCTTAATTTGTATACTCTTCTTCTTTAGGTCAGTTGGTAAATTGGAACAAGACCTCTTTGTTTTTTTATTAATACCCCTATTCCAAGACATAACAAAATTGCTAAAATTCTAAGGTTCTCAATAGGATCTTTTCCCTGTATTTATTTGGTTTTTTCTTTGGGACCAAAAGCTCCTGATTCTTTTTGGGAAGATCTCATAAAGAAATTTAACAAGAAATTGGTGGGCTAGAAGGGTAACCTTTTGACTCAAACTGGTAAAATTACCCTCCTTAAATCCTATCTCCAAAGTATCCCTACTTATGCTTTGAGTCTTTTCAGAATACCAGTGAAATTCGCAGATACTATTGATAAAATTCAAAGAAACTTTCTTTGGATTGGAACTAAGGAAAGGAAGACAATGGCTTTGATTTCCTAGGATCAAATTTGTAAGCCCATCAGGGAAGGTGGATTGGGAATTAGGTCTATACAAAGTATGAATAGAGCTCTTTTGGAAAAACAAGGATGGAGAGTTTATCATGATGATAAGGAATGGAGTACTATATGGAAACATTAGTATCTTTTTAATACTAATTCTTTATCTGATTTCCTATCATCTCCTGATGTTCTCTCCCCTTTTGCTATTTGGGGAGCTGTTCAAGGAACTAAGAGTATCTTAGCCAAAGGCTGTTCATGGAAAATTGGAAATGGGTAGAAGGTAAGATTTTGGGAAGATTCTTGGTTAATGGATCATCCCCTAATTGTGGAATTTGAGGATAGAACCCAACTTGACAGATGCAAACAATTGTATGGGACTTTTGTGGGACATTATTGGCTTAATAAGAGTTGGGTTAACTTGATTGATGTTGACTAGGGTTTTTATAACATCCATATAATGTTGAATGCCTTTTCTTTGTATCCCCATTAGGAGGATAAGATGAGCTGAACTGCTAATCCTAGTGGTCAGTTTAAAGTTTCTTCTATTTTTAAATCTAAGGAGAAAGGTAATCAACCTTTATAGATACAAGCTTGGATAAAGGGTCTCATACCAAAAATAAATATCTTTTATTGGATTTTGCTTCAAAACAAAATTCTTACTCATGATAACTTGCAAAAAAGAGGCATTAATGTGGTTAATAGGTGTAGTCTATGGAAATGAGGTTTTGAAGACAGAGATCATTTGTTTTTAAACTATTCTTACAATCAACAAGTATGGAGCTCTATTCTCAATTACTGGAACATAACTTGGGTTCATCAAAATAATGTTGAACTTTGTTTTAAAAGTTGGAGATGTCCATCTAAGGATACTAATGTTGATTTTCTATGGAAGATAACTCTTTCCCATCTTTGGTGGGGTATTTTGAAAGAAAGAAATAACATAATCTTTAGAAATAAAGAAATGCCAGGGTGGGTGGTTGGCCAAAATATTGTCAAGGCAGTAAAGGAAAATTTTAAGTCTCAGAGAAGATGTGATCAAGACTTTCAAATAGACACTCCAATGTTATCCAAAGGTTCTAATAAAAAAGAAGAAGACCCAAGATTGAAGACTAGATGGAAGGCTCCCCCTATTGGATGGCTTAAAGGGAACTTTAATGGTGCTACTAAGGGAAACCTAGGAAAAGCAGGTTGTGGAGGTGTTTTGAGAGATCATACAGGTAATATAATAGATGCTATTGCAATACCTATTGTATCTCTAACATTCATAAAGTTGAGGCTATTGCAACTCTATATACAATGAGGTTAGCAGTGGAAACTAGTTTTCAAAACTTTTGGATGGAAGGAGATTCCTTAAACATTGCCAATATGCTTAATGATAAAAATTCAATTACTTGGTTGATTGAAGCTAGTGTTATGGAAATTAAATCTTTAATGAATAAATTTGAAAAAGTGCTTATATCTCATTCTTTCTGTGAAGGTAATGCGGTGGCTGATTGGATTGCCAACTAGACTATCCAAAAGGGGTATAAGATGATGTGGCATGGTGACTTAAGTAGGAATGTGGATTTGAAAGCCCTTATTAATTATGATTCAACTCATGCGATAGAGGGAAATATTTGCTAAGATTAGCAATTTAATGATATATGGAAGTGGGGTTACAGATGTCAGTGTTCTCTCCCAGAGGAAGTACATTAATGTGATTTTTATCCTAGCTTCACATGTATATATTTTAATGTGTACCTTAGTTTTTTTAATGAATGTATTGTCTTTGATTAAATCATTAGTTCTTTGTGTCCATTTGACTTTGGCTTTTTGAAATCATTTGAATTCTTTGGAAATGGGAGGAGAACCAAGAAAATATGAGCCAAAAAATTGTAAGGCATGGAAGGCTAAAGATTTTGTTTGGCATATTCTATAAAAGGGTAATGTCACCACTTATTTGGAGCACCTTCATGAATATAAACCTCATTTTACAGAGGTGTTCTTCAAAAACTGGATTGAAGATAGGATTTCCTTGCATGTAGTGATAGTGCATTTGACTGAAGAGTTCATTGTTGAGGTGACAGGATTGCCTAATGAAGGCATAAAGTTCAGTAAATAAATGAGTACTTCAAATGCTACATTCAAGAAATTTCCCAAAATAGATGAAGAGGAAAATAATCTAGAGAAGAACGATAATTTTTATGAATTGGGTCAAATTAAGGTTATCTGGCAGGATGTGCTCTCTTGCATTCGTGAGTATTTTATTTTAGATGGTAGAGCTAAGCATGTTCATAAATTCCATTTTGTGTTCCTCAGTCATTTTAGGCATAAGGATAGGCTCTTGTTTCCTTTTTATCTAAGATTTTCTATACTCCAAAGTTTGCAAGCTCATAGGAAAAAAGAGTCTCATTTGATTTTACATGAAGGGTTAATTTTACTAATCAAGGATCACTGTAAAAACAAGGCCATTGTGTCTTATCCTCCTTCTAAAAAAAAGAAGGGCTTTGTTAGAGAAACTTACTCTAGGAAGATTAAGGGTGATGAAGGGGTGAAGGGAAAAAAGAGGAGTCTGAAGCAAGAAACCCAACAAACCCCTTAGTAAAATGTGGACGAGATCACTGAGTCTGATAACTCAAAAAATAATGATGAGAGAAATTTGGAGGAGGAGGAGAATACGAATGTGGGAGATTTTAGCTCCAATTTGGAAGGCTACTTGTGTAGCAAAGGTGAGATTGGTAAGGATGAGGAGGAAGAAAGTAATGAGAAAAATATAGGGTCAGGTAATGTTAGTGAAGAGGAAAATCAAAGTGAGCATTCCAAGGGAGTGAGGGATGAAAAAGAAGAAATGGTGAAGGAAAAGGAGGACCCTTCTAATGTGAATGTGAGGGAAGATGTAAGGATAGAGAAGGATGAGTCTTCTGGTAGGGAAGAAATGGGGAAGGAGAAGAACAAGTCTACTTAGAGGGATTCTATGCTTTCTTTCCTGCATACCGCAAAGCTTAAAGCTGATGCCTCTATGCAAGCTGACTCATGAATGTGTAATGAATTAATGAGTTTGAAAAGAAAAGTGGAAAAGGTGTGTAACGCCCTATCAAGGGATCCAAAATAAATAACCTAAAGTTTTACTAAGTTTGCCAAACATTTTTTTTTAAAACAAGAACGTTTAATCATACACATCAAACACATAGTAGCGAAAGCAATAACATACAATCAACTATAAGCATACATAATAGGTTACATTCCTTAAGGATCCCATGATGTTGAATTACATTTAAATTTAATTAATACTAACTCTAACAACTACCATATCTATATGAAAGAATAATTAAAGTCCAAAGTCCATTTAAATAATATACATTTGTTTCGAATGCCTCTTGGCAAATGAAATTTAGAATGCTCAATCATCCATTGTACATGTCATAGGGTATGAATGGGCTAAAAGAATATACATATGTAGAAATAGAAATACATCCTCCTCCTTGGATCCATGATACAAAGTACAATAAAATAAATGAAACCATCCATCATAAAAGATATAAACATACATCATAAAATGTATAAACATCCGTCATGAAATATAGCCATTCATTATAATGATACATAGAAAGAATGTAAGGAAATGTAGACAAGAATGCTCCAGCCATGGTGACTATGGATAGATCTCAATGGTAAGAGTGAAAAAGCACTACCACCCGACTACATGGAACCTAAATGGTCCACTCCCACTGCACTGAGGAAATAGTCTGAAGTCCCAAATAGGATATCAAACCAAATATCAAAATACTCTCAAAGTCCAGGAAATCCTAAAAGCATTCTAACTCAAAGGTTCTAAGATAGGTCAACATCTAATTCCCAGAGACATACAAGACACATAGGAAACCTACTATGTAAGCAGGCAAGTTTCATCACATGAATCATGCTAGAGTTACCCTGGCATTCTCTTAGGACCCTGAGTCACTAGTGATCCCTATGTGGCCACTAGTATCCTCTCATACTGACAAGGCATACTACAGATGCAAGGTCACAATCAAGTGTTCTCTCTACTCCCATCCTAGTTTGTACTAGCACTTGAGGCATGGGTGAGAACATAGAAAGACTCTTACTAGGTTCATTTTATTCCCATTTAGTGTAGTGTTTTGACTTATTAAACAACTTACAATGGGTTACCTTGGTAGCCACTTAGGGCCCTGACCCCCATTGCAAGCCACTTCTCGACACTACAAGTAGATAACCTACCCTAGGCTCATAAAAGCACAAATCAATAATCATATAAAAATTACCTCAATCATATAGAAGTGACTGGAAAGCATCAAAAGATAATTCACAATAATCACATCAGTTCTTTATGAGCAACTAGAAAGCATCCCAAGATAAATCACAATACCCATCGGTTCTCAATGAGCAATTGGAAAGTATCTCATTAATACTGATCAACGACTCAAAATAGTTAAGTCAAACATGTCACAACATGACATCACCGAGATCAAAGCAAACAAACACCTCAGTCCTATCAAAGTGACTGGAAAGCAATTCAAATATAACTGATTGAGGACTCATAAATGGTTAAGTCAAGTAAGTCATACATTCACCTCAGTTTCACAAGAGAACACTGGAAAGCAATAACGATCATTAAATACAAATATATTATAGAGCATACCATCACATTACCATGGTTGGGTTAAAAGAATCAAGATCAAAACATCATAACATCACAATCACATAACTCCCAAGCCTCTGGTAGATGTCCTAAATTGGACAACCTAGGACAAACCCCAAAAAAACCCAAACATACAGACAACACACATGAAATAGAGTAGTCTTATAAATTGGTTTGCTTTTGAAAACATGTTGAAGGGTTTCAGGTTCTCGTTTGATGTAAGTTTTTGAATACCTAAGTTTTGCATTTTAACCCTTACAAATTAATCAATTTCTTATGTTTGAATATAATACAAAATTACTCCCATTATTTTCTAAGTTGATTTCCTATGATAATCCAAGGGTAGTTTATTTATTTAAATCATTTTAAAATAATAACCATTGATTTTCAATAAAATAATCTACGATTTTATTAAAATCAATATTATAATAATTTAATAAATTTAAAACTTAATTAAACAACTTCCCTTATAAATTAATCCCAATTAAATCATATTTGATTAAATTAATTAATAAAATACATAATTCACAATTTTACAATCCCAAATCATTATAATAATAATATAATTAATACTTAATTAAATATTATTAAAAATTAAGTTACTTAATTAAGCAATTAATATCAACTATCTATTTAAATATAATTTTAATTATTACTAAACAATTATTAGTTTATTAATAATATAATAACTAATAATTATTTTTTAACATTTTATAAATTAAAAACTTATTAATATTTAATATATATTAAATAACATTTAATACATATTAATTAACATACAAAAAAATTAATATTTATTAATTAATATATTAATAAATAAATATTATCAAATAAATAAAAAACTTAAATATTTTATAAAAATAAAATAAAATTATATCTCACACATTTTTAAAGGCCCATTGGCCTGCCGCTAAGGCTGCTTACGCAACGATTCTGCTGTGTGCGGAGTTTAAAAAGGTAAGCGGGGGGGGTGGGTAAAACCCCCTCCCCATATATATATATATATATATATATATATAATTTTTTTGCAAATAAATTTATTTCACTAAATTTTATTAATATAAAATTTAAATCAATCAAATCCCCTTCTTTAATGTGATATTTGTATATATGTATGTATGTATATATATATATATATATATATATATAGTTTTTAAAAGAATATCTTTTTTAAAATTTTTATTTTATTTTATTTTATAAAATTTATATAAAATAAATTTCTCTTTTTTTCTATTAGCTATAGGGAGATCAAAAATAAATATACAAATCATCGAGAGTCAAAAAAGAGGCATAGCCTCACTTCAACACCAAAGTGGCAAAAATGCAACTCCAATAGATCAAATACAACAAGAGCCCAACATTAAAAGCACAAAACTAGTGCAAAATATCAGAGTAGGAATCCACCCACGTGATCCAATTGAGTGGGCCTTCCATCCAAACTATATTCTTCCATTTCTAGATCTGGGACAACATAAAAATCTCCTCCTGTCTGGCATTACGATTCTTCTTAATAGCTTGGTTCAGCTTCTGTCATGTGTGCTCAAGCATCTGCAAATTATCAAGAGTCCTCCTCCATTGGTACCCATAATTAAGTTTGTAAGAGAAGAACGTAGCTTGGCCATTCTTGAGAAACCTTCAAAGTTTATCCTTTTCAATAATCATGGTGGTTTGAACCTGCAAGAATAATTTAAAATATGTGAGTTTATGATTAGACTTGTTGGTGTTTGAAAACGTTACCCATTTCCAATTACCCTAATCAGAACAAGATGCATCTAGGGGCAGCTAACTCCCATTATCAACACATCCATTCAGAGACCAGGCCAACTATAAGGCATGACCCTTCTTCTACTTCAGGCTCTGCAAAACCTAGGCGGGTAGACCTGTAGATTCTTTATATGGTACCAGTTGTCAAAGCATACACTGAATCTAATATGAAGCAGATAAAACCCTTATTTCTTCTATACTCAACCAAGAATCATAAGCATGAAATAGCTAAGAACATAACTCATGAAACTGGCAAGCTAAGTGTGGGTTAACATTGAGTAGCTTTCAACATAAAAGGGAAAATTGATTTAATATGTTGATAACAGCAAGACCCAAGTATGAACAACAGAACTTAATGATCCTATCATTGACCAGTGCCTTATCTATTGGGCAATTAAATGAATCATAACCATACATCTCCTAGAAACCTCAAACGTATCTCTACATTAAGATCCCTGATCTATCTTTCACCTTGTGAATAGACATCTGCTACAGAATGAATCTCATACTCAGAAAATCCTATCATGAAATCTGCAAACCCTGTGAAAAATATCAAGCAATTACATGGTTCTTTGTTCCATAAGCAAGACATTTTAACCACATACATTTCAAAATGTAATGCAACCTAATTCATGCTCTTTGATCACAAATTAGAAGAAATAACAGAGCCATAATCAGGAGACAAGATTCAAACTGAACTTCAAACTTTTGCTGCACTTTATTTGTTTTCCTTGAAATCAAATACATGAAATGTACAGAAAATAACTCATAGATCACCCAACAGAAAAGAACTATCTGCAAAACTTAAAATGTTGTTCAATACAAGAAGAAATGCTGAAGAATTATGTGGTATCACAGTATGGGAACATATCAAAACTGGATCCAAAATTTGGTATCTCAGTAGTGACTAGTTTTTCTCCAAAAACTGGAACCCTTACAAATGAAAAAAGAAAGAAAGATATAGCAAGAAATGAATTCCCAGATCTGATATGCAATTGCCAGGTGTCCACTTGAAATCCAATCCTCTGTAACTGAAAAACCTCTTTCTTCTTTCATCCCTTCTAATCTGATTTTGTTTCATCATTAATCTGTAACAAACTTGCAAAATATCCTTGCCTAATGATGAAAACCCTTTACTTGCCAAAATATCTGATTGCCCCATGAAAAAGCCAGTGAAAATGAGTTTTTACTGAGTAAATCAGAACAAATTCGACCCTAACTGCATTTCCATTGCCTTCTACTGATATCCAGGTCATTATCTTGACAAAAAAAACAAATCTGAACTTCCTGGTATGAATATGGTTGCACTTTAGGTACCTGATAGAAAACCTCGTGCAGCTCAAACTGACTGATACCTGTGCAAAAACCAACTCCAGAAATGGAAAATTTGGATTCTCACGATTCCAACGGTATATGATAAGGCATATCTAGCCTCTGAGAAACGCCTGAAATCTTCGTTTGAAAAACAGTCCCTTGCATGTCAGTTTCTTGGCAAAATAATTTTAAAATGAAAATTTTAAAATCATTTTATTTTTCCTAGCCCTTCCAAATTCGAGTCAACTCTAGGTTTGACCAATGCCACATGTCACTTTCTGATTGGTTGTTATCTCCAGCCGGGACCCACGTTGTATTTTGAATCTTGCGGAATTTTTAGAATTTTCCGGCGACCTCGCTATGTCGCTAGCCGGATTTTCCAAGATTTTTCGGCAAGCGACATAGCGACCTGCCGGATTTTTAACTTTTTCGGCCGCTTATAAGCTGCTGACGTCATCATTTGGGCATGCATTTTTATTTAAAATTTATTATGTCATTGCCTAACTGGCCAATTGGACCCACCTACACATGCACTTGGCTTCAAAAGCCACTATCTTATTGACATTGAACTTATTGAGTGCATTAGTATTTAAACTATAAAATATTTCGTCACTCACCCAATGTGGGATAAAACGTTTTGAGTTTTTCCTTTTACTGTAGTTTTTTTGCTTGCAAGGCACATGCATTTGATGCCATCTTCACATTCCTCCTTGGCTAGATGCTTTGGCCCTTCTTTTAATGCGTTGTTTTCTCTTTTGAACTGTGTCTTGGGCTATACATTACATGCCCCTTGTTAAAAACGTGATCTGCCCCCATTTTATTCTTTTGTTTTACACAGGAGACTTCTGGAGCAGCCGTGGACACCTTCCTCTATGCCTGTGGGTTTTATTCTTCCATATTACATTGTTGCTACTTCATACATAAATTGCTGCCTTCATACTTGCTTGGCTCTGTGGATTTCCCTGTGAAAAACGTTTGAAACAATGTGCTCATTTTTCTGTGTTATTGTTGTGCAGTCCATGGGAGATATTAAAAACAAAGAAGATGTTCATTCCCTTTCAAAATGAGAATGTTTAAGACAGCAATTTAAACATGGATGGGTGTGCTTATTGAAAATCTGCCTCTAAACATTATTGCAATGCCCAAATTGGGGTGCACATAGCATTGGACTTGCTGTAATAACTGATTTTGCTTCACAATTCTTTACACTTTCTCTCCTTTTTGCATAGATGCCCAAATACCTGTGGCTTGGATGATATCTTTGCAGATCAGTTTTGTTTAAAATAATAGACTTGTTTTTCTTTATTGAGGAAGAAGTAAACCAAGTAATATCCACAATTATAATCATGAGAATAGGAATCCCTTGTTTTCATCAATTACAACATGAGCAACCTCATATTTATCACATGAGCCCACTGTAATGATTGGAATTAAAAACAATCACTGAAACATCACTTTAAAATTCTACTTTAATCATTTCCGCACTAGTGTGAAATTTGTGTCTGGAGGCCTGCCAGGTGGCCGTAAAAACTAACTCAATCAAGTAACCAGGCCATGAAAATCGGCATGAGTGTTCAATCCTGCATACTCTATCACACTGCAAATTTTCAACCCATGATGGATTCCCAGTCAGAAGATTTTAATTGCCGAACATCCATACTTCAATTACTCTACAGGCAAACAATGTTAAAAAACATAAACTGGGCTCGGGTTCGGCATTATAAACTGGGTTATTGATCACTTGGGGTTTTGAAAAATAGGATATAAGTTCTTTGCCATGAAGAGGATATAATTCCATGTTTTGGTCTCATGAAGAATCACAGGGCACATTTGGCGAATTTCCGAAAACAGGCACTTGGAAATTTTCACTGGCAAATGTGTCAAAAAGTGATTTTTGGCAAATGTACGGACATAAGAAAGTATGCAAATGGATTCATCATGACTTAAGAACTGGCATACTTCAAGGATTTCTAAGACACAACACAATGGTACAATCCATTTAGGCTAGCCAATCATAGGATCAAAGTTATAACATGCCGAACAGGGGTACGGATCAATCTGGATACCTTAGCCGTAACAAAACAATACAAACTAGGTTTTTGATCAAATGGATTCGTCATGATCTCAAAATTGGAATATATGAAGTGTCTGACCCTTGAAACACAATGCAAAAAGAACTTTTTCATTTGGGTCAACTGGGTCAAAGATATGATTGGTCAAACAGGGCTTCCTAGAATTGTGAACTGGTCAAATGCACAAAACAGTAAATGACCAACTTTGGGGGGTGCAAAACCTAGTCAAACGGATTCGAAATGACTTGAAAATTGAAACATAGGTTCTCTATTATGGACACTAAACATCCCCAAAGTGACTAGTCATGAAACAGTCCTGGGTAAAAGATATTCAGATGCAAACTGGGCCTCTGATTGCTATTTGACACTCAGTAGAATTGCAAATTTTGACACTAGCTCAAAATGGGACTTCACAGAATGATTCGGGATGGCAAAATAACATTGTGGATCATATGCATATGCCAAATGAAAGGTGTTAAGCCACTCAAACACCATCTAGGCCTTAAGCTACCAACTAACCACATGCATAAAAGGCACTTTAGGACATGATTTTCCAAAATTTTCAAAATGTGACTAAAAATGAAGCATGCAATTTTCAGTCCCAATAAGACTCAGTAAAAACCCTTGGCTTACCTTGGTATTTTTCCTCATTCCTACATTTCTAGATTTTCCAAAGAATGTTAGAAGACAACATATTCTTGAAAAAATTAGCATCCTTACTAAGCCCTTTAATGTGACCTGTAACAATTTCAATAATATTCACATTAAAGGGATAGTAAATACCAAAAAAATTCCATATTTCTTTAGCAAAAAAATAATCAAACAAAATATGTCTACCCGTATCAGGTAGCCTACAGATATTACATAAATCAGAGTGCTGATTATCTCTTTTAATTAGAAGTCTATCAATTAACATAAGCCATTTAAAACATTGAATTTTGGTTCAACAAGACTCTTCCAAATATAATCCAACAACTTATTCCAAGTTTTATTATCAAGAGAATAGTACCAAATTTTGTTCAAATGAATAATAATATCCTCATTATGATCAATGACCTTGTATATGTTCTTAGCTTTAAGCTTGTCTAAGATAGTTCCATTTGGCCATTTACATTTACGGTGCCTATAAGAGTCCACATGACATATAGAAGGAACGTCTTTAGAAGCTTGCAAAATAAGATTAAACTTGCTCTTGAGATCATCCCAAGGAATAAGAATATCATGCTCAAATATATCGGCAAATTGAGTAATACTAGCTTTAGCCTAGGTCTTGGCAGAACATCCTTGGTAGAGGGCTAGGGGTTTATTATTCATACTCAAATTCCACCAAATGGATTTCTCACCATGAAGCTGATTATCATTATAAAAATCCTTATTGGTGATAAATCTTTGAACATGGTCCTAGGCACGCCAAATAGACTTGAAGATGACAAAACCTTGGACAATAACTAAAAACTTACCAGCAATAAGGTCACAGAAAGGGAGGTCCTTCCAAGATCTAGCTCCCTTGGGAAAACCTCTCTCAATGTTGTGTCTAACAAGCACTTTAGAAGGGCTATCACCTTCCAAAGACTGAAAGATCCACTTGGCAGAAAGAGCAATGCCTTGTGATTTGAGGTCTTTTAACCCTAGCCCACCCAAGGTCTTATCAATATGACACTAGTCCCATTTAACAACATGAGACTTTCTTTTGCCCTTGCCATCAGACTAGAGAAAATACCTGATAGCTTTTTGAATTTCAAGAATCTGGTAATTGTTGAACATCCAAGCAGAAGAATAATAAATGCTATAAGAAGATAAAAGCTTTTGACAAACTTGAATTCTCCTAGCAAGAGATAAGGATCTATTATGCCATTTATTAAGTTTATTCTCAATCCTAGCCTTCACCCAAGCCCACATGTCCTTAAGAGAAGGATCAATAGAATAGGGGATACCAAGATACTTGACAACTTTTTTGGGGTCTCCCCATTGAAACTTGTGTTGGATGAACCATTCAGGAGGCTGATCATCCCAACCCAAGCAAATAGACTTAGCCTGAGAGATCCTAGCACCCAAAATAGTACAAAACAAATCCAACTTTATTTGTAGATTCTTAAAATTGTTACCAGTGAGCTCAAAGAAAAGAGTTGTGTCATCAATAAAGTGACTATTTAGAAGCTCATCATTATTACGAAGGTACAAACCTCTAACTTCTGGAGAAAGGGAGTTATCTCTAAGAATATAGTATAAAGCTTCAATAGCAATAACAAAGAGAGTAGGAGCCAAAGGGAAGCCTTGCTTGATGGAGCAAACAAGAGGGAAAGGGGCATAAAAATATCCATTAATCTCAATTTGAGCATAAGCATCTTTAAGCTAAGTTTGAACAACATTATAGAAATAAGGAGGAAAACCAAAAGACTGCAACATCATGACGATAAACTTCAACTCGACCCTGTCATAGGATTTCTCAAAGTCAAGGAGGAGAAAAGTAGTGTTCTAATGAGAACATTTAGCCCAATCCATGGCTTCACAAGTAGTAATAAGATTTTCTAGAATGTATCTTCCTTTAATAAAACCAGTTTGAGTATAACTAACAAATTTAGGGAGAATATAAACCAACCTAAGAACTAAAAATTTTGCTAATATTTTATAAGACACATTAAGGAGCATAATAGGCCTCCAATTCTTAATAAGAGTCTTATCTCCTTCCTTTGGAAGGAGTTTAATAATACCCCTGTTGATCTTAGGACTAAGGGAGCTAGCGCAAATGGCCTCACTATAAAGATCAAACATATCTTTGCTGATCCAACTAAGATTAGCCTTATAAAATTTGATAGGAAGCCCATCAGGCCTGGGGGCCTTGTCATCCTTAAGGGCTTTAATAGCCCCTTTGACCTTATCAATAGATATAGGGGTAGAGAGAAACATGACATCATCAACATCCAACTTAATAGGAATAAGAGGCCTGCATTTGGATCTAATTTCATTAGCCTCCATGGAATTCTCAGATGAGAAAAGCTTACTATAGTACTCAAAAAAGGCCAAAGAAATGCTTTCAGGGTCTAAGACAACCTAATTATCAATAACAAGCTTATCTATGGACTCTTTAATCTTTTTTTGCTTAAGAGGATTAAATAAAAATTTAGACCCATGATCCCCATGTTGGAGCCAGTTAACCCTAGAACAAATTTTAGCTCCTTGAATTTTAGTTTATTGGTGCTTGCTAAGGGTATCTTTGGTAGCAATCACTTGGTTCAAGAGGTCCAGACTAGAAGGGTTGGCCTGAACATTATATTCAGCGATTTGAAGATTAGAACATAGAAGCTTTTCAGTGAATCTATAGTCTTTGGCACATTTTTGGCCAATGGTTTGAAGAAAACCTTTCCAAGTTGGAAGATTAGCCTTCCATTTGTCAATCATGGAGGACTCCTTAAGATTATAGAAGTTGATGTTTCTAATGATATGAATGGCACAAAGAACATCTTCATCCTAAAGAAGATTAGTGTTTAACAAGAACTTGGTACAGGTGGGTTTTTGATGAATAGGCTCAGAGTTGATACTAATCTGGGTGAAAATAGGACAATGATCAAACAGGGTGGTAGCAGTGACTAAGATAATGTTACCTTTACTATTAGGAAGAAAAGTAAAGAAGTCCTTATTACCATAAAAATGATCTAATCTGGAATAGATCCTAGATTGACCTTGTTGGAAATTGCACCAAGTGTGCCATATTCTAGGATGAGTATCCTTAGTGTTAGCAAGAGGATCAAACAAGTTCTTTGAGTTAGTAAAATTAGACCAATGCTGATATTCATGATCCTTCCATCTGAATGGATTGCCACTAGTTTTATCATTTTGAGACTCAACCATGTTGAAATCTCCTCCAAAAAACCAAGGTATGTTAGAGAGAGTGGATAACTAGTTCCAAAGGGAAATTTAGGCTTTAGTATCATTAGGTGCATAAATGGAGCAAAAACCAATATGTTTATTATTAATATTAACAATAAACCAGACAACCCTTTGACAGGGAGAAACACCATTATCAGAGATAAGTGTTCCCCATTTGGGATTGACAAGGACAACAATACCACCTTTACCCCTTATGTGATTAGAGTAAAACTTGATAGAATCTTTCCATATAAAATGAAGGTTAGTATCAAGAGTGAAACCATTAGCATTAATTTCTTGCATCATAAACAAATCAACAGAATTAAAAGAATTTAAAACATGCTTAACAACATACTTTCTATCCAAAGACTTGAGCCCCCTAACATTCCAAGATAAGAAATTAATTGGGACACATTGAAAGGGGTTTGGCACGCATCTTCAATATTCATTACGAGACTACTAAGATTATCCCTAGATTACTTACTAGCATTTTTTATTTGTTGACCGCGGTGGCCTCCCACGTCTTTTTGTGGAGATGGTATCCAACTTGGGAGTCTCATCAAAATTAGATGATTCCATATCCATATTAAACTCATTCTAAGGTAGCTTAGTAGCAGGAATAACTTCCAAAATATAATCATCATCAATTTCCTTAAAAAAATTTGGTGGTAACTTTGGAGGATTCAAATCGGGTTTAAAAACTTTAGTAATAAGAGTAGGATACTCAATCATGTCAACACTCAGAGGAGGATTTATGGAAGGAGGAGTATTGGGTAAATCTTTAAGATCATTGGGCATAGGGTTACCCGAGGCATTCCCTTTCCTCTTCTTCTTGTTCCTATCCATCGTAAAGTCTTCATCAAGATCAGGCCCTAATATTATCTCTGGAGGAGTTTCAAAAGGTAAGTTGGAAGTGGGGAGCAATTTGGTTATTACCTGAGGTGTCAATAGTTTTCTTAGTAGACTGACCAGAAGAGGATGAAATAATAGAGGGGTTAATTGGTAGATTGGGGCTAGGAGGAGGATTAGGGCTACTAGTAGGCTTAGCAGAAGACTTATTAATGATAGGGCAGTCTCTTCTGCGATGACCCTCTTTCCTACACAGAAAGTAGACATTCAAACCCCCTAAAACTTCAATAGGGAAAACAAAATTTTCATTGAGCACTTTAATATTAATCTCATTAGTATTTCTTTACTGGGGAGAAGAGAAATAAGAACCCTAACATCCATGTGAGGAACTAGTCTAACCGTTTCATCCATCCAGACAATTTTGCCCAAATTTTCTAGTAACAATGGTAAGAAATGCCAAAGAAAGGGGGGGATATTTTTCATAAGAATCCACTTGGGAGCTGAAAGGGCCAAAATTTCCTCATGCACGACTTCATGAGTCTAGGCCAAAGCATGGAAGGAAGTTGACCCAACTGCCCAATATTATTTTTTTAGCATTTCTTTTTGGGCCTCTTGATTAGCAAAAAAATAACAAATAAACCTTTTTGAATTTATTTTGCAAAATGAAATATGAAACCCTAACTTAATATTCCAAAAATTATGAAACTAGTCATCCAAAAATTTGTATAGAGGGCACTTATCAATTTGAACTGAAGCAAAGAATATAGCAGTGTCCTTAAGCCTATTTTTTTCCTTAACAATTTTGGCAATCATCTCTGAATTAGGAGTCAAGGAAAATGGAGCTAAGGAAGCCAGAGGGTTCTTATCGTCATGGGCAACCTTAATGTTCTCAGGACTAGTGACTACAACCTTGCTTGAGCATCGATATTTCCAATTGCATTAGCAACTGCCTCTGAGAAAGTTTTAGATTTGAAGGCGTTGGTAGATGCCAAGTGGGGATCACCATTAATATTGGCATGGATGCTTGCAGAAGATGAAGGATCTGAAGGAATCGAAGGACCAAGAGAAGTACCTTCAGAAGCCTTTGCATTAAAGAGGGCGTTAAAGGAGAAGATATTGCCTGTTATAGTTGTACGCACGAGGACCTTCAAATATCCACTGCCATCAACTTCCCTACATACTGTCGCCGCCTTGTCAGCAGGAAAAAAGCCCTAAACCCTATTTTGGTGTCGGGAAAACACTTCAGCAAAAAATCATGCAAAAAAAAGAAGAGCTCTCAGATTCAACTGCCAAATTTCTCTTTTCAATAAAACAAACTTGTTCTCTCTTTTTTTTAACAATAAGAGATTCAAATAACATCAGATAGGGAATTTTCAATGAACCTATCAAATTTATAAACCAAAGTTTTGATTTCATTTCAGACCCTCCCTATTTAAAATACTAAAATTCCTTAAATTGACAAAACTAGGGTCTTTGATTATTTTTCTAATCCCCATGTATACAAAAGGTATTGACATGCATTCAATAAATACATCATTGAAATGTTCAAGGATTCATCAAAGAGAAATTCAAATTTACATTCCACAATCAGGGAGAAGACATGATTATCTAAATACCGTAATTAGCTGTGCAATTCAAAACATAAAAATCTACCTGGATTCTGATGCTAAAATCGCAACGCCCAAAAGATTTGTGAGAGAATTCTCTTCTATCCAAGAACTTCTCTCTAAATTTTTTCCCAAAATTTCCCTTCCAAAATTTGCTTCCCAAATTTTCTTCCAAAATTTGCGTCCTTAAAAAATGAACCTTCAATTGGTGATAAGGAGTTCTCTCCTTAAATCAGGGCACTAATTGTGCATTCACCCGAGAGAACTCTCTACTCACCAGACTCAAACTCTATATTAACTTTTATTTATCTTTCTTTTATATTTCCCATGCACATTTATTAATTAATTAAATTACTTTATTTAATTTTTCACTTGACTCTTTTTAGATTAATTTATTAAATTTAATCTCATGCACGTATCATGCGATCATGAAATTTTTAATAAATTAATTTCTTTTCCCACTTCTAAATTTATTTTTGAACATTAAATTTGATAACTGTTTATTAACCTAAATAATAATATTATCTATCATTTATTTAAAAATGAACTCTAAATATATTATTATTAAATTAAATAAATATTATCATGTTCTAAATTATTCTTATAACTTTTATCTTCAAATTTAATTCTTTTTATTTAATTAACTTTCCAATTAATTAAATATAATTAAATATTAAAATATCATAATAATTTTCCATTAAATGAAATCATTAATTTAATCTTTTAATTAGAGTTAATTAATAGAAAATTCACCAAAGACTCATAAAATGAAATATGAAAACCCATCATAGAAAAACACATACAAAATCAAACTAAAGGGTTATAATCACAATTTAATGTCATTCAACGCATTCAGAGGGTACTCAACTTGGATACTTGTCCTAATTTTCTAGGACAAATGGCTTAAAGGTTTGGGATTTGGACTTAATAATTTATCTCCCCTCTCTTACCATTGAGATAATGCGATAGGGTACGCTCATCCTCACAATTCAGGGAAGTCGATACCCGATACCTGCAACCTGCATAAAATTGACACATGTACACACACAATATTCTAAGCTATACATGCAATGGTAGGAAGTGGTGCATCGTGTAGATCCTAACTAGTAGGTGACCACGACTCCCTTTCTTAGCCACATCAGAAATTCCATACATAAAGAAAACAAACATGCACACCATACACATGTAGTATGGGGTAAGTATCCATAAGAAGATACATCATAATCTGTCTAACTAATCATCATCAATAATTGAAAAACACTGTAATAATCATCATGCATACATGAAATATAGAGTACCAAGTAATCTCATCATAAATCAACTAAATCTAAAACAATATCTGATAATCTCTAAATAATGCTACTAATCATCAACATAAAACTAGCCTAAAAGAGTTTGGCAATGATAACATAAATGCAAACTAGGGGTAGGCACTACAAGGTGCAATAGGATCAGGAAATTGATAGTGCAAATATCAGTCAAACATAAGTTTAGGTGGGTAATATATCAAAGAAACTAAAGGAGTATGAACATAAACTTCGTTTGTTGATCAAAGAAAGTGACAATAAGATGGAGCAAGTTACTTCCAACATTTGTGCAGCTGCTGCAAGTTTAGGGAAGTGAACCAATGAAGAAATCATGTCTCTAGGTGGACCAAGTAAAAGAACCAGATAGAGTTCTAGGAAAAGGGTAGCTGAGGTTACTGGAGGATCGACTGCTGATACCATCCAAGGCAATCTGGAGGTAGGCAAGGAGGTGGTCAAAATGATTAAAGAGCTACAATAGTAGCTAGTAGTGTCATTGTTATCTGGTCTCTATTTTTGTAGTGGTCCTAGTATTTGGTTGCTGATCTTGGTTATTTTATCTAGTTTTTTTCTGTTGTAAAAACTAGGTTCTAGGTCCTTGTAAAACCTAGGTTCATTTTATGGTCCTTTTATGTGGTCCCTATAAAAATTGATTTTGTTACTATTAAATTGCAAGTTTCAGGTCCTTGTAAAGCCTGGTAGTGCTTCATGGTTTATCTTTTTCTTTTCTGTTCAGGGTTTCGGGTCCCTTTCAAAACCTATTTTTACCTTAATCTAAAACATGCATTCCAAGGACAAATGATTAGTTCATGGAAGTTTATTTACCATATTAAATCCTACAAGTGATTAAAATAACTAGAAATCTTCGAGTGATTAAAATCACTATAAATCCCTCATTGATTAAAATCACTACAAATCTCCAAGTTATTAAAATCACTAAAGATGTCCCAAAGTTTGTCTCCTGCAATGAAAACCCAATTACAAATCCTTGCAAATCAACCAATGAATGAGTTAATTATTAAAAATATAAATCAATCTATCAAAAATTAGAGATGACAGACATTAGGCATAGACGACATGACAACTCAGATGCCAAAACACGCAGATGATAGGATAACCCAAATGCCAAAAAATGTAGCCAACAAAACACATAGCCGTACGATATTCTTTTCACTTACAACTTTATAGTTGTAGATGACAGACTAGTCTTAGAGATGCAAAACTACATAGATGACAGATAATGCAAATGATAGATTTCTAGAAGTATTGTCAGGCGTAGATGACAAAGTAAAGTAGTGAAGATGTTAGTCTAATGATACATAGGGTTTAGTCTGCCAACAAGACATATGACAATGAAGGCCAAATGTCAGAGATGATAGTTTGAAAAGATAAGTAATTTTTGCTGCCCGCAATGTAGAGGACAGAGTAGAAAAATATGGAGATGACACAGTAATTTTTGGAGATGTCAAATTACTTTAGAGATGACATAACATTGCAGGATTAAAAAGGTAAAGCAGGTGGGAGTGCAAACGCCGATATGCAAAGATGTCAACTGGTACTGATGACAAAGTGTCTTCATAGATGACACTACATCCCAATGAAGATGACAGTGCGCATGTTTTGACATCAAGTTACAAATTTTTCATGTGATTTAATAGTGGAGAAGGGACATGGGTCACACATGGTGTGCCAAAATGTATACGTGAAAAACCTACCTATTGGGAGCATGCTTAAATAAGGAAAAGTTAGTTGTAGATGTTCATATAAGAAAGATTCAAGCAAGGAAACAACTAAAAAACTTGTGTTTTACTAAGCTAAATAACTAACAAATATGATTCCAATGCAACTTTGGAGCAGCTCAACAAGGGCACCCAATGTGAACCTTGTTGGTGTGCTCTAATTGGAGGGATGTGGATGTGTTCTCCCAAACACAACAATTTGAATCCCAAAGAGTTTAAAATACAATGCACGATGAGATATGAATCTTAACTAAGATGAGTAAGGAATGTTTCAAGAGGAGGCTATGGAAGAAGTCATTCTCAAAACATCCTAAGAAGTGGAGGTGAATGTAAAGAAGCAAACTAAACTATCAATACAAGCATGAAAATAAATCTAGCAACTACCAAAGGTCAGTAACAATTCATGAAGATCATTAAAATCAATAGAAATCTCTAACTTTAAACTAACATGATAACAATGCAAATGAGGGAGATGGAAAATGCTTGAGACAAGGGCTCTATTTATAGGTTTGAGAGAGGCCTTGGGGAGGTGGCATCTACGTGGCATCCACATAGGTGCCACAAGGGAGACACATGAACTAAGGGGAAAAGCCATGCAAAGGTCAACATAAGCCTTTTGGATGAAAGTGATGGCTCAAGGTTTGCCCACACATGTGAGAAACCTTGGAGAAAGGAAAGGGGGACAAGTGTGTAAGAGATGTAAGAGGTGTAAATGAAGTGGAAGCTTTATTAGATCATGAGCTTCTCACACATGTGTAAGAAAACACTTAGGAGCTAAAAGGTGTTTGGAAAGGTGTTTAAGATAAATAAGTGAATTAATTAATGGATAGGCTTAGAAGGATGAGAGTGATGGGTGTAGACTAGGTTTTTAGGATGAGATTAGGATTAAATTAAATAAGATTTAACTTAATTACAGGATTAAAGAATTTAATAAAATGGAGCTAATTAAATAAATTAGAATTTATTTAAAAGGAGATTTATGGAGCACTATGCATTAAATAAATTTAACACATTAGAAGGGATGCATTTAAATTAAATTTAAATAAATTAGGGAAATGAACCTGTTATAATATGAAAAATATAATTAATTAATTAATAAATAATTATAATGTTAAAGGAAATATTAAATGAACTAATATAGCATTTGGGACGATTTTAAGCATCTACAACTTGATCCTCTATATCTATCACACTCAACATTGTGTCGTACTCTATGATCACAACCTTCTCCAACTTTACATTCAACATGCAACCATTAAGTAGCTCTTCTTTTCTTTACCCTTATGTAGATTTTTCTTCAATTACAAACTGTAAACCTAAATCCAATGATCTAAATTTATCATAATAAATCTAACCATTAATTATTTCCTTTCTCCTAACCATGTCATCTTGTATCCGATCTTTACCTTGAAAAAATTTCCAACTCTATAAGCCATTTTTACTTTCTTGTTTATCGATAAGACCTTGTTTGTCAATTTATCTTTTTCCATTCTACATCACTTCTAACCGATCGAATCACCTTTTCCTATTATAATTATATGGTGCTATCATAAATATATCACATTAGCATATCGTGAATCATATCCAACAACATATTCAACTAATTATTTTACATATTTGAAGAAACATTCAAATCATTCAACTATTCATCATTGACTGGACTTAACATTTACTTGATATGATGTTTGTCCTCATAAATTTATCAATTCTTCACATAAATGGGTGCTACCATAGACTTAGCATCTAGAAAAATTATTATCATTTCCGTATGATATCAACACTTAGATTACTCTACAACTCATTCTTTTCTCCAATGAAAATATGGTAACATGTTAAAAAACTTTTTCAATAGTTGACATTAACAACAATAATATAACTAATTATCCTCCCATCAAATCATGCTCTAGTATTCACCAAATCATGCTCTAGTCCTCACCAAAGCATCATCAACATTATCCTCATTAAGTGATCATTGCCAATTAACAACATTAATAAATTATTCCAACAAAATCACCTTTTTGGAGTCACCTATATGATATTTAATATTTCATGAGAATTACATTCTATGTGGTTTTTCCTAATTGGGTTTAACAAATAAAATCTAGTGTTCTCTATCTTGGTGCTCCCACACATTTTCAATATAAGATGGTGATCAATGGTAGACAACCAAGTTATATATACAATGGGAAGGAGATCCAAAATTCTTAGACCCTAAATTTAATTTGTATAACCCCAAGTGACAAGAGGGATACAAATACAAGATATAGCCAAAGGATGATATAATAGGTGCTTGCTTCCTTGATGTAGTTAAAAATGGAAGAGGATATGAGAGAGATTTAGGCTAAATAAATGATGCCTAATAAAATGTAATACCTAATATGATGCATGAAATTGAGTTGATATAAATAATGGAAATAAAGATGTACTCACCACTACAAATTATAGAGGATACACTTTTAGATATGAATTACTTCATTAAACAATGTTAAAATTTAGAACATATAAAGATCTAAAACCCTAGAATTTGCAACTTCCAATAGTGAAATTAATATTTTGCCAGGAACAAGTCACCTTTGGGCAACCTATATTTGATACAAGTTTCTTTGGGTGACATGTACCTAATAGGACTTAAAATAGAGGTCTTCGTATTGTGAAATACTTCTAGATCTACACTTTAAAATACAAAACTTTATGAATATATACCTGTACACAAGAGAAGGAGAAATTTATTGCAGAGTGGGGCTTGCCTTGGTGAAGCCCCTATTTAAGAATTAATTTTGAAATGATAAATAAAATATAAGAATCACTATCATGTAGAAGATATTAAACAACAAATAAATAATATCATAGGCTAATAATAAGCATTGAGCCCAGCCAAAGGAAAGAGTTCTGAGAAAAGACTAGGAAAAAAGAAGAAGCAAATCCACGACCTAAAGCCTGAACAAAAAGCCAAAAGACAAAAATAAACAAAAAAACAAGCGAGAGTTATTCCTCATTCTTTTGCTCTAGATCATGCATAACCTGAGCAGCCTCAAAGGCCAGTTGATTCTCCTCTGTTTCCATCTGTTGCGCCCTTTGATTCCCCTGGTCCTGATCAGGAATGGAGTTATCCTTTGCAGAATCATCCTCCATTCTGGCCTCATCCCTATCTTTTCCATCCTCATCTTCATGCATTTATCTGTCTTTGATCTAGCCCATGAGAGAGATGATGTTGTTGCTAATGGATCTTAACAAGGAGAACATTTGATTCACAAGGTTGTGATTGTAGTTTTCTAGGTTGTGTATCCTTTTTTCTGCTAGACTGAGCCTGTCAGCTGAATTTTTCCTCCTGTTGGCATCCATCCCTTTCCTTGTTGCCTCAATCTGTTTCACCTGATCTTTAACCTCCTCAAGCTCGTGGAAAAGCCATTTGATTGATCTAAAATTATCAATCATACTGTTGTGATCATTATTTAAGAGGTTCATCCCTGTCTCCTTGGCTTTGTCTGAAATAGCCACAATCGCCGGATGAATTAGTTCTTCCAGCCGCTGCTCTTCTTGATTGTCCATGAGGATTTAGGGATTCATGGCCTCCCTCAAGATGCCCATCTTGGAAGTCTTGACATTAAAGTTGATCCATGCTTTCCTCCTGTCATTGGTCTGCACTTCCCCTTCCACATACCCAACTTTATCCTCTTTTTACTCCTCAAGATGGAGATGGACAGGAGAAAGGGGCAGCACAGATGCCTCCTCAAATTGAGAGCGCACATCCTCAAAACTCTCCCTCTTGCATTTCTTCCTTCCACTTTCCTCCTTTATTTCCTCATGCATCTCCTTAACCACCTCCTTAGACTCCGATTCCTCATCATCATCGCTATCTCCCTCCTCAGCCTTCTCAGCAGGCTTTTTCCAGAGATCCCTGGGGATTTTTCTACTTGGGGTTATGGGGGAGGGGGATTTTTTAGCATGGTAAGTCACTGCTTTCCTCGAAGAAGAGATCCCACCTTTCTCAGAGCTGAGGCTCTAAATTTCATTCGAGTCAGAGGAGTAGCTGGAACTTCCAGACTCCACATTCTCTGTCTGAGGGGGGGCGATGCTTATGGTATGAGCTTTGAAGTGCTCGTGGATAAGTAGTAGCAACCCCTCATGCAGAGCTAAGTTTGCGATGGGCTTCTTTTTGAAGCTGTCCACTACCTTGCTCATTGAGGTTAACATATAAAAAGGGAAGGAAATTTTGGCCTTCTTCCAGAAATGATTCAAAATGACAAAGTGGTGAGTTCAGGCTCTATTAGACCTAGGGTCCAATGTAAAGTACTCAATAATAGCTTTCAGAACATACCTCCACTACTTCTTCATGGAGTCGAGGACATAGTACATGTCAATCTTTTTCAACACCTTCAATTCCTTCTCACTCTCCAGAAAGTCCCTAACCACATTGGCAGAGAGCTTCTTATCCCTAAAGAATTTAAAACCCTCGATAGGGATTTTGATTAAGCTACAATCAACTCCTCTGTAATTCGGAAGTAGATACCATTCACCTTAACCCTGCCATCCTTCCAGGACCCCACCATACTTTTGGTCACCTCCTAATCAAAACCATGCATCTTCATGATATACTTGGTAAGCCCACCCTCTTCAAGCTTTTCCCACACTTTCAGCCTACTTCTCCATTTCTCAAAGTCCCCCACCGGCTCCTTTCTACATCTCTCCCCCACCATTTCCACACATTGCACACCCACTTTACTCATGTGCTCTTCACTTTGTGACTGAAATGGACCACTGAGAGTAAGCAAAGAATAAAGAAAAATAACCCTGTTGTTGCTCCTGAAATGATTGTGATAAACAACCCACAAAGCGTGGCAATTAATCAATAAAGGATTACTGCACTTACAATTTCCCATGCTTCTATTATGAAAAGTACCCTTATTTCTTAACCATTTCATATTCATAATTAAAACTTGATTTCCTCCGTACTTCCTTGGATTTTATCCAAGTTGATCAAACTTTTAACATCTACTGGCGAACAAGTTCTGGAAAGCCAAGTCATTTTTTGGTCTGTGCCGACCCCTATATTCACAAACTTGTCGGCAATCGGGTTTGCTTCTCGAAAAGTATGGGTGACATGGAATTTATTAAATTTGGCAAGGGTCTCTATAGTCTCATCAATAAGATTTTCAATCATCCAAGATGGATACAAATTGCCATTGATGCACTTTATAATGTTATTCGAGTCCCCTTCAAGCCATAAATTGGTGACCCCTATTTCAAAAGCCAGTTTTACAACATTGCACGCTGCGTTGGCTTTCACAAAATGATTTGTTTGGAAACCCAATGGGAGAGCAAAAGCCACAATACTATCTCCATTTTCATTCCTTACCACACCTCCACTACCCGAGGATCTAGGGTTTCCCTTGGAAGCTCCATCGAAGTTGGCTTTGTGCCAACCTTCAGGGGTAGGAGCCACTTGGCTTCCTATCTTTTCCTCACTTTGTCTTTTACCTTCTCCTTTTTCTTGCCTCCTATCTCAAAAACTCCCCCCTTCCTCATGAAAAAATTATCCTTTATGTTACTAAAGATTTTCCTTCCAACAACTAAAGCTGGCTCCTCCCTATCTCTGAAAATTTGATTGTTTCTCTCCTTCCATATGCTCCAACAAAAATGGGGCAGGAGCTAGGAACTAATTTCCTGCAAGGCAAACCCATTGAACATGCCATGCCATTGATAGAAAAAGTCTAGAAGGTTGGAAGGAAAGCACCAACTGTGGCCAAGGTCCTAGGTGAGGAAGCCCCAAACTATCCTAGAGTAAGAGCATAGAACAAACAAATGGTTACCTGTCTCTGACTCTTCTTTGCACAAAACACATTTGCTAGGCATGATATGACCTCTTTTAATGAGATTTTCCTAGGCGAGAGTTTTTTCCTGAAGAGCCAACCAAAAAAATATGTTGACTTTTGGCATTACGCCCATGAGCCAGGCCCTCAACCAAGGGGGAGACTCTTGTAAGCTCCATAAAGTAGAGTACCCAGAGGTGATAGAATAGAGCCCATTGGCATTATCCCTCCAAACTAGTTCATCCTTATTGTTGCTGAGGGATAAGGAATTAAGCATGATCATGATTGGTTTGAGGTCCTCTGAGATAATGGAAAGGTCCTTCCATCCCTATTCAGTCCTGTAATTGCTGACTTTGTGCCCAAAAAGGTTGATGCAATCATTAGCCCATACTCCATAGCTGGGGTTATTTATGAGGGGGCCTTGAGAAAGCCAATAGTCAGACCAAAACAAAATATTCTCCCCATTACCTAGCTTCTAGGTAACTTTAGAATTAGCCAAGTCCCTGGCTTTTAAGAAACCATTCCAAACAACTGAGCCTCTTGGGATATCCTCACTGAATAGAGGGAACTGAATAGAGGGCCTTTTTATATACTTATTTACCACAGTGTCTCTCCATTCCCTCGTGCTACTAAATATGCACCAAATTTTCTTTGCTAGGAGGGCCTTGTTGATGTGAGTGAGCTTCCTGATTCCCAGACCTCCATTCTTCTTAGGGAGGCAAACTTTTTCCCAAGCAACAAGGGGGTATCTTTTATCCCTTTCAGTTCCCATCCATAAAAAATCCCTTTGGATTTTCTCCATCCTCTTGAAATATTTCACCGGTATGGTGAAAAGGCTCAGGGCATATATTGGGAAGTTTTGGAGGATGGATTTAACTAGTTCACATTTTCTAGCTTGGCTAAGGATGGCTCCTTTCCAGTTGGCTAGCTTCTTACTGAACCTATCCATGATGCCATTCCAGAAGGATTCAAAAGGGGTCATTCCCAAGGGGAGACCAAGGTAGGTAGAAGGAAGCTCCTCCACCTGACATCCCAGGATTCTGGAGATTCTCTACTATCTTTCCTCTGGAGTGTTGATAAAGAAAATAGAGCTTTTCTCCCAATTGATGAGTTGCCTTGACCCTCTAGAATAGGTGTCCAAAGTGTCTTTCATAGCTTTGGCTTCCCTAACCGAGGCCTCTCCACCCATAATAGTATCATCAACAAATTGCTGATGCATAAAGGGGGTGCATTTGGAAGAGGGTTTAAAACCTTTGATCCTCCCTTCTTTCTTTTTCTTCTCCATGAGTCCGCCAATACATTCCGCCAAGATGATAAAGAGTATTGGTGATAGAGGATCCCCCTGACGTAGGCCTCTAGTAGGTTTGAATAAGTTAGAGGGGGATCCATTCACTAAAATAGCTAGAGAGGGGGTGGTGACCAGCTGGGAGATTAGTTTGCATGATTTGACATCAAAGCCAAAAGCCTTCAACACCAAATCCAAAAAAGGCCAATCCACCCGATCGTAAGCTTTGGACATCTTTAGTTTGAGTAACATACCTTCTCTCTTTCCAGCTTCCATAGAGTGAATCACTTCATGCACCATGATAATCGAATCTAAAATCTATCTGCCCAAAAAAAAACTAGATTGTTGTTGATAAATAATTAGGGGGAGAAGCTTAAGTAGCCTTGAAGTGAGCACCTTCAAAATGATCTTATAAAATGACTTGCATAAGCTGATGGGTCTGAACTTATCCAGAGTGTCAGCTCCTGGCACTTTGGGAATAAGAACTAAGAATGTGGAGTTAATTTCCTTCAGAATACTTCTGGCTCCAAAGAACTCCTGAATTGCCTTAACAACATCCTTCATAATGACAGGCCAATAAATTTGGAAAAAGAATATGGAAAAACCATCAAGTCTAGGCGATTTATCCATTGGAAGAGAAAAAATAGCTTCTCTCACTTCAAAATCAGAAGGAATGGCCTGGAGTAGATTATTATGGTATAGTTGGAGGATCTGAGGGATACAAGAGACAATGTTATCTTGGTCCACTTTAGAGAGAAAAGGATCCCAAGAAAGAAGGGAGGAGAAAAAAGAAACTGCTTCAAGTGAAATATCTTCTTCCTTAGTCAGCACACTCTGATCTTTCTTCAGGCCAGAAATCCTATTATTAGCTCTATGCTTAAGAGTGGATAAATGGAAGAACTTTGTGTTCTGGTCTCCTTCCTTGAGCCAATTGATTCTAGATCTTTGCCTCCATAACTTTTCCTCTTTGCTAATGATATCATGTAAATCAAACAGGATGGACAACTCTTCTTCCCTACTCGAGGCATCATACCCATTTTCCTAAATGGAGGCTTGGATAGAAGAGAGATTAGTAGAGAGATCCTCTTTCAGAGTGAATAAATGACCAAAATATGACTTAGTCCAAGCTTTTACCATCCTTTTAACATTATTGAGTTTTCTAGCTACCCTAAACATTGTAGTGCCTTCCACATCTATGCTCCACCAGACCTTAATTCTTTCTAAAAGGTCAGGGTGGGAGGTCCACATTTTATAGAAATGGAAGGGAGGAGGTCTACAGGGATCAAAAGGAATAATTGAGATGGAGATGGGGGAGTGGTCAGACCCAACTCTAGGCAAAAGAGCTAACTTTCAAGAGGAGGACTACAACCATTTAGGAGAAATGAGGGCTCTATCCAGTCTAACCTAAATACACTCCTTGCCTAAGCATTTATTGGACCAAGTAAAGTCACCTCCCATTAGGTCCAGATCTAGAAAAGCCAATCCATTGATGAAGTTAGAAAGGTCATGCTTGCTATCCCAGTCCTGAGGCAGACCACCCTTCTTCTCCTTGTCCAGAAGAGGGGTATTGAAGTCTCCCATAATGATTCCTTTTTTCATGTTACTATTCTTTACCAGCCCTTCTGCTCTAGACCAGTAGGATTTTCTATCTCTCTTGTTGTTGGGGGCATAAATATTGAGCAAGAACCAAAATTCATTGGAATAGATATGGAACACTTTACAAAAAAAAAAATTACCTTCATTGAAAACTGATTCCACCCTAAAAAGTTTTGTCTTTTATAAAGTCAGTAGGCCCCCAGAGGCTCCATTAGAGTTTGAAGCCTCCCCACTCATCAGGTTACTGAACTTTATATTTCTCAAAGAATCCTTTTTCAATTTTGTTTCTTGGATCATCAAAATGTCTGGTCTCTAGTCTCTAATCGGATTCCTAATAATTTCTTGCTTATGGGAGCCATTTAGGCCCCTAATATTCCATGAGATGATCTTTATTTTTTACTCTTAGAAAAATCCTTTAGGGTGCTTTGGCACCCATTTGCCAAGCACCTTCTGGTCTCCTCTTCTCTGGACTCCGTTTCTAATTTTCTGCTTGCTTTGGTTGTAGAGCCCACATCTAGTTTGCAACTGCTCCTGGTCGTCATAGGACAAGCCTTGGATAGATCTCTAATTTGATTCTTCCTAGGTATCCCTCCCTTCTTTTTGAACTTCAAGGATCTAGAAGCCTTATTGCCATTCCTTGGGGTGCTGAGAAGATCAACCCTTTGGTCCTGATCTTTCAACAAGTCCTCCTTTTTTCCTGTTCTAGTCGCTGCTTCTCTAGTGGAAACCAAGTTTTCCTCTGGGTCCTAAAAGATGATAATTTCTTTATTTTCTCTTTCCTTTACCTCTTTCGTGGAGCCCAAAATTGACTCTTCCTTGTTGGGGAAAAGGTCCAAACCAGACTCCCAAAAACCTTTCTGCGAGATAGCCATACCTTCCTCTTCTCTAGGCTTGAGGGTCCTTTCCTTGAACTGTTCATTTTCAAACTGTTGGGAATCATTTAAAGGTAGAGAGGAACTGGGTCCTAACTTGAGTAACTCTCCTTCTTTGCTTGTCCTGCCCTGAGGCTCTTGGTTTGTCATCTTAGGAGCATCTGCAGCATTTTGGGTCTCCGTAGAAAGGCTCTTCTAGCCTTGTACTGTGTTCTTCTTTTTCCAAACTTTCTTCATCCTTGATTGAGAAGAAGGGGGATTCTTCTTCCTAGCAGTCTTAGTTTTCGGGCATTGAAAAGCCTTGTGACCTATTTTTATATAGTGAAAACACCCAAAAGGGACACTCTCAAAGTCCAACTGCTGGATATGAGTGCTAAGTTTGGATTGAAAATAAACCATTTCAAGTATATCATCCCCTTCCCTCACACCAATGCAGATCCTTGTACAAGTCAGCCCACTCTTAGAAGCTGTGATAGGGTCGATGGAGAGAAGCCCTCCAAAAGAGCTAGCCACTCTCTTAAAGACATCCTCATTCCAAAACTCCAATGGCAGCTCTGGGAGTCTGACGCATACTGGAGCTTGCTGAAGGAATGATTTGTTTAAGTCTAATTAAGAAAAACATTTTTGGAGCATCAGGGTGGCTCTTCCAAAGCTCCAGGGACTTTCACACAGAATGTCAACCATGTCCTCTTGACAGGTGAACTCAAAAGAGAGAAAACCCTTAGCCATTGCTGTGACACTGACCTGACCTTTCAAGCTCCATTTTTTCAAAGTGTAGGCCCAAAACACATCAATATTTGGTCTCGAGCCATTAAACTTCCCGACAAGCGTTGAGGAGAATGAGGCAATGTTGTGATCAACAATCTTGTCTGGAATAGCAATCATGCAAGATCCCTTTTCCAATCCTGACACAACCTTAACTGGAGGAAAAGAGGACTTACTAGATGGCTTGACACCAAAGAGTGAGGCCCAACGCTTTGGGAGATTCCTTGGAATGTCCTCATGTGGGTCCCCATCCCCTGACTCCTCTCCGCTGCGTGCTTGGATCCCCTCTTGCGAGCCTGGTGATTGAGGTCTGCCTCCTTGTGACTTCCCGCCTATCTCAAGATTTGAATTTTGAACTTGCGCTTCCATCACTCCCATCACTCCCCATCTATACTACTTATAAATCACTTTGTTATTGATTATAAGAAGACTTGAATAACTTTTTGTAGATCTTCTCTTTTAATGACTAACTTCTTTATCTCCAATGAATAAAGAATCTAGATATGTAGAAGAAAATTCATACTTGAAAGATATTAGATGAAATCCATTAATACAGTTTCTTTCTTGAACTTCATGAAATCATAATATGTTTCTTGTAGATGTATTTATTTTACTTATGGATTATGGATAATTATAGATGTGAGAATGAAAGGAGAAGATTTTTGTTTATAGTTATTTTAATCATTTAAAATTGGTACTCTAAACCTAATGCCCCTAATATGAAATATTGATAAAAAATCATAAAATACCTAACCCAAAAGGCAATCAATTTCTACCATTTATCTAATCTAAATATCAAATTGCACACATAATCAATGTTTGCAATAATCATCAAATACTTATTAATTCCTAAATATCAATATTAAGTGACACTCAAATCATCCTAAATCAATTAATTAAATTAAATGTCCTAGCACATAAATTAAATTAAACCATTTTCCATTTAGACATAAAAAAGGAATTGAATTGAATTAAATGTTCATAAATTAAAAAATATAGTTAATTGAGATACATATTCAAATATTCTCTAAAGTTGAGAAAATCAAAGATAAATACAAGCTAAGAAAAAAGTTGTATAAATTAGAAAAACAAGTTAACTGAAAAATGATCAATCATGAGAAGGATATAAAGCTATTAATTGAGCCTCATGTATTATATTGATTTTTTAACTTTGCCATCTTCTAAAATTACTCAAAATCATAAAGGTTAACTATGCTTCAACCTCTTAAAGCAATTGCTCAATAGGTAGGAGGTGCATGATTGATGACTCAACTTCAACTCACTTTTGGATTAATCTCAATTTTTTTTTTATCTCAATTGATCTCAACTATCTATTTTCTTGGGGTTTCAATAAAAACAAGGTTTCTTCCCTTCTCTATCATGTGCAATTGATGAGTAAGGATATTCCATTGGATTGGATCTAGAGATATTATCCATCAATGTTAGGGATTCTGGTTTGTTATATTCATTTATAATAGATTTTGCATATGATATAGATTTTTAATCATGTTTTTATTCTTGCATCATTTCTTGTTCATCTCAAATAATTTATCTTATTTATCTCATTGTATCAAACAATAAAAAAATAGAGTAGAGTGTATAACATCTAAACCCTTTATCTCAATAGTGTCTATAGTCATTGATGGCTTATTAATATGAGAGCAATCATGCTCATATTAAATGGAAAGAGATAGGTTGATTTACCATGAACATAATGACTTATTGAAATGTTGTGTTGTAGCTGCATATCAATATTCATACACATATCTCTAGCACCCACCATATGACCCAAATTTCTGACTAGCTTTATTAAACTTAAAACTCTAAATTTTTATTTTTCTTCCATACATTATTCCAAATTTTCATTTGGTCATATTTATCTTTGATACGAGTAATTAATTTTTAAAAATTATTGTACTATTTGAATTCTATATTGTACAATATTTACAAGACTTTATTCTATTGTACAAGAGTTGATCACGACTCGTATGTATTGGAAAAATGAAACAATAGTAAAAGAGAAGAGAAGAAAGAACTTTCACCTTGTTTTTATTGAATAATAGATGCCAATTTATACAATATCTTGATTCAAAAACATTCCTAAATGAATGCTAATTAGATTGACAACAAACTACTTCATGATTGACAATACAGATAAACTTGACACTAATTGAAATTTATGGACACCTAACTTAACACATCTACAATAAGAACTTGATTCAAACTAAAACTCTTTGACTCAATCTTAAACTAAAATTGTGTTGCCAACAACTCAAAAAGGAATTATTATTGACTACTATTGGAACATTAAATCCAACACTATCACTTAATGTGACAACTAAAGGAAACATTATCTAGAAATTATACTTTGAAAATATGTCATAGAGGAGTAAGACTTTCTCATAGTTATGCAACTATCATCCAACTTTGAAACACCATTGGACACACCATCTCCACATGAAATATCTCATAGACGATGCAAGGCTTCCAAACTTTCAGATCTCCCCAAACTATTAGACAGACCATCTCCACATGAAATGCCTCATAATCCTCATAAAGGTATAGTTTCTCTAATACCATATTGGAAAAATAAAACAACGGTAAAAAAGAAGAGAAGAGAGAACTTTCATCTTGTTTTTATTGAATAATAGATGCCAATTTATACAACAAATTGACTCAACAACATTCCTAAATGACTGCTAATTAGATTGACAAAAAAATACTTCATGATTGACAAGACACACATAAACATGACACTAACTGAAACTTATGGACACCTAACTTAACACATCTACAATAAGAACTTGATTCAAATGAAAACTCTTTGACTCAATCCTAAACTAAACTTGTGTTGCCAACAACTCAACAAGGCTTGCCACATGTGCAAAAATTATTATTGACTACTGTTAGAACATTAACTGGAATAGTATGATAATTTTATAGACTAGTATTGTGTTGTCTAGAATTCTCTATTGTACGAGCTTTATTACCAGTTTCTAAATTATCATTTCATAAACAAAATATAGTTTTTATGGTTTCAAATTAATTTTTTAGAATATTACTGATAGTAACCCTTGTCTGGTTCTCTATCTTGTGATATTATTCAAACACCCTAATCAATTTGCATAGGATGTATGCTGAAGATTTCCTTTAGAAAACACTAATGATGAAGTTATTTTGTAGATTGCCTAGATTATATGAGAAAACATTTTGTCTTCCTTTCTTATTTTCCATTTATAGATATATTAAGAACTTATAAATTACATTTGGTTTTTTTGAGGGGATTATGCTTTTGGCCATTCAATTCAATTAGAAACCCAAAAGCATTAGATTGATCACTTAGATCTATTTGATGCATCTAGGAAAGTCAAAGGATAGGAGAGTATGCTCTTGGTCATTTGATCCAATCTCAAATATAAACCATTGATGATTTTCTAGTCTCATAGTATCTCTATTAGAAAGCCTACCATTGAGAGAAAAATCTTGTGGAAGCTACTCAAGTGGAAACAAGTAGACTTAGCTAATCCATTCCACTATAATAAAATGCCTCCTATTGAGACAAAAACCTTGGGTAATGTAGCTATTTTATACTATTTACTCCATTGATTGTGTGGGGTCTTTGAGTCTTAATCTCATTCAAGAGACTACCCTCACCCTTGTACTTTTATAATATTTTTGTGAACTATAAAGAATACATTGATATTTGTACAGGGCCTAGAAATCTCAACCTCATTTAAAAGATTGTCTTATATTTGAGTGCTTGTGGGGTTTTGAAATGATTTAATCCTTCTCATGGGACTATAGGAAATAGCTATAAATAAAAAACTTACTAAGAACCTTAGAACAAAATCCACATAGAGTACCTCCAAAAGTATTATAATCTGCATGCATGAAGTGATCTAGTGGATTGCCCAAATCCCCCAGGATTGCTTACACTCACCATATCTACTCCATGGTACACAAATATGCATGGGGTTTCTTGAAAGTGAGATTCACTCATCCTTTGACATGTTAGTACACATGAGACAATAAGTGTTAGGAAGGGCTTTGAGATTCAACCACTTGTCCTTAGGTAGATTTGTTCTTGAACTGTCTTTGTTGTACTAAACTTGTGGAAATTTATTGAGCATACTTATGTCACTATCCTAATTTTAGAGTCTAGAAATCCCCATGTTTTCATTCTACAGATTTTCTTTTCCCTTTGTGTAATTTTTTTAGGGGGAAAAGGGGAACACTTTACTAGGGTTTTAGGTCTCCGCTTATCTAGGCCACTAATCCATTCAAATATGTATAAAAGGGATAGATGGAAATTTCCAAATATAATTCCACTTATGTTCCAAATTAGATTAGCTATAAAAAAAATGAAGAAAGGTTCCAATACTAAATCCAATTTATAGAGAGGATGCAACACAAGGAAATGTAGTCTTTGTCCCTTGATGAGAGAACGTGAATGTGAACACTGAACTAATTACTTAGTTAATGTAAATCTAGATACTATGTGAATACAATTAGCCCAATAAAGATATATATATATATATATATATATATATATATATATATATATATATGGTAAAGATATTAAAGGAAATATAATATGAAAGAATCACTTTGAAATGCATAGAGGAAGATGTATTTTAGCTCCAAAAGTTGTAGATCTGAACCCTTTTCTAAATATGCATTCGTGGATCCCAACATGAAATGACGAAATGAACAAAAATAAAAAATCTCCCTGGAAAAAGTCACTGAAGTTATAGGTTGACATGGAAGCACACCCTACAACTAGGTTGATGTAATTTTTTGACTCAAAATAAACCTCTCCAAAAAGTTTGTGAAGAGTAGGTTCTAGATCTATAAGCTTCGACTACTATCCTACAAATAAACACAAAAGGGAAGGGATTTGGGGGTTTTGTTGGGGGAGGGCTTGACTTGGTCAAGCCTTAGGTTAAGGAATTAATCATAAATGATAAATGTAAATGTAAAGGAAATAAGATAAATTTAGATAGTCACCTTGCTTCTATAAACCCTTGTCAATAAGGGCTTGTCATGATGTATTTTGTAGATCTTGAACTCGGTAGGAAGGACGTAAGATATCTCCACAATTGAAAAGGATATACCATAAGAAAATCATGGAGCCATAGATGTAAATGTGCATCAATATATACGATAATAAATTATTTAATATAGATTTTCTCCCTTGGTGACCAACAATATGCTAGATCTTGAAGAGGAAATGCTAACAAAAGATCCTTGAATGCTTGAAGAAAATTTCTTGCTTAAATACTTGAATATTTTAAATCCTTTCCTTTATTTCTTGATGCCTTGTGGAAATATTGTGATAATGAGATGCAATATGAAAATGAAGTCCCCAAGCCTCCTTTTATACTAGTTTTTGGGTAGAAAAATAAATCAGGCTAATAAGGGAGTAAAATTAATTAATTTGAAAACTCGAGGAATTTTGGGCCCCAAACCCTACAACCATTGGGACAAGATTGAGGTAAACCTAGTCCTAGATATACCAGGTCAAGGTCAACCTAGTTATGGATGGACAAGGTTGAGGTCAACCTAGTTCTGCACTAGGTCAACTTGGTTGACATAGTCTAGGGGGAGGCAACAGGGAGGCCTTAATAAAGGTCTAGAAGGGGGTGTAAGTGAAACTAGAAGATAACCAATTGATTAGGAGATATGGTAAAAAGGTGAAAAAATGACACCTAAAAAGCCATGTCTGAAGGAAAGAGATGATGAAGAAGCATTAAATGGAAGAGGAGAGGAGAAAAAAGAGACATTAAGCACAAGTCTGGATCCATGATCCAAGAAATGAATTGTAAAAAGGGTGCTAAAAGGTCCTAAAAGGAAAGTGATTTTATTTTAAGATGGTACATTTAGCCCCCACTTTAGTAGGAGTATAAGTTTCCTCAAATTCATGGTAAAGTAGATCAAAATAAAAATATGATCTTATCAAAAGTTAGGAGACAAAGAAATCATCAAGCTAGGAACAACGCATAGATTTAAAGATAACCCATAAATCATACCAAGCTAGAAAGGATAAAGTATTCTAAGCTGTCCTTAGAATCTATTGTTACCCCTAGGGAACTTGAATATTCATAATATGCCAAAATAATAATAAGAAAGTTGTCAAAGAAAAAAAGAGAGAGAAGAGAGTCTGATTAACTTTCCCATTAAGGTTTGCATTCCTTATTGTGAATCGCACAAAAGGGGGTAGGATTGAATGGTCTAATAGGTTTGTGTGCCTTATAGTCAATCCCATTGAAAAAAAGAGGTAGGATAAAAAGGTCTAATAGGTTTGTGTACCTGATATTCAATCATATAAAGAGAACAAGGGATGATTGAATGGTCTAGCAGGTTTGTATTCCTAATAGAAAATCCCACAAATTTACACCTTGCGAAAAATTTACACTCCCATGATATAGTACTCCTATATAATGAGAATGATTTATGTATGTTCTTGGATAGGTCAAATGGTCTAGCAAGTGTGTGTGACATGCTAGTCAACCAAATTAAGACATGTATAAAGAGAGATTAGTTGGTCCTAGAAAGTTTTGTCATGCTAGTGTACTCTATATGGCATGCTTGAAAAATACAAACTTATGAAAAGGATAAGGGGACCATGTATTCCCCCTTATGATGGAAAAATAATTTTTTATTTTAGCATCTTAATGAAGTGATGGAGGAGGATAAAACAATTTTAGCATCAAGATAGTATCCACAAGCAACACCAAGTCCAAACCAAAAGGGTCACAACACCTATGAGGTCATGGAAGGATAAAATGAAGAGGCACCATGCAAGAAGTGAAAAAGGAAATCATTAAAAAATAGGATACACTATTATGAGACTCCTAGGTTAGTGATATAGCTACCATGAGAATTCTAATTGAAAATAATGCAAGATTGGATTTGACATGATAAGCAGATAACACAAAACCAAAGGAAATAGTGGATCAATGAGAAAAGGAAACAGGAAATGATTCCCTTGCCCCCCCAAGAGAAGAGAAGAGAAGAGAAAAAAAACAATCTAAAACCTATAATTCTACTTATAAATTAAACCATGTATGACAATTAGCCTCCAGAAAGAAGGCCAACAATGTTACATGGAAAGGAGAAACAAATAGGGATTTGATTTAAAATGTTATTTAAAGACATCATAAGTAAAAGAGAGCTCATTAGAAGGAGATATGTGAAAAACCTCATTATTGATGAGTTGTTGGATCTTGTAATATAAATCTTGATAATCATTAGTAGAGTGATCATGATAATGATGATAAAAATAAAGAAAGGAGATTCATAAGTTTTTGATTATGTTTATTTCTATGTTTGGGCCTAGTAATCACCTTAGTATGAATAATTTTAGGTAAAATAAGTTCTTGATTAGTAGGAGAAGATATGTAAGAGGACATGGACAAAGAATGAGATTAAATACTTTATTTTGTACATCTTAAATTATTATTAAAAATGGTGTTAAAAGGTTGGGGTCCAAATTCTAATGGTGAGAAAAAGTGGGAGTAGGAATAGTGCAAGTGTGGTGGGCGAGAAAAATGGATTCAAAAATTTAGGGGGGAATGAGACAGATTCGATTAGATCAGGAGTGCAATCAGAGTCAGTAGGGGAAAATACTTCAAATGGGAACAATCATGATCATGGAAAGACTAAAAAGGTTCTAGGGGGGCCCCAGACAGGGTATTGTTCTACCAAAAAAATGGGCTAGTTTGTTTGACATCAAAACGGTTGGCAAGTTTGCCTTTCTATTGGTCAAGAATATTTCTTCAAAGGATAAAGATATGTTTTCAATAGGAATCCCAGATCAAATCATTGATAAAAATATTTCTAGGATGGATTCGACCTTGGTAGGAAGGTTTTTAGGTGCTAGGCCCAACATTGAGGTTGTTAGGGCCTTTGTTCGAAGGAAGTGGGCCTTAAAAGGCCAGGTGGAAATTGCTGCAATGGCTAAAGGATGCCTCTCTTTTGGGTTTTCTTGTGAAGAAGATAAATGTGAGATCCTTTGCAATGGTCCCTCGGTTGTGGGTAAACATACTTTGATTCTACAAAAATGGGCTCCAAACTTGTATTCTCTAGATGAATCTAGAATTCAAGCTCCAATTTGGATTAGATTGACAGGGTTGCCACTAGAGTTTTGGGTGGAGGTTGTGTTTCAAGGTATTGTTGGTACCTTTGGTGAAATCCTCTCTATGGATCCAGTCATAGTTTTGAGGAGAAGAATGACCTATGCTAGAATCTATGTGGGTGTTCTTCAAGGTACGAATATGCCAAAATTTATTTTGCTCAAATCTAAACTTGGTATATGGAAGTAGAATATTGAGTATGAGACTATCCCCTTTGCTTGTTTCCAATGCAAAAAATCTAGAAATTGGGCTAAAAAATGTCCATCTTTGAATGGTGCACCCAATTTTTTTTAAAAAAATTGGGTGCTTAAAGGATTGAATGATTAGAATGGAGATGAGATATGCAGTGGTAAGGTAATGAAATCCTAGGAGGTCAGTGGTTTGGTGAAGGGAACCTCGATGGTTGATGAAGAAGCTTCTCAACAAAAGATGAATGCTAATGGGGATAATTAGGTTAGGGTTCCTCTAGATCATGGTAGTGACGATAAAGGTCTTGCTCATGAAGGAGGTGTGATCGATCCTAATAATGAGGATGGAGAAGATAGTGGGGAGATCTAGAATGATACCACTATTGAAGTTGTTTTTGATTCATTTGAGGAACCTGATTCTATCATCATGAGTAAGGAAGATCAATGTCTGATTGAACCTCTAGCAGATGTTACTGCCATAGAAAGTAACCATAATAGGGGGGAGGTTAAGGAAATCTTTAAAGTTCTACAGGAGGTAGAGGAGAACTTTGGTGTAGGCTGGACTCTAGTTGGGGGTAATAGAACTTCTAAATCTAAAATGAAAAATAAGGGTGTATCCTCCAAAAATAATAAATATAATGCTTTGGTTAAAACTAGGAGTAATAAGAAAGGAGATATTCATATCACACCTTTGGGAAAAGGTAGTAAAAAAGGTGAAACAAAGAGCAACAAGGCTAGGGATTACTATCCACCTACAACAACGTTGGGTAAAGGTTTTAAGGTTGGAGATGTTAGTTTATCTCCTTCTTTAGCAGGTAGACTATCTAATATGCAGAGAAGAATTGTTGAGACTAATAGAAGTATTGCAGATAGTAGTAGAGGACTATCTTAGACTCAAAAAATTTCCATAAGAAATGAAGTTCATATCATGGAATATTAGAGGATTAAATAATCCTCAAAAACAAGATATTATGAAGAATATGATTAGGGATAAAAAATTGGATATTGTACTAATTCAAGAAACTAAAATGTTGAAGGATAAAGTGGAAAGTCTCATGGTTTTTAGGGGAGGCAAGATTATTGGGAATAATTAAGATGGGGCCTTAGGTGGTATGGTGGTTTACTGGAATGATAAATGTATTGATGGGGAACTTATCTCTTAGAATAGAAATATGATGTACATCAGATTTACCAATTCTAAGGATGGCTATGTTTGGGTACTTACTAATGTTTATGATCCCAACTCTAAATGGGGTAGAAAGGCTCTTTGGGAAGATATCACCAATCAAAGAAAAAAATTTGTGGAGGAGAATTGGATCATTATGGGGGATTTTAATACTCCTCTAAAAGAAATTGAAAAGATGGGAGGAAGTCAAACTAACTTGGATAACATTTTGGATTTAATGGATTTTATTGATAATCATCTTCTACATGATATGGATTTTCATGGGATTGATATACTTGGACAAATAGAAGAACTAGAAAGGACCTCATTCAGGTTAGGTTGGATAGAGCTCTTATTAGAAGTGATTGGTTCTTAAAATATAAATGCTCTCTTACTACTCAAGTTCATATTGGATTAGATCACTATCCCATTTTTCTTGTGGTTGATTTGTTAACCTTTAAAAAGAATTATCCATTTAGGTTTGAAAAAATATAGACTCTCCATATAGGAATAAAAAATATTATCAAGGAATGGTGGAGCATTTGTGTGGAGGGTACTTCCAAGTTCAAAATTGCTACTAAGCTGAAAAATGTTTATAAAAAATCAAAAAAATGGAATAAAGATACTTTTGGGAACATTTTTGAGAATAAAAAGAATGTTTTGGAGGACCTTAAAGAAATTCAGGTCGGTATTTAGGTTGATGGATATGAGACTATTTCTAGGGAAGAAAAGAGTGTAAAATTGATTGAGATTCATGATATTATTATTAAGGAGGAGATGTTCTCAAGGCAGTGATCTAGAATTTTTTTTTGAAGGAAGGGGATCGGAATACTAAGTACTTTCACATGACTGTTCTTTTTTGGGATGATATTTGGATTCTTGATCATCCACTCAGTTCTGATCAAAGGTGGAATGGTTTTATAGAGAAGTGTAAGAATCTCTTTGGGATTTTTGTAGAAGACTATTGGGAGGAGAATAAATGGCTAGATTTCAAGAGAGTGGATAGAAACCTAATTGATCTCAACAAGATTCTGAATGCTGTCTTTTTAAGCCATGAGGAGGATGCACTAATTTGGAAATATAATCCTAATGAGTTTTTTTCTATGTCCTCGGTGTATGCTAATGCTTTTGAAGAGCATCATGAGCCTTGTTGGGCTAAAGCATGGTTTAAAGGTATGACCCTTAAAGTTAAAATATTTTTTTGGATTCTTTTGCAAGAAAAAATCTTGACAACGAAATTTTTATTGAAGAGAGGGTTCAACATAGTTAATAGATATTACCCTTGTAAGAATGATGCTAAGTTAGTTAACCATATGGCATTGCACTGTTCTTATACTAAAAGAGTCTAGGAAAGGGTTTGTGGTTTGCTAAATATTGCTTGGGTTTTTCGTGCTATCATTCAAAAAAATTTCAATGGTTGGAAGCCACCTTCTAATAATGCCTTAGTTTTGAGATTGTGGGATTTTATTCTCCCATTGCTTTGTTGGGGCATGTGGAAGGAACATAATGATAGGGTGTTTAGGGGTGTTGAATTTAATCCAGATCAGGTTTTCTATAAGATAAAGAATATGGTGATTGAGAATATTGGATCTAGTGGAAAAGGTCAACATCTTCAAAATGATTGGGAAGAATTGGTGATTTAGAATTGGACTTTACATGGTATCAATTTGATGCAAAATTTTCCTAATCTTAGGGATCTAGCTAGATGGGATTGTCCCTCGATGGACTGGTATAAGATAAATTTTGATGGGGCCTCAAAAGGCAACCCATGAATTAATGGTTGTGGTATCATTATTAAGAATGTGAATGGGGATAGAATGGGTGGAATGGCCATTCCTATTGGAATTCAAACTAACCATGTGGTAGAGGCTAGTGCATCCCTCTATGGTCTTAACTATGCAAAGAGTTTGAATTTGAATAAGATATGGTTTGAGAGGGACTCCCTTAATATAATTAATTGCCTTAATAAAGTTACCAATTATTCCTAGACTATTAATAATATTATTAGTCAAGTCATAGATCTTATCAATTCCTTTGATATCTATGTTGTCAATCATAATTAAAGAGAAATGAATCAAGTTTCTAACTAGGTACCTAATGTGGCATGCAAGAGTGATGAAAATGTAATATAGAACCACAATGATATAATACCTATTGAGGGGTGCTTATTGGTCGAACATGAAAAAGTTAGAAGTGAGCAAAAGTGCTTCATTAATGATGAATGTGCTAGGAAGAAGTAATTATTATATGGGCAGAATTGGAAAGTGGTGGGATATTATGAGAATGATAGTGTATTACCATTCAATTCCACATAGATTGTGGGTCTTATTTGCCACTTTTTTCCTTGGTTGTGATATCGACTATGATATTTAAGTTGTAGAGGGTTTTTCTGAGAAGAGAGGAAATTCTTCTTGGAGATAAGAAGATGGGAGGAAAGTGAAAAATAATTGAATTGGCTAGTTGTAAAGAGTGGATGAAGAAGAAGGATATCTGAGAAATTTTGGAGGAAGGGAACTTTACTAGTTTAATGGAAAAATTAAAAGGAAACAACCTTGCTATTACCTGAGAGTTCATTAAGACTTGGAAAGATGGGATTGTTCCATTGGGAAATCAAAGGATGGAGGTGTCTAAAGACATCATTTCTAAAGCTATGGGGCTGGAGATGGAGGGCATTAATTTCTACCAGGATAGGAAGTTCTCAAATAGGGCGGTTGATGAGTTTGTAGATTTAGCCAAAGAACCCAACATATTGGTTAAAATAGGTGATTCCTACTTTAAACTAGCTTCCATCTTGCGCCCATGGAGATTTTTTGTGTTTGTGATTATTGAGTATCTTACTTTGGATGGGCACTTCACTAAGATTTATGGTCACCATTTCATGTTAGTCAATCATTTTAGGAATGGGGTTAGGATAAATCTTCCTTTTTACCTTAGACAATCTCTGGGTAATTCTATTCTTGCTTTTCAAAATGACCCTGATAGAAATCACGCATGTTATGAGGGATTAATGGTTCTCATTATGAACATTATGAAGTCAAGAAAGTTGGATAGGCCTAGGTAGAGTAATAAATTGATTAATTATGAGACAGAGGGAAGTGATTCAAAGGAGGATTTTGATAAGGACACCAAGGATGAAGTGGATGTAAAGAAGAACATGAGAGGGGATCTAGGTAGCACTTCTAAGAAAAAAAGGAAGGGAAAGGGGAGTGAGTTGGATCAAGATAATGACTACTAGGAGTAGAGAAAGGGCTTTTAGGAGAGGAACCACAGGGAAGGTCTCAAGTAACAAGGGAAAGAATGTAGATAGGGTCTTTGTTCCCTTTGATGATGAACCTCTAATCAAAAGGATGGAAAGAAAAAGAAAAATGGCATCTGCTTAGGATGAGGGTGATGACAATGTTCCCAAGGAGGTGAAATTGGATAAAGACAAATAAGGGGAGTAGGAGCACTATTTTGAACATAACAAGGAAGAGAATGAGAAGGGGTTCCTAAAGGAAATTGTGGGTAACCCAGGGTCAACTTTGAAGGATATCAAGACCCTTAAACAACAAATGTAGGAGATTTCAAAGGATTTTAATCAGATCAACATGATGGCAAGAGGGGAGTGTACGCTGGGTTAGTACATTGATAGGTTATCTAAAGTCATTGGTAATGCAAAAAAGATTAAAAACTTAATGAAGTAGGTGCCAACAATTGAAACAAAAATAGGAACCTTGAATAGGTAAACAAAGATATCCAAAAAAGGATGTAAAGCCTGGATGCTAGAGTAAGTAATATGGAAAAAATGATCAAGAAATTGGCTGATCAAAATTGTAGTGTTTTGAAGAATATGGCTAATAACTTCAATACATTGTTGAACAAAATGGATTAGACTAAAGGACATGACTCCTCCATTGTGAATGAGGACTAGGGCCTAAGAAAGTGCACAAGGGCCAATTCCAAGAATAATGAAGGAGTGGAAGTGAAAAAGCTAGATGAAATAAAATCTTCTATAAGAAATATGAATATTCTAGTAGATCAAGCTGCAGACCTATTGAAAACTCTATAGATGTCTGGGTGCTATCCTTTTTCTTTTCTTTTGCTATTTTTAATTTCATAGTTGTACTTGGCCTCCTATTTTTGTGTTTGTTTATTTGTCCTCTAAGGCCTTTTATTTTTTGAAATCTTTTGTTTGTACTTCTCTGAATTTATTAAAGGTTTTAGGTCCTTTAAAACCTCTTTTTATGTAATCAAAATGATGGTGTTAAAAGAGTTCCCATGGCCCCCATTCCTAAGGGCACATGATTTTTATCATGAGATTCATCATGAGTCGAAGTAGAAAGAAAGTGAGGCAGGAGCATCCTAGCAATCTTGCATCACCCAAAAATATTTTTATTTTTAGCCTTTCTATTTTAATTAGGACTAGTAGACAGGGGGGTTAGAAACTTACTATTTTTAGTGAGTTTGTCATATGAGCTTGAAATGTCCTAATTTTAGAGGTGGATATTCATCTTGGATATATTAGCCTACTAGTTGAATCTCAGTGCCATATCATGTGCATTCATGAATTTATTGTAGATTTTTGGTTTATAATTTTGGTATATAAACTTCAAGCTCATTTTTGGAGGCCTTAAAGTGCCTAGATGAGGTCCAAAAACTAAATGGATGGGTACTTGTATAGATCTAATCCTATAGATCAGACACTGGGGTTTCTGAAAAGTGGTTATAATAGCCAATCATAGCAACGGTTTGAGAGTTATGGTCCTCCAAATTTGGGCTGACCAAAATGTCCAAAATATATTTGGCCAACTTTATGTGTATTGTTAGGGTCTGTTGGCCCTAGGTATTAAGTTTGAATATCTAGAATCTTCCTAGGCAGCATAAAATTACCTATTTAATAAATGCTCAAACAATGTTTAGGATAGCTTTGGGTGATAGTTTCTAGCTTTGCCTTGCAGATTACTATGATGAAGGTGCCCATATGGGTTAGCATATTGTAATTGTGAATTCTATAATTTCACATTTTTGGTGATAATAAGAAGCCCATATTTTGTTCTCACAATTATTATTGTTTCTTTATTTTTGTTATGTGTTTATGGTATTAAAGGGAGCACCCTTCATCAAGTGGTATTAGAGCTAGAGTTCCTAAGTGTGTGGATAGATTATCGACTATGAGGTAGTCCAAACCAAGATCACAGTTTGGGCTGAGCATGTAGATAGATCACTGATTGTGAGGCAATTTACACTAGGGTTTCAGCGAAAGTGCAAAAATGCCTCCATGAAGAGAGCATGGTGGAAGAGTCAAAGGTGTTACACCTGAGGATTTTAGAACCCTTCAAAGGAAAATGCAAGCAATGAAAGAACATAAGCATAGAGGAATGAATATTATGATAGGAGATGATGAAAGAGAGGATGAATGAGAAGAAGAAGGAAACACAAACCCAAACATAGTAGAGGAGGTTCTTAACCTAGAGGAGGTGAATCTTTTTAAGGCTATTTCTAGTATTAGAAAAAGACCTAAGGTTGATGTTCCCATATTTGTAGGAAATCTCAAACTAGAGGAATTGATTGATTGGATCAATGAACTAGAAGAGTACTTTGAATATGAAGATATTGAAGATTCGAATAGGGTCAAGTTTGCAAAGGCCAAACTAAAGGGACATGCAAAGATCTAGTGGCAGGAGATCTAGTTAGATTGAAATAAAAGAGGAAAGAAAAAAATCACCAAATGAGATCAAATGATAGCTAAAATGAAGCGAAAGTTCATTCCTATGGATTATGAGTTTCTATTGAAGAAAATGCAAGGGTTGTAGCAAGTAGGAAAATTTGTTCAAGAGTATACCGAAGAGTTCTATGGAGTTCTCATTAGAACCAACCATGCAGAAGCTAATAAGTAGAAAGTCAATTGTTATCTTAATGGATTAAGGCCAAGCATTTAGGATGAGATGAGTCTTGTTTGAGTGACTAGTATTAAGGAGGCATACTGATTTTCCCTAAGAGTTGAGGAGAAACTGAACATAATTTTTGATAACAATAATAGTGGAAGAGGTTGCCGTGGAAGATTTGGCAGACAATCTTATGGAGGCCAAAAGGATGATTAGAAGAACAAGGATGAAGCTGGAAGTAGTAGTCAAAACTAGAGGGGAAACAATTCCAATCATTTCCATGATTAGAACAATAAAGATCAAAGAGGAATAGGTAGAGGACAAGGATATGAAAGAGGAGGCTTTTATGGGAAATGTTTTCACTATGGAAAAAAAGGGCATAGAGAATTTGAATGTTCCTAGTGCCAAGGAAGGATAGATCAAAGAATAGAAGGCCAATCTAGAGTTATACATGTCGATGAATATGCTAGATCATCACATTTTGAAGATGATGAAAGAGGAGAAGTCTTAGTTAATAGAAGAGTCCCACTGAGTGGTGAGAATGAACTTGATCAAAGAAGGAGTTTGTTTTTCGCTAGGTGCAAATGTGAAGATAAGTGTTGTGATGAGATCATTGATGGTGAAAGTACTAACAATTTGGTGTTAGAAATAATGGTCACAAAGTTGAAGTGGAAAAGGAAGCAACACTTGCATCCATACCATATTGCTTGAGTGCACGATGACCACAAGGTCATGGTTAGTGAGCAATACTCAGTGAAGTTCAAGATTGGAAGCTTCTAAAATGAGGTAATGTGTGATATCATACTTATAGACATATGTCATATGTTGCTGGATAGGGCATGGTAGTTTGAAAAACATGTTGTACATGATGGGCAAGGAAATACCTACACTCTGACCAAGGATGGAGTGAAACATAAGTTGAAGCCATTAAAGGAGAGAGAAGAAAAGGTATATAGTGTTATTTGAATATGTTTTTTTGATGGAAAAGAGTTTCTCCAAGGTATGAAGCGTGAGCATATGTGTTTTGCTATAATTCTAAAATATGGTAAAGAACAAGTAGAGGAGGTACTTGCATAAGTTGCATATATGTTGGGAGAGTTTTATGATATTGTGTTGGATAATATATCTGATGAATTGCCCCCATGAGGAAGGTTAGTTACCAAATGGATTTGACTCTAGGAGCCAATTTTCCAAACAAGGCAATGGATATAATAACAACAATAGAAAGTTAAGAGTTGAATAGACAAGTTCAAAAGTTGTTGCAGAAGGGGTTAATTCAAAAGAGTCTAAGTCCATGTACTGTACCAGTAGTATTAGCACCAAAGAAGAATGGAGAATGAAGGATGTGCATAGATTCTCACACTATTAACAAGATCATAATCAACTACAGATTTCCATTGCCAAGGATGGATGATATTATGGACTATTTGAATAGGGCTAAGTATTTCACAAAGATAGATCTAAAGAGTGGATACCATCAGATTCATATCAGAGAAGGTGATGAGTGGAAGACTAATTTCAAGATAAGAGAAGGACTATATGAGTGGTTAGTCATGCCTTTTGGGCTAACCAATGCACCAAGTATTTTTATGCGGCTCATGAATGAGGTACTCAAGGAGTTTTTGGGCAAGTTTGTCATTGTTTAGCTAGATGATATTTTGATCTTTAGTAAGACATTGGAGAAGCATTCAATGCATATCCAAAAGATGTTTGATAAGTTAAGGGAAGAAAAGTTGTTGATAAGCCTGAATAAGTGCATTTTTGTGAAGAAAGAGTTGGTGAATCTAGGATTTGTAGTCTCAATAGAAGGTCTGAAAATGGACCCAAAGAAAGTGAAGGCTATCGTTGAATGGCCTCATCCAAAGAGTACCATAGAGGTAAGAGATTTTCATGGACTGGCTAGTTTTTATAAAAAATTCATAAGAGGTTTTAGTAGTATTTTGGGACCCTTGATTGAAACAATGAGAGGGGATAGGAAAGAATTTAAGTGGACTACTGGAGCAAACAAGAGTTTTAATCTGTTGAAGCAAAAAGTTATAGAACAACCTTTTTTAGCACTTCTAGATTTTAACAAGGTGTTTCAAGTAGACTACGATGCTACTGGTACTACAATAGGAGTTGTTTTGAGCCAAGAAGGTAGACCTGTTGATTACTTTAGTGAGAAATTGAATGACGCAAAAATAGAGTATTCTATTTATGATTAGGAATTTTATGCTATAGTTTAAGCATTGAAGAAGTGGAGACACTATCTTCTTCCGAAGGATTTTGTTTTGTATACTAATCATCAAGCTGTGTAATATTTTAATAGTCAAGGAAAATTAAACCAAAGGCATTTGAAGTGGGTTGATTTTTTGCAAAGTTATACATTTGTTTTGAAATATAGGAGTGGGAAGTCTAATAGAGTTGTAGATGCTCTTAGTAGAAGACAACTTTTCATGATAGAAATGAAAATTGAGGTAGTTGGGTTCAATGAACTTAATAATTTATATCCAAAGTAACATAGGGAGGGATGAAAACTAGGGCCAAAGGCACACCCAGCTATTCAAACCACCTCCATAGAGTCAACACAGTGGAAATAACAACAAATACAAACAACTTGGGAGATAGAGGAAGAATTTGATCTTCATTCATATATTCATCAATGATCAATTACATGCCCAACTGTAAAGCCTTCTAGGTTATAGCCATAATTAATAATTTGATTATAGTCCTTGATGATCAAACTTCACATTCTGCTTGGTGCTCTAAGCATTTTGTCCTCTAAGATTCAATTCAAGACCTCTTAAAAACATGCATAGTCACAAGTCATCCTATTGCAATATGGAAAAAATAAACTCTCATATTAAATGCTAAAATATAAGCCATAAGTTGGATCACAAAATATATCTATCACAAAATTAAATGCAAAGGTCAGCCAAAGAAGGAAATGACACAAACAATCGACATCCACATGAACACGATAATCAAAGGAACTCAATAACCAAAGGAACTCGGCAACCTTAGGAACTCAACAACCAAAGAAGCTCAACAACCTCAGGAACTTGACAACCAAAGGAACTCAACAACCAAAGGAACTTGGAAATGCAAGGCATTGCAAATTGACAAAGACTAAGAAAACTAAAAAATATGTAGGATAGCAGTGCAACTCAAGATGCTCTTGCATTAGAAAACTAGGGTTGGAGAAAATGATTCTCCTAAATCATTGGGATGTCATAGCCCAAGCTGAATCCAACTTAGATTGAGAAATCCATGTAGCATATTCACTAGGTCTATTCTTCCACTTTACCAAATATTCATAGTAAGACCTCTTGTGCCCAATTCTATGATCCAATATCTGTTCAACTTCTTCAATCTACTTCTTAATATAATCTTCAAATGCAAAAAATTCATCATTTGACTCATGATACTTATACAAATCAACAATATTGAATATAGGAGATATATCCATGTCATCAGGTAACTCAAATTCATAAGCATTACCACTATCGAACTTCTTCAAGATCGTATAAGGTCCAAACTTCTTCATCTTTAGCTTACTGTATGTTCCAATAAGAAATCTTTCTTTCTTCAAATGAACCATCACCTCATCACCAACTTCAAAAACATGATGGCTTCTAGATTTATCAACATTCTCCTTGTACTTATGATTACTTTGTTCCAATTTTAGTTTCACTTCCTTATCCAAATATTGTTGGAATTATAGTAGGAAAGGAAAACTTCTCGGGGGGGTGGGGGTAAATTAGTAGTTTAAACTTGAACCATAAAACTTTCACCACACATCCATCTCATGCATTCAATGAGTAAAAAAAAATATCATGTAAAGCATATACATCTAAATCATGTAAACAAGTAAGCATTCACACATATAACACCAGATATGATTACCCAAAAACCCTCCAAGTGAGAAGGTAAAACTAGGGTGGGGATGACACCCAAAAATCTTTAGTATTGTAGTAATAAAGTGTATCCAATGAAGGTTACTATGTTTTGACCATGAAACATGATCTACCCTATGAAAGGTCTACCCTATTAAAGGCATACAAAGACTATTAGGTCTCACCTTGTTAGAGGATTTCAAAACCCTATTAGAAGTGTGCCTTGTTAGAGGACTTCAACTTACAACTAAGTAAGCACCCTGTTAAAGGATTTCATACAATCTATTAGGACTACTCTATTAAGATATTTGACTGAAATCACCTATTAAAATGTCTCAGCATAGACCCTATAGTTGGCACTTGCTTTCCTAATAATAGATCACCTCTAAACAATGTCTTTTTGATCCTTCTCGATTAGATGTCTCAATGTCGTATCCTTTTCTCTATCCTTTGTTCTACTCTAACTAATTCTACAATTCACTCTCTCTTCATAACTTCTAAGTCACCATGAATGCTCTACATGCAAACTATCTTCTTTGCTCCTTCAATTCCTTTCACACTCCTTAGATAGTTTAGGGTTTCATCCTCGTTAAGAAGACTTTGATGGCTTAGGGTTAGGTATGAATCTACAACTAAGATTCATCCATTTTTCTACTTAATCCTTCCCATTTTCTAATTGGTTGCATATAATTGCATAGAGAATCCAACTAGCTATTCATCCTTATCTCCAAAATATTGAAATACAATCTTGAGTCAGCTCAAAAATGGTTTACATAGTTGTTTGTGCTATTACAAACAAATATGTCAAAACTATCTTACTTGACATATGAAGTTTTTGATACTCAGCATGTACTGATCTTTATACTCTGACTCAACATCTACATTTCTCAACATCTACTATTTACTTAGCTCTTGAATCACTCGACATGGTCTATCTACTCAACATTTGAGTGACTCTATAGATGAGTGACTTGACACTCACTATAACTTGGCATGATCTAATATTTACATGTTGTGCTCAATATGTATTACTAGTTCGGCATGAACTAACTAAATGGCTTAAGTGTGTTGATACTCACTTGTCAAAACCAATCTAAAATCAACAATCTCCCTCTTTGACATGAGTGTCAAAAACACTTGAATATAAATTATCATTCTTGATCTCTCGAGCATAACATATCCATGACTTGGGTTATACATAAAACTTCAAAATTTCAAAATTTTGCAATAACTTAGATACCTCAAAATTTGATAACTCCCCCTGAGTTGATATGTCTATCCTATAACCAAAATTTTATGCTCCTTTCTAAGTAAATGTGTCTTTGCTAATACACTTTGACTTTAATGCCCTATTTTCTTTCGTTCCTCTCCTTTAGTTGATGTTTCCCCCATTGATATATCTCCCCCTTTGTTCTTATTTTCCTCAAAAATATTTCTTCCTACTTCTATGCTCGCCCTTTCTTATTTTTCCTCTTTGCTTATACTCCACCATATTATTTTTCTCCCCCTTTTTGACACTTAAGTCAAATGGGCTAGACACTTATTGTGTGTTTGTCTAGAAAAGATTTTTGGACATCCATTATAATCTTGAGGGCTACATCCTAGTTATCACATGCAATATCCAATGACTTGATTTGGATTGCAAGCTTAGCAGTAAGGTGGAGTAGGCCATTTAAAGTAGAAAGATTGGGTTGTTTCTTTAGTAGAGTTTCAACATAGCCTAGCTCCTTATGCAATATCTCCATGTGTGGGGTGAGATTTGTTTGTTTGTATGCTTGTTAGTTTGGGTCTTATGTTAGCTTCATCTACTGTCAATATAGCTAACTAACTCTATGAATGAAGCAATGTCCTAAAATGCTTCTCACTTTGAGATGGATTTGTTGGTAATCTTGCACCCGATGTAGATATTTGGTTTTACAATCTCATAATGTGACTTTTGATCTCTTGGGTGAAGAGTGTTAGATTGCATAGTTTTGTGTACAATGAGAATATATTCTCAAGTACCTTCTTCACATCCTTAACCTTAGTTGCCAATGCAACTTGTGTAAGTTCTATGTCACTAGATGTTTTCTCATTCACTTTATTTTGGAATTTCCTTTCTAACCATTCTAATAGTTTTGCATTTGTATCAAGGTCTTCATTACTAACCTTCTCCACTATTTCACCTAGTTGTTCCATGAGTGGCTTGGTCTCTTTAGGAGTTGGCAGACTAAATTCATCTAGAAAGATGTCTTAATATCCTGAAGTGTCTACTTCTACCTATGTTCTCTTCTAAGCATTTCTTGATGCTTTTTTCTTTTAAGGCCTATTTTAATATGTCTATTTTTTCTAGTGTCATAGTATCATAATCATATTTTGGTATAATAATTTCTTCATCAAGAGTAATATCTCCATAATGAGTTACCTTTTAAACCTTTGATGAACTTGGGCTTGGGAATAAGATCTATAATGGAGTAGCATCTGTGCTCAGCTTCTAATGAGTTTGTGTGGAAGGAGTGCTAGATGCTAGTAAGGCTACTAGTTCTTGGATGGCTACTTGTTCCTTCAACTTCAAAGTTAGCTTTGTCTCTTCAAGCTTGCACTGGTTTACCACTATGACTTGTCTTGCACCTTTTCCTTGTGCAATAGGTGTAGATAAATGTATGTCCTATTTCCTATATCCTACAATGGTATCTTGCTCTTCTGTTGTGTTCTTCTCAGTAGTATCAACCTTGACAATTGTATCAACCCTAGTAGATGTATCTTTTGGCATTTGAACCAAAGGTTGTACAATATTAACTAAAGGGATGATAGAAGGTGGTTCTTGTGGATTCACCTTTTCCCTCGTAACATTAGTTACTAACATTTTTAGTTCATCTACACTAACCAAAATAGGATTGCCACTAAGTTTGGCCTGCAATGTAGATTGACCTAATATTTTCTTCAAGTATTTTGTAGTAAGAGAATTGATGTCCTAAGCTGATAGATTAGAGACATCCTTGATAGTTATAGTTTCATTAGTCTTGGTTGTGTTATGGGGAGGACTAACACTTGACAATTGTGTGTCATGCACACTTTGTTCTTCTTGCTGCTCAGGCTCAGTTGTTGCCTTGTCATCTTCTTTCATTTTTGTTTCTCCTCCAACTATTTTATCTTTGTCATCATCTTCCTTATTATCATTTTTAACCTCTAAAGGTTCACCTTCTCCTTTATTCACTACGTTCAACCCATAAATGAGTTTCCATATTTATGTTGATTTCTTGACAACATCTTCAATATTATTTTGTAGAATGCTAAAGGCTCTGTGTTTAGGTGTGAACCTAACTGCATATTTCTTTATAGCCTTAACAATTTTTCCCTTAGTCAACTTAGAAATTACTTGGGCTAGTGTGATCTCCTTGATTTGTCTTTCCAGATATAGATAATAATGTCATTTTTGCTCAACTATGTCGTATAGAACCTTAGGTACAAAGTTGGTAAATTCTAGTGGTGTTGTCTTAAACTTTGACATCATGGCATAAAGTGCCTCTTCCACTTGGTTTTTCTCCACTTTACCAAATTTTTCAAAATCAACATGACTAAAACCTAATAGATCTGCATTGTTCTTAATATTTTCACATAAGTTTTCAAGATCTGAGAGAGGATTGTGACTCACCACCTAAAATTGGCTATTGTCATCTGATTCTATTTTCTCTTCATCAAAATTTGGTTGTGCCACATACTTCCTTCTAGGTCTCTTTTTCTCTTGACCTCCTTGTTCTATTTGCTTTTCCTTTTCTTTGGCCTTTTGTGTTGTAGCATGTGTGCTATGCTCTAGTTGTAGGTGCAGTGGGCTTTGCCTAACTTGGTTTGGCAATTTTCTTTATCTTTTCCATAGGTTTTACCTTAGCCTTCCTCTTCTTTTGCTCTGCAGGAATAGGTCCTTCCTTGGCTACTTCTCCCTCGAGACCTTTAGTCTCCTCCTCTACCTTATCTTCTCCCATGTCCTATGTCAATGCTAGAGGTTCTTGTACTTGAGTTCCTTCTTCATCTTCATCCTCTTCTTCTTCTTCCTCTTCCTCCTCAACACCCTCTCCAAATTTAGCCTTCAACTTGTTTACTAGCTTGTCCTTCTTTATAACTGAAGCAATTTTTAGTTCCATGGTAATCTTGGACTTTTCCACTTCATAATTTCCAATTTTTTTTTCCAGTTTTGTCTACCTCTTCTACTAGTAGAGCTATTATAGCTACTGAGGCTTCATCTACATTTATCTCATACCCTAAGGATCTCAACCATCTTACCCTAGGTGTGGTAGCTTGTACAAATGTATAATCAACATCAAAAATAAAACATACATCATTATAATGTTTCTCAACTAAGGATACTAGTATTCTTAGTCTTTCCTTCATTGAATTTTTGAAATCTTCAAAGTAATTAGTCATTAAGGATTCACAATTTTCTCCTAGTTGCTCAATGTACTCACCAATCTGTACTGCAACTGATCTGTTGGTCTTCCATCCCATAGTACCAAATGAGGGGGATGTGTTTTATACATAAAAGAATATAAAAATCAATATAGAGAACTCTTGGTTTTCCTGATTGCTCCAAGGTTCTCCATCAATTGTTGCAATTGGAGTTCTACTAGATCATATGTATGATCTTTCTTAAAAATCTTGTAACCAACATCCACAACTATATAGGGTACACTATTCAATCTACTAGATTGATAGAATTTGTATGATATTACACGTATAAAAAATTTAATAAGAGGATTTGTGATTGTATTAATAGTCATTTGGCTCTTGTTCCAGATAGCTCCAGTATTCTTCTCAATCATTTCATTAGAATCACTTAGTGTCTTAGGCCGATCTAGGGTTGGGTAGCCAGTAACCCTATGAACTATTCTCTTGGTAATTTTAATAGGTCCATGTTCCAACCATAAGGAACCACCATGAATTTGGCTAAGCACTATTGGTATCCACTCTATCTTAAATACATTTGGAAAATCTAGGGCTTGTGTTAAACCCCTTTTTTTCAAAAATTTTGAACTCTTCTTTCAAAACACCATTTTCACATAAGTTGTTGTATGAACCTCTAATTTCCATGCACCAATGCTTCCTATCTTTCAACTGTAGCATTTCCTCACATCTTGCACCATTATTACATTTGGCGAGATTATTGACAATGTGCCAGAAGGGTCTTGTTTATATGCAATGTCAGGAATGGCTTTAAACATGAGCTTCTTAACTTCGTTACTCACTACTAAAAATTTAAAATGTCCTTCCCTTCAACATTTTTTGAACTTGATGCTATAATGCAAAACTAGGGTTTTCAAAAATTAAGATTACGTAGCTCAGCTCTTGATAAATACCTTAGGAAATTTGACAAACTGGCATGAGATTGCTGCTAAAATTTCTTGCGACTACTTGGAATAGATTTTTGAATCATCTTCTACTATGCTTGCTCTTTCTCAAATTTGAAATGATGAAAAGTGATCTAAAATTGATCAAATATCCTTTAAAAACCTTGCATTTAATGCTAAGTACTTACACAACTATAAGTTTGGCATCAACCAATTTTAGGTTCACTCGACATCCATTAACATTTCCATCACTCGACAACCACTATGAGTTCAACATCAACTACCTAGTTTGATAGCTCGACATCTTCTAACATTCCAATTGGGACATATAGGAAACTTTTCATGCTCGACAACAACATGAAAAACTTAAAGATTTGTCTTGAATTTTTAACATCTTGCATCTTTATTCATGTTAATGTAGTATTTTTAGTACTATCTTCTTTTGGAACTTATGGATGATATAGCCTTTAAATATTAGTCCCACATACCTCTTGTTTGCCTAGTTTGATGAGGTGTGATCACTTGATCCATTGGGTGAAGTGATCCCTTCTCCATTTGATGTGCTACAAACATGTTTTTTTTTCCATGTCTTATTCATCTCATCTCTAATGTGTTCAAAATTTGTCTTTCTTTTGCCTTTATCAAATTCACAACTTGGTGCTTTGACCTAGTTGGACAATACCTATTGATGTGACTAGTTTTCAAATAGCTAAAACATGTAGGTTGACTCAACCATCTTCGGTAGTTACCTTTGAAGTGTGTCCTAATACAATTTTTAGGAGCATGTCCATATTATTGACAATAATGATAGCTATTCTTGTATTATAATCCTAATTATAAGAGTTTCCATTGTCTCTTACCTTTCTTTTCCTGTTTGGCATCCACATGGATTTGGATCTGCATTCAAAAGCTCTATGTCCATACTTCTAATAATTTTAGTAATATCCTTCACATCTTTGTGTATGCATGACCCTAGTTCTACATTCATGTGCCCGATGACCTTGCTTGTTGCATTAATAACAATGAATCATGTTCTTAGGCTTGACATTTTGATTTCTAGTCTTTCTCCTATACACTTAAGCATTATGTCCTTTCTTACCACAATTATGAAAAGTACATTTGGAGTTCTTACCTTTTTTGTTCCTTTCTTTTGTACTTTTGGATGATTCTCCTTCTTCAGTACTTGTATATCCCAGTCTAGATGTATCATTGTTGGATCTAGGAGATCTCAATAATTCCTTAAAGTATTTGATGACTTCATTTGGTTTGTTGAAACTTTCAAAAAATTCCTTTAGTCTCTTTAGATCACTCTATAATTGTTCATTTTGCAACTTCAATGTACTTATCTCAATTTCTTTGACATTCAATTCATAGTTGGCATTCATCATTTGAGTTAGAGTATCCAATTGCATGTTGGAAATCTTGGTTAGTTCTATTAAATTTTCTTCCAGTTTTTTGGCCAAAATTATTTTTTCTTCTTCAATCATGGCTTTTTCTTCCATAGCTTTCTTCTTTTTTCAGTTACCTCACATAGTAGTATAGCTTGTGATTCTTACTCTAACTTGAGATTTCTAATTTTCTCAGCTTGAACTCTATTATTTTCCATTAGATCTACAACTACTACATCAAATTCATTAGAGTCTCCATTTGCAAATAGCTTAGTAGTGTCTATCTCTTTGTATTATGTGTCATTATTCTCAATAGAAATTTCTTTCCTTCTCTTCAAAGAATTCTTTAGACATTCTCTTGCTTGATTTAGTTGATGTAGTATGAGATGTATTTCAATCTCCTAGTTCTCAGTAGTCTTTCCTAACTTGTAGATTTCCATTTCAAGATCTTTCCTCAAAGCTGCAAATATTCTCTTTCAGAGAACTAGGCTCTGATACCAATTGTTCGAATTATAGTAGGAAAGATAAACTTCTTGGGGGGGGGGGGGGGGGGTGAATTACTAGTTTAAACTTGAACCCATAAAAATTTCACCACACATCCATCTCATTCATTCAATGAGTAAACTAAAATAACATGTAAAGCATATATATCTAAATCATATAAACATGTAAGTATTCACACATATAACACAAGATATGATTACCCAGAAACCCTCCAAGTGAGAAGGTAAAACTGGGGTGGGGATGACACCCACAAATCTTCACTACTATAGTAATAAAGTATATCTTATGAAGGTCTGCCTTGTGAAATGTTTTGACCATGAAACATGATTTACCTTGTGAAGGGTTTTCCTTGTTAAAGGCTTACAAAGACTGTTAGGTCTCACCTTGTTAGAGGATTTCAACACCCTATTAGAAGTGTGCCTTGTTAGAGGACTTCAACTTACAACTAAGTAAGAACCCTATTTAAGGATTTCATATAGTTTTTTAGGAATACTCCATTAAGAGATTTGAATAAAATCACTATTAAAATGTCTTAGAATAGATCCTATGGTTAGCACTTGATTTCCTAATAACAGATGACCTGTAAACAACATCTTCTTGATCCTTCTCAATCAAATGTCTCAATGTTGTATCCTTTTCTCTATACTTTGTTCTACTCTAACTAATTTTGCAATTCACTCTATCTTTATAAATTTTAAGTCACCATGAATGCTCTGCATGCAAACTATCTTTTTTTCTCTTTCAATTCCTTTCACACTCCTTAGATAGTTTAGGGTTTCATCCTCCTTAAGAAGATTTTGGTGGCTTAGGGTAAGATATGAATCTATAGCTAAGATTCATCTATTTCGCCACTTAATCCTTCCCATTTTATGATTGGCTACATGTAATTGCATAGGAATCCAACTAGAGGCTCGTCCTTATCTTGAAAATATCAAAATAAAATATTAAGTTGGCTAAAAAAATGGTTTACATAGTTGTTTGTGCCATTACAAACAAATATGTGAAAATTGTCTTACTTGACATATGAAGTTTTTGATGCTTGGCATGTACTGATCTTTATACTATGACTCAACACCTGCATTGCTTGAAATCTAATATTTACTCACCTCCTAAATCACTCGACATGGTCTATCTACTTGGCACTTGAGTGACTTGGCATATGAGTGACTCGAGACTCACTATAACTTGGCATGGTCTAATATTTACATGTTGTGCTCGACATGTATTACTAGTTTGGCATGAACTAAGTAAATGGCTTAAGTGTGTTGACACTCATTTGTCAAAACCAATCTAAGATCAACAAGGATTTCATAAAATTAGTGAATTATTCCCCTACAACACTTCTCTTTTCTTCACTAGAAACATCCCTCAAATCTGATACATCTCTAGGTTGTATTCTAGTAACAATCTCAAAAGGTGTTTTCCCTGTACTCCCATTCAAAAAATTATTATATTCATATGTAGGCTATGCCAATACCATTTTCAAATTACTTGGATTACTCCCAACTAAACATCTCAATAAATTACCTAAGCTTCTATTCACAACCTCTGTCTATCCACATCTTTGTGGATGGAAAATAGAACTAAACTTCAACTCAGTACCCATTTTTTCCCCAAAGCCTTGCAAAAGTAACCAAAAAGCTTACTATCTCAATAAAAAATAATACTTCTCAGTAATCCATGCAATCTCACAATCTCTTTCAAGAAAAGTTCAGCAACATGCTCAACATTTGATATCTTCTTACATAGTAAAAAAAGAAGCCATTTTAGAAATTGTATCCATAACCACAAATATAGAATAATACCCCTTCATTATTTTAGGCAATCCAAGAACATAATCCATACTAATGTCACTCCAAGGTTTCTCAAGAACAATAATAGGTGTGTATAAACCAATGTTCCAACTTACTCTTGCAACTTGACAAACACCACAACTCTTTACAAACTTTTGAACATCCTCATACATTTGAGGCCAATAATACTTCTCCTTCAACAAACTTATTGTCTTATCAATTCCAAGATGTCCAGCCAATCCACCACTATGCTTTTCTTTAATCAAATTCAATCTCATAGGACTTTTAGGAATACACAAATGAATACCCTTAAACAACATATCTTCTTGAATAAAATATTCATCAAACTTACTTGGTTGTTCAATTAAAATATGTTCTTTGCATTCTCTCCACATCTCAAAAAAATTAGTATTAGTATCATACAACTCCTTCATCTCATCAAAACCAAGAATTTCAACATTTATCTTGGTCAACAAAGAACATATTCTACTCAATGCGTCAACAAATTTGTTAGTAACTCCACTCTTATGCTTAATCACAAGTTTATAAATCTACAAATACTCAACCCATTTCATATGTCTTTGATTCAATTTATATTGCCTTTCCAAGTATTGTAAAGCTTTATGATCAATATATAGCACAAATTCCTTAGGAATCAAATAATGTCTCTTCTTCAATTCTTGAACAATAGCATAAAATTATTGAGCATACACAAAATAATTCTATTTAGCACCATTCAAATTTTGACTAAAGAAAGCAACAAGTTTACCTTCTTGACTTACTATCGCTCCTATTGTACTACCACTTGCATCACATTCAACTTGAAATACCGTATTGAAATAAGGCAAAGCTAATATAGGCAATTCAACAACCTTTTGTTTCAAAGTCTCATAACTATTATCAGCTCCATGTGTCCACTTGAATTCCTTTATATCTCATCTCATTGTCTCAGTCATAACATTACAAACATAACTGAAATTCCTTACAAACTTTTTGTAAAAACTAGCCAAACTATGAAATGATCTTACCTCACCCACATTTTCAAGTTTAGGCCATTCCAAAATTTCTTTAACCTTCTCTGGATCCATCTTTAAACCATTAGCTAAAATCACAAATACCAAATAAATAATCTCTTCTTGCATAAAAGAGCACTCTTTAAGATTAATCATCAACTTTTATCCTTTCAATCTCTGCAATACTTGCCTAATATTCACAAGATGTTCTTCCTTAGTATTATTTAATATCCAAATATCATCAAAGTAAACAATCAAAAACTTACCCAAGAATCTTTTCAGAACTTTATTCATCAACCTCATGAAAATACTAGGTGTATTTGTCAAACCAAAAGGCATAACCAACCATTCATACAAACTATTTTTTGTCTTGAAACTAGTCTTTCATTCATCACCTTCTCTAATTATGATATGATGATAGCCACTATTCAAATCAGTCTTTGTAAAATACTTTTCTCCACTCAAACAATCCATTATGTCATCCATCCTCGGCATACCAAACCTATATTTCACTATGATCTTGTTAATAGCTCTGGAATTAGTCACATTCTCCATTCTCCATTCTTCTTAGGTGCTAATACAATAGGTACAACACGTGGACTCAAAATTTCTTTGATCAAACATTTTTCCAAAAACTCATGCACTTGTCAATTAAGTTCTTCATTCTTAGTAGGTGTCAATCTATATGGTGCTTTATTTGGTAAACTAGCTCTAGGAATCAGATCAATACAATGACTTTTACTTCTCATCAGAGGTAAAATATTAGGTATATCCTCTAAAAAAATATATTTATACTCATTCAATAATTCTAACATTTCTATTGGCATTTAGTCAATACTACCAATTTTTGCTATCACTCAATCACCATTGACTGATACTTGGTCAACACTATTTTCTAGCACTCAGCTGCTATTGGCATAACTCGATCTTCTCTAGATTATAGCAAACTAAACTTGATTCTTCTTTATTTCCTTTTCAAATTGCTTTCCATTAACTATGCAAATTCTTGCAGTAGTACATTTAACTTCATATGAACTTTCAATCAAAGGCAACAAATTTTGCTTCTTTCCATTCACCTAAGGAGTATATTGATTCAATATTCCATCATGTATAACATATCTATCATATTTCCAAGGTCTACCCAATAAAATATTACGAAAATCCATAGGCATAATATCATAGAAAACTTCATCAAAGTAATGTCCAATCTTGAATTTCACAATACATTATTCATTTACCAATATCTTATGCTCATCTTTGATCCATGAAACATGATAGGGTTTGGGATGTTCCAATCTCTACAACTACAACTTTGTAAGCAATTCTTCTAATGAAAAATTTGTAGAACTTCCAATATCAATGATCACTTTGCAACATTTTCCATCCATCTTACATCTAGTCTTGAAAAGACTTCTCTTTAGGATAGGTTCCTCATCACTTCCCTTATTACTACAGTTCTTCTCACCATCAATTCTCTCCAACCTTAGGTCCAATGGGTAAACCCTCATCATTTCTTTGAATCACAATATTTCTATTACCTTGCCCTCTTTCAAAGGATCTACATTTAAAATATTTATGTCCCTCTTTACAACATCTAAAATAATTACCATGAAAACCACCTCTAGAATAAGAATTATCTCTTCCTCAGTAAGAACTAGTACCTCCTTGGTAGGAATCACCACCTTTCCACTTGGTCTTGGCTTTATCATCATTCTTCCATTTAGATTTCCCTTTATCTTGCACAAAATTGTCAGATCTGCCAACTTCTCCATAAGATCTACCTCTTTGTCTTTGCTCATGCTTATTTGTCAAGATCTCCTCAGCTTTTAAGGTATATTGATATTCTTCCTCCACACTTTCCCATTTCACAAAACTTATCTAGAATTGAATTATAGATCTCAATCCATTTATCTACCTTACAATTTTCTCAACATCATCATCCATATGTCTAGATCTAATGTCCAATCTATAGAACTTCTTAATATACTCCCTCATAGTCATGTCTCTTTGTCTCAAATTTTGCATCTTTCTTAACAAGCTAACCTGGTAATCAATAGGAAGGAATTTGTTCTTTACCTTGTTCACCATTTTCACCCAAATTCTAATCTTTTCTTTTCCTCTCCTTTCTCTATCAATTTGCAAATGCTCCCACCACAATGACACATGTCCTTTCAGCCTAGTAATTGCAATCTTCACCATCTTATTTTTAGGGGTGTTTTCATACTCAAAGAATTTCTCCATATTAGAGATCCACTCCAACACAACATTGGCATCCAATTTTCAATCATAGGGCACAACTTCAACAATAGGTCTTGAATTTTCTTGAGACAACACTCTCAACAATCTTGCTTCATCTTGGTCTTCTTTAGGTTCTGGATTAGGGTTTGGTGCTACTTCTTCATCATCACTTACATCATCAAGATGTGCTCCTCTCCTTAGACTATCTCTAAAACATCTAATCTAGCTACAATTTGTCTCAATGTATCCAATATTACATTATCAACATTTCCTCTACCTTGAACCACCTTTACAAATTAGGTTCCTTTAAGATTGTAATACTCTACAAGCTTATAGGTTAAATCTATAGATTTACAACCCTACAACCCAAATTTACTTAAGGTTCTATATGATCCAAAATTCACAAGGATGAACCTCTTCTTTGATGCAACCTAATGCAGAGAGGGATGAAGAACTAGGGCCAAAGGCACACCCAACTATTCAAACCACTAGCACAGAGTCAACACAATGAAAACAACAACAAATACAAACAACTCAGGAGATAGATGAAGAATTTTATCTACATTCATATATTAATCAACGATCTATTAGATGCCCAACTATAAGGCCTTCTAGGTTATGACCACAACTAAAAATTCATTTACAATCCTTGATGATCAAATTTCACATTCTACCCTCTAAGACTCAATTCAAGACCTCTTAAATACATGCATGGCCATAAGTTAGCCTGTTCCAATATGACCAAAATAAAATCTCATATTAAATGCTTAGATAAGATACAAGTAAGCTCACAATAAATATCTATCACAAAATTAAATGCAAAGGTCGGCCAAAGCTAGAAACCACACATAGACAACTTGACATCCACATGAACACGAAAACCAAAGAAACTTGATAACCAAAGGAACTCAAAATCCACAAGAACTCAAAAACCAAAGGAATTGGAAACCTTAGGAACTTGACAACCAAATGTAATCAACAACCTCAGGAACTTAGCAACCAAAGGAAACTCGAAAACCAAAGGAACTTGAAAACCTCAAGAACTTGAGAACCAAAGCAACTTGGCAATGCAAGGCATTGCAACTTAGTAGAGACTAAGAAAAATGAAAAATATGTAGGATAGTAGTGCAACCCAAGATGCTTCTGCATCACAGAGGATCCCAATTTTGGTTAAGCATGGAAGGCTTGTACAGAACCTATTACTCTTGATAGGACAAAGTGGTTGGATTGCATAATCCAAGATGGTATGCTATTCAAAGGAATCCAATTGCACATTCCAATAAGTTTAATGAGAGAGAATCTCATCAAGGAGAAGCATAGTGGAGGATTGGCTAGATACTTTGGTAGAGATAAAACCATTTCTTTGGTTGTTGACAATTAGTGCTAGCTACAGTTGCAACAAGATGTGAAAGAGTTTGTATAGAGTTGTAGAGTATGTCAGATGGTGAAAAAAGTGAAGTATTATACATGGTTGTATCAACCATTACCTATACTAGAGAAGCCATGAGAGGATGTCAGCAAGGATTTTGTTTTTGGATTACCAAGGACTCAATGAGGGCATGATTCTATTTTTGTGGTAGTTGATAGGTTTTCAAAGATGACACATTTAATTCCTTGCAAGAAGAATAGAGATGCCTTTCATGTGGTAGAGTTGTTTTTCAGAGAAGTTGTGAGACTACATGGTCTACCAAAGTGTATAGTTTTAGATCAAGATACCAAATTTGTTGGGTATTTTTGGCATACATTGTGGAAGAAATTAAAGATAGAGTTGAAGTTTAGATCATCCCACATCCATAGGCTAATGGGTAGACATAAGTTGTTAATCATAGTTTGGGAAATTCGCTAAGATGTTTGGTTGGAGACAAGCCACAAGGATGGGATATGATTTTACCATAAGAATAATTTGCATATAATAATTATGTAAATAGGAGTACTAGTAAATCACCATGGGCTATGATTTTACCATAGGAAGAATTTGCATATAATAATTATGTCAATAGGAGTACTGGTAAATCACCATTTCAGATTGTATATGGGAGTAGTCCTAGAAATGCTTCTGAATTTAGGTAGTTGGATAAAGGAGAAATAAGTAGTGCTAAAGTAGAAGAATTTTTTGAACATTTGAAGAACTTCCATGAGGAGGTGAAGAAACACATCATAAAGATAAATACATAGTACATAGCTAAGGAAGATGTGAAAAGGAGGTATAAGGAATTTTAGATTGGAGATGAAGTCATGGTCCATTTGAGAAAAGAGCATTTTCTAGTTGGTACATATAATAAGCTAAAGATGAAGAAGTTTGGATTGTGAAATATAGTGAAAAGGCATGATTATAGATATGCCTATGAAGTGGAGATGCCTGCTGAATTGAATATTTCAATAGTATTCAACATTTCAGATTTTACAAAGTATTATGAAGGAGTTGATGGAGATGAAGTTACATAAGCATAGTGGAGTATTCTAGTAGCTAGTTTGACTATAAAGGAGATTGAGGAGATACTAGATAGTCATGTTGGAAAAAGTACAAGGAACACAACTTATGAAGAATACCTAGTCAAATGGAAAGGGAGTCTAGTAGAGGATTCATCCTGGGTGTAAGAGAAATCTTGCATGACCCAAAAAATATTTTAATTTTCAGCCTTTTCTATTTTAATTAGGACTATTAAATAGAGGGGTTACTATTTCTAGGAATTTACTATTTTCAGTAAGTTTTCCATACAATCTCAAAATGTCCTTATTTCAGGGGTGGATATTCATCTTGGATATTAGCCTATCAATTGAAGCTTAGTTCCATATCATGCGTATTCATGGATTTATTGAAGATTTTTGGTTTGCAATTTTGGTATATAAAATTCATGCTCATTATTAGAGGTGTTAAATTGCCTAGATGAGGCCCAAAAAGTCAATGGATGGGCACTTGCACTGATCGTAGCCTATAGATAAGGAGATGGGGTTTCCAAAAAGTGGTTATAATAGCCAATCGGAGGAATGATTTTAGAGTTATGGTCTTCTAAATTTTGGCCAACCAAAACATCTAAAATAAAAGTTAAAAACATATTTGGCTAAATTTATATGTATTCTTAAGGTCTGTCAGCCCTAGGTATTAAGTTTGAATGTCTACAACCTTCCCAGGCGGCATAAAATTGCCTATTTAAGAAATATCCAAACATTGTCTAGGATAACTTTGGGTGATAGTTCACAACTTTGTCTTGTAGATTACTATAATGAAGGTGCTCATGTGCGTTAACATACTATAATTGTGAATTCTGTAATTCCACATTTGTGGTGATAATAAGAAGCCCATATTTTGTTTTTGTAATTACTATTGTGTCTTTGTTTTTGTTATGTATTTATGGTATTAAGGGGAGCACCCTTCATCAAAAAGTTGGTGAAGAAAGTATCTACACAATTTATCATGAATGGAAATACCTTAACTCTATATTCCCTAATAAAGGTTTGTGTGATATCTAAGGATCCCTAATCTTCACCTAGAAGGGTACTTGTAGAAGGAGGATCATCATTAGATTCTTGATTTTGTTGTTCCTCAATATTTAGATAATCATTTGGCTTAGTGTTTGCATGAAGAGTGCACATGACATTATTATAGACAAACTTGAATTTTTTGATAAAGAGTTGAAGGAACATCATGCATAAGATGTAACCAAGGTCTAACCAAAAGAACATTGCTATTGAGAGGTCTAGGCATAACATGAATATGATTATTCAGGACAACCATACCTAATTTGATAGGTAAATTGATTGTGCCTTAAGTTTTCTTAGAAACATTATCAAATCTATTAATATAATTACTATTAGGTTTCACATGTGAAAGATCAACATTAATTTGTTTGATCATATCGATACTACAAACTTTAAGCCTAGATCCATTATCTACTAGAATTCAATGAATAAGATTACCATTGATTAGGACAACTAGCATAAGAGCATCATAGTAATCTTGAATCTCTTTAGGAGGTAAGTAATTGTGAGTAAACAAAAATTGAGATGACACAGATTTAGTGTTCATGTATTGTAGAAAGGCATTCATGTTATTAGGAGATGGAGTTGGAAGAGTGGATACATAATTTTTCAAAGCTCCAAGATATGTAGGAGATGTTTGAAGAAGTTCCCAAAGAAAAATCTTGGTAGGGGTATTATGTAAATACAATACCAAATCATAATCCAATCCAAGATTTTGAGAAAGATGAGGTGGAGGGAGAAGAATAGGTTGAGAAGGTGGAAGAGAAGTAGTAGGCCAAGGATTATTCCTTGGATGATAGGTGCGGAACACCATACGATAATCCTTAGAATTTCTAGATTCCCCTTTAATAGTTATGGAAGGACAACCATTATGGGTAACGAGAGATTTATTTTATGAAGAGTAACCCTTTAGAGTGAGAATAGGTTGAGAAAAATTAACTTGATTAATATCTTTCTTCTCCATAGACTCATCACTAGAAGGGAAATCATTAAGGAAAATGCCATTATCCTCTTTACCTAAGGAATCCTTATAATAGGGATTATGGATGTGCATTAATAATGCATCTCTACTAGGAACATCAAATGAAGCCAATGCCTCACTGGTAAAAGTATTTATAATGTCTTCCTCTTTCTCTAAAATATGACCAAGAGAGGGGTATATATTAGGATGAGAAGAAAGATGAAGCTTGTTATGTTTAAAGGAGAAGGTATCAATCATGTCAAATCTTTCACAATGAAGAGAATAGTCAATATTAGCATCAAGATGTTCATCCCAAATAGTGGTATTATCAATGAAACAAACATAACTATTAATAAAGAATACCATAGGGGAATGATCATGCATTGAAAAAAGGTCCATTAAGGGGAAAGGAGTAAAAGAAGGTATAATAATAACCTCAAGAAATACATCCTCATAGTCAAGAGCTATATTAGGAGAAGGGCCACTTATACCAATCCCTCACTCATCTCTATATGGTAAATATAAACTAATAGGAGGGTGACATTTACTGTCAAAGATAAGGGAATAATGTTTGGAAAATTATTAAAATATTTGTGCAATATGAGAAAAAGATAAGTGCATATAGAGTAGATCCCACTAATCATTGATTTATTAAAATGTATGCAAGATCCCATAAATATTTGAGTAATAAAGCATAAAAAGTACATACTCAATGTTGTAAAATCCATGAAAAAGAGTTCTAAATTATTCCAAATGCATAATGAAGAGCCTAATACAAAGAGGAAAATAAGGAAGATCAAGGGATCTAACCCTAAAATATACAAGAAGTAAATAGAAAAGAAATATCTAACTCCAAAATCAAAAGGGGTAAGCAAATGGGTTCACCAGAAGAAGACGAACACATAATAAAATAAAAAGGAGAAATCTAACACCACAAAAGAAAGATTTGACGAAGTTGAGTTCATCAAAGGGAAGGTAAACACACAAATAAAAAATAATCTAACTCCAAAAATAAAGGGGCACAAGTCAGGTTCACCAAAATTTTTAGGTGGAAAATGAGGACACTTTAAGAGGGTTGTAGGTCTCTGCTTATGTAGACCACTAAGTCATTCAATTATGTATCAAAGTGAAATAGGGGAATTCCCAAATATGATTTAACTTATGATCCAAATTCTATTAGCTAGAATCCAAATGAAGAAGGGCGCCAATACTAAATTTAAATTATAGAGAGGAGTGCAATACAAGGAAATGTACTCTTTGGCCCATGATAGGAGATTGTGAATGTGAAATTAAACTAATTGCTTAAATAATGAAAATCTAGATGCTATGTGAATACAATTAGCCCAATTAAGATATAGATATAGGGTAAAGATATTAATGTTGATCTCAGATTGGTTTTGACAATCAAGTGTCAACACACTTAAGCCTTTTACCAAGTTCATGCTGAGCTAGTTACATATGCCAAGTATAATATGAATATATGCCGAGTTGCGATGAGTGTCGAGTCACTCATGTGCCGAGAAAATATATAGAGCTGAGTAGTTCAAGTGTCTAGTGAAAAATTGATTCCAAGCAAGTTCAAGTGCTGAGCCAGATAGAATTATAGTATGTGTCAAGCATCAGTATTCAACAAGTGCCAAGTAACACAGAAATGACCTAGTTGTTTGAGAAGGCACAAACTACTATGTAAACCATTTTTGAGCTGACATATGGATAGATCTTGGACCTTTGAAGATAAGATCAAATCTATTTGGATTCCCTATGCAATCAACATGCAACCAATGAGAAAAATGGAGGAAATTGAGTGGGAAAGTTGGATGAATCTCAATTGTGGATTCATACCTAACCCTAAGCCACCAAAGTCTTTTTAAAGGGAGACAAAGCCCCATAATTTAGTATGTATGAGAGTGAGAGAATTAGAGAATACATGTGAAAAGGTGATGATAGTAGTGAAAAGGGTGAATTTATTAGCATACATTCAAGGTGACTTAGAAGAATGGAAGAATTGCAAAATTAGTTAGCAGAATAGAGGATCAAGGTTACAAAAAGGTCATATCAAATTAGAGAGGATTAAGATGAATTGAATTGAGATCTAAAATTAGCAATATTAGATTGTAAGTGTATCAGATCAAACATTCTCCTGTACTTTCTAACAATTATATCAATAGGATGAAATCCTTGTATCAAAGTTGATTTAACAATCATAGTGAAATCCTTTAACAGGGTGACACTCCAAGTGAGTGTTCTAAAGTCCTTTAGCCAGACACATTTTTAATAGAGTGTTAAAATCCTTTAATAGTGTAGGATATAAAAATCCTTTGTAAGCCTTTAACAGGGAAGATCATGAGAATGGTCAAAATATGTAACCTTAGTAAGTGAACTTTATTGCTGCAGTAGTGAAGAATTATGGGTGTCATCCCCACCCTAGTTTTACCTTCTCATTGGAGGGTTTCTGGGTAATCATATCTGGTGTCAAGTGTTTATATGGATGCATCTACTTTACATGTTATTTCAATATGTTTATTCATGCATTGTTTTAAAGTTAAAAGTTTTATTGGTTAGAGTTTAGTACTTTTGATTCAGCCCCCCCCAGAAATATACATTTCCCATTTGTAATCCCAACAATTGGTATCAGAGCTAAGTTCTCATTAGGAGAAGCCTTATAGCTTGGAGAAAAGATCTTGAGATGGAGGTTTACAAGTTGGGAAAAACTATTGAGAATCAGGAGATTGAGATACATCTCTTACTGCAACAACTAGATGAAGCCAAAGATGCCTTGAGAAGTTCACTAAAGAGAAGGAAAGAGATTTCTATAGTAGAAAATGACACTCAATACAAGGAGATTGGAAACACAAAGTTATTTGTAGATGGTAACTCATGTGAATTTGATGCAACAATTGCAGATCTCATCGACAAGAATAGAGCACAAGCTAAGGAGATCAAAAATCTCAAGTTGGATCAAGAATCACAAGCTATACTACTATGTGAGGTGACTAAGAAAAAGAAGAAAGCTATAGAAGACAAGGCCATGATTGAAGAAGAAAAAAGAATCTTAGAAAATAGATTGGAAGAAAAATCAGCAGAACTATCTAGGATCTCAAACATGCAATTGGACACCCTAAGACAAATGATGAATGCTCATCATGAGTTAAATGTCAAGGATATTGAGATAACTACATTGAAGCTACAGAATGAACAACTATAGAATGAATTGAAAAGAGAGAAAGAGTTTGCTAAAAGCTTCAACAAGCCAAATGAAGACATCAAGTACTTTGAGCAACTACTAAAATCCCCTAGATCCAGTAAAGACACATCATGATCGGGCTACACAAGCACTTAAGAAGTAGAATCATCCAAAGCTACTGAGGAAAGATATAATAAAGGTAAGAACTCTAAACCTTCTTGTCATCATTATGGAAAGAAAGGACATACAACTAATGTTTGTAGGAGAAAGAATGCTAGTTAGAATGCCAAGCCAAAGAACATAATAGATTGTTACACTTGCAACAAAAAAGGTCATCAGGCACATGAATGTAGAACTAGGACCATGCATGCACCAAAATTTGAAGGATGTTGCTATAATTGTCATAAGTTTGGACACAAAGCCTTTGAATGCAGATCCAAGTCCAGATGGTCATCAAACAAGGGAAGAAACCATGAAAATTCCTACAATTGGGACTACAATATAAGGCACAACTATCATTATTGTCAAGAGTATAGACACATCCCTGAGAATTGCATAATACAACACTTCAGAGGTAGTTACAATAGATGGTTAAGTCAAACTACATGCTTTAGTTGTTTAAAGATTGGACATATCAGCAAGTATTGCCCAACAAGGACAAAGACACCTAACTTAGAGTTCAACAAAGGAAAAGGCAAGGTAGATGTTGAGAACATTAGAGAAGAGATAAACAAGACATGGAAAAAGAAAGATGGATGCAACACATCAAATGAAGGGATCACTTCAATTGAAAGGTCAAGTGATCACACCTCATCAAGCTAAGAAAAAAGAGGTATGAGGGACTAGTATTTAAATGTTTCATCATACATCAGTTTCAAGATAAGTTAGTACTAAAAAGGGTAAATTAGCATAAATAAAGATGCAAGTCAACAAGGAAAAACCAAGGTCAAACTTTAAGTTTTCATCCTATTGTCGAGTGTGAGAAGTTCACTTCAACTACCAAGTAAAATTCCAGTGTGTGCTGAGTTATTAACCAAAGTTAGTTGAAGCGAGGTCAGTAGTGGTTGCTAAGTAAAAGGAAATTCCTATTGAAGTCGAGTAAGGGTAATTCTAATAGATGTTGAGTAAAGTAGAAAATGTGTAGAAGCCTGGTTTATAGTTGTACATGTACCATGCATTAAATGCAATGTTTTGAAAGGGTATAAGGTAAATTTATTCTCATTTTGCATCATTACGAATACAAAGAAAGAGTGAGCAGAGAAAAGCAGTAATTGGTGACCAAAGATTGAAGCTTTTACACAAATTTTAGTAGAGATCAAGCATCATTTCATTGATTTAAAAGGTATTCCTCATGAGTTGAGTTATGCAGTTACACAGTTTTATATTTTGAAACCCTATTTTTTGAAAAATGGCCTCAAGCTCTAGGAATCCTAATGACAAGGAACCTTTTGAAGTTTAGTTGGTTAGTAATGAAGTCAAGCAACCAGATTTTAGGCCAATTCTTGAAGTTGCATATAAGAACGACCCAATAGGTGCATTGTAAATCATTCCACCCAAGGTCGTAATGGTTCAGGACGTAAGAAAATGTTATAGCTACAAGGTTGGAGGGATAGGAGACATGGAAATTCACCAGGCACATGACAAATTGTGTGAGAATGGAGTGTTGAAGGAAGAATTTTAGATCGTTGAGAGAAAGGGATTAATCTGTGCACTAGATTTTCCTACTATCTTTAAGATTGAATGGATAATAATTATTTTGAGTAAAATCCATGATGGATGTTTATGGTTAAAGGGAGGACCCATCAAGTTGTCAAAAAGCATTGTGCATAGGGTTACAAGATTTCCAACCCTAGAACAACCCAAAACCCTAAAAAGTGATTCTAAAGAAGCAATTGAAAAGAATACAGGGGCAAAGTGGAATAAGGGGGGAATGACTATTGACACCATCAAGGATCCACTTCTAGAATTTTTAGTGAGGGTCATATCTCACAAATTTTACCAGTCAAGCTGACTAAATAGTGTACCATGCATTACAGTTGATGTAGGGTACAAAATTGTGAAGAAATATCATACTTATGATCTTGTAGAGCTACAATTGCAACAAATCAATGAGAATTTGGGAGCAATAAGGAGATCAAAAGGTGCTCAATGGAAATTTGGTTTAGTTTTCATAAGTATATTTTTCTATGTTTAGAATGAGTTTCCTTCTTTTGGTAAGGTAGGTTGGAAGACCAATAGGTCTACGATAGTACAAATAAATGAGTACATAGAGCAACTGGGAGACAATTTTGGGTCTATAATGACTAGTTATTTTGAGGATTTCAAGAAAACCATGCAACAAAGATTGAGAATCCTAGTTTCCCTATTGGAGAAGTATTACAATGACATATGCTTCTTGGTTGATATAGATTACACATTTATCTAGGTTGTAGTACCCAGAGTAAGATGGCTAAGGCCTTTGGGGTATGCGATTAACATAGATGAAGCATTAGCAACCATCATTGCATTACTTGCAGAGGACATTGATAAGTCAACATAGATCTTTGGATACTATGATGTTGTAAAATTTGAGGTAGAAATGGAGTTGAAAACTACCTCAACTCTAAAGAAAAAGGATAAATTGGTCAAGAAGCTAAAAGAAAATTTTGGAGAAAGAGCTACAGGTGATAATGAAGATGAAGAAGAAGAAGAAGAAGAAGAAGAAGAAGGTCAAGAACCTCTTTCCCTAACACAAGGAATGTGAGAAGATGAGGAAGAAGGTGCTGAGGAGGAACAAGCCAAGGAAGCACTAGCTAAACCAGAGCCTAAGAAGAGAAAGGCTCAAAAACAACTTGCAACTCAGCCCAAGGGTAAAAATATTACAAAACCAAGCCCTGCTAGGCCTACTACTCCAGCCACAAGAGCAACTACAAGAGCCACAACTCAGAAGACTAAGGAAAAAACAAAAGAGAAGAAGAAGGCTATTGAGAAACTAGGTCTAGTGCAAAAGAAAATAAGGAGGAAATATGTTGCACAACCAGAATCTGATGAAGAAAGGATTGAGTCAGATGACAACAACTAGTTCAAAGTGGTAAGTCATGCACCCAAGTCAAATATTGATAACATTTGTGAAAATATTAGGGATAATGTAGACTTGACTAGTTTAAAAGTTTTTGAATTCAATAAATTAAATAGAGAAGATCAGAATAAGATTGAGGAGTTAGTATATGCCATGATGGCCAAATTCAAGAATACTCCACTTGAATTTGACACCACTATGCCTAAGGATTTATATTCCATTGTTGAGAATAAATGATATTATTTCCTAAACATGGAGAAGGAAATAAGGGAGTCTACATTGGCACAAATGATGCCAGATTTATCAAAAGGCCAAATAACAAAAGTAAATAAGAAACATGGTAGAAAATTTGCACCTAAGTACAGGGCCTTCAACATTCTTCAAAATAAGATTGAAGATGTTGTAAAGAAGTCCACACAGATGTGGAAATTGATAAATGGGCTAACCACTATTAAAGAAGGAGAAGAAGATCCCTTTGAGGGAAGAAACAATGAAGAAGAGGAAGAGAATGATAAGGAAGGAGAATTTGAGAAAGAAAAGGAAGGCAACATAGTGGAGTAGGCACCACGAAAGTAAGATGAAATGACAACTACCGAGGAGTAAAAAATAGATCAAAGTGTGCCAGACACACAATTGCCACCACCAAGCCCTCCACATGATAGTAACACACCTCTAGAGATAATCAAAGTGAAGGATGTTCCTAACAGCTCAGTTTAGAACATCAACCCACTCACTACAAAGGATCTAAAGAAAATCCTTGACCAATCAACTTTATAGGAAAAGTTGTGTGACAATATAGTATTTTTTAGTGTAGATGAGTTGCAGAAAGTAGTAGCTGACCTAACTAGGGACCAGGTGGCTATACAAGAAACATCCTCTACCATCCCTACAACTACCAGTGGATAGCTTCAAGAGTTACTATGAGAAGACACAACAGCTAAGGTTAACACCACAGTCAAAGTTGCTATGACTGCTGAGGAGCCAACAAAGGAACAAACAGGATAGGCAAAAGTTTTTGTTCCTACTGCACAAACACAAGGTGCACCACAAATAATTGTGATTGATAAAGGAGGATGATAAGAAGAGAAGGATATTCCAAAGGAAAAGGAGTAGGAAATAATTCAAACATTGGTTAATCTACCAACTACTGGAACTCCTACAAAAATCCTTCAGAAGCTTAGCATTGAAGCAATGCCACTCAAAATTTTAGCACCAGGCTCGAGCTCCACAAAGGTTGCAAGGGTACTTAACTATAGAGACCCAACATTAGATGAAGAAATTGTTATACCAAAGTATGATTATGCAACCATGAACATAGAATAGATCAATGAAATGCAAGAGGCATTAGAAAGGAAAAAGAACCAAGAGATACTCAGAAAGGAGTATAAACAAAGGCAAGCTAATGCAAGAGCATCCAGTGGTGTAAGGGAAATCCTATATCACCCAAAAATATGCTTAGACATAGTTTCATTTTAATGTATTTTTATTTTTTGATACCCATTTGGGTCAAATAAAGGTTCCAACTCTCACAATTCCACTATTAGTTTTCTGGGTTAGAGTTTTTAAGCACCTTGGGATACATGTAAATGCAGAAAAAGGGTTAGTTTGTAATTAAACATAAAATATTATGAATTAGAGGGTGTAAGTTGGATGGATGATTATGCTTGTAATTTAAAACACTCAAAAAAAAAGAATCAAGTCAAAAGGCTTTACGGTTAGAAAGTTATTGCAGTTTTAATTTTCCTGGAGACCTCCTTAGAGAGCTTCAAAGTCAGATTTGGGGCACTAAATGGCCTTGTACGAGGCACAAAAATAGGGAAAGAGAAAATCTGGTCTATATGACTATAGATCACTTTGAGAGCTGTGTGGAAATTTAAACGGTTCATCAATCGGAGTCCCGGTTCAAAAGTTATGCCTTCCAAAAGTTGGACTACCATTTTTGGATTCTTCTAATTTTACACCGACTTTTAATGTGACTTCTGAAACCTTCTGTTTTGGTAGTGGATGCCAACTAGCATATTCTAGAATTTATTCCTAACCCTAAACCATTTGGGGCTTATTGAAGAACACTTTAGCATTGTAAAGGCAGTTCTTAATGGAGTTTGGGAGAAGACAGTGTGAGGAGAATTTCTCTCCAGATTCAATCTATTGTAAGCCCATAGGGCATGTCTTTGGGTCCTTTTTTCTTGTACTAAATGTAGTAGTAGATTTTCACTGATAATAATAATTCTCTTTTCCTATTGCGTTCATTCTGGTCTTGGGCCATGTCTCCATCAAAAGCATTACATGAGATAAAAAACATCTTTCTAGATGCATTCAACTTGCAAACACCTAATGCAACCAAGCCAATAATGGAACAATTGTTAGAAATTGTTGAACAGGTGACAAATGAAGACTAGGAGACTAATGGAAAGCTCATGGAATGGTATGAGAAGAAATTTCAAGGAAAGGTAAATGAGAAAATATCAAGTGGAATAACACTATCACAGGTGGAATTGGCTACAAAAATAGAAAAGGTGAAGAAGGTACTTGAGAATATATTCTCACTATACACCAAATTGTGTGACCCCATACTCTTCACACAAGAAATGAGCCAAAGGATTTTGAGTCTAGAGAGAAACTTGAAAGTATTTGGTATGCAGTTACCACAAAATATGGCTCAAAGTGAGAAGCATTTTCATTCCACGCTTCACACACAAAAGGAACTAGATGTACTCATGATAGAAGAGGCTAATAAAAGAGCCAAGTTAGTTCAAATTCAAGCCTCCCTGACCCCACACATGGAAATCCTACAGAAGGAACTAGCCTATATTGAGATAGTACTTAAGAAAGATTCTAATCTTTCAACATTAGATGGCTTAGTTCATCTTGCAACTGAGACAACAATCCAAATCAAGTCCTTAGATGTTGCAATAGACAACTGGGATGTTGCTCTCAAGATTTTAGTGGAAGTAAATAAGAACTACTTGGATAAATACACACTTAGTGTATAAGCCCTTTGACATCAATGTCATAAAGGGGGAGAAATATTAAAGGAGAAATATCTATGCAAGGGGGAGACATGTGAAAGGAGGAGTCACACAATAAATAGAGAGAAGAAAGGGGGACATGGCATCATATTAGAACACATCAAATAAAGAGTATCATAATGAAGATAAAGAACAAAAAAGAGAGTCAAATCTACTCTAAAGAGTTTTTGGATACAAAAAGGACACATTAACTCAGGGGGAGTTATAAAATTTTGAGGTATATAGCTCTTCTTTGAGGTATATGGCTCTTCACAAAATTTTGAATAAATTTTGAAGCTTTGTATATATGCTAAATTGGATGTGTATTATACTTGAGGAGATTAGATTCATCATGTATGGTTAAGTATTTTTGCCACTCATTTCAAAAGGGGATATTGTTGATCTTAGATTGCTTTTGACAATTGAGTCTCAACACACTTAAGCCTTTTACCAAGTTCATGCAGAGCTAGAAACATATGCCAAATATAATATGAATATATGCCAAGTTGCAATGAGTGCCAAGTCACTCATGTGCCAAGCAAATATACAGAGTCAAGTAGTTCAAGTGCCAAGTGAATAATTGATGCCGAGCAAGTTCAAGTGTCGAGCTAGACAAAATTATAGTATGTGCCAAGCATTAATATTCAACAAGTGTCGAGTAACACAGAAATGACCAAGTTGTTTGAGAAGGCACAAACAACTATGTAAACCATTTTTGAGCTGACATATGGATAGATCTCGAAGCTTTGGAGATAAGATCAAATGTATTTGGATTGCCTATGCAATCAACATGCAACCAATGAGAAAAATAGAGGGAATTGAGCAAGAAAGTTGGATCAATCTCAATCATAGATTCATACCCAACCCTAAGCCACCAAAGTATTTTTTAAAGGGAGACAAAGCACCATAATTCAATATGTATGAGAGAGAGCATTAGAGAATGCATGTGAGAAGGTGATGATAGTAGTGAAAGGGGTGAATTGATTAACATACATTCAAGGTGACTTAGAAGAAGGGTAGAATTGCAAAATTAGTTAGCAGAACAGAGGATCAAGCTTACAACAATTTCATATCATATTAGAGACGATCAAGATGAATTGAATTGAGATCTAAAATCAGTAATATCAGATTGTAAGTGTATCAGATCAAACATTCTACTGTACTTTCTAACAACTATATCAACAAGATGAAATCCTTGTATCAAGGTTGATTTAATAGTCATAGTGAAATCCTTTAATAGGGTGACACTCCAAGTGAGTGTTCTGAAGTCCTTTAGCCATCCACACTTCTAACAGGGTGTTAAAATCTTTTAACAAGGTAGGATCTAACAATCCTTTGTAAGCCTTTAAAAGGGAGATCATGAGAATGGTCAAAATATGTAACCTTAATAGGTGAACTTTATTGCTGCAGTAGTGAAGAATTGTGGGTGTCATCCCCACCCTAGTTTTACCTTCTCATTGGAGGCTTTCATATATGGTGTCAAGTATTTATATGGATGCATTTACTTTACATTTTATTTCAATATTTTTATGCATGCATTGTTTTAAAGTTAAAAGTTGTATTGGTTAAAGTTTAGTACTTCTGATTCACCCCCCCTAGAAGTATACATTTCCCATTTGTAATCCCAACAATGAAAGGAAATGGAATATGAAAGACTCACCTTGAAATGCATAGAGGAAGATTCATTTTAGCTCTAAAAGTCAAAAATATAAACTCTTTCCTGAATATCTCTCTATGGATCTCATAATGAAATAATGAAAGGAAAATCTAGAAATCTTCCTGGAAAAGGGAACTAAAAGTCTAGGTAAAATTAGAAGGGAGTTCTACAACCAAGTTGACATAGTCTAGTGACTTGCAAAAAAATTCTCCAAAAAGCTCTCGAGGAGTAGGTTCCATATCTGTGAGCTCTAATTAGTATCCTACAAACAAACATAGAAAATAAGGGTCTTAAGGGTTTTTTTTGGGGAAGGATTGCCTTAGTCAAGCCCTAGGTTAAGGAATTAATCGTACATGATAAATGTAAATGTAAAGGAAACAAGATAAGTTTATATATTCACCTTTCTTGTAGAAACCATTGTCAATAAGGATTTTTTGTAATGTATGTTGTAGATCTTGAATTCATTATGAAGGATGTAAGATATCTCCACAATTGCAAGATCTACCATAACTGCATCATGGATCCATGAATGTAAATGTACATCAATGAAGAATATAATGAATGATTTAATGTAGATCTCCTCCCTTGATAGCTAACACTATGCTAGATCTTGAAGAGGAAATGCTAACAAAAGATTCTTGAATGCTTGAACAAACTTGCTCGCTTGAATTCTTGAATGCTTGAACTCCTTGCCTTGCTTGCTTGATGCCTTGTGGAAGTATTGTGATGATGAGATGACATATGAAAATGAAATCCCCAAGATTCCTTTTATACTAATTTTTGGGTGAGAAAACAACTCAGGCTGATGGGGGACTAAAATTTATTAATTAGAAAACTCAAGGACTTTTAAGCCCTAACCTTGCAACCACTAGGAACTAGGTCAACCTAAGTCAACCTAGTCCTAGATAGACTAGTTCAAGGTTGACCTAGTCCTATTCTAGGTCAACTTGGTTGACATAGTCTAGGGGGAGGGGATAGGAATTCCTTAGAAAGGTCTAGAAGGGGGTGTAGGTGAAGCTGGAAGATAACTGATTGTGTAGGAGATATGGTAAAAAGGTGACAAAAAGACACCTATAAGACCATGTTGCAAGGTGAGAGATGAAGAAGAATCATGAAATGAAATGTGAGAGTAGAGAAAAGAGACATTGAGGATAGGTCTAGCCATGGTCTGAGAAAGGAATTACATAACGGGTGCTAAAAGGTCTTAAAAGGAAAATGCATCCATTTTAGGTAGGTACACAATTATTTGAGGCTAATTATTTTATCATAATATCATGCTGAAACCTCTATATTTATATTTAAAAAATAATATTTATAACTTTCTTCTATAAAAAGTTCTTTGTAAACTATACAAAACTATCAAATTTAGAAAATTGTCATTTGGTGTACTGTAAATTCTTGTATAAGTAAATATTTTAAAACTTGCTTTTTATAAATTATTAGTTCAGTTGTTAAAATTTTCCTTTTAAGAACTAGTAAATTTTTGTATGATAAGCTATGAAATAGCAATAAAAAGAAATAGTTAATGGAAAAGTCGCATGCAATTAAAGCTTACTTGAAGATAATGTTGCAAAGAAGTGACAAGGGAAAAAGTAAAAAGGTTTTAATGTTTTAAATATGATTGTAGATAGAGGATCGATGGTAGAGATTTTATTCTACAATGACCGTTGGGATATGAAATACAATTTTTGGCACCAAGATGACTATTAAAGATTAGAGAGGAATATGGATAATTTTTGAAGGTTTCTAATAATTTCTACTTTCTCTCTCTAATGTATTGAATTGTAATTGATGACTATTCAATTTATGAGCAATTCAAGTTATCTATTAATGTAACTAATGAATTTGTAACTAGCCAAGAACCTTAAGAGGGGACCTATATATGTAATTTTCTAAGTTAATAGAAGGATAATTTTTTTTATGCAACTTCTCCCCTGTATTTCTAGATACTGAATGAGAATTGAGAGATTGTATGAAATGGAGGATTTGATTGATATCTGCAACTAGGTCTTGTGAAGTCTTAATTCCATTTGAGATCAACATTTCTAATGTTCTATTTAATGTCTCCTCCAGCTAAGCTAACCTTGCATTTTAGAATAGTTTCTATGGGATTATAGGACAAATGTATTTGAAGTTGGTGATATCTTACTAGATTCCATTTTATTGGAGATTTATCAGTCAAGGTGGATTCCATTTCATCTTTTATATGCATCTCTGCTCTATCTCTAGATTGCATTTCAATAGGACTAATCTATAGTTAGAAGTAGGAGTAGATATTCGAAGAAATTCAAGGTAGCTTGTGATATCCATTCCACTGGGTGTTATAGATTTCCCAAATCTATTCTTTCCTGGGATGTTTTTAGTTATGAGCATCCTCATTAATCCTCTTCTGCTCTTAGGTTAAGAGCATACCCCCCATCCTAATATCTATTAAAAACACAATTCATTTTATATATTGCATATAAGGGAGATATATCTTATAATTTAGAAAGAAATGTTATAACACATCCACTAACCCATTTGTTGGTAACATCCTTTTGTTTCCTTACATTCTAGGCATCTAGAGTCGAGGTAAAGCCAAGTTAGGAAGAGGGAAAAACTATTAACTAATAGTTTTTGGTGACTCTATTGGGGAAAGGAATCTAAGCCCAGTGTTTGGTTTCTCATTCTCAAAAATTTAAAGGAATCTTCCCTAGGATAAAGACTAGCAACTTTGTATGAAGGACCTATTCCCTTTGGTCTAAGAAAGTCCACTGTAACTTAGTGGCTATGCCAAATTCAAAGACTAGGAGAAGGCCCAGGCCTAAACTCACTATCAAGGAAGTTAAAGAAATTATTGACAAGTTAATACAAGAGCTTGTGCTTCTATACAAAGAAAGAATCTCCCATGTCATCCATAAGAATATTAGCATTGAAGATGATCATGTTTTTTCATTCCTGTGGAAATGTGTGTGCTCCAGATTCTACAAACTAAAAGGCATGCAAAGAGAGGAGCTGAGGCTAAAGAAAGCAAGGCTAAAGATCATTCCTACTCTTGAAGAACTTCACACCACAAATGACAAGGTTCTTTGTGAGATTTTTGACTAGTATAGAGAGAGCATCTCTTATGAAATTCGAGAAAACATCAACATAGAAGATGATCATATGCCAAAGATATTTTGGAATCATATCTATGCCTAGTTTAGAAGACTCAAGGACCTACAAGAAAGTGAAATAAGGAATTTGAAACAAGTATAGATAGTTGAACTTAAAAAATCACTGGTAAGGTCACTTGACTCTACTCCTTATGGTTTTAGGATGTTTAAAGAGAAGGTAAATATTCCTAATGTGAGCACATGGGAAAGGCTAAGGCCTGAGCCTACTCTTGAAGAAATCCATACAACTAAGGACAAGGTCTTTCAGAAGATCTTGCTAAATCTTATAGATAGTCTCAACAAAGGAGATGACCCCAAAGCAAGGAAGATATGGGGCCACCTCTGCAAATGATTCCACTAGTTGAAGGATCAACAAAAGGACAATAGAAAGGAGATAAAGCTAGAGATAACATCTACATCTAATTATGAAGTTCCCATGGTAATGTCACCTAATTCTTGTTCTCATATTATTACAATCTTTGGTAGACAAGAGGCTATTCCTGATGCTATAGATCAAGGTGACAATACTCCATCAAAGCCCTCTGAAGAAAAACCTTCTGATGATCATCTACCTACACCAGAGCATTTGACTTGGGATCTACCAATAGTTACAAATCTAACTCTAGTTGAAGAAAGAAGCAATGAAGTTCAAACTAAAGAATGGTTGTATCAACATGAGAAGGAACTTCACAAACCCATTGGTAAGATTCTTATTCGTGACAAAGATGTGATTGAAGAAAAGAGTCTTGAAATCAACTATTAGTTTGTAGAAGAATTAGTTCCATTGGTCAACACAAGTTTTTGTTATAGTGAGGAAGAGGAGATTGTTTGTGAGTTCCTACCACCCCTTCAAATGGATGAACCCTCTCGAGATGGCTCAACTGTAGAACTAAAATTTGAAGAAAGGTAATTAGCTTGTGAGTTTCTTTATGTGCATTCAAATTTGTGAAGGTAGTGATAATTCACTTAGATTGACTTGGTTTTTCAAAGCAATGAGGCGACAAACCATCAACTAGTGGATTCCATGGTGAAGGTGACATCTTCCTATTCTTAGGCTTATGAAGAAAGTATAGACCACTACAAAAATGAGCTCACTTTATTAAAAGAAATGTATGTCTTTCCTCTGCTTCTTGACATAATAGAAGACAATTAGGAGAATGACATGAAAAATGCAAAGGGAGATAATAAAGTATATGACTAGGCATGGTTGTTTGGACCTAAAAAGATCTATAGCCAGCTAGTGCATATTATCAAAGAAACATGTAGAGTTGTCATGTTGCTATTGCTACAAGTAGAGATCCTACTTAGAGACCAAAATAAATTGTGGAGAAAGGATCCTACTTCAGTCAATCAATACGAGGATTCACTTGAGTATCTTTTGTTGCTGGTTTCATAAGATGAGATTCATCTCACTTCTATAAATATGTTAGGCTAGGTGTGTGTTTAGTTTAGTTTTTATTTCTTGCTTTCCTATTTTCTATGTGTTTTTTTTTCTTTTGTGTTGGCTACCCTACTTTCCCACCACCCAAATGTATAGCATCTCCCTCTGCTACTTTAGACTCTACAACCCAATGGACCAGACATTGATCTTTGTTATTTAGTGTTTTATATAATAGAGGAAGTACATAGCCTATTGTTGTGTGCTTTTACCAAGCTTTTTGTGAAACTAGAAATTGCTAGGTTCTTGCCTGGACACTAACATGCCTAGTTCCCTAGTTAGAGCCAATTGTTGTCATGATTTTATTCCCCTATATTTTTAAAACTTCTAAGGTTAGGGTTGAGTCAATGTGATGTGATGTCTATGTCTAGATTGCCTTTAAGGAACTTCCCTTCTCATCTATTCCTTTGTGTACACCTAGGTGGGCATTCAAAAGAAATCTAATACATTGGTTCATATTAGGTGATTAGGAAAGGGAGGATAAGTTTATGCATTTCCCTGATGAGAGAGAAATCATTTAGATAACCTAACTCTATGACCAAGTGTTTTAGTAAAGGTATAATATAGGTAGAATGGAGAAATTATTGGCATATTCAAAGAAAATGGCAACAAAAAATATGAGGATCGAGGCTAAAGGATGATATGCAGATCATGAGAATAAGCTAGAAGCAAGATCAGTTTAGTTTGATACAGAGTATTGAAAGATGTAAAAATGACAAAGAACACAATTAAAAGTGGAATAAAATAAAGTTGAAATCAAGTCAATGATCCAAAACACATTTGAATATCCATGTCATCGAATTGAATAGTCAAGTCACCTTGGAAATAAGTCACGATCGTCAGATGAAGGCTAGATCGATGAATGGTGTTTTAAGATGGAATTATTAAGTATCTAATGATGTATCGCCTTAGCCATTAGATCTTAAAAATAAAAAATTATCACATGGTTATGAGTGGGTAAAGATAAATTAGAACCAACTCAGTAAAGCTATGAATAGCGAAGATCGCAAGGTTGTAGGGTCAAAATTAACTTGAGATTTTAAGTTGCAACCTGGCGAAACCATAACAATTAAGCCTTAAAGAAAACAATCACATTGTTGTAGGTTATTAGGTAGTTAAAGGTTTTTAAGAAGTGACCTAGTGAATATGATTACTAAATGCTTAAATTTCTTCATTTTCTTGGATGCCTGGTTTAAGTGAATGAGAAGTATTATGTTAGCGACTAAGAGAAAGTAGTTAAAGATGAAGGAATCACATGGTTGCAAGTAGTTAGAAAGCAACCCAAATTTAACCTAAAAAGAAGAAAAAGTCAATGGTCACATCACCATAATGGGTTAATCATAACCTACAGTGAAGGTTGTGAAGGAGTAAAAGTAGGTATTTGTGGTGTTGCATGGGTTAAAAGTGAGTTAAGGGTTTAAGTTGCGAAACTGTAATAAAAAGAAATAATTAAATCAAATAGTTTTTGCAAAGTCAAATATAGTTAAAGATTACTTGAAGATAATGCTACAAAGAAGTGACAAGGGAAAAATTCAAAAGGTTTTATTGCTTTAAATGTGATCATTGATAGAGGATCGATAGTAGAGATTTACATTTGCAGTGACTGTTGGGATATGAAATACACTTTTTGGCACCAAGATGACTACCATAGATCAGAGAAGAATATGAATCATTTTTGAAGGTTTCTAAATTATTCTAAATGAATAATGAAGAGCCTAATATAAAGAGGAACATAAGGAAGATCAAGGGATCTAACCCAATAAAATAAAAAAGGAGCAATCTAACACCACAAAATAAGGATTTGATAAAGTTGAGTTCATCAAAGGGAAGGTAAACACCAAAAAAAAAAATCTAACTCCAAAAATAAAGGGGCACAAGTCAGGCTTGTTAGATATAATTGATTAATTGTGTATTGTCTTTGATATTACACAAATGTCATATCATTAGCAGTTAGTATATGTTGAGCTCACTCAGGTTGTGAAGATAGTTTTTTGTGTCTACCGAGCATTCTTGTGGTTGCCTAGTTTAGAAGGTAGTGTCCACCAAGTTCACTCGTGCATCGAAGGAAAGTATATTAAAGATGAGTATTACCTGAGCTCACTCAGTTAATGAAGGAAAGTTGGATGGAACCAGTGCTAATTGAGCTCACTTGGTTTCCAAAGGATTTTCATAAGTTTGCAGTGTTAACCAAGCTTCTATTGGTTAACATAGGAAATAACCAAACTCACTCAGTTGCCAAAGGATTTTCACAAGTCTGAAGTGTTAACCCAACTTCTATTGGTTAACATAGGAAATTGCTTATGAGCTAGTTTCTACTGAGCTATGTTGGATAACAAAGGATTATCTTGTTTTGGCATATCAAGTTTAATTGATTTATCTATTGATTCTAGCCGATTGAGGTGATGAATATTAGTTATTCTAAGTTGTATTTGAGCTGACTTGATAATATGAAAGATATAAGGTCAAGTTGTGGTTTCAAAGTGTGTAAGTAATGAAGATGTTATTGAAGATTTAATGATGAGAAGAGGAAGTGAATTTGAAGGATAATTAAAATATCCTTGTGGAGTAGAAAAGTTATATTCAATCAGGAAGGATCAAGTACAAGCTAGAACAAAGATCTTTAATTAGCAATTTAGTTGCATTCAAATTAGGTCATCTCATTGTTACTCTCTAACCATTGTAGCAGTGATCTAAATCTCCTAACAAAGTTGGCCTAGCAACTATTTACAAATCCTCTAACAAGGTGGCAGTTCTATTGAATTGTCTCAAGACCTCTAACAAGGCCACTCCTAATAGGGTGATTAAATCCTCTAATAGAGTCACACCTAATAGTGTATTTTGTAACTTTTAATAGGGTTGGATCCTAATAGGGCTCATTTCAAAAGAGTGAAAACAGTAACTAGTTGCAGTTGGTGGTTTTTCCCAAATTGGGTTTTCACGTTAAATTTTGGTGTCAAATGTGTTCATGCTATTTTTTTATGTGTTTGCAACTAAGTTAAAGTAATGGTAATCATAGATAACATCTAAAACTTGTATTTTAATTATTTATTGAGAATATTCATTAATGATCAAGTTACAACATTTTATATTTACCGAGCATCAACAGTATTCAATTTTTAGTTTGTATCTTTGTGCTAACATTTAAGGGATCTGGGATTTATTTTATTAGTAACTAATTCACCCCTCCCCTCTCAACTACTCCTCTTATATTTCCACCAATTGGTATTAGCTTTTGGTGCTTTCAAAGAAGGTTTTAAGGACCTAAGCCAAATATTAGGATGTCTTACAGATTAGAGATTCCCAAGCTAGATAGAGATAATTTTGTAGCATGGAAAGGACTTATGAGGTTACACTTGGCTACCATTAGTGACTCAAGAGGAAAATATCTTGATACTAAATACAAGACTCCCACTAGAACATTATCTATTGAAGATATTGCTAAAAAGAAGAATCATAACATCATTAGGATTGATATTGCATCTACTCTTAGTTATACTGAATTTGATGGAGTCAAAGACTACACGATAGCTCATGAGATGTTGATCAATCTAAAATACATATATGGAGGAGATGACAATGTAAGAATAGTTAAGGCTGAAAGTCTTAAAGGTCATTTTGATCAGATGAAAATGAAAGAAGATGAGAACATTGAAAAATATGTGGAAAGGATAAAAGCAAGTGTAAGTGCAATCGAAGCATCTGGAGGAGACATTGAAGAGAAAAAAAATGTAAAAAAGGTACATAGAACTCTTCTTCCTATTTATGAAATTAGAGTATCTACTATTTAGGAAATGAGATGTGATCCAAAATAATAAAATATCTTTGGATGCTCTAGTTGGAAGATTGACAACTTTTGAGTTAGATAACATTGATAACTATGTTCCTAGTCCAAAAGTTATTGAATATGTTTTTAAAGCTGAACTCTCACTCAAAGAAAAGGGTAAGGAATCAAAGTCCAGTCAATCAGGAAGTGAAGAAGAAGAATAAAAAGAAAGTTTAGATAGTGATCTTGAAGTTGTTGAAGCCCTACTTGCAAGGAAGTATTCCAAAGGCAGAGGAAAGTACAAAGGTAAAATTCCTTTGATCTACTTTTCTTGTGAAGAAAGGTGACATTGTTGCAAGGTATCCAAATAAGGAAATCAAAGATGAAGAGAAAATCATTAAACACAAAGGCAAGAAGGATTCCAAGAACTACAAGAACTACAAGGACAAAGGTAAGAATTTTTTTTTTATAGCTAAAGATTTTGATAACAATGAACATGAAATGGCATACATTGCTGTGAAAGATGAATCCAATGATGAAGGAGATAAGATGATACTTATCTCTCATGTTAGAAAAAAATGATATATGGATTATTGATAGTGGTTATTCACATCATATGATTGGAGACAAAATAAAATTTGAGCACATGGAATATTATGATGGAGGTAGTGTGAGATTTAGAAATAATGAACCTTGTAACATAAAATGAAAAGGATGTATTTCATTGACTAAAGAACTTGTATGTGACAATTCTTATTGGGTTGAAGGACTAAAACATAATCTATTGAGTGTGACACAGTTGAATAACCTTGGATTCAAGGTATAATTCATGAATGGACAAGCCAAACTACTAGATGGAAAAGGAAATATGGTTGGATCTAGCAAGAAAACAAAAGGTAATCTATTTTATCTTGATCTCAGTGGTTGTTCATGCTTTATTGCTCAAGTAGAAGAAAGTTGGTTATGGCACAAAAGACCATGTCATGTAAAATTTGATAATCTAGGTAAGATAAAAAAACATAAAAGAGTAAGAGGTATTCCTAGTTTGAAGAAGTCTGATATGGGTCTCTTTCAAAAGCAAAAACTATTAGTTAGAAGAAGTCTTAAAAATTGTTCATATAGACTTATGTGGACCTATTGGAATAGAGAGTTATAGTGGAGAAAATTTTTTCATTCTTTTTGTTGATGACTATTTTAGAATGATGATTGTAATGTGTCTAAAAGAAAAATTAGAAGCCTTTCAAAAGTTCAAGTGGTATTTGGAAAGAGTAGAAAAGGAAACTGGAAAGAGGTTGAAATGTTTAAGATCAGATAGAGGTGGTGAATTCCTCTCTAATGAATTCAATAAATTTTACATTGAAAGAGGAATTAAAAGACAAGTATTAGCCCATGGTACACCACAATATAATGGTATAGTTGAAAGAAGAAATAGATCTATTAAGGATTGTGCAAGAACCTTGACGATTGAAAAGAATGTTTCTCTCAAATACTGAAAGGAAGCTATCAACACTACAGTTCATACTTTGAAAAAGTATAGTTGAAGAAAGATTCAAATAAAACTCCTTATCAACTATGGTATGGCTGCAAAATTATTGTAAGTTACTTGAAAGTATTTGGCAACAAATGTTATATCTTGAAAGAGTCTAGAAAAGGAAAATTTGATGCAAAAGGTGATGAAGGCATATTTCTAAGATACTCCTATAGAAGTAAAGAATAAAAATGTTTGAATTTTTCTACTCATAAAATAATAGAAAGTGCACATGTTAGAATCGATGAGTTTGCAGAAAAGAGTGAAGAAGAAAGCAACAAGGAGCCAGAGGATTATAGAAGATTTGTTTACTATGAACTTGATACCCTAAAAAATCTATTTGAAAGAATGGAGGCTTCATCTCCCATGTCCCCAAAATCTCCAATGTTTACTGAGCTGTAGACAATGTAACCCAAGTTACAGTTTGAAGGACTTGAGTCACAATTAGAGGCTATCGAGCTAGTTCAAACTGAGTCTAATGGACCCAAGTCACATACAGAAGGCCTCGAGCTTGAAACTAAAGTTCATAATGAAGACATTGGAACTAATTCAAAATACAAATACCCTGTGTTAGCAAGATATGTCTGAAGGCATCATGCACCTAATCAGATTATTGGAGACAAATAAGATGGAACAATGACAAGAAGAATATTACAAGGTACATGTTTTCTTACTAAATTTGAACCTAGAAATGTTAAAGATGCTCTAGAAAATGAAATTTGGGTTGAAGCAATGAATGAAGAAATAGAATAGATAGAAAACAACAAACTTGGACTCTTATTCCTAGACCCAATAATAAAAATGTAATTGGCACAAAGTAGGTATTCAGAAATAAGCTAAATGAAGATGGAAAAGTTTCAAGAAACAAGGAAAGACTAGTATGTAAAGGTTATTCTCAAGAAGAAGGTATTAATTATGGTGAGACTTTTGCTCCTATAGCAAGACTAGAAGGTGTTAGAACTTTACTAGCATATGCAGCACATAGAGGATTTAAAGTATACCAAATGGATGTTAAATTTGCATTCTTGATGAGGAAGTCTACATTGAACAACCATAAGGTTTTGTAGATCCTAGAAAAAGAGACATGGTTTGGAAGTTACACAAAGCATTATATGGGCTCAAGTAAGCTCCTAGAGCTTGGTATGAAAGACTTAATAATTACTTGGTACAGATTGGCTTTCAAAGAATAAATGATAATAGTAGTTTGTATATCAAGGAAGGATCAGACAAGAAGATTGTGTTGATAGAAATATTTTCTGATGATACTCTATTTATAGAAAATGATGACTTTTGCAAAGTATTTTCAGAAGAAATGATTAAATAATCTGAGATGTCCATGTTTGGTGAGATAAAATTCTTTTTTGGACTACAAATACAATAGAATAAAAATGGTATCTACATCACTCAATCTAAGTGTATCAAGGAGATACTGAAGAAGTTTGGAATGGAAGATTCAAGACCAGTTGGAACCCCTATGTCTATTAGACATAAACTCTCCAAAAATGATGATTCCAAAGAAGTAGATCAGACCACATATAGATCAATGATTGAAAAATTGTAGTATGTAGTATATACAAGGCCTGATATTGCTCTAGCAGTTGGAATGGTGGCAAGATTCTCAACAAATCCTAAAGAAAATCCCATGATGAAAACCAAGAGAGTCATTAGATATTTGAAAGGTACTAAAGACTATGGCTTATGGTATAAACTTGGAGGCAATTTGGACTTGAAGGTATTTACTGATGTTGATTGGGTAGGAAGTATTGATGATAGAAAAAGCACTAGTGGTGGAGCATTGTTTCTTCGTAAAAGACTAGTGTCTTGGACAAGGAAAATGAAAAATTGTACATCTCAATCCACAACTGAGGTAGAATATGTGGCAAAAGTAGTTAATTTTTCTAACATTGATAAGTAGGAGATAATTTCCATAGCAAGTCAAATTGTGATATAGTTATTAGGACTTAACTATGTGATTTTTGGTTCAAACAACTATTGGAATGAATGAAGATAGAGATCAAGGACCCAATAGTCATATATTGTGATAACACCAGTGTAATCAATATATCAAAGAATTTAGTGATGCATACCAAAACAAATCACATTGTTATAAAATATCACTTCTTAAGAGAGTTGGTGCAAAATAAAGAAGTTAGATTGGAATATATTAATACAAAAGAATAGATTGTAAACATATTCACCAAGCCATTACCTAAAAATGTATTTTTGTATCTAAGAGGTAAGCTAGGGGTCATTCCCCTATCTAAAGCCCACTAAATAAAGCTTAGTGATGCATCAACAAGGACTAAGTTGAAGATTAGTTAGTTGGTGTAAAATTGATAAGGGCATATTGCAAATGAATCAGTACTTAAGGTACATTGATATTAAAAAATTTATTGTCTTTGGAATGTATTGTCAAAGAGGAAGAAGTTTACTATTATATCTCATAATTTGTTTTGTCATTCCAAAGAAGGAGAAGTTTAATGTAAGAGGGAGAAAGTTGTGTGAAAGAACTTGATAGAAGTTGTTGCAGATAGAGGAAGAATCCAATAAAAGGAAGAGCTCATACTGACAGAGGGAGTTCTCAAGAATAAATCCAAAATTTCATTGTGCTACAACATGTCGTGTTGCCATCAATGCCAAAGAGGGAGATTTTTGAATACAATTGATTAATTGTGTATTGTCTTTGATGTTACAAAAATGTCATATCATTATCAGTCAGTATATGCCAAGCTAACTTAGGTAGTAAAGATAGCTTTCTGTGTCTATCGAACATTCCTATGGTTGCCTAGTTTAGAAGGCAGTGTCTACTAAGTTCACTCAAGTGTCAAAGGAAAGTATGTAGAAGATGAGTGTTAACCAAGATCACTAAGTTAATGAAGGAAAGTTGGATGGAACCAGTGCTAACTGAGCTCACTCAGTTGCCAAAGGATTTTTGCAAGTTTACAGGTTAATCGAGCTTCTGTTGGTTAACATAGGAAATTGCTTCTAAGTTAGTTTCTATCAAGTTGGATCGACTAACGAAGGATTTTCTTGTTTCGGCATATTAAACTTAATTGATTTATCTATTGATTCTAACCGATTGAGGTGATGCATATTAGTTTTTCTAAGTTGTATTTGAGCTGAATTAACAATATGAAAGATATAAGTATAAGGTCAAGTTGTGGTTTTAAAGTGTGTAGATAATGAAGATGTTATTGAAGATTTAATGATGTGAAGAGGAAGTGAATTTGAAGGATAAGCAGAATATCCTTATGGAGCAGAAAAACTATATTCAATCAAGAAGGATCAAGTACAAGCCAGAACAAAGATCTATAATCAATGATTCTGTTGTATTCAAATCAGGTCATCTCATTGTTACTCTCTAACCACTGTAGTAGTGATCTAAATCTCCTAACAGAGTTGGCTTAACAACTATTTGCAAATCCTCTAACAAGGTGGCAATTCTATTGAATTATCTCAAGACCTGTAACACGACCACTTCTAATAGGGTGATTAAATCCTCTAATAGGGTCACAACTAATAGTGTTTTTTGTAACCTTTTATAGGGTTGGCTCCTAAAAGGGCTCACTTTTTAAGGGTGAAAACAATAACTAGTTGCAATTGGTGCTTTTTTCCAAATTGGGTTTCCATGTTAAATTTTGGTGTCAAATGTGCTCATGCTATTTTATTTTATGTGTTTGTAGTTAAGTTTAAGTAATGGTAATCATAGATAAAATCTAAAATTTGTATGTTAATAATTTATCGAGCATATTTGGTAATTACTGAGTTACAACGTTTTATGTTTATTGAGCATCAGTAGTATTTAGTTTTCAGTTTGTATCTTTGTACTGACATCTAAGGGATATGGGATTTATTTTAGTAATAACTAATTCAAACCTCCCCTCTTAGTTACTCTTATATTTCCAACAAGGTTCACCAAAATGTTTAGGTGGAAAATGAGGACACTTTAAGAGGGTTGTAGGTCTATGCTTATCTAGGCCACTAAGCCATTCAAGTATGTATCAACAGGAAATAGGGGAATTTCCAAATATGGTTCAACTTATGATCCAAATTATATTAGCTAGAACCTAAATGAAGAAGGGTCCTAATAATAAATTTAAATTATAGAGAGTAGTGTAATACAAGGAATGTACTCTTTGGTCCATGATAGGAGAATGTGAATGTGGAATTAAACTAATAGCTTAAATAATATCAATGTAGATGCTATGTGAATATAATTAGCCCAATTAAGATATATATATATATATATATATATATATATATATATATATATATATATATATATATATATATATATATATATATATATATATATATATATATATAAGGTAATGATATGAAAGTAAATGAAATATGAAAGAATCACCTTGAAATGCATAGAGGAAGACACATTTTAGCTCCAAAAGTAAAAAATCTAAACCCTTTACTGAATATCCATCTATGGATCTATTGATAAATAGATTTGTCCTTTCTTGTTTCTTGTGAAAATATGACTCTTGATGCCCGAATGATGAACAATATTTGTTTACAATAGTTGAACAACCATTCTTTGATTACCGGCTTCTGTCTAAATTGGTAGGTATAGCTCCCTATGTGAATGATGTTCAAGGAATTGTGTCTTGTTCCTAAAACTAATGCAGGGTATGCTCTTAACCCAAGAGCAGAAGAGGTAAACCGAATTAAGCCTAAGAAAAACTTAATTCAGGCAGGGTAAACTTTCTAGTCTATGAACCAAATGAGAGAACTCACACATCCTATGAATTCATACACTCAAAATTCAACTAATCTACGACAACTATTAATAGAGATGTAAATAGAATTAAAAAAAAATCTAATGAATCCTTCTCCGAATATTTCACATCACATCCTACTGGGTTTATTCAGAACCTCAAAACAAAGGAATGAAACAATCCTTTCCTTCCTATTGTAACTTAGTTTAAGAGAAAGAACCAACTAATTAACAACTATCTACTTACTAGAATAGGAAATAATTGACATAAAATACTCCTCAATTGACTTTGCAACATCAAGTATCCTACACCAAAATTTTCCGATCCTTCATTAATCATTCAACTTCATGCATATAGAGTTGAGAGATGACCATTACAATAGGAATTTTAATTAGTTCATCTTTTGAGGATGACAAATGGCAAGATGCCAGTTTGTCGTATTACAAAATTTACAAAATTTGGAAAATTTACATCAGAAAATGAAAAGGGAGTGTCAACTAAATCACTTGGACTTTTTTCCCTTTTTAGTTTTTGCTCTATATGCCTTAGCATCAACTATAATTGGACTCATTTCTATGTGACTGGGCACATGTACATTAGTGAATTTTAAGAGCCACTTCAAATGCTCTCAAGCTAGCTCCTTCATTGCATTTAGCTGACTTTTCAATTCTCCAGCAGCCACATGTACATATCCACCAAGTGTCTACAACTCTACCACTCTATTTTGACTGCTTGAAGTCATTCTAGATAGATTACTCAAGTATTTGGAGAATTTTTTTTTCATTACTTCTACCCCAATGAGAGCTTTCCCTTGCCCACTAGTTTGTGGGTCAGTGTGTAATCCTCGCATGAGTTCAAATGCTCTATCTTGAGTCTACCTCACTTTTTCTCCTATTTCTTTGAGTCCCTCTTCAGCTTCTTGAATCATCTCCAACTTAAATTGCATGCTTTGAAGCCATTCAAATAGAGGCTTAGTCCCTTTCTTCAAAATCTTTGCTTCAACTACCTCATTTGCCTTCATCTAGATGATAATTTTTTAGGAGAGAAATACATTCATCACATCTTGCCTTCTCTGTAGCCAAAGTGTTGTGATTAGATATGATATTATCCTTCTCAGTTTCCAATCGAAGGATAATATTTCCAATTTGATCAATCAGAGAAATTCCATCTGCATTGAGTTGCTCAATCCATTCTCTTCCAATCTGACCAAAATGCCTATCTTTCTAAAGCTGTGAGATGAAAGCTTGCACTTCTTTTGCTATGGGGTTCTCAGTAGTAGGCACACCAGTAATGGTTGCCAATGGAACAACTAATTGCCTAATAAATCTTTTCAATTCTTCAATCTCGGCCTTCATCTTGATTTTTGACAATTTGAGGCTTCCAATTGTTCTTCTATCACCTCGTTACTTGATCTCCATAGGCCTACCTTTGTATCATGTCTAGCGTCTCCAAGATCAATTGAATGTAGAGTGAAATCATCGAGTGTCATGTCTTCAATTCTCCTTGCTTTGTTTAGCTTTTCTATCTCCATTGTTAAGTGTCCTATTTCTGGATCTTGCCCAAGTATTGATAAAGTCTTTTGCTTCTTAGCTTTCACTATTGTAGATCCAGAGCGAACTGCTTGAGACACAGTATCTTTTGTAGGGATGCTCTCCTCTTTCCTCTTTCTCTTCCTTTCTAAGATGTCTTCTAGCTGGGATTCTATATTAATCACCTTAGAAGCAACCCCAAGTGACTCTATACTAAACATTTTCTTCCTCACTAGAGTCACTGCCACTGTAGCTGTAGAAAAAGGATTCTTTGGATCTTGAAAAAGAAGCCTAGATGAACTTGGGGCTCTCTCTTCCTCTTGATTTTTCCTTGCAACTTCATCAGATTCAGTGGACTCACTGCTACTACTCTGTTCATCCCCAATCTTTACTATCTAAATGGGGGAACCAGTTGGCTTCAAAAGGGGAGTGCTTGCAGATGGACTAGGGCTATGATGAGGAGATGGAGTTGGAGGAACGCAAGGAGACAAGACTAGAGCAGTAACATGAGGAGGTGAGACTAGAGCAGTAACACCATCTTTCAGCTCTTTAGTCCTCTTTTCTTTGGTGCTAGCTTGGGCTCCAATAATTAGTAGAGGACCACCTTGGCAAGTTGGAGATATTGAAATGTTTTTCTCTGAGGGTTCGTCACTTCCTCCTGCAGATTGAGCAGGTCCTTGAGAAGTCATAGTTGTAACATTGGGAGTGGCACTTTGAGAAGAAGTGGGAGTAGCAGCAGCTAGAGAATCTTGAGTAGTCTTGCTCCTACTCCGGACCTTTTTTGCTGTCCACTCGACCCATTTTCTAGTTCTTTTGATGATCTAGGCCATCATAACATCAAGGTCTTCTTCCAAATCAACATATGGCTCGAAATTGATTGGAGTATTCCTTAATTTGGTCAAATATGTATTACTATACATATTTTTCCTATCATCTTCCAGTCCTTCTACATTGAGATCAATGCCATATGCCTTTATTTGTTCCACTGTCATTTTGGCAAATGCACGATCATGACTCTCCAACTCATCTCTGCAATCTGCCCAATAATCTTCTACAGTAGTAACATGCTTGATCACACCTCCAATTTGAAGCACATCTCTGGCATACCCATTTGGGTCAAACATAGGCCTCACCACTTCATATTCTTCTAATTTGAACTTGTTCTTGAATGCCTTGAGCATGTTTTTGGCATCTGATCGGGACTCACAATTGTAGGCCCCAACTTTTATGGGAAATTCGTATCCCTTTTTCCTCAAACTAGCACTCAGAACATTCACCTAGATTTCTTGTCTCATGATCTCAATGAACATGATCATGTCATCCGAATATCTAGGTAGCTTCAGGGGAAATTCATCAAAAGCTACAAGACATAAATATGAAAAGGATGAGAATTGGATGAAATAACTACCGAATTGACTGATGACCGCCATTGCCTCTAGGCTAAATCTCCTCTCCGGACATCCCTTGAGCTCCCTACATATTCTCATTGTGAACACATCATTTACTCAGATATACTTCACATAACTATTCTGCAGTTGTAGACATGGATAAAATTCATTGCTTTTCACATCATCAGGGAAATTCTCTAATCTGGGGAGTCCCGAGCACAATTGTAGGGAAGCCAACATATATATCAAGAAAGAAGACATATAAAATGAATTGTAGAACTTAGCCACACTGAGAGCCCTAGATAGATGTTCACTTACCTCATATGTCCAGTCAATATATTTTGTATTTGAGCAAATAATTTGCACCAAAAAGAAGTATTTTTCTACAAAATTAAAGGCTTCTACCTCACGTTTAAGTCGATGCAAGAGGACCAGAATGTCCACAATCTTGGGCTTGAGATCAGTGCCGAAAAGGGTTTTAGGGACCTTACTCTTAGCTCCCCTTGGCTTTTGGAACCAAGAACTCATGATCTCCTTTCACCACACCATCTTCTTCAAAGAGAATCCAGACAAGGCTCCTCTAGTTGTTAATTTAGAGAACTCCTCTAGTTCTAGAATCTGTAGACATTTGACTACTACTTGCCTATCAATTGAGATTAACACTGTTTGATTAGGTAGTAAGATTTGCTTCATATTTGGGTTATAGTGATTGACACATTCAATAATTAGCTCTGGGGCTTGTACTGCTATGGGAAATCTTGCTGCTTCTACCAACCCACTTCCCCAGAGTTTCTCCATTATGGGATAGATTGGTTCCGTCCTCAACCTTCTTTGGAAATCTTCTATGTCAAAGAAATGGAGTGAAGTGTCTATGATATTCTGCCATGTAGACTTGATTCCACCCAATCCATCAAATCTAGCAAATCTTGTTGCCATCTTGATTGAGGTAGAGATAAATTGGAAATCTTAAAAATCAAAATAGGATAGAGAGTAGAACTTTGTAAATGTGGGAATTTTAGAATCAATAGTCAACTCAACAACATAACAGTTCAAATAAGTAAGCAGTAGTTTGAAAATCCATTATGTTCATCTCTATATAGAAACCCCAATCCACCCAGTAATCTTTAAGATCCATGTCACACAAATGAATTAAATGATAAATTTGTTAGATTAGTAAATGTGGAGGTTATAATAGATTCTTTCTTGTCTTTTCACTATTTCCATTAGCCCAATGATTACTTTCCTTTATTACAGTTTTACTTTCCCATTTTTCACCAAGCTGCAGAGAATTAAGAATGGAGTACTCTGTGAGTAAAAATTTGCTCAGCCAAATTTTGAATAGAATATCTTCCTCAATATGATCAATATGCTTCCCTTATCTTTTTTAGCCTCCTATAATCAATTTTTCAAATAACCATGTTTTCAAGAGTGATTTTTTGTTGGATACAAAAAATTGCCTTCAAGGGTAGAAAGCCCGTGGAGGAGAAGGTGATTTCCACTTTTTCGCTTGTGCCCTTGTTTTACCTTCTCTACCATAATCACTTTATTTTAAGCCTCTAGAAAATATAAAACTAGCTTCGCAAGTGAAAGATGGGACCCACTGACTCACTTTATTCTTTCACAAATGCTCTTTTAGAAATCTGACTTCTTGGTTCGAAGCTCGCCGAGGAGAAGCTGTTTCTGAGTTTTTTGTCGATGCCCCTTTTTTATCATCTTAGTGAGTTTTGAAGGGTTCCCGTAATGAAAACATGGCAATACTTGAATGATCTATCGATAACATAATTCGCTTCTCTTCATTTAAGCTCGCAAGTCACATTTGTGAATCTCGGCAGAGTTTCACCTTCGGGGTGTGAAAACTTGCCAAGGAGAAGATGAAATTGGATTTTCTACTAGTTCAACTTTCTATATGTTTGGAACAAAATGAGCTGCAAGTAAGTTCATATGAAGTAATATAATTTAAGAATCTCCATCAAGCAAGGTCCTAAACTACCCCAAAGACTCATGTTGATAAATAAAACCCACTTGGCCATACAATGCGAGAGAAGGGAAAAGATGAAAACACAATGGAGATACTTATCACTTGAGGAAGAAAGGAACAACTAATTCGACCAAACTAAACACAATACAAGTTATTCTCCACTTTTTAAAATTGGTACATGGTGAAAAGTGAGGCAACAAGATCTCATAATGAAATAATGAAAGGAAAAAGAATCTAGAAATCTCCTCAGAAAAGGGAACTAAAAGTATAGGTCAAATTGGAAGGGTGCTCTACAACTAGTCTTACATAGTCTAGTGACTTGCAAAAAAAATCTCCAAAAAAATCTCGAAGAGTAGGTTCCATATCTGTGAGCTCTGACTAATATCCTACAAACAAACATAGAAAATAAGGGTCTTAGGGGTTTTTTTTGGGGGAAGGATTGCCTTGGTCAATACCTAGGTTAAAGAATTAATCATACATGATAAATGTAAATGTAAAGGAAACAAGCTAAGTGTAGATATTCACCTTTCTTGTAGAAACCCTTGTCAATAAGGATTTGTCGTAATATATGTTGTAGATATTGAATTCATTATGAAGGTTGTAAGATATCTCCACAATCATAAGATCTACCATAACCACATCATAGACCCATGAATGTAAATGTACATCAAAGAATATTATAATGTAGATCGCCTCCCTTGATAGCTATCAATATGCTAGATCTTGAAGAGGAAATGCTAACAAGAGATCCTTGAATGCTTGAAGAAACTTGCTTGCTTGAATACTTGAATGCTTGAACTCCTTGCCTTTCTTTCTTGATGCCTTATGGAAGTCTAGTGATGATGAAATGAGATATGAAAATGAAGTCCTGAAGCATCCTTTTATACTAATTTTTTTGAAAAGTTGTATGCAATTAAAACTTACTTGAATATAATATTTTGAAGAAGCGAAAAGGGAAAAAGTAAAAAGGTTTAAATGTTTTAAATATGATTGTTGATAGAGGATTGATGGTAGAGATTTAAATTTGTAGTGACCGTTGGGATATGAAATACAAATTTTGGTGCCAAGATGACTGCTACTGATTAGAGAGGAATATGAATCATTTTTGAAGGTTTCTAATCATTTATACTTTCTCTGATGTATTGAATTGTAATCAATGATTGTTGGATTTATGAGCAATTCAAGTTCTTTGTTAATGTAATTGATGAATTTGTAATTGGTCAAGAACCCTAAGAGGGGGCCTATATATGTAACTTTCTATGTTATAGAAGGATAATTTTTTTTATGCAACTTCTCCCATATATTTTAAGATACTGAGTTACAATTGAGAGGTTGTATGAAATGGAGGATTTGATTGATATCTACAACTAGGTCTTGTGGGGTCTTAATTCCATTTGAGATCAACATTTCTAATGTGCTATTTATTATTTCCTTCAATTGAGCTAAACTTGCAAATCAGAATAGTTTCTATTTGATTGTAGGATAGATGTATTTGAAGTTGGTGATATCTTACTAGATTCCATTTTAGTGGAAAGTTATCAGTCAAGGTGGATTCCATTTCATCTTTTATATGAATCTCTGCTCTAACTCTAGATTGCATTTCAGTAGGACTAATCTACACTTAGAAGTAGGAGTAGATGTTATAAGAACTTCAAGGTAGCTTGTGATATCCATTACACTAGGTGTTATATGTTGCCCAAATCTATTCTTGCCCAGGATGTTTGTAGTTATGAGTATCTTGGTTTATCCTCTTTTGCACTTAGGTTAACAGCATACCTCCCATCTCAATGATCTATTAAAAACACAATTCATTACATATAAGGGAGTTGTTCCTTATAATTTAGAGGGTAGTGATATAAAACATACATTGACCCGTTTGTTGGTAACATCCTTTTGTTTCCTCTCATTCTGGGCATATAGAGTCAAGGTAAAGAGAAGATAGGAAGAGGGAAAAATTGTTAAACAACACTATACAATGGATTTCAATACACAATACTAAAAGAAGGATTTTATGAGGAGGAGTTTATTTGGATGACTAGCCTTTGTCCTTATTTGTCTTATCTTCAACATGTTTTGGTATAGTGATACTATCCTTACTCAAGCCATTTTTTCCAATAATTCATCCAAAAGTTCTCTTAATGCTTTTGTTTCCCTTCTTGAGTGCTATAAAATTTCTAATGCTTCTATGAGATTTTGAGATTCTTCATTTGTTTCTTCAACATCTTCTTATTCACTAGACTCATTAACAACTCAAAAAGATTTAAACTGTCTAGTTGTATTTAAATTAAAAGATGGGTTCTTTTCATAATGGGTATCCATCTTGTCATCATCACATAAATCCTTTTCTCTTTTTGTGAATTTTTTTACACTGTTTCAATGACATATCTGTTCATTACTTATTCTTTCTACTTCTCTTTTCTAGAGTGTATTGCAAGTGTTCTTCAAAATGTGCATACTTCCTTCCCTACCTAAACTTCAAGGATAGATGTGTGTCACTTTTCCAATTCTCAAATATGAATAAATGATTGTTCATAAATACATAAGTAGTAGAGTTGCCAGCTTTTTTTAAAGCAAAATTCTAGGTTTTACTCTCTAGAAAGGTCTAGAGATATTTTTATCTATCCCTAATTCATACAATATTAGGAGAATTTGCACAAATCTATTTGTAGCAAATCTCCCCAATGGAGTTGCCAATCTACAGGTGCACAAAATTGTTGGTTGACTTCCTATGAGCTTACCTACTTGATGCTGAGAAACTCAACATAATTTTGGTCAACAAAGAAGGTTGAATCTTAACTTTTTCAACCTCCACAAATTAGGCTTTTCAAGACCTAGGTAGTTGTACCTTTAATTTAATAATGAGAATAGTGAATACAATGTAGACTTAGCAATACTCTTGAGTTGGGAAAGGTACTAAAGGAGAAATTGATTCTAATAGTAAATGTTTGTAAGGTATGAAGGGGTAATCTAAAATCAATTATGTAAATTTGCAATACATGACATGAGAATGGGAACACACTGATTGTTTACCTTCCACAAAGTATTCCTCCATTTTTAAATTGAAAATATGACCAGTGTATGTGTGGAATGTGGCCTCAATTGTAACACACACACTTCAACATGGTCATGTATGCGGAGTCATCCTAAGATGAACATGAGATTGTTCACTAAAGAATAGTCCTACACGACGACAAGTTGCCTTCTATCTAGGTGATTTTACCTACTTATGCTCTCAGATTCAAGGTACAAGCAATCAGACCATGCTAGAATGAAGGTTTTAAAGAAGATTAATCTTTATGCACATGCAAGTAATCTAAATGATTATGTAATTATTCTAAGAACTTATAAAAAAAACTAGATTAAATGTATGCATATTAAAACTATATGATATTAAGCTAAGAAATGAAAGTCTATGAAAATATAATGAGCTTGGATGAGTATGTAGTTTAGCATCGATTTGATAGCAATAATTTTCAACATTTGTAATGAGGAATTATGAGCCTCTTAAATAGAATTCCTAGAATCCATCAACGGTTGAGATCAACTTACATTGATAGTCAAGATTGAAGCAAAGATCAAGTCAAAGATGGAAACTTCCTTGTATAGGTAAAGTGAACTGTTTCAAATCTGAGTGTGATGAGTAGTTAACTAAACTTGTCATAAGTGTGAGAGTAAGTTAACTAGATTGTTTCCAATTTTGAGAAATAGTTCACTCAAAATTTCCATTTTAGAGCTGAAGAGAGGATTTTGAAGAATTATTTAATTTAATAAAGTGAGATATGATCTCATAAATGCATTTTCTATTTAATTGAATAATCATATTCAATTAATTAAAATAAGCATTAATTATTCAATTAAATAAATTTAACCCCTTAGTGCATTAGTCTTAGGTGATAATTTAATTTAATTAAAGTATAAATACTTAATAGCTAAATCAAATCTTAATCAATAGGTTTAATGGGACTAATATGAGTCAATACTTTGGGAATTAAATAAAGAGTATGATTAATGCAAATTGAGGTTTTCTACATTTGACAATTAAGTCAATTAGCGACAATCAGAATGAGAATTGCTTAATGAGATAGGTCTTAAGGGTTGATCAGAAATAGACCAGAATTGGTGATCATAGCAATGAGCCAATTTTGGGGTATTACATTTTGCCCCTCTTTGAATGAATGTGTGAGAAACATGTTCAATTCAAAAAAAATTAGGAAGTATGATGCACAAATCAAGAAATGAGATTGGTTCCAAAATTGATTCCACGTAGCCCAATTGATAAGCTTTTAAGGACCATCTGTAGAAAGGAGCTTAATCCCAAGGAATCCAAGTAGAGCACCTAGATACCTATATTGATAAGCATTTGAAAGATTATCTCCAAAACGAAGCTTAACCTTTAAGGATCTAAACAAAATGTCTAGATACCCAAGATTTGATAGCATTTAAAAGATTATCTCTAGAACAAAGCTTAATCTTTAAGGGTCCAGATAGAACACCTAGATACTTGAGATTGATAGCATTTAAAGGACTATCCCTAGAACAGAGCACAATCTTTAAGGATCCAGGTAGAACATCTAGATACTTGAGATTGATAAGCATTTAAAAGACTATCCCTAGAATGGATCTTAATCTTTAAGGATCCAAATAGAGCACCTAGATACCTGAGAGTGATAAGTATTTAAAAGACTATCCCCAGAATGGAGCTTAATATTTAAGGATCCAGATAGATCACCTAGATACCTAAGAGTGATAAGCTTTTAAAAGATTATCCGTAGAATGAAGCATAATCTTTAAGGATCTAGATAGAACATCTAGATACTTGAGATCGATAAAAGATAGCAAGATCAAATTATGAGTCATAGAATCATCCTCAGAATGAGGCTTAACTCTTAGGAGTCAAGTTTTAGATTGTCTTGATACCTATACTCAACCAATGACAAGATGAAGTAGATGACAAAGATGCCAAAAAGAGGGAAATAAGATGCCCCTAGTGATGAGATGCCTCGAATGATGAGGACATAAGATGGGAATGAAATGCCCCAAGCAATAAAGATTTAGATTGATTTGAAATTTAGATTCAGTGATGTAATCATCTTGCCCCCTTGGGATCAAAATTGAAAGATGACACACCAAAAATATGATGTAAAGCAATATGTTGAGAGATACAAAAGAAATCCAAGATTCAACAGAATGTAGAAGAGATCAAAATGATCAAAAGAAAATTCAGAGTCAGTTCGGCATGATTTTGAGGTACAGAAGACCAAGTTTGACCATAGTTGACTTTTCCCAAAATAAATTTTGAAAACATGAATATTTTTGAGTTGAAAGGATTCCAAGAATCAGAAAGTATAAAAAAAAATTGGACTACACAAGCGTTGGACCGCATCAGTCCCAAAAATTTTAAAACACATTTTTGAGCTACTTAGGTGTGCCATATTTCGAATTTGATCCCGAAGAAAATGAGTTCAGAGTAGCCAAAGTAGCCAAGAGGGTGATTAATCAATCATTTGTACAATCATGGAGAATCCTGATATGTTTGAAGATATTCACAATTCCCCATCATGAAGGATGAAATCGAGCTGTAATTGAATCACGTGCTTATGTAAATGAAGTATGCAATGCAAGATTATGTTAAGTGCAACCCTAGGTCTGATTACCAAGCCTTGACCATTTATCATCACTGAGCATAGGATGAAATCCCATATGTCATACAATTCCCACTAACATGGAAATCATGGGAATATGAATAGGACATACGTTGTAAGTTTGTCGGGATCAAATGTAAGCATTTAAGGCACGAGAAGCCAGAATGACCAGAACATTTGTCCCTTTTATTGTAGTAAGTTAACATAAGAATCAAAGAATAAATGCTAGGATGACTAGAATGTTGCTTGCATGTAGACATGCCAAACACATGGAAGATCCTTCTTATGCTAAGTAATCGATAAGTAGTATGTTCACAACGACCCTTACATTTGTAATCTAAGACAAAAATGTGCTAGGTATACTCGCAATGACCCGTACATTCACTTAGGAGGACAAGTATCAATATTTACTATAGCATGAAAAGTTTAGTCCAATAGACAAGGAGAAGAACCAATGTTATTGATGTATTTGTATAAAAGGAGTCAAGGTACACCCGACCATCTGATATGAGATGGAGGCTCTTATAGTGGACACCCCTCTTATAGGAATATGTCAACTAATTGGAACTTAAAATGCAAATAGAAAGAAAAGAAAAGATCATGCCCTCAGTCATTACTTCTCTAGTCAGAAATGACATCATTGAGTTGCTCGAAGGGACATGATAAAGAAAAAATAAAGCAAACAAAGAAAATGCTCAGCATATCCAAACAAGTATGTTGTTTTAAGTTCAATGTTTGTCATGGAATTGATGTCAAGTGTCAGTGTCCAAAACAAGTTTGAAAAAAATCTCTTTAGTAGGTAGACTGGTGACTGAGGTCAAAGAAGAATCTTCAAGGTGAAGAACCTAAGAGGACTGAGCAATAGTAGACAAACATAGCTAGGATGACTAGTGACTGATGCAAGGGAGATCTTCCATAAAGGAATCTAGAGACGTGACCCAAGCAACAATAGGCAAACATAAATGAAACAACTGGTGACTATTGCGAAAGAGATTCTATGAGGAGAATCTTGAAAAGAGTGACACTTAGCAATAGTAGGTAGACATAGCCAGAACAACTGGTGACTGTCACAAAATAGATTCTATGAGGAGAATCTCATAAAGTGTGACACTAGTGACAGTAGGAAGATATAGCCAGAATGATTGGTGACTTTCATGAAAGAGATTCTATGAGGAGAATCTCCAAAAAGAGTGACACTAAAGGGGAATGCCCCTGAGCTATGACAAAATGTAATCTATGGATACATGAACAAATGCAGGAACTAAAGTAGGAAAGCAAAAGCATGAAAGCAACTGTATAATAAGCTAGAAGATGCACTGCAAGATGGGGCATTAGGAACAAGAGGCACCTGTTAACCAGGTTTTCACCTTCTTGGTAGAGCTTCATTTTTTTTTTGCTACCATGATGCTTATTTCCAGGTTTTCACTGATGGCACTTTTTTTGTTTTTCATTTTTTTTGTATTTTTGATTTTTCCATTTTTTGTGTTACCAAGGCACCTATTGCTAGGTTTTCACCAAGGTAAAAAAAAATTTCAGGACTTTTTCTGATTTTTATGATTTTTTTTTAGGACATTTTCAAAATTTTAGAACTTTTTTAGAGATTACTAGCTCTCAAGAAGGATTACCTTGATTTTGCTCTAGTGTCTAGCAAGGTGTAGGATGAGATGTTACTAAGCTGGTGGATAAGTGGAGATGGATAGGCAAGGAATATGAAGCGGTGAATGTTACCCTCAAAGAAAGTCTTCACAAGATTACCCAAGCTAGGGAAAAATATATAACAATATAAGCTCATGGTGTAATGAAGGGTGTCACATAAGTAATCCACAAAAGTGACCATGTCAAGAGATTGCTAAGAATTGAGTTTTCTTCTTTCTTTCATTGATCAAGACCAAAGGGTTAAGTGAACAAGATAGAAAAGTTTGTTATGGAGGTTATGAGTGAATGACTTTGGGAATGAGGACATATGAAGGATAAGAAATAGTGTGATAGGATGTCATGGATGGAAGAATTACGCATGACCCCTGTTTACCAAGTTTTCATCATGGTACTTGTCCAAGGTGCCACAAGAAGTGGTTTTCACCATAGGATGGATTTATTTTTCTTTACTTTTGCTACCAAGGCACCTATTTCAGGTTTTCACCAAGGCACTTTTTTTTTTTTTTTGGATTTTTAGAGTTTTTGGAAAGAATTCAAGCCTTTCTCAAGTTAGATAGAATGCCTATAACAAAGTAAGTTATGATAAGCCAAGGCCATAGCAAGGTACACTCAAAGATGCTGATAAGGTAATGGAAGGGAGATAGTAGAAAATATATATGGAGGATAAGGTTTTAGGCTATGGATGAGATACATAAGATGGAAGGATAAAAGGTGGAGGATAGAAGGTGGAGTCGATAGGGTATTGAAAGGGATGTGCAAGAGTAGAAGAAAAAGTGGGCAAGATCAACATTGACACACACCTTGAAGGGTAGTGGAATGATGGAGGAAATAGTATGAGGTTTAGATGTATGAGGTGGAAAGCCATTTTGAAGTGGGGTGGAGTAGAAGTTTTTGAAATTTTTTTAGGAAGATGTTTGGAAGAAGGAGTGGAAGCCTTTGGAAGCTTAAATGTCAACTTTGATTTGTTTTCAATATTCAAGTCCTTCAGAAGAGACTTGGGAATCCATATAGCTTTTGATTTTTCATTAGATGCTTTGGAATGCATTTCTTCAATAATAGATTTAAGAACCCATACTTTCTTTGGTTGATCTCTTTGAATAGTGGACCTTTGCGGTCTCTATCTGTATTTTCCTTCTTGACATTCACATGTCGATTAGAGGAGACATAGTGAACTTTTGTGAATGGATTCTTGCACTTGTGTTTGAGTTGATAATCCAAATTTCTTCCAAAGGACTCAGGACTTGTGGATGAATGAGCCCAATATGATTGGTTTAGATGGAAAGGTGAATGTGAAGAGTTCAAGTGTGTGTATCTTTGTTGATCTTGGGGTAGGGTAGGAGGAACGTGTAATGGGCTAAGAGTGGAAGTAGGAGATAGATGAACATAAGGTCCCAATATGGATGGAAGGTTTAAAGATTTGAGCTTAGATGGATAGGGACCAAGGATAGATTTAGAAAATGTGAATGGACCATGAGTATGGATATTAGCATCTTTAGGGTGAGCAACATGACCAATGCCATCAATAGATTTATGAATAGCTGTTATAGGAGCAATACCTTTGATAGGAGTATTTAAAGCTTGAGCATAGTTTGGAAGTGAATGTAGTGAGGTAGAACAAGAGGGTGAGGAAACACTTTTATCTTCAAAAGGAATTTTAGGTAGTACAGGAAAAGTCTCCTTCTCTTGGTCTTTAATAGTCTCCTTAAGGGTGGTGGAAGGAATATCTTGATCTTGCTTAGAAGAGGTGGATGACAGGAGAGATGGAGGACTATGTGGCTCTTGAGATGGAGGCATGAGATCTTGGAAGATTTGAAAGGGGATGAAGGAATGAGGATGAGGGAGTATCTGAATTTGTATTTGAATCTATTTCTAGAGTCTGCATAATAGGCTTTTGAAGTTCAAAAGGAAAATTACTTAGAATGGACTTCACAGGCATAACAAGGCATGAAGAAGTATGATCTGTGAAGGTAGTGAAAAGACTTGCAACCCAGTATCTATTGGCTTGAGTTTCTTTCAAAGGTAGTCCTTGAGGGTACACATAGTCAAAAAGGGGAGTAGCGAGTTCTTCTTTTGGAAAATATGTGTTGGAAATATTAGACAATTTAGAAGGTGGCTATATGTTGGAAGAAGTAGAAGTCACATTTGAACCATTACTAGACATGTTTTCATGAGGTTGATCCTTCTTGAGATCATAATCTATAGTAGATGAGAACTTAGATTTTTGAATTATGTCATTGTCAAAGAGATCTTGGATCTCCCTTTTTAGGTCCCTACAATGTGAAGTTTTATGTAAATTATGTCTATGATAAGCACAATAGTTACTCATAAAGGAAACTCCTGCCAAAGTGACCTTAGGTAATACAATGAGTTTATTTTGAAGAAGTTCTTCCAAAGTTGATTCATAAGATCTTCCCAAAGGGGTGAAATCATGCTTTGGTTTAGGTTCCCAAGGTTTTTCTTCAAAGATATTTCTAGATTTCTTGGGTGTTTGTGAAGTGTTCTTAGATATCTTGGATTCAAGATCACAAGAATTTTATTTTTGGCTATAATAAGAGGAAGGGAAATTTTCTCTCAAGGAGAATTTGTTTGATGATGTTTCATCTTCCTCCTTCAGTCTTTGAAGTTGAGCACTCATTGATTGGATTTGTTGCTTCATGTTTGCAATAAGTAGCTTTTCTTCCTCGCTAGGAATATTGGATTTAGTGCATTTGTTGTTAGCCATTTTGATGTACTATGTTTCAAGTAGTGACAACCAAGTTTTAGAACATAAGTCAAGTTGCCACAGTCATAGACAATGATGAAAAGTAAAAGCTTAGACAAGAACCACACTAAAACATAGTCTCAACTGGACAAGATAGGAATGTTATATACTAAGGCATGAATAGTCTGATTTGAAGGCTAGAATAGCCAAAGATTATTACTATCATAATGTGGAGTATGAAAAGCACTAAAGAATGAGAATCAAGAAAATTAAAAGATGAGACTAGTCAAAGTACAGGTCACGAATCTTTAGCTAAGAAAAATTTCATTGTTTGGGACTATTTTCAGATAGAGAAGCAATAAACTGATGCATGAAATAGACCTGGTACATAGTGCAGATAGCTCTAACAGACTAACTTGATAGTTTAGACTCAAGATCTCATGCAAAGATCCTCTAAGAGGCACGTGAGAAAGTACATAGGGCTGTGCAAAGACTCAGGACATCATAAGAATTTTGTGTGAGGATGTGCTCCAAGCTGCACAAAGAAGTGCAAAGTTGACAACAAAATATGGACGTCTGAGGCAAGATCTCATGCAAAGATGTGCAATTGTTCACATGAGAACCTGGATAGAGTCGCGCAAAGAAGTAATAGGACAAAAGCTACTCACACAAAATTTTGAAAACTGTGCACAAAAAAGGAGACCAGACTAATAGAAAACTTGGATTTTGAAGATATTTTGACAATTTTGAACTATTCCAGATAGTTTGGAGGTTTGTTTGACAAATAATAGACAAATTTTAGGGTTGATTTCCATGTTTGTGAAATAATATTGGGTTTCAAGCAGGACAAAGTGCTGTTGAAGTAGAATGCAAGAAGCAAGTAGTAGTCGAATACCATCCAACTGAGGGTAAAGAAACTCAAAGGGATATGGGAGTCTTGACTTTTAGTTTATTTAAACAAGTTTGGACATGTTTAGGACTCGATAACAGACATGCTTTATCCCTAGAACTAGAAAATGGTAGAGAAGGAAAAACCTTTGTCCCACATCTCATGCACATGTGTGTGCCTCACACAGCCATGTCACCCCCTAGAGAGCGCTCGTGTTTTTGGTATATTCAAAGGACTTAATAGTATACATTGAATGAGAACCCTTGTGGCAGGGGACAAACATGTATACCACCTTTCAAAATCTAGTAGCATGCCTATGGTGAGTTCTATAGGAGTGGTTGTTCCCCCTCCTTGCACAAAGATAATGCCTCCTTTTAGAGGTGAACTGGGTAGCTTCTAACTAAGATATTTTTACTTGGTTTCCATTTGAATTAATCCCCAATGGCTCCACAAGTAGAGTTGAGACTAGTAGCCCACACCAGCATCTGAGAGTGCACACACTTGCTTAGCAAGACTGGGGTAGAGACCGACTAGTGCAACAAACAGAGCTTCCCCTTGATAAGCGATATCAAGAATCAAGGGAAAGAAATTAATATGGCTTTGGAATCTTTCAATCTACAAAGTATCTTGATTATAGTGAGTTGGACTCTCCGGTGAAAGGAGTGTGCTCACTTGGGTTGTTCCCGGAGGTTGGATCACTCTGGCAGGCCCTCTAAAGGATTGACTTAGATTGGTGATTCAAACGCAAGGGTCAAAGTTTTTGATTTCCCTCAAGGGGAAAGAGCATACTCCTCTACCTTACTTTCTCATCCAAACACGCAAAACAAGTTAATTTATCAAATTAGCTTAATCAATCTAGATTTTTCCTTTCTCAAGATTCTGATTCCCTAAAAGGAAACTATCATTTCTTCATAGAAAAGGACTCGTAGAAGAGAACCACTAAGCTACTTGCCTTCTTTAGAATGCCATCTTTTAGAAGTGTCTAGGTTTCTAATTCACCCTTGGTAATGACCTCCAAGTGGTGAAGAGCATAATCCACTAGTCTTCTGTCTTGCACCCTAAGAAGTTCACAAGCCCTATTTAGACTAGTTTGAAAAAAGGAAAGAAAACACATTGTTTTGTGGGTTTTAAATGTATTCTTCGACAAATGTGTCTTCGAAAATCATCCTACAAGCAAACAATTAGTCCATGTTTGAGTGGGTTTTATAAGGAATCTTTGACAAATCATCTTGCAGACAGTAGTTAAGCTACAGAAAATTAGAGAAATAGAGCAACACAGATTCCAGGAAAAACATGTTAATGAAATTAGATAAATAGCATGTTAAAAGTATTGAAATTGAAGCTGCTATTTCAAGATCTCGCATGAGATCTCATGTAGAACCATGTGAAATTCTTTTCTGACTTGTGCGAGGAAATGATGTGTTGCACGAAGACTTGTGCAATGGGGCACTTTCTTGCACGAAAAGGAAAGGATCTTCGTATGAGAACTTAAATCCTCACACGAAAATGGATTATATGGCATGAAAATATGAGGAACTATACGAAATAGTACGGACATAGAGCTAAAATATCATTAAAAAAATGTAGAGGCCAGAGAAATTGATTTTCTCAGCCCCACGGTGGGTGCCATAAATGTATGCATGGAATGTGGCCTCAATTGTAACACACACACTTCAACATGGTCATGTATGTGGATTCATCTCAAGATGAACATGAGATTGTTCACTCAAGAATAGTCCTGCAAGATGACCTATTGCCTTCTATCTAGGTGGATTTTACCTACTTATGCTCTTAGATTCGAGGTATAGGCAATTAGACCATGCTAGAACAAAGGTTTTAAAGAAGATTAATCTATATGCACATGCAAGTAATCTAAATGATTATGCAATTATTCTAAGAACTTGTAAAACAAACTAGATTAAATGCATGCATATTAAAACTATATGATATTAAGCTAAGAAATGAAAGTCTATGAAAATGTAATGAGCTTGGATGAGTATTTAATTTAGTAGCAATTCAATAGCAATAATTTTCAACCTCTGTAATGAGGAATTATGAGCCTCTTAAATAGAATTCCTAGAATCCATCAACGATTGAGTTCAACTTAGATTGACAATCAAGATTGAAGCAAAGATTCAGTCAAAGATGGAAACTTCCTTCTGCAGGTAAAGTGAACTATTTCAAATCTGAGTGTGATGAGTAGTTATCTAAACTTGTCACAAGTGTGAGAGTAAGTTAAGTAGATTGTTTCCAATTTTGAGAAGTAGAATAATCATATTCAATTAATTAAAATAAGCATAATTATTAAATTAAATAAATTTAATCCCTTAGTACATTAGCCCTAGGTGATAATTTAATTTAATTAAAGTATAAATACTTAATAACTAAATCAAATCTCAATCAATAGGTTTAATGGGACTTATACAAGTCAATACTTTGGGAATTAAATAGAGAGTATGATTAATGCAGATTGAGGTTTTTTGTATTGACAATTAAGTCAATTAGTGACAATCAGAATGAGAATTGCCTAATGAGATAGGTCTTCAGGGTTGATCAGAAATAGACCAGAATTGGTGATCATAGCAATGAGCCAATTTTGGGGTATTACAACTAGTGCCTTCCAAATTGGAGAAGAAAGCCACTATTAATAATTACTAAACAAATCTTATATTTTGGAGACAAGGGCACCACCATCAACTAATAATCAGGTAAATTGAGAAAAATCCACAAACCCTAGATAATTGAATTTAACTTCATAATGAATATGAATTATTCAAAACATACAAAAGAATATGAGTTTTGTTCTCAAAGGCTTGCCTCAATTCTGCCTGAAAATGGTATTAATAGGCTACCTAATAAGGTACTATACCCTTGCAGATTAGGGATAGAGGGGGTGGCGGGGGGGGGGGGGGGGGGTGTTGGGTGGGGCATATACTAACTACAACATATTACATATTAATTACAATAAAAATAAAAATAAAAGAGAATTATAATTCTTGCATCATGTTGAGAATTTCTTCTCGACACAATGCAACTTCCTCATTTGGAACTCCTACCAAAATGTTTAAGGCTTTTCCTATTTCCTCCTCCAGTATAATTTCATGGTGGTCACTATGATACCAAGAATATGTTGTATTTAAATCCAATGCAATTGTGTACATGATATATATAATGTCAAATTGATCCTCTTAAGCCAATGTTAATCTAGGTTGTAGGACTGGGTGCAGTACTTCATTTTCATCACGTAATTGTATTGGTAGCCCCATATCTTGTCTTGCAAAACAAACATAGAAAAAATACACGAGAATGTTTTTGAAGAAGAATTTACCAACCAAATTTTTTTATAATCGTGAGCAAAATAGAGTGCATTAAATGACCATAATTTCCTCTAATGCCATTTGTAAATCCAATGCCAAATTGAAAAGGAGCTAGGTGAATATAAAAAATCCTTGACATAACCTTGCTATTGATTAATTAATGAAATAAATGCCTCTTCATGAGTTTTGGAACTACGGACTATCAGAGAATCATCAGTGTCAAAATTGTGAAATCAATCATCAAGAATATCATCTTTCCCAAAGTCACAAAATTGGAACACAACTATAAAGTTAGTCTCAATTTTGTGAAATTAGAAGCCAACAATATTCAATGTTCCATAATCATGAAATCAAAAAAAGACAAATTTCATGCTCTAAATTTGTGAAATTCAATGTGAACACTTAAATTTTGAGGTTTGATCACACACCTTTATGTATAGATTATATTATTGTATATACATATTTGGGAAGTGGTCTTAACTTTCTCTTTCTATTTTAATATCAACTCCTAACTGAGTTTAGGCTTCTAACAAGGTCTAGTCCTCTAACAAGGACATATACACTATATAAATGTAATAAAATTTTGATAGGATCAATATATTTGACATGATAACTTTGATTAGTGGATCATTTTTATGGGCAACATCCCCACTAGGGCTTTCCCTTGGACAAGATTTCCCTAGTTACAAAATGATGGTGTTATGAGTTTCTTTGTGTTTTGGTTATGTTTCCTTTTTAGTTTGATCATATATGCAAGTTTAAAGTCTGTTAATAATATCCATAGCTGGGTTAATGTTTATGGAACACTGATTCACTCCCCTCTCAGTATTCCTTGTTTCTCACATATGACAACTCCTTGAGTCATCCACATAATCAACCACTTTATATCAAAGCTATGATTTATAAGTCACACATAAAAGATGTATTGATAGATGGAGAAGATGGCTTGAATATTTATACCTACAATATAATCTAACACAACTTTGTTTTTTTTTTGAATAGACAATTGACCCTTTAAAATAAATCAACATCAAATCTTATGACAAAGTAGAGAGGTCATTGAAAGGGCTTGTTGTGCTATCTATTATAGATGGAACAATTGAAAGAGTTACAATTTTTCAAGTACTAGATCTATCAAGATCGTATAATATCTTATTAGGAAGGCCTTGGATACATGAAATATAAGATGTGCCTTCTATATGTTATCAATGCATAACAAAGTGGAGAATACTATGTTTTCTGACTCTATCTATGCTTGCAATGCATTAAAATAATCTATTGATATACTTGTACCACATAATAGAGAAGCTACTAAAATTGATGTTGCTAAACTAAAAGTCTTTGAGAAGTCCCTCAAGATGAAAGCCATAGGAATGAGGGAATTCAAACTAGAACTTGTATCATTATTGAAATTCCTCCCTCCATCTCCTTGTTACTATGGTATACATTGTAAAGAAGAGAAACTATCATCTTCTTAAAAAAAATAAAATCATGATGGTACCTTTATACAATAAACTATTCCACTTAAGAATAAAGTGTTAGAAAGTAAATCCTTCCAATATAACTTGCGTGTGGGGTGGGGGGGAGGGGGTGTGGGCGTGAATTAGTTATACTCTTTACACAAATTTATGCCCAACTATGGATATCAATTAAAAATCTTAAACTTGAATAAATCAATAAACTAAAAAATAAAACTATGCACAACATAAAAAATCTTATAAAAACATTTTTTTTAAACTAGGGAAACCCTGACCAAGAGAAAACCCTAGTGGGGATGGTACCCACAAACTGATCCACTAATAAAAGTATCCTATGGAAGATATTAACCTTGTTAAGAGTCTATTACATGCATATAGCATATATGTCCTTGTTAGAGGTCTAGACCTTGTTGGAATCCTCAACCTTTTTAGGAGTTGTTATTACAATACAAAATATAAGATGATCCCACTACCAAATATGCGTATATAACTTTAGTAGTTATACGGAATAGACACAAAACCTTGATAGTATTGATATCTTCAATAACTGATCTATTTTCTAGTCCCTCTTCACACATCTCATAGAAAAAAAAATCTCTATACACAAAGCTTACATTTCTATCAATCATATAAAGTGCATCTATAAACATTATACCATTAAGATACTATGTCACACTTTGCTAAGCAAAAGGATTCTTCTTTATACCCAAAAACTCAATTTGTCAACTTTGTGCTAATTTTCTCATTACCAAATATTAAATTAATTTATGATACATGAGGGTTAAAAAATAGGATATCATTCCTAATTTTTTAAGTAATTATTTTGTCAAGCCAAAATAATCCCTTAACCAAAAACTTATTATATTGTCAATTATCCTATTCTGTGTTGTTATACCTAATTCTGAAAATCCCTTCAAAACCTATCCAAAACTCAAAAAAATATTTAGTGGTGTTAATAAATTTTTCTATGGTGTCCATAATATCTTCCATTAGGCATGCATAACCTGATATACTTCCTATGAAGATCACTAAAGAAAACTGTCTACCTATTCCCTATTTACTAGCATTATATTTAGAGATTTTTTCTAAGTATACTTGATCAAAACTTAATTCTCACTTTTTCCATATTATACTTAGTTATATGTTTCCATAAATGAAAACCATAACTATTATTCTTATCTTAATTTCCAACAATCCCCTGCTTTAGCATTGGTGGCAAAATATGGGAAAAATTGGCTAAGTGTGAAAAAATTTAAAAATTCCAAATTTGTGGCCTTGTGAAAATTTACAAAATTATGGATCATCCATCATTCATTATATTATCAATATATAATATACTCCTACTGCTTTTATTCTTTTATATCTAAGATCCTCTTACAATATTCATAATTGACTAATATTTACAATTTTTCTTCTCTTCCCTCCCATTTTGACATCAATGACAGAGGTGAGTCAAAATCTATATACAAACAAAAGCTTTGGTGCCTTCTTCTTCTTTCCTCAAGATGCATGTGTGATCAAGAGCTTCATACAATAAGAAAAGTTCTTCTTTAGGTTTTTAAATTTAGTGTCCCATAAATTTCTAACTTCATCTGCAATACTGACAACTCCACACAATTCATAAGATTCTATCTCTGTTGAATTAAGACCAGTAAAATAAAACTTATCATAGGATGACTTAGCTTCGAATAGTGTATCCAATTCTCTTTGTTCTAAGTCTACCTTTACAGTTATATTATCTCTTTATCTTTCTTCAACATCCTTGACTAATCATATTGCTTACTAATCCTTTGATCCATTTCAATAATCTTGACATATTTATTATTTGATTCTTCTATTATTTTTTTGCTCTCAATAAATTTATCAATGGGATGGGTATTCTTGTGTGTTAAGGAACATTCAAAATATAAGTTATTACCCTATGGAATACACTTTCTCATATCTTTAATGCAAATATCCAACACTATCAAATTATTTATGATATTGTCACATACTATTTGGAAAAAAATTTCATCATATTTAGTTTGCACTTTGATATTTTCTACATCCTCAAGAGTTGAAAAGTGGCTTTCAATTTTGTCAAAGACTCTTTCTACTTTTTTCTCAATGTATTTCTTTGTTAGTTGAATTGAAAATGGAACTGTACTATGTAATCTCTCAATTATTTTTCCAAAATAGTTTGAGAATTATTTTTCAATTGCTTTGACTTCTTTTTTATCTTAGAGAGTGAGAAATATATATTATCTAAATGTATTTCTCCAAATCAATATTCTTTATTATTAATCTTGATGTGTCACTTGTCATGTTGGAAACTAGGGCTTCAAATGGTGATTTTATAGTGCTCAAAGTATCTCAACCATGAAGGTCCTCATGGATGAATTACTGAGTGATTCCATAAGTGAAATATGATTTTTGAATATGAATTCTACCATCTCAATATGCCCAAATTGACTTATGGCATTACAAAATGAGAATTAGAATTCTTTTCAAATTTATTCAATATCATATAAATGTCATACTTGTCTTAGAGGTATATTGACAATTCACTTGTACAAGTCATCCCTCTTGATCAAAGATAAAATAGAATACTCATGCATACTAAAATTTGGCATTTTATTATATCAACATAGAAATGAAAATTAAAGAAAGATATACTCAAGAACATAATCATTCCATTTCCTAGATTTAGTAATGATACTACCCCTTTCATTAATAGACTAAAACTATTTTAATCTATTTCTTGACTTTTAAAGAATACAAGAAAGGAAAACATAAACATAACTTGAGAATAGCAAGGCTAGAGCCAAACACAAATCTAAAAAAAATCAATGTGGAAAATGGGGCCAACAATCCCATGCCAAAAAATGATAGAATAGCTGAAATGGATGCTGGTAGATTGATCCAATAATTTTTACACACTAAAAGCCATATATGAATATGGTCCATATTGGATTAAAAATAAGTAGATCTGTAAATGAGAGACTTCACAACAATAACTATTGAAATAGAATAATGGGAAATGGGAGAAGAAAGAAGAAATCCTATTGTGACTATAACATAAAAGATTCATTGATTGCATGTTGTTAGTTTATGGTAACTAATCAGGGAAGTACTATACATACTCCATCAAATTTTTTTGGGGCTACTTTATTGACATTTTTGGGCCGACATGTTGTAACTAGTTTTAGCCATAAAGTGGAAAAAATACTTATATAAAATGGCTTAGGATTAGGGATTTGATAAGGCATGATGTGATAGCTTCTTTTTGCGGTGGTATTGAGTTGTAAGGGATTACAAATTATAATTAGATTGTAATCACTAGATAGTAATAATATTGGACTCGCTATTTGATGGACGTAGCCTAGGGATTGGGTGAACCATGTTAAATCTTGGTGTCTTGTGTTCTCTTCTGTGTGATTTATTATTTTTTGATATTGATTATATTTGCATGTAACTATTTTTTTTTTTTTTGTGGTTAATCCTAAAAAGTGGTATTAGAGCAAGGTTTTCTTTTAGTTATCCTCTGTAAGAAAGTCTCATGGTTGAGTGGGAGTCTCACGGTTGAGTGGGAGTGATGGAAGATGAGGGTAACTTGAAGGTTGAGAAGTTTAATGGGAAAAATTCTTAATTACGAAAAATGCAAATAGAGGACTACCTTTATCAAAACGATTTATGGAAGCCTTTGGAAGGAAAAAATAAGAAATAAGGAACTATGATAGAAGAGGGCTAAGAAATTTTGGATAGAAAGGCACTTGGAAGCATTCAATTATGCATGACACCATCGGTGGTTTTTAACATTACAAAAGAGAAGATGACAAAAGAGTTGATGCAAACCCTAGAAAAGTTGCATGAAAATACCTTTGCTTCAAATAAGGTATTTCTTATTAAGAATTTATTTAATATGAAGATGGAAAAAGGAGGATCTATTGCAGATCATTTTTATGAGTTTAATACTATTACTAGTTTGTTATTTTTTGTGAATGTCAATCCTAATGAAGAAATTAGGGCTATCTTGATTTTTTGTTCTTTGCCTAAAAGATGGAATGGCTATGAGTAATTCTATTTCTAGATATAATAACCTAAAATTTGATGATATAATTGATGTTATTCTAAGTGAGGAAACTCATAGGAAAAGCTCGGGTGGATCTACATCAAGAAGTGCTTTGAACACACAAAGAAGAGGTAGAACAAATAACATAAGAAGTAATTCTAGAAATCATGGGAAATCAAAAGGAAAGTCAAAGGGAAAGAGGTCTCAATCTAGAGGACCAAGAGATTGCTTGTACTATGGGAAACTAGGGTATAATAAGAAAGATTGTTGGAATAGAAAGAACAATAAAGGAGATAGACTAGAAGGGAACAAGGAGGAAAATGTGGCAAGTAAAAAATCCAAAGAGGATGCATCACTTCTTTCTTTAGAAAGTGTTGATGATCTTGGGTTTTAGGTTCTGGGGCTTCATTTCATGCTACACCCCATAGAGGTTATTTTATTGATTATGTCCAAGGGGATTTTGGGCTTGTTTGTTTGGGGATAATGAACCCTATCAAATTTTTGGAAAGGGAAAAGTTAAGATTTAAGTTGCAGAATGGGAATCATTGACTACCAGATGAGGTAAGACATGTTCCAAGGCTGAGTAGGAATTTAATTTTAGCAAGACAACTTGGTGATGAAGGCTACTTAGTTACTTTTAATGATAAAAATTGAAAGGTTTCAAAAGGTTCCCTTATACTGGAATTTTTTAAAAAAGCATGCACCTTTTATATTTGTATAGGTCATACTATTCCTTCTACTTTAATTGTTTCAAAGAAAAATGAATGTTCAAGAACAGTTGCAGCAGTTGAGCAAGGAGAACAAATAGCTGCTATGGATTTTGATACAATTCCATGGGAAAACAAACTTGGGCACATGAGTAAGAAAGGTATGAAATTAATATTCATTCAAAGAAAGTTTTACTAGGTCTAAAATGTGTCAATATGAATTTTTGTGAAAGTTATGTGTATGGAAAAACAAAAGAGAGAGTTTTATGAAGAGTGGGAAGGAAAACAAAAATGAGAAATTAGAGCTTATACATACAAATGTATGGGGACCAACTTAGGTATATTTCCTTGGTGTCTCTCATTATTATGTTATATTTATTGATGATGCTATTAGAAAATTATGGGTTTATTTCCTTATGATAGAAATCTAACATATTTCAAACTTTTAAGAAATGGAAATGCTTGGTTGAAAATGCGACTGGCAAGAGATTAAAATGTCTCAGATATGATAATGATAGTGAGTATTTTAGTCATGAATTTGAAGATTATTTCTCCGCTAATGGTATTCATAGATAAAAAACTATTCTAAGAACTCCACAGGAAAATGGAGTGGTTGAACGCATGAACATGACAATAATGGAGCATGCAAGGAGCATGAGGTTACATGCTAGGTTGCCCTTAAATACATGAGAAAAGGCTATCAATGCTGCTATATATTTTATTAATAGAGGTCCCTCTAGTCCTTTGGGCTATGGTATTCTAGAGGAAGCATGGACTAGTAAAAAGGTGATTTATTCTTTTCTAAAAACCTTCGCTTGTGAAGCATTGTCATATATAGATTCTGAAAATAGAACCAAGCTAAAAGCTAAGTCAAAGAAATGTATATTTGTTGGATATGACATTGATGAATTTGGTTATAGGTTTTGGGATTTTGAAACTTGTAAAATTGTAAGAAACATGGATGTCATATTCAATGAGAAAGTGTTGTACAAAGATCTATTGCAACAATATGAGAAGAAAGAAAATGATTATGTAGTTCTCAATGATACTCCAAAAGATGATGTTCTAGTAGTTCCTCATGATCTGCAATAATTGCAACAAAAAATACTACACACCCCAATAAATGTTAGATGGTCAACAAGACTAAATAGACCTCCAGAAATATTTTCTCCCTCTTTGTACTCTATTTTACTAACTAATGCTATTGAACCTAAATTTTATGATGAAACTATGCATGTGGATACTAAGATTCAGTGGGAGTTTGCAATGATAGAAGAAATGGACTCCTTGCTGAAAAATAAGACTTGGAATTTATGTAAGTTTCCTACAAGTAAAAGTGCTTTATAGAATAAATGGGTTTATAGGTTGAAGAAGAGGATAGAGGTAAGAAAATATTTAAAGCCAAGTTAGTTGTAAAAGGATTTGCATAGAAAAAGGGCATTGATTTTAATGAGATATTTTCTCTTATTGTTGAAATGACTTCTATTCACATTGTTTTAAGTATTGTGGCTACCGAAGACTTGAATTTGGAGTAACTTGATGTTAAATTTTTTTTTTTCATGGTGATTTGGATGAAGATATATATATATATATATATATATATATATATATCGCACAACCACAGGGATTGGAAGTCAAAGGTAAGGAGAACTTAGTGTGGAGATTGCAAAAAAGTTTATATGACTTGAAGCAAGCACCTCGGTAATGCTAGCTAAAATTTGATAGTTTTATGCATGAGCATGGATACAATAGGTGTCATTCAAATAATTATGTTTATTTTAAGAGGTTAGATGATGAAAACCATATTATTTTATGTTTATATGTTGATGATATACTTATAGCTGGGTCTAACATGGATCACATTAAGTGGCTGAGACACCAGTTAGCACATTTATTTTCTATGAAGGATTTTGGGGATGCGAAAAAATCCTCGATATGAATATTTGTAGAGATAGGAAAAATAGAACATTGACTCTATCTCAGGCTAATTATATTGTGAAGGTGTTGTAACGTTTCTATATGGAGAATGCTAAAGATGTCAGCACACTTTTTCTTGGTCATTTGAAGTTGACTAAGGAGATGTGTACCAAGACACAAGAAGAGGAGGATAAGATGTCCAAGGAACCTTATGCTTCAGCTATAGGAAGCTTGATGTATGCTATTGTATATACAAGGCCGAATATTGCACATGCAAAGGAGTCATTAGTAGGTATATGAGTCATCCTAACATTGAGTATTGGAATTCAATCAAATGGATTCTCAGATATTTGAGAGGAACATCTCGTAAATATTTAAATTTTGGGGGATCTACTACTAATTTATAGGGCTATGTTAACTTATATCTAGTAGGGGATATTGATACAAGGTAGAGTACTATAGGTTATGTATTTACTATTGGTGGGGAAAACATGAGCTAAGTTTCTTGATTACAGAAGATGAATGTTTTATACACTACAGAGCTAGAGTATGTTGCTACTACATAGGCAAACAAAGAGATGATATAGCTTTAGTTCTTCTTGGAAGAGTTGGGATACCCTCAAAGGGATCATTATTTGTTTACATATAGTTAGAGTGCCATTCATCTTGAGAAAAATTCTTCTCTACATTCAAAGACAAAATACATTCATTCAATCAGTTTTGGATGATAGATAGTTAAATCTAGACAAGATACATATAGATGACAATCCAACGAATATATTTACAAAAGTAGTAAGAAGGGAGAAGTTCAACTTTTCATCAGCATTTGTTTGTCTTCTTGATTGAATAGAATAAAAGAACAACTGAGTCCAAGGTGGTTTGATGTTCTAGTAGGAGCCTCATGGAGTAGCAACATTGCTACAAGACCATTCTCCAAATGGAAGATTGTTGTCTAGTATGGAGCCTAATCACTCCCCAAGTGGAAGAATGTTAGTTTATGGTGACTAATTAGGGAAGTACTATACATACTCCATAATTCCTTGGCAGGGTTCAGGGTTTTGGGGCTATTTTATTGACATTTTTTTGGCCAACATGTTGTAACTAATTTTAACCCTAAAGCAAAAAATGTACTTGTATAAAATGTCTTAGGGTTAGGGATTTCATAAGGTGTGATGTGATAATTTCTTCTTGTGGAAGTATTGAGCTGTAAGGGATTACAAATTGTAAATAGGTTGTAATCACCAGATAGTAACAATATTGGACTTGTTGTTTGGCAGACATAGCCTAGGGATTGGGTGAACCATGTTAAATCTCGGTGTCTTATGTTCTCTTATGTATGATTTAATATTTTCTAATATTGGTTATATTTAAATATGTAATTTTTATTTTTATTTGTGGTAAATACTAACACATGCTCAATTACACAAGAAAGATCTAAGGTGGCGAAGCATTTGGAAAGGCCATCAATTCAAAATAAATTAAAAGAATCATTTCACAATTATAAGGCTCAATGAAAGAAGAATAAAATATGAAAGGTGACTATTTAAGGAAAAATAATAAAGCTATCACTAAGGTCCAAAATAATAAGGGTAGCAAAAATAATGTTTCACACTCATATCTTAATACAATGATGTCGCCCTTCATATTCATACTTATATGAGTATCCTTTATTGTGTGTGTGTGTGTGTGTGTGTGTGTGTGTGTGTGTGTGTGTGTATCGCCCCCCTCTTAGTATTCCCTATTTCTAACAATATGTGTGTATATATATACACGTATTGTTAGAAATAGGGAATACTGAGAGGGGGGGTGAATCAATATTTTACAAACTTTAGCCCAAAATTGAATATTGTTAATTACTTTATAACATGCATATTAAAGTAAATAAACAATGTTGAACAATAAACATAACCATAGATAGAGAGAAATCATAACACCATATCTTACTAACTAGGGAAACCCTAGCCAAGGGAAAACCCTAGTGAGAATGGTACCCACAAAATGATCCATTAAACATATGTATCGTGTTAAGGATGTTGACCTTGTTAGGAGTCTATTAAGTACATATAGTGTCTCGGTCCTTGTAAGAGGACTAGGAACTATTAAAATCCTCCAACCTATTAGGAGTTTTTATATACAATTATAAAATATATGCAAGGTGAACCCACTACCCAAATATGCAATTGTGCAATACAATTCCTTTATACAAAAGAGATAGATATAAAAACCTCTTTACTGTTGATATCTTCAATATATGGTATTTCCTTTTCTTCTATTCACATACCTCTGGCCATACATTAGAATTTACATTAATATAGTTTGCATATCACTTCACATATATCATACTACTTGCACAATTCTTCGCATAATACAATATTTCCTTTATAACTTTACAATTAATCAAAACTATCCAGTCGACCTTCAAGCTTTCACACACTTGGCTAAATATAAAATTGATTCTTTCCTTCTTAGGGTTAACATCTAGGATGTTTTCCCTAATTAGTTAAATAATCATTTTGTACAAAAAATAATTCTTCAACCCATAATTACCCAATTTATGATATGCTCTATTCATTTCCTTTACTAGTGTTTAATCCATAACTCCTTCCGTATTATCCATATAGACTTGTGCACTTACATACATCATCCTAACATACTCTATTATCTGTCATTAACTACACACATGTCAATTATTATTCTTCCATCCATACACATCAAAACTATCTTTGTTATATTGGACAATTTTCTATGTCTATTAGGATAAACTTAATCGTACATAGTGCCTTCTTGACATAAGATATATGTTTCCATAAATGATAACTCAATCACTATACAAACTTATCTTACTTATCCATATTTCCAACAATCTCCCCCTTTAGCATTGATGGGAACATATGGGAAAATTGGCTAAGTCCCAAAATGTTAAAAAAAAATTCTTCAAAATTTGGCCTTTCCAAAAACTCAAAATTGTAAAATTGTGGATCAAATTATATTTATAAATATCTTTCCTTATTACTCCTATTAGAATATACTTCACATATAATTATTACTATATTACTCCCCCTTTCTACATACATCGTATGCTATATATAATTTTCCTTATACTTCTCTCCCTTTGACATCAATGGTAAAGGGGTCAAAATTTTGTATATACAAGTCAAAAATTTGTTACTCTTCTTAATTTGAGATCCTAGAAAGACAATCTACAAAATTTGTCTTCAACAACTCAAATTTCTTTTGCCAAGTGTGTCTTGCTACCTCTTTAGTGTTGAGAAGTGCACAAAATCCATAAGAGGCTACTTCTACTATATTTAGATCCATATAGGAAAATTTCTCATAAGATGCCTTAGTTGTAAGGAATTCATCCAACTTCTATACAATACCGACCTTTTTTGTCAGTTGTTATTTGAGTGGAGAGAACCTTTTGATCACTCTTTCTTTATAAAGTTCAATGATTTTGATATCATCATAAACTTTAGATACTATAGCCTCAAGATCTTCAATCATTGTACCAGGCTGTTGCAATGCTAATATCAATGTCTGAAGTTCATTCACGTTTGAACTTGTCTCATCATTCATGTCTTTCTAATAATTTTTTGACATGTGCATTGTCCATACAATTTTCTTCCTTCTTCTAAATATTTTCTCAATTCTTGATGTTGTTATCAAGGGTTTGCAAATAATTCTTCACATTGTTACAAATAGTAGAAAACAATTGTGCATCCTGATTTATCTGGTCTTAAACTAGTGCAATATTTGATAAATTAGTGAATTATTTATCAAAATATCTCACTAACTCTTCTGCCCTTAAGTATAAATCCTATTCTATCACCTTAGTCGTGACTGTCTTCTACAATTTCTCAACCACTTTACTTAAGATCTTCTCAAGATTTCTGACCTTTTTATTCTTCTCCAATAGCTTGCTTAAGGATGATAAAAGTCCCTTTTGATCATCTTCATCATCAGACACAATAACTAGCTCTATTATCATAGAAGATTTACCTTTCATAGGTGTTGGTAACAAAATGTCTGCCTCATGTTAGAACTCAAATTTATCAAATTTTGTTGCAACATGCTTCAACTAAGGTTTTAATGTTGATTCCTACATCACAACCTTCCAATTGCGTTCTAATCTTTTAGCTTCAACTTTTCTCATTTCTTCTTCCTTTCTTCTCTCCTCTTCTTCTTATTTATTTTTCTTTTCTTCTTCTTCCTTCTCCTAGTGTTTCTTTATTTCTTCTTCTTCCTTCTCCTATTGTTTCTTTATTTCTTCTTCTTCCTTCTATTGTTTCTTTCTTTCTTCTTCTTCCTTCTCCTTCTTCTCCTTCTATATTCTTTTCCTTTCCTTTTCTTCATACTTTCTTTTTCTTTCTTCCTCTTCCTCTTTTCTCTTTTATTCTCTTCTTCCCCATTCTAATTTCTTCTCTCTTCTTCTTCATCCACTTCCTCATTTGTGTAGGAGTAACTAGTGACATTCCCAGCAATGCTAGTACCATAATCTTTAAAAGGATCTTCCTTGTCATCAACTATTATTTGTGTACTATCCACTTACATGGTTTCAGTACCAATTGTTACCTGTGATGATGATTTTGGCATCATAGTGTCTTTGGCTTCCATTGCTATTGGTGTAGGTGAATTCTTTTCCATTGACATAGGGATAGCCCCCCCTAACTCCTTGCTCTATTTAGAAATAGTGGGTACATAGGTCATTAATTTGATAATAACTTTCTTTGTCTCCTCATTCACTTCCTCATTATTTCCACCCATTAGTAAAATTGTTCTTCTTTTGTTCCTTAACAAGGGCTCAATACCCTTCATTATTCTTCTCATATCCTCATAATTGTTAACTTTGCAAAGTTTCTTAATCTGATTTTCCCTTATTCCTCTATCCTCTTCTACTACTCTCCTTTTTTTGTTAATTAGTCTATTATAAAAAAATATTGATAAATATCTTTCTAAATATCCTCAATTATTTCATTTTCCAAAATCATGTATCTAACAATTGCATTCTCTAATTGCATTCTACCCATGTTATTATACAAATGATAATACTTTTTCAAATAGATAAAGCTCTTATTATAAAAAATCTGAACATTTAGATTCTCTACCTTAGTGTTCCAAGGTTTCTTACCCGATGTAGTCTTAGCTTCAGTTACATCCTTCTATATAGGTCTATCTTTTGATTCTTCTTCTTCTTCAGATTCATTAGACTCAATCATTTATAGAGTTTTCCTTCTCTTGCTAGGTCTGCTTGACAATTGCTTGGTTCTCTTCCTAGAAGGTGACTCTATCTCTTGTTTCACTTTGGTTAGCGTCTTTGAATTCCTTGTTCTTAGGGGACTGACTAATTTTACATCAATTATTTTAACTTCCTCTTCATCCTTCTTCTTTTGTATTGGTTTTACAATAGTAGGTTGTAGTTGTTATATTGCAACATAAGGGGCACTTGGTATCTGTATAGAGAGTCCAACAAATATAACTCCTTTTGTGGGTCCTTCCACTGCTCTAGGTGTAGTTGACAACACTTCTATTTGTCCTTTGGCCTTCATTTCTATGACAATTTCATTTTACTCTTTAATTTTTATTTTTTTTATGCCACTCTCCTTGAGAATAGTCTTAATCTTCTTCTCAATTTTCCTTTTGATGTCCTTGCTATAAAGTTCAGTCTATACTTTAACTTTTTCATCATAGGTCCTCCATCTAGAACATTCCTTGTCTCTTTCAAACTCTAGTATGATATTCACATACCCTTCTATGATGTCTTCACTCATTTCATATCCCATGGGGTCTATGAAATTGAATCTCAACTCAATTGCCTCCATATATGTCACCTCAGTTTCAACTATGAAACATATGTCATCCTTTTACTTCCCAACTAGTGTAGGAGGAATTCTGAATGCCTATTTCATTGTTGACTAAAATATTTTCATCATTTTGGATAAATTTATAGTTATCATTTCCTTTGACTGCACTTTGTAATGATGAGTTATCAACCTAATAGTGCACTGATCTCCATTCCATTCTTGGTCTAGCATACTAAGGAATTTTCTGATTACTTGGAAGAATAGGTGTGTTAGTAATGATTCAAATCTAAACACCACATTCTTTGTCTTCTTCAACTTCTCTATATTATCCAATAACTGTTGCCTCACAACCTCACACATATTTACCTTTTTCTTTCATTACAATCATTAAATAGGCTGCATCATTGAATCTAGCATGCATTGAATTTACTCTAGAGCTATGGTTCATCTTGTTGGAAATATAGATGAAGTAACTGAGAGGGGGGGTGAATCAATTAACACAAAAACAAATCTCCCGATCCCTTAGATGTCTTAAATAACTAGTTACCGCTATCACTCGATAATCACATCACAAAATGTTGTAACTAGGTAGATTAACTTGTTACTGATTTTTAAGAATTCATAATTATTAGCAAGCATGCAAAAGTAAATAACATGATCACAATAGACACCAAATTTAATGTGGAAACCCAATATGGGAAAAACCACCAAGTAACTAGCTACCAATTTTCACTCTTCTGAAGTGAGCCTTGTTAGGAGCCAACCCTGTTAAAGGTTACAATACACACTGTTAGGTGTGACCCTATTAGAGGATTTAATCACCCTGTTAGGAGTGGCCTTGCTAGAGGTCTTTAGAATAATTCAACTCAACTATCACCTTGTTAGAGGATTTACAAAATGGCTATTAAACCAACTCTATTAAGAGATTTGAAATCACTACTACAATGGTTAGAAAGTAACAATGAATTGACCTGAATATAATACAACTGAATTTTCTGATTATAGATCTCTATTCTACACTATTAGATCCTCCTTGATCAAATATGGCTTTGTTATTCCTCAATGATCTCTGATCATCCTTCAAAATTCGCTCTCACAATAATCAGTCCTCCTTCACATTCACATTACACCAAATCCACATACACTTAGAATTCACAACTTGACCTCTTATATATACCATTCAAATTATCAAGTCGGCTCATTCACATGTTACATTTACCAATAAATCATACAATAGTCGGCTACAAATATTGCATTAAACAAATAAACTTTATTTCATAAAACAATGAAATCCTTCACTAGCCGACCCTGCTCGGTAAGCACTATTTCTAGAAATAATTTCCTGAGTTAACCATCTCAACTCAGTTAACACTGAAAAATTTGCAAAATCCTTTGGCTGTCGAGTTAACTCGGTAAGAACTAAATTTCCTTCACTATCCATAAGAGCTCCGTAAGAACTATCTCTTACACTATTTTCTTTTGATGACCAAGTGAACTCGGTAACAACTAAATTTCCTTTGCTAACCTTGAAAGCTCGGTAACAACTGTCTGCACAAGGTACAACCTAAGAACACTCGGTAGACACTATAAAATTTCTTTGCTAACCTTATGAGCTCGATAGACTCTGTCTTTTTCCTTGCTGACCAACTGAGCTCGGTAGACTCTGTCTGATGACTGATATGACATTTGTGTAACATCAAAGACAACACTCAATTGAAAAATTGTATCCAACACATCTTATATCCAACAATCTTGCTGATAACCAGTTTCTTCACATTTTGAACATTCACCAAATTTCTACCTTTGTTTCTTAGACTAGTGAGCCTATGGATCATATTTTTTTCAATTAACATAGAGATATCTCCTACCCAAAACATTCCTTCATGGATTCTGCTTAAGATGATTCAACTCCACTCGTGATTGTTGAACTCTATATAGAACATATACTTCACAAAATTCAAATTATTCAAATGTGAAAACTCCTATTTTAATGATAGGTCTCCATTTCATACAAGGTCGAAGTCCTTATGAATGTCATTATCTCCAATACTCTCAAATTTGAAATGTATGTATGTCTTGACATCCTCTACATGTAACACATTGTGCGAAACTCATGAAAATGCTGCTAAGGGATCATCTTCCATAGATACATATGGATCCTCTCACTAACATCACACACAATAGGGTTCTCCATTTTAACATAATCAATAATTCAAAACTCAATTGTATAATTAGAAAATACATCAATTTTGTGTAGCTGGGGCTTTCTTCAATTTGTAATTGAAACACTTCAATTCACTTCAATTTTCCCCTTCAAGTCATCACAAATGCTCCTTAACTCTTTACATAATTGAATGGTACATATAATATTGTTTGCGTTCCTTAAATCTTGCTGAAATGATCTTCACATTAATTGCACAACTACAAAAGCCTATTCCTATTAACCAGTAAACTTGTTTACATCTATACAACTTCATACAATCTCCAAATGACATGTGCTCTTAACCAAAGATTCTTCTTGACTTTTTCTACCACATACTAACTTCACAAATCATAACATGATCTGTAACCTTAGTTATACCTTTCTAATGCTTGATCTTCAATAGAAAAGTGCTTAATTCAAATAGGATGAATCACATACAATAGATGACTTCAATATTTTATTAGGTGCATCAAAATACTATTCTTCTAACACTGTTTGTGAACTTGATGGATCTTTTGCCTTCAAAAATACTTCAACATGATCTCTTAGTTCACCTTTTTTTATTGTTGATGCTTGTATTATTCCTTCTAGTATTTTTGTTATTGTTTCTTCTAAAATTTGGATTCATATTGATGTTCCTCATATCCATTCAAAAAAATATTTCTATGTGACCAAATTTGTTGCATAAATAACATACTAATGAACTTCTTCTTTGATTAGGTACATTCTAATTACCTAGTGCTCTACAATTTCTGGCGATGTGTCCAAAATTGTTACACTTATATCATACAATGTCACTCCTTGTTCCATTAGATCTATAAATGTCAAGGATCTCTTATAGAGATAAGAAGTGATATGCTAGTCTATAATTATGTTGTTTAAGAATAACTTATTAACTCTAAATGTATATATTATCAAATTTATGTCTACATTAATACGTCTAATTATGTATGCCTTTAAAATCCTTGTAACACAAAACAAAAGTATGGAGTATAGACATTTCTAGTTGAATGACAACCTTCACTACAAGTAAATGGAATCACTACAAGACTGAGTATTGTCGTGGTTATTGATATCAATCTTCACCATTGATTTACTTGTTAAATATATGAGACATCATGTCTCCATAGGAAAATGACTTTATGTGGCCATGATCTTTGACATTTATGCAATCCTGATTAACATTCAGTAGACCATAATCATATTCATTTATAAGAGATCAATTGAATAATTTTCAACTTATGATAAGATTTTGATTAGTTAATTAATATTATACACACACACACACACACACACACACACACACACACAAGTCAACTCTTATCAAGTATATAAGACATACATAAAAATGTATATGTAGTAATCATAAGTATATATACTTAAATATAATGTGCACTTCACTTCTACTAAAGCTACACTTTAACTCCCTCTTAACAAGGGAGAAGTGGTAAAAAAATCCTTCCTGGTATCAATATTAATGATACTTACAAACAACAATTATTTGACATTACTCTCTAAAATAGTGACTTGTCAAATAACTATAATCACAATGTTATGAACACTATCATAACATGTATTATGATCTTCGATAGTCCAAAACAACATCTAGAGAATCATAATACTTTCATTATCAATGACTTTTGGTATATCTAGAACATAAACGGTCATAATAAGGTCTATCATTTGTAAGATTGTCACCTTACAAAGATTACCTTCTAAATATATATGTCCATGAAATATCATTATATTTCATTACATAGCTAATGAAACTACATAATTTAGAAGCATAATCACACATATAAAATTGAAACTTAAGTTCAATATACAAAATTAGAATTTGATCATACCAAATTTTCCTCTAAAGTATTCCAATTTAACTTTTGCAAGAGGTTTGGTAAGAACATCTGCGGTTTTCTCATTTGTACTTATGTAATCTAGTTTGATAACATCTTGATCTACCATATCCCTACTGTAATGATAAGGTATTTCAATATGCTTAGATCAATTGTGGAAAACTAGATTAGCTAAAAGCTTGATACAACTCTGATTATTGCAATGAATGATAGTTTCCTTCAAGGGCTTCTTAAACAACCCAACTAGCAATTTTTGCAACCATACTATTTCTCTAGATCCCATGGAGGAGGCTATATATTTTACTTTAGTGGAGCTTAATGTAACTGAATATTGTTTTCTATTGAACCAAGAAATCATCACAGATTTGAGACTAAAGCAACATCCTGTAGTAATATTACATTTAGTAGAGCTGCCTCCCCAATCAAAATCCAAATATCCATGAACTTTGATTTTGACTTGACCATATTTGAGTCCGATATCAATTGTACCTCTTAGATATCATACGATATACTTGGATGCCATTAGATGTATCTCCTTTAATTCACATGAATTGACTTAATATATTAGTAGCATAACATATATCAGGATGAGTATTCACTAAGTACATTAGTGATCCAATGATCTACCTATAGTAAGTGGGATCAATAGGTTTATATTTGATCCTATCATCCTTTAGTTTATGTAAGTTGACTTCCATAGGAGTAGTAAATGGTTTACAATCCATCATTCTAAACTTAGTCAAAATATCAATTAAATATTTTCCTTGATTTAAGAAAATGTAGTTCCCCTTTTGCTAGACTTCTAGACCTAGAAAATAGTGAAGAAGGCCTAAGTATTTCATATCAAAGTCTACTATTAGTTCCTATTTGCATTTGGTTATAATATGTTCTTCACCTATTACTAACAAATTATCAACATATAATACAAGAATAATCATATCATCACCATTTATTTTGAAGTATATGTTAGGATCAACTTCATTCTTAGAATACCCTAATTTTGTTAGGTAGCTATCTATTATTTTGTACCATGCCCTTAGTTCTTATTTAAGGCCATATAGTTTTTTCTTTAATTTACACACATGAGAATTTTTGTCATGAGTGATGAACACTTCTAGTTTCTCAATATATACTCTTCCTTTAATTTCACCATCTAAGAATGTTGTTTTGACATATATTTGATGAATCTTCTATCCTTTGGATGTTGCAATTGCTATGATGGTCCTAACATATGTGTACCTAGTGACTAGAGCAAAAGTTTCTTCATAATAGATTCCTTCCTTTTGTGACAACCCGTGTACAAAAAAATCTGGCTTTGTATTTTTCAATGCTATCATTAGGTGCATGCTTTATTTTGTATAGCCATTTAGAAGAGACAATGAATTTATTCTTTTGTTTGGGTACAATATCCCACACATCATTTTTTAGTATTGATTGATATATTCTTCAATCGTTGCATCTTTCCAAGGTTTTCTTGATAATGCTTCTTTAACATTTGAAGGTTCTATTTTGATAAGTTCAAAAAGTGGTGCCATATAAAATGAATGATTTCTTGTTCTCTTGCTTTCTCTAACTACTTCATCATGTTCAATATGATTCTCTTCTATCATTTTCCTAGCCCAAAATGGTCTCTTTTTGTTGTTGGAATTTTTAGTATTCTTTGAATTTGGAATAGTAGATGTAAAAGGTTCAGTATCATTCTCTCTCTTTGCATTCTCTATTGAATGATCTTCATCTATTTTAGTAGTAGGTTCTACATATGATTCATCAATGTTATTAGAAAGATCAAAGACAATGTCTTCTTCAAATTTTACATCTCTACTGATTTTGATTATTCTTTGACCCATAACATAGATCTTAGAACCTTTGGTTGTTTCACTATACCTGATGAGTATGCCCTTCTTTCTAGATGGTTCTAATTTTGTTCTTTTTTTTAGGAATATGAATATAAATAGGACCCCTAAATATTCTTAGGTGACTTAGGTATGGTTTGATATCCGAAAATACTTCTTCAGGAGTGGTGTTTTCCAATATTGAGCGAGGAAATCTATTTTGAATATAAACTACAGTATCAGAAGCTTCAACCAAAAAAGAGGTATAGAGATTTTGGTCATGCATCATTGCTCTAGTTGATTCAATAATTGATCTATTTTTTCATTCTACAACTTCATTTTTTCAAGGATTATATGGTACAAAAAGCTCCCTCTTAATCCCAATAGTAATTCAAAAATCTTTAAAAAATTCAAAGATGTATTCACCTCCATTATTTGATCTTAGTGTTTTGATTTTCTATCCAGATTGGTTTTCAATTAGTGCTTTGAATTATTTGGACTTAGATAACACTTCAATTGATTTTTTTTGTTTTAGGAAGTAAATCCAAGTTCTTCTAGAATAGTCATCTATGAATATCACATAATAGAGGCAACCATTTAGGGAAGGTACAATCATAGGATCACATAGATTAGTATGGATAAGTTCAAGTACAAAATTTGATTTGTGTACACTTTTAGGAAAGGATTTCTTAGTATTTTTGCCTAGGGCACATTCTTTGAAAATGCCTAAATGATTAAATTTGAGACTAGGTAGCCCTTTTACAATTTTTCCTATTGATGATAATGCATGGAAATGAAGGTGACCTAGTCTCCTATCCCAAATTTTAGTTGAGTTTGATTTTTCATGATTTAGGGCTAAATTTTTCTAGTTACAATGATTATATAAACTTCCATCTCTAAATCCAATACATATAGATTTCTTGATGTTGGAATTCTTTGGCCAAGATATAAATCTATCCTCTTCAAAGGTGATTATGTACCCTTGATCAACAAGACCAAAGATAGAGACCAAATTTCTTTTTATACCAGGTACAAATAAAACATTTTAAAGTTGGAGAGTAATATCTAAATTTATTTGAGAACATGATCATATACCTTTGACTAGATGTGTAGAGTTATCTCCAATGGTTACTTCTTCAGAGGAGTATTCTTTGAAGCTTTCAATTTTTTCTCTAAAACCTATAATATGATGTGATGCTCCACTGTTTGTAATCCAGGTATTTTTGTTAGAGTTTAATTCACTTGAGAGTGCTAGATAAAATGCAAAGTTTTCTTCTTTTTCCTTTTTCTTTTCTTTGATTTCTGCTAGAGTTGCTTGAATTTTCTTTCATTTAGGAAAAAAGTTGTGAGTCTGACCAAATTTGTCACACTTGAAATATTATACTTTTGACCAATCTCTTTGCTTATATCATTTGTTGAATTCCTTCCTATTTCATTTGAATTTGCCTTTCTTTTCTTTATTGTTTGTATTAGAATGAAGAGCTTGAATGTCTCCCTCTTTATTTATGTTGATTCCTGTAGAAACTAATCTTGATTCTTCTTGAGTGTATTCATTTTTTGATTAATTAAAATTTAGGAAGATTAGGTCAAGAGCTTAGACCATGAATAAAAGTTTTCGAAGATAGTCAAAGTCATTTTAAAGCTATACTGCTAAGTTCTTTGTCATCAACTTGACTTCCAATTGTTGCAAGTTGTTCTTTTAACTTAGATATTCTTAGGAAATAGGATTTAATTGACTCTCCATTGTTCATTTATATATATAGAAGATCTTACTTTAATGTTACCAGTCTACTAGTGTTGTTGATTTCAAAAGTATTCTTAATATTATAAAACATCTCAAAAGCAGTTTTAAGACTGGATATAGAAGGAAGAATATGATCCTTCATAGAGTCTATAATAATTTTCATGGATTTTTTGTTGTGCCTATTCCATGTTGTTTTATCTAGATCATTTTATGGTATTTTTTTATTTGATTCTATGTATTCCTCTAACTCTATCTCTCTTAGTACAATCATAACTCAAAATTTTCATGATGGAAAATTTGATACTCCTTCAAGTTTATCCTCTAATATTACATGATTGATCATTTTGAATTTGAGGATAAAATTTGATATTGATAATTTTGATATTTTAATTTTAACTTTGAGGATGAGTTTCTCTATCAGGATGGCTTTGATAACATGTAAATGTACAGGATCTCTGATAGAGATAAGAAGTGATATGACAATCTAGAATTATGTTGTTTCAAAATAACTTATCAACTCTAAATGTATATATATTATCAAATTGATGTCTACTATAATAAGTCTGATTGTGTATACATTTCAAATCCTTGTAACACAAAAATAGATGTTTCTAGTCAAATGATAACCTTGACTACAAGTAGATGGAATCACTAAAAGACTAAGTATTGCCGTGGTTATTGATATCAATCTTCACCAATAATTTACTTGTTAAATATATGATACATCATGTCCCTATAGAGACATGAATCTATGTGGCCAATGGCCACATAGGGCCATGTCCTTATGTGGACATGATCTTTGACATTTATGCAATCTTGATTTTAGTAGACCATAATCATATTTATTTATAAGAGATCAATTGAATAGATTTCAAATTATGAAAAGAGCCTAATTAGTTAATGAATATTATTTATATCTATATATATAACCCTTATGAGACATAAGTCAACTCTTATCAAGTATATAAGACATATTGAACAAATGTATATGTAGTAGACATAAGTACATATAATTAATATAATGTGTACTTCACTTCTATTCAAGCTACACTTTAACAAGATCTACTTAAGGATCTTCTTCTTTCACTACCTATAGGGATAGTATCTCTAAACATTCTACTATATCTATTATTACTATCAAGCTTAGGTTTTTTATGATCAACTTCTTTATGACCAAAACCATGACAATTATAACATTAGATATTTGTAATAGGTTTGAATGAATTACCTATACAATCTCTCTTCATATGACCAAATTTATTACATTTTGGATTCATACCTTACCTCTTTAGGTAGTTCAACTTTCTCTATTTGCCTAGGTTCATCACTTTTCTCAAGTTGACTTACATGTTTAAATTCTTTAGGTACATCTTTCAATTGACTGGATTCAATCTCATTATGATCATTCTTTGTAGGTTCAAGGGTTTCAACAACTAGATTTGGTTCCTTTCTTTCTTTAGATATCTTTTCTGATTTTTCTGCAATGAAATATCCAAGAATAGTCTTATCAAAGGAAGTTCTATAATAATATAGTTTCTTATTAATTTTCTCACTACTAGAATATAAATTTTCTAATTATTTCTTAGCCTAGATTAACTCTCATTTCATAATAGTTTTGTACTTCTCAAGTTTTGCATCCTCCATCTTGATGGAATCAAGTACATATTTTACTTTTATAAGATGTGATCTTAGATCTACATTTTTTAGATTTTAGATCCGACTCAACCTTTCTACCATCTTTAGATCTACATTTTTTAGATTTTAGACTTAGTTTTAGTTAAACAATCTTCAATTCATGTTTCGAAATCTCATTTTTGTTCTTTAATCTTGCTACCTAATCACTATCTTTTTTATGCTCTCTAGGTTCCTTTCTAGATTTGAGATGATCAATCTTATCTTTTAATTTTTAATGTAGTCTTTTGCATCTTCATACCTTTCTTTCAAGTCATCTCTTTCTTTTAAGAAGATCAATATGCTCAAGGGCTTCTTCAAGATTCCTCTATAACTATTCCATATTCATAGGGATCTTACTCAAGATGTTAAGTCTCTTTAGAGTAACTAGGTTTTGATACCAATTGTTAGAAACATGGAGTATTGAGAGGGGGTGAATTAGTATTTTATAAATTTTAGCCCAAAAATGAATATTGTTAATCACTTTATAACATGTATATGAAAGTAAACTAACAATGATAAACATTAAACATAACCATACATATAGAGAACTCATAACACCATATTTTTTTAACTAGGGAAAACTTGACCAAGGGAAAACCCTGGTGGGGATGGTACCTATTGGGACTCAAAATTGAAACATTGATGATCTCTCTTATTTCTGGTGTTCTTGTATGCAAGAAATATTTTGGCCATCATGATATTTTGGTCATCCTAGATTATTTTTCCTTGATGCTTATGATTAATTTTGACAATAAATAAAAAAAAGTTCATATTCATATCCTCAATGTAACCTCACCAATGATGGTTGTATAGATATTTTGTGTCCTTAGAATTCTCAATGATGAAAATAAGCTATAAAGTTTAACAAATAAAGTTTTAGGATTGCACTCATTATAGATTTTCATATAATAAGCCTAGAATAATATACTCTTTAAATTGCATGTAAAAAATTAAGAGCAGGACTACTGAATTGTATTACATTCTTATCACATTACACAAGTGGTCAGCCATGAACCTTATCTTTAGAGACATGATCGAGTACTTGTTATAAACAAAAAACTACATTTCCTACTTAAAGTGTTAGGAACATCCAAATTTGCATATCCATATTTGTATCCACATCATATTCATACATTTGTATTTGTATGACATTAGCATCATTCATTGCATATTATTTTATATAAAAAAAAAAAAGATATTCATCCATATGAAATGAAGAGCATCATATAAAAGCAATATTACATATAACACTTCCATTATGATATGTCATAAATTAGAATGCATTCATCCATAGTATTGCATGATATTAAATAAAAAAATATATAGTAAAATCTCATGTAAAAATAAAAACACATCATAACATGATGCAATGAGAACAAATCCAATGTCATCATATCATAGATTATCATAAATAATTGTCATAGGGGTGATATAATCAATGTATCAAAACTAAGTGCAATATGACTACTATTATACTATGGATCTCAAAAAGAGGGATATAACATGATATCAAAACAAATGGAAATCCATTGAGCTTGATGATGGGTTCTCCCCTTAATACCTTAAAAACATAACATAAACAAAGAAATAATAATCACTTTGTGAGAACAAAATATAAGATTCTTATTATCGCCACAAATGCAGAATTACAAAATTTAGGATTACAATATGCTAACCCACATGGGTTCCTTCATTACAGTAATTTGCAAGGCAAAGATGTGAACTATCACCTAGAGCTATCCTAAACAATGTATAGGCATTTTGTTAAATAGGTAATCTTATGCTACCCAAGAAGATTCTAGACACTCAAACTTAATACCTAGGGTCCACAGAACAATAAATATAGAGTCGGCGAAATACATCTTTAACATTTATTTTGAAATTTTTGGTCAGTCCAACTTTGGAAGGCCATAACTTTCAAACCATTGCTCTGATTGGATATTATAACCACTTTTTTGAATCCTCAACTTATGATCCACAGGTTTGGATATGCACAAGTACCCATCTGTCGAGTTCTTGTGCCTCATCTAGGAACATTTAGGACTTCAATAGTGAGCCTGTAGTTTTTATACTCGTGATATGGTAATAGGCCTTAACTTTTAAGATCCATCCTTGTATGTACTTATTTAAATATGAATTTCTTTGTTAAATCCTTTATAGGAGATTTGAATGGATATATAAGCACGATAATGTGATGTTATTGTCAAGGTTATATCTTGAAACCATCTAGAGGACATTATGATAATTCTAACTATCTTACTATAATGATTTGACAATTGTTGCAATAGTATAACTTAATACCTACCCTCTTATGAATCATTGGAAATCTAAAGACAAAGTTCATCAACTCACTAGAAGTGCTATTAAGTAGCTTAATTTTAAATAGTATAATAAATTATGATGTATTAAGGTTGTTAGGGTATCATGAACAAGAGGTTATACATTCATGTTTTGATACCCTATGATTCAAGATGTACTACATTGTTTGACTGTTTAAACATTGATTTGTACCAACAATGATATGAGGTGTTTCACCTTATGATGATGATGTTAATTATGGTACCTTGATGATTAGGATATATCCATTCAAATAGTTCAATATACTTTATTAATTATTTTCATGATGTTTTGGGTATACATATGCATTACAATGATTATTTTAGTATTTTTATTTGAATCGATGAATATGTTATGATGATTCAATTATGATATTAGCGATGATTAAATATGTGTGTAGAAATGTGAAAGGTTATTTAAATGAAAGTCTTAATATATTGATCTATGTGATTACGCAAATTTGGTTTAAATATATGAATGTGATGTTATCAAACTACTGATATTCAAATTGAGTGTACATGAAAAATAACCATGAGATTAATCAGAGAATCAATAATTGACCCTATGTGTAAACTATAAGACTAAATTTGAGTCCAATAAAGTGTTTCGAACCTTGTATTCTTTTATTTAATTTGTATCATAATTTAAATGTATGTGTATCATTTTGTATTTTGTGACATGTTGAATGTTATTTAAAAGTAAATATTATGGTGTCACTTGCCACTTGTTATATGCATATGTGTGCCAATATGTAAATTTAGGGTTAGTAGAGTAACCTATTAATCTAAGACTGATTACTTAGTAACCTATATTAGTTCCCCTTAATTAGGGTTTAGTGGAAAGGATACATCCTTAGGGTTTTTGAAGATCAAATATTTCAAGCCACTTGTATATGTCATAAATTGATTCTAAAAGTCAAAATTAATGTAATTCAAGTGCCCAAGTGGTATGTGTATGAGTTAGGAACCTTTTCCACCCTTCTAGAACTTCCTAGCAACATTTATGACCCCTAAAATATCCCAATTTTCCTTTGTTACGAAATGGATTATCTTCATGAAGTTACCCAAGTTTTTACTCTTTCAAAAGGTTGTCTTTATCATAGGGGTAAGTGGGAAGACCATAGGAGACTTAAAGTCAAGTTTGGAGTTATTTCTATTTTGGGTAGGCAAGTTTGGAGGCTATTTAGAGTCCCTTTGAAGAGTTGGAAGTTGTTCAACCATTCTCTACATTTAGGGAAGTCACGTTTGGAATTGGAAGGAGAGGATTTAGCTCATCTCAAAATTCATTATCATAACCTTTGTGAAGGTAGGTTCTCCATTGTCATGTTTATGCCCTTTTGTTCATTACTTGTATGTGTAAAATTCTTGCATATTGTAGCATGTTATGTTTGTATCATATGAGGGATGGGTATTGCTTTCCTTATTTTATTGGGAAACTATGAAGGGAGTGTTGGCATTAATTACCCTTAGATAGGGAAGAAGTGGCCATGTATAAGAGAAGGGCTTTAGTTGGACTCCAGGATAGTGCAGAGTCTCTTATCATGTTGAAGAGAGAGAGAGAGAGAGAGAGAGAGAGAGAGAGAGAGAGAGAGAGGTGTTATGGGCCCTTGCTTTTCAATGCAAAACTATGTTTTTTTTTGGGTAAATAAGGAGAGAAAGAAATGGAAGTTTATGTTATTTGGTAGCTTTGGAAGAGGCATATGATTTGTGTTCTTGATTGATATTTCCTACCTAGAAAAATCCACCTTCTCCCTAGTCATAGGTTCATTTTGAAACCTATTGTGCATATGTTGGATGGGAAATGATCTATTATGTCATTGTGTCTAAATTCTTAATGTTACCTAGTCGATTACTGGTTCTCCTAGCTCTGTGGGTGGCCTTTTGAGGCCTAGGATGGGATGCGAGATCTTCACGGTACCTTGCATGTATTTATAGATTCATAGATATATTTAGTTAGGGAGAAAACTTGGATGGATCCTTGGTGTAGTTTTTTTTCATGAGTCACCTTGTTGTTGGAGAATTTCTCCCTTGTATCACCTTCTTGGTATATCTTGTAATATTATTTTGAAACAAGAAAATATATCTTATTTTGATCCTTGAAATGTTCAATATTGTATACCTTATTTTAGTTAATGAGACAAAGAGATTTTTTATATGAATTTGTTGCAATGGATTGCGGCAAAATGCAGATTTCTTTTCATTCAATTACAATTTTGAAAAACTAATAAATAAAAAAAATCCAATGATAATTCAATGAGTAGTCTATTCTTATGTAAATTTTTGAATTCGATCATAGATAATGGAGAAGTAGAAACATTGTAATATGGTAGTAAATCATTAAATAATTAAATGGAGAATGCAATGATAATGTTAGTTAAATTTGATACTCAGGAATATACATTATCTCTTTAGTTTCACCTTAACTTAGCATAGAAAATCTAATGGAAAATCATTGTGTAAAACCTGTAGTTAGATCACACCTAAATTACTAGTAAATTTACAATTAAAAAAGACCTTAAAACATTCCAATAATATTGCTTAAAAAAATGAGAAACAAATAAATAAGAAAAAAACTATTTGAGAACATTTGTAAGTTCTTACCAAAAATGCACTTGAAATGTCATAATGGCCAACTATAGGATGTTGCCAAATACATGAGGAAAAACAAAATAATAAATTCAACATTCTATGATAGTAAGTATTATATAGGTTTTTAATATAAAGTCCTTGTCAATTATTAATAATAACAAAATATAAATAAATAATAAAATCGACTCTTCCCACCTCACAAAAACCTTCACCTACAAAGCTTTAAAACATAACTCTACCTCTAGTTTAAACCAATCAAAAAACCAATTAAAATTTACAAGAGGAAACCCACCTCCAACATGCGCCTACTTGGCACCTTGTGGCTCCCAATTTTGACGTGACATCTCATCCTTTTAGACCCTACGTTGGGTGGGTTAATTCATTTAAGGGTGCTTGTTTTAAACAAAAGTTTTCAACTATATTTTCAAACCCACTTGAATTTATGTCCTACACCCATGTGAGCGTACGGTGGCGGAGATCATGATGGGGAGCATGTAGAGGAAGCACGTAACACATTGGGAAGTGGGGAACCTACTTGTCCCCTTGCCAAGTGTAAGTTAGTTAGCGTGTCCTATTTTTTGAGATTAGTGTTAGTGGTGATTAGTATTGGTTAAGTATTTATTAAAGTATTGTTAGGATTTGTTTAGGAGTAGGTTAGTAGTAAAGAATAAGGGTTAGGAGTTAGTTATGGTTAGTTTTGTTTAGTAATTGTTATGAGTATAGTAATAATTAAGTTTAGTAAGTAAGATAATGAAGTTAGTAGATAGTAATAAGACAGAGAAAGAATGTTTAGTCTCATATTTGAGATATATAATTAGAAGTTATTATTTATTTATTTGTTAGATTTAATAAAAGTATTAAAGTTTCTTTGAGTAATAAGTCTTTAGGTGAAGTATTAAGACTAAGTGTATAAAAGGGAAGTGATGTAGTTTATGTTTCCTATACAATATACATATATGCATTAAGGATTTTTTTTTAAAATTATAATTTTTAAATTTAATATTTAATTTTTAATATTTACTAATGTTTTGGTTCAAAGGTGTCATTGGGTCAGTAAGGGTTCTTGTAATGTTTGAAAGTGTTATAAGTCGACTAGGTAATGTAATAGGATGAGTCAAGTTATGATAGAAGATGAGTTAGATTTTCTAAATAGTTTAATGATAAATATTTCATGTTTTAAATTAGTTATAAATAGGGTATGATAATATCTGGAATTAAATATTAGTATGTTATGATAGATTAACCTTTAAATGTAGAATTAGATTCTCCTAATAGATTGACCTAGTATAGTGTAATAAGGGATAGTATCATAGTCGACTTAAGAACTTAGAAACCCTAAAAATCATTTTGAATTTGATGTCATACCTTTGTAATTTGAACCTAATGTTTAGTCAAATGACTTATTCAACCCATGCTAAGTATTCTTGTAGCACTATAATTTAGGATTTTGAACCTATGTAGTATGTTATAAACCAAAATCTGCATCTTAGAAAATGCAATCAAAATTCAGTTTGTGTGCTTAAACCTAGAAGCAATAACGATCTCTTTTTTGAACACCTTGACTGAACCTATTTACCTTTACTCAATGATGTCTTAATTAGACCAAATTTTTTAGAACTATAGTAAACTAATTATGCAACCTCAGAGTTGGAACTCAACTTTTCTATGTCGTCATCTCTCCACAATGTATTCGATGTTAGTGTGTATTTAAACTAAGTTGTTAATGCTTTAACAAAAATTGTTGGTGCATTTTTGCTCCTATTTTTGGGCATGAGACAACTGGTAGGGTGATATATCCAAGATGAACATCCACCTCTAAAATTAGAACATTCCAAGCTTGTATGACTGACTTATTAAGTAGCAAGCATCCATAGACAAAATCTCTGCATTAAGACAACCCATATTCAAACAAATGAAACATAATATTTTTGGGTGATTCAAGATTTCTCTTACTCCTAGGATGCTCCTACATCATAGCTACATCCCTTGTCATTAGATAGAGGAGGAGGTGATGCATCAAATCTAGATAGAGGGACTATATCCTCAAACCTCTACCAATAACAAGAGAACTCAATGACCTATTGCTATACAGGAAGCACTCCATAATAAGATGGATGATAACAAGCCACTCTATTCATTTGATAAGAATCCTCATCATAGAAGGTATTAGACCTAATAGTTAGATCTACTATTTGTTGGTCTCTATCTATAATATGGCTTTGTACTACCACTGACTATGTGTATGCCTTTTCCACTTGTGTCTATGTAGTCTTCTCCTCATCCCTCTAATGATATCCCATAATGATGGGTCACTACTATTTGATTACTCCCTAACATCATCCTCACGACCCATAAAATCCTCCCTCAACCTCTATATGTGCATTATGGATTTTCCTATAGTAGGGATCTCCTCACCCATATCCACATCTACTTTCTCCTTGGAGGCTATAATAGTCAATATAAATGACCCTAAGGTCCCATCCTCACCCCTCTCTAGATGTTGTATAAGCACTTGTGAATTGGTACTAGCTCCAAGATCTAATTTCACTATCCATGGAATAATCAAAATATGAGTCACTCTAGGTGCCCATGCTTGTCTTTCATCCCTCACTAGGGCATCATCCTCTTCAATGCTCAGATATTTCTCCATAGGATCTATGAATCTTAGAAATCTATGGGTGGAAAATGATCTCTCGAGCATGGGGTGACCCCTATATCTACTACCTTGGGTAGGTAGTCCCATCTTTGTACTATCAATCTCTGAAAGTCCTAAACTACCAATAGAGTAAATATTTTGTTGCAGTGGCAGATTAGATAGATGCTACAGGAAGTAATTTAGAAATTTAATGTAATATTTTAAGTGTGTTTTCAATTTTAATGCTGTAATAAAGTCCTATGTTGTGGTGGCATAAATGGAGTAGTAATTCAATGAACTCTCCAAGTATAGCCACTTAGGGCAATGTGTGTTTGATTTTCATTGGGTTAGTTTTCTTTAAGTTCATTTTGTGTGTTTAATTATTAAGCCAACTAAACAATCAATAGCTACAAGAAGTTGGCAGCAATTTTTGATTCCTCATGATTTGAAAAATGGCTCTCTATTTTTGATTTGGATGAAATTTCATCTTCCTATATCATAGATAGGAAAGTATTGAAAAGGAAATTTTGTAATTGATAGAGATTAGATACAAAGAGGAATAGAAAGTTTTTGAGTTTTTTATGATCTACGATTTGAATGTGTGATTTTATCTTTTTTCTTTTCATAATTTATGAGCCTACATTCTAAGAATAGGTTGTTAATCTAATTATCGTATGTAAGGATAATTGTTTGATTTCTTGTAACTTTCAAGTAAGTTTTCAGATTTGAAATCTATTGCAGGAAGCTTGATTGTCTAAGTTGGTGAAAGTAATTATATGCTTTTTTGAGGGTCAGAATATTCCAGGGAGTATTCAAAACTCTTTGTGATCTATTTTTATGGGATCCTAGAGGAGTTATGTACTATATTTCTTTTGTTTTCATTCTATTTTCTTGTTCTTTTATTCCTACTCATAGCCAAGTGGAAGTCAATCTCCGAATCAGGTGAATATGTCTATGTATTCACTGATATGCTTAATCACATGATTGTTATGTGATAATGCTAAGAATATACCTGAACCATGAAATTATAGTCCCAATTCATGCTAGAAATGTCATGTCCGACAGTGGGTTTGGATTCAAGCTTTATATTTTGCATGTAGAATAGTGGCGTGGATTTGAACATAGTTTATTATTGTTTGGTAATCTATGTGTAGTCATATAGATGCTTAGTTTTATGTGTTCAAAGATGATCAAGTCATCTATGTATTTCAAATTAAATAGGAAAGTGGTCAATTTGTATTAAATTGATGCAAGGAACCAAATGTTGCTATAGGAGATCAAAGAAGTTCTTGTTGCATGTCAATTATAAGTTGATATTAAGTGGAACAGCAGAATAACAACCTAAGACAAGTTAGAATTGATCTTGAATGTATATGTGCCCCTTGATACAACTTAGTTGAGTGATTAATTTCCTCCTGAGTTTTCCAAGGCGAGGCTCTGCATCATATTTGAGGCCCCTAACCTATATGCTCCTCATCTATAAATATGGTCTATGTAGTGAAATCTGATGATACATCCTACATCTATCTATACCATCACTATATGGGTAAAATATCATTCAATAAAATAAGGAGCATGACCAATCAATGGGGAAGAAGTGAACATGTAAGGTAACTAGGACCTAACATTATCACATGGCTCTATACCTCTAAAAAGTCTCTAGACCATTGATATTAGGTCATCTAGCTACTTTCTTCATTAGCAAATCTTCCTAGTATGAGGTTGGGTGATGATCCCTAAATATCTCATGGCATATGACTAACTTGACCATCTATGATCATAAAAGATGGCCTTACAATGGGAAGGTGCTCCCATACCCATATTTAAAGGACTATGACACCAATAGCCATGCTTTTTACCTATCTATAAATGACCTCATGTATCTCATGATACATGTGTGAAATAAGACATGACCCACATCCAAGCACTAAAGAATCCATCAATATCCCCTCTAGCATCTAACCCCAACTACACAAGAATACCTCCTAGTCTCTATCTTCCATCAAAAAATACCCAATAAATCCTACAAGTACATAGGGTAATCAATTAGCTAAACCATATCTCCTAACAATATCATCCCATTTGATGACATAATCCAAAATTGTGTCATCCTAGAACACCCACATCAATGACTCTATCTTGATGACATGGAATCATACTCCATTCATCGATTATTGAAATGGATGCAAAGAATCTTATAAATATCCTTGAGAGTAATGATGGTCATATCCTTGGTAGGCAACTGAAAAATGTTATTCTAATTGTGGAATTGATCCAGGAGTACATTGAGTGGTCCATGGTTCACCCTAATATCAAAAGATTCTATAAGATATGTCAAACCCAAAGTGTCTATTTGAGCCATATCGATGTTAGTAAAATCCTAGATCAATACATGTATTCATAGATAAGTGGATTAAAATTGTACACTTAACTTATCAATTTACAAGAACAAAACAAAACAAGCATCATAATACAATCAACATGAGTAAGAAAGATGATGCAAAGAAGCATAACAATTATGTCAACATGTGCTAAAATATCATAGAATGCATCAAAAGAATAAAAATAATAAAAGTAGAAAATATAAGTTGATGCTAAATATCATAAAAAAATTCCTATAGTACCATATGATATTTTAACATTGCATAATATTTTTTGAAATGATGGTTGACAAAAGATGAGCTCGTTGAAATTCTTGAGCGACACATGAGTATCTTGAGATGAAAATTGTAGTGACTTAAGATGACAAAATTTAGTTTTAGAGAATTGTCATACATGATTTTTACCATACAAGATGATGAAAAACCTCATCAGACAACAAAACAAAAGTGACCTAAAAAATTCTAAAAATATTGAAAATTGAACCAAAATGCATGAAATTTGTATTAACAAGTGGGTAATTGACTACTCACGGGTGCTAAGATGTTTGTGGCTAGTAATGGTGTCTTTATAGCTCAAATCAATGCTTCTCCATGGACTTAGGCATGCTGTTTTCTTTAGAGCTCTCAAAAGTCAACTTGTTCAAATAATTTCAAAATCAACCATTTTACCCTTATAAAGGTTTTGACATCATTTTAAAAAGTGCTCCAATTTACACAAAATGTTGTCCCTACCTAATTTGATGGCACAATCCATTTTGGGATCAGAATCAATATTTGATGACTTTTAACAATTGAAAATCATGATTTAATTTTTTTGTGACAATGAAAACTGATCGCTAGTGTAATAATTCTTTATATAACATTTACTTAATCTAGGAATGACACCAAATCAATTTTGAATATTTTCATGTCAAGTTAAATTTGTTTAACCAAGGCCAAACTTGGTCAACAAGACCTCAAATGAATGAAAAATGTGTTTCTAAACATATACAAATCACTCAAAATCAGATATAGTTAATTCTATATCATTTTCGATAATCATTAATTCATTTTCTTTTATCAAACTTCTTCAAATCATCATCTTTTCATCTCATATTTTAATTTCCCTCCTAAGGCATCATCAAATCAAGCAATCTAACAACCTAATAAAAACCCAAAAGACCTCATTTCTAGGGACACTTCATCACCAAGGGCATCTTAGTTTCATGAAAATCAATATCAAGATGAGTACTCTCTAATATTCCAACACTTATCTCAACTTCATCAAAATCCATATCAAGTTGAGTTTAGTTGATCTTTCTAAATGAGTGGTTCCATAAGGATCCATATCAAATCACTTTGATGTACATGTAATATATATCATCTTAATCAAATCTCTAGGGGCATATCAAGTTCATGAAGACCCATATCAATCTAATATTATCTTATCAATTAGGTGATTAGATTCATCAGAATCCATATCAAGTCAATTATCTTGGTCTATAACTTGACAATAATCAAGTTCACTCGAATCTATATTATTTTGATGATTCATCAATCGGTCTTTATCCAATCAATTTTGGAGTTGGTTTCTTTTCATCATTGGTCTTATTTCAATTAAGTCCAGAGTTAAGTTCCTTTTCATATTCTCCTTAGAAATAACTTCATTAATCCACATTAGCTGTCCTACACTTTAGAATCAAATATTCCTTGAACCAATGCACTTCCCACACATAGATTCAAAGAGGGGAAAATATAATCTTCTAAAATTGAGACTCTAAACTAGGTTCTCCTAGTTTGAAATATTGATAAAAGATCATAGAAGTCCTAATCTAGATGAGAATGCATCTCTATCATTTATTGGATCTAAACATTAGATTGATTAAATCATCAATGTTTGCAATAATCATCAAATATAAATTAATTTGTAAATATCAATTTTAATTGGTAATTAAATCATCCTTAATAAACTAATTTAATTAAATGTCCTAGAATATTAATTAAATTAAATCCATTTATCATTTACAAATGAAAAAGAAATTTAATTGAGTTAAATCTCTAAAATATCAATTATTGAATTAAATATTCATAAATTGAGAAAATATAATTAACTGAGATAAATATTCAATTATCCTCCAAAATTAAGAAAATCAAGCATAAACCCAAGTTGAGTGGAAAGTTGAGTTTGCATATATAAATAAATAAAAATGGAGATAAATCAATTATAGTTAAAGAAAGTTAACAAAAGAATTCTCAATCATGAAGATGTGCTAAAGTTGTTAACTAAGCTTTGCATATTAGACTAATTTGTATACTCTCTTATCTTCTAAAATGACTCAAAATTAAAAAGGTTAACTATGCTCCCACCTCTTAAAAAAATCACTTAATAGGAGGTCCATGAGTGACAACATAGCTTCAACCTTTGGATTAATCTCAATAATTCTCAATTGTCCATCTTCATAGGATTTCTATAAAAGTAGGGTTCCTTCCCTCATTTCTCATATGCAATTGAAGGGTAAGGAGATTCTTCTAGATGGATCTAGAGATATTCTGCATCAACATTAGGGACACTTTTTTTTATTGTGGTCATTTAGAATATATTTTTAATATCATACAAATTGTTAATCATGTTTCTATACTTGCATCACTTCTTGTTCATCTAGATTAATTTATCTTATTGCATCATAAAATACAAAAAAATAGAATAGATTGCATACATTTAAATCCTCCATTTCAATAGTTTCTATAGTTACTGACAACTTAACAAAATGTGAGAAATAATATTCATATTGGTTTGAAGTCAATAGGTTAATTCATCTCATGGTTTTACGTGCTTTTATTATTTGATTATTCTAACCATGACCATAATGACTTATTGAAGTGTTGTGTTGTAGCTGCATAGCATTATTCACACACAAGTATTTCAAAGGGTAATTTTCTAGAAGCCAACTCTACAAGATAGGAAGGGAAATAGGAAGGGAAAAATAAAGATTGTATCAAGCCTAGATACCTCAAAAGGAGTCTCCCAACATATAGATCACCGGAAAGAAACCTATACTAAGTATAAATCTACCCTAGGAGATCTATAATAGGAGTGCACACAATTTAAGGGTCTAGTATTGGGAGAGATAAATTCTTAAGGTTCTTAGGGTGATTTATAAATACACATGATTCAATTAGAAAGGCCTCCAAATATTGAATTAACCAAGATATAGCCTAGGAGAAGAGTGAGTTTTTTGATGGGAGGAAAAAATAAAGGATCATACATATAAATAAGGTGCGACCTATATTTTTTACATGCTGGAGAGGGAAAAGTAAGAGAGGATGTATTAACTTTAAATCCTACCTCAACTTTTACAATAATAAGAGAGGGAAACTAAATGAGGTAAATACATGAATTAGATGGTAAATTGTGCATATAAATTGGAGAAAAATAAATATTTGAGCATCAATAAAGGAAAGAAAGGATCCTGATTTAAATAATGTATATAATTAAATGTAATGTTATATCTCAATGAGAAAGGTCACACTAAGGATGGTTAATAGGTCTCAAAAAGAACATATTGTAAGTGCTTACTATTTAAGAAGATACATTTAGCCACCACTTTAGTGGGAGTATTAGATGATCTCATCCCCATGGTAAAGAAAGAGATTTAAGAAAGAGATAGATGATTGTAGCGAATTGCAAAGAGATAAGAAATCACTAAGTATAAGGACATAAGCCTCTAAACTAAGGATCCTAACTCCACATCCATGAACAAGGGAAAAAAAATAGATAAAATGAAAAAAAAATTAAAAAGAAAAGATAAGACAAAGACACAAAAATACTCAAATAAAAATTCAAAATCAACTAGTGAAAGAGACCTTGATGAAAAATTCATCACCCACTTATATAATGTCTAGAAAGCTATTTAAAGCACACAAGTGATCACATAGAAAGAATAAGAGAATTAAAGACAATGATATCAAATACATTTTATAATATAACAAGGATGATATAGAAGAGAGATAGTGAGAGAGAGGGATGTAATTACCTCAGCCAGTGATATTTGTATGCCTTAAAAGAGAGAATTAAAATTTCTAGAAGGTTAACATGGAATGTTAGTCAATTCTATCAAAAAACTTGCACCTTCTAGTGTCTTTTCTTACATGTGTATACGTGCTCCTCATGAATGGGTGAGAACCTATTAAATTATAAGGATTGGTTTATCTATATACCCCATGTATTATTCAATCTGTCACCATGTGGATTGCTTATGCTTGTGATCTCTATTGATGGATAAGGGTATATTGTATACGTAAAGAATAGTTTGTGAAGGTGCATCACATGTATGGATAAGGGTCAATTATACTTGTTAGGGATTGGTTGCATGTTAAATTACACATGAAAAATAATGTTCAAGAGAGGTTGTATATATCACCTCTTCCTTATTATGGATATATAGTAGGCATGAAAAGGAGGATAATCAAGGATACCTACTTCCAACAATAAGGAGATGTCCTCAAAAGAATAATGTATGCCACAATCTTAGCTAAGAGGGTTGACTCTTATATGTTTAAGAAAATAGATAATTATGAAAGGATACTTCACTTATGAGAAGATACCTTTGAAAGGAAAATATATTGTTTATCATACATCTACCTTCAAAAGGAGTCTTTGAACATATGTAAAATCATAGGATAATTTTTAAATAATGCACCCATTTAGCCCATATCACTAAGTAAATTAGTGATTCTTGATGAGGATGAAAAAATATGAATAGAATAGAAAGAGAAGTCATTTATATTGAACAAAAACTTGCAAATAAGTAGTAAGTTATGTCTAAGGATTGAAACCTCTTGCATAAGAGAAAATACTACTAAACAAAAAAAATGTTTAAAAAAGTAATGCCACTCAATTAAAATAATACCACTCTACTAACGAAAGTAAACCCTTAGAAAAAAAAGAATGTACAATCAACCTTTCCCCTTACTGCGAAGGAAAGCTCTAATATATATATAATACACCTTAAATGATAGATACTTACTAATAGATAGACTATTCCAAGAAAAAAAACAATTTGTAAACTAGAGAAATCCTAAAATATACATATATGCTTAAAAATATATTACATACAAAGTAACAAAGTCATCAAGGAAAGGATGGAAAATTTGACATTATAGATGATTATTAAATGAAAAAAATGCATTTTTAGGCATATTAAATTTGATAATAAAGGACATTAGGATTTTGTGTGTAAAAAAAAGTCTCATGATGAAAAAGGAATATATCATAGAATAATGCCAACTATAAAGATATAAAACAAAAGAGGAAGGATACAATGTTATAACTACTTAGTGTGCAACCAAATAATATGCATAGTAAAGTAATAAATAATTATAAAAAGGATGCTAATATTAGCAAAGGGAAAATATCCTATATAATAAATCCATACATGACATGACAACAAAGAGATGAAAAATAAAGAGATAATGTATCCATAGGAGGGTAAGCAATGCTTGAAATCCTAAGGGATAAATCACATCCTTTCAAGCCAAGGATAAGGTTACAATGGGGATGTAAATTTACTTGTATAAAATAGATTATCCTTGGAAGAAAAAGGATATCATAATATAAATGATGCAAACCCACAAAGTTTTCAAGATAAAGAAAGAAAAAGAGATAACCTATTTACTCTCACCATATGGATACCAAATAGGCACTTCATAATCATCAAAGGATTATAAGAATTGTGTAATAAGAAGGTGCATGCTAGTCATTGGAGAAAAAAATCTCTAAAAGAAGAAATAAATGATGAACCTTTCCCCCTAGTTAATAAATACAAGGAAATAATCCTATTGTGGTGTCATTATGATCATCAAAGGATACTGGAGATACACAAAATAGGGGAAATAAAAATTAGTTATAAAATTTTGTTTGAAGAAAATGAATAATATATGGTGTAGAATGAATAAGACTCCTATAAATGTAACATTGAACAAATTACATAAATTCAATATAATTAAAAAATAAATGGATATTTATACGATGATAGAAACATAAGAATTTATCCTTAATATGTGTTTGTCCCTTAGAAAAGTTTCTACAAGGAAACACTATTGTAGGATTAAAATTTAGACTTTAATAGGTCGATTTTTCCAAAGATAAGTTATCAATGAGATATATTGAGGAGGTTTGGGTTGGAAGGAATGTGGGAGACAATGATAAAAATAAGGATCTTGGGATTCTTTAGGACCATCATTAGAGGGTAAAATAAGATCATCTAATATAAGAGAAGGAATTTTAAGTAGTTGATATTGATCAAAGTAATTAACCACTTCTTTAAGGCTATGAATGATAGTAATTGAAATAGATTTAGGTATTTTTATAATGGGATCTTGAGGAAGTTAGGGTGGAGAAGGATTAATATAATAACTAAAGCCTAAAATAACATTATTATTATAGTAAGGAAGGTCAATAGGAACTTTAATGCCATGTTTATTAATACCAAGCCCTAAACTATTATAGCCTTATTGAGGGGTTATATCATATAATGTGGTATGAGTAACTTTTAATGTGAAAAGAGAAGGTGATTAATCTTGATGTGAATGATAATATGTAGTATATAGAGGAACATTAGAAGGAACATTCTTCTCAAGAGGATTGGTAGGTAGTGAAGAAGGAGAATTTTCCAAAGCTATAGGAGAGAAATCATCTAGAAAATGTCTAAAATCTAGATCATGAATAATGTTTTAAAAACCTTGGAAAATACTTGTACATGTATTAGTTATATCTTTCGTTGTCAAAATAATATTGGGAGGATTAATAATAGGATCAATAAAATACCCTTATGTAATATATATATTCTGTGTATTCAGTTAATATTTGAAGATCAAATTAGGGATAACTTTAAGAAATCCCCCTTTTGAAAATTGATAAAATCTTAGTGAATCAAAAATTATTTCAAGGGAAAACAAATAATTTCTATTGGTGAATTTATTATTTTGAGTAGGGAATTTTTTAAAGTTGATTGGCGACTATTTTTCAACTGTATGAAAATTCTATAAAATCTTGGCAAATTTTTCATTATTGATGAAAATCATGGACAAAAGTAAACATACCTAGAAATCATGATTTTATTATTATTCTATGGATCCTAATTGATTATCAAACTTGAAGGATAAATTTATCCCACTTTTATCATTATAGTTTCCCTCCAAACTATTGAATGGTGGTATGGAGGCAACATCCCTATTATTTATGATCATTGGAGGATCCTAAATCAATGGCTTAAATCCTATTTTGAGCCAAACTTTTTAAAGGATACTGAGTTTTACCAAAAGTCCAAAAAGTAAAGGCATATGTTCCCAATCAAATCTATTTTGGGCCAAACTAAGAAAGGATAAGATGTTTCATTGAAAGTCTCTAGAATAGAGACACATGTCAAATCTACATACTCAACATGTAACCTAATTTCAGTTTTTACCAAATATTGGCTAATATGACATTGATTAAGATAAGAATTGGATATTTTAGGTGAATATATATAATCTACCAAGTGGAAAAAATAGATTGCACTGGCGAAGTCATTACTAAAATAAAAATACTTCTATATTATTATTGGTGACTGGCCTAAGCATGGGATCCAATTTTCATAAAGTGTTGGTGACATGGCCACCCCAAAAGTGCAAAAAAAAGCCAAATTTGGGGTCCTTGATGAGTGAGATTAGCCAATTGGCGAATATTAGCCACTAAAGTTATCCTTGGATCAAATAGATATGAAAATTTGATAATGGTCTTTAAATATGCATTCAAAGGAAGAATTATATTAGTTAACTTGATTATTCTATATAAAAGAATTCCATGGAGAAAATTTAAATATAATGATATGTAAGGAGGTGGCCATTCACTCCATGTGTTTGATAGATAAGAAGAAAGAAGAAAAGTGATAGGCTATGTACTCCATCTTAGAGAGTTCCATGAGATAAAACATAAGCAAGTAGATCTCAAAAAATATGAGAATGTAATGCAAAGGAGTTCTAACAATCAAATTAAAGTAACTAGATGTATAAAATGGAACAAATTAGATCTAGATAGAAAATGAACACCAAAATACAAATGGTAATATTAATGTGAAGATGCAAAAGAAATCATAAAAATATCTATCGGCCCAATTAGGTATAAATCATGAAAGAGACACATTCACCAAAATGTAAATTATAAAATGTTTTTTAATTGTAGACCATGAAACTATATATACATTGGAAATGACATCCAAAATATGATCTTTAGGCCCCAAATCTGATTTTTATAACCAAAAGAGGTAAGAGGGATACAAATGAAATATCTAGCCAAAGGATGAGATAATGAGTTCTTCCTTCCTTGATGCAATTAGAAATGGAAAATGATATGTAAGAGATCTATGTTAGAGTAAATAATTATTTATTAATTATTTATTATTTTACTTAAGTTTACTTAGGTTAATGCATCTATTTATTAGTTGTAGTCTAGGAGTTGTTGACAACATGGGAGTTTGTTCCTATCTAGTCATACTTATCCTCTCAACTTGGTCGAGGATATTCCACCTTTTGTGGACGTATGCTTAGTTGTCAACCTTATCTTCTAGCACTTTCTAGCTTGTTCTACAAGCTTCCTTGAGGCCTTTATACTCAGCCTCTCTCATTGTATATCTCATTTTTAATAGCAATACATTTTTTCCATTGTTTGCAGTCTTCTCTCTCAGTTTGTTTAGTTTTTCCAAGCTCCACCCCTTCCTTCTTCAATTTCCCTTCAATAGGTTATTTGCATTCAGGTGATCTTAGTGAGCTATGAAGTTGGCTTTCATCAACTTCTACATGGTATCAGAGCCTCCTTGTTGCTTCTTTGCTGAAGGATTTTTGAAGCCATGATTCAGAGACACAAACACTAGTTTGTTTGTGATTTTTTTCTTTAATTTGGGGGAAGAGCATTTTTTTGAAGTACTTTGGGCCTAAATGGGCATTTCCATTGAGTTTAGAAGGCTCATTATAGTCAAAATCCATATAAAGCTTGTCAATTTTGGTGACAAGAGCTCTGAGAGGAATTTTTTTTTTTTGCCCAGGCCTATCGCATAGACTATATAGATGATTCTACATGAAAAAAAATAAAAATAAATAAAACACAAGGTTGCCACTACACCACCGCAGGGCCATCGCCATGCCACTATGGCCCTGCCAGTGCACAACTTGCACACCATCGTAGCCAGTCACACCTCCCTCCAACCACCGCATCCCGACCACTATTGGCAGGCCTCCCTCCAACCACCACAGCCATGGTGCTGCCAGCTTCAACCACTACTACGGCCATCACAACCAACGCACATCACCCACTTGTGGACCTACTAACTTACCTACCTGTGTGGAGGTTTTTGGACAATTGGCACATACAATGTGTGACACATGGCACGAGTGCCATGTGGCCCCTACCATGTTAACCTACCACATCAGCCTCCTACCACATGGCTGCCATGTGTCACGCCATGTAGCCTCATTTTTTGCTGTGATGGCTGCGAGGCCATCAATTTTAATGGTGTGATTTGCTGATGTCATCATGACATCACCTTATATTAGTACCCTTGCAAGCACTCTAGGTCCCTTTTTGACCTACTCACATTTTTTGGCCATAACTTGAGCATACGAAGGTATTTTTCTAATCCAAAAGAAGCACCAAAAAGCTGGTTCCAAGATGGAGACATTGGTGTAGGTAGTTTTAGGTTTTGATATAATTTTGTTATCCATTTTTGCAATCAAAGTTTGAAGTTCTATTTTTTACTCCGACAAACTTATGATTTGTGTCCCATTTCCATTTTTTGAAAATGTTATAGTTTTTGGAAAGTTGGTTTTGTCATCTTTTCAAAAATGCTGTCATTTCCTTTAGATTCTACCTCATGCTCTTTCTATCATGTTTTTGGCATTTTTTTCTCTATGGTGGATATCTTGGGTGTTCCAAATTTGAGGATCATTTTCATGGCATGAGATCTTTTGTTTTGGGCTGTACTATCTTTTGTATAAGATTTTTTCCCTTTTTGATCATTGTTGATATCATTTGTAAGCATCTTTATGCAAATGCACTGAGATAAAGTGCCACTCTTGCATTCTGGGTTCATGAACATTGTTTTGAGATAGTTGTACTTGTACTATTTTATAAAGCACCATGGGGGGGATAGTTGTTTGCCATTTTTGTGCCCTCTTCCTTTTTTTATCCCATGCAACATCATTGATCGTGTCTTTATAGGTGTTTGTACCTCTTCAACTCTCTCGTCATTCTTGGTTCTTTTTGTAGAGGATTTCGGCCCACTTTCTCAGTTGCCTATCATCTCACCCCATCTACATTAAGAGGGGGTTATTCTATTATTCTAATGCTTCCTTGGTTCAATGGTTTGATAGTGTGAACTATGTATTTAGTGGTTGATCCTATATACTGGGTGATTATAGTGGTTAGCTACCTATGTATTTCAGTGAGATGGATCATCTACCATATAGACATTCTTGGTTCATGCCTTCTTCTTCCATGGAAGTTCTTTAGATCAACCGTGTCTTTCTAATGATAGAATTTGCTACTTCTTCATGCTTTAGTGATGCTCTTCATGATCTTCTGTTGTTCCTATTTTATGGGACATTCCTCTAGTTGGAGGCTTCTTCAGTCCTTCACTAGGTTTTCTTACCTCTTTTTTGGGAGGGCTTTTCCCATGCGGTTTTCTCTCTTTCCCCATTTTTAGAGGTTGCATTTCTTTGCATTGCACATGGGTACCTAACATGGCCTCATTGTCAAGACCCATTCTACATTTCATCTTAGTTTTTGTGAGCTTAAGGAATTCCCCTAAGTTGGACTTAAGGGGGGGTGTTAGAGTAAATAATTATTTATTCTTTTACTTAAGTTTACTTAGGTTAATGCATTTATTTATTAGTTGTAGTCTAGGAGTTGTTGAAAACATGACAGTTTGTTCCTATCTAGTCATACTTATCCTCTCACCTTGATCAAGGATATTCCACCTTTTGTGGATGTATGCTTAGTTGTCAACCTTATCTTCTAGCACTTTCCAGCTTGTTCTACAAGCTTCCTTGAGGCCTTTATATTTTGGCTCTCTCATTGTATATCTCATTTTCAATAGCAATACATTTTTTTTTCCATTGTTTGCAATCTTCTCTCTTAGTCTATTTAGTTTTTTCAAGCTCCACCTCTTCATTCTTTAGTTTCCCTTCAACAGGTTATTTGCATGCTGGTGATCTTGGCGAGCTATGAAGTTGGCTTTCATCAACTTCTACAATCTAGACTAAAGAAATGATTCCCAATAAGATTTAATACTAGATCTCATGCATGAAAGTAAGATGCTAGAAAGAATAAAAATTAAGATGTACTTATCTTGAAGGATTTTAGAGGATACACATTCAAATTTGAATAGCTTTGTCAAATATGCCAAAATCCAGAATAATAAGAGATCTAAAACCTTGGAACCTAAGACTTCTAGCTGTAAAAATATGATTGTACTTGGAAAAAGTCATTTTTGTGTAACTTATACCTAGTGTAGACACCCTAAATGTGTCAATCTAAATTTAAGAGGTGAAATTAAGTTAAAAAACAAATCAAGCAATTATGAGAAAAATAAAAATAAAAGTCAATTGGATAAATTAAATCAAAAGATCAAACAATTATGGAATTGATTTTAATTAATTTTATATTGTATTAAATAATTATTCTAAAATCCAACCCATTCAAGGGGTACATTTGGATAAAGTAAATCAATTTAATTCATTTATTAGTTACTATTTTCTCTCACTCACAACATGGGAGGAATTTAATCAAACCAATAGGAATTGAGAATGAAGATCACATGGATTACTACAATTTTTTTATCTTTACATTTTTAATTAGCCTTTTTAATATTGTCTATTGATCTTGTCAAGTTGCAAAAACATTTTAAACTTACCTTTTCTTTTGGTCTCACTATTTAAAACTATTGACATTAGCTTAATTGAACATTGGGTTACTTGACTCTACCCATATCTAGTGGAAAAATATATAAATAGTAAGCCATTTTAGTTAAAAGACATCCACTACAATTCATGATCTAGAACATCATTACTATAGTCAAATATTTTTGATCATTAGGAAATAATTTTGTGTATCATTTTAATTTGAGTAGTGATCACAATGGAGCAATTTAGCATCACCTAGCTTCTCATAACTCATAATAGCTTCAATTTTCATTCCAGGATTGTCAATAAGGAGTGTTCAAATATAAGAGCACTATTTAGCTTCCTAATTAGAAAGAGATGAAATAATTTTAAGATTTTAATTTGGATGAATTAACATGTTATACATTTTCTTTATTCAATTGATTAGTTTATTGTAATGTTTCATGAATATTCATTTAAGTGTATACTTACAAGGTATGAAAAAATGAATGATTCTTCTTTACTTAAAAGGTTAGGTGAAAAAAGAGGATAAATATCATGCTCACTCTATCAATGTTGTAAATTCATGTAAAGGTAAATATCATTATCTCAATTGAAGTTTTAATCCTTCATTCTTTATAATTCACATTTCTAAATCAAATCTCAAACTAAATTGGATTTCTTAACTTTTTTAGGATGTGTGTTGACTAACATTTGTAAAAGGGATTTTGAGGAACTAAAAAAAATTTCCATGGTAAGTGAAAATACAAATTTTCAAAATCCTCAAAAGTGACCTTAGCTTTTTTCTAGAAAATATATAGGGTAAGCCTAAATCCTTTTGATTTTTTTTTTAAAATCGTGGAATGTAAAGTCTTTACTTGCAAAAGTGAATCAAAATACCAAAAGTACTCTAATTCTACTACATTAAAGGATTGGAATTTTTTCATCAATCTTTTTTGGAATTGAAGCATAATAAATATATTATATCATTATATTATATCATCCTTCTTAGGGTGACCAAAATCCAATACTTATCTTTATTTTAATATCAAAGTGAGATGTTTCTATAGTGATGATATGTATATGATGCATGTTCCTTGAGGGTCTCGAAATTTCTTGGAGTTGGAAGAGTGTTTGAATTTTGAGCAGACTCTCAAAAACTAGAGAATGATATCTTGACAGACATGATTTTATGAATTTTTTTAGAAATACCCTCCAAATTTATATTAAACACAAGGTATACACATTAATCAGATTCCTTATAACAATCAGTAGAGTCTATGATTGATCCAATTAAAGGAGCCAATAGGAGTTGTTACAAGGCAAGACAAGGAAGAGATAGTTTTCTAATGGAGATTGAGTATGGTAATCCTAGTCAGTGGAAAACACAAGTGGAAGATAGAACATGGGCATTACCTGAACCACCTTCAATACCCTGATCAAGGCTACAAGGTTCATGATTATGAAAAACAAAAACTGTAAAAACAACACATCTGGATATTTTGGTTAATGACATAAAAGAGTATATATAATGAACCATCATTGATATTTTGTATAATTAAAGCTTTCATTACTACTTACTCTTAAGGTATGTCCTCAGTGCATAAATTTTGTTTGCCCTCTCTTATGACATAGGAGTATGATGGTCTATTTTTGACAACTAAATAACTTCAAAGGTAATTTTCTACAGACACCTTCTAATCACGGCAACCAAGTCATCTAATTCTACCATATCATCAACACAGAATAGTGAGTCCTCATAAATGGTATCCTTAGGGACTACATGTGTCTTTCCCTTTCTCTATGCATCTGTCTATGGAAAAAATATTATTAACACTATCAAACTTACTCCAAAATACTCAATAAAATAACATAATATGATGGGGACTCAACCCAAGAACAGAATGGACACAACAGAAAAGGGAAATTGTATTAACTGAAAAATAAGCTAGTACATTCAGTACAGAGAAAATAAACTTCAAAACATGCCCTAAGGGCTTACAATAGCATAAATGTGGAGATAAATTCTCCTTTCAGGACCTGCTCTCAAACTTCACTCTGAACTACCTTTTACAATGCCAGAAATCTCCTTAAATAGACCCCAGAAGGTTAAGGACTAGGAGTACATTCTAGAAAGTGCTAGTAGGCATCCACCGACCAAATAGAAGGTTCTAGAAGCTGTGTTAGAAGTTGATGCAAATCTAGAAGAATCCAGAAATGGTAACCAAACTTTCGAGAGGCATAACTTTTGAACTGTAGCTCCGATTGACGAACCATTTACATTTTCGAAAAGCTCTTGAAGTGCTCTATAGCCCTATGGACCAGCTTCGCTCGTCCCCCATTTTTTGGCCCTTTTTTTAGGTCATTTAATGCCCCTAACCTGACTTTGAAGAATTCTTAGGAGGTCTCCACAACTCAAAAAATTGCAATAACTTTCAAACTGTGGGGCCTTTTGACTTGATTCTTTTTCTGGAATGCTCTAAATCACAATTACATTCATCTAGCCAATTTACACCTCCTAGTTCACCAAAATAATGGCTCAATTACATACTCCTATTTTTTTGAGATTTACACGAACACTGATAGTGGAACTGTGAGAGTTGGAACCTTTATTTGACCCAAATGGGTATCCAAAAATGAAAACACATGAAATAGAAACTAAGTCTAAGTATATTTTTTTGGGTGACACAGGATTGCCCTTATACCTCTGGATGCTCCTGCATCAGACACCCAGGGTAGATTGAAAAGTGACCCTATCGTTTTATGAATGGTAGAGGAAATCCCAAATGGGAAACCTTAGCTGTTGAAATCCAAGTTGAGTCCTCGATCGACCATCCTTTCCATTTGACCAAATACTCTTCATACTTCCTGTTTTTGGTACTCCTACCCACATGATGATCTAGAATGTCTTCTATCTCCTCCTTCTTAGAAGCAGGAATCAGACATGGCTCTAACACCAGCTCCTCATCTGCACCATCATCATGATACTCTGTTAAATCTGTAATGTTGAAAATGGGAGAAATGTGAATACCATCTAGCAGCTCCACCTCTTATGCATTTCCTGAGTCATGTTTCTTCAAAATTTTGCAGGGGCCAAATTTCTTCATTTTTAGCTTGTTGTAAGTACTGGCTGGAAATCTTTCTTTTCGTAAGTGCACCATGACTAGATCCCCTACTTGGAATTCCTTATGTCTTCTCCTTTGATCAGCCCTAGCTTTATACTCTTGATTCATCTTGGTAATGTGCGCCTAAACCTCCTCATGTAGACACTTGATATGTTCAGAAAATTCCTCAGCTTCAGCACTTGTCCTCTCCCCTTGCTCTATCTTCCTCAATTCTGGTGCAGTCCTTGGGCTCTTCCCATATACAATTTGGAATGGTGATTTTCTAGTACTCCTATTTATAGAGTTATTGTAAGAAAACTCTGCCTGTGGTAGAATCAAATCCCATCCCTTGGGCTTATCCCCAACTAAACATCTCATCAAATTGCCTAGGCTTCTGTTTACCACTTCTGTTTGGCCATCAGTTTGTGGGTGATGCGTGGAACTGAATTTCAAGTCGGTTCTTAACTTTTTCCACAATGTCCTCCAGAAATATCCCACAAATTTAGTATCTCTGTCAGAAACTATGCTCCTTGGAAGACCATGTAGTCTTACCACCTCTTTGTAAAACAAGTCTGCAATATGGACAACATCCTGAGTTTTGTGGCATGGAATGAAATGTGCCATTTTGGAGAAGCTATCAACCACCATGAATACTGAGTCATTACCCCTTTGTGTCCTTGGCAATCCAAGAAAAAAATCCATACTTATGTCCTCCCATGGCCTTGATGGAACAGGCAATGGCTGATATAGGCTAGTATTGTGACTAAACCCCTTTGCAACTTGACAAACCTGGCAACTCTGTACAAACTTCTTCACATCCTGTGAAATTTGAGGCCAAAAATAATGTTCTCTAAGAATGGAAATGGTCTTATCTCGACCAAAATGTCCTGCCATCCCTCCACTGTGTTTCTCCTTAATCAGATTTTCCCTCATGGAACTCCTTGGAATGCATAATTGATTGCCCTTGAACAACATACCATCCTGAATCAAGTAGTCTAGCCACTTGGTTCTATCTACAGCAACAGGCTCTTTACAAGCTTTCCATGCTTTAGCAAAATTAGGATCCTCAAGGTACAATTTCTTGAGTTCATCAAACCCAACTACTTCAACCTGCATTACTGTAAGCAACAACTGTCTCCTACTTAGTGCATCTGCAACCCTGTTAGATTTTCCACTTCTATGCTTCAACACAAATGTATAGCTCTGCAAGAACTCTACCCACTTCATATGCCTCTGATTCAATTTACCTTGGCTATTTAGGTACTGTAATGCCTGATGATTAGTATACAAAACAAACTCCTTTGGCAATAAATAATGCCTCCATTTCTTTAAGGCCTGAACTATTGCATAGAACTCTTGATCATAAACAAAATACTTCTTCTTTGCATCATTCAATTTTTCACTAAAATATGCAATAGGTTTACCTTCTTGGCTTAATACAGCCCCAATAGCACTGCCACTGGCATCACAATCCACTTGGAAAACCTTTCTAAAATCTAGAAGTGCCAACACAGGCTGTTCTATCACCTTCTTCTTTAGAAATTCAAAACTTCTCGTAGCTGTTGCAGTCCATTTGAACTCTTTTCTATCCCCTCTTATTGTATCAGTTAGGGGTGCACATATGCCACTAAAATTGTTAATAAACTTCCTGTAAAAACTAACCAGACCATGAAATGATCTTACCTCAATAGCAGACCTTGGAGTAGGCCATTCCAAGATGGCTTTTACCTTCTCTGGATCCATTTTGTGACCTTCAAGTGATATAACAAACCCCAAATAGACTAACTCCCTTTTTGCAAAGATACACTTCTTCAGATTAATTAATAGTTTCTCTTCCCTTAGCCTTTCAAGGATAGTACAAATATGCAATAAATGCTCTTCCAAAGTCTTTCTAAAAATTAAAATATCATCCAAATAAACAATAACAAATTTTCCCAAGAACTTCTTAAGTACCTCATTCATGAGCTGCATGAAGGTGCTTGGGGCGTTCATCAATCCAAAGGGCATGACTAACCACTCATAAAGACCCTCCTTGGTCTTGAAGGTTGTTTTCCACTCATCTCCTTCTCGAATCCATATCTGGTGATAACCACTCTTCAGATCTATCTTTGTGAAGTACTGAGCTCCACTCAAGCAGTCCATAAGATCATCCATCCTTGGCAAAGGAAACTGGTACTTGATGGTTATCCTATTTATAGCTCAAGAATCTGTACACATCCTCCACTCTCCATCCTTCTTTGGTGCGAGTACTATAGGTACTGCACATGGACTTAGGCTCTCTTGAATCAAGCCCTTCCTCAACAGCTCCTGAACCTGTCTATTTAGCTCCTCTATTTCAGTAGGAGTCATCCTATGAGAAGCCTTGTTAGGCAAACTAGCTCCTAGAATCAGATCTATTTGATGACTAATTTGCCTTATTGGTGGCAATCCATCTGGAACATTATCAGAGATAATATCTCCAAATTCCCCTAGTAAATTTGAAACTTCAAGTGGTATTTCACTACTACCTTCTTTATCTTTCCTAGTAATCAAAGCATAGCACATATGCTGATGTTTCATGCCATCTAAAAACATCCTTCTATCAACAAGACAAATCCTAGCACTGCTACACACCTTTTCACCTTCCTTTTTCATGGGCTTCAATTTTTGGCAAACTCCATCCTTTGTCAGAGAGTATGTGTTTGCATGCCCATCATGTACTGCATGTCTATCAAAATGCCATGGTCTACCCAACAATAGATGGCAAACATCCATTGGAATAACATCACAGAGAACCTCATCATGGTAACTCCCAATTTTAAATTTCACTAAACATTGCTCACTTACCAGGACCTTATGATCATCTTTTACCCAAGCAATCCGATAGGGCTGGGGATGTTTCTCCATCTTGAACTTTAGCTTAGAGACCATCTCTTCTGATACCAAGTTATTAGTACTACCACCATCAATGATCATGTCACAATATTTATCCTCACACTTGCGTTTGGTACGGAACAAAATCTTCTGTTGTCCTGGTTCAATCTCACCACTTAGTAGGACTCTTTCATTTACCAAGGTCTCTCCTCTTTCTGCATCCTCTGAATGTGATGATTATGCATCCTCATCGACATGAGCAACCCTAGCTTGGCCCTCAGCTCTCCTATCTATCCTTCCTTGTCATTGAGGGCATTCAAAGGCACGATGACCTTCTTCATTGCAATGGAAACAGGTACCACAGAAGCCTCCTCTTCCTTGTCCACGTCCTCTACCTCTTCCTCTTTGATTTCCAAAGTCTTGATCATGGGAGTGGTTGAAACCCTCATTCCTCTGGTTTTTGCTAGTACCTACATCTTCATTTTTCTTTTGGGTTTCATTGCGGCCTCTAGATGATCTACCACTTCCCCTTCCTCCTTGACCGCGCCCTCTTTGTCTTCCTTCAAACCTTTTATTCAGCTTCTCTTCAACTCATAGGGCAAACTGGTATGCCTATTCAATGATGGTCATTCTTACCAGACTTAATTCCTCCTGGATGCTAGGTCGCAACCCACTAATATAACAAGCAACCTTCTCCTTATTTTCTTCTGCATGCCCCGCTGTAATCAAGAGTCGATAAAATTCCTCTGTATATTCTTGGACTGATCTTCTTGCTTGCTTTAACCCATGCATCTTCTTAAACAAATCAAGCTCATAGTCCACATGAATGAACTGCTTCTTCAATTTGTCCACCATGCGATCCCATCTTGTGATCTTCTCCTTTCATCTTCTATTTCTTTCCAATTGAACCTCTTGCCACTAGATTTTGGCATGGTCTTTCAGTTTGGCCTTTGCAAACTTAACCCTATCTGGGTCCCTGATATCCTCATACTCAAAGTATTCTTCCAGTTCATTGATCCAATCGATCAACTCATCTGGTTTCAGATTTCCTGAAAATACACCCACTTCAATTGTATGTCTTTTCCCAAACTTAGTAATGGCCCTAAAAAGCCTTTCCTCTACATGATTCAAAAATTCCTCGTCAAATTCCCCTTCTGGTCCAACTTCATCTTCTTCGTTGTCATCTTCACTTTAGTCACCTGCGGCCACAGTTGCTCCTCTACGGAGCTCCTCCTGCAATGCTTGTACCTACCTTTGGAGGGCTCTAACCTCCTCAGGATTAATAGCTTTGGCCCTTCCGCCATGCTCTCTTCATGGAGGCATCTTCTTAACTCAAACCCACAACCACATAGTCCTGGTGTAAACTGCCTCACAGTCAGCGCTCTGTCTACACACTCAGGAAAACCAGCTCTGATACCACTTGATGGGGACTCAACCCAAGAACAGAATGGACACAAAAAAAAAGGGAAATTGTATTAATTGAAAAATAAGCTAGTACATTCAGTACAGAGAAAATAAACTTCAAAACATGCCCTAAGGGCTTACAATAGCATAAATGTGGAGATAAATTCTCCTTTCAGCACCTCCTCTCAAACTCCACTCCGAACTACATTTTACAATGCCAGAAATCTCCTCAAATAGACCTCAGAGGGTTAAGGACTAGGAGTACATTCTAGAAAGTGCTAGTAGGCATCCACCAACCAAATAGAAGGTTCCAGAAGCTGCGTTAGAAGTTGACGCAAATCTAGAAGAATCCAGAAATGGTAACCGAACTTTCGGGAGGCATAACTTTTGAACTGTAGCTCCGATTGATGAACCATTTACATTTTTGAAAATCTCTCGAAGTTCTCTATAGCCCTATGGACTAGATTTTCTTGTCCCCCATTTTTTGGCCCTTTTTGAGGTCATTTAATGCCCCTAACCTGACTTTGAAGCATTCTTAGGAGGTCTCCACAAACCGAAAAATTGCAATAACTTTCAAACCCTGGGGCCTTTTGACCTGATTCTTTTTCTAGAATGCTCTAAATTACAATTACATTCATCTAGCCAATTTACACCTCCTAGTTCACCAAAATGATGGCTCAATTACATACTCCTATTTTTTTGAGATTTACACGAACACTGATAGTGGAACTGTGAGAGTTGGAACCTTTATTTGACCCAAATGGGTATCCAAAAATGAAAACACATGAAATAGAAACTAAGTCTAAGTATATTTTTTTGGGTGACACAGGATTGCCCTTATACCACTGGATGCTCTTGCATCATAATAAAATAACATTTTGCTTCTAATTTGTATAATTATAATGAGGTTTACCCTCTAGGAGAAGAGCCAGGAGTATCATCCATGTCTATGTTATGCAACTTCTCCATGTAGACCTAGGTCAAAGATAAAATATAAATTTTAGCAACATAACTTAATGATAAAATGTTTTTTTGGAGTCATTGATTGGAGGTTGGTTTAAATGGTGCATAGTACATACCACCCCCATGATAGTAATTTTTGTTGTATCTATGTGATTCAAATTATAATTGATGAGTAGCTATAACCTTATACAAATTGATTCTGTCACAAATACAAATACATGATTTCCCTCATGCACCTCAAATATGCAATTAGGTTGCTTAATAGTTGACCCAAGCCATGTACTATTTTTAAAACATGTAATATTCCCTATTATTTTTTACCTTCCATTAATCTATATAACCACTCTTTTATATTTACCATTTTCTTTCTAGTGTATATAATTTATCGAGAGTGCATACCTGTGAGTGCTAAATATGGGCCTCTGCATTAACCAAACACTTAAACATGATCATTATTTGTTGAGTACACTCTAGAATGAACATGATATTATTCATCCAACATGTCTATACAAGATGATCTATTACCTTCTAATTAGACAGGGTTTCACTATGTGCTCTCAGAATTGAGAGTTCAATAACCAAACCAACTAGAACAATAGATTTAAATGAATGTGAATGTCATTTTAATGTATATTTTTTAGATTGTGTATGCAATGATATGAATTAATGTAGATGATATGCGAATTAATCTAAGAATGAGATAAGAAAATTACTCTAAATGGATGCATTGTAATCTATATGAGAAAACATATGAAATAAATAGAGTTGTGAATGAAAAATGCTTGAGTGCTCAATCCAACAATGATTTTATACTCTTCATTTGCATCCTCCCAAATGAGAGGCCAAGGGTCTCTTTTATAGAATCTTCGACTCAAACAACAATCAAGATCAAACCATATGAAAGGTTTATATTAGAGGAGAGGTTGAATCTACCATTTTTAAAGGAGTTGAATGAGATGAATTAGGAAGCAATATTGATTGATTCAAATATGACCTCATAATCTAATATTCTAATTAAATAAATAATTAGATCCAACAATTATGATAAGGATATTTAATTCCATTTTCATGTGTATTAGCTAAAGGGGGTGGATTTTAATTTAATTAAAGTTCTGGGACTTTTAATTAAATTAATTTGATTATAAGGTTAATTTAGCCAATTTAAGTCAATATTTAGGAATTAAATAAAGTATATGATTAATATAGATTAGGGTTTTTTGCATTTGATACTTAGGTCAAGTAAAGACAATTATATTAAAAAATTCCTAGTACAATATGACTTAATTAATTAAGAAATTGATGTTGTAAGATTGATGCACCGAAATTGGTTCAAAATGCCAATGTGCCAATATTGTTGTATAACACATACCTGTTCATACTTTTTTTTTCTATTGAACAATTGGCATCGAACTTTTATAATCATAAAAAGGTCTTACATACTCTATCAATTCAATAACTTTGTTTTAAGAGACCTTTATGTCATCCATGGAAAATAGTCCCAAACAATGTAATGACAATGGCCTTATGTGATATATCCTCTCATTAATACAAAAATCAATGTTTATTGGAGGAATTTCCTTGGGTATCCATTATTTTTGTAGATGTTGGTCCTTATGGGCACCTCAATGTCACCTTTAATCTCATTGTCGTAAGAACATGACCCCCTTGAGAAAGGAAAATCTTATGCATTTCTTAAATTTCCTTATAGTCTTTTGACCTCTATGTTATCTCCCTATTAGATACCTACTACGTGTATCACTTTCATCTTCTATTCTTGTATTTCCCTCACTCGAGGAAGACATATTTGGAAAATACCTATTTGTTGATACTTACACTCCATCAAATGATTGAGATAGCTGGTAAAGAGAGATGTTTTTAAAATGAGAGATATATCTTACAAAATATTAATCTTAATATTCATAATTTTATTAAATAAAATATCTCTATATGGTGTATTGACTTATACTTGCCAATTTATAAGTTAGTAAGGGATTCTTGTGAAAGGGGTCCACGTGCCTACATGTGTAGTTCAAGTATCTTATGTTAGATAAAAATTACATGATATGTATACTAAAAATTAAATCAGATACATCTACAACATCAAATAGATTAAGGATTTCTTACATACCTCCAATCATAGTAATCACAACCATAGTGTTTATTAAATTTCCTTATAATATTTCTATTAAGAATAAATATTAAATAGATCAAGAATTGATCACATACATCTACATTTCATTCATTTCATTTATCTTCTTCCTCATCCAACTCATCATCACCATCATCATCATCTTTGTTGTTGTCATCACCATTACCACCACCACTTTCATCATTGTCATCTTTATCATCATATTTTTCATTGTCATTGCCATCATTAGTAGTAGTGGAAGCATCATCAACTTATTCTTCTTCTTGAATATCTTTGTCTAGATCATCATCGGCAAACTATTTATTGTGATCATCTTCTACTTCTTTGATATATTTTTTCTATCACATTATCCTTTATTGACCTTCCTCTTCAACCATGTCTAGAAAAAATTGACGAAATTAGTTTATATGGAACCTCTGAGTGAAATCCATGCTCACATTGGCTTGGAAGAACATAAGGCTCATCCCCAAGTGGTTCAAACAACCTTATATTAATCACTATAAATCCATTATCATGTTCAATAATAGTTTGATTAGGATTATTTTGATTTAGTTCTATCTTTTACTATTTGATAATGAAGGAAATAATTTGAAGTAATTTAAGTCACACTAAAGTATATCATACAAAATTCTATAGTATCAATTTTGAGACTCTCGAGTATATATGTCATTTCTAGATGAAATTTTAGTCACCTCAAAGACTAAGGTTATCCTTGAATCACAAGTTTTCTTCATGTCATCTAAATTTTTGATGAAAATTTTATAACCATTGCAAAACATGGCCTTGTGGTGTTTGACCTACAACAATATCTCAAACATGTAAAAATTATTGCATTGTGAGTTGATAAAAATATATGTACCTATTTTTATCTTAAACCATATACTAATAAATTTCCCTTTGTATAACATTGGAAAATCCATTTCAATGAGCTTCTCTAGTCAATGAAGACACACCTCCCCATATTATTATATCACTAGATTGTTGGCATTGTTCAATCCATACTTTGCAATATACAAATGTAGTGCATCCCACTCTCCACTCACTGTGAAATTTTTTTTGACGAATAAAAATTAAATAACTATGATATCATCTTACAATTACCTCTCACTTTACTCAATCTACCTTTCCCCATCAAGTACTCCCCTTCAAGTTTGTTAATGTGGTTGAGATCCCAAATGTGACCTACATAGGTCATTGCTTCCAAATTAGGAAGATGTTTAACATATATGCCATAGTCTAGTACACCATATATTCCTCCACCATAAGACCCTCAACGTGTTCTCTTTGTCAAAACAAATCCTTCAAATATTTCAACTTCTTCTCAACCTTTCACATTGACCTAGTTGTATAGGTCCACACAACTTAATCTCCTCAACTTGGCATATGAGGTAGTTTTCTTGAGCATTGAAAAAAGTTAAAGGTATACAGGTTTGTATTTCACACAGTAGATGAGGAATTTTTATCTTCCAATATTTTATATCTTCTTTATGGATTTCTTTAGATGAAAACCACCTATAAGAGATTTAATACACAAAAATATTGAAGTACAAGACTTTACAAAAATAATATACAATATATTACATAACAAGATAAACAAATTGCAAATATAATATATCTATATGGTTAGATAACTGGGGGGTGAATCATTTATGTCTAGTTATCCTACAAGCCTTTCAAAAAATTTAGTACCAATTCAACTTCATAAACTTCATTAAAAATAACTCAATGATCACATTCAATTTCACAATTCAATATTGTAATCAATTTACTTCACTCTGTTATCTCATTGTTCTTGTTATTACCAAGTAAAAATGATATATCATAGCTTTTACTTTATTTTCATCTAACATTTACATAATTATTACCAATTTGTAGTATTGAGTTAATACCATAAAAAATCAACTTGTAACATAAAAACATTCATATATTTGACACTGCAATTTAACGTAGAAACCCTATAAACAGAAAAACCACCTGGGACTGGCAACCCAAATAATTTCAATCTTCTGAAGTGAGGTTTGCTAGGATCGAACTTTTTTAAAGGTTTACATGCATGTTGTTAGTGTGACCTGGCAAAATGATTTTAACATAAAGATCATTTAGACCTTATCACTCATTGATATTGTCTAAAGTGTGGCTTACTCTAAAGGACTTACAAACATCACTAATTGATGTTACCACATAGGATTTCACAGACTTGTTAGGTCCACTTAGTTAGGATATTTTTCTCCTAAAATGGTAAGAAAGTAACAGTTAAATGACCTATAAAAGTTAGCACTACCTTGCTTGTTCAAATCTTTGATCCACTTTGTCTTCTTCTTGTTTGTTCTCTAATTGATCTTTGTTTGGTTGATTCACTTCTTCAGACTCTCACTCTGCTATAACTCTTCTTGATATTTCTTCTTCTCTTCTCAACTATCCTTGTTTCTTTCCTTTCTCTTTACTTCCCATTAATCTCCAACTTAACAATATCAATCAACAACAATCAATAGCTCATCAACAAACAAAAACATGTTCCAATAGTTTTTACTTAAATAGTAAACTCTATCCTTCCAGATTCTTTTGGGTTTTTCTAATTAATTACATCCATAGATCTCATATTCATTGCACGTAGTCACTTAGAAAATATAACTTGCATTGAACTTCATGCTCATCCTTATCTTATTTCAATCTCTATCATCATATCTTAATTTTATTTTTTCAACCATATACCTTCTAGAAAACTTTGAATTGCACCTTTGAACTTCTCAGATATTCTTTAGTTTAGCCATAAGTCAACCTCAGATTCCATATTTCTTAACTTTCTCTTCTAGATCATACTCAGTGAACATTGCATTTCACTCAGTCAATACATCACTCGATTAACATATGAATTACTCAGTTAATACTGTAGTAGCTCAAAAAATATTGTACTCTTCTTTCACCTTGTCAATTAGTGTAGCTTGTATAGCTTGGTGAATACATAAACTTCATCATTACATAACACAATTAAATGATTGTAAAAAACTAAAACCAATATGATATTATCATGTTTCAATTGATTCAAGTTCCCATTGAATACCATACTTATCAACTTTGTCATCAACATACTTTCTTCAAATCCTTTTCATTAATCAAATGATATGACACTCTACTGAATTAGCATAATGTCCATCCAACTAAGACTTTGGCATCAATGACAATCTAACAACTGGTATGACTCTTTTACATACATTCACAAAATTCTTAGTTATATTATCAGTTGGGGCTAACATCTACAATTTTTTTAACAAATGTCATATATTACTTTCTTGACATTATTGTCAAAGTAGAATAGGATAGATAGAGGTAGCACATACTACAATAATTATAAATTGGTCATTTCATTATTTTCTAACATATACAATGAAAACTACATGTAGTTTACAACTATATAGTAAATCCATAAAAACATGATTTACCTAGATGAAGGTATGTTAATAATGCATTTTCAACCCTAGGAAAAATTCAATTTTCTTTCATATAAGATTGTTTATGTCCACAAAAAATCTAGTGAAAAATTGCATTTTTCATATGACTTCTTTTATAGCATTGCTTCATTGGTCTATTAATAACCAAGGAAGGACACTTATATTGACTTGGTCTCCATTACTATTTAAATGAATGGTATTTTTTATTGAATGATTGGATTCATGAATATCACTATAAATGTTGACAATTTGTTCTTTGTCACACCTTTTATCCAATATTTTCCATAATGTTTTCGTTACATTCTTTTCACTATGAATAGTATCAAACAAATACATAATTTATAGTTATGCATAGTAGGGAACCTACTAAATTATCTGGGATAAATTTTTAGTCTATTTGGAAGGTGTTCTTTAATGCTTTGATGACCTTCACAATCATCAGTTACATCATTAGTAAAAAAATACAATAGAAAAATATAAATTCCAAACATAAACCATTACATGGAATGCCATTACTTTAATGATTAATTTTATTATATTCCAACTTACATAGGTGAGGTGTCATCCTTCATGAATTTTATGTAGTCTCTTCTTTCCCATTAAAAATATATTTTTCAATACTTTGGTACTTATGGTTTCTTTGGATAAAGTGTCTATATTAATGAAACAATTACTTTGACAATATTTTATCTTTCAACCACAAACTAAACATGAAAATTTTCATTTTATTTCAAGACCTACAAGATAATGATATGATTGGATTAAATGTGTTAATTTTCATAAATATAATTATCTTGCATAACTTGAACATTTAACATACCAAAAAAATGTGTTATCCTTGGGGCATCATATATTGTCCATACAAGCATCATATGTGTACAATAAATTTGTGCACTCGTCTAAGCCTTCTATCCAAGGTATCCCATAGATTGGAACACTTGAATTCTAGTTTAGAGCTCCCTATCCATGGAGTGCAAAGGTGTGTATTTGTGCACATGAGAAGTTCTCAGATGAGCCTTAGAGACACAACCCTTGTTAGTAAACCATGCAATGGGAGATTCCTTAGACAAGAACAAGAGTGTAAATGTCTAAGGAGTTCTCAAGCATGCAATGTAAGAATGAACTATGCTAATATGAATTACAAGAATGCAACTAAACTAAGCAAGATGAGCATATTACAACATTTTAATTAAGCTATGTGATCTATGCTAATGTGAATAGAAAATCTAAGCTATTACAAATGCATCTAAACTAGAATGAGGATGATCATGAGAGAATGAGACAAGAACCAAGAAGTTCTCCACAAAGATCTAATGAAACCTATTAAGAAACCTATAGCATAACATTATCTTAAAATAGGGATCCTTAGAGAGGGAGAGAGCTCTCTCTTTTAAAGGTAGATGGAAAATTGAGATCAAGATCAAGAAATGGATGATAAAGGGTGGGGGTTGAATTTTGGAATGATTCATGTGTAAGAGAAAGTCAACCAATGAAAAAGAGTTAACTTTTTATGTGAGACAAAAGCCTTTTATTTTAAAATTTGTAAATAGGAAAAAGACTTTATGTGTGCACATTGAATGGGTTAGAAGAATGGGGTCTTATTTAATTAAAAGGGGATATGTACTTTTAATCAAATATGGACTTAGGATATTATAGTCAAACTATAGGTTGAGATTAAATAAATCAATCTTTAGCAAATTGGGCAAATAATTAATTAACTTAGCCAAAATGCTAAGAAGGGGGCTAATGGTCTAGGTGACCATTTTTAAGTGATTACATTTTCCTCTCTTTGATTAATGTGTGATCGATCTAGGAACACATGACATCAAAGAATACACAAGCCAAGAAGGTAGCAATAGATGGAGAGATCTGATTCCAAAGAACAAAATATAGAATGAGATAACAAGTACTAAATACACAACTTGGTAGCGACAATATTAAACACTAGGAGAGAGACGATAAAACTCAAGAAGACTACTAACATCAAGAAAAGAAGATAGATCAAGAGAAAATGAAAGAATCAAGTGTATGCTCCTAAGAAATAGATAGTTGTAGCAAGAAAGTAATGATAGAGTACTTCTACCCCCTTGGGATTGAAATCAAAATGAGGTAAAGGGAATGCAAAAATGATCTAGATATGAAAAAAGTCCATGATGATAGATAATAGATTATAATCAAAGAGTGACCATATATAAGTGATAGAATGCCCCACTATGACTAGAGTTGACCAAGAGGGATAAATCATGCAAATTAGATCAAATCAAGTAGAAAGATGATTTAGAAGTGAAAGATGAAAATTGAAGTTGGTACAAAGTGTAGAAATGATAAAGACATGGAGAAATATTGAAGACATGGAGAAATGAAGATACCTTAGTGAAGATTCAAAGATTAGACCTCAAAAGGTCAGCTAACTGCATAGAAGAAGGTAGAATTTTGAAATGTAATATTGACTATCAAGATGAACTAGAATTTTAATTTTGATCCCAAAAATGGATTTAAGATGTCAAAATTAACTAGGGGCACAATTTCTGTATAAATTTGAGGAGTTTGAAAAATGAGTCAAAATGAGGTCAGAGGACTATATAAGGGGTCTAAGGGCCATTTTTATTTCATTTGTCTTTGGTTATTTTGGAGATCTCTTGAGTGATTTTGAGAGAGATCATGACTTTAACAGGTATTCTAACTCACAGACACCATTTCAAGTGTAACCAGTTGTACAACCGGCCACCCAAGTATGAGACCCTAGTGAGTGTTAAATTTTTTTGCACTTTTTGAGTCATTTAACACATTTTTAATGCATTTTTTATAATTTTTTAGAAATTATTATATGACACTTTAAAATTATCACACGTTTATACTGAGAAGTATCGTGCAATACTTCTTCTATGCAAATTGTATCACATTGTTCGCAAAGTTCAATTGGATTAGGCATGCCCAACTATCACCCAAAATGTTGCGAACTATCATATGATGGGAAAGTATCATTCGGTAGTTGTAAGAAGTAGTGCACAATACTTTGTCAGAAAAAAAGTATCGCCTTCATATTGGGAAAAGTATTGCCTGGTTATTTTTGAGCATTTTTGCATGTGTAGGAGCATATTTTGAGTGTGAGTTTATTGTTTTCTATCATTTTGATATGTTTACTTTGTTTATAATGTTGTTTGCATGTTTTCTTTTGTTTACATGTTTTCTTGATTTGGTAATGCAGATTGTCTTTCTTGCACTATTGATCAAAGCCCCTAAGGTGGTGGGGTTGCAAGTCCTTTATCATCTAGAGGATGATGAGAAGGCTTCTATAGATAGCATGGGATTTAGGTGGTTTCTACACATACCCCATAAATGGGAGAACCACAGATTGTTGATTGCATTAGTTGAGTGGTGGCATAATGAGCACAACACCTTTAATTTTTCCATTGGTAAGGTAACCATTACTTTGGAGGATGTAGATCGCGTCCTTCACATGCCATGTCATAGAGGCCCCGTGAGTATGATTTTTATGTTTTGATATTTGTTTGTTTCAAGTTTTTGCTATCCATATGAGGCATGCTAATGTGAGTTTGATAATGTTATGTGTTTACTATGATCACACTCTAATAGAGGGGAGGTTGGATGTGCAACACATATTTGAGGATGTGGCCATCTTGTATTGACACCTTGGTTGGGAGAGACTCATAGACAAGTACGAGAATAAATATTCATTACCCTACCTCATTTAAAAGGATGTTGAAATCAAACAGTGGAAGGAAGAAATTAGCATTGCAGTGTATACCTTGAATAGAATACAACCTAAGAAAGGCTCAAATAAAACTCCTTATGAGCTATGGTATGGCTACAAAGCTAATGTAAGTTATTTGAAATTATTTGGTAGCAAATTTTATATTTTGAAAGAGACTAGGAAAGGTAACTTTGATGTCAAAGGTGATGAAGGCATATTCCTAGGATACTCCAGTAGAAGAAAAGCACATAAATGTTTGAATTTATTCACTCATAAGATCATAGAAAGTGAACATGTGAGAATTGATGAGTTTTTAGAAAAAAGTGAAGAGAGAAACAAAGAACTTGAGGATTATAGAAAGTTTATTTACTTTCAACTTGATACATTGCCAAATCTAATTGGAAGTCAAGAGGCCCCACCTCTCTAGTCCCCAAAATCTCCAGAAGCACCTGAGTTGCAACCAGTGCAACCTGAATCATAGTATGAAGGACCCAAGTTGCAACCAGAGAAAATGAAGTCTAATGGACTAGAGTCATTGAAAATGGGACCCAAACTTGATACGGAAGATCATAGCAAGGCTAGTGGAACAAGTTCTAAACCTAAAGTACCTATGTTAGAAAGGTATGTTAGAAGGTACCATGCACCTGATCAGATCATTGGAGACAAGTCAGATGGTATAATGACAAGAAACAAATTGAAAGGTATATGTTTTCTTATTGAATTTGAACCTAGATTAGTTAAAGATGCTTTGGATAATGAAAGCTAGATTGAAGCAATGAATGAATAGATAGAACAAATAAAGAGGAAAAAGACTTGGACTCTTGTTCCTAGACCCAAGGATAAAAATATAATTGGTACAAGGGTTCTTCATAAATAAGATGAATGAAGATGGAGAAGTTTCTAGAAACAAAGCAAGTTTAGTATACAAAGGTTATTCTCAAGAAGAAGGTATTGATTACAGTGAAAATATTTCTCCTATTGCAAGATTAGATGGTGTTAGGACTTTACTTGCTTATGCTGCACATAGAGGATTTAAAGTTTATCAAATCGATGTGAAATTTTCATTCTTGAAGAGGAATTTTACATAGAGCAACCAAAAGGTAAAGTAGATCCTAGAAAAAAGGATATAGTTTGTAAATTGCACAAAGTGTTGTATGGTCTCAAGCAAGCTCCCAGAGCTTGGTATGAAAGGATTCATAACTATTTGATGAAGATTAGTTTTCAAAGAACAAATAATAATAATAGCCTGTATATTAAAGAAGGACCAAACAAGAAAATTGTATTGGAATAAATCTTTTTGGATGACACATTGTTCACTGGAAATGATGACTTGTGCAAAGCCTTTTCAAAAGAGACGAGTAAAGAATTTGAGATGTCCATGTTTGAAGAGATACAATTCTTTGTTGGATTACATATTCAACAAAAGAAAGATGGTATCTACATTACTCAATCCAAATATATTAAGGAGATAGTAAAGAAGTTTGGAATGGAAGATTCAAGATCAGTTGGAACACCTATGTCTACTAGACACAAGCTTTCCAAAAATGATGATTCTAAGGAGTTAGATCAGACCACATATAGATCAATGATTGGAAAATTGTAATATGTAGTACATACAAGGCCTGATATTGCATTAGTAGTTAGTGTGGTGGCAAGGTTCTCAACAAATCCTAAAGAAAATTATATGATGATAATCAAGAGAATCATGAGGTATCTAAAGGGTTTTGAAGACTATGGATTATGGTATAAGAAAGGAGGTAATTTGGATTTGAATGCCTTCACAGATGTTGATTTGGTAGGAAGTATTGATGATAGAAAGAGAACTAGTGGTGGAGCATTCTTTCTTAGTAAAAGACTAGTGTCTTGGACAAGTAAGAAGGAAAATTACATTTCTCAATCTACAACAGAGGCATAGTATGTGTTAGTAGCAGTTAATTTCTCCAATATTGTTTGGTTCATGCAACTATTGGCAGTTATGAAGGTAGAAATCAAGGATCTAGTGGTTATTTCTATGATAACACCCGTGCAATTAATATATCAAAAAATTCTATGATGCATACCAAGACTAAGCACATTGCAATAAAATATCATTATCTGAGAGAATTGGTGCAAGATAAAGAGGTAAGATTGGAATATATGAATACTAAAGAACAAATTGTAGACATATTTACTAAGCCATTACCTAAGGATTCATTTTTGTATCTAAGAGGTATGTTAGGGGTTATTCCCCTATCTAAAGCTCACTAAATTAAGTTTATGATACATCAACTAGAGCATGCTGAAGATCAATTAGTTGATGCAGTATTGAAAGAAAAAATTGCATATGAATTAATACAAGAGGTACATTGATATTCACTAAATATAGTCTTTGGCACGAGATGTCAAAGATGGAGAAGTTTTTTGTGTCATATCACATAAGTTTTCTTAAGAGTGAGAGAGATGTCAAGGAGGAAGAACTTGGTCTGATATCAAAAAGGAAGATTTTTCTATCAGAAGAAGATGTTAAAGGCAAAGTTTTCTGATAGAGGGAGAAACTAAAGATAGAGGGAGTTCAGGCTAATAGAGGCAGTTCTCATGAAACTAAGGATATTTTTCTTACTATTATTTTACTCTAAAATTTCATTATATTATGACATGTTGTGTTGCCAATAATGCCAAAGAGGGAGATTGTTGAAAATAATTGATTAATTGTGTATTATCTTTGATGCTTTACAAAATGTCATATCTTTGTCAATTAGTGTATGCTAAGCTCACTTAGGTGATGAAGACAATTTCTTGTGTTTGCCAAGCATTCTAGTGTTTGCCTAGTTCAGAAGTTAGTGACTACCAAGTTCACTCAAGCATCAAAGGGAAATTTGTAGAAGATGAGTGTTAACTGAGCTCACTCGATTAATGAAGGAAAAATTGGATGGAACCAGTTTTAACTGAGCTCACTTGGTTACCATATAAAGTTTGTGAAGATGCACTATTAACCAAGTTCACTTGGTTAATATAGGAAAATCATTTCTAAGTTAGTATCTATTGAGCAAGGTCAGCTAATGAAGGGTTTTCTTATTTTCGGTATATTAAGCTTTATAGATTTGTTTGTTGGTTCTAGCTAGCTAAGGTAATGAATATTAATTATTCCAAGTTGTATTCAAGCTGACTTGAAAATACATAAGATATAAATATAAGGTCAAATTGAGGATTGAATGTGTGGAAGTGTATAGAAGAATCAAAGATGCTTAGAGGAAGTGAATTAGAAGGATGTACACAAAATATCCTTGTGGAGTTGGAAAGATACATTCAATTAGGAAGGATCAAGTATTCAAGATAGAATTGAGATCTATAATTAGAAATTCAATTGCATTAGAAATCAGGGCATCTCATTTTTAGTCTCTAACCATTGTAGCAGTGATCTAAACCTCTTAATAGAGTTGTCTTAACAACTACAAGGTGTCATTTCTATTGAAGTGTCTAAAGACCTCTAACAAGGCCACTCCTAATAGAGTGATTAAATCATCTAATAGGGTCACACCTAACAGTGTGCTTTGTAACCTTTAATAGGGTTGGATCCTAACAGGGTTCACTTCAAAAGAGTGAAAATCAGTAACTAGTTGCAGTTGGTGGTTTTCTCGGATTGAGTTTCCATGTTAAATATTGGTGTTACTTATGTTCATGCTATTTATTTTATGTGTATGCAACTAAGTTAAGTAAGGTTAGTCATAGATAATATCATAAGATTTTCATGTTAAGAATTTGATGAGTTACAATTGTTATTTCAATGGTTACCAAGTTACAATATATTATCAATATAAACCAAGTGCTTGTGTGTTTTTTGAGCAACAATATTTTAGTAAAGTTTATATTTAGTGTTGACATCTAAGGGATATAGGATTTATTTTTGTAGTAACTGATTCAACCCTCCCCTCTCAGTTACTCCTCTCAAATTTTCAACATTTGTGCCATCATGTTTTTTTTGTAGCAAATGGTCATCACCTTCTATGGGAACATTATCTTCAACTTTGACATTCACACCTTTGTGTTCCTCTACTTCTAAAACCATATTCTTCGGGTTGTGGTGGTCCATATCATGTGCCTTAGGGAGGTCAAACTATATTAAAATCACCAGCATAAATAAACCATGATCATTATCTCATCATCAAGAGAATTCTTATGTCTATAAATTATTAAAATAATATAATTAACAACTTACCCATGGATTATATCCCCTTTAATGTGACCATAGTCCCTACAATGTGTCTTAGTTGTATTGATTAAAATTATTCTAGTGTTTAAGCTCTTGAAAATTATCTAGGGACAATAATATTTTCTCTCACCTTTTCTTTTGAAGTTAGACCACAATCTAGCAAATGTCTCCCTATTTCATTTCTCACTTATATTATCCAATACGATCCTTCTTCACAAGAAAATAAAATTGAGCTATAAAAAAATTGATCTATAGTCATAACCAACTAAGTAAAATGATCTCACGAGTACACTAATATTCTTGACCTAGTTATATTTAGAACTTAAAATGTTAGTTATGAAATGATGTTTCAATATAATAAACCAAATTGAAATACTTGAACATAGAAAATTTAAAAAATGAACCAAAACCATTGAGCCAAAATGAACTAGAACTCTTAGAAAATGATCAATTTGATTCTATTTAATATAACAAGTTTATTCATATGTCTATGTGATGTAATCTGTACTCTAGAAACATCTTTATCATTCAAAGGTCAGTATACTTTGTAAGACCGAGATTGCAAGGAATTTCCTAATCACAAGGTAAAGGGTGATGGAGTCTATTTGATCAAGAAAATTGATATAAAAGGCCACATAAATGCCATAGTAGTACTTTCATGTTTATTTAAAGTTAATTTTTGCATTTTATGTTGATGTAAGGCCATTTGAGCGAAAAATGTACCCAATTAGCCTATTGAACCCAAATGGTCAAGGTTGGTTAGGTAGGTCAAACTAAGTTGAATAGGAATTTGAAAAGTGGCAATAGGTTGTTTGGAATAAATTTGATGTGTTTGTAAGGATTCATAAGCTATTTGGTTTCAAACTCTCAAAATTGATCAAATCTTGTAAAAGTTACAAGTCTTGATGATTTCCAGGAGCCCTTAACTAATCCAACACTATTCAAAATCCCATTCTCCCAACTAACTATTACATATTAACTTTAAATTTGAAAATTTCTATTTTTTGTGTTTATCCCTTTCTAATGACTCTAAAGGCTTTCAATGGCCTTCAACATATAAAATATGTTGTAAAACACTTATTCCCATGTTAGTTTGCCTACATTTACACAACTTTATTGATTTAGGTCACATGACCCTTTTTGTGCCAATTTGGTCTTATTGGCCTAATATACCTAAGTATTAAAGAGTGATCCTTAGAGGCATAGTTTCTTTGTTTTTGGTCCTAATTGACCATGTACAATAGATGAGATAATGTCCATAAGAGAACAATTTTCAAAAAAATGAGTAATAGTTTATTATAAAAAGATGGTTGTTGGCCAAATAAAGACCATAATCTTTCTATTTGAAACATATCTTAATACTATTGAAAGTGGAAAAGTCTAGGAGTAAGTATTTAATAGGGTTTCTTTGTACATCAGGCCTAATTACACCCTAAAAATAGACAAATTTGTCAAAAAAAGGTCTTACTAAATAAGGTTGAAATTAAGGAGTTATTGGAAGGTTCTAGAGTCTATTTGATCAAATTATTGTAAGATCAATAAACCTCTACATCAAAATTAGAATCTTGCTTCTATATTTAACAACAAAATGTAGGGAGTGATGAAAATGAGAAAAATTCTTCAAAGCTTATAAATTAAATTTTTTTTCTTGAAATTGACACCATCAAAGTGATTTTAACATAACAAAAATATATCCTTATGTAATCATTCATCAACAAAATGATACTCATATAAAGAAAAAGCTCAGTGATATCTAACAAGGTATTTATAAACCCTTACATCTAAACTAAGGATTTCAATTAATAGAAGTCAAAAAGTGAAGAAGATACCTAAGCAATAGAATATCCTCAATTAGTGTTGGCAAGTTAGAAGAATTCCTAATAATAGAAGCTAAACTTATGAAATTTGTATGTGGTTAAGAAGGAGAAAAGAAGGGGAAAATGATTATTTCAGATAAACCTAAGTGAATTAGCTTAATGTAGTTAAGAGTGTTGTATTAATTACCAGAATTATTTTATTCTATCTAGTGAATAAATTGAAATAAAAATATTCCTCAAGAACACATTAATCTTGTTTGCCTATAATAGAAATACATTTGCTTAAATCTGCCCTATAACTTAAGTTGCCAACATTGAGGTTTTTGTATGTCTAATAAAGAAAATACTTGTGTCACTAAAACAAGATCTTCATTTACTCACTCACCTCTACATTCACTTTGTTAGGAAACTATATGATAATATAGACCTTGTTTGTTCTATGGGTCTATTTTACCTCAAGATGACATATAAAGCTTATTTTGACACTCTATAAACTTTTCAATACAAAGAGGTTTTCTAAACACATATCAATGTAATCTTATAACTACATCTGACTTATAAAAGTATATTTATATGCATTTATTATCATTATATTAAGTTTAACTATCTTTAAACATATCCTTTAGTTATACATGAAAACATGAAAAACTTATTCCTACATGTTAATAAACTTTTCAAAAAAAAAGGTATTCTAAATGTATCCACTTCTTTTTGCTGAATTGGATAATATGTCATCTCAATAGAATCTTTTGTAGGATCAGTTTGTTGCATGAGTAAACCTACAATAATTTAGCTCCATTGTAATCGTACCACATTATATACTTCAATGATAAAAATTATAGTGGTAAATTTGAAACCATGTTATAGTCTTAAGAGCACTTATCATTTCACCATTGAGATGCTCACATGTAGATTCATTTTAAATTTTATTTTGTATGGTAGTGCACTAATTCAAGCATGACCCATGTTACAACCCAAAACAAAAGAAACACTCCACTAATCATGGATTTCATACTAATATGAATCATTTTCAAAAAATTGATAAAAAATAATGAATATATGGATAGCTTATTGTGTAATTGTCATGGAGTGAATTCTATACTTTGGTTTGATAAAAATTCTCAAAAGTATCCTAATGCTAATGACATACTCTTAATACTATAACATGTGTTTAACTCTACCGTTACAATTGTTGTCATTGTAGAAAGATAGCTCATAAGATCATAGATGATATATGGATAGAATATGGTGTGATTACAGTATTGTGGATTGAAATGATATTCTCAAAATTGAACATAAGTTTAATCTTACACTAAATATAACCAAGCTTGATCACTTCTACAATAAATTCATCATGCACTATGTGATCCATGGTTACAAGAATAGGTTAGAAGAAGAAAAGCTCCACTAAAAATGGTCTACTTTCTTATCAATGTGCTCTGAGCTAGTATAAAGCAACAATGTAGTAACGATCATGATTCTTGCATATTTGTTATTCATAATTTTAGACATAAAAATTAGATAGAAAATATAGAATGTAAAAATTAAAATTTACTCGTTGCATGAATAAATTGGAAGACTCCATTCATTTAAAAAAAAAAACTCAAAATCATATCTTTTATATAATGAGAAATAATGATTCATGTGTGCCAATGATTCTTGAATTTTGTTTGTAATGAGCAAAATGATAGAAAGGGCAATTTACAAACTACTAAATTGAATGTGGTAAAATATAGTCTTATTTTTAATATCTGCATTAAAGGATTATGTATTACAAAATAATTTTTTGTTTTAAAATACTCTTGGAGGTATTGATGGTGTACATTTTGTTTGCCTGCACGAGAATTCATGATGTAAAAATAATAGAAAATGATTATGCACTACCATATAGGAATACACCAATAGATGAAATTAAAATTTGAGATCATTAAGTTTTTTCTTATAAGGAGAGTTGAGAAGGCATTCAATCTAAAAATGTATTAAAAGAGAGGTGTTTTATAATAATTTTCAGGTTTAAAAGGCACATGTAAAGTAATGGAAATAGGATAAAGGTGTAGCAAATAAGGGATGCCACTTTATATCCCTTTCATTTGGTTTATCAGACATAGGGTGAGAGGATAATATTGTCATGCCCAAAACTAGGGCAAAAACCACACCAACAAATTATTATTATTTTAAAAGGTAATAAAAACTATGTTAAATACATAATAACATCGAATGTTTTGTGGAAAGATGAGGAGATGATTAAGTTAGCTTTGAGTCACAAGGTTAAGGAAACAATTGAGTTTTGATTACATTTCAAGAGGATGCAAAGTCGATATCCAACAAATTGCATGGGTCCAAAACCATAAATCATAGTGCTACAGGAGTTCTTAGTTTGGGATGATTTAGTCGATTGATTAATCCACAATTCCATGTTTACTAAGGTGTGACATCATGTTCAAGAAACATTTGATTAATAACATAAGTTACATTAGGTTAAATTTGACACCTAACACTCATTTCACTATACTAGTTTGATCCACTAGAAGGACTAGGATGCACTTGTAGGTTATCCTATCATTACCTTAACACTTGATCTCAATTATTAACATAACCTATTAGAAATAATTAAAGCATGAAATATTGACCATAAAACTAATATATGACATACAATTTATCTTCTAACATAATCTGACTCATCTTATCAATTCATCTACTCAACTTTAATCTATAACACTTTCAAACACTAACATCTTCTATTAATAAAATTACTAACTTAATCCTCTTATATTTTATTATTTGTTTTTTAATTTTTTAAATGTCATCCTAATAAAATTGAAATGTCTAGATCAAGTCATTGAACTATAATCCAACACTATACAAACTTGAAAACACAATTTCATTAGCATTCCCTAACATTATTCAACTCCAACCCATGACCCTTTCTATAACTAAGACCCATTTAATTATCCACTAACTATAATATATTTACTTTCAAATGAGATGAAAAAAGAAATTCCTAATATAAAACTGAATTATATTTGCTATCGCCTATTCACAAAATTTAACTACAAAACAATAATAATAGATACTAACACTAATCTAACAATCACCTAATCCTACTTACCTACTAATTTCTAACTAATAAGAAATACTAAAATTACAAAACAATATTTCTTCTTACTAATTAAATATTCAAACTAAATGGTTCTTGTAAAACTTGGTTGTTTTGTTTGGTTCAAACTCTTGGTTTCAGGTCCCCGTAAAACTTGGTTTGGTTATTTTTTAACTTTAGGTTTCAGGTCCTTGTAAAACCTGGCAGTGCTTTAAATGTTTATCTTTAGTTTTTTGTAAAGGGTTTAGGGTCCCTTCAAAATTTTCTTTTACTCTAATCTAAAAAAATATTCAAACTAGAAATTACCTTTATGCTAATTCAATTATTAAACACCTAAACAAATTTACTAAATACTAATACCTATCTAATCATCCTAATCCTATCCTAAAACCCTACCCAACTTACCAAACAACTTGCCTACTTAGCTTTCCTTTTCCCCATGCTCTTTGGAGTGCTCCTCTAGGTTTGAGCATGCTGCTCCAAGCTGACAAGCCTCTATCATGCTTGGGCATTGATCCAAGGCATGAGGTATGTGCATGAGCTTGGGAGGAATTTGAAGGGGTTAGGTAGGTAAGATTTCATGGTGGAAAAAGGTAAGTTTTGAACTAATATGGTGATGCATGTGTTGTTTTTTTGTTGCAAAACAAAAAAAAAAAAATATTGCTTGCACAACTATGCCTAAAATTGAAGGAGGAGGTGTGAGGTGGGGTGAGGACCATGTGGTGTCCCCCCTCACCCCCTGCTCCCTTCTTACATTTCTTATTTTTTTTGGTTTTTGTTAAGTCTTTTCCCCACTTACAAAGGTGATGATGGGGAAACAATGTGAATGTTTAAAATAACCTTTTTGAGATATAATCCTTATATATATATATATATATATATATATATATATATATATATATATATATATATATATATATATATGGGAACATAAGTAGGTGTACACTTAGAAAATGCACTCCTCTAAACCCTTCTATCCAAGGTATTCCATAGATTGGAAAGCTTGAAAGGTGTCTTAGAGATGCCTAGTTATAGAGTGCAAGAGGCATACAAATAAGCATAAATTAAGCTCTTAGCTAAGCCTTAGGAACACAAACCTTGCTAGTAAATCATGAGATGGGAGGTTTTTTGAGCAAAAGCAAGAATGCTAGTGTCAAAGAATTCTTGAATATGAAATGCAAGAATGAAAGTAAGCTAAGATGAAATGCACAATGCAACTAAGCCAAACAAATGAAAGTGTTTTAAATCCATGATAATTAAACTATGTGAGCTAAGCTATTACAAAAGAACTACATTATCATACAACTAGAAGATTGATAAAAATGACATGGATGAAAGAATGTAGACAAGAAATAGAAGTTCACAAAAAAACTCTCAAGAATTTGAATGGTAAACCTGCATCATAACAATACTCAAGAGTGTGGATCCTTTGAGGGGGAAAGCTCTCTCCCTTTTAAAGTCATACAAATAGTAGAGATCAAGATGAAGATGGTGGATGATCAATAGTGGCATTTGAAAAGAGGAGTGATCCATGTGCACACACAAGTCAACCAATAGAATGTAAGTTGACTTCCCACATGAGACAAAAGTCTCAAAAGCCCATTTCTTTTAATTGCAAAATAGAAAAAAGGACTTTATGTGTGCACTTTAAATGGGTTAGAAGAATGGGTTCTTTTATTTAATTAAAAGGGGACATGTACTTTTAATCAAATAATGAACTTAGGATAGCATAGTCAAACTATAGGTTATAATCAAATTAATTGATTATTAGCAATTTGGTCTAGGTAAATGATTAATTAAATTAGCCAAAATGTTGAGAAGGGGGCTAATAGTATAGATGACTATTTTTAGGTGATTATATTTGCCCCTCTTTGACTAATGTGTGATCGATCTGGAACACATTATGTCAAAGAAAATAGAAGCCAAGTAGGCAGCAGTAGATTATAGATATCTGATTTCGAAGGACGAAATGCAGAAAGAGATAGCACATCCTAAATGTACAACCTAATAGTAGTAGTATTGAACACTAGGAAAAGATGATGTCAGAATTCAAGAAGAATGCTAATGCCTAGCAAAGCAGATAAATTGAGAGCAAGTAAAAAGATAAAAAAAATTCTCCTAAGAAAATAGATAGTTGTAGCAAGTGATGATAGGGTATTTTTTCCCGCTCAGGATCAAAATTGAAATGAGGTAAGGGGGTGCAAAAACAAGATAGATATTAGAAAAATCAAGATATAGCAATGTCCAAGATGAAAGATAAATGATTAGAACAAAAGATTGACTATTAAGAAGGTGCAGGATGCCCTAGTTTGGCTGGAGTTGACCACGAAGAATGCATCATAAAAATTAGGTCAAATCAAGTAGAAAGGTCAATTTTAGACATGAAAAGGTGAATTTGAGTAGATATGAAGCATGGAAAGGATGGAGACATGAAGAAATGAAGTTGCCCTAGTGATGATTTGGAGATTAGACCTCAAAAGGTTAGCTAACTACTTAGAAGAATGTAGAATTTTAAAATGCAATTTTTACCATCAAGATGAACTTGGATTTTGATTTTGATCCTAAAATGGATCCAGGATGTCAAAATTAGCTAGGGGTGCAATTTTCATAGAATTTTGAGGAGTTTTAAAATTAGGTCAAAATGAGGTTGGAAGCTATAAAAGGGGCCCACGTATCATTTTTGAAATCATTTGTCTTTTGTGATTTTGTGAGAGCTTGTGAGTGGTTGAGAGAGCATCATGGATTTAGAAAACACTCCAACTCACTGACACTATTTTGAGCACAACCAATTGCATAACCAGCCAGAGCACTATGAGGCACCAGTAAGTGACTACTCTTTTTGTCATTTTTTCATCTTTTTTGGTCTTTTTCACACATTTTAAGGTTTTAAATGCAAAATATTGTGTGATATTTTAAAATTATCACACGGGTACTTGATAAAATATCGGGTGATATTTTGTAGTAGAAAAAGTGTTGCATAGGTAGTTTTAGGTTTGTCATATGGGCCATACCCATTTGTCACCTACACTGGTGCAAAATATCATATGAAAGAATTATACCATACAACTTTGCAAAAAGCATTGCATGATATCTTTCTAGCATATTGTATCACTTGTGTGTGAAAAAAGTATCACACAGATTATTTTTGAGCTTTTTTCATTGATTTTTATGCATTATGATCATGTTTTTGATTGGGTACTAATATCTACATGTTTTATGATTATAAGAGGTATTTCCAACACTGCTTATTAGAGCCCCCAAAGTGGTGGGGTTGCAAGTTGTGCACCATTTGACATATGATAAGCATGCTGCAATAGCAACCATGGGTTTGAGATGGGTTATATGGATGCACCATTTATGGGTGAACCATGAATTGCTAATCGCACTAGCTGAGCAATGGCATAGTAAGCATAATACCTTCCATCAATCAACCAGAGAGGCCTCAATTACATTAGAGGATGTATATCACATTCTACAAGTGCTTTGTTATGGTGATCTAGTGAGTTGTATGTTTGATTGCTTTGTTATGTTTTTTGAGTGCTAATATGATGGAAGGGATATTAGTTCTAAGTCTGGTTGAATGTCATAGGTGTATTATGATTAGACCTTGATAGAGGGGCAAGCTATGATGCAGTAGTTGTTCCAGGATGTTACCATCCTAGACCATCATCTGAGCTAGGAGTGACTCATTGATGAGTATGGAATGGATTATTCTCTTCTTAGCTTGCTATGTTCTATAGTAGCCTAGGCCTTGGTGACCAATAGGGGCCAGAAGGGCTTCCCACTAGGATGGGGTCAATTGGTGCTAGATATGATCACACGACCATGTTGGAAGGCATGGGGGCCATCTATTCTAGTAGATATGTATCATGAGCTCCATGAGGTAGTATACCATAGTGGCCATTACTAGGCATGCAAGGAAATGTTTGCACAAATCTAGGCTTGGGAGCACATTGTTGTGATCTAACCACAGGTACAACCACAAGAGTGAAACCATTCGTACATTTTCGGTTATAGAGGATTTATCCCACAAACTCATAGTGGGGATGTTACATATTACCAGTGTATTTTTGATGAGTTGACTACTTTCACATGTTGACCTTACCGAGAGTGTCAGAGATGGTTCAATTCCTAGGAGTTGGATTACATGAGGTATAACAGGCCACTGCTAGGTAGGCATGCAAAGATTGTAGAGTGATTTGTGATCAACCAAGTATGGTGGCAATTTGCAGAGTGACAAGTGATATCGGTGGAGACCACCACCTATGCTCATTTTCATTCTAATGAGGCATGGGGCTGGCTGCCTATGTTAGATTATCATACAATAGTATGAGAGATAGTAGATCTAGTTTGGGCTACTTGGGATTATCACCCAGATGTGGTAGATGTAGGGGTTGACCCATCATATTTGTATGAGATGCAGAGAAACTTGTTTCCTCAATTTATAGAGCCTGATGCATTGCCCATAGCAAGGGGATATAGGGGAGGTGGAGGTGGGGGAGGAGGTAGAGGTAGTGGAGGTAGGTGGATGGAGGTTGGAGAGAGCTCTCACTCTGGGAGGAGGAGGACATGAGCACTGGCTACCAGAGAGGAGGAGGAGGAGGAGGAGGTGCCACTAAGGTGGTAACAAGCAGGGAAAGCAGAGTGAGTAGAGGTGCAGGTAGAATAGCTAGCCTGAGGGGTTGATGACCGAGACATGAGGATCCATCCCTTATAGATAGGGCTACAAGTGGCTCGGGTCACTATTGTAGTATGAGATTAGCAACTTATGGATGAGTGGGATCAGGGAGATGAGCTCCATAGGGAGCAAGATGCAGGGAGGTGAGAGGCCTCTCATCATGGTGTACATGCTACTTATTATTATGTTGCCTAAAGGGGTGTGGTGCCACTAGGACAGGGACTTCCTGATTACTTAGAGTGGGCAAGCAAATCAGAGGGTGCAGTGTAGCTGCCAGATAGGAGACAGGCTCCACCACCAGGACCACCACTAGCTAGAGAGGGTGCAAGCCAGTCATAGGTCGATTATGATAGTTTTGACAATTTTAATTGTACATCATGTATTTTTGAGACAGATATCTAGATTTTGGGTCCCACATTTGTATATGTATTATGACACATTGGTATATATATGAGATACTGGATTTGATCAGCAATTTTTTTTACTTGTCTCAAATGGATGTTTCAACATTTTTAGTTTTATGTGATGTTTTAGTTTTTGTTTCTTACTCATGTATGCATTGTTTGGATACTTATGTGTATATGCTCATGTATCTCTCTTGTGTATGATATTTTTAGCTCTCATGTATGTGATATAGACTTATGTTTCACAAAATATGTGACACTTGGGATAGACTGAATGTGATGTCTAGATTAACCCCTTATGATGACAAGATAGCAAAGGATGAAGAAAAAGATAAAGAAGATGAAAGACATGATAAAGAAGACAGATGCAAAAGTAGTTAGCTGACATGTCTGCAAAAGATTAAAATAGAGCTCTTGCAATATACAGGAATGCAAGACTAAGCTAAAAAATGAACCTATAATGCAATCTAACATGCAAAGTGGTTTACCTGCAAGGGACACATAACATTTAGACTCTTATTTCATCATTGAGCATTTATTATAGACATCATGAGCTCATACAACCATCACTAGTGCAGCTATGAGGATATAAATATGATTGCTATCAGATAGGTATGTGGAAATCTAATCTAGGCATCAGAGACATGTAAGTCAGGATGACTACGTGATTAGATTCCCTAAGTTTAGTATAACAAGATTATACTTATATCAAGGCATAAGAGCTAGGATAACCTCGAGTATGGTCTTGTAAAAATAGATAAGGATGATACGTTTATAAGTCAAAGTGTCAAATAGGACAAGCATGAATGCTTTAAACACTATAGACAAATAAAGTATACCCACAAGTAGAAATCAATAAAACATGCACCATGCCCCATGCCCCCTATCTTCTAGTCCATGACATCCTTGAAAGACTATTAGGGAGGGAATATATAGCAAATAAATCATCATAGACGACACACAAAGTAGATAAAGTTCATCATAGCTTAGTTGTTTAAGTGTTTTAAGTGTGTGTGTGTGTGTGTGTGTGTGTCATTGGGCCATTTCTTCAAGACTTGATTCTGATAATGAGAAATATCACAACATCAGAGACTATAGGTAAACTATTTGAAAAGTGTTGAGAAACACTTGATGTCAAGTTGGGGGAGTAGTGCTGAAAAACACTATTTTTATGAGTTGCCAATGAAACCTTAATGCACAAGGAAACCTTTAAATAGGCTAAGCAGTGGCGCCCTCAAGACAAGGACAAGAAACAATACCAAGCTAGGAAATGTATAGAAAAATGGGTGATTAAGACTGATAGACATAGGTGCAAGGGTTTCAAGTAGCGCATGTTTCCAGGTTTTCACCACTTGGCAAATTTTTTAATTTTTTTTAGGACTTTTTTTCAATTTTTTTGTATTTTTTTGGTGATAGATCAAAGCACCTATTGCTAGGTTTTCACTAAGATGATCATTTTTTCAGGACATTTTCTAATTTTAAGGATTTTTTCAGGATCATAGATATGTACAAGATAACTGAGTATTAAGCCTCTAAGCATAGAACTTCTTTAAATGTAGGACATTGATAGGTTCTACAAGTTCTTTACCTTTAGGAGTAGACATCCAATAAGCACCAGACCCAAATACTACTGTGGTAATGTATGGGCCTAACCAGTTAGCTTCAAACTTTCCCTTCTGCTCTCTATGTTGCTAATTTTTCAGATTTTCCCTAAGCACGAGGTCACCAATTTGAAACTCATGTGGGTGAACTTTCTTGTTATACTAAGTAGAAATGAACTTTTGATAAGCCCTCATATGATCAAAAACTTCCTTATGATGCTCATCAATAGTCTCTAACTATTGTATTTGCATAGCTCTATGGTCTTCATCAGTTATCAATCCATGTAAGGAGACTCGCAATGAGGGGATCTATTTCTAATGGGAGAACAACCTCAGAACCATAGACTAAAGAAAAAGGAGTGGCCCCTGTAGGAGTATGGATGGTAGTTTTGTAGGCCCAAAGTGCCGGATTTATCTATAAGTGCCAATCTCTCCCAAACTTATGAACTATGCAATGCAAGATTTTTAGCAATTTTTTGTTGGAAGCCTCCGCTTGGCTATTCCCTTGAGGGTAGTAAATAGAAGACTAGTGTTGTTTGATTTGAAACTTCTTGCATAGCTATCTAAGGTCTGTATTCTTGATTTTTCCTTTGTTATTAGTGACAATTGAGGAAGGAATGCCATACCGACAAATGATGTGATTTAGTATAAATAGGGCAACATGTTTTCCTTTAGTAGCAAATAGTGGCATGACTTCAACCCATTTGGTGAAATATTTAGTTGTTGTAATGATGAATTTATGACCACTAGATGAACTTGGGTGAATTTTTCCTACCAAGTCAAAGGCCCATTGTTGAAATGGCCAATATCTCATAGAAGGAATCGGCTCAAGTCTAGGAGCATAAATTAAGTAACCATGAAGTTGACATTTTTGACAGGACTTGGCATAACAAACAACATCAGCTTGCATAGTTGGCCAGTAATAACCCATCCTAAGTAGCTTTCAAGCAAGTGTAAGGCCATTAGAATGTACCCCACAAATGCCATCATGGACTTTAAAAAGTGCATTTTTGAACTCTTCTAGTTCTAAACACCTAAGCAACATTTCGTATAGACCCTTCCTATACAAGTCACCAAAGACCAAAGTGTAATATGAGGTATTGCATAGGAATTGGCATTTTTGGTTGCATGTGAGGTTCTCAAGAACAATTTGATCATGCAGGTAGGAGAAGATGGCCACATAGTGGGAGGAATCGTCACTTACAATAGTGTAGATCACTTCATTATTGAAAGAATCATAGGTGGGATGACACAATTCCTCCACTAGGAACTCAAATCAAGATTCATGTTCTTGTCATTTCAAGATAGATGCTAGTGGCCATAGCATCAGATTGCCTTGTTTTTGGCTCTAGGAATTTGCTAAAATTTTACAAAAGTGAAGTAGTTCCTTAGAGAATCTATCAACCTTTTGTAAGGTATAAAATTATCATCTTTCATTTGATAGTCATTGTTCACTTGGTTAATAACAAGTCGAGAATCTCCATAGATATGCAATTTAGTTTTTCTCCATTCAAGAGCCCTCTTGATCCCATTGTTTAAAGCCTCATATTTTGCTATATTGTTTGTATCGGGAATAAGAGTTTGTAAGATTTAGGGATTGTATATCTATGAGGGGAAACAAACAAGATACCTGCTCCAGCTCCATTCTATGTATGAGAACCATCAAAGAACATTTTCCAAGTTCTCTTAGTGATGTACATAATTGAGGCATTTGGAAATTCAACTTGTATAGGTGTTGTGTCCTCTAGTGGAAAATCAACCAATTGGTTGGCTAGAGCTTGTCCTTTGATGGCTTTACGTTTGGCATACTGAATGTCAAATTCTGAAAGAATCATCATCCATTTAGCTAGACAACTAGTAAACACCACTTTTCTCAAAAAATATTTCAAAGGATCAATTTTAGAAACTAGGTGAACTGTATGTGCCAACATGTAATGTCAAAGTTTTTGAGAAGCAAAGACAAATGTGAGACAGGTTTTATCGATGCTAGTATAGTTCATCTCATAAGAAAACAAAGTTTGACTAATATAACATATGGCCCGTTCTTTTCTAGTCTCATCACTTTGGGCTAATAGTGCTTCTAGAGAAGAAGTTGTAGCTGAGATATACATGATCAAAGGTTTTCCTGGAATAGGTGGCATCAAAACTGGAGGTTTTTCCAGGTATCCTTTGATTTGGTCTAGACTTTTTTGACACTTGTTGTTCCAGATATAAGTAGAGCCTTTATGCAAATTCTTGTTAAAATTTTGAGCTTTATTAGCCAATTGAGAAGTAAACCTTCTTATGGATTGTAGACATCCTTGTAGAATTCTAAGTTGGTTGATATTTCTTGGAGGAGGCATATCCATGATAGCCTAGACCTTTTTAGGATCAACCTCAATACCTTTTGCTGAGTTAATGTAGCCTAGCAATTTTCCATAAGTGACACTAAAGGCACACTTTTTTGGGTTTAGCCTAAGTTGAAATTGTTCCATACGGTCCAATATTAGACTAAGGTCTTCAAGATGTGTATCTCATTTTCTAGATTTTTCCAGTGTGTCACCAACATAGTCTTTCAAATTTTTATCCATCATATCATGGAATATGGTGGTCATTTCTCTTTGATAGGTAACATCAGCATTCTTGAGCCCAAAAGTCATGACATTCCAATAGAAAGTACCCCTTGATTAGCTAGAGCTATCTTAATTTGATTATACCCAGAAAACCCATCTATAAGGGAGTACATTTCATAACCCACAGTCATGTCCACTATCATATTGATGTTTGGTAGTAGAAAGTCATCCTTGGGGCATGCTTTGTTAAGATCTCTAAAATTAGTACAAACTCATATAATTTTATCATGTTTGGATACAAGTATGATGTTGGAAATCCATTCTACATAGTCAATAGCTTTGATAAAATTTGCACTCAAGATTTTTTCCAATTCTACTTTCACCAACAAGGCTATATGTGGATGCATCTTTCTCAACTTTTGTTTAACATGCTTCATATCAGGAGAATTAGAAAAATGATGCATGATAAGATTTGTGTCAAGCCTAGGCATGTTTGAGTATGTCCATGTGAAATTGATCTTTTTGTCTTTAAAAAATTGGGCAAAGTGTTCCTTTTCTTTAGTTGACAGTGATTGAGCTACATGAATGATTTTAGGAGATTCCTTTGTCCCTAAGTTGATAGGCTATGTAGGCTCAATGAGAATCAATGATCTGTCCTAAAAATAGCTTGGCAGACTACCAAGTACCTCATCTGTAGGTTCCTCAAAGAGGTTTTCACCATTAGATACATCTTTATTTTTACTATTTTTAGGCTTAGATACTGCCACAATGTGGTTTTTTCCATCTGACCATTTATTTTTTCTTTTAATTTTATGACTAAGATACTTGATATCTGATTCCATCGTATGAATTTTGGGTTCACTGGTGGAAGAAGTGACAAGTTAAATGGCATTCAGGTAATAGGTGATCCCATAGTCATTTTAGAAAGACTATATTTCTGATTTTTGGTGTTGAATGGACCAATCTATGAGATCAAGATGAATAAATGAGAGTGAGGTAGAAGCTTCACAGTTATCAATGTGAAAATAGTCATCTCTAGTGACATGCAAAGTTGAGGCTATAGTAAATGTCACGAAGGTATCTAGATCAAGAATAGTCCTAGAGGAACTAGTGTGGCCCACTAAGGCATTTTGCAAGCCAAACTCATCTGACCCTATACTAGACTTGTCTACCCCATTTGGTTGGATTGCATAAGTGTGAATGACATTAACCCCGAGTTCATAGGAGGCATTTGATAAAATTTCCCATTCATACTCTTGAGAGTCTATACTATAATCTCTAGTAGTTAGATAAGCAATATTTTTTATAATCTGTCCTCTATTTAAATCTTTAGGGTCAAATTCATCTTGTTCTAGCTATCTAGAGATGGAATCCTCAACATCGTCATTGGTGGTAAATGTTTCTTCTCCCCAAAGAAGAGAAGTTATGGGCATAAAGTCTTTGTCTTGTGAAGTGGTAGCAACAAAGGGAGGATTTTTGTCATCTGATTCATTAGATATGAGTGCACATTGAGAAAATGTTGGTATATTATTCTCTAACCCAAATCTTAGGGCAGCAACATCTTGAGCATCATGACCTTGAGTATGACTTAAAGGTTCAACTAGAGCCTTTTTATTGCTAGTTAAGGATCCATGGCCCTAATAGCCCATGTTTGCAAGCATCTTATATCATTTTCCATATCATTTAGGAGAAATAGGAGGGTGACTATAATGTCCTCCTCGTCTTCCTCTCCCCTATATATCCAATCTTTAATAGCTTGTTCTTCCTTTTTTGCTTCTAGGGAAATTGAGGACTACACAAAAGTGCCAAAAAGGGTCATAGCAGAAGCAAAGGGCTTCTTTTTAGTAGATGGTTTCCCATAAGATTGAGGGGAAATAGGTAGGGCAAAAATAGAGTCTAGAGTGTATTTTCCCATACCAAGGCTCATCATTTTTAATTTTTGTTCACATTCTATAAAGGACAATATCTGCTTGTGAGAAGAGTGATTATGTGGAACCAGTGTTTCAACAACAGATAACATGTTGATAGACATTGAATTATCACCAAGGACAACTAGTTTAGTACCATTAAAAGGGAACTTGATACACTGATGGTACATAGAGGGTACTACTTGCATGTCATGAATCAATGGTCATCCCAAAAACAAATTGTATGCAGGTGGTATGTCTAGTACTTGAAAAAAACCATTTTTTTCAATGGGACCAACTCTAATTGGAAGCACAATTAGACCTTTGGAAGGTCTTTCAATCTTGTCATAGGCTTTTATAGTGATCTTTCATTTAGGGTCAATGGAAAATTCCAACATGCCCAATTGTTGGATTACATTGAATGAAATGATGTTTAACCCTACACCATTTTCTATCAAGACTTGACGAATGTGAGTGTGAAAGATTTGGACTTCAACATGCAGAGCAAGTTTGTGGGGATGACTGAGAGCTTGGTCATCTTCTTTAGAAAAGGTGAGATAGTGAGGTGAAGAGATATGGTTCACCATAGCTTGGAATCATTCTGCACTAATATCTGTGCGAACATTGGTAGAATGTAAAGCTTTTTTGAGGATATCCTTGTGCAAAGGGGATAATTCCAACAACTCAAAAATGGAAATTTGAACCAGGGTACATTGTAGTTGACTGACAAGGTCATAGTTGGAGATCCTAAAAGAATTTGGTTGTTTAGAAGATGAAGCATTCTTAGGATCATGGGAAACTTTTAGAACAACCTTAGATTTCCCCCTAGTAATAGCATTAAGTGGTTCACTTTGTGATGAGAAAGAATCGGTCACCTGGAGCACCACCTTAGGCTTAGAGTCATTATGGTATTGAGGAGCATTGCACATTTTTAAGACAACTCTAGGTCATTCATCTACATATCGGTTGTCATCATTAGAATTTTCCATGCATAAATACTCAACAGGCTCAAACATGTCTATAATATTGTCTTTGTCAGCATAAGCATAGCTAATCTTGTCATCATGATTATTTTTAGTAGCTTTAGAGGTTTCACCTTTCTCATATTCTGTTAAAGGTTGTTTAAAAGCTTTGTGATCAACATTTTTGATGAGACCATCTGTAACAACTTTTCCTTCCTCAATAAGATCTTGAATTATATCTTTGAGCTTGAAATAGTTTTTAGTGTTGTGACCCTTACTTTGGTGATAACTACAGATATGATCCACTCTTCACCAAGGGGGTTTGACAGGTGGGTCATAGGGTCAAAAATTATCTGATAAAGTAATTAGCTTGTTTATGATTGAAGTTTTAAAAACCACTTCGTAGGGCTCAACCCATGGTGTATAAACACGTCATTTCTTGGTAAACTTAGAGCACTTGTCAAATGTTTGTGGTTTTGCATTTTCTTGTTGCTTTGTAGCATAAATGGTAGTAGAAAGACTAAGCACAACTTCCTTGGTCTTAGGAGTGTCCACTACTCCATCATTGACAATGTACTTGTTTTTATTCCAAGGTTTACCTTTGTCTTTTCCATTTCCATTGTTGTTCTTGTTTTTGTTTATAATAATGTCACCCTTTTTGATAGCAACATCTTCAATGCAATATGCACTCTCAACCATTGCATTGAAGGATGTAAATAATTGTTTCCTTAGATCAAAGTATAACTTTGGAACAAGTATACTAAAAAAAATATCAATTTTCAGCCTCAGGAACTTCTCAACGATAGTGAGAGTATAAGGATCTCCATCGTTGAAGATATGTTGTAAAGAGTTATCACATTTTTTGTTTGATGTTGCATAAGTCCAGCACTGTTATAGGATGTTGAATGTTATAGGAGTATTGCTAGATAAAAAATTGTGCAAGTTTGTCAAATGTTTTAAGAGGAGGACTCAATTTGGTGAACCATTTCATAGCTTTCCTTCTTAGAATCCTAAGAAACAATCACATAAGAAAGGTGTCTTCATCCATAAATTCCATGCTAAGAGCATAAAAATGTCTCACATGATCATGAGGATCACCATTTCCATCATATTTGTCATACTTAGGAACCTCTATATCCTTGGAAAATGGTAGCATGTAGAGACTTCTATAAAATGGAAGAGCGCATATTGACTCAACAAATGAAGTTTTGAGTAGTTCTTTTGAAGTCTACAGTTGTGCAAATTATTTCCTCAATTCTTGTATTTCTTTCCTTAAGATTTTAGCCTCAGTGGGTTCTTGTTTTAGAATTATGTGCTCTACATCAAAATCTTGAGGGAGTTTCCATCCTCTTGTTGTTATGTAGTGGAAGTATTGGTCTTCATTTTCCTCTAAAGCTCTAAGCATAAGTTTTTGAGCAAAGTTGTCTTGTTGGAATTTTATAACATCCTCACTAGTTACCTCTTCATCACTTTCATGATGAGAAAAGGATGCACCTATGATGACTCTAAGAGTCCTTGGAGGTGTGTTGTTGCCATCATTTCCATCAAAAGGATTTTGAGAGTAAGTCCCCTTGTTCCCTTCATGGTGGGTACGATTATTGTTTTCAACTTGTTGATGTTCTTTCTCCCTAGCGTACATGGCTTCTAGGATCCTTTGATTTTCATGTGCATGTTCTTCTAAGTGGCATTGGACTTCATCGGGGTACACCATGATGAACAAACCATTCTGACCCTTAGGTGTCTCACTAGGTGTATCGAATGGGTTTTTAAAGTTGTAAAGTGGATTATGCCTAATGTTAGCTATTTGTGTTTTAATAGGTTTAGGGTTTTCCACACAAGGTTTTCCATGAGGATGTCTAGGTGGGGTTTCTAATTGTTTGAAGAAAAAAGAGGTATGACTACTACTTCCAACTTGAAATCTATTTCTAACCGACATGTAAGGACTTGTCTTTTTCTAATAGGACAAGAAAAGTAAGTCAAATTTGAAGCTCTTACAATCAAGATTAGTCACTTGTCAAAGTATAATAGATGGTTTTTCAAACAATGCTCAAGAATTTATAGCATTGGTGACTTAAGCCGAGTGAGTGAGCAAGAAGCTCAATAGAAAATAGCTAAAATAGAATGGTAACTAGATCTTGACAAGTGATTCATCAGTGACATTTCAAGACTTACATCTGATGGACTAAACCCATCTTTTCAACTTAGGACAGTTTCCTAACACATGGATGTGAAACCAAGACCAGAGGGATGGAAGTGATGAGACCTTAGATCAAAAAAATTAGAACATAGACTCTATTTTGATAGCAAATAATCTTAGGCGATACTTTTTCAGAGACTAGGTGATATTAGGACAACATAATACATCGTACGACACAATTTAGAACACCCATGTGATACTTTTCTTGCAGATGAAAGTTCACCCAAGGCGAGATGACATACTTTTGAATACTGGGATGATAGACTTTAGTAAAGATGTATGACACAATTTGTGAAAAATAATGTCACGTGATATTTATTTAGTGAACAAATGATAAAGGGATAGTTTTTGTGCAAAAAGGAAAAGTTTGACTCCAAAATTTTATGTTTCAGTTGATCAATCAAGTGGTTTTTAGATTAGACAGTGGGAAATTTTAGTTCATGTCAATTATCAGCAAGGTTTGCAAACAATAGGGGTGTTAACATGTCTCAAATTGTTGAACAAGGGTAAAAACAACCTTTCCAACATGCACTTGTGATATTAGAACAACCTTTCTACCAATATTACCAGGAAGTTTGATATATAAGAATGTTAACATTGGTCAACATATTCAAAAATAATAGCCAAGAAATCTACCTTAAGGTCATGGTTCATTACTCAACAACTTGGCCCATGCTTGATGCTCCTTTGCCTCACACCAAGTAGTTTCCCACAAAAGATATTGGCTTTGTCATGGAAGTTCCATAAGCACAACCAAAGGAACACATATGGTGAGTCTAAATCTTGGGGTGATCTAGGTAGTCAACTAGGATCGATCCTTGCACCAAGAAGTTGAGTGGAAAAATAGGGTAGATACTAACTTAGGGTGTCTAAAAAGGGCTTCTGTTTGTAGTGTTCCTCTTGCACCCAATTAAGGGACACTCCACCTTGTGGTGGGTAATAGAACTCATGGCCACAAGAGAACCTTAAGTGTTCTTGCCTCATGATCTCCCTATGGTCAAAATCCCATAAATGATCACACTAAGTGAAGACAAACACTACATCTACCAAGATTTTGTGTCCTTGATAGCCTTGAGTTTATAGTGGGTTGGAAGAGCTGGGTAATTTTCTTGTTCCCACTTGGGCCATTCCTCTTAGGTTGTCCAAGAGAAGACCCTCTAAAAGATCCTAACTACAACAAAATGGATCCACTCTCAAGGGTCAAGATTTCTGATTCACCTCAAAGGTCAAGAGCATACTCTCCTATCTTGATTGCTTCCCCCAAACATGCCAAGAAGATCCAATTATCCACTTGCTTTCAAAATCCAAAGGTGGGTCAAGATTTCTAATTCATTGCAAGGGTGAAGAGCATACTCTCCTATCACCAAAGAACCTCAATCACAAGTTTAATGTGCCTAAAAAAAGAATAACTAGTAGATGCTACACTTGAAATTAAAAAAAAAACAAGTTGGGTTTTTATGCGTCAGGCAGCCCTACAAACAATCATTAGTAGCCCTTATAAATTTGAAGCTTTGACATGCATTCTTTTAGGAAATTTTAGGCAATGTTTAATGCTTCAAAACAAAATCTTGCAACCATAACCGTTAGCACCATGAGTTAGCCTTAAAACAAAAACAAATCTACAACTGGACTTCTATAAAAATATCCAAGACTCTATAAAGAATAGCCAATAGTAAGTAGCAACTAAGAAACTACCCAAAACACTCCAAAGAGAAAGAAAATTCCAACCCAGTGATAGTTTATGCTAGAAGAATGTCATACAATACTCCACAGTATATGTGGGTGACGGAATCTTCCTGTGTGATATTTATCACTAAGTTGGGCGAGAAAATCTATAATGCTAGTATGACAATTCTTAGTATGGTTGTATGATATTATTTTCAAAAAAAAGTATTGCTTGACAATTATGAGAACTGTTGTATGATACTAGAAAAATATCACCTGAGAACTGCAATTAAAATAGAAAAGAAAGTACAGATAGAAAGTGAAAAAATGCAATAAAAATGGGGAAGCAAGGGGGAAAAAAAAAAACCTAATGCTCTGCCCCATGGTGGGTGCCAAAAATGTACACTCAAAAAGTGCACTCCTCTAAACCTTTCTATCCAAAGTATTCCATAGATTAGAAAGCTTGAATGGTGGCTTAGAGCTCCCTAGTCATGGAGTACAAGAGGCATACAAATAAGCATAAAGAAAGCTCTTAGCTGAACCTTAGGAATACAACCCTTGCTAGTAAACCATGAGATGAGAGATTTTTTGAGCAAGAGAAAGAATGGTAGTGTCAAAGAATTCTTGAATATGTAATGCAAAAATGAAAGTAAGCTAAGATGAAATGCAAAATGCATCTAAGCTAAACAAATGAAAGTGTTACATCCATACTAATTAAACTATGTGAGCTAAGCTATTGCAAAAGAACTACATTAACATGCAACTAGCCTAGAATGCCATATGATAAAAATACCATGGATGAAAGAATGTAGACAAGAAACATAAGTTATCCACAAAAAAACTCTCAAGAATTTGAATGGTAAATCTGTAACATAACAATATTCAAGAGTGTGGATCCTTTGAGGGGGAAAGGTCTCTCCCTTTTAAAGTCATACAGAAGATAGAGATCAAGATGAAGATAGTGGATGATCAATGATAGAATTTGAAAAGAGGAGTGATCCATGTGCACACAAAAGTCAACCAATAGAGTATAAGTTGATTTCCCACATAAGACAAAAGTCTCAAAAGCCCTTTTCTTTTAATTGCAAAATAGAAAAAGGACTTTATATGTGCACTTTAAATGGGTTAGAAGAATGAGTTCTTTTATTTAATTAAAAGGGGACATGTTATTTTAATCAAATAATGAACTTAGGATAACATAGTCAAACTATAGGTTATTATCAAATTAATTGATTATTAGCAATTTGGTCTAGGTAAATGATTAATTAAATTAGCCAAAACGCTAAGAAGGGGGCTAATAGTCTAGACGACCATTTTTTAGGTGTTTACAATAGGAATATTCTCTGTATTTATTTTTTTGTAATATTTAACATTTCCCCATATACTTTCCAGCATCTTGTAGATGCATATTTTGGTTTTTTTCTCAACTTACTATTTTTCTTCCTCACTTTTGTGTTTTCTCATGGGGGTTTAATTTCAAGAGTGTTTCATATTGTTTTATAGGTTAAGGGTGTGATTAAAGATAGTTTTCCATATGTTTCCATTAGAACCTTAATCTATTGTTTAACCATTAAATCTATTAAACAATTTGAAGATGTAATTATAGGAACATATATCAATTTGAACATTGAGCTTAAATGAATAACACAAGCAAAACTCTTCAAATTTATAATTAAATATCTCATATAAAACCAAGATCTTATAATCATCAACCTTTTTCTAACAATATTTAATTCCAATATTCAATTGGGTAAGTTATGGAGAATCAACTCTAAATTATATTAAAATAATATATCAAGGAACATGAATGAATTGAAATCAATTGAAGCATTGTCACATAACATACACCTTTCCATAAAATAACTTAATTCTTATTATGAATTATGAAATTTACAACATTTCATCCATTTCATAGATCTTCATCAAGTTACAACTCTATCTTCTTTACATGAAGGCATGATACAATAAGAAGTATCACAATGGAGAAGTCTCCAACACAAGTAACTCAAGAACACCATCGAGATTCCAAATCCAAATTTTCTTCATCATAAGAACCTATCCAATTTTGAAAATACACACAATACCAACCATAGAGAGCTCACCTACTAACCTAGGTCTCAATGAGACCACCCGCCGATCTTGGAGAAACTGTACTCAACCGAGTGACAATCAAGTCCAATTGACAATAACACAAACACAAAAATAACACCCATCCAAGGTATACACAATGAGATTCACCTTGAACCCATGACAAAGGGGTGAAGGTGGACTACCATGTAGTAGATCCCAAATGTATAACATATAAGAAACATGCCTCTTCCAAGGCTAGAATTCACATACAATTTCCATACTTTCGTCTCCTTATCTCCAAAACAAGATCAGTAACATTGACATGCAAGAGCCCATACACCTTTCATTTCTTCCTTCTTATTTCCATGAGAAGTGTTATGGTAAATTTATTTTTAAGAAGAGCTCAATCCCTTTTTATTTCTCCAAATCCAAAACCCTAATACCTCAAAAAGTAGAGAGTGGGTGGACACGCACTCCTTCAAGGGCCTCTAAAAAGGCCTCCAAATCCTACCCACCTATCCACATTAAATTAAAAATTTTTCCATTAGTCCTTTGGATTTAACTTGTCCCCTACCATAAATGAAAGACTAGAAAGGAGTGTGGGTTTGGGGAAAAGTCAAGAGTTCACTCCATTTTTGAAACATGTGGAAAATGAGATATTTAAAATGTCAACAAAGCCACTAGGGGGTTCTAGTAGTGTCAAAAATGCCCCTAAAACTTAATGCACTTAGATTTTACTAAAATTGGCCCCTAGGACCATTTTTTTGCCTCTAGAAGTGACTATAAGAATTTGAATATAAATACCCTAATTTGTGGGACTTGAAAAAAACCTCTAATCAAAAAGGGATTTAATTAGGTTCCTAATAAGTTAGTTAGGTTGAGGATTACATTTCCAACCTTAGTAGACATATCACTTACAGATACACAAGACAAGTGTCAAATGACACTATAAAATTACATTACACAACATCTGACATGTCACTAATTACATAATAAAATAACCTAATATATACATACAAATTACAATCATGAATTAAATTACTGGACAATGAGGTTCAAATCTCTTCATTAGATTCAACATTGGTTTTATAGTTTGCACATAGGGTTGGTTATTATTTCTTTGATAAATTTCCATGAAAAATTTCCTACACACTCAATCTGAATATCAGTAGTTTGATGAAATCACATATATATAAAGAAAATTGCATAATAAATTGACTGAACATTCTAAATTTGCATTTTAATAAACTTTTTCATTTTTGCACATTGATTAAATATAACTAATTTATATAATTGAATTAACCATTTAACATCTATAATCTCATTCTAATGAACTTATAATTTCTAAATAGTATTTGTATAAAACACTTGTGTAATTCACACACTGTGATGTAGTCCATCAGTTTCAATCTTCCACTTTTTAAACATAATTCAACAATTATCCTAAATCTAATTCCAATCAATTTAATATTATCAAACCAAACTATCTAAATGAATATAGCATAATCATCAACGCACCATAAATAACATCATCATCATAAGGTAAAACACCACATAGCATTGTTAGTACAAATCAATGTTTAAACAATCAAACAATGTAGCAAGTCTCAAATCATAGAGTATCAAAACATGAACATATCAACTGATATAAATTTCCATTAGAACACTTAAACCATAAAACCTTAATTCATATCCATCATCATAATAATATAATTCTATAACTTCTATCACCTAGTTATACGAATGTATGCTAAATAAAATATGCAATGTTATTATTTAAACCATAGTTTCAAGCAACCAAATAACTCATCCCAATATAGAAGTATAACCTCTTGTACATATTACCTTGACAACCTTAACACATCATAATGTACTTTTAATGTTTAAAATTAAGTTACTTAAGGGCACTTCTAGTGAGTTGATAATATTTGTCTTTAAATTTCTAATGACTCATATGAGGATAAGTATTAAGTTATATTATAGCAACAATCATCAAATCATTATACGTAAGATAGCCATCATTATCATAATATTATCTACATGGTTTCTAGCAAAAACAACAACAACATTTTCCCATACCATTTCCTTTTCATACTCATATATCCATTCAAATCTCCTATAAAGGATTTGATAGAGAAATTCATGTTTAAATAAGTACATATGAGGAGGGATCTTACAAATATGATCACAAATATACAACATTGTCTAAATTCACTTGGATATTTTTTAAGCATATAATTTAAAGTGGCGACTAAGTAGAGATTCCACTATGAAGGGATCCCAAAATGTGATGAAGGAAAAATATAGTAATGTCATGAAAGATTCAATTATGAGAAAATTTCATAATTAATGATTAAACTACTTCTTGGGTGACTTGAATTACTTCTTGAGTCAACGTATAATGTAGTTATATATTTTTACTATATTTCAACTTACCTTGTAATGATGATTCAATGACTATTCATATTTGAATATAGAAGTGCATGCCTTATATTAATTGATTTCTTTTCTTCAAAAGATAGCCCACTTCACTTTGTGTATTCCAATATCTTTAGTCTTTAATCTTAGACTATAAAGCAATGATGAATTCCTTTGTTCTCTATCTACCTTTTAATATTACATCAGTAATCATTATATTACAACAATGAAATGCCTCCATTTATTACTCTAGTTTCTAGTAACAAATTATTAATTTCTTAAGGAAGTGTCCTACAAGTGAATAGTATGGTCTTCTATTACTTTTTCATGTGAGATTATAATTTTGCACATCCTATTAGTTGATAGTAAGTCTTGGTGGAACTAAGTCCAAATATTTTGTTAGAGAAACTGATCAAGTTTCATGTTGATGTTAGTCACTATCTATAGATTTATACAATTTTGATGCAATGGAGGATTCTTATTTTTTATTGGATTTACAATTGGAGTGTTAGTGTAAATAATTAATTATTATTAGACTTTACTTAGGATAATGTATTTTTATATTAGTTGTCATGTAGAAACTTAGGAATATGCATAGACATATGAGTTATCTTGTTGACAACATAGGAGTTAGCAACTTATTTGAGCACATGGTGTCCACAACATCTCTTTATGAGATGCATCTATGTAAACTTATCCTCTCATCATCACACCAACTCTTGTGCTAAATGGAGGATAATCCACTCTTGGTGGACATGTGCTTAGTTATGATGTTTATCTCTTTGCTGACTCCTAGTCATTCTAGTTGACTTTATATACAAGACACTTCTAGTGTGTATTCATCTCATATCCATTATCATTTTGATCATTATTAAAATTCTCATTTGATCATTAATAGTCTCTCTTGTACTATCTATTGAGCTTCTTGATCTTGGTGTTGAATTATTGCCTTCAAAAAATTCTTACATGGTATTAGAGCTATGAGAGCTTCATTGATTAGCCATTGGAGAGAATTTTTTTTTTGCAGTTCAAGATTGAAGGTTGGTGGTGCAAATTAGATATTGACATCATATTCAGAATATCAAAAAACCACCAAATCAACTTTTGTTTCATTAAAATCGGACATCTGAGGTGAAATCTAGAGTCATTTGATTTTTGGAGGTGCGGCGACGATTATTCAAGAAAAATAATTACAAAGGTGATTTTTAAACAATGATATCTCCCTCATACAAACTCCTTTTTTCGAGTGGTTTTTTTTTGTTTTGCGGTAGAATTTTGTGATCTACACATTGGTGCAGAATGTTTGAGATCTTTGTTCTTGAATTTTTATATAAATCACAAATCCCAATTTTTGCAACTTCAAAGGCTTAGTTCGAGCTCATCTGGACACATATTTAGGTGCTATTTTTTTTGAAAGTACATGATTTTCTGTTTACTTTCTAGATTTGGCATCAGTTTGGAATAACTTTGAGTAGACATAGTACTTTCAAATTTTGGTCTTATTTTTTCCTATTGGCACTTGTAATTAATTAGATCCTTAAGAGGTATTATGTCTTATCTTGTTGAGTTTGATATAGCTTCATATTTGTTGTTGTAACTAGCAAAATCAAAAGTCCACTTAGGCCCAAAAATGACAAGTGGCCATTGTAATCACACTAAATATAAAGTGCGAAATCATACATTAGGGGGGGGTTTCTTTGATCTTTTTTTCATTTTGGGGGTGTATACATTATTTGATCTCATGGAGTCATGTCAAAAGTGTCACTTGGGTTTAAGATTCAAATTGAAAAAAGGAACTATCAGAAATGGAGTGCTTTGATGATTGATCATCTAAGAGAACATAAGGAAGTGTTTTCTTATCTATATTCAAAGATATTTCCACCTAATACTAATTGGGGACATCTTTCTCTTCTTCTTTGCTTTATGTATAATGGTATGAGTAAGGAATCTTTTGCTCCTCTTAGTAAGGCAATTAGTCCTCTTGACATTTGTATGTGTCATTGTGAAGCATATGGAGATCCATGAGTACCTCCATTACTACAGGACATTCTACCTCTAGTCACTCCAATTGTGATACCTATAACTATAGTTGAGATCATACATTTTGATGCTCCTATTGCTTCTACTAATCTAGTTCTAGCCATAGATGCTCCTGATTTAGTGTAGTAGGAAACACCATGTCTTCCTATTTCAACTTCATGGTATATCTTCCTTCCATACATTACAGTGTTGTTTGTGGAGTCTTACATTGAAGATGTGGGAGACATTAATGGTGACATTCATCTTCTCTTGGTTGAGGATAATTCTTCTTCACTTGTTGTGAGGGAACACTCTGATCCTCAACCACTTGATCTTTCTTTTGAGAGTGACATGATTGTGGACACTTCTTTTTAGTAGTTGGAGGAGGACTCTTTTACTTCAAAGGAGACATATCAGTCTTTGGAGATTTTATTCTAGTTTCCTTAGACATCATATCTTTTGAAGATTCTTCCTATAAGTTGAGGAGCATTCTCTACTACACTTGTGGCACCACTTCTTCCTACATGGAGGAACATCATTTAGTTTTCATGGTACAACTTCTTCAGTCATCAAGGAGCTTCTTTCATGGGTATGCATCCATCATTGAGGGAAGGCTACATTGCTTCTCTTCCAATATCTTCCTATAAGGATGATTCCTTGTCTTCAGAGTTTGATTCACTTTCATACATGGACATGTTACCTTTTTTTCCACCTTATTTTGGGCATCCACCAAATTGGCTTGTGGCATTTATATTCATCCAGGACTTGTCAACATATGAGAATACTTCAGAAGCAACATCCATAACATACTACATATGGATTCCTCATCCATCTTCCTATCCACAATGGAAAGTATACTTGCACCTATACTTGGTGTATCTTCTTCCTAAAAGGAGAAATGCCATTTTTAGGCACTGGATACTTCTTTGTCTTCATGACATCCTTGTATGAGATTGTTCAATATGGGGGGATACCATCATGTATTTTTTTCTTATGGGGGATATATGCTTGTATATACATGATGTATGTCACACTAGGGGGGTATTGATTACTCCATCCTTGCATGCATCTTGTATTTCTTCATCTCTCTTTTTGGAGGAGGTTTTCCCCATGAGGTTTTCCCTCTTTATCCATTTTGAAAGAGATTGCATTGCATAGTATTGTATGTAGAGCATTGTATTTGTACATGGGTACCTAATGTGGCCTAGTAGCTAGGACCCACATTTCATATTGCATTTAGTTTTTTGAGCTTAAGTGCATTCCCCTAAGTTTCACTTACGAGGGGGTGTTAGTGAAAATAATTAATTATTATTACACTTTACTTAAGTTTACTTAGGATAATGCATTTTTATATTAATTGTCATGTAGATACATAGGAATATGCATAGACATATGAGTTTTCTTGTTGACAACACAGGAGTTAACAACTTAGTTGAGCACATGGTGTCTACATCATCTCTTTATGAGATACACCTATGTCAACTTATCCTCGCATCATTGCATGAACTCCTATGCTCAATGGAGGATAATCCACTCTTGGTGGACATGTGCTTAGTTGTGATGTATATCTCTTTGCCGACTCCTAGTCATTCTAGTTGCCTTTATATACAAGGAACTTCTAGTGTGTATTCATCTCATATCCAATCATCTAATATCCATTATCATTTTGATCATTATTATGATTCTCATTTGATCATCAATAGTCTCTCTTGTGGTATCTATTGAGCTTCTTGATCTTGGTGTTGAATTATTGCCTTAAAAGAAATTCTTACATGGAGAAATAAGGAGTAGACATCCAACTTGGATTAGAAATTGATAATGCAAAGGCTAGGGAGATTTTCATTCTCAAAAAATCCTATAACCTTTAACCAATTTCGTGATTTGATATAATTTCTTGGAGCAAGTGCTATAGCTTGCTTCCAATATTCAGTAGCTTGATCAAACCAAGCTTTTGCAATTTTAGGATCTCCCTGTTGAATAGCCTATTCTCCTTGGTCAGGATAGAGTAACTTCTAAAAGTTTTCTTCCCTTAGAATCGTACTTAAGAGTTTCCTACCTCATATGGCTCAATTAACTATTCTTTAGTCCTTGTACCCAAACTTCCAAAATAGGGTAGGTAAATACATTTAGCTTAATCAAAAGAACAGAATGGGTCAATGACATGAGTTTCAAACTTCACTTTCAATAAATGATTAGGTTTTCTCTTTTCTCCCACCAAAAAAAGATGTAGTATTAGAAATAAAGAGGTCTACTTCATATTATCCAGATAATGTTTCCCGAAGGTTTTCATTTCCAAGTGTAATAAATACTGGGACTTCTTACTATTTGATTGACCATGACTCTATAATTTCCAGTTATTACAAAAGTTCCTTTAGAATTCATTAAAGGAATATCTCCCAGATATAAAATCTAGTCCTGTATTTCACAAGTTTTCTTTGTTTTCTTAATCAATTTTGTTGGTACATATAATTGACAGTTATATGTAAGAGACATATATACAACATCAACTTAAATGAAGGCTAGCATGTGAGGAAGTTAAGTACTAGCAATAGGTACAACAAGGCTACATTTGATATATAGACTTTTAACGTACTTTAATTTTTTGTTCTTTTCAAAACCAACAATTCTTTTATTTTTAAGGAATCGTTTAATGTGTATTTTCTAATAACATGTTAGGTTATTGTAAAAATATATCTAGGCCTATGATTAGTACTTAGGATGTAGTTGCACATGAGCATATGCAAATTCTTGAATGTTTCTTCCATTTCCTTCAATAATACTTCATGCATTGTTTTATTGAGATTTACAAATAATTTTAGAGTTTATTCTCTAGTTTTTGGCTTCTTTGTTATTAGTCAAAGTATCTTTTAAATTTAAAGATAAAGTTATTAATATAAATATCTATGTTTTGTTCACATAAACTTGATTTATGTTTGAAAATAGGCTCAAGTGAGCACATCAAATATTCTTTTAGGAGACATTTTTGGGAATAAAATATTAGCTTTAAACTATTCATGAAAGAATCGATACTCAACAAAGAAGAGTTTAGAAATTCCATAATTGATTCCAAAGAAATTGGTTTTATTTCTAGAGTCTTTCCCAAGATCAAATATGTAACCAAATAGAAGGGTTATTGAATGTAACTTGTTTTGAGAATTGGTTGATTTTGAGATTAATCTACAAAAAAGGTTTATACCCATGATTTACAAATCAAAGTAATTTTATTTTAACCAAAACTGAAACCATTAAGACATGCCCACAAATTAATACCAATCATTATTTGTTAGGATAAAAGATCTAGAAACAATAATTAAATGAAAATATAACCAATATTAGAAAATAATAAAGCACACAGAAGAGAACCCAAGATGCAAAGATTTCATGTGGTTCATCCAATCCCTAGGCTAAATCCACCAACAACTGGTCCAATATTACTATTATCTAGTGATTACAACCCGATTAAATATGCAATTTATTATTATTCAATGTTGTTTTAAGAACTAACTAAAATATTATACATAAAATCCATAACCCTAAGCCATTTTATACAAGCATTTTGTTGCTTGGAAAATTAGGGTTAGAATATGTCATCCAATAGAAAAATAGCTACTGATATCTTTTACAATAATAAAGTCATTTGAGAACATTGAAGATAAGTGTTCTATAATTTTATAACTCCCAAGGGAAACATGGTTGCCTTGCTATATCCATACTTGCAGAGGACTCCTCATGGCTTCCTTTTATATCTTGTGTGGCCTTGTGTTAATTTCTTAAGTCTGAGTGGTTTTTATGCCTTTTTGTTTCATCATTTCATTTCCATCCTTTCATTTTACAAATTTAGGTTTCATTTCTTTTTATTTTGTGTGTTGGGTAAATTTGGAGTTTTATGTCATTAGAGTCAGGCTCTCTTGACTCCTAACCTGGTTTTCTCATGCAATGGATGAACTTGTCAAATAATGATGGAAAGGATGAGAATGGTGTGGATATTGATAAGATAATCAAGAATGATGGAAATATGGTTAATGATGTTGAGGAAAATAGTGTCTCTAAAAAAAAAGTGCTAAACCTTCTTACAAGGAAGTGGTTGTTGAACAGTCAAGGTCAAAGTGTCATCCCTTAGTCATATTTAATGGAACTTTTTTTAGGAAAGAACATGACTTAAGAGGACTTGCACCTGATAAAAATAGACTAGGTGGGAGAGAAACAAAAGAAGGAGGAGCCACCATAAATGATGGAGATTTTAAGACTACTCCCCATGAGCTTATAACTCTCTCCCTTTCTCCTAGTGAGGATATGCTTAAAGCCACTAGAAAAGAATATTCATGTTTGACATAAATTGCTATCTTTTTTGTTTGTATTGATAAAGATTATCTTCCTTCCCATACATTTTTTATGATAATGTTGCTAATATATATGGCAAAAAATTAGGGATTAAATTTAGTTTTTGCAGAACGATTTAGAAGGGATTATTTGTGGTATTTTTAAAAGTCTCCTTATATGTAGGAAATGGTGTTGAAAAAGGGCTACTGGAATGTGGGTTGTTCTCTTTTTAGAGATTTTCAATGGGCTACTAAACGGAATGTCAAACAAGTTGTAGCTCGTTCTTCACCCTATTGGATTAAAACTAAAAATTTCCATCTTGAATTTGGCCTTTCATTCCTCAGATTGTTCACCCTCTTGGGTTAGTTTTGCAAATTGAAGACTCAAAACATACACCTCCTCATCTTAATGTTAGAATCTTGATTGCTTTAGCTCCTGAGATTGAATTTCTTGAAGTTATTTTGATGGAATTGGAAGAAAAAAATTTTATGTGGGAATGTTGTTCTCAGATTAGTTTTGACAAGTGAGTGTCTATACACTTAAGTCATTTACTTAGTTCATGGCAAACAAGTAGTCTATGCCAAGCACATGTATAAGTTAGAGCATGTTGAGTCAATAGTGAGTGTCAAGTCACTCATGTGCTGAGTCACTCAAGTGTTGAGCAAACAATATATGCAAAGTAATTTAGGAGTTGAGCATGTAGTGCATGTCGAGTCATTTAGATTTTGAGTCACAGTATTGAAATTAGTATATGTCGAGCATCAAGGACAACAAATGCTAAGTAACACAATATTCTCATAGTTGTTTATATTGGCACAAAATACTATGTAAACCATTTTTTATCCAACTAAAAAATTGAATTATGATATTTTGGTGATAAGGAAAAATATTAAGTTGGAATCCCTATGCATTACATGTATCTAATTAGGTAAAGGGAAGGTTTAAATAGAAAAATGGGTGGATCATAGTTGTTGATTCATACCTAACCCTAAGTCACCTAGGTCTTCTTAAGGAGGAAAAACCCTAAATTTTCTAAGAGCATGAAAGGGAATGAATGAATGATCAAGGAGAATTTTGCATGTGCAAACTAGGACATTCATGGTGACTAAGGTATTATGATCTAAAATTACATTATAGAATCAGTTAAAGAAGAACAGAGGAAGGAAATAGTGAACAATAAAGAGACATCTAATCAAGAAGGATCAAGTATAGAGTAGGATAGAGGTGATCTGTCATCAAGAAACAAAGTGCTAACCATAGGATCATTGTTGAGACATTCTAACAAGTGATTTAGTTAAATATCTTAACAAAGTAGTCCTAATAGGCTATATTAAAATCCTCTAACAAAGTGCTTACTTAATTATAAGCCTCACAGGCTATATTAAAATCCTCTGACAAGGTGCTTACTTAATTGTGAGTTGAAGTCCTTTAACAAAGTACACTTTTAATATGGTGTTGAAATCCTTTAACAGGCTAAGACCTAACAGTCTTTGTAAGCCTTTAAAAGGGAAAACCTTTCACAGGGTAGATCATGTTTCATGATCAAACATTGTAACCTTCATTGGATACACTTTATTACTATAGTAGTTAGGATTTTTGGGTGTCATCCCTACCCCAATTTTACCTTCTCATTGGAGGGTTTCTGGGTAATCATATCTTGTGTTATATGTGTGAATTCTTATTGTTTACATGCTTTACATGGTATTTTAGTTTACTTATTGAATATGTGAGATGGATGCATGGTGAAAATTTTATGAGTTAAAAGTTTGAAGCGCTGATTCACATCCCCCCCCCCCCCCCCCCAAGAAGTCTACCTTTCCTATTCTAATTCCAACAATATCTCCCTTTTAGGGAATTTAGGGTCCTTTTCTCATTCTAAAAAAAAGGGACATACCAAAAAGGATTGTTTGGTCATAAATAATTTATAGAACCCTAAGTTTGATATTAACACTAATTAAAAGGAAGTTGAAAAGTTTGACAATGTAGAGAATGTTATTAATCCTATTAAGGAAAATAAGTGTTGTGTAGATAAGGATATTTATAAAAATCTTAATATTGAAAACACTGCCAAAATTGGTTCATCTTGGGAAATAGTTGATAATGGGAAATTTGTAAGTTTTCAAATAATTCTCTTTTTGAGGATGAATTTGAGGTAGTATTACCTTCAAATAATGGCACCACCAAGCTTCTAGCCAATTGTCAATTAGATTCTTGTAATGAGAAGAGCATTATAGAGTGCGCTAACAAGTCTTCACTCTTGCCTATGTCAAATGCATAACAAATCACTCCTAATTCTATTAAAGAGAGAGAGGAGAATGTTAGGAGGGCTTCTAATGGTCCTTTAAACAATGATAATAGTCTAACTAGGAATCTTAAATTTGTTATGGAGAATATTAATGTAAATAATGTAAAATGTGAAATGTTGAATGAAACTCCATTTATTAAAGTGGCTAATAAATCCTCTAAATAAAATAGGAAGATAATTGAGAGACAACCTCTCTCTAATGACAATAAGAAATTAGGCAAAGATATCTCAAGTTATTTTAACAAGCTATACAATAACTCCAAGTCATAACAATCTAAATGATGCCCATACATAATTGGAATGTGAGAGGCCCTGTGATGCTAGAAAGGAAATAAATTTATTTTGGAAATGGTGTAATAACCTTAAATTGAAAGCCATTATATGTCTTCAAGAGATTAAGATTTTTTCTTTCATGCCTATAGCATCTTGATATTCCTTGGGATCAATCTATTGGATTTTATTCCAATCATTTAATAGATAAGGACAACATTGTTGAAGAATATTTTTGATGTATAGGAATGAGGAGATTGATGAAACCTATCATGGAATGATCATTATTTTGTCACTAATGTCAAACCTGCTACTTGTTGGTGAGACAGTTGCTGATTTGGTTTTAACGTAATTATTTGATTGATTGATGAAGATGATTTGAAAAAAAAGGATAACAACAGAACCTAGAGAAAGGTTGAGTTATATTATGCATAAAAGAAGCACTAAGACCAAGTAAGACTTTGATGATATAGTGTATTGTTTATCTAGTTAAGGCTCTAATGAAAGGATACTTGAGCAAAGACAAGAAGATGGCTAAGCAAAGAAATGTGTCTACAAAGCCTGACCAAGAAAATAGTGGAAGCCAAGCAAGTCATTGTAGGTCAAGTAGAAAGTTAGTTGAAATCGGGAAAGGTAAGTTTAGTATGTGCCAAGCAAAGAGAAATCTAGTAGGTGTCGAGTGAAGAAATTTTAGTGAGTGTCAAGCACCAGTAATGAATTAGTTTATGTCATGCAATGTAGTGTTTATCAAGCATCAAAAGACAATGATTTCCAGGAAAACATGTTATTGCTGAGTTCCAGTAAAATGAGTTTGATCAAAGATTTGACAAATCTGAGTTGATAAAGTTGATTTCTTGAATTGTGTGAAGTGTGTGAAAGATAAGTCTAATGAGCTGGTGGCACAAAATTCAAGATAAGTTGTTTGAAGATGAATTTGAAGAGGATTGTAAGGGAAGTTTCTATAAGGGAATAAAATGGAAAAGAGGGTAGATTCGATGAATCTAACCTAACCTTAAGATGGGCGATTGTGGTTAAGAAGAAAATGATCTAAATTCTCTATATAAGGAGATAGAAAGCCTAAAATAAAGTGTTATAGTGCAAACTAGAGGTATACAAGGAGCCTTGAGGTGTTGCTTTATTTGGTGGCTAAAGGTATGAATATGTAGTTAACATAGTAAGCAAGAAGGCTTGAAGGGTGAATAAGATATCAGAGACAAAGGAGATTGAATGCCAAGTAGAATGGAGGACAGAACAAGTGATCTTTAATCTACAACTAAGTTGTTTTGTTATTAGATCAAGTCCTACTATTACATTCTAACAACTATACTAACCTAGATAAATCCTTTGGCTTAAGGTTGACCTAATAGTCATGAGTAAATCCTTTAGTAGGGTGACATTCTAATGGAATGTTCTAACTCTAACGAGGCTCACTCCTAATAGGGTGATTGAAATCCTTTAATCAAGGTCACATTTAATAGTGTGCATTGTAACCTTTAATGGGGTTGGCTCCTCACAATGTTTATTTCAAAAGAGTGAAAATTTGTAGCATGTTACTAGTGTTTTTTCCCAAATTGGGTTTCCATGTAAAACCCTTATTTCAAATTGTGTGAATTAATTTATGGTATTTCATGTCTACATTTCTATAAAGTTCATTTGACCTAGGACAATAATATAATATGGTTTGAGATATTGGATGATCTATGCATGCATAAATATTTGTTAAGTACTAAATTTTTTTATCTATATATGTGGCCCTTGGATAATTGATTCACCCCCCTCTCAGTTATTCTAAAGCATTCCAACAATTGGTATCAAAGAGTTTTGTGCTTGTGAAAGAAAAGGTTTGAAGGTACTTAAAGCTAAAGATCAAGATGAACAAAAAGGAGGTGCCCAGGTTAAACAAGAAGAACTTTCTTGGACAAATTTTTTTGATGAAGATGCATCTAGGAAGAATTGGAGATTATGCACATGCAAACATCACCACTGAATATATTGCAGTAATTGGTCCCCAAATGCTAAACAACTCAAATAGAAGAAAGAACAAAATCAGAAAATGTCAAAGATTACATCTACTCTAAGCTATTCAGAGTTTGAAGACATTAAAACATCTACCACCTCTTAAGGAATGTTGGATTCCCTACAATAGATCTATGGAGGAGACAAGAATGTGCTAAGAGCCAAAGAAGAAAGTGTAGGAGGAAAATTTGATGAAATGAGAATGTAAGAAGGTGAGACTATAGTCTAGTATTGTGCAAGAATCAAAGATGTTGTAAATTAAATCAGAGGAGAAAATTGAGTTATTGAAAATGGGACAATGATCAAAAAAGTGTTGAGAACCCTATTGCTTATCTATGTTATTAAAGTCTCTGCTATACAAGAGCTGAGGTGTACTCCTGGTAGTGATCTAACCCTTGAAGGACTGGTTGGTAAACTCACTACTTTTGAACTTAGAAATTTTGAGAATTTTAAGTTTGGGAATATTGATTTTTCTTTTAAACTTAAGATGGCAACCAAAGAACCTAAAGGAAAGAAAAAGGTCAAGCATGTTGCTAGTGACAGTGACACAAATGATGAAGATATAGAAGAACTAGAAGAATTATTTGCTAGGAAATTTCATAGAGGAAAAGGAAAATACAAAGGTAAGTTACCCATCATATGTTTTAATTGTAATGAAGTTGGTCATATTGCATCTGTTAGAATCAATAGTCCACCAAGATAACTAGAGGGTGAATCAGTTATCCAAAAATTAAAACATTTATCAACCTTAAAAAATATTAACCATTCAACCAAAGTAAACATCAACCATAAAAAGATGAACATAGACAATTAAACCATATATGTTAACTAGGGAAACCCTTGATCAGAGGGAAAACCCTGGTGGGAATGATGCCCATAAGATAATATACTAATATAAATATTCATTGTTAGAGGATGGACCCTGGTAGGAGTCTATTACAATATTTAGTACATATGAGTCCCTGTTAGGAGACTTTAAATCCTTGTTAGAAGATTCCAAACTTGTTAGGAGTTGTAGAAGATAGAAGAACCCACTATCCAAACAACTTCTGGGGCAAGATCACCAAACTAACTATCCAACTGATCACTCAACTATTCCTTTTAGAATAATTGTATGTACTAAACTTCAACTTCTTTCCTCTATCCTGTCAAACAAACCAATCATTGTCAGACCTTATAGACCAAGTCACAAACTTCTGATCCAAGTATCAAACTTTGGATCACACAATAAAACCTCAGCAATGAAGTTTCCTTCACCTTTTCTCTACTCTACTTATCTTTGCATTCCACTCTTTATACTCCTTATAATCATTCACTTCCATACATACATGATAAAGAAAAATGTTGTTCCTTTATACTGAATCCATAAAACAATAACTTGAGTTGGTTGTTACACCTTCTCAATTAATTATTATAGGACCACATTAAGAACATGTTACACTTAGTGATAAGATTAATCTTTTACCTTGTAACTTGAATAAATTTTTGCACATGTAATATTATGATAAGTGAGCTTAGCTACATCATCACCAACATGTCTTCTGAACATTTTTAACTTTGGCTTCTTGGAATAACAACTCTGCTAAGAGATATAACAAGTTTACCATAACACACCTTTGTAAACTCTATCTTAGAACAATCTTCACTGAAACTTGCATAACTTCTTTTAGAATTAATATCTTATGCTTCCAAGGTTAGCTACATATATTAGACACATAGTGTATCTCCCTTTAACCTCACTTAGTGAAAGTACTCAATTGTCTATCTGTACCACTTGATCTTTCCTCTATTCTTCTATCAGATACCATAGAAAATTGCTATGTTGAAATTAATGGAAAACACAGTCATGAATGTAACATATCATCATGATAATGATCTAATCATGTTTCTACCATATGCCCCATAGGAATATCATTAGCATTCATTCTTCCAACAACATCAAGGTGTATTGAGAAGAAAAATAATATAAATAAAGACAAATTCAGATGTAGAAAAGATGAGAGTAATAAAGGCTATAAAGAGAAGGGAAAGAAAGCTTGTTACATTGTTGAAGAAGAATCTAATGAAGAATTAGATGATAATGATGATGAAGTTGTCTATGTTTCTATGAAAGTTGATTCGGATGAAGATGAGGCAACTCCATTAGTATCTTATGTAACCAAAATTGAAAGGTAGATCATTGATAGTGGATGTTCTCATCACATGACTAGTGACAAAAATAAGTTCATTATCCTTGAGCATTACAATGGAAATAGTATTAGATTTGGTAATGATGCACCCTATCTAGTGAAAGGTAAAGGATCAATAAGATTGACAAAAAAGATCATGTGTGGCAATGGTTACATAGAAGGACTTAACTATAATTTGTTGAGTGTGTCACAATTAAATAGTTAAGGATACAAGGTTGAATTTGAACACAAGAAAGCTAAGATCTAATGTGTTGATGGAGAACTCATTGGAAGTGGAGATCAGACAAGAGGTAATTTGTTTTATCTTGACATGAATGAAGGTACTTGTCTTGTACAATTTGATAATGTGTGGCTATGGCACAAAAGATTATGTCATGTAAATTTTGACAATTTGGTTAGTATTAGTAAGATGAAAAGAGTCAAAGGTTTTCCAAAATTGAAGAAACTTGATAATGTGATTTACAAAAAATGCTAGTTAGGCAAAATGACAAAGTCTAGTTTTAAGAGTAAGACTCATACTTCAAAAGAAATTTTGGAATTAGTTCATACTAATCTATGTGGACCAAGTGACTGAAAAGATACAAAGGTGACAAGTATTTTATTCTATTTGTTGATGATTACTCAAGAATTATGACAATTATGTTTTTAAGAGAAAAATCTAATGCTTTTCAAATGTTTAAGTAGTATATAGCTAAAGTTGAAAAGGAGACTGGTAAAATCTTGAAATGTTTGAGATTTGACTGAGGTGGAGGGAATACATGAAATAAATTCAATAACTTCTGCAATGACAAAGGAATCAAAAGGAAAACTTCTACACCTAAGACCCCTCTACAAAATGGGATAGTTGAAAGGAGGAACAAATATGTAATGGATTGTGCTAGAACACTGATGATGGAGAAGAATTTTGCTTTAAAATATTGGAGAGAAGCTATCAATACAACTGTCTATACCCTGAACCGAGTACAAGTCAAGAAAGGTACAAATTTCACACCTTATACTCACCCAATGTCAAATATTTTAAGGTATTTGGAAGAAAATGTCACATTCTTAAGGACATGGTAAACTTGATGCAAAAAGTGAAGAAAGTATATTCCTAGGTTATTCCATAAGAAGTAAAGCTTATAAGTGTTTAAATACTAACACTAACAAAGTTGTGGAAAGTGAAAATGTAAAATTTGATGAATATATAGAAATACATGAAGATGACCAAAATAAGGAATTTGTGAATTACAAAAACTGTGTACTACTATGAAGGCATGTCTGCTAATGCCAATGATATTGTAGTTGCTAATCAACAAGAATAAGTGATTGTCAAGTCACATATAATGGATGTCAATTTGCATTTTGGAACCTAGTTACAATTAGAAGTTGAGGTAAATTATGATGCTCAGATCAGTTTACAAGAGAGGAATTTTGAGTTACTTGATAGAGAAGTCCACAATGAACTTGCGATTGAACTTCATGAACAACCTATTGTTGAAAGAAGAATAGAGACAAGATTATCAAAATATGTTAGAAGACATCATCCAACTAAACAAATCATTCGAGATAAAGAGGTTGGACCAATGAAAAGGAATAGATTAAGGAATGAGACATGTTTGTTAAGCATACATGAACCTAAATCAATGAAGGATGCATTAGAGAATGAAGACTAGAGTCAAGCCATGAAAGAAGAAATTTATTAGATTGCGAAGAACAAAACATGGACACTAGTACCTAGACTAGAGGATAAGAATGTTACTAGAACCAAGTGGGTGTACATAAACAATTGGATGAGAATGGTGAAGTAACAAGGAATAAGGAAAGTCTAGTCTATAAAGGTTATACACAAGAAGAGGGAATTGACTATGGAGAGACTTAACCCCAGTTGCAAGATTGGAAGGAGTGAGAACATTGCTTTCTTATTCTTCTTATAAAAGATTCAAAGTTTATCAAATGGATGTTAAGTTAGCATTTCAGAATGCTATACTAGAAGAGGAGGTTTACATTAAACAACTTGAAAGATTTGTTGATCCAAACAAAAATTAGATGGTGTGTAGAATGTACAATGCTTTATATGGTTTAAAGAGAGATCCCAAAGCATGGTATGAAAGATGGCATAGCTATCTTGTGAAGATTAGTTTTGAGAAGACTGATGACAACAACAATTTGTACTTGAAGACAGAAGGAGGTAAAGGAATTTTACTAGCTGAAATATTTGTTGATGATACCATATTTCGAGGACAAAATGCATTGTGTAAGACATTTGCAAATGAAATGATGAAAGAATTTGAGATGTCAATATTTGGAGAAATAAAGTTCTTTGTTGGATTACAAGTTTATCAAATGAAATATGGTATTTAGATCACTCAATCCAAGTATGTAAAGGAAATCATGAATACTTTTAGTATGGAATATTCAAGACCAGTTAGTACTCCTATGATGATTGGGCATAAACTATTCAAAAAATGTGATTATGCTAAAGTAAATCAAACATTATAAAAGTCTATGATTGGAAAATTCCAATATGTAGTTCATAGAAAACTTGACATAACACTAGTTGTTGGGATTGTTGCAAGATTTTTTGAAAATCCTAAGGAGAATCACTTAATGGCTATTAAAAGGATTATGAGATACTTGAAAGGCATAGTAGACTATGGTCTATACTACAAGAAAAATGACAAGTTTGAATTGTGAGTCTATATAGATGCTAATTGGGATGGAAACATTGATGATAGAAAAAGTACAAGTGGAGAAGCATTTTTCTTAGGAAATAGATTCGACACTTGGACTAGCAAGAAACAAAATTATATTTCACAATCTACTATTAAAACTAAATATGTAGCTACTACTATGAATTGCACAAATGTAGTGGGGCTTAAATAGTTTCTCAAACAAATGAAGGAAGAACTCACTAAATTTGTGGTAATTTACTCTAACAATACAAGTGCTATAAACATATATAAGAACCCCATGATGCATATAAAGACAAAGCACATGGAATCAAGTATCATTATTTGAGAGAATTGGTTCAAGACAAAGAAGTGAAATTGGATTATGTGAACACAAAGGAAAAAATAACTGATATATTCACAAAGGCTTTACCTAAGGATGCACATGAATATATTAGAGGTAAACTAGGGATGATACCCCTATCCAAAGCTACTTAAGAAGAAAGAGTAGTGTCTTGCATCAACTGAGCTGAATGGAATATTTTACAACTTGATGCAGTGGATCTTACTTTAGGAACTTGTTGAAGTAAAAGAATTTAAATAGAATATTTATAGTCACATGCAAGGTGACAAAGGGAGAATTTGAATTGTTGATATCTACATGAGAAGATGAAAAGTTCTTCGAATTATTGTTAAAGAGGGAGAATATATTAAGGGAGAATAAACAAAGAGTTATGCTAGAAAAGAGAGAGATTAGAAAGAAGAAGAGAGATTGTAGCCTATACAAAAGAAGGACAGATATTGATAGAGGGAGAGATTTCAATACAAGGTATTACATTTCTTTTTGTATTGTTTTTGGTATTGGTTGTCCATCAATACCAAAGAGGGAGATTGTTGAAGAAGATTTTTGAAGTATAGAAATGAGGAGATTGATGAAACCTATCATGGAACAATCATTATTAAGTCACTGATGTCAAACCTACTACTTGCTGGTGAAACAATTGGTAATTTCATCTAAATGTTATCATTTGATTGATTGATGAAGAGGATTTAAAAAGAAAGGATAATAAGAGTACCTAGAGAAAGGTTGAGTTATATGGTCTATAAAAGAAGCACTAAGACCAAGTAAGGCTTTGATGATATAGTTTATTGTTTATCTACTTAAAGCTATAATGAAAGGATACTTGAGAAAAGACAAGAAGAAGGCTAAAAAAAGAAATGTGTCTGCCATGTTTGACCAAGAAAATAATGGAAGCTGATAAATTCAGTGCAAGCCAAGTAGAAAGTTAGTTGAAGCTGAGAAAAGGAAGTTTAGTACATGTCAAGAAAGATAAATCTAGTAGGTGTCGAATGAAGAAATTTTAGTGAGTGTCGAGCACCAGTAATGACTTAGTGTATGCCAGGCAACCTAGTGTTGACCGAGCATCAACATATAGTGATTTTCAAGAAAACATGTTATTATTTAGTGCTAGTAAAATGAGTTTGATCAAAGATTTGATGAATCTATGCTAACAAAATTGATTTCCTAAATTGTGTGAAGCGTGTGGAAGATAAGTATGATGAGCTAGTGGCACAAAATTTAAGATAAGCCATTTGAAAATGAATTTGAAGAGGATTGTAAAGGAAGTTTGTAGAAGGGAACAAAATGGAAAAGAGGGTAGATTCAATGAATCTAACCTAATCCTAAGATGGAGGATTGTGGTTAAGCGAAAAAATATCTAAATTCTCTATATAAGGAGATAACATGACAGAAGAAAATTTTTATAGTGCAAACCACAGATAGACAATGTATCTTGAGGTGTTGCTTCATTTGGTGGCCAAAGGGATGAATCTACAACTGACATACTAAGAAGAAAGGCTTAAGGAGGTGAAGGCTTGAATAGTGAACAAGCTATTAGAGATGAAGGAGATTGAATGCCAAGTAGAATGGAGGACTAAACAAGTGATTTTCAATCTACAAGTGAGTTGTTTTGTTATTTGATCAAGTTCTACTCTTACTTTCTAACAACTGTATTAGGCTAGCTAAATCCTTTGGATTAAGGTTGACCTAATAGTCATGAATAAATCCTTTAACAAGGTGACATTGTAATGGAATGTTCTAAAGTCCTCTAACAAGGCTCACTACTAACATGATGATTGAAATCCTTTAATCAAGGTCACATATAATAGTGTGCATTGTAATCTTTAACAGGGTTGGCTCCTCATAGAGCTCACTTTAGAAGAGTGAAAATTGGTAACATGTTACTAGTGGGTTTTCACATAATATCCTTGTGTCAAATTGTGTGGATTATTTTGTGGTATTTCATGTTTACAATTCTATAAAGTTCATTTGACCTAGGACAATAATATACTATGGTTTTAGATATTGGATGATCTATCCATGCACAAGTATTTGTTAAGTAATGAAATTTTTTATTTGTACATTTCGACCTTGGATAACTGATTCACCCCCTCTAAATTATTCTAAAGCATTCCAATAGGCACTGATATGATGTTAGATCCTCAATGGGTAGATATACTCATTTCAAATGTTTAATCTCCCTATAAGAAAGCTTTATGGGTCACTTTCAAACATAATGATTATCTACCACTATTGGAGTATGTAATATTTATGCCCCTAATGACTATAGGGACTAAGCATGTTTATGGGAATGGCTAATCTCTAGTCCCTAAGGCCAACTAGATTTTTGGTAGAGATTTTAATATGGTGGAAAAATAAAGAGGATAAAAGTGGAGACAATTTACATAACTAGAAAGGGAATAAGCTTTTTTCCATACTAATTTTAAGATAGATTTCAAAATAGTTAATTTTTTAACTTATAAAAGAATTCCTTCAATTATATATGGTTCTCATGGTTCAACAATCAAAGGGGATGCCAAAGAGTCTATTGCTAGTTGCATAGGATTTATGTGGAAAGCCTTGTCTTTCCTTGTGAAACTCAATATGGGCATGCTTTGATTTGTGTCTCCCTAGTATCTATGCTAGATCTTTATCCAATTTTAGTAAGTGAGTACTTTGAGGACTCTATAGATAGTAATGGTAGAGGGAGAAAGAAAGGATTTTTCAAACTTAATGTGGTGTTACTTAATGATGAAGATAGTTATGATGGTATTAGGGTGTTAACTAGCTTAAGTAAATTTTTTGATCAAGGCATGAGACCTAAGGAGAGGTGGTCTTCACAAGTAGATGCATGGAAGAAATTATATCAGATTATTGGAAAGGAAAAATATGTTGATAGGGTCAAAGATGAGAAATAATTTCATAATAGACTAAATAGAATTGAAAAAGATCTGCAAGTTAAAGGATTTGATCCTCAATTGGAAGACCAAATAGTATGTGTCAAGGGTCAATTAAGGAGGATGCAAAAACATAAGATTAAAGGCTATAAAATTAGGACCAAGATGAATTAGATGAAGGATGGTGATAAAGGTACTAAGTATTTTTTTAATATTATTAGAGCCAAATACAAAAGGAAACTAATTGATGGGATCCAAATTGAAGGGGATATTTTAGAGGATCCAAGTAGCATTAAGGAAGCCTTCTATAACTTTTATAAAGACTTTATCATCTTTGACTATAATGATAACAATATATCAGCTCTGGGGAGGTGTCTAAGTCTCATTCCTAATAAATTATCAGTAAAGGAATCTAGGAGGTTGGATAGTACTATCACTGTTGAAGAGATAGAATATGCAATAATCTCCTTAAAAAATGATAAGTCACCCAACCCCAATGGAATCTTAGCTAAATACTACAAACACAATTCAGATTGGATTGGTTCTGAACTCTTGGTGCTTTATGAAGATGTTTTTGATCAAGGCAGTCTAGGGGAACATATCAACCAAGAAATGATTAAACTTCTTTCTAGAAGTGGTGATAAGAACCAAGTCAAGAATTAGAGGCCTATTACTTTGTTAAATATATCTTATAAAATTATTTCTAAGGTCTTAGCAAGGAGAATATGGGACTTTCTTAATGAATTTATATCTCCAACCCAAACAAGTTTCATTAAGTGGAGAATCATTCTTGGGCACTTAATCACTAGTTGGGAGGCAATGCATTGGGAAAAGAGTGAGAGTCAAAATGAAGTAATGGTATTTTTGGATTTTGAGAAGGCATGTGATAGAATTTAATGGCCTTTTGTTTTGGACCTACTTCAAGAATTTGTCTTTGATTCTTATTTATTTAAATGAGTTGATATTCTCCTTGAAGACTCTTTGATAGTCATTAATGTTAATGGTGAGTTAAAATAAAGTATAAAGCTCCAAATATCTATAAGACAAGGGTGCCCTATTGGTCCTTTATTTTTAGTTGTTGTAGATGCAATCTATTATATTCTCAAGACTCCTTAGTTGGGGCCCTTGGTCAAAGTCATCGCACTCCCTAACTAGGAAATAGTTCTTAATGCTCAATTTGCAGATGATGTTGCTTCATTTATTGAGTTGGGGGAAGATAATTATGATAATATGAATTATGTACTTCACTATGTTTTTTTTTTTCTTTTCCAGGGCTAACATTGCTACTCACAAGTCTTCTATCATAGGCAAGCATCATGACCCTCCTGAGTAGATAGTATCCAAAGGTTGGCAATGGCTTGGGCCCAATTCTATTGTTAGATATTTGGAATTACATTTTTTATTTATCCATCCTTTAAGGATATGTGGTCTTGGAAATTTTCCAAAATTGAGAAGAAATACCTAAAATGGAAGACTTGTCTTCTTTCTTTGGCAGTGATGGTTTGAGTAGTTCAAAAGGTTCTTTCAGCTCATCATATTTACTTTTCCTTTGTCTAGGCATTTGTTAATTATCATCCAATAGCCTAGAAATAATTGAGATATTTATTATGGTCTTGTGGTTTGGGTAACAAGAAAAGGCACTGTGTCAGAGGAGAATGGTGTTGTCTTCCTAAAAGATAGGGTAGTCTAGTCATCAAAGACTTGAAGTCCCATGGAGTTTCTCTAGCCTTTAAATTCATCCTTCATTCCCTATCTAGGGGGGAACCCTAGAAGGTCCTAGTTATTAATTCCATTAACAAATATTCTATTAAAAAGATAAAATTTGGACCAGTGTTTCTCTCTATGACAAAGATTTTGGTAACTTTCAGTTATCTATTTATGGTTCTAAAGTTTTTCAATCTCTTTTGAAGACCTGGTCTCAAGTTAGAGATTTTATTATATTTAATGGACCTTGTAGTGGTTCTCCTACATACTCTATTATGTACATATCCCTCTAGTATAGAGTGGAGACTAATGCAAATTCCTTAGCATTAACTCAAAGTTTCTTTACTAAAAATTGGTACAATTATGGCATTTCTATGGTGTAAGACATTTTGATTGACAATTAGTTAGGGACTTGGGAGGATATCTCAACCTAGTACAATATCCCTAACACTAAAAAAATGACTTATTCATTAATTGGAAAAGCTCTGGTTTTTTTTTTTCCTCATATTATGAATTCAAACCTGTTCTTGTACTTGGTGAAAAGGAAAGATGACATCAGATTTAATAAGAATTCTACAAAGAAGATTTACAACATGTTGAAAGAGTGGATGCTCTACTTTTGATAGAGTGAACCAAGATTTGGGGATGAGTTGGTATGTTTTTAAATGACATTTTATCTTTGATTTTTTTCCTGGCACTCCCCTTGTGAACCTAAAAAGGCTTGATTTAGATGGATGTTATTGCTTAAGAAACTTGTTTTCATCTTACCCTTCCCCATGATAAAAATAGTTTCATTACATGTGGTCATTTTTTTGTTCCTAAAACTTATGAGTTTTTTTTTTTTAGTGTAGTAATTCTTTTGGTATATGGTCTATTTTCCTTGGCTCACCTATTACATGGAATAGTGATCTTAGTCTTTCATGGAGTGAAATCCTAGCTTGTTTTGTGCAATCATTTGATCTAAAGACTAACACTTTTTGGTTTATCTTAACATGTGAGATTTTATGATTCCTATGAAAGGATAGAAATGGAGAGATTTTTCAAAGGAGAAGGAGAAACCTTAATGAGTTTGGACATAAACTCATTCATTTTAAAATTATGACACAATTTACTCTTGCTCTAGAAATATCCATGGATAGATTCAAGATGCTAATGAGGGAAGGTCAACTTTTGATACACAAGAAGGATGTTATTTCCTACTAGTATTTCTCTATTCACAAGGATATGATCAATCAAAGGGAACTTGAGAACTTGAACCTATTTACTGAAAATCTCTGGCTTGATGATAAGCTAGTTAGCCATAAGGGTCTCACACAAGGTCTCCATGTAGCTAAAAATGACACTGGTATGGAAAAGAGGACTACTCTCAGCTAAAAGTAAATTTTATAAAAAAAAAATTGTGATATCAATTTTGAGAAATTTTGTACTTAGTATTTCAATCTTGTTTCCTTGTCAGTTACTTTTGTTAATATCTCTAAACAGGGTGTAAATGTTGATATATTCATATAGTGTAGTTGATAGGAGATACCTTGTTAGATGTTTGAGATAATTTCTTTGAACAACATTGTATCTTAAAGAACTTATGATGTAACCTTAAAATTGAGCTATTTTAATATCAATAATAAATTCATTTGATTTTTCAAGGGAACTACCCATGAAATCCTTTACAAGGGTGTTACCCCTCAATCCCACCTTGTATGGCGATAGGGAGCATGTGTGTGGTTCTACCCTAAGATCCTGCAAGGGGTGCTACCCCTTGACCCCATATTGGGGACTGATGGTACTCCAAAAAAATTTCTTTAAAATAAGCCATTTTTCATTTATGGAGCTTTGAATTGGACAGGGTTGCGATCTAGTGACTTTTTTCCATTTTGGATGAGAAGTATTTGTAGGGTAGTAAGATCCAAAATTTGGAATATCAAGAAAATAATAAAAAGTGAGCACCGATTTTGCAATTTTGGAGATGAAAAAATCTTCTATGTCTAATTTCATGGTTTTGTTGAACAACAAATTTCAACCTTCCAGTTTTGTGATTTTACATGAGACACAATCTTACTTGTTTGATTTTTCATTTCTCAACTCATGATTTCCTGATAATCAAATTTCATGATTTCTCAAATCATGAAGCAGTGTGGTCTCAATTTTGTGACTTCATAGGAAGGAGAACTCTTCAAGGCCATAATTATAAAGATCAATGTTAAAAGGAAAATATGCAAAATTATTTCTTCAGCCCCACGATAGGAAACATGTTTGAAATAGCTAAGTACACTTGCTAGTCTTAAATTTTCACTAAATTAGATGTGACAATAACTTTATGTTAGCTTGTGTGAAAGGATGGTAAGAGGTAATGCATTTTTTACCATTTTCAAAAGGACACCATGAGATCATTCAACAAAAAGAATTCTTATAATATAGTTTTTGTGTTTCTTGTGTATAGGTTTCAAGGATAGACAACCATGGGATTGCCAATTCAAGTTTATAATGCAAAGGATGACTCAAAGCCCATCATGCAACTAGATTTGACTTGGCCTAAGAAGACTATTTTGACATTCTCAATAGCATGTATGTTGTTACTTGGGAACTATGAACCAATTATGCAAGCTTTTCCAGTGACACCCATAAATTGGAGCTTGAGGAACATAGGGCCAAAGTTTGTGCCATTATTGTAGAGTTCCAATATCTTGAGGGAAATTGAAATTTTGATTAAATTCTCAACATGATGCAAGAATTATAGTTTTCTGAAACTTTTTTTTTTTTTTTATTGTAAATATTGGTGAATGGTTGCAATTAGTTATTAGTTAGTTTCTTTTTGTATAGGTTTGAATATTTTTGCACCTTTTCATTTCCTATAAGAAAGAAGACCAGGAACTTAGAACAAATATAGGATATACAACAAGCAATTGAAAAGATAAAAGATACTAATAAATATGTATATATGCAACATAGGATACATATTGCAACCAGTCACAACCCAATTGTACTTATTTTTAGAATTAATTAAAAATAATTTATTTCTATTCGAATTGATCATCAATATTGTTGTTTGTGAATTTTCCTCTTGGATTCATATTGTTGTTGATAGATTTAAATTGGGGCAACCCCTTAATAATAAAAAATCATATGCATGCCTATGTTTTGTGTATTCATTATTTGAAGTTAAATACAATTAACTATAGTTTTATGACTTCAAGTTCTTTCTCCAAAAATTGATGGCAGTGCACCTATCTCCAAGCATTTTTATATTTATAGTAAATATTGAAAATGACTATATTCTCCCAATGCAAAGGACTAGTCTTTTTGTTTCTTCAAAAGAAAAGTACTCTTTTTTGGAAGGTGATATTCTTTATCTTGTCCATCTACATAAATACTTCATTACAGTCTATTATTTATACACATTTAAAGACTTTACATTTTATTTCTCCTTGAGAAGATACTTTCCAACTCAAGAGTGTCAGTTATAAAGTTTGCATTATTGATCTCTAATCTTTCTTTGAAAAACATTGATATAGGTACAACCACCTAGGTTTTGTAGAGCCTAAAGTGTGGAGATTCTTCTTTGAACAAGATTGGGTTGAGATTCCTAGTTTCAAGAAGGTGAGGCTTGTAGGGATTCAACCAATAATTTTGAGAACCAACAGTGATGTTTCCCAAAAATCCTCATACATTTTTCTATGGAGAAACCACCCCAAATGAATTGGAGAAAAATTAACCTCTGAATCTTATTAGGATCCACATAACAATATGATCCATTTACTTAGCCATTAACTAATTATTAGATGGCTTCTCATATGGTAAATCAAAGTGCCAAATCATTTTGAGAAATTATAACTTGTTTGCTTCAAAATTACAATGGAGAATACAATTCAAAACCAAGAACACAAATGTAGAGACTTTTACTTATTCCAATCTTTCTCTATTTACACATAGTTTTCTTCTTCATAGAGAGAAATTTGTATTATCTATCAAATAATAGTAATATAAAAACTCTGTCATATATTTTCTCAATGAAAGTGTAGATAAGAGATGATTTAAATACAAGTTTTTTTCCTAAAGGTTTTTCCTAAACTTGCCAATTTACACTATAGGGACCCCCTATAACCTCCTAGGGAACTCTCTTGACCTCCTTGATTGCATGTATGTTCAAGTGCCTTCTAAGGGTTCGAGTGAGCTTTCTTGAATAAGTGACTTTTGTGAGTTTGAGTCAACTTCCACAACCAGCTATTGTAAAAATGATTACAATTTTTTATTTGTTTTCTATATTTCGGGATACTGTCAAAGTTCCAATATTGTCAAAAAATGTAGTCATAATTCCAACAAAATTGAGTATGATTTAGAAAAACCAATTTCATAGAATGTGCTTCCCCTACCAAAAACTACCATCAAAAAAGTGGTCCAAATGTATTAGTGGGTGAAAACCATAGTGTGAGACAATTATCACAAAGCTTGCACTCTTCTAGAGTGTGCCTAGTCAAGATCTTACCTTTGTTATAAGATTAAAAAGACACTATCAATTGTTACCCAATTAAGGGATTTAAGAGAAACCTATTAGAGTCTTTACATAATTAGAGGTAGTTTAATTAGAGGACTTAGAAAACAAGTAAATGTGTTACTTGGTTAAGGGATTTAATAAAAAAGACTTGTTAGATTCCACCCTCAATGGGATTTTTTAATGTAATTATAAGAAAACAATAAAAAGTTTGACCTATGGAAGATGCCTACTTATCTTAGCTTGATTTAGATCACTTTGGTGCTTATACACTGGTCTACAACTTGTTCATCTCTCTTTGGCTCTACAACTCAGACTTTATCACTTCCATGCTCAACTATTTTTTTCTTCAAGACATCTTCTCATTGTGTGTTAGGATCCACTCACTTCATTGAAATCAGTTCATATCCACTCTTGACACCTTCTCTTTTCTCTTCTTTGTTATTATTGTAACACCCTAGCACTTTGGCATTCCAACTTCTTAATGTGTAATCTACTCATGAAAAACTATATACAATTCCAACTTACTCACCTTAAAACCCTAATGTGAGAATTACAATTTTGAATTCTCCTACTATCATGCAATAATTTTATGGAATGTGTGTGTCATGAAAATCTATCTTAAAATGGAAAGACACAATCTTTGGGTGACTCCTCTAGTCTTCTCAATTATAAGAAATAAAATTTTAATTCTCATATGTCTTCCCACTAGATCTTAATGTGATTGATAATTCTCCATTCTCCAAGATGTTAGATGAATTTTACCTTCCATATGATGTGTCCAATCATGTGCTTCTTTCCTTTTCCTTTAAGCCTTGATGCTTCACTAGAGACTCATTTTCATCATGTGTGTTTGACAACCAATATCTATTTCATGTCCATCTATCTAGACTTATACCTACTGTCAAATAATACTTATCCCACTTTGTGTAAGTATGTTGTGAATATCACTCATCTTCACCTGTCTATTTTCATCATATTCTAGTCCCTTTCCAAATAGGATTGCACTAGTGTTTTACCTTGTCTCACCGGTCTCCTTTATGATATCGGTTGACATTTCAAATTTTTTCTCGAGATCAATTACAACCATATTATAACTAGTCTTACCAGTAAGCTTGATTGGTCTCTAATTTTAATCCTTTGACAATTATGTCAATACACGATATTCCACCTAAACAATAAAAGAACAAGTCAATATCAAATATTTATTGTTGTGGTTTATGTTCTATTTGTCAAAAAAATTGTCCTTTGAAAAGGATTACAAAATATGACTCAAAATGCCCAAATAGAAGAACAAATGCTACTAACAATTAGATGAGATATCATTGATTGATCACTCTCCTATGAATTGAGAGGTACAATTCCCTCCAAAAAAGATTTTCAATGAATCAGATAATGAGATATGTCTTTGACCTGAACACACAAGATTGCTAACATTCATTTCATCAATATGAAATAAATCTATTTGTGGATATGAATGACGAAGGGAAAGCCAACAAATAACCATAGGATTATTGACCACTTCCTCTTTATAACAAAGATATCAAAAGAACTTGGGAGCTTCAATCTCTAAAATATAAGTACATAAACCTATAGATTTATATAAATGGTAAACATATATAGAAAGCATTTGAAACAAAAGAGAAATGATCAAAAGATAAATTAAAATCAAAGTAAAATATATCTAGACCTTAGGATTAGATAGATATTTATTACTCATTATTCCAAATACAAAATATAACAAACATATGATTATAATACTTCTGCATCACTACCAAGATAGACAAAGAAATGGAATCAAAGCCTCTCAATTTTTCCCATAATCTCCATTATAGTTAACACATATTTTCATGTTCCTCCTCTCTATAGCCATATGACTGCTGATGAAAGAAGAACTTGCACTTTGTCCATCTTTGGCATATTTATTTTCTCCTCCCATAAGTTCTCTTTCAATTATAAAAATTTATTGTTGTGAACTAAAAATTTTATCCACTTTTTGATGATATTTTATTTTCACCCCTTTGAGTTCTAATTTGTTAATCTTTAAAATGACCCTTCATTGAAATTCTTCCAACATTTCATGAACTGTGGGCTATAACTATGTCTGTATTAGATAATAATTATCATTATTTATAGTTTTCATTTCAATGCATGATCATCTCCATTGAGTTAAATATTGAAGACTTTATAATCTTTGCAATGATCTTTTGTTTTTGGCACCACTGGAATCCTTTAATTCCATATAAAAATGCCTTGGTCCTATAGTTTCTCTAACATTTTGCTTCGATGTCATTTGTATTTAAAAACCTCCTCAAAGCTCTACTTTTATATATTTACACATTTCATTGTTGGTTGTTTCCATTTGTAATGTGATGTGGTATTCATGCATTAGGTGTCTACTTCTTATAATTTGATGATGGGCAAAACATATAGGCTTCAACCACATGGCCTTTATATTTGACTCCATGAGCATGTGACAAAAAAGACTCCTACACTCAACCAATCGAGTCTTCAATAGTTGGGTGCACAATTGCTAATTAATTTACTCTCTATATTAACACTGAGTGGCATATTCTGTTTTGTATGGATACAACACAAAATTAATTTTTGTGACAATTTTGAGTGTCATGACATATTAGTATGGGAACATGCGAGCACCTATAATACTATGTTATTCACCCTCAAAAAATATTTCAAACCAAACATCATGCTGATCAAGTCTTTCTAAAAATCATTTTGATTTCATGTGTCTTGTTGGGCATGAATGTGGTTATTTCCATGACGGCTATTGTTGTGGCTCTCCCATGCATGTGTAATTTTTGAGAACCTCAAAGGAATTTTTTCAAACATTTGATTAATATCTCCTCCATCTCGAATATGTAAGGTTGCATGATCTACCCCCTCACTAGTAGCCTTTAGAATGTCCTCCATTCATGATAGATATACCATCCTTACTATGGCTCCATGTGTGATCAACATGTGATACTTTGTACTTCTTGTATGGTATGTGCTTCATCTTCTAGACTCAGCATCATATATAGGAGAATTAAGAATAGTCAATCATCAAGCAAGATACACGATATGCTATCAAGAAAACATGTATCAAAACACCATGATTGTGCTTTTATTAAAGGTTCAATTCTAATTGGGATGTTTCCTTTTGTTTTTCTTAGTCACATGTAGTATTTTTAAATCTATTTCAATTGACATATGAGACCTGACTCCCTTGACATCGACCTCTATTCATCTACATCAAGGTCAAATGATGAAGAAAAAATTAGCTATGATTGACCACATGTGCCAATAGAGACTATGAGCACTCTGCCCCTTGAGAATTCTACCATCTACCCCACCAAGATATTTATAGGCCTAAGTATATGCCTATTTTTGGCATTCCTGTACACATTACAAAGATTATTGATTCTTAATAAATCTTTAACTGAAGGAGGATGTCTTCATGAATAACCTATTTATGGTGGATCACTAGTATTGGGCCTCTTTTCATGTATCCATCGATGGAGGATTTTCATTACAATGGACTATATTCATGAGAGGTGGATTCCCAAAGTGTGCAACTTAACCATGCTAATATCAACATTATTTCACTTTCTAATTTCCAAACTGGTTGAGCCATAAGCAAGAAGCAATGTGATATCACATGCATTGTAGTTTTCACCAATAGAGATTGTCAATTGCAAAGAAAACCTCAATTGTATGTTGAATCAACCCATCATCGACAAGGATTCTTTGTCTAGAATTCATAAAACCTGTATTCATAGATCTAAAAATTCACCTTCGAGGTAATACATGAAATAAGACTTTGAATTTAGGCTTACTATATTAACATCATTCACTTGATTGTACTCCTTGGTACTTAATCCTAAATGAAATGCCTTCCTAATTGAACATCACAATCTGCAACTCTAAAGGTAAACTTGAATCATGGAGCCAAACTACTAGTCTAAAATATTTCAACCTTCATTTGGGAGTCATGAACTAGAACTTTGAACTTGTAATTGACTTCCAAACATTGAACCTGTATGCCTTCAAGTGACTAAATTGTGATCCAAAACTTGGGAGTATTCAAGATCTACACCTAGAAATTTCAAACTTTAGACCTTGAACTACATATCTAGACCTATATTTGAATTACTAAATTCAAACTATGGTACTTGGATACTTCAAAATATATATTTTGAACATTGGATTTGAGCTTTAACTAAATTTAAACTCCTGAACTAGCAAATTTAAATTTCAATCTTTGAACTTTGAACTTTGAGGTTCAAGTTCAAGTTAGACATGGGTATTGAACATTGCTTCATCATAGATCAAAATTCAAAAAGGAATTGTTAGTAACAAAACCCACAAGAAATTGAAATAATTTCTCCATAGGACCAATTTGAAAACTTTTAAAACTTGGGTATTGGAAACATCCTTATAGTTGGATGTGACTAGGGCTGTGGGCCATGAGGGACATGAAGATTCTGAAAATCCTCTCATAGGAGAATAGTGCTTAGCCATTGGGAAAATAGAGTTGACATAAAATAGAGATCAAAAGGACTACTTGCAGGGAGGCGGAGAGAAGGGGGAACACCCAAAAATGCCTAAACTACTAGCAAGCAAAAACCAACCAGTTAAAAACACCACCAAAATCTTAGAGAGCATAAAGATATTTACAAGTATAAATAGGTGAGAAGAAATCCCCATAGAACTAGGGATGAGGAGGACTTACATGAAGCCATTCACCGACTATGAGAAGAAAGATCCTTTTCAGAATAATGAATTCAATCGGCATGGCAGAACCCAACACCACCTCCATCTGGAAAACTCTCCATCTTTGTAACTCAAATAGATCATGTATGGGAATCTTATTAACCAATCACCATGCCCAATGAGACACATCTCATCATAAAATTATGAGTTTTTTTGTGCCTTTTCCAAAGAACTTTGAAACCTCTTTCCAATAACCAACTAAAACAAAGCTTGTTCAAATAGTTTCAAATGTATGCTCTTGGGATTAGCACAAGTAAGAGAATCTTCATGATATAAATAATCCTCAAAATAAAAGTGAGATTCCTCAAACATGGGATCAATCATGATGGGAATGAATTCATCATTACTTATAGCTAGTGAGTCTAAAAATCCTAGATATAAAGCATAGAAGTAAGGACTTATACCTAGAGCTTTCATAGAAGTCATCCCTTCTTTGTTGGCTAAAAAGGATTAGAGAACAAATCCTTCATTACAAGGCACAATTTTTGCTAAGATATCCAATGGTCATTGGGGTTGCATTACTCTTTGCTTCACACTTGACTTAGCACTTTCTATTCCAATAGAAAAGAGGCAATCTTTCTCATCCAAAGTTGGTAAATGGAATAGAGTTGTCTATGTGCTCATGAAACCCTATTGGTATGTATAAAGGGTTAGGCATACCCCATGTAACCTTGCCTTCTAGTTTTGTAAATTCTTTATTTGTCTTTCTTATTGCTACATCTAGGTTTGAAAACTCTTTATCTAGGAAGAATGTATCAACCAAATTACTATATGAGCATTTACCTTTGGGATCTTCTTTCTTCATTGTTGTCAAGAATATTTTGATAATCTTCTCTTCATTCAAAAAATCACTACCCAAGCAAGTAGGTGTTGGTCTAGTTTGTATCTATTTCACACCCTCATTATTTCTAAGTGCTACACCCCTTTCATCTTTCTCTTCCTCTGCTAAATTGTGATAATCTAAAAATCTTGCAGCCAGGCTTGAATTAATTTCATTCTCAGTACAAGAATACTCACAAGGGAAAAGGCTCTACAATAGGTTGATTTAGATAACCCTACTTATTTTTCTCCTAGGTAGAAGGCGAGACTTTAAACTCTGGTTATTCATATATCTAAGATTGTTCATCCTTAAACTTATTAGAGAAGGAACAACTACTAGCATCTTTAAACTTGGGAAAAATAATGAAATCTAAAATGCTTTTTTCACTTATACCTTTTTTTCTCTCTAATTTTTGATCTCCATAAGGCTATATTGTCTCTTTTTCAATAGATAGGAGTGGCCTCTTGGTGGTCTCATCTTCACAATTAGTACCTCCTAGGCTGTATGGTGATCCTTAAGGCTAAGTTTTCTCAACATAATCATCAACATGATCTCCATTTTCTTTGGGAATCTCCTTTCTAAGAAGAGTTTCAAAACCATAGGGCTGCCTCCCAAGGGATATTTCTAACTCATTTCCATCACAAGTTATTTTCCCTTCACAAAGTTTAGATGTTTCTTGTTGCATCTCTTGCTAATTCATAACAAGGTAGCTATAGTAGAGGGATGAAAATGAAATAACTGGTGCTTCAACATCATCCACCTCTAGCTCTTTCTTAAGTTGTTGTGCTTTTTTCTTGCATTCATCCAAATCTTCAGCTTGTGAAACATATAACACATAATCATCCATAGTAGGGTAGAAGTGTGATCATCTTCAAGGCTAAGATTTATTTCCATGGCCTGTGAAATGCTTTCTTTACAGTGCTCCTAGAATTCTTGCAAAACTTTGTCTTTCATTTGCATGATCTCCAAGATGGTAGGGTTAGATCTCATTTTCTTTGTGACCTTTCTATTTAGAATGATCATTTTCATAGAGTTTTCAATCTCCTATGCATGGAGATAAATTGAAAACTAAGGAGCCAAATGTTAGGAACTGATATTTGTTAGTAAATAAATTTTTCCTTTCAAAAGAATTGCAAAATATGACTCAAAATGCCCAAAAAAGAAGAACAAAATCTACTAACAGTTGGATGAGTTATCTTTGATTGATAACTCACTCCAAGAAAGATATTCAATGAATCATATCATGGGATATGTCTTTGACTTGAAGGCACAAGCTTGCTAATATTCATTTCATCAATATGAAATGAGTGTATTTGAGAATATGAATAACAAAGGGAAAGCCAAAAAATAACCACAAGATTAATCACCACTTCCTCTTTATAACATGTTGGTAAATAGTTTTTCCCTCACCTTGAGTTGGCTTTACCTTGACTCCTTATGCCCAAGATTGTGAGAAATAAGATATCTACAATAAATTGGATTAGTGCAATCCTATGTCACTAATCCTCTGAATTGAAGGGTACAACTCACCTATATGCAAGATGTGTAATGAATTATGTTTTTATGTGATCAAAGGGTAGGGGTATGATGTTAGCCTAAGAGTAGAAGATAATTTAACCATGATGTTGATAGACATAAGCAATATAGGTAAGGTTTCAAGTCTAACATTAACTATACTCCTACTCCTAAATGCAACTAGCAACAAGAGAGTAGGAAAAATCAAATGATATAGTAAGATTCAACTCACACTATCAAGCTAAAACAACTCCTAGATTACCCCTAACTTGAACATTTTCTCACTAACCAGGCCTACTCTTTGGCACTGTATGAAATACAACCAAGGAAAAGAGAAAAAATGTAGATGATGACAACACTTAGATTGCTTAAGTTGTTAATACTTACTAACTCTTAGATTAGCTAGCTATTAATAGTTTCACATTCACTTGTCCTAGAATTCCAAGGAGAAAACTAATCTATATGCATCTTAGCTCAACAATAGGTGACAACGAATGGAAAATAGATAACCAGACATCACCAAATCCTCCCCACAACCTTTTGATTCTCAATCAACACTCTTTGCTAAAGGGGGAAAGATTGTAGAACAAATTATTGATCCTTTCTATTAACTTAGAAAATTACATATATAGGTTCCCTCTTAGGGTTCTTGGCTAGTTATGGATTCATCAATTACATTAACAAAGCACTTGAATCACTCAAAAATCCAACAATCATTGGTTACAATTTAATACATTAGACAACAGAAGCAAAAATGATTAGAAACCGTCAAAACACTTCATATTCCTTTGTGATCTATAACAGTCACCTTGGCACCAAAACTTGTATTTTATATATGAATGGTCTCTACAAGTTTGAATTCTCATCATTGATCTTGAATCAATGAACACAATTAAAACTTAGCAAACCTTTCATGTTAATACTTATTTCCACTTTACAACTATATTTCATATGATACTTTTAACCCACATGATGGTGTGATAAAGCATTTTCACTACTTTTTTGTGGTCCATCATACAATACCTTTAACTAATGCGATGATGTGATGATCATGCCTTTCACAATTTTACAACTTGAAATGTACTCAATACTTTCTAGCATGTGACCTTGCAATAATTTTTTCCTTTGACTGTCAAATGCTTGTTGCAAACTCTCAACTTCAAATCTCAACTCAACACTTAACCCTACGAAGCTATGACAATGAGATTTCTCTCCTTCACTCCTTCAACCTTAGGTTACTATTAACTATTAGTGATGATGCAAACACATGTTTTTGCTACTTCACCACTTTAACCCTAAATGGTGTTTAACCACTTATGATGATTTGATGGCTCATAATATGATTCTTGTAGTTACCCTTTGTAAAAAAAATTTTATCAAAACAACTAGATATCTCTTCCTTTAATCATTTCACTCATTCTATCATTGACTTCAGGCTGACCTTGTTTTCTCCATTGTAATTTGGATTTCTTTAGGTTAGAGTTAATTTGCGATCATGCGATCTAAGTGAATTGCCCTTTCACAACATTAACTTGATAATTAACTTTAACAGCTATTGGGTGCAATGACCATTTGAGGTTAACTATTTCCTTTCATTGTAACTTATAATTCTAACTCATCTATTAACTCTATGATCATGCGATGAAGCCCTTTTGCTAATTTGATAGCTTAACTATAAGTAAGCCTCAACTCCTTGCAATGGAATGATTACTCAAACCTTGAATGTTGTGGTTACTTTTTGCATCATCAAATTTGTTTCCATTGACCAAACATTACCTATTGTGACTGTGTGCCCAATAGTCATCTCTAGTATTTTTTGGCTTCACAACCTTATCTCCCTATTAACCATTTAGGCTTGCAATGCTACAATCACTTATTTCTATTCTTTGTCACTCCTTCATGATGTTATCCTTAAACTATTGGTCAATGTCAAGATCTTGTGATTCCTTGCTTTTACACCTTCAAAGTTGCTCACACTATCCTAGCACTTAATACTGTGACCATGCGATAGTTATTTTAAGGTTTAACTATTACCAATTTTTCCAGGTTACAACTTAAATGTCTTGAATAAATTTAGCCAACAATATTATGATCATTGCTTGACTTAACTGTCACTATTTCTCGCAACTTCGCAACATTGACCTTAAGTCATCTTTAACTGTATGTGGTAATGCAATCTTCATATTTTTGCCACTTCATGCCCTTAACTATAGCTGATTAATTGCTTACAATGGTGCAATTGTATCTCTTTCATTGCTTCATGACCTTAACTTCATGCAATGCTACAATAACCTTTGATCTAATCTTCGTTTGATGGTGAGGGATCTATCTCTAAAATCAATTGACTTTTCAACTAATGACATGAAAATTTTGATGTGTTATGCACCGTTGATTTGATTTCCATCTTCACTCTTGCCACCTTTGACCAGATTCTTCTATCATTACCAAATTTTTGAGTTCTTCTTCTATATTGGGTTTAAATGATCTTCCTTCTAACTTGTTTCCATGATCTACATCATATCCTATGGCCTCGATCTCAATGTTCTTAGCTACCTTTTGCATTGAATATAAGTATGATCTTATTTTTGAACATATCTTGTCCTCACCATGAACTCTTGATCAAAGCATTAGGGTTCCAGAACAACTTCCCTCTCATCTAGTAGATGCATAGACTTACCCTCCTTTTCCTAATCACCTAATATGAACTAATGCATTAGATTTCTTTTGAATGCCCACCTATGTGCACACAAAGGGATAGATAAGAGGAGAATTCCCTTAGGGTCAATCTAGATTCATACATGACATCATATGGACTCAACCCTAGTCCTAGAAACTTGAAAAATATAAGGGACTAAAATCATGGAAACAACTAGCTTTGACTTGGGGACATAGGAATTTGAGTGCCTAAGAAAAGACATAGATATCTCTTGGTTTTTCAAAAGAGCTTGATAAAAACACACACAAGCATGCACAACAGCAAACCACCTTGCTTCCTTTATTACTTAGAAACACACCAAATAGAAAAGATGAGTGCCTTATCCATTGGGCCAGAGAATCTTAAATAGCACAAGGATATGTTATGCAAATAAGGTAACACACAAAGCAAGAAAGAACTAAACTTGGAAAGGAAAGAAGAAAAAAAATGATCTCAAATAAAGAACACAACCTAATACTAAATATATATAGAGGCGAGAAGAATTCCCACCCTAGAGAAACTAATGGAAACATTGCTTACATGAAACCATTTACCAGTTCAGAAGAATAGGATCCCTTTCTCAATGGTTGATTCCATTTCCATGGTGTAGCTCTTATGAAGTGTTGTACTAAGACAACTCCCAACATTTTTGCAATAGCATGAATCAATTCTTTGAAAATCCATTTGTGCCCAAACAACCACTTTTCATCATATAAATCAATGATTTCTTTAGTAAGGAAAAGGCAACCTTCATACTTCAAGGTATCTTCCTTGGGTAGATGTATCAATTATGACTGATGCACAGCAAGGTTTAAACCTATTGTCATTGAGTCATGATCTAAGCTCTTAGTGTCACCAGCCTTGTTAGAGATCAATCCTTCTTTAGATACTGTCAGGATAATGTTTTCTTCTCCTTGATAACTAATATTATCTTAAAAGTGGAACAAAGGATTAAAAAAGGGTTTGATAAATTATACCAACCACTAGATCCTTCATTCATAGTCATGCATTCAACTACAAACTCATCCTCATCTTCTAATATGCAACTTTTAGTTTCATAAGACAAGATGGGAGCTATCTTCTTTGTTATATTTTTATCTTCCCTTATGTCATGAAGAGTTTTCTCTTGATCATCATCAGACGTAAGGACATCATAATCAAAGATGAAATTTCTATAACTCAAAACCTTACTAGGAGTAGTAGTTTCCTTGCTTGCCAAGATTATCTAAAGAATAGGAGTTGATTGAGGTAGCAGATAACCATGACTTTCTTCCTCCTCATCTAAATCCTCTTCAAAGTAAAAATGATATACTTTGGCTATGTGCAAGTTAGTATTCATACAACTATTGGAAATATAAGAGGAGTAACTTATATGGGAGGGGTGAATCAATTACTACAAAAATAAATTCTAGATCCCTTAGATGTCAGTACAAAATAAAGTCTGAAAATTGAATGTTGTTAATGCTTGGAAAACACACATAAAATGTTGTAACTCGGTAAGTGTTGATTATGCAAAACTTTAAATGTTATCTATGATTACCTTTACTTAACTTAGTTGCAAACACATAAAATAAAATAGCATGAACACATTTAACACTAGGATTTAACGTGGAAGGCCAATTTGGGAAAACCACCAATTGCAACTAGTTATTATTTTCACTCTTCTAAAGTGAGCCTTTTTAGGAGCCAACCCTATTAAAGGTTACAAAACACACTATTAGGTGTGACCCTATTAAGGAATTTAATCACCCTATTAGGAGTGGCCTTGTTAGAGGTCTTAAGACAATTCAATAGAACTGCCACCTTGTTAGAGGATTTATAAATAGCTATTAAACCAACTCCATTAAGAGATTTAGATCACTGCTACAATGGTTAGAGAGTAAGAATGAGATGACTTGATTTGAATTCAATTTAATTGCTGATCAAAGATCTCTATTCTAACTTGTACTTGATCCTTCCTAATTGAATATAGCTTTTTTGCTCCACAAGGATATTTTCCTTATCCTTCAAATTCACTTCCTCTAATCTTCAATACATACATCATATCTTCATACTCACTTGCACACTTTGAAATCACAACTTGACCTTATACTCATAGCTTTCATATTGTCAAGTCAGCCCATACAAAAATTAGAATAATTAATATTCATCACCACAGTCAACTAGAATCAATAGATAAATCAATTAAACTCAATATGCCAAAATAAGAAAATCCTTTGTTAGCTGACACAACTTAGTAGACATTAACTCAGAAATGATTTCCTATGTTAACCAACAGAAGCTTGGTTAACACTACAAACTTAGAAAGATCCTTTGGCAATTGAGTGAGCTTGGTTAACACTAGTTCCATCCAACTTTTTTTATTAATCAAGTGAGCTTGATTAACACTCATCTTCTGCACACTTTCCTTCAATGCTGAGTGAAATTGGTAGAAACTACCTTATTAGCTTGACAAACTCAGGAACACTCGATAGACATAGAAAACTATTTTCACTATCTAAATGAGCTCGACATACATTGATTGATAATGATATGACATTTGTGTAACATCAAAGACAATACACAATTGATCAATTTTATCCAACAATCTCCTTCTTTGGAATTGATGCCAACACAACATGTCATAACATAATAAAATTTTGGATTATTTGTTGTGAACTCCCTCTGTTAGTATGACCTCTTCCTTTTACTGGTTTCTCCCTCGATCTATAACAACTTCTGCGAAGTACATTCTCAGAACTTTCTCCTTATAGAAAACGTCTCCTTCTTTGGAATGACAAAAATTTCTCAGAGATATGACAATAAACTTCTCCCTCTTTTGACAACACATGCCAAAGACAACAACTCTATTAATATCAATGTACCTTAAATACTGAATCATTTGCAATATGCCCTTGTTAATTCTGCATCAATTGATTGATCTTCAACTTGCACTTGGTTGATGCATTACTAAACTCTATTTAGTGAGCTTCTAATAAGGGAATAACTTCTAGCTTACCTCTTAGATACAAAAATGCATCCTTAAGTAATGGCTTAGTGAATATGTCTACAATATGTTCTTTTATATTCACATATTCCAATTTGACTTCTTTATCTTACACCAACTCTCTTAAGAAGTTATATTTTATAGCAATGTGCTTTGTTTTGGTATGGATCACTAGATTCTTTGATATATTGATTGCATTGGTGTTATCACAGTATATGACTATTGGATCCTTGATCTCTATCTTCATTCCTTCCAACAATTATTTAAACCAAACAATGTTAGAACAATTAACTATTGCTACCACATATTTTGCCTCTACTGTGGATTGAGAGGTGCAATTTTTTTCCTTGCTTGTCCAAGATACTAGTCTTTTACCAAGAAAGAATGCTTCACCACTATTTCTTTTTTTGTCATTATGACTTCCCACCCAATTAGTATCAATAAATACCTTTAATTTTAAATTGTCTCCAAGTTTGTACCATAAGCCATATTCTTTAGTACCTTTTAGATATCTCATGATTCTCTTGATTACCATATGTGATTCTCTCTAGGATTTGCTAAGAATCTTGCCACCATTCCAACTACTAGTGCAATATCAGGCCTTTTATGTACTACATACTACAATTTTCCAATTATTGATCTGTATGTGGTCTAATCTACTTCTTTGAAATTGTCATTCTTGGAAAGCTTATGTCTAGTAGACATAGGGGTTTTAACTAGTCTTGAATCTTCCATTCCAAACTTCTTCAATATCTCCTTGATATACTTAGATTGAGTGATGTAAATACCATTATTTTCATATTGTATCTACAAGCCAACAAAGAATTTTATCTTACCAAACATGGACATCTCAAATTCTTTACTCATTTCTTTTGAAAATGCTTTGCACAAGTCATCATTTCCTATGAATAAGGTATCATTAACAAATATTTCTACCAACACAATCTTCTTTTTTGGTCCTTCCTTGATATACAAACTACTATTATCATTTTTTCTTTGAAAGCCAATCTGTACCAAGTAATTATGAAGTCTTTTATACCAAGCTCTAGGAACTTGCTTGAGGCCATATGATGCTTTGTGTAACCTGCAAACCATGTCTCTTTTGCTAGGGTTTACAAAACCTTCTGGTTGTTCAATGTAGACTTCTTCATCAAGAATTCCATTCAAGAATGCAAATTTAACATCCATTTGGTATACTTTAAATCCTCTATGTGTTGCATATGCTAGTAAAGTTCTAACACCTTCTAATCTTGTGACAAGAGAAAAAGTCTCACCATAATCAATACCTTCTTCTTGAGAATAACATTTACATACTAGTCTTATCGTATTTCTAGAAACTTTTCCTTCTTCATTTAACTTATTTTTGACTACCCACTTTGTGCCAATTACATTTTCATCCTTGGGTCTAGGAACAGGAGTCCAAGTTTTATAATTTTCTATGTGTTCTATCTCTTCATTCATTGCTTCAATCCAACTTTCATTTTCCAGAGCATCTTTAACATTTCTAGGTTCAAATTCAACAAGTAAACATGTACCTTTTTAATTTTCTTCTTGTCATTGTTCCATCTAATTTATCTCCAATGATCTAATTAGGTGCATCATGCCTTCTAACATATCTTGCTAACATAGGTTCTTTGGGTTTTGAATGAATTCCACTATCTTCAAACTTGGTTTGAACTAGCTTGATAGCCTCTAACTATGACTCAAGTTACATTGTCTGCAACTTGGTAACCATTGGAGATATTGGGGACTTGAGAGATGAAGCCTCCTTTCTTTTAGATAGGTTTGGTAGGGTATCAAGTTCATAGTAAAAAAATCTTCTGTAATCCTCTACCTCATTGTTGCTTTCTTCTTCACTCTTTTATGCAAAATCATCAATTCCAACATGTGCACTTTCTATTATTTTATGAGTAGACAAATTCAAACATTTGTATGCTTTACTTCTATAGGATTATCCTAGAAATATGCCTTTATCACTTTTTTTATTAAAGTCTCCTTTTCTAGATTCTTTCAAGATATAACATTTGCTACCAAATACTTTCAAGTAACTTGCATTAGGTTTGTAGCCATACCATAGTTGATAAAGATTTTTGTTTGAATCTTTCCTCAATTGTACTTTGTTCAAGATATGAACTATAGTGCTAATAGCTTCCTTCTAGTATTTGAGAGCAACATTCTTTTCAATTATCAAGGTTCTTGCACAATCCACAATAGATCTATTTCTTCTTTCAGCTATACCATTCTGTTGTGGTGTACTAGGGGCTGATACTTGTCTTTTAATTCCTCTTTCAATGCAAAAATTATTGAATTCATTGGAGATGAATTCACCATCTCTGTTTGATCTTAAACATTTTAATCATTTTCTAGTTTCTTTATCTACTCTTGCCAGATACCACTTGAATTTTTGAGAAGCTTCTAATTTTTCTTTTAGATACATTAAAGTCATCATTCTAGAATAGTCATCAACAAAAAGAATAAAAAAAATTTCTCCACTATAACTCTCTATTCCAATAGGTCCACATAAGTTTGTATGGACAATCTCTAAGACTTCTTTTGACTGATAGTTTTTGCTTTTGAAACTAGTCTTTCCCATTTTACCAATTTGGAAATTCTTGCATAAACCCATATTAGGCTTCTTCAAACTAGGAATACCTCTTACTCTTCTATGTTTTCTTATCTTAACCAGATTATCAAAGTTTACATGACATAGTCTTTTGTTACATAACTAGCTTTCTTCTACTTGAGCCATAAAATATGAACATTCACTGAGATCAAGATAAAATAGATTAACTTTTGTTTTCTTGCCAAATCCAACTAGAATTCCTTTTCCCTCTAGTAGTTTGGCTTGTCCATTCATGAATTTTACCTTGAATCCAATGTTATTCAACTATGCCACACTTAGTAGATTTTTCTTTAGTCCTTCAACCCAATAAGCATTGTCGCACACAAGTTCTTTAGTTAATGAAATACATAATTTTCCTTTTATGTTACAAGGTTCATTGTTTTCAAATCTCACACTACCACCATTATAATATTCCATGTGCTCAAATTTTATTTTATCTCCAGTCATATGATGTGAACAACCACTATGAATAATCCATATATCATTTTTTCTATCATGAGAGATAAGTGCCATCTTATCTCCTTCATTATTAGATTCATCTTTCACAATAATATATACCATTTCATCTTCATTATTATCAGAATCTTTAGCTATAAAACAAGGTTTCTTACTTTTGTCCTTGTATTTCTTATAGTTCTTGGAATCCTTCTTGCCTTTGTGCTTATTTCTTTTCTTTTCATCTTTGATTTCTTTGTTTGGACACCTTGCAGCAATGTGACCAACTTCTTCATAGGAAAAGAAAATTAGAGGAACTTTACCTTTGTACTTTCCTCTACCTTTGGAATACTTTCTTGCAAGTAGGGCTTCAAAAACTTTAAGATCATTGTCTAAAATTTCTTCTACTACTTCTTCTTCACTTCCTAATTGATTGGACTTTGATTTCTTACTTTTTTCTTTGAGTGAGAGTTTAGCTTTAAAAATAGACTCAATAATCTATGAACTAGGAACATAGTTATCAAAGTTATCTAATTCAAAAGCTATAAATCTTCCAACTAGAATATCCAAAGAAATTTTATTATTTGGATCACATCTCATCTCTTGAATAGAAGACACTCTAATTGCATAAATAGGAAGAAGAGTTATGAGTACCTTGCTTATAACTATTTTCTCTTCAATGTCTCCTCCAGATACTTTGATTGCACTTATAGTTGCTTTAATTCTTTCCACATATTTTGCAATATTTTCATCTTCTCTCATTCTCATCTGATCAAAATGACCTTTAAGACTTTCAGCCTTAGCTCTTCTTACATTATCGTCTCCTCCATATATGTCTTTTAGTTTGATCCACATCATATGAGCTATCTTGCAGTCTTTGAATTCATCAAATTCAACATAACTAAGAGCGGATGCAATATCAATCATCATGATGTTATGATTCTTCTTTTCAATAATATCTTCAACTGATAATATTTCAATGGGAGTCTTGTATTTAGTATCAAGATATTTGCACCCTAAATCACTAATGGTAGCCAAATGTAACCTCATAAGTCCTTGCCATGCTACAAAATTATATCTTTTCAACTTGGGAATCTCTCTCTTCTAAAAGAGGTCTTGATCTTTAGTTTAGGTCCTTGAAACCTTCTCTACAAGCACCAAAAGCCTTGATACCAATTATTGAAAATATAAGAGGAGTAATTGAGAGAGGAGGGGTGAATTAGTTACTACAAAAATAAATTCCACATCCCTTAGATGTCAGTACAAAATAAAGTATGAAAATTGAATGTTGTTGATGCATGGTAAACACACATAAAATATTGTAACTTGGTAAGTGTTGATTAATCAAAATTTTAGATGTAATCTATGATTACTCTTACTTTAACTTAGTTGCAAACACATAAAATAAAATAGGATGAACACATTTAACAATAGGATTTAATGTGAAATCTAATTTGGGAAAAACCACCAATTGCAACTAGTTACTATTTTCATTCTTCTGAAGTGAGCCCTATTAGAAGCCAACCTTGTTAAAGGTTACAAAACACACTATTAGGTGTGACCCTATTAAAGAATTTAATCACCCTATTGGGAGTGGCCTTGTTAGAGGTCTTAAGACAACTCAATAGAACTGCCACCTTGTTAGAGAATTTAAAAATAGTTGTTAAGTCAACTTTGTTAAGAGATTTAGATCACTGCTACAATGGTTAGAGAGTAACAATGAGATGACTTGATTTGAATGCAACTGAATTACTAATTATAGATCTCTTTTTTGGCTTGCACTTGGTCCTTCTTGATCAAAAATAGCTTTTCTGCTCTACAAGGATATTCTACTTATCCTTCAAATTTAGTTCCTCTCTTCATTATTAAATCTTCAATACATACATCATATCTTCATACTCACTTGCACACTTTGAATTCACAACTTGACCTTATATCTTTCATATTGTCAAGTTGGCTCATATACAACTTAGAATAATTAATATTCATTACCACAATCAGCTAGAACCAATATATAAATCAATTAAGATCAATATACCAAAATAAGAAAATCCTTCATTAGTTGACCCAGCTCGATAGACACTAACTTAGAAATTATTTCCTATGTTAACCAATAGAAGCTCGGTTAAATTGCAAACATGCAAAGATCCTTTAGAAATTCAGTGAGCTTGGTTAACACTGGTTCCATCCAACTTTTCTTCATTAACTGAGTGAGCTCAATTAACATTCATCTTATGCACACTTCCCTTTGACACCTAAGTGAACTTGGTAGACACTACCTTCTTAGCTTGGAAAACTGAGGAAAACTTGATAAACATAGAAAACTATCTTCACTGCCCAAGTGAGCTTAGCATACACTAACTGATAATGATATGACATTTGTGTGACATCAAAGAAAATACACAATTGATGAATTGTATCCAACAACACCTACTTTGAAAATTTTCATACTAAAAAATTATTAAATTCATATTCTCAACCACACAGGATCAAATTTGATTCTTTTTGAACTGAGAGACAAAACTTTGAACATTTTCTATACGAGGGACCTTATTACTTTTATTTTATTTCAACCATCCTAATAATAGAAAGTCATCTTTAATCTCAATGGGTTCTTGTTTGGAAGTTTCAAGGTCACTTACCTTACCATGCCTAAGATAACATCCAACCTCTAACTGCATGGCCTTGATGAAAATTGAAACTTGATTTTCTAGGTTTGGCTTATCATCTTGAGGGATTTAGTTAGTATTCAATCAAAATGATCTATAAACTTGTGTATCCCTTCATCATCTCCTTTTCTAATTTAGAAGAAGTTGCACAATAATGAATACACATTTACTACTAGTCTAAACATTGCAAGAAATCTTCCTTCTAACACCTCCCATCCTCTGTGCACTTGTCTTCCAAGTATTGAAACCATGCAAAAGTTGAGCCAATAAAAGACTCAATAAAGAGCCTTAAAAATACATTCTCTTCCACAACTCTAAGAATGGTAGATGAAATATTCAAGGCTCTGATATGTTATTAAGGATCCTCATCTTTTTCTCTTGAAAACTTAGGAAAGTGTCTTCTTGATCCTCCTAGTATGGTTATATAGGATGATAGAGAAAGTAGACCAAAATGGGATTACCAATGTTGAGCTATCAGCAAAGCCATCAATACAAATTGGACTTTCAAAAATAGTAAATGCAGGTCCTTTATAGAGAGTTGTCATCCTCCATCCTCGGGGAGGAAAATATAGATTTCTAAGAATGAGAAACCAAGCATTGGTCATCGACTCCAATCCCTAGTAGAGTCATGAAAAACTATTGGTAAATAGTTTGTCCCTCAACTTGAATCCTTATTCCCAAGATGGTGAGAAACAAGCTATCTACAACATATTGGATTAGTACACTTGTATGTCATTAATCCTATGAATTAAAGGGTACAACTCCCCTATATGCAAGATGTACAATGAATTATGTTTTTATGTGGTCAAAGGGTAGGAGTATGCTTTTAACTTGAGAGCAAAAGAGGATTTAACCAGGATTCTCATAGACATAAGAAACCTAGGTGAGGTTTTAGGTCTAACACTAACTCTACTCCTACTCCTAAAAGCACATTAAACCTATAGAATGAAACTAATAATAAGAGGGTAGGAAAAATTAAATGATAAACTAAGACTTAGCTCACCTTGTCAAGAAACAACTCTCAGATTGCCCCTAATTTGAATATTTTCTCACTAACTAGACCTACTCTTTGGCACTATATGAAATGAAGATGATGACAAAACTCAATTTGTTTGAGCTATTAATACTTACTAATTCTTAGATTAACTAGCTATTAATAGTTTCACATGCACTTGTCCTACAAATCCAAGAAGAAAACTAATCTACATGCATTTTAGCTCAATATATAGGAGACAACAAATGGAAAACAAATAACAAGACATTATTAGATTTCTCCCTACAACCTTTCAATTATCACTCAATAGTCTCCAATATAGGGGAAAGATTGTAGAAAAAATTGTCGATCCTTTTTATTAACTTAGAAAATTACATATATAGGCCCCCTCTTAGGGTTCTTGGCCAGTTACATAGTCATCAATTACATTAACAGAGCACTTGATTCACTCTGAAATCTAATAGTCACCAGTTACAATTTAATACATTAGAGAATAGAAGCAAAAATGATTAGAAACCCTCAAAATGGTTCATATTCCTCTCTGATTTGTAATAGTCACCTTGGCACCAAAACTTTTATTTCATATCTCAATGATCACTACAGGTTTAAATTTTGTTGTCGATCTCAAATTAACAATCATGGTTAATAATTAGCAAACCTTTCATCTTAATCCTTATCAACTCTTTGCAACTATCCTTTGTATGATACTTTTAAACCATGTGATGGTGCAATAAAGCATTTTCATTGCTTCACTGTGGTCCATCATACAATACCTTTAACTAGTGCAATGATGCAATGATCATGCCTTTCCCAATTTTGTGACTCAAAATATATTCAATACTTTCTAGCCTATGACCTTGTGATAATTGTTTCCTTTAACTATCAATTGTTTTTTGTAACCGTGCAACTTGAAATTTCAACTAAACACTTAACCCTATGAATCTGCAATAATGAGCTTTCACTCATTTCCTCCTTTAACCTTAGGTTACTGTTAACAATTAGTGATGATGCAAACACATGTTTTTGCTCCTTTGCCACCTTAACCCTGAATTATGTTTAATCACTTGTGATGATGCGATAGCTGTTGGAATATTCAAATATGGAAAGAGTACTTATGGGACGGGGGGGGGGGTGAATCATAAGTATTAAACTTTAGCCAATAAAATTTTAACTGAAAGTAAATTGTATGCATATCAAATAAACATGTAACAAGACACATGCATCAATAACTCACAACATAGGAATTTTGGTAACCCAGAAACCCTCTAGGAATAAGAAGGTAAAACTGGGGTGGGGATGATACCCACAAAAATTACTGCAGCAATATTGTTCAACCACTTCTGATGGTTTGCCCTGTTAAAGGCTTTACACTGTGTCAATAGTGACCTGGTTAGAGGCTTTTAAACACTTAACATGAAGTATTACCCTATTAAAGGATTTTATCACCTAGTTAAAGGATTTATCGAAATAGTTGTTAAGCTAACCTATCACCATAGGATTTTTATTCTAATACAATTGCTAGAAAGTATTAGGTACAATAAACCTGACTGATTACAATCCTTGATTGCTGATTGCAGGCACTTGTTCTGATTTCTCTGATCTGGATCCTTTTGTGATCTGATAATCCTCACTTCTGAAAATAGAATTCCTTGCAAACCCTTATATATCTTCTCATACCTCTCATCTCTTTTTTTTTACAATGAAGTTTCATCTTCCTTATAAAGGCATTTGAAGATTTAGGGTTAGGTATGGATCTACGATCCATATTCAATCTTCATTTTCCGCTTGATACTTATCTTTTGCTGATTGGTTGCATGCCTTTAGCATTTTTCTTATTGGCTGCATGCAAATTACATAGGAAAAATAAAATATTAGATCTCATTATTAAATCCTTCGAGATTTACCTTATGTCGGCTATAAAAACTGTTTGCATCATAGTTTATGCAATTACAAACTTTTATGCTGATCTACTGAATTACTCAGCTCCTGAAGTATTTCTGATACTCGGCACATGCTATTTCCTAGATAGCTCGGCACCTTAACAAAATTGTATTACTCAGCACTTTATGTTACTCGGCACTTGTTACCACTCGGCACTTATTAACACTCAGCACTTGTTAACACTCGGCACCTTGTATTGCTCGGCACTTATACTTCACTCGGTAACTGATCTTTACTCGGTATCTGATCTTCACTTGGCATGCATGATGTACTCGGAATCCAATGTGGAATATGATTAAGTGTGTTGACACTCAAGTGCCAAAAACATTATGATGTTAACAATCTCCCCCTTTGACATGAGTGACAAAAACACTTAACTGACCTTATAAGTACATTTACTAATCTGATTGGTATGTACATATTGAAAAATTTGATCAAAATTTATGACTTACAATCTTACAATATATACCTCAAAAATTTTGTAACTCCCCCTGAGTTGATTGTGCCTTATCTGTATATTATTTGTATATCAATGCTCCTCCTTTGTATCTGTTCTTGTAACTCCCCCTTATTGATCCGTATCTCCCCCTTTACAATCTATATCTCCCCCTTTTTGACACTTATGTCAAAGAGTGTTTAAGGGTTAAGACCATATTTAGCCAAAAATGTCCTATTTACCTCCATAATCATTCTGAGAGTTGCATCCCAATTGTTCAAAGTGATTTCTAATGACTTATGTTGGATAGTAGTCTTGGCAGCAAGTTGAATAAGTCCATCTAATGTAGAAAGATTTGGATCTTTCTTGAGTACATTTTCAGCATATACTTACTCTTTATGAAGTATCTCTAAATGTGGGTAATGGAGGACTGGAGCTATATTACTTTGGCCTTAATATTGGCCTCATCTGCTGTTAAAACAACTATTTCTTTGTGAGTGTGAAGCGATTGAGAAAAATGCTTCTCACTTTGAGCTGGATCACTCAGTAGTTGCATGCTTGAAATGTTTAAATTTCTTTCCAAACTCAGTATCTTTTGGCTAGTTTCTTGTGTGAAGTATGAAAAATTACACAACTTTTTATACAGTGAGAATATATTCTCAAGTACCTTCTTCACCTTATCAATAAGCTTTTCTAATTCTACTTGTGAAAGTGCAATTTGTCTTGATATTTTCTCATTCACTTTCCCTTGAAATTTTCTTTCTGACCATTCCATAAGTTTTGCATTGGTTTCTAGGTCTTCATTTGTCACCTGGTGAACAATATCTGTTAGTTGCTCTGTGATATGCTTCAACTCATCTGGTGATTGCAAACTGAAGGCATCCATAAAGATGTCCTTGATCTCATAAAGTGTTTGCTTATTTTTATACTCTTTCTTGAGTATTTCCTGTCTTTTCCTTCTATTTAGTGCATCCTGCACTTCATTGATTTGATCAATGGTTGTTGATTTTGAGTCATAACTTGGTATGACTATCTCTTCATCTAATTTAGGGTCTCCATAGTGAAGTACCCTTGCAAATCTGGCAGTACTAGATGATGGTACTGAAATCTGTAATGGCTGGTGTAAAGGAGTCCCCGAGGTAGGCAATTTTATTAATGTTTGAATTGCCTCCTGTTCTTTAGGGGTTTTTACTATTTTCTCCTCCTTCTATCTACCATGATCAATTATTGTTATCTGTGGAAGTGCACCTTGTATTTGTGTTGTAGGATCAGATGTAATGGTCTGTCATGTTTGTTCCTTTCCTTGTTCTACAGCTGCACTTTGCTTTTGTCTTGCAGCATCAATTGTACTAGTTGGTCTTTCAAATTGACTACTAGTAGTTGTGATAGAAGGTGGTTCTTGTTTATTCACCTTATCTTTAACTGTACTTTCTACTAGTTTTTGTAACTCATCTATACTAACCAATACTAGTTCTGTACATAATATTGCTTGTTGTGTTGATTGGTCAAGAATTCTTTTCAGATCTTCTGCAGTTAATGGATTGACATTCTGACCAGATGTATCAGGAACATCAGTAATTGTTATAGTATCTGCAGGTGGAATGGATGCTTGTGGAGGGCTAGGGGGTGGCAATTGTGTGTCTTGCACACTCTAATCTAGTTGCTCCTCTTGTTTAGATGTTGCCATTGTATCCTATTTTTGTGTCTTTTCCTCCTTTCCATCTATCTTTTCTTCTTCTCTCTTCTCTTCTTCTTTTCTCTTTTCTTCCTCTTCTTTCCTCTTTTTCCTCTCTTCTATTGGTATGGCTACTTCTTCCTTGTATTCTTCCTCAAGAAAATCCTCAATCTTTTTATACAAATTCTTCCACGATTTTATTGTTCTTTGAACAATCTCTTCCATTCTGTTTTGAAGTATAAAGAATGCCCTGTATTTGGGTGTGAACCTGTTGTTATGCATTTTGACTACTTTGCTAATTTTTTCTCTAGTCTAATCTCGCAATACACTGGCTAGGGTTGATTCCCTCATCTCCTTCTCCATTTTTAAGCAAAAATGCCATCTGTCTTCTATAATTTTTGACAACTCCTTTGGCAATTGACCATCTAGTTCAAGTGGGGTGTACTTGAACTGTGCCATCATTCCATACACTATTTCTTCTATCTTATTTTGTTCTTCTTTATTAAATTTACTAAAATCAACTTTATTTAAATTATTCAAGTCACCACTTGCAATCCTTTTACATAGGGTATCAACTGATGAATTGCTTACCTCTTCTGGTTGTTCTTCGTCATCAATGTTAGGTTGAGCCACATACTTTCTTCTTTTCCTCAGCTCTTCCTGAGATTCCTTGACTTTTTTTTCCTTGGAAACTTCTTCTTTAGCCTTTTGAGTAGAGGCTCTTTTTTATGCTCGTTTTGTTGGCTTTTGAGGTGATGGAATGGCAGCTTTCTTCGTTCTAGGCTTGGCTGAAGGATGTTTTGTTTCCTTTCTCTTCTTTGGCTCGGCTTCAGTTGGTGCTTCCTTGGCTTCTTCTTCCTCTGCACCTTCCTCCTTGTCTTCTCCAAGACCTTGGGTTAGTTCTATTGGCCATTGTTTTTGCTTATCTTCATCCTCACTGTCATCTTCTTCTTCTTTTTCCTCAGCCTCAATTTCTTTGCCAAACTTCTTCTTGATCTTCTTGATTAATTTATCTTTCTTCTTCAATGTAGAAGTAGTTTTTAATTCCATGTTTATTTTTTATCTTACCACATCATAAGTGCCAAAATGTGGTGCATTTTTATCTACTCCCTCTGCCAATAATGCAGTTATTGCTACTGATGCCTCATCAATATTGATTTCATATACAAATGGCCTTAGCCATCTTACCCTTGGAATTACTGCTTGGATGTAAGTAAAATATATGTCAACTAAGAAACATATGTCATTTGTATGCTTTTCTACTAATGAAGCTGGTATCCTTGACCTTTGCTTCATGGATTTCTTGAAATCCTCAAAATAACCTGTCATTTGGGCATCGAAATTTTTACCCATTTGTTCAATGTGTCCATTAATTTGTTCAACAATTGTTTTATCTGGATCCCATTTTACTTTCCCTATAGAAGGAAATTCTTTCATCAGATAGAAGAACATACACATCAAAACTGATCCAAATTTGCATTCAGCTCCCTTGATTTTCCTTATAGCTCCCAGATTTTCATTAATCTATTGAAACATGAGCTCTGCCAAATCATAAGTGTGATCTCTTTTGATTATCTTGTATGCAACATCAACTGCTATACAAGGTACACTGTTCAACCTGCTTGATTGATAGAATTTGTGTGAAATAATTCTCACAGCAAAATCTAGTAGGGGATCTATGACTGTATCGATAGTCATTCCTCTATTGTTCCATTTGGCACTTGTATTTTTCTCTATTATTTCCCTTTTGTCACTTCGCAGGGTCTTTGGCCGATCTAGGGTTGGAATACCAGTAACCCTATGAACAGTTTTCTTGGTAAATTTTACTGGCCCTGATTCTAACCACAAAGCTTCGTCATGTATTCGGCTCAAAATTATCCGTACCCATTCTATTTTAAAAACAGTCGAAAATGCTAGGGTTTTGGTCAATCCTTTTCTTTCTACTATTGAAAACTCATTTTTCAATACTTTTTTTTCACATAGTTTATCATATGCATTATGAATTTCTAAGTCTCCTATGGCACCAATTTTGCAATTGTAACATTTCCTCACATCTTGAACCATTACAACTTTTGGGGGAATGTGGGAGAGAGCTCCAGCTGGGTCATTTTTGTAGGCAACATCGGGAATAGGGCAGAAATCAGGTTGCTTCACTTCATTTGAAACTAACTGGACTTCAAATGACTCTTTTTCTTGGGTTTTCTTTGAACTTGATGCCATTATTGCGAACTAGGGTTTATACAACAAATGGGTATAAAATTGCATAGCTCGGCACAAACAAAAATACCTTTAGATCGATGAAAAACGTGTTGAATGAGTTTGCAATCTGCTTGAAATATTGGATTCTTGCTATGAAGTCGCTCAGCTCTCTTTCTTCTCCTTTGCTTCTTGATCGCGATACGAAAAATTGATTGAAATCGCGATAATATACCCTAATTTTATCGCATCGAATGCTCAACTGCCAACTTGGCTTCTAAAGAGATTTTGACCTAACTTGGCTTCCATTATTTCCATTTTACTCAGCTTCTATTGGAGTTATCCAACTTGGCATCAATTTTCAACTAGATTGCTGTTGGGAGCTCAACATCCAAAGGCAGCTCGGCATCAACATTTAGTTTTTGTCTTGACATCTTGTTTCATGTAGATTTATACTTTGCTTAGCTTCTTTGTCTTGGGACTGATGTATGATATAGCTTTGTATATCAGTCCTATGTATTTCTTGTGCTTAGTTTGATGAAGTATGATCACTTGACCCATTGGGTGAAGTGATCCCTCCACTTGATGTGTTGCACTCTTCCTTCTTTTTCCAAGTTTTGTTCATTTGCCCTTTTATCTTTCCAACATCAATCTTTTGTTTTCCTTTGTTATCTTCAGTCTTGGGTGCCTTTGATCTTGTAGGACAGTTTCTGCTGATAAGACCAGTTTTCAAACAACTAAAACATGTAGTTTGATTCAACCATCTTTTGTAGTTCCCTCTAAAATGTGTTCTTATGCAATTCTGTGGGATATGTCCATATTCTTGACAATAGGGACAGTTGTTCCTGGTGTTGTAATCCCAAAATTCATGGTTTGATGTCTTTACTGGTTGATTTACTGCCCACATAGATTTTGATCTGCATTCAAATGCCCTATGTCCATATTTTTTGCAATTATAACAATGTCCATCAAATCTTTGAGTCCTTGTAACATTGGATTTTCAATTTTGAGTCATATGTCCTTGCATGTTGCACTTGTGACAAAAACTTTTGGGTATTTTTGATTGATTGAATCTTCTACTCCTACACACATTAGCTGTATGTCCCTTCTTATTACAGAAATGACAAGTGGGTTTTGAATTCTTACCTTTATCACTTCTTTGTTTAGCACTCTTTGATGATTCTCCAACTTCAATGCTATTGTATCCTAGTCCTGATGTATCATGGGTAGATTTTGGTGATTTCAACAACTGTTCAAAATAGTTGATTGCTTCACTTGATTTGTTAAGATTCTTTGCTACCTCTTTTTCCTTGTTCAATTCATTCTGCATTTGTTCATTTTGCATCTTCAAGGTAGAGATCTCAATATCCTTTACATTAAGTTCATGATGAAGGTTCATCATTTGCGCAAGTGTATCCATCTGCATGTTTGAGATCCTTGTTAGTTCAGTACATTTTTCTTCAAGTCTGTTTACAAGATTCCTTTTGTCATTTTCCATCACGACCTTATCATCAACTGCTCTTTTCTTTTGTTTAGTAATTTCACATATCATTATAGCCTATGATTCATGTTCCATCTTGAGAGATCTTATCTCATCTGCTTGGACTTTATTTTTCTCCATCAGTTCTGCTATTGCTGCATCAAACTCTTTAATGTCTCCACTAGAAAATATGTTGGTGGTATCAATCTCCTTGTAGTGTATATCATTTTCAGCTATGGCTAGATCCTTCCTCTTTTTTAATAAGTTTCTCAACTTGTTTATGAATTCCTCCAAACTATGAAAAGCAAGTTGCACATCTATCACCTGATTTTCAATGATCTTTCCAAGTTTGAAGGCTTCCATCTTTAGATCTTTTCCTCCAAGCTGTTAGGCTTTTCCTTAAGAGAGCATGAATTAAGCTCTGATACCAATTGTTGGAATATTCAAATATGGAAAGAGTACTTATGAGAGGGGGGGGTGTGGGTGAATCATAAGTATCAAACTTTAGCCAATAAAATTTTAACTAAAAGTAAATTGCATGCATATCAAATAAACATGTAACAAGACACATGCATCAATAATTCACAACACAGGAATTTTGGTAACCCAGAAACCCTCTAGGAATAAGAAGGTAAAATTGGGGTGGGGATGATACCCACAAAAATTACTGCAGCAATATTGTTCAACCACTTATGATGGTTTTCCCTGTTAAAGGCGTGCCCTGTAAAAGGCTTTACACTGTGTCAATAGTGACCTGGTTAGAGGCTTTTAAACACTTAACATGAAGTGTTACCCTATTAAAGGATTTTATCACCTAGTTAAAGGATTTATCGAAATAGCTGTTAAGCTAACCTATCACCATAGGATTTTTATTCTAATACAATTGCTAGAAAGTATTAGGTACAATAAACCTGACTGATTACAATCCTTGATTGCTGATTGCAGGCACTTGTTCTGATTTCTTTGATCTGGATCCTTTTGTGATTTGATAATCCTCACTTCTGAAAATAGAATTCCTTGCGAACCCTTGTATATCTTCTCATACCTCTCATCTCTTTTTTTTTACAATGAAGTTTCATCTTCCTTATAAAGGCATTTGAAGATTTAGGGTTAGGTATGGATCTACAATCCATATTCAATCTTCATTTTTTGCTTGATACTTATCTTTTGCTGATTGGTTGCATGCCTTTAGCATTTTTCTTAGTGGCTGCATGCAAATTACATAGGAAAAATAAAAGATTCTATCTCATCATTAAATCCTTCGAGATTTACCTTATGTCAGCTATAAAAACTATTTGCATCATAGTTTGTGCAATTACAAACTTTTATGCTAATCTACTAAATTACTCAGCTCCTGAAGTATTTTTGATACTCTGCACATGCTATTTCCTGGATAGCTCAGTACCTTAACAAAATTGTATTACTCGGCACTTGTTACCACTCGGCACTTATTAACACTCGGCACTTGTTAACACTCGGCACCTTGTATTGCTTGGGACTTATACTTCACTCGGTAACTGATCTTTACTCGATATCTGATCTTCACTCGGCATGCATGATGTACTCAGTATTCAATGTGGAATATGATTAAGTGTGTTGACACTCAAGTGTCAAAAACATTATGATGTTAACAATAGCTCATAATCTGATTATTGTAGTTACCCTTTATAAATTTTATTTTATTGAAACAACTAGATATCTCTTCCTTGGATCATTTCACTCATTCAATCATTGACATCAAGCTGACCTTGTTTGCACCATCACAACTTGGATTTCTTTATGTTAGAGTTAAGTCACGAACATGCAATTTAAGTGAATCACCCTTTTGTAACCTTAACTTGACAGTTAACTTTAACATCTATGAGGGTGTGATGACCATTTGAGGTTAACAGTTTAATTTCATCGCAATGTCGCAACTTGAAATTCTAACTAATCTATAAACTCTACGATCATGCAATGAATCCTTTTTGCTACTTCACCAGCTTAACTAGAAGTAAGCCTTAATGCCTTGCAATAGCATGATTGCTCAAACCTTGAATGTTGCAATTACTTTTCACATTGTTAAAGTTGTTTCCATTGATTAGGCATTAACTGTTGCGACTATTCACCTAGTGGTCATCTCTAGAATTCCATGGCTTTGCAACCTTATCTCCCTATTAACCATTTAGGCTTGCAATGTTGTGATCACTTCTTTCTACACTTTATTGGTCCTTCACAACTACCATCCTTAAGCCTTTGGTCAACCTTGTAATGATGTGATTCCTTTCTTTCACACCTTCAAAGCTTCTCACACTAATGCTATGACCATGTGATGGTTGTTTTAAGGTTTAATTATTACCAATTTTCTAGGTTGCAACTTAAATGTCTTGAATATCTATAGCCATCAATGTTGTGATCACTTCCTCACTTAACTACCACTTTCTCACACCCTCTCAACATTAATCTTAAATTTCTTTAACTTCCTGCGATAATGTGATCTTCAGCTTTTCACTACTTTGCACCCTTAACCATAGTTAATCTTTAATTTCTTGGGATTGTATCTTTTCTGCTACTTCATGAAGTTAACCATAGCTTAGCCTTAACTTCATGCGAAGCTCAAATAACCTTTGGTTTGATCTTCATCTAATAGTCAGGGATCTATCTCTAAAATAAATTTACTTTTCAACCAATGATATGAAGATTATGATGCATTATGTGCCATTGATTTAATTTCCATCTTCTCTCTTGCCTCCTTTACCTAGATTATTCTACCATTACTAAATGTTTGAGCTCTTCTTTTGCATTGGGTTTAAATGATCTTCCTTCTAACTTGATTCCATGATTTGCATCATATCCTCTAGCCTTGATCTCGATGTTCTCAGTTGCCTTGTGCTCTAAATATAAGTATGCTCTTCTTGAATGCATCTTGTCCTCACCATGAACACTTGATCAAAGCACCTAGTTCCAAAACAACTTCCCTCTCATCTAGGATATGCATAGACTTAGCCTCCCTTTCTTAATCTAATACATTAGATTTCTTTTGAATACCCACCCAAGTGCATACAAAGAGATAGATGAGAGGAGAAGTTCCTTAGGGGCAATCTAGACTTAGACATGACATAATATTGACTCAACCCTAGTCCTAGAAACTTGAGAATAATAGGAGACTGAAATCATGGCAAAATAATAGAGAGATCGAAACAACTTGGTGTTAGTGTAAATAATTATTATTTACACTTTACTTAAGTTTACTTAGGATAAATGCATTATTTTATTATTTATTAGGTTAGACACCTAGGAGTTTGTGTACTCATTTGAGATGTCATGTCGACAACATAGGAGTAAGCAACTCTATTTTAGCACATGGAGTCTACAACACTAGAGTTTGCATAATCAACTGAGTTATCATGTGGACAACATAGTCATTCTCACTCTTAATTAAGTGCATGGTGTCTACAACATAATTTTATGTGACACACCTTTATAGGCTTATCCTCTCATCATTGCACTAACTCCTATGCTTAATGGAGGATAATCCACTCCTGGTGGACATGTGCTTAGTTGTGAGGCTTATCATATTGCTAACTCCTAGTCATTCTAGAGGCCTTTTTATACATGCACTTCTAGTGTATGTAAGTGAGGAACACCAATTGAATATCATATTGTTATTTTGATCATACTCTATTGGTCTATTTTGTGCTAGTTATTGAGCTTCTTGGTTTTGGGCAATTTTTCCCTAAGGAAAATTCTTACACTTGGGAGCTTCAATCTATAAAATCTAAGTACATAAACCTATAGATTTATATAAATGGTAAAGATATACATAAAGTATTTGAAAAAAAAAAAAAATCACAAGATAAATTAAAATCCAAGTAAAATATATCCATACCTTAGGATTAGATAGATATTTATAACTCATTATTCCAAATACAAAACATAACAATCAAATGATTATAATGCTTCTACATCACTACCAAGATACTCAAAGAAGTGGAATCAAAGCCTATAAATTTTCTCCATACTCTCCATTATGTTTAACACAGATTTCCTATTCCCCCTCTCTATAGCTATATGACTACTGATGAAAGAAGAACCCACACTTTATCCATCTTTAGCATATTTATCTTCTCCTCCCATCAATTCTCTTTCAATTATGAAAACTGATTCTTGCAAACTACAAACCTTAACCATTTCTCGATGATATATTTATTTTCACCTCTTTGAGTTCTACTTTGTTAATCTTTAAAATACTCCATCATTAAAATTCATCTAACATTTTATGAACTATAGGCTATAACTATGTCTATATTGGATAATAATTATCATTGTTTATAGATGTCATTTCAATGCATGATTATTTCCATCGAGTTCAATATTGATGACTTTATAATCTTTGCAAAGATATTTTATTTTTTACAACACTATGATCTTTTGATTTTGTAGAAAAAATGCCTTGGTCCTGTAGTTTCTTTGACATTTTTCTTTTGTGTCATTTCAATTTAAAAACCTCCTCAAAGCTCTATTTTTCTATATTTACACATGTCACCATGGGTTTTTTCCATTTGTAATCTGATGTGGTATTCATGCATTAGGTTTTTGCTTCCTATAATTCGATGATGGGTAGAACATATAGGCTTCAACCACATGCCTTTTATATTTGACTCCATGTGCATGTGAAAACAAAGACTCCTACATAACCATTTGAGTCTTCAATAGTTGTGTGTACAATTATTAATTATTATTTTCCTCTTCATTAACACTAATTGGCATATTCCATTTTGTATGGATACAACACACAATTAATTTGTGTGACAATTTTGAGTGTCATGGCATATTAGAATGGGAACATGTGGGCACATGTCATAGAATGCTATTCACCCTCCAAAAAAATTCCAAACCAAAGGTCATGATGATTGGGTCTTTTTGAAATCATTTCAATTTCATGTATCTTGTTGGGCATTAATGTAGTTATTTAACTATATTAAGAAGTTTAACCCCAACACATGTCACAAGGAAAAAGGGTATGAAGGTGTGGCAATTAAATGGAGCCCAAAATGCTTATAGCCTAGCTTAGAACTAGTTCCCACCAATTGGGATGCGAGATGGGTAGATTGAAAGTACTAAAAGAGGAATGAGAAGATAGGACCTACCTATTCTATAACACTGGGGCAATCGAGATAGAACATCATTTTTGATGAAAACAAATAGTTAATTGTGTATTGTCTTTGATGTTACACAAAATGTCATATCTTTTCCAAATAGTGTTTATCGAGCTCACTCAGGTGATGAAGATAGTTTCTTGTGTCTGCTGAGTATTCTAGAGTTTGCCAAGTTCAGATGACAATGGCAACCAAGTTCACTCAAGAGATAAAGAGATATTAAATTGTAACATATTTCTACAATCCATGCTATTCTATGTATGCTTTTGGGTGCAATTATGTGTTATTTTAACAACATCAACATTTCAGATCATACTCAATGATCCATCATTAGGATGAGAGAGCTAAGAGAAGTTCACAAAAGTTGAGTGTTAACTGAGCTCACTTAGTTAATGAAAGAAAAATTGGATGGAATCAATGTTAACTGAACTTACACAATTACCAAAGAAAGTTTATGAAGATGCAATATTAACCAAGTTCACTTGGTTAAATAGGAAGATCATTTTTGAGTTAGTGTCTATCGAGCAAGGTTGATTAATGAATTTTTTTCTTATTTTGGCATAATGATTTCAATAGATTTGCTTGTTGGTTCTAGCTGACTAAGGTGAAGAATATTAATTATTTTAAGTTATATTCAAGATGACTTGAAAATGCATAATGTATAAGTATAAGGTCAAGTTGATAATTGAGAGTGTGGAAGTGAATGGAAGAAAAGAAGATACTCAAAGGAAGCAAATTAGAAGGATAAGAAGAATATTCTTGTGGAGCTGAAAAGATACATTCGATCAGGATGGATAAAGTATACAAGCCAAAATAAAGATCTATAATAAATAATTTAGTTGTATCAAAAATCAGGGCATCTCATTGTCACTCTCTAACCATTGTAGCAGTGATCTAAATCTCTTAACAAAGTTGGCTTAACAGCCATTTGCAAATTTTCTAACAAGGTGGCATTTCTAGATTAAAGTGTCTAAAGACCTCTAACAAGGCCACTCCTAATAGGGTGATTAAATCCTCTAATAGAGTCACACCTAATAGTGTTTTTTGTAACTTTTAATAAGGTTGGCTCCTAATAGGGCTCACTTCATAAGACTAAAAATCAGTAACTAGTTCCAATTGGTGTTTCTTTCCAAATTAGGTTTCTATATTAAATCTTGGTATCACTTGTGTTCATGCTATTTATTTTATGTGTATGCAACTAAGTTAAGTAAGGTTGATTACAGATAATATCTTAAGATTTTTATTTACTGAGTTATAGTTGTTATTTCAGTATTCACCAAATTATAACATTTACTAGTGTAAACCAAGTGCCTATGAGTTTACCAAGCATTAGTATTCTCAATGAAATTTATGTTTTTGCGGTGACATCTAAGGGATCTAGAATTTATTTTAGTGGTAATTGATTCACCCCGCCCCTTGCAACTATTCTTCTTATATTTACAACAATTAGTATTAGAGTTTCTTGGTGCTTGTAAAGAAGGTTTCAAGGACCTAAGCTAAAGATCAAGATGTTTTATAGAAAATTGATTCCAAAGTTGAACAGAGACAACTTCAAGGCATGGTAGGAACTTATGAAGTCACACCTGGAAACCATTAGTAATTCAAGCTTGAAGTATCTAGAAAATGCTTACAAGGATCCTACTGGAACATTGATTGTGGAAGAGATTGCTAAAAAGAAAAATCATAACATCATGATGATTGACATTGTGTTAGCTCTTAACTATGCTAAATTTGAGGAGGTCAAAGCATGTGCTACTACTCATGACATGTGGACCAAACTGAAGGATATCTATGTTGGTGATGATAATGTAAAAAGAGCCAAGACAGAAATCATGAGAGGATAGTTTGATGAGATGAAGATGAGATAGGATGAGAACATTGCAAAATATGTTGAAAGACTCAAAGCTAGTGTTAGTTATATCAAAGCCTCTGGAGGGAAAATTGAAGATATGATAATGGTAAGAAAGGTACTCAAAACCCTTCTTCCTATCTATGTAATTAGAGTGTCTATTATTCAAGAGATGAGATGTGATCCAAATAACAAGATAACTTTGGATGCTATAGTTGGAAGATTGATTGCGTTTGAACTAGATAACTATGATAATTATACTCCTAGTTCTAGCAATCTTGAGTCTGCATTTGAAGCCAAGGTATCACTAAAGAAAAAAGCTAAAAGGTCAAATAGAAAACAATCTAAAAGTGAAGAAGAAGATAGTTCTAACAGTGATCTTGAAGCCATTGAAACATTTCTTGCAAGAAGGTATCCCAAAGGCAAACGAGAGTATAAAGGTAAAATCCTTTTAATCTATTTTTCTTGTGAAGAAGTTGGACACATGGTTGCAAGGTGTCCAAATAGAGAAGAAAAAATGCAAAGAAGCACAACAAGTACAAAGGAAAAAAGGATTTCAAGAACTTCAAAGACTACAAGGAAAAAGGTAAGAAATCTTATTTTATGGCTAAAGATTCAAATAGTAGTGAAGATGATGAAATGGTCTATATTATTGTAAATGATAAATTTGATGATGAAGAAGATAAAATGACACTTATCTCTCATGTTAGTAAAAATGACACATGGATTATTGAAAGGAGTTGCTCACATCATATGACTAGTGACAAAAAAAAGTTTGAACATATGGAACATTGCGATGGTGGAAGTGTGAGATCTGGAAACAAAGAACCATGTTGCATAAAAGGAAAAGATTGTATCTCACTAACCAATGAACTTAGATGTGATCATTCTTATTGGGTTGAAGGACTAAAACAAAATCTACTGAGTGTGGCACAATTGAATAACATTGGATTCAAGGTAGAATTCATGAATGGGAAGGCCAACCTACTAGATGGAAAAGAAAATCTAGTTGGGTCTAGTAAACAAACCAAAGGTAATCTATTCTACCTAGATCTCAGTGAAAGTTCATGTTTCATTGCTCAAGTATAAGAAAAATAGTTATGAAATAATAGGTTATTTCATGTGAACTTTGATAATAGATCAAGATAAGAAAAACAAAAGAGTGAGAGGTATTCCTAGTTTTAAGAAACCTGATATGAGCCTATGCAAAAATTGTCAAATTGCTAAAATGGGCAAGACAAGTTTCAAAAGCAAGAACTATCATTCTAAAGAAGTCTTGGAGGTGGTTCATAAAAACTTATGTCCCTATTGGAATATAGAGCTACAGTGAAGATAATTATTTTATTCTTTTTGTTGATGATTATTCTAGAATAATGATTGTAATGTATCTAAAAGAAAAATTAGAAGCTTTTCAAAAGTTTAAGGGGTTTTTGGAAAGAGTAGACAAACAAACTAGAAAGAAGCTGAAATGTTTGAGGTAAGATAGAGGTGGTAAATTCATCTCTAATGAATTCAATGAATTCTACATAGAAAGAGGACTCAAAAGAAAAGTATCAACCCTTGGTACACCACAATAGATCCATCATGGACTATGCAAGAACTTTGATGATAGAAACTAATGTTGCAATCAAATACTGGAAGGAAGAAATCAGTACAATAGTGCATGCCTTGAGCAAAGTATAGTTGAAGAAAGATTCAAATAAAACTCCTTATGAACTATGGTATGAATACAAACCTAATGTAAGTTACCTAAAATTATTTGGTAGCAAATGCTATATTCTGAAAGAGACTAGGAAAGGTAAATTTGTTGTCAAAGGTGATGAAATTATATTCCTAGGATACTCTAGTAGAAGTAAAGCATATAAATGTTTGAATTTATCCACTCATAAGATCATAGAAAGTGCACATGTGAGAATTCATGAGTTTTCATAAAATACTAAAGAAGAGAGTAGCAAAGAACCTAAGGATTATAGAAAGTTTATTTACTATGAACTTGATACATTGCCAAATCTAATTAGAAGTTAGGAGACTTCACCTCCCAAGTCCCAGAAATCTCCAGAAGCACCCGAGTTGCAACTAGTGCAACCCAAGTCTGAAGGACCCATGTCACAATCAAAGGCTACTGAGTTGCAGCCAAAGAAAACCAAGTCTGAAGGAATTGAGTCATAGATAGTGTGACCCAAGATTGATATAGGAGATCATAGTGAGGCTAGTGGAACTAGTTCTAAATCCAAAATACATGTGTTAGCAAGATATGTTAGAAGGTACCATGCACCCGATTAGATCATTGGAGACAAGTCAAATGGTACAATGACAAGAAAAATAATTGAAAGGTACATGTTTGCTTACTAAATTTGAACCTAGAATAGTTAAAGATGCTTTGGATAATGAAAGTTGGATTGAAGCTATGCATGGAGAGATAGAACATATAGAAAGGAATAAGACTTGGACTCTTGTTCCTAGACCCAAGGATAAGAATGTAATTGGCACAAAGTGGGATTTCATAAATAAGTTGAATGAAGATGGAGAAGTTTCCAGAAACAAAAAAAAGGATAGTATGCAAAGGTTATTATCAAAAAGAATGTATTGATTATGGTGAAAAATTTTCTCCTATTAAAAGATTAGAAGGTGTTAGAACTTTACTTTCTTATGCTACACATAGAGGATTTAAAGTTTATCAAATGGATGTAAAATATACATTTTTTAATAGAATTCTTAAAGAGGAAGTTTGCATAGAACAACCTAAAGATTTTGTAGATCCTAGCAAAAAGGATATGGTTTGTAAACTACACAAAGAATTGTATGGTCTTAAGAAAGCTCCTAGAGATTGGTATGAAAGGCTTCATAATTATTTGATGAATATTGATTTTCAAAGAACAAATGACAACAACTACCTATTTATTAAAGAAGGACCAGATAAGAAGATTATATTGGCTGAAATCTTTGTGGATGACACATCATTCACTAGAAATGATGATTTATGAAAATTTTTTTCAGAAGAGATGAGTAAAGAGTTTGAGATGTCCATGTTTGGAGAGATAAAATTCTTTGTTGGATTGCAAATTCAATAGAAGAAAGATGGTATCTACGTTACTTAATCCAAATATATCAAGGAGATACTAAATAAGTTTGGAATGGAGGACTCAAGACTAGTTGGAATACCTATGTCTACTAGACATAAGCTTTTCAACAATGATGATTCTAAGGAAGTAGATAAAATCACATAAAAATGAATGATTGGAAAGCAACAATATGTAGTGCACACAAGGTCTGATATTGCATTAGCAGTTGGTATGGTGGCAAGATTCTCAACAAATCCTAAAGAAAACCATATGATGGAAATCAAGAGAATTATGAGGTATCTAAAAGGTACTGAATACTATGGATTATGGTACAAAGAAGGAGGCAATTTGGATTTGAAAGCATTCACAGATGTTGATTGGGTAGGAAGTGTTGATGATAGAAAGAGTACCAGTGGTGGAGTGTTCTTTCTTAATAAAAGACTAGTGTCTTGGACAAGTAAGAAGAAGAATTTTATTTTTCAGTCTACAATAGAGGCAAAATATGTGGCAGTAGTAGTTAATTGCTCTAATATTGTTTTTGGTTCAAACAACTATTGGCAGCTATCAAGGTAGAGATCAAGGATCTAATGGTCATCTTCCATGATAATGTTGGTGCAATTAATATATCAAAAAATCATGTGATGCATACCAAGACTAAACACATTTCTGTAAAATATCATTTTATGAGAGAATTGGTGTAAGATAAAGAGTTAAGATTGGAATATGTGAATACTAAAGAAAAAATTGCACACATAATCACAAAGCCATTACCTAAGGATGCATTTTTGTATCTAAGAGGTAAGTTAGGGGTTATTCCCCTATCTGAAGCTTACTAAATGAAATTTAGTGATGCATCAACCAAAGCATGTTGAAGATCAATTAGTTGATGCAATAATGAAAAGGGTAGATTGCATATGAATCAATACTAAGATACATTGATATTCACTAAATATTATCTTCGGCATGAGATGTCAAAGAGGGAGAGTGTACTCTCATATTCACAGAAATTTTCTAAAGAGGGAGAAGTTTGTGTGTCATATCACAAAAAATCTTCTTGAAAATGTCAAAAAGGGAGAGTTCATTAGAGGAAGAACTTGGTCTAATATCAAAGAGGGAGAGTTTTCTATCAGAAAAAGATGTTGAAGATAGAGTTTGTTGAAAGTGGGAGAAATTGAAGAGGGAGTTCACACTAATGGTGGGAGTTCTCAAGGTTGAGAATTAGAATGAAAGTAAGGATATTTTCCTTAATGTATTTTTCTCTAAAATTTCATTACGTTATGACATGTGTTTCTATCAATGCCAAAGAGGGAGATTTTTGAAAACAATTGGTTAAATGTATATTTTCTTTGATGTTACACAAAATATCATATATTTTATAGACAGTGCTTACCAAGCTCACTTGAGTGATGAAGAATGTTTCCTATGTTTGTCAAGAACTCTAGAATTTGCCAAGTTTAGAAGACAGTGTAACCCAAGTTCACTCAAGAGACAAAGAGAAGTTTGCAAAAGTTGAGTGTTAACCAAGCTCACTCAGTTAATGAAAGAAACTTTGGATGGAACCTTAGGATGAAATAGATATTTATAACTCATTATTACAAATATAAAACATAACACTCATATGATTATAATGCTTCTAGATCACTAACAAGATACTCAAAGAAGTGGAATCAAAGCCTATCAATTTTCCCCATACTCTCCATTATGTTTAACATTGATTTTCCTATTCCCCCTATCTATAGCCATATGATTTCTAGTGAAAGAAGAACCCACACTTTGTCCATCTTTGGCATATTTATCTTCTCCTCCCATCATTTCTCTTTTAGTTATGAAAATTGATTCTTGCGAACTACAAACCAACCATTTCTCGATGATATTTTATTTTCAATCCTTTGAGTTCTACTTTGTTAATCTTTAAAATACTCCATCATTAAAATTCATCTAACATTTCATGAATTGCAAGCTATAACTATGTATATATTGGATAATAATTATCATTGTTTATAGTTATCATTTCAATGCATGATTATCTCCAATGTTGAAGAATTTATATTCTTTGCAAAGATCTTTTATTTTTTACACCATTGTGATATTTTGATTTTGTAGAAAAAATGCCTTGGTCCTGTAGTTTCTTTGATATCATTTGTATTTAAAAACCTCCTCAAAGCTCTACTTTTCTACATTTACACATGTCACTGTGAGTTGTCTCTATTTGTAATGTGATGTGGTATTCACACATTAGATGTCTGCTTCCAATAATTTGATGATGGAAAAAACATATAGGCTTCAATTACATGCCCTTTATATTTGACTCCATGCACATGTGAAAACAAAGACTCCTAAACTTGACCAGACGGGTTTTCAATAGTCATGAGTATAATTATTAATTAATCTTTTCTCTTCATTAACACTGATTGGCATATTCTATTTTGTATGGATGAAACACACAATTAATATTTGTGATAAATTTGAGTGTCATGGAATATTAAGATGGGAACATGTGGGCACATGTCATAGAATGCTATTCACCCTCCAAAAATCTTTCAAACTAGAGGTCATGATGATCAGGTCTTTTTGAAAATCATTTCAATTTCATGTATCTTTTTAGGAATGAGTGTGGTTATTTAACCATATTAAGATGTTTAACCCCAATGCATGTCACAAGGAAAAATAATATCTAAGTGCATAAATTAAATGGAAGCCCAAAATTCTTATAGCCTAGCTTAGAACTAGTTCCCATCAATTGAGATGTGAGATGGGTAGAATGAAAGTACGAAAAGAGGAATGAGAAGATAGGACCTAGCTATTCTATGACATGTGGGCAATCGAGATCGAACATCACTTTTTTTTAAAATAATTGGTTAATTGTGTATTGTCTTTGATGTTACACAAAATGTCATATATTTGCTAGACAGTGTTTACCAAGCTCACTCGAGTAATGAAGATAGTTTCCTATTTCTATTAAGCATTCCAAAGTTTTCCAAGTTCAGAAAATAATGTCAACAGAGTTCACTCGGGAGACAAAGAGAAGTTTGCAAAAGTTTAGTGTTAATCAGGATCACTCGATTAATGAAAGAAAAGTTGGATAGAACTAGTGTTAACTAAGCTCACTCGGTTACCAAATAAATTTTGTAAATATTCAATATTAACTAAGTTCACTTGATTAAATAGGAAAATCATTTCTGAGTTAGTGTCCACCAAGCAGGGTCAACTAACGAAGGATTTTCTTATTTTAGCATATTGAGTTCAATGAATTTTTTTTTATTCTAGCCAACTGAGGTGAAGAATATTAATTATTCTAAGTTTTATTCAAGCCAAATTGATAGTACATAAAGTATACTTATAAGGTAAAGTTGATGATTGAAAGTGTGGAGGTGAACAGAAGAAAAAAATGCTCAGAGGAAGCAAATTAGATAAGAAGAATATCCTTCTAGAGCTGTAAAGATACATTCATTCAGGAAGGATCAAGTATACAAGCTAGAATAATGATCTATAATCAGCAATTTAAGTGCATCATAAATCAATTCATCTCATTGTTACTCTCTAATCATTGTAGCAGTGTTCTAAATCTCTTAACAAAGTTGTCTTAACAGCCATTTTTAAATCCTCTAATAAGGTGGCATTTGTAGATTGAAGTGTCTAAAGACCTCTAAAAAGGCCACTCCTAATAGGGTGATTAAATCCTTTAATAGGGTCACACCTAATAGTGTGTTTTGTAACCTTTAACAAGGTAGGCTCCTTATAGGGCTCACTTCAGAAGAGTGAAAATCAATAACTAGTTGCAATTGGTGGTTTTTCCCAAATTGGATTTTCATGTTAAATCTTGGTGTCACTTGTGTTCATGTTATTTCTTTTATGTGTATGAAACTAAGTTAAATTAAGGGTAATCACATATAATATCTTAAGATTTTCATTTACTGAGTTATAGTTATTATTTTAGAATCTATTGAATTATAGCATTTACTAGTGTAAACTGAGTGCTTGTGTGTTTATCGAGCATCAATATTTTTAGTAAATTTTATGACTTGTGGTGACATTTAAGAGATCTAGGATTTATTTTATTGGTAATTGATTCACCCCTCCTCTCTTAGTTACTCCTCTTAGATTTTTGATGCACTTTGACATGGATTACCCCATGTACAGTGACATCAAATCTAGGTATTTAGAGATGTTAGAAAATATTAGTATAGGCCACCTCTACAAAGAAAAGAAGCTAAATGAGACCACAAACCTAATCATCAAAATACAATGAAGAACAAAAGAATTATACAAAGGATTACAACTAGATTAGGCTAGTTATTAGCAAGTGGGTCCCATAGGCTTTTTTGGACTCATAGACTTTATTAAAATCCTTGATTGAATGAATGAAGGATTTTAATAATGTCCACAAGGCCAAAGAATCCTATGGGATCCACTTGCTAACTACAACCTAATTGAGTTGTAACTCTTTGACTAACTCTTCTCTTCTTTAGTGCACGTTGATAATCAAGTTTGTAGTCGTGTACAACTATTTTTCCTCAAAGAGGTGGCTCAACCTTTTTTTTTCTAACATCTTATTAGAATTAAACCATAGACAAAACTAACAAGTCTATGAAAATATAAAAAAATATAAGAAAAAGTAAAAAATTGCACAAAAGAGAACACAAGACACCAAGTTTTAACATGGCTCACCCAATCCCTAGGCTACATCCACCAAACAAAAACTCCAATATTATTACGATCCAATGATTATAATCTAATTACAATTTGTAATCCCTTATAGCTCAATACCACCACAAGAAGCAATTTTTTCATCACACACTATGAAAATGCCTAACTCTAACCTCTTTTTATACAAGTTTTTTTTTTCTGCTTTAGGGTTATAATTAAATACAACACGTCAGCTCAAAATCTTGATAAAATAGGGAAAAAAAAAATTTCCCCAAATAATTTTGAATTCTGTAAAAATTTTCTCTCATCATTCATCACAAACTAACACATCCCTAAGTACCCAGATCTAATGTTGTTGTACGTGGTGAGTTCCACAACAAAGTGATGTTTCATTTAAATGGCTCTTGTGTCACATAATAGGTAGGTCCTATCTTCCCACCTCTCTTTTGGAACTCTCCATCTACTCGTCTTGCATCTTAGATGGTGAGAGTTACTCCTAAGCTGGGCTATGAGCATTTTGTCCTTCCACTTGATATCCATGCCTAAATACACTTTTTCCCCATGACAAGTATTGGGGTTAAATTCTTTAACATAGGGGGACTTTTCTCTCTCCATGAGCCTTGTCCACATGATGCTACAAAATCTCTCTCAGAAAAATTTCTTGATTTCTCCAGTATTATCTGGGTAACTATGGATGTTGATGTCCCACTTTTGCATCCATTTGTTGTTTTCTTTCATCCATGTGTTTTTTCTCCTTTCAAGTCTTTCCTCAGTGATTAGCTTTGGCCAGTGGTAATTTCCCATTCCCTAGGTTTTCTTTAAGTAACATATCAACTAGACCATTACATCCAAAGAATTATGAAGTATCTATAGTACTTCTTTGATTTGTCACCACAAACTAATAATCTCCTACTTAGGGACTGATCAAACTCCACATTAGACAACAATCTCCCACTTGGAGACTGATCCTATAGCTATGTCACTACTCCATCAGGCTCCCACTAGATGTTAGATGGTATCAAAGTGAAGGTTGTTCCTGAGCATGTAGATAGATCGCCAAAGTTGTGGTAGTTTGCACCAGGACTTGGGTTGGAGAAGTAGATCTGATTTGATCTTGATCTAGTGGTGGATTTTCTTTCTAGAGTCCTAGATCCCTTGGTTGCAAGGTGGAAGATAGTGATTCTGACTTGCAATTGTAGAGGGCTTTCAAAAGGATCAATGGATGAAAATATGGAAGATTGATCTTTTTGAGGCATGATCATAGAGAGTTTGTGGATTGCAGATCTGTGGTCTTGGACTTGTGATGTGGTTTATGATTTTTCATGTAAGGTGGTATGTTGCAATCTGACTTGCAAACAATTTGAGGTTGTCACAAGGAGCATGGGAAGGATTTTTTGCAAAGGGTTTGTAAATATCTTGGAAGATGGCTCCAAGAGGATTGGACCCTAAGATGATTGTGAATCTCCATGATGTGGTGGAGAGGAATTTTTTTGAGATGACTACTCAGTTTGAAGCTATTTTGGTTGATTGAGGTAAGGTTTCTTAGTTTGAAACTAGTTGAGTTGATCAAGATAAGGATGGGATGAGGAAGGCATTTTGTAGATGCTTGTGGAGCTGGAGTCTACCAATCTGAAAGAGATTTGTTTGGCCAGTTAAGAGACTTGTTTGTGAGAGACGATGGCATAGCAAGGTCGAGTGGAAGAGGTTGGTTTTGTTAATCAGTTTGTGAAGTCTAGTATAGAACTTGTAGAGTGGCTAGAGGTTGTTGCTGAAGATATTACTAACCTTGTTGATGTTGGGATGGAGATTGGTTTTCATAATTAGTTATTTGAGTCTGGCATGGATATTGTGAAGCACTCAGTCGTGGATGATATAGTTGTTGTTGGTGATAACTTCTATGTTGTAAACCATCTTGTTGTGAGAAATGAGATTGCTAGTATTGTGAGTTTGGCATATGTTGTTGAGGAGTTACATATTGTTGTTGATATGGAGTTAGTTGTTGCTAGTGTAGATTCACTAGTTGCTGATGTGAATGAGGGTTTGTCAATGAAGCATTATGTTTAGTTTGTTCTTGTGAATGAGGGTGTTGATTAGATGGTTGATATTCTGGTGTTTGATTGAGTGATGTAGATGTGGATGATAGGCAAATTGGTTTTCTTATCCCTATGGAAGTGGAAACCTTTGGTGAAGATGAAGATGGTTGTAGATCTTTCTTTTGGCATAAAAGTGTGGGACACACTTTTTTTTTTCTACTTAGGGAGTCTAATGCAAGAGCATCTTGCATGGGAAAATTTATAAATAAAATAAAATAAAAAATTGGAGGAGAGAAAAAGTGAAAAAAATTAGAGGAGAAATAATAATAAATAAATAAAGGGGCATATGTGGCATAAATAGAAAAATAAATGAAAATAGTTTTCATTCCATTTATCGAGGTGTCTAGGTGGAATCCTAGAAGTTTGTGGATATTTTATTAAATCATGCATTTAGTATTTGTTGGGCCATGTGGTGGTGCTTAGTTGTATTTGGGTGGGAGTTAAATATTTGTTGAAAGGTAGTTGCATTTACCATTTATCCCACATTGGTTGTGTCGGTAACATCTTGGGTGGAAAGTGCCTATTTAAGCAAGGCATATGAGCATTTCTAATCAAGCTTCAAGGTGTGATCTCTTCTTAGTGGAAGCTTGGAGAGAAGTAGGAAGTACAGAAGTGAGTTTTCTTGAGTTCATGGACAAAGTGCTAAATTTGAGGTAGTTTATAGCAAGATTGTGGCAAAGTTGTGAGTGTGTGGACAAAGCACCAAATGTGAGGTAGTTTACACTTGGATCTTGGATAAAGTTGGAGAAGAGCTAGTGGTTTTAGTTTAGAAACAAGGAGGTTGATTGTTGGCTTGCGAGCACAAGTTGAGATCTTAGAAGTTTCTACTAGAGTGTGGATCTGGACTAGCTAGTGTTTGGGTTGGATCTTGAGAGATCTTGCGGAACTACTATTGTAATTGCTTTTTATTTGGCTATAACTAGGAATGCCTTACAACCTGACACATTGCATGTAATAGTTATTTTATAAATAAAGAGTTCTGATTTGATATTAGATCTTGCATTGTGAATCTTGTGTTGTATTTCTATTGTGTGGTTATTTGTTTGGGGCTAGGACATTCCCTTTGCAGATTCTCCTACTTTGCACTGCATTAAAAAAAATGGAGGAGAGAGAAAGTGACAAAAATTAGAGGAGAAATAATAAAAAATTAAAAAAGGGAAAAGGAGAAAAAAATAAATTTCTATTTTTGAGGTGCATAGATGGCATAAATAGAAAAATAAATTAAAATGATTTTCATTCCATTTATTGAGGTGTGTAGGTGGAATTCTAGAAGTTGTGGACATTTTATTAAATCATCCATTTAATATTTGTTGGGCTACGTGGTGGTGCTTAGTTGTATTTGGGTGGGAATTAAATATTTGTTGAAAGGTAGTTGCATTTACCTTTTATCCCACATTGGTTGTGTTAGTAACATCTTGGGTGGAAAGTGCCTATTTAAGCAAGGCATATGAGCATTTCTAATCAAGCTGGAAGGTGTGATCTCTTCTTAGTAGAAGCCCTGAGAGAAGGAGGAAGTAGAGGAGCGAGTTTTCATGAGTCTATGGATAGAGCACCAAATGTGAGGTAGTTTATAGAAGGATTGTGGTAGAGTTACGAGTTTGTGAGAAGAGCTAGTAGCTATGATTTAGAAACAAGGAGGTTGCTTGGTGGCTTCCAAGCACAAGTTGAGATCTTGGAGGTTTCTAGCAGATTGTGGATCTAGACTAGCTAGTGTATGGGTTGGATCTTAAGGCATCTTATAGAACTTTTATTATAATTTCTTTGTATTTGGTCGTAACTGAGAAGGCCTTACAACCCATCATATTGCATGTAACAATTATTTTATGAATAAATAGTGGTGATTTGATATCAGATCTTGCATTGTTATTGCATTTTTGCTATGTGTTTCTTTGCTGGGGGCTAGGAAATCTCCTTTAAGGATTCTCCTACCTTGCATTGTGTTAAGTGGCATTAGAGCGAAGGTTGTTCCTGAGTGTGTAGAAAGATCACTGAAGTTGAGGTTGTTTGCACTAGGACTTGGGTTGGAGAAGTAGATCTAAGTTGAAATTGATTTGCTGGTGGATTTTTCTTTTTGGAGTCCTAGATCCCTTGGTTGTGAGGTGGTAGATCATGGTTCTAACTTGCAATTGCAAAGGGCTTGCAGATGGATCGATGGATGCAAAGATAGAAGGTTGATCTTGTTGAAGCATGATTATAGAGAGTTTTTGGATTGCAGATTCATGGTTCTAGACATGTGATGTGGTTCCTGATTGTTCATGCAAGGTGGCAAGCTGCAATCTAACTTGAAAACAATTTGAGATTGTCACAAGAAGTGTGGGAAGGATTTGTTGTAGAAGGTTTGCAAATATCTTAGGAGATGGCTCTAAGAGGATTGGACCCTAAGATAATTGTGAATCTCCATGATGTGGTGGAGAGGAATTTTTCTAAGATGTCTACTCAATTTGAAACTAGTTTGGCTGATTGAAATAAGAAGGTGGTTGCTCAGTTTGAAACTAGTTTAGATAATCAAGATAAGGATAGGATGAGGAAGGAATTTTTTAGATGTCTATGGAGCTAGAGTCTACCGATCTAAAAGAGAGTTGTTTGGTCAGTTAAGAGACTTGTTTGAGAGAGAAGATGGCATAGCAAGGTTGAGGTGGAAGAGGTTTGTTTTTTTTATCAATTTGTGGAGTTTGGTATAGAATTTGCAGAGTAGCTAGAGGTTGTTGCTAAAGCTATTCCTAACTTTGTTAATGTTGGGATGGATATTGGTTTTCATGATTAGTTGGTTGAGTTTGACATGGACATTATGGAGCACTCAATCATGGATGATCTAGTTGCTATTGGTGATGACGTGTATGTTGTAGAGCATCTTGTTGTGACCAATGAGATTGCTAGTGTTGTAAGTTTGGCATATGTTAGTGAGGAGTTACATATTTTTGCTACTATAGAGTTTGTTATTTCTAGTGTGGATTCACTAGTTGCTGATGTGAATGAGGGTTTACTAATGAAGCATTATGTTTAGTTTGTTCCTAGGAGTTCACATGTTGATTGGATGGTTGAGATTCTAGTATTTGACAGAGTGATGCAGATGTGGATGATTTTCATATTGGTCTTCTTGTCCCTATTGAAGTGGAAATCTTTGGTGAAGATGAAGATGGTTATAGATCTTCCTTTTGGCATCAAAATGTGGGCCACACTTTTCTTTTCTACTTAGGGAGTCTGATGCAAGAGCATCTTGCATGGGAAATTTTATATTTAAAAAAAATTGGAGGAGAGAGAAAGTGATGAAAATTAGAGGAGAAATAATAAAATATTAAAAAAGGGAAAAGGAGAAAAAAAGGAATTTCTATTTTCGAGGTGCATGGGTGGTGTAGATAGAAAAATAAATGAAAATGGTTGTCATTCCATTTATCAAGGTGTGTAGGTGGAATTCTAGAAGTTGTGGACATTTTATTAAATCATGCATTTAATATTTTTTGGGCCACATGGTGGTGATTAGTTGTATTTGCATGGGAATTAAATATTTGTTGAAAGGTAGTTACATTTACCTTTTATCCCACATTGGTTGTGTTGGTAACATCTTAGGTGGAAAGTGCCTATTTAAGAAAGGCATATGAACATTTCTAATCAAGTTAGAAGGTGTGATCTATTCTTAGTAGAAGCTTGGAGAGAAGGAGGAAGCAGAGGAGTGATTTTTCCTGAGTCTATGGATAGAGCACCAAACCTGAAGTAGTTTATAGCAGGATTGTGGTGGAGTTGTGATTTTGTGAGAAGAGCTAGTGGCTGCAATTTGGAAACAAGTAGGTTGCTTGGTGACTTACAAGCACAAGTTGAGATCTTGGAGGTTTCTACTAGAGTGTGGATCTGGACTAGCTAGTGTATGGGTTGGATCTTGAGGGATCTTGTAGAACTATTATTGTAATTTCTTTGTATTTGGTCGTAACTGGGAAGGCCTTATAGCTTGGCACATTGCATGTAATAGTTATTTTATTAATAAAGAGTGGTGATTTGATATCAGATCTTGCATTGTTATTGTGTTTCCACTGTGTGGTTATTTGTTGGGGACTAGGACATCTCCTTTAGGGATTTTCCTACCTTGCGCTACATTAAAACTACCCTGGACTATTGTTCTTTTATTCTATTTAGTTTAGAAGACCAAGAAAACCTAAAGAGGAGTTCAACTTCTCCCTTATCATTATCTTTATAAACATATCCACTAGATCTTTAACTGTCCATCATCCAAAACTCACTGAATGAAATGATATCACAACTATATGTGTTTTGTCTTTGAATGTAGAGCAGAATTCTTTGCAAAATGAATGACACTTAAACTACCTATAAGAAAATAATTATCTTTCTAAGGGTGTCCTAATTCTTCTAGGAAGAATTGAAGCCATATCATCTCCTTGGTTGCCTCTATAGTAGCAACATACTCTGCCTCTATAGTGGATAAAGCATTCACCTTCTATAACCTAGAAACCCAACTCACTATTGCTCCACCAACAGTAAATATATAACCAATAGTACCCCATCTGGTATTAATATCCCTTGCCAATCTGAGTCAACAATTCCCTATAAATTAGTAGTATAGCCCTTAATGTGTAAACACTTACTGGATGTTCCTCTCACATATCTGAGAATCTATTTGACTACATTCCAATGCTAAATTCTTGGATGACTCATATACCTACTAATGACTCCTAGTGCATGTGCAACATCTGGCCTCGTACATACCATAACATACATCAAGCTTCCTATAGCTAAAGTATAAGGTACCTTGGACACATCTCCTTAGTCAACTTCAAATGCCCAAGTAAAGGTGTGCTAACAACTTTAGCATTCCCCATAGAGAAATGTTCCAACACCTTCACAATATAATCAACCTGAGATAATGTCAATTTCATGTTCTTCCGATCTTTTCAAATATTTATACCAAGGATTTGTTTTGTTGCCCCCAAATCCTTCCACTAGTACATTTAGCCTCTATTTTCGATGAGGCCAAATTAGCTTGGGAGTTTTTTTTTTGTTTATGCTCTTGTGTTCATCGAAATAGAAATGAACATGGGATGTCAAAATAGCAATGAAAATAGGATTATATTAGAAAAAAATGAAAGTTGAAACACAATTTTCATTATTTCCTTATGTCAAAGCATTTTTGGGTGGGAGGAGGTAGGTTCACATAAAGAGGCAAATTCACTTACAAAGGAGGTAAGTTCTTTTTAAATTACAAACATTCTTTAAAATCCCTACATAGAGACCCCATAAGCCTAATTTAGGTGATTTATTTTCTGAATTATGCTTATTTTCACATGGAATATCTTTTCTCCTTGCTCAAAACCCTCTAATTTTTTTACAGTGCACAAGTGTATTGTTTGGTAGGGTCTCCTAGAGATAGACCCAAATGCTACCTTTCCTAACTCATGGGTGAACTTGTCCATCACAATTTTGAGCTCTCTTTAGCTAAATATTGTCAGTGGTCAAGGTATGCAATCATACTCAACCTTTTGAAGGGCTCCACACCTACTTCTCTCCACTTCTTCCTCCCCTTGCAAGTTTGAAGAAACCAATTGTTAAAGTAGTGATGCAAGAAGAACAAATTAAGCTCCTATTTTCTCTATTGTTTCAAATGCCCTTCAATACTACCCATCTAGTATCAAATATGGTTAAAAGTAAGAAACCCTTTCCAAAGTAGAATCCCCACAAAATTGTTCTTCTCAAAGGTGACAAGGGTTATAGTGTTCTTAGGAATGTTGTGATAACTACAAGAGGGTTTCCATATCTTTCGTTGATGTAATTCATGAGACTTCTAATACCCCATGGAACAATGTAGAGCCAATGGAGTCACCTTGTAGGATTAAATAATCATTTAGAAAAAAAAAAATGATTAACAGTAATTTAGGAGATGTGTAAAATGAATAAATCTTATCAATTATAGAGTTTTTGTAGTGTACACGGTCTCCTATTGAAACTCCCTTACGAATGGTTGCAATCACATGATACAGTTTTGAAGTAAGTCTTACTATTATAATGGAGGAATGTAGAAAATCAATAGAAGTTTCTAAACTTTATCTTTTTCAATTTACTAACTTTTATTGTTTTATTGATTTAAAAATATTATTTTTGGATCTATATGAACTCTCTAGGAAGTGATTGTGTGTCATTATAACTTTTTTTCATATATATATATGTATGTATGTATGTATGTATGTATGTATGTATGTATGACTAATCAACTTATTCATATTTTCAAAAAACTTACCACTTGTTATAACTACATAATATGAATATGCATCGTTTAGAATTCTCTTACGAATTCAAATTTTATCATTTCGAGCATATAATATTGTGTAGTGGTTAATACCAACAAAATCAAGAGAATCTCTAAGCAACTTGGATTTCTCTTTAGAGAAACTGGGTAGCCTGTTACCCACCATCTACCTCATAGATGGTGGGTAAATCCCCTTTGTCGATGGGATTCATAAACCTATAGAAAATGAGTTGGCACATTATGTCAAAGTTTTTCAATTGATATTGGGATTATTATTTTGCTCATTTTGATAATGGATCATTAAATGTATTTAATTATTCTTAGTTTCTATTAATCTTTGATGCACAATAATATTGGTTGAACGTGTATTTTTTGAGAATAAATTATACATTATATTGGTTGAACGTGTATTATTTGAGAATAAAATGCACAATAATGTTAGTATATTAAATTATATGCAAATAATCTTTTGAATCACCTAATTTAATGGTCTACTTTGGAAGATATCGACTTTTGGAGATTGACTAGCAAACCTTTAATCTAGAGTAACCTGAGAGCATTACAATGTAATATTTTGCATAATTTCAATTGAATAAAGCCTAAAATTTGGTAAATAATGTGGAGAGGTGTAGATAAAAAAATTCCAAGTAATTTTTTGGAACCCATGCAAGGAAAGAATGTGCATTTGATTACTAGAAGTGACTAGTAAACTGTCATAGGGTAAGGTTTTTGAGTGTGTAAAGTTGCAACAGGGCTTTGTCCATTAGATGAGTGGTTAAAATATGGATATAATATTGTTAAAATAGTATAATAAGAGTATATTGATGTTTGAAAGATCTCTATTAAGTCTGAAAACAAGATTTTTGGATTGGATACAAGAAATTGCAGATTTGGAGTAGATTGTCATGACACGATAGCAAGGTATAAAACTTGTTTTTATTTCATTTGATTAAAAAAATTTAGTGTGTCAAGATGTTTGGAGTTTTGTAAAATCAATAGAAATTTTTAAAAGTGTCTTTAATGGTAGGGGAAAGGAAGATACTATATGTTAAGGTTACTAGATGGTTGCGTTAACCTATGTGCTAATAGGAAAGTGCAAACTTGTCAAGTTTGGGTTATGGGCAATGTAAATGTTGATCACATCATGATAAAAGTGTCTTTAATGGTAGGGGTAAGGAAGATAATATATGTTAAGGTTACTAGATGGTTGTGTTAACCTATATGCTAATAGGAAAGTGCAAACTTGTCAAGTTTGGGTTATGGGCGATGTAAATGCTAATCACATCATGATTCCTTGTAAATTATTCCAAAGGTGTAGCTTTTCATTAGAATGAACTTGTGGAAGGGCTTAGTATCCTCATTAAGTTATGAAAACCCTGATTAGATTTGTCATGTTTTATTGTGAAGGGTGATTGGCCTGAAATAGGATAGTGTTGTGGTGGGTCAGACAAATACAATCATGATGAATGCAAAGAATTAAATAGGGAGAGAGATAATGAACTATGAAATAGTTTTCAAATTATACATTAATGATGTTTTATGTGTATATAGGTGAAGATTGAGAACTAATCTTGTGATAGGGAATATGTATGAACACAAAATCCTTGAACCAAGTGAGAATGATGCTCTCATGCAAGTTGTTGGTTGGTCAATACAATGTTGAGGCTTCATAATCCTATGGTCTTGATTGTAGGAGTTATGGATGATACCTTAAGAAGATAACATTTAAAATTGCTTATGTAAAATTATTATCCATATTTTTATCAAGGGTTGCAATTTATGTCAAAGTTTTTCAATTGATATTGGGATTATTCTTTTTTTCATTTTGATAATGGATCATGTGTTTGATTGAAAAATGCAAATGTTTAAAAGTAAAAACAATCATATTCTAGTTTATAGATTGTGAAAAACTAATATGAAGAATCGTTTAAAAATAAATCATTAGTCATCTTTCTTTGAATGTATTTACCATCCAAGTTTGAGATCACGTGCTCTCTGAGCAACATCTTGATCTTCAACTGAATTCGACATTGGTTTAAACCACTTGGTGTTAAGAGTTATACCAATGCACCCTCTTGATTTCTCCTACATGCAAGAAACATCATTTAACTTGTAAGACAATCTAAAAAGTTTATACTTAGATTTGAGTCCTAGTTGATCCATGAAAAGCTCAACATGTACAGAGGTCTCATGGAGGAAATCACAACTTCCTTTTTCAAAATTTTTGAAAGCTCACAAAGGAAGTACCTTCTTCCATTGAGTTAGCCTTCCTCCACAAGACCTCTTTTTATTCAAAATAGAAATATGAAAAAGTAGGTTGAGACCTTGAAATGTTGCCTGTGCATATTGACAGTAGCAGAATAGGATAAAAGTATGGTGTGCATAACTATGTAAGGTTTTGTAGTGATGGTATACACACTCATCAGCTTAATATCTGACAAAGGTGTTTATGAATGTTGTTCTCAATGCAATATGTCATGGGTGCTTATAGTCAATTTATATACTAATCACCAATCTTATTGCTTTATAGATTTGTGCATGTCCTACTCTTTCAAAAACCTCTGTATAATCTTCCACTTGTTTTAGTAGAGATGATTTTCATGTGAATTGAGATGCCTATACATTGGAGTATTTTATAGTAGAGACATTGATTTTTATCATTGATATTGTCATTTATTTATATTTTCCTTATTCTCATTTTAGATCTCTTTGTTTCATGTATTGCTGATTTATACCGGTCCCTACCATAATCAATGATTTTATTATTACTGGTGATGTAAAGATATTTCTGACTGGTCTTGTAAAATAATCAAGGAGAAATAAAGCAAGGTTAGATAATATATGATTAGTTTATAATGTGAATATTAATGAGTGTTAAATATGAATAGATTTGTATATTATTTTCAATCCAACTATCACCCTACCAAAAGGCATCTTGATTATTAATTTTGGATTTTCTTTTAATACACTTGATATAGAATTTTTAGGTTGCAAACAAATCATCCTTCTTCCATGAATGAGTCATTCAATTCAAGAAAGACCATGTCTGACGATATCAACACACAACAAAATAGGGAGACAATTGCTAGACTGTGGTCTAACTTAAAAAGAAAAGGTGATGGAAAATATTATTGCCTTGCAAAATTTGTAAGGGCTTAAAAACTCGAAGATATCTAATCAAAATAGTTCAGGAACATTGTAGGCAACATGGTCACATTGAAGGGGTAAATGAATTTCGTCCATTGGTATGTATTTTAATAATTTATAAAATACATAAGACATAATTTGATGATGAAATCATGGTCATGGGTTAATATAAGGTCATCATTTTGATATAGGTCAACCACACTAGATTTCATGTCATGGACCATGACAATTCAAAGAATGTGAATTTCGAAATGAGGGAACATGGAGGTGTGAATATAGAAGTAGAAGGTAATGATCCAATTGAAGAAGATCATCATGATAATGATGATGATGATGATGATATTGATGTAGACCTTGATGTACCTACACTTCAGAAAGAATATGAGCCCTTAAACAAAGGCTCCCAGACAACTCTTCTTGTCGTTGTATTGTTGTTGGTGAACTTGAAGGTTATGAATTGTTTATCCAATGTAGCAATGACATGTATGTTAAGGTATGTCATCTTTTTTCATTTTTTTAGTTGTAATTCCCTTACAATTAACATTGGGTGAATTGTATAGCAATTAATATTCTTTATATTAACAAATTTTATTTTATTTTGTAGGTTGATAGGTGAGTGTTTGTTACCACAATCAAACATTCTACCTTGCTCATACTGAGAATTAACTACCATTATGAAAGATATTGGAATCGAGTATCAAACAATACATGCATATTTGAATGATCATATTATATATCATAAACAACATGAATTTGCAACACAATGCCTTGTTTGTCATATTAGTAGATATTGATCAGATCAAATAACAAAAAAGGTGCCTCGCAAGGTTCATCAGGTTATTCCCATTATTCCACGTCTACAAAAATTGTTCAGGTGCAATAGCTTGGCACATTTTATGGATTACCATGTACACAATAGAATTCAAGATGACATCATGTGAATGCTTGTAGATGGTTCAACATTTGAGGAAATAGAGGAAAAATGGTCATACTTTAAGAAAGAACCTCGTAATCTCAAGCTTTCTTTGGAAACAAATGATGTCAATCCATTTGGAGAGATGAGATCTACTTACTTGGTGTGGCCTATTTTTGTTATCAACAATAACATTCCTCCTTAGATAACTGTAAAGAGGGAGCACATAATGTTGGCACTGATTATTCTAGGTATTTTTTCATTTAATAGTCATCTAAATTACTTTATTATAAATAATCCTTCAAAATGGTCATAATAATTATGTAATATTTTTGTTCATTCAACTAGGTAAGTACCATGTTAAAGATATCAATGTATATATTGAGCCCATTTTCGATGAGTTGATGGTGTTATAGAATGGGATCACTCTATATGATGTCTCTAGACCAATAGGATAGAGACAATTTCAATTCCATGCAATGCTTGTATGGACAATACATGATGCCCTTGGGCTAACACATTTTTGTGGTATGTTCTCTTCTTAACACCTCTTTTTTGGTATGTTATAGTGCTAACACAAAGTTAACATATTTAATCTAATTAGGCATGATCTTGTAGGTCTTTAGACAAAGGGAAAATTTTCATGTCCAATTTGTGGTCCAAAGATGAAACTTGTCATTGAAAAAGTTTAGGAAAGAAGATGTTCGATGAGAATAGACACTTTCTCCACAAAAATCATAAGTATTGAATTATCAAAAAATATCTTTTCAATGGGAAAGAAGAGACTACATGAAAGCCACGGAGAATGACACCTCACCTATGGAAGTTGGAATACAATAAAATAAACCACAGAGGTAATTTCATTCCATCTTATGGTTTTATGTTTGAAATTTATATTTTGATTTTGTTTATTGATGATGTAATTGATGCTTCTGAAGGTTGTCAAGGCATTAATGACCAACTTTCAAAAGGAGTAAAAAGTTATCCTACACAATTTAGTAAGTTTTTTTAATAGGAGCAACTCCCAATTTTGCATTTGTTTGATCCTATGCATATTGGAAAGAATGTAACAGAGACATTATGGAAAATCTTGGATGGAAGGTGTGACAAAGACAAAATTGTCAAAATTTGTAGTGATATTGAAGAATCCAACCATGCAATGAAAAATTTTATTTGATCAAATAACAATCAAGACTAGATTGATACAAGTACCCTTGATTATTTTCGAAGCAATAGAGAAATGTGATAAAAGAAGTCATAAAAAAAATGATTTCCCATAGGATTTTCTACAAATATAAACGATCTCATATCAAAGAAAAGTGAATTTGGGTCAAAGATGAAAACACATGATTGGAATACATTTATTAAGGTAATTCATGTTATTTTGTATTCACTATATATTTATATTCTACACGTAGTTTTCATTGCATTTTTTTTTATAAAATATTGATAATCTCATTTTACAAATATTGCAATACATTCTACCTCTATCTCTCCCATGCCACTTTTAGAATAGTATCAAAAAAGTTATATATGATCTTGGAAAATATATGAGGTGGTTATCATCAAAAGAACTCAATAAAAAAAGATATAAAATATTGGAAGAGAAAAATTCCTCATCTAATGTGTGAAATGCAAAAGTGTCTACCTCCAAATTTTTTCAATGCACAAGAACACTACCTCTTACATCAAGTTGAGGAGATTGAATTGTGTAGACCTGCACCAACTAGGTCAATGTGGATAGTTGAGAGGCACTTGAAATATTTTGAAATATTTGAAATATCTTCCTAAGTTTGTAGCAAAGATCCATGTAGATTGTATTTGGGACCTGAACTCCATTAACAAATTAGAAAGGGAGTACTTGATGGGCAAAGGTAGATTGAGGAAAGTGAAAGGTAAATATAAGATGTTATTATAGTTAATTAATTCTTATAAATCTTCAATATAAGTTATTTATAATTGGTGTATTTTTTTAATACAGGTGGTTGAGAGTGGGATGCAATACATTTGTATATTGTGAACAATATTGATTTGATGATGGCATGGATTGAACAATGTCAACAAAATGGCTGCTCATTAACATGGGAAGGTGTTGCTTCATTGGTTATAGAAGCTCAACATAATGGAGATTCCAATGTTGTACCAATGGTGGTTGATCTAGTAAAGGGTTTAAGAGGTGGACAAGTGCGTACAAATCTATTAATTTGCATCACTCATATGTTTCATATAACCTCACGATGCAAATAATTGTCACAAACTTCAAAAATTTTAGGTCAAGCACCACAAAACTATGTACTATCATGGGCACAAATTTGCAACCAATGGAGTGTTTCTAAAATTTGCAACAATACTTTATGTATAGTATAGGTTTTCTTTATAGGCTTTTTATCAATTCATGTTTGAAATTTTTGCTATTGATTGTACCAACATAGAAATTAAGAGGAGAAATAGTTGCTAGATATATTTGAGCATGTAATAGAGATTGTTGTGGTGCTATCATGTTCAACTTGGGTGTCATGTTGTAGTCAAGGAAGTTCTTTGAAATTTGTCTTTTGAAAATTCCTCAAGTCAATAACTTTATGTGCTACAAGCAGGCATACAACTTTGAACTCTTTGTCCTTTCCCAGTAGCATTCTTGGTATGTCAAAATAGCATATTTTCCCTCACTAAAGAAAAATTGTTAAATACACATGAGATACCATTCAAAAAGGGGAAATACCATTTGGGGAAACTAGTGCCATCAATGAGCTCTACAAAAGGGCCAGTGTTCATCAATCTTCTATAGACTCATATAATACCTTGCTTGATAGAATTTTTCAACACAAAAATCCATGAATGGTAGCACTCAAGAAATATACATGATAGAGAGTTCATGGGTAATATCATTCACAAATTAACATGCAATCACCCATGCAAGTCTAGATTCTAGACTCAATGTATCTAAGCTAAGAACTCGTGAGCACAATTATACATTTTTTAATCGATAATATATTCTTATTTTTTAAAAATAGAACTTGACATTGCAATTTTGACAACAAGGAGCATAGCATTTTGATGAGGATGTTATACATGTGATGTGAGTTTTGACTAGTATTCATTGTAATTTTGATGACAAGGAGCATAGCATTTCAATGAGGATGTTAATGTGAGTTTTGACCAATATTCGTCGTAATTTTGACGACAAGGAGCATAGCATTTTGACAAGGATGCTATACATGTGACATGAGTTTCGACCAATATTTGTCACAATTTTGATGAAAAGGAGTATAGCATTTTGACAAGGATGCTATACATGTGATGTGAGATTTGAACATTATTCATCAAAATTTGATGCATAGACACAGAGCATTTCAACAAGGTTTTCATCACAATTTTGACAACCATTGGTCACATAGGTGGAAAGTGTAGTACACAATTCTTGTAGGTTGAGGTAGATATCTCTATAATAGTTTTTTTGATATATCCACCATTGTAACATCAGAATTTCAACAAACGATTAGGGTGTAAAAAAATTAACAAAAAAAGATCGACAATAGTGTTCATCATTTTGTCGACATAGTGGTTTCAAAATTGCAATGAGTCCTCATTGAAAATTAGGCCTAAATTTACTAGTGTTCATAGAAAATGCATGTGTTAACTGGCATTTCAACCCTTTAATGTGATCCATGTTAGACCCAGCTACAAGCATATAAACATAAAATAATAAAGTTGTCATCATCCAACCTCTTAGAATAAACACAATGATCTAAATGACACATATTATATCCATGCTCATGCATAAAACTATCAAATTTTAGATACCATTGCTGAGGTGTTTGCTTCAAGCCATATAAACCTTTCTTTAATCTACACACTAAGTTCTCCTTACCTTTGACCTCAAATCCTTGTGGCTATGAAAATCCTTCTACAAACAACCTTGCTTTAAATCTTTTCTAACCTCCATCCTATCCTTTCAACTTATAAACCCATTTATTCTATAAATCTCATTTACCTACAAGCAACTTGCATAAATCCCAATTCTTGTTTTTCAAAAGGAGTCCATTTCATTTGACATTGTAGACTCCCATCTTGGTATCCACCTATACAACTTCATCATAACATTTAGGTTCACCAACATCTTTTAGTAAAATAGAGTACAAACAAGAAGAAAATCTTTTTGGAGGTCTACTTAGCCTTGTTGACCATCTAACATTTACTGGTATGTGCGGTATTTTTTGTTGCAGTTGTTCCAAATCATAAGAAATTGCTAGAACATTATCTTTTGGAGTATCATCCAGCACTACATAATCATCTTCTTTCTTCTCATGTTGCTACAAAAAATCTTTGTACAACACGTTCTCATTGAATGTGACATCCCTACTTCTTACTATCTTACAATTTTCAAAATCCCAAAGCCTATAACTAAACTCATCAATGTCATATCCAACAAATACACATTTCTTTTTCTCAGCTTCCAGCTTGGTTCTATTTTCAGAACCTGTATGAGAAAATGCTTCACAACCAAAGATTTTGAGAAAAGAATAACTCACCTTCTTATCATTCCATGCTTCCTCTAGAATATCACAACCCAAAGGAGTAGAGGGACCTCTATTAATCAAATATACAATAGTATTCACAGTCTTTTCCCACATGTTTAAGAGAAACCCAACATTAAACTTCATGCTCCTTGCACACTCCATTATAGTCATGTTCATGCAGTCAGCCACTCCATTTTCCTATGGAGTCCTTGGAAAAGTTTTATGTCTACGAATACCATTAACGGATCAATAATCTTCAAATTTATGACTGCAATACTCACCACCATTATCAAATCTAAGACATTTTAATTTCCCACTAGTCTCATTTTCAACCAAGCATTTACATTTCTTAAAAGTTTGAATTATATCATATTTATGTCTAAGAAAATAAACCCATACTTTTCTAGTTACATCATCAATAAATGTAACATAATAATGAGAGCCACCAAGGGAAGATACCTAAGCTAGTCCCCATACACCTATATGCACAAACTCTAATGTCTCACTTTTCTTTTCCTTCCCACTCTTCACAAAACTCACTCTCTTTTATTTTCCATAGACACAACTTTCACAGAAATCCATATTAACACATTTTAGACCTAGTAAAACTTTATTTGAATGAATTAATTTCATACCTTTCTTGCTCATGTGCCCAATTCTATTGTGTCATAGCATTGTATTAGAATCTACGACAACTATTTGTTCTCCCTGCTCAACTGTAACAATTCTTCTTGAACATTCATATTTCTCTAAAACAATCAAAGTAGAAGGAACAGTTTGACCTAAACAAAGATATAAGGTGCCTACTTTCACACCTTTTCCTACTACAAGGGAATCTTTTGAAACTTTTCAAATTTTATCATTAAAACTAACTACACAACCCTCATCATTGAGTTGCCCTACTAAAATTAAACTCATACTCAAGCTTGGAACATGTCTAATCTCATATAGTAGCCTATAATTCCCATTCTATAAATTAATCTTAACTTTTCCATTTCCAACAATCTGATAGGATTCATTATCCCCCAAATAAACAAGCCCAAAATCCCCTTAGGCATAATCAATAAAATAACCTGTATTGGGTGTAGCATGAAATGAAGCATCAGAATCTAAAATCCATGAATTATCAATACTTTCTAAACATAGAAGAAAAACATCCTCTTTAGATTTTTTAGTTACCACATTTGCCTCCTTGTTCCCTTCTGGTTTATCTCCTTCATTGTTCTTTCGAGTCCAACAATCTTTCTTCTTATGCCCTAGTTTACCATAGTACCAACAATCTCTTGGTTTTCTAGATTGAGACCTCTTCCCCTTTGACTTTCCTCTTGATTTCTCATGGTTTCCAAAATTATTTCTTCTCTCATTCATTCAGCCTCTACTTTGTATGTTCAAATCACTTCCTAATGTAGATCCATCTGAGGTTTTCCTATGAGTTTCCTCCTTCAAAATAACACCAATCACATCATCAAATTTAAGTGTATTAGATCCAAAAACATAATTACTCACAGCCATTACCAAGCCATTCCATCTTTCAGTCAAAGAACACAAAATCAAGACAGCCTTAATTTCTTCATCAAAATTAATACCCACATAAGATAATTGACTAGTAACAGTACTAAACTCATTTAAATGATCTACAATGGATCCACCTTCTATCATCTTCATATTAAATAAACGCTTCATGAGAAATACCTTATTTGAAGTGGAGGGCTTTTCATATAGTTTTGCTAGAGTTTGCATCAACTCTTCTATCATCTTTTATTTTGTAATGTTAAATGTCACTGATGGTGCCAAGCATAACCAAATACTTCCAAGTTCCTTTCTATCTAAAATCTCCCAATCCTCATCTATCATACATCCTTGTTTCTTTGTGTTTCCTTCCAGCAACTTCCATAAATCCTTCTGATAAAGATAGTCCTCCATTTGCATCTTCCATAACTAAAAGTTCTACCAATATTAAACTTGTCAACCTTCAGCTTACCCTTGTCTGTCATTGCTCCCACTCAACCGTGAGGCTTTCCTATAGAGGATAACTGAAAAACAACCTCACTTTGATACCACTTGTTAGGATTAAACCACAGACAGAAATAACAATTACATGCAAGTATAAACAATATCAGACAAAATAAAAAATCACATATAAGAGAACACAAGACACCAAGATTTAATGCAGTTCACCCAATCCCTAGGCTATATCAACCAAACAACAAGTTCAATATTATTATGATCTAGTGATTACAACCTGATTAAAATTTATAATCCCTTACAACTCAATATTGCTGCAAGAAGCAATTTTCACATCACAGTATGAAAATCCCTAACCCTAAGCTCTTTTAATACAATTATTTTTGCCTCTTTAGGGTTATAATTAAATTACAACATGTTGGCCCAAAATTTTGATAAAATAGGGGCCAAATTTTTTTTCCCCAAATAATTATGAAGTATGTACAGTACTTCTCTAATCATTTACCACAAGCTAACACATCTCTAAGTACCTAGATTTGATGTCATTGTATGTCAGGTATTCCATGATAAAGTGATGTTTCATTTCAATTACTCATGTGTCATAGAATAGGTAGGTCCTATCTTCCCACTTCTCTTTTTGCATTCTCTATCTAGATGTCTTGCATCTCAAATGGTGAGAGTCAGTCCTAAGCTAGGCTATGAGCATTTTGACCTTCCACTTAATATTTGTGCCTAAATATGTTTTTTCCTCATGACAAGTATTGGGGTTAAATTCTTTAACATAATGGTACTTTTTTCTCCTCGTGGCCCTTGTCCATATGATGCAACTAAATCTCTCTCAAAAAAATTCTGATTTCCTCAGAATTATCTAGGTAGCTATGGATGTTGATGTCTGACTTTTGCGTCCATTTGTTGTTTTCATTCATCCATGTGTTTTTTCTCCTTTCGATTCTTTCCTCTATGATTAGCTTTGGCTTGTGGTAATTTCCCATTCTTGTGTTTTTTTTTAGTAACATAGTAGTTGGACCATTGCATCCACTTCTAGGGGAAAGGCACCCACTTCAGCTAATAATATCTCATAAGGCACCATGGTTTTAATTCTCAAGTTGCTAGTAATAAGGTATTTCTGTATCCTTTCCACCTGTCTACATTTCTAATCTGACAAGCTTTTGCTACAAATTTCACACCCATATATAAATACATGAGTAGGAAGCAGCCCAAAAAGAATTTTCTTTGTCCTCTAATCTCATAGTTTAGCATTAGTACACTTATTCTATAATGAATACAATGCCTTCTAGCTCCCTTGAATCCTTTTAGATCTGCATGTTTCCTAGCTAAGTTTGTTATGAAAGTCAATTCCCAAGTACTTGTATTCACTTACAATCTCAAGAGGGTTACCCTCAAGAGAAAAGTGTCTTAGGGTCTCTTGTTTCTCCTCAGCAAGAAGATCGTAACTTTTGTTTTGCTAGTGTTAACTTCCATCCCCAGCTCCTGACAAAAGATTTCTAACACCTTCAAGTGTTCTCAAAACCCATCAGTTGCCTTGGGGATAATAATGAGGTCATCTGCATATAGCAATAATTTTATCACATATCCAGCCAACTGAACTTCCTCGCTATTGCCCCTATTCAACCATGCTTCTAGTTTGTCAATAAAGAGCCCAAACAAGGTTAGAGATAGTGGGCATCCTTGTTTGACCCCTATATTAATGCTTAAACATTCCAATAACCCATCCTTAGTTTTGATTTTGGTTGTGACCCATTCATATAGTCTAGACACAGTTGCCCTTAGTTCCATAGCGATTTCTAGCTTTTCCATTCTTTTCCAAAGTTTTTCATGTGGTACTGTGTTGAAGGCTTTTTTGAAATCCACAAAGCAACAAAAAGCCTCTCCTCTTGGGGTGTCCCAAATTTTCTCAACTATGTATTCAAGAGTCATCCCATGATCAATAGTGGAGTGCTTTGGTATAAAACTTGTTTGTCCCTTTGCTCTTTTCTCCTTTGTTTTAGCCCATTTATTGATTTTTTGTTCTACAATGCTTCCAAATAGTTTTCCAAGAAGGGGATTGATCATGATGGTCTGATAATTAGATGGGTTGTTTGTGTCTCCACTTTTGTGAATTGGGACTACCACACTAGTCATCCAATTTTTAGGAAAGCCCTCCATGTTGTTGTTGTTAAAGATATGGTGGATGTGAGGGGCAAGAAGGTCAATACCCTATTATAGGTATTCATCTTGAAGCCCATCAATATCTTGTGCCTTTCCTAATGCTAACCTCCTTATGCTTTGGGTAATATATTTAATATTAAATAGCTCCCTTGTGTGCTTAGTTATTGGAGTATCATGCTTGCCTAGCTCATGCTCATAAAGTGCTTTGGCATATTCCAACCATTGAGTTTCGATTATGTTATTCTTAGTTTGTTTCTTTTTATGTTTGAGTTCATTCCAAAACTTTTTGGGGCTATTTTTTCTAAGATTTATTAGCTCAAGTCTTCTTAGGATCATATATTGTTCCTTCTTCCATTTTAGTAACTTGAAATACTCCTTTTTTTTATCATTCTTTTTCCCTCTCATATTGTGTTTTTCCTTCTTGCATTCCTCATCAAACCACAAGTTAGCTGGGAATATATTCTTATTATCTCTTTGGGATTTAGATCTTTTGCATTCCTCAAGTGCCTTGCTAATAATGGGAACAGGGTTCTCTTTGTTCACCTTGTGCTAATTGGGAACACTTGAGTTCTTTTGTTGATTGTTAGATATCTTACGAAGAGAGTTTCTAAATATTTCTTGATTTTCCTTAGTCATTAGGATCCTATTAGGTCGAGTGCCTTTTCTTTCTTTGTAGATATGTTGATCATTTTCTTGATCTTTTATGTGAGTGGCCAGCTTTAGTGAGATCAGATTATGATCTGAGTTTAGTCCAATTGGCCAATCCTATATCTCAAAGTCCAATATCTTTGAGGTATAGTTTGGAGAGAAAATGACGTAATTTACTACACTTTTCCCATTGTAGGTTTTACAAGTAATGTTTCCTGAGTTGGGCCATTTCTTTGTTCCATTACAAATGACCATGTTGTGAAGGCAACATATCCCTAATAATTTTGCCCCAAAATGGTTGATCTTGCCTTTGTCATCCTTACGATGACCTCTCCTAGTGTTGGGCCCCTTCTTCCTCTAGCCATAACGAATCCCTGCTTTCTTTGTACCCTTTTTCCAGATTGAGAATCTGATTGTTTTTTGTCCTAGCATTGAAGTTACGTACCAGAAGGATTTTTCCTAAGGAGCTAAATATAGAAATGTCCTTTTTGAGTGAGGCAAATGGATCTTCATGGTCTAGATGTTTTTTCTTATAGAATTTTGATCCTTTAGGAGCAAAGTAACATGTTGCCACCCGAGTAGAAACCTGATTTTTTATTATTTTTATCTGTATGTAGTGGTTGTTTGTGTCATCTTTTTCCATATTAATAAATCTGCCCCATGTTTCTTTAATCAGAATGGTAATACCTTCATGCCCTTTGCCACTTTCTAACCTTTTGTTCCACACTAAGAATTTACTATAACCTTCAAACTTTGGTACCTTGTAGACATCTTGTTTGTGCATCTCTATGAGCATAATAATATCCTTATCCCCAGTTGTGGACCACAACCCAGGTCTCCTCTATGGGTATCCTCTACAGTTCCACCTAACTATGATTAAGAATTCCTAGGTGGGCCCAATTTCCTATTTTTCATGTGTTATTTTGGCATTGATATGGGTCTTCCCATTTTGCAATCTTGCCCATTTTTTTCTTTCTCTTGTTGTTTTCACTTTTTCCCACTCTTTCCTCCTTCCTCTTGTTGGGTTAGGGTGAGATCATCATCAAGGTAGATATGTGTTCCTTTGACAAGTCTTTTATTTCTCATGATATTGTTTTTTCCTTCTATGCTCTTTATTGTCACTCTTATGTCTCTATCCTTGCAACCCTTTATCCACTTTCTGATCCTTTATGTTTGCGTGATTGCTCCATTCCACTCTAATTGATCTCTAAGGAAGTCTTTTATTAGTTCTTTTGTGGTTTCATGTTCCCCATAGTCTCTTAACCCTTTGATAATGAGGTTGGCTTCTCTCTTGCTTATCTCTTTTTCTCCCCTAATCTGACTCCTTATTTGCTTTTCTATGATTTGACTAGGTGCGTTCACTGTCCCCCTTACTATGTTGGTCCATGATTTGACTTCTTCTATTTGTTCTCTTATATGAATCCCTTTTTGTTCTAATTCATCCATAGCTGATTGGATTTCTTTAATTTGTTGATTCTCATTTGTGTCTCCATCATTTCCTCCTCCCATGTTTCCTACAATTAATTTTGCTTTTGTCTCTCCTAATTCTTTACTCAGTAGAGCCAATTTGTACTCCCCTTTTTCCAAGTTGAATTGTAATTTTTGCACTTGATCTCTAAGTGTATTGACCTCCTTCATTAGCTTCTGGTTACTTTTGTTGATCTCTCTCTCTCTTTACTATCTTTCATATGGTTCTTCTCCTCTAATGCTAACAACCTTTCTTTCATTAAAACTAGGCCATAGATATAAATTTATTGGTACCAAGACATAGGCATTTTTCTGGGACTATAGAGGTTTGATATCTCATCCTTTATTGATTTTGTTGGGTGAGATATTTCTATAGTGCTCATGTCATTTTTTATCTTATCCTTTTGTCTCTATTGTGGGGCCTCATTGCTTAATTTTTTTGGTACTGGTTTTGGTAAAATGACTGTCAGCTTGCCCATCATTGTATATTTGACCTTTCTGGCTTTCCTTCATCTGATTATACCTATGTACTTCTTCATGTTCACATAGATATAGTTTCCTCATGGATGCATTGCATTGATTTGGGGAAATCTCAATAGGCCCTATGTCAAATAGTCGGTTGTTGTTCCTGAGTTGAATGAGTTCCCTGACCTAGCTAGAGAGAATATTCCTGGAAGTATAAGAAAGCCTCCTTGTTGAGTCATCCTTAAGGCATAGTTTTGTAGAAGATTATTTCCTGGAACCAAAGTAGAGTTATTACCAGTTTACCAACCATGTGATGTGTCCATGACTAAATGTGATACCTTTATCTTTGAATAGCCACCTACTGTGAGATGTTTGATACCCTATTCAACTGGTTGAGGAATGTGCTTGATGTATCTATCACTGGTGTTAATATATTACTCTCTGATTGGACCTCTGGTGTGATATGCCTGAAGCCCTGTTCAATTGGATGAAAGGTGTGTCATGTGTCTATGACTGGCTATGGTTCATTTATCTCTGTATGATCCCCTATATTGGTATGCCTTGAGACCTATTCGCTTGTCTAAGGAACTAGTTGAGAAATGTGTAGTGTGTCTATAACTGGTGTTAATATCTTTCTCTCTGATTGGACCTCTAGTGTGATATATCTAAAGGCCTATTGAACTAGATAAAAGGTGTGTCATGTGTCTATGACTAGTTGTGATTCATTTATCTTTGTACGATCCCCCGTATTGGTAAGGAACCCTAGGTTTTGGCCCACCTTCCCCCTCTTTTCTCTACGTATCAGGCAATATAAGATTATTATTTGAGAAAATTTGATTTTTGCTGTAGGTAAGCACACATAAAGTGTAGAAGGTTTATGCGGTTGTTTTCTTTGATAGCTATATCGCCTATAGCAGGAATAAAAAGAGATGAAAGCAAAAGACAAGAAAAGTATCTAAAACTCGTTGTACTTGGTTGCTCTTAGTAAACCCTAGAGCCTTGAGGAGTTTTTTGTTGTGTTGTGTGCCTTCTTGCCCTATCTGTTATTTTTCGTGATTTTTGTCCTGTTTCTACTGCTTGTCATGGTTGCCTAGTTCTCGCCTTACTTGTTTCTTGTTGTCTTCCTGCCTAGTTCATTCATTCATTAATTTACATGATGACTCTTGTTGTGACTCTCCCATGTATGTATAATTGTTGAGCACCTCGAAGGAATTTTTTCAAACATTTGATTGTTGTCTCTTCCATCTCGAATATGTGAGGTTGCACGATCTATTCGCCCACCAGTAGCCTTTAAAATGTCCTCCATTTATGATAGATATACCATCCCGACTATGAATCCATGCATGATCAACATCTGATCTTTTTGACTCCAGCTTCAGCTTCAGCTTCTAGACTCAGCTTCATAGATGGGGGAATTAAGAACAATTGATCATCAAGAAAACATGCAATATGAAAACTCCGCAATCGTGCTTCCATCAAAGGTTTGATTCTAATTGGGATGTTTCCTTTTGCTTTTCTCAGGCACATGTAGTATTTTTAAATCTCTCTCAATCTGTATATGAGGCTTGACTCTCCTGACATCAACCTTTATTCATCTACATCAAGGTCGAATGGTCAAGAAAAAAAATTATCTACGACTTACCACTCGCACTAACAGAGATTATAAGCACTTTGTCCCTTGAAATCTCTACCATCTACAGCCCCAACATATTTACAAGACTGAGTATATGCCCAATCTCTACACTCCCGCACACATTACAAATGTTATGGATTCTTAATCAATCTTTAACTGGATGAGGATGTCCTCACGAATAAACTATTTATGGTGGATCACCAGTATCGGGCCTCTTGTCATGTGTCCATCGATGGAGGATTTTCATTACAATGGACCATGGTCATGAGAGGTGGATTCTAAAGTGTGCAACTTAACCATGCTGCTATCAACATTATTTCACTTTCTTTCCAAAGTAGTTGAGTCGTAAGCAAGAAGCAATGTGGTATCACATGCATTGTAATTTTGGCCCATAGAGATTCTCAATTGCAAAGAAAGCCTCAATTGCATGTTGAATTAACCCATCAACAGGCTTCTTTGTCTAGACTTCTTGCAACCCATATTCATAGATCTAAAAATTGACCTTTGAGGTAATAAGTGAAATAAGACTTTGAATTTAGACTTACTATATTAACACCATTGACTTGATTGTACTCATTGGTACTTAATCCCAAATGAAATGCCTTCCTAATTGAACATCACATTCTACAACTCTAAAGGTGAACTTGAATCGTGGAGCCAAACTACTAATCTGAAATATTTCAACCTTCATTTGGGAATCATGAACCATAACTTTGAACTTGTAATTGACTTCTGAACTTTGAACTTGTATGCCTTTGAGTCACTAAACTGTGATCCAGAACTTTGGGAGTATTCAAGATCTACACCTTGAAATTTCAAACTCTGAACCTTGAACTACATATCTGGACCTGTATTTGAATTATTGAATTCAAATTGTGGTACCTGGATACCTCAAAATCTTCATTTTGAACCTTGAATTTGAGCTTGAACTAAACTTGAACTCCTGAACCAACGAATTTGAATTTCAAACTTTGAACTTTGATGTTCAATTTCAAGTTCAACATGGGCATTGAGAACTGCTTCTTCGTAGATCAAACTTTACAAAGGAAATGTTAGTAACAAAACCCACAAGAAATTGAAGCAATTTCTCCATAGAACCAATTTCCAAAGTTTTAAAACTCGTGTGCTGAAAGCATGCTTACATGTTCAACATATATATTTTGGAATAAAATATTCAAGATATTTGAAGAAGAGATGCAAAAGGAATTCAAAATTTCTATGATTGATGAGTTTATTATTTTCCTTGAATTATAGATAATTTGGAATAGTGTGGGTATATTTATTTCTTAGTTTAAGTATACTAGAGAATTATTGAAGAATTTTGGATTGGAGAACTTTAAATTGGTATGTACAACACCTATTTCTATTGAATTTATAGTAGATCAAATAAGATGATTCATCAAAAGCTAATGCAAGTAAGTACATGTCAATGATCAGAGGATTGGTATATTTACTACCACTAGACCAAATATTATGTATTTTATTTGTTTGGCTGTCAAATATTAGATAGAATCAAAAGAATCACATGTTATACTAGTTTAAATATTTTTTAGAAACTTGAAGGGTACAAAGATTTTGGATTATGGTATCCAAAGAATTTAGATTTCACTTTGATGACATATATTAAAAATAATTGGTGTAAATGTGTTGATAACTAACAAAGTAAAATTGGTGGAGTTTATTTCCTTAGCTCCCAATTGGGTGCATGGTTAATTGAGAAGCAAAATTATGTACCATTATCTATTGTTGAAGTTGAATACATTGTGGCATCCCTATATTGCACATAGGTATTGTAGCTAAAACAAAATCTAAAGGATACTGACATCTCATTTGATGAGTTGATCTCAATTATATCTTAAAATATTAGTCTTATAAATATTTCCAAGAATCTGATACAACACTCTAGGACAAAAAAAATATACATTAGATATCATTTCTTGAGAGTGAAGGTGTCGGAAGATGTGGCAAAGAATTAAATATGTACCTACAAAAGAGAATATTGTATACATCTTTACAAAACTATTGTACAAGTATATTTTTTAGTATCTGAGGCAAAAGTTGGGGATTTTGCCCCTTCCTAGCATTAAAAAGGGTATTGATGTATGCATTGATCTACGATATTATGTGTTCATTCTTATCTTTATCAATATTTGGGAACTTTCTCTCAAGGGGGAAAGAGTGAGTTTGTTAGGGGAAGTTTTTCCCTTTTTCATATTGTCAAAGGGGGAGAAGAACAAATATTTTAATTCTAACATTATTTTATGTTAAGTTGTTTTATGTGTTATTGATGAATATTTCCAACAATGAAATGGGGGAAGATTATTTGAATGTCATACCAATGTTATCATTGGTGTTGCCATTAATGGTTTTCATTGATGTCAACATATCTTAGTTGTTTAGAGTAGGAATTAGTTCTTTGGTGATCCATGTTTGTGTGTTGTAGATGATATGTTGAATAGATACATCTTTAGTCATGGTTGTCTAGTCCCACTCATATTGCAATGCATTGCACTTCACTCATTTTGATCCAAATTGATGTAGAAAGTGCTTAGGGTAGTCCAAAATATTTATTTTCTTTTTAAAGTGTATTCTTATTTCTTGGTGCCAAATATTATTATGAATGTGTACCATATTGTTTGAGTGGGGAGGTTCTATGTGGTCCATATTTCATTCCTTACCACCGCGAGAATTTTTTTGGTGACTTATTCAAAGTTATGTTAGATCGACTTAGAAGATTATATGGCATGACATAAGTGAATTATTATCTATTGATCAATGAGACATATAGATGTGAGTGTGACGAATGTGAATCTGACAAGGAAAGACTTGTTTTTTCATGAGTATATGATTGTAGAGGTTAATAATATTTTTTATGTTGCTGTTGGTGTTGATAATTGTTTCAGTGGTGAATTCCTTTCATTATTCTTCTTCTAGCACTAAACCTTTGTCTAGTTGGAAGTGCACTTTATCATTACAAAGAAGTTAGTTAGTGTCACCTTAACCAATGTTTATATTTAGGAGAATTAGTTTCTATGTTGTTTTCCCACTTTGAGTTTCTATATGAATTTTGGTGTTCATTTTGTATAATGTTCGTGTGCTTTCATGCTCATATATGTCTTAAGTATATGAATGGTCTAATATTGCTTCGAATTATGGTTAAGAAAATTATTTTATGATAATTGATCCATCCCCCTCCATTCACCTACAAAGACTAACAAAAGGGAGGATCTACTAGAGATAGAGATGAGTTTTACTCAAATATTTTAATTGAATCTTTACTATCAAATTTTAAATCATGAACTAGTTAGAGTCAAGGAGAAAGTGAAAATTTTGAAATTTTATTTCAAATCCCGAATTTCAAGCCTAGAAATACATTTTTGTAACATATTTGAAATACTTGTATGTGTCTTTGTTGTGGAAGAACTCATAAAAAATCATTAATGAGTTTTCAAAATCTTTGAAGACTCATTCTACTATAGGAGAGGTGGTGACTTTATGCAACAACATGAATGTGAAAAAATGTTGGAGACCCACAAAGTTCTCAGTTGAGAAGAAAGGTGGACAACAATTGTTCATGAACTAACAAAGTTCCCTATTAGGTGAAAATTAACACTAAAAATAGAAAGATTAGTGGTATTTTTACATACTTCTTGGTTATTCTTTGCATTATTAATATTATGAGAAGTATACTTGTTCTTTAGATTCATTGTTTTGATTATCTTAGTATCTCTTGTAAGAGAAAGCCTATGAAATTTTGAATGTATGGAAGTTTCAATATATGTATCCTAATAAGTTTTCTAGCATGCCCTTGTCATGTAACCAATCTTAACCATATAATTTGAAAGGAAATATCAATGCTATGAGGTACAAGGTCATGAACCTTAATGGATTTTATGGTTTTTCAATATGTCATACCATAAAAAGATTACAAGGGCCTCCCAATTTTAGTATTAATAAAGATGAATCAACATCTAAACATCTTACAAAATTCAATGATCTTATGGTAGACTATGAAAGAGATCATGAAGATTGGGTTATCAATCTTTGTACAATCCCTAAAAGTTAATGTAAGAGATTGATTTCTAGATATACCAGCATCTTCAATCAGCTCAAGGCAAGAGTTTCAATCATCTTTTGTTGAAAAATTTTATGAAAGGATTTGTGTATCTTTAGGTCTCAATGATTTCATGGACATCCACAATAGAAATGGTGAAATAGTTCCAAAATTCATTCTCAAATTTATGAAGAATTTATAGAAAATCGTTGAAATTTGTAGGCCTCATGATGCATTATCTTTGGTCATACAATTGAGTTTTTTTTACATAAAGATGATCTAAAGTTTATGAAACAAAAAATATCAAAGTTTACACGAAGATTTTCAAATGGTAACGAATATAAAAAATATGCCCAACTATAGAATGATAAAAACTTGTAATTCTAAAATATGATTTTTCAAAGAGTTGTTTGTGATGTTGACCAAGAACAAATGGGCCTGTTGTATATAATTTTTAGAGTTATCATCAATCTACTACTCCAAACTTTACATCATTTTATGGTTATAATAATGTATCTTCTTGTGTGATGTTAGAACCACATAATTGTGGGGTATACATGAACCTATTCAAAGCTATGTATATTTGTAGTGACTTATTGTGTAGGGGCCTAAATGAAACTTTCAAATGGAGGTAAATTAGCTAGCCCTAGAATCAAGTATCGTTCAAAAATAAAAATCAAATTGAACCTCAAGAATTTAATCAAGAATGTCCAATATTTCTTAGCTCTATTACACATGTTCAACCATGATTGCAAACATCAAAAGTGTTGAGTGTATATGTGAAACCCAGCAGTCATTCTTTTATTATGCACACTTTATTATTGTTTCCCTCTAATTGTTTGTCTCTTCATTTCCTTTGAGACTCTATAAATATGTATTGGAGGTTCATTATTATGTATTGTATTCGAAGAGCTAAAGCTATATCTATGATGTAAATTTTAGACATTTACATTAATAGAGATCTTTCTTGCAATGTGGACATAGCCACAATTTGTGGTGAACCACAATAAAATCGTGTGTTTGTGTCTTTTATCTTTATTGTTGTTCTGGTCATTTCCATTTTTCACTTTTAGCAAACTTCACAATTGGTATCAGAGTGTGGCATAGACACTAGAATCGATTTCAGTGCTTGAAAATCTGGAGTCATGGAAGATTTGTGGGTGCAAAAATTTTTAGGACAGAATTTTAGTTTGTGGAAAGTTCAGATGCATTTGTTGCTAGTCAAGCAAGGCTTGGCAGTAGCAACTGATGGGAAAGCAAAGAAATTGGTTGCAATGAAGGATGAAACTAGGTTAAAACTAATGATAAAGCAAAGGCAATAATATTTCTTTCTTTATCACAGAATGTTTTATTCAATGTTCACACCGAAACTTCGACCAAGGAAGTTTGGGGCAAACTTCAAAGTATGTACGAAATGACCTTGGCTGCAAATAAAATATTTATTATGAAGAAGTTCTACAAGCTGAAAATGAAGGATGGGACTATGATGTCAAATCACATAAATGATTTGAACACATTATTATGTCAAGCAAGCTCGGTTGGCATGACACAAGATGATGAATCTAAAGCTATCATCTTGTTGTGTTCATTACCTAACAGTTGGGATCTCGTTGTTGCAACAATTAGTACTTTGAACTCCTCAAAGAGAAAGTTGGTCTATGATGAAGTAATGGCAACTCTACTTAGTGAGGATATACAAAGAAGCATTTATTGAAGCTTTGATGGTGATCAACACTGAAAATAGAGGAAGGAACAATCATCATAGAAGATCAAAATCAGCTAGGCACTCAAAGTCAAGGGAAAGGAAAGGAGGATATTGTTGGTTTTGTGGGAAAAGTGGTCACGTGAAAAAGGATTTTAGAGGTTATAAGAGAGAACAAGAGCGAGTACAAGAAAGTCAAGCCAACACCATCTATGACAAAGATGATAGTGTGCTGATTTTATCTACAACTGAGACTATTTCAGCCTCATGGGTTTTGGATTCTAGTGCATCATTTCATGCAACCTCATGTACAGAATACTTCTTGAATTATCAAGAAGGTAAGTTCGATGAAGTATACTTGGGTGATAATAAGGCATGTGAAATAGTAGGAAAAGGAGATATTTTATTATGCTTGAAAGGAGGTGTTAAATGGCTATTAAAAGATGTGCATCATGTTCCAAAACTAAAGAGAAATTTGATTTCTATAAGTTAGCTATTTGCACAAGATTTTGTCACTTCTCTAATCGATTTTTGGAAAGTCACAAAAGGATCCATGTTAGTTGCAAAAGGAGACAAGATTGGGAGCTTTATATTGTAGAAAATATCAGTTAAGTGGGGGTTTCCATGTCAGTTGAAGATAGTAATTTAGAATTGTGACATCAAAGGCTTGGTCACATGAGAAAAAAAGGCCTTGCTATTATGCATAAAAGGGAGCAATTACTAGGGCTGAAATCAATTAACTTACATTTTTGAACATTGTCTCTATGAAAAAGAGAAGTGGGTCAGCTTCTTGAGGACCGGACATGATTAGAAAGGTACTGCTTTGGCTCTTGTTTATTCTAATGTGTTCAGACCGACGAGGAGAGCTCTATTGGAGGAGAAAACTTCTTCATCACCTTCCTTGATGATTTCACAAGAAAGGTATGGATTTACATATTGCATAAGAAATTTGATGTTTTCAAAAAGTTTAAAATCTTTAAGGCTTTAGTTGAGAATCAAACTGGCCACAAAATAAAGTGCTTGCAAATGGATAATGGCAGAGAGTTTTTCTTATTGGAGTTTGATTCATTTTGTGTGGACAATGGCATTCATAAAATTAAGATTGTTTCATTCACCCCGCAAGAAAATGGAGCAATGGAGAGGATGAATAGAACAATCCTTGAGAAATCTCGTTGTATGCTTTCTAATGCTAATTTAGGCAAGGAGTTTTGAGAAGAGGCATGTAATACAATGATATACTTAATCAACCAAAGTCCCTCTTCTCGGTTGGACTTCAACATACCAGAGGAAGAGTGGCTAGGAAAGAAAGTCTCATATTCTCACATTCAGGTGTTTGGATGCAAAACTTATGTACATGTTTCGAAGGAGAAAAGACAAAAAGCTTGATCCAAAATCACAAAAAGACATTTTTGTGGGCTATGGTGAAGACCAGTTCAGTTTTAGAATATGGGATCTAGTTGGGAAGAAAATCATCAAAATTAGAGATGGCATCTTCAATGAGAAGGTATTTCCAACATTACACAAGGAAGAAAATATGGTATGTGAATATGCCCCTTTCTCCATTTTTGATAATGATAATGCTGGTAGAAATCAGAATCTTGTTTCTCCAAATGAATTATCTCCTACCTCAGTGTTAGCCCCTGCCCCTCTTTCCTCTGCATCTACAAGTATGTGGAATCAAGATAATGAACATGATGCTTATCACAACCAAAGTGATAACACCCCGTCCTCAAATCCAAGTCAAATAAAAAATCACAGTAATTTGTTTGAACATATAGAACTAAGTGAAACAGAGCATGGTAATTTGATGACTCATAGTTCAAGGTTTCATTACAAACAATTTGAAACCACTAACAAAAATGACAACTGCATACCGCATACTTCACAGGCTCATGCCAGAAAAAGTTGGTTTTTTTGGTCAATAAACCAAAGACCATGTCCAACATAATGACAAACTCAGCATAGTGGACTGCAAGCATGGCTCTCTCCCTCATGGAAGACCATCCATCTCTTCAACCAACCACACAAGAGAAAGAGAAACTAATAGGAATGTGATGGATATTCCCATTTCTGATAGAAATCAACTTACTCATAGCTCACGTATCCTAGACAGGGGTCGACAGGATGCTAGAACATGACAAACACCATTACATGAGGAGCTCACTTGTCATCAGAGTAGAGGATAGCCTAAATGCATTTAGTCGTTGGTTCATCAGTCTCACACACACATAGAAGAAGTATATCATAAACATACTAAGCATGTTCAAATTCTTGTGTCGAGCCTGCCTACAGTGGAAAACACTGATAGGAATAAGTCTAATGAACAATAGCAGGTTCATAGTCATCCCTGTCAACATGGTCCTCACGTGGGTCCAATAATAAAACCTAATACCCTTGTTCATAATAGTATGAGGACTTCTCTTGGCAGAGATAGGGATGAATGCCATGAATCGGGTGCTATTACTATCAGACTTGCAGGGGAATTGGATAATTCGTATTATGGGTTAAGTCCACCCATGAGTTAGCTTGAAGCCAAAGCTAAATTTTAAGAAGAGTTATTACACATCTTCAAAAGGCAGTGAGTTTGAACTCCAAACAAAAAATTCTCTAGATAAAAACAAGGAACATTCTGATCATAATGAGAATGTTTAGGGATGGAGGAAATCTACAAGAAAGAGAAGGCTTCCTGCCTGATTCTTTGATTATGAACTCTTGTACGCCGAAGAAGCAGAGCCAAAAAAAATTCTTTTAGACCAAATTGAACCAACAAGCTTCAAAGAAGCTCGCAAAGCATTAGATTCTCACAAATGGGAGGCAGGGATGCAGGAAGAGATGGATTCTCTACTGCAAAACAAAACTTGGGATTTGGTTCCTTTTCCACCAAATTGAAAAGCACTCAAAAAATGATGGATTTATTGGTTGAAAGATGAAGGAAAAAATTAGAAGTGGTATAAAGCCAGGCTAGTTGTTCAAGGTTTCATTTAGAAAAAGGGCATAAATTTCAATGAAATCTTCTCTCCCATGATCAAAATGACTACAATTCGGGCTATTCTTGGTTTATTTGCTACTCATGATCTTGAACTTGAGCAGCTGGATGTCAAAACAACATTTCACCATGGTGATCTGAATGAAGAAATCTACATGATGCAGCCTAAGGGTTTTATTAAATGTGGTAAAGAAAACTTATATTCAATATTGAGGAAGAGCTTGTATGGCCTCAAGCATAGTGCCTGCCCCTAGTTGGCATTTTTTATCATTGTCGAACTCTTTTAAGCCAATTTTATGCTTGATGATTGGTATTATTGGTTTGAGATTATCATATATTGTTTCATATTCAGTTGATTTTATGATGAGATTACTTGGTACTCTATACTTCATATATGCATGATGATTATTACAGTGTTTTCAGTTATTAATGATGATTAGTTAGATGGATTTTCATATGTGTTTTCTTATAGATACTTACCCCATACTGCATGTGTATGGTTTTTCTAATATGGTTAAGGAAGGGAGTCATAGTCACCTGCTAGTTGGGATCTACATGATGCACCACTTCTTGCCATTGCCTATTTAGTTTAGAATATTGTGTTTGTACATACATAGATTTTATGCAGATTACAGGTACTGGGTATCGACTTCCCTAAATTGTCAGGATGAGCATACCCTATCGCATTATCTCAATGGTAAGAGAGGGGAGATAAATTCTTAAGTCCAAATCCTAAACCTTTAAGTCATTTGTCCTAGAAAATTAGGACAAGTATCTAAGTCGAGTACCTTCTGAATGCGTCGAATGTTGTTAATTCATTATTATAACCCTATAGTTTGATCTTGTATGTGTTTTCCTATGATGGGTTTTCATATTTTGTTTTATGAGTCTTTGGTGATGTTTCTATTAATTAAGTCAAATTAAATGATTAAATTAATGAGTTAATTTAATGAAAATTTATTATGGTATTTTAATATTTAATTATATTAAATTAATTTGGAGAATTAATTAAATAAAAAGAATTAAAGTTATAAGTTTAATTTTAGAATGTGATAATATTTATTTAATTTAATGATAATATATTTAGAGTTCATTTTTAAATAAATGCTAAATATTACTATTTAAGTTGATAAATATTTTATCAATTAATATTTTGAAAATTAATTAAAGCATGAAAAGATATTAATTTATTGAAAGTTTTAAGATTGTATGATGCGTGCATGAGAGTAAAATTTAATAAATTAATTTAAAAAGAGAAGTCAAATGAAAATTAAATAAAGTTATATTTCAATAAATGTGCATGAAAAAGAAAAAAGAAAAGATAAAAAAAAAGTTAATAAAGAGTTGAAGTTTGGTGAGCAGAGAGTTCTCTCAGGTGATCGCACAATTTGTGCCCTAATTTTAGGAGAGAACTCCATATCACAATTTGAGGGTTCATTTTTGAAGGACCGCGAATCTTGGAAAAAAATAATAATAATAATTGGAAGAGAGAAGGTTTTGAGAGGGGAAATTTCTCTCACAATCTTCTTTGGGCATAGCAATTAGCATTAGAGTCCAAGTAGACACTTCTGATTGTTTGCTCAATTTATTACGCTCTTCTTTCCTTTCTTCACCGTGTCTGTTGAATGGTTATCTGAAGAATTATTGTGACAAATGTTTCAATATTGTGTATTTCTAGTATGCATGTTAAATCTTTTGTTTACGAGAAAATCAAAAAATTAATACTATCCTTCATCAGTAGATTTAAAAATGGAAATTGAACTAGGAAGGGTTCTGAATTAATATGGAAATTTTTTAATAGAAAATTTGATTGGTTCATTGTAATTTTCCTATCAGAGTACAGGTGGAAATTATGTTAAAAAAATCAATTAATTATTAAAAACTTATATTATGGAGGATTTTATTTTTAAAAAATTATTTTTTAATATATTTATAATAAAAAATAGGGTGGGCGAGGGCCACCAACCCCACACCCCCCTTCCTACCTTACCTTCCCCCATGGCTAGCCTACCTACATACGCAGACTAGTTGTTGGCTATGGTAGTAGCATTTAATACTACTAGGTGCGGCAACATTTAATACTACTACGTGTGGCCACACAACAGCTACTTGTGAAGGCCGGCCATGCGGGCCTAAAACACTATTTTAATTGCTTTTTTTTTAAAGTTTGTTTTATTATTTTAATAATAATTTAATTATTATTTTAAAAATAAATTTATGAATAAATTTTTATTAATTATTAGTTTAATTAATTAATGAATTTTATTAATATTTATTATTTTTATAAATAATTAATAAGTTTCTATTAATATTATTTAATTTAATGAATGATTAAATAATATTAATATGATTTTTTATATAAGTAATTATTAATTAATTTAGTTTAATTTTATTTAATAAAGATTAATTAATAATGGAAGTTGTTCAATTAAATATTAAAATTATTTAATTATTATAACACTAATTGTAATAAAACCATAGATTATTTCATTTGAAAATTAGAAATTATTATTTTAATAATTTAAATGAATTATCACTCTTTGATTATGTTAGAAAATTTACTTAAATTGAATGGGGGTAATTGGGCGAATTATTTAAAAATAAGAATGGGTTAATTGTAAGGGTGAATTGTAAGACTTATTTACTTGAAACGTACATTGAAATGAAAACTGAAACCTTACATTTAACTCAACTTTATGTTTTTCAAAATCAAACCGAACTGTGAGACTATTATGTTTTCTATGTACTATCTATGCTTTGGGGTTTTGGGGTTGACCTAGCTTTGACCAGTCTTAGGATGTAACAAGAGGCTCGGGAGTTCTGTGTTTGTGATGTCATGATGATGTTTTGATCTTGATTCTTTAAACTCAACCATGGTAATGTGTTTGGTATGCTCTATGATGTGTGTTGATCTATTGATTGTTATTGCTTTCCAGTGTTCTTCTATGACACAAAGGTGAATGTATGACCTACTTGACTTAATCATTTTTGAGCCTCAATTAGTTATATTTGAATTTTTTTCTAGTCGCCTTTATAGGATTGAAGTTTTTGTATGATTTGTTCTTGTTGATGTCATGCTATGACATATTTGACATAATCATTTTGAGTCTTTGATCAATTATTTTGGGATGTTTTTCGGTTGCTCGTAGAGAACTGATGTGTTATTGAGATTAGCTTTTGATCCTTTCCAATCACTTGTATAGGACTAAGGTGATTTTAAATGATTATTTGATTTATACTTTTATGAGCCTAGGGTAGGTTATCTGTATGTAACATCGGGAAGTGGCTTGCAATGGGGGTCGGGGCCGTAAGTGGCTACCAGGGTAACCCATTGTAAGTTGTTTAATAAGTGAAAAAACTACACTAAATGGGAATAAAATAAACCTAATAAGAGTCTTTGTATGTTCTCTCCCATGCCTCGAGTGGTAGTACAAACTAGGATGGGAGTAGAGAGAATGCTTGGCTACGACCTTGCATCCGTAGTATGTCTTGTCAGTACGAGAGGGTACTAGTGGCCGCATAGGGATCACTAGGGGGTTGGGGTCCTGAGAGACTGACATGGTAACTCTAGCATGATTCATGTGATGACACTTTCCCACTTACATAGTAGATTTTCTGCGTGTCCTTGTGTGCCTCTAGGTCTAGATGTCGAGTTTATTTGTAACCTTTGAGTTAGATTACTTTTAGGACTTCCTAGACTTAGAGAGTACTTTTGATATTTGTATTGATATCATGTTTGAGACTTGAGACTATCTCCTCGACACGGTAGGAGTGGGCCATTTAAGTTCCATGCAGTTGAGTGGTAGTGCTTTTTACTCTTACCATTGAGATCCGTCTGTTGCTACCATGGCTAGAGTTTCCTTGTTTGCATATCCTTTCCTTCTATCTCTGTATCATTGTGATGGATGTTTATATCTTTTATGATGGATGGTTTCATTTATTGTATTGTACTTTGTATCATGGATCTGAGGATGATGATATAATTCTATTTTTATAAATGTATATTCTTTTAGCCTTTCCTACCCTATGATATGTACAGTGGATGATTGAGCATTCCAAATTTTATTGCCAAGTGGCATTCGAAACAAATGTATATTATTTAATGGACTGTGGACTTTTAATTATTCTTTCATGTGGAGGTGTTGTTTATTAGACTTAGTATTAATTAAAATTTAAATGTAACTTAATGTCTTGGGATCCTTAAGGAATGTAATCTATTATGTTGCTTCTATATGATTGTATGTTATTACTTCTGCTACTTTATGTTTGATGTGTATGTTATTCTTCTTGTTCAAAAAAATATATTTGGAAAACTTAGTAAAACTTTAGGTTAATTATTTTGGATCCCTTAGGGGGGCATTGCATCTGGTATCAGAGCCCGAGTTCTACATTGGGAGCTTTGGGTATATCAGAATGCCACTAGTTGATAACTAGTTGAACAAAAATGAAAACTTTAAACCGTTATGTATATCAATTTCAAACTGAAACTTGAACTAGTTGAATTGAAAAAAAATTTGAACTTTTAGTTGTACATTTTCAAACATAAATACTTAAACTTCAAAACTAAAATATACTTAAACCTAGAAATTTAGGCAAAACCAAATATTGAACTTATTGTTTTCAAAACATGTGTCTTTTGTCTATGCTTTACAGTAGTATGATTTATGATTATTATAGCATCTTATATCTTGGATGTTATTGTAGAATGGTATTTGGGATGAGATCTTCAGTTAGAGGTCATAGCCTAGGCTATGGTAGAGGCTGTGGACAAGGCATAAACATTAGTGTACATGAGTTTGTCCACAAAGGCCTTAATCAAGAAGAGGGTAGGGAAGAGCATGTTAGTGAGCATGAAGAAGAGAACCATAGAGAGTAACAGGCCAACTCAGAGGAATTTAACCTTAGGAAAATGATGAAAACCATCATTGATCACCTACCTCCTATTCAGAATCAGGATGGAGCACATCATGGAGGACATGAGCATAGACCTAGGTCTAGGAGCCCTCAAAGGGATTGACAAAAATTGATTATATCTATTTAGATGAAGGACCTTCAGAGATCCAAGGTTAAACCCTCTAATGGGTTGGGTTCAGGTTATGTGGCTGAGCAGTGGCTTACTGCTCTTGACAGAGTTTTTGCTATTCAATACTTTGACAATAATGCCAAAGCGAGGCTTGCTATTACCAACTTGGAAAACTTTAGAGCCACTTGGTGGACTATTGAAGAGAAGTTGGGCATAGACATGAACATTGTCACAAGGGATTTATTCTTGGAAAACTTCCATGAGCGATTCCTACCAGAGGAGTGGTAGTAGCATAGAGTAGATGAGTTCCACAACCTAAGACAGTTCACTATAGCCATAATAGAGTATGAGCGCAAGTTCTATGAGCTCATACCCTTTTCAAGAATTAGTGACAACCAAGAACATTTGGCATAGCATTTCATTAGAGGCTTGAACAACCATCTAGTTGGGGGTGTTAAGGTGTTTGAACCTAAAACCCTCAAGGATGCGGTGTAAAGAATCGTTCTTGTAGAGCAGAGTGTTAACCTAGGAAATGGGGGTTTTGTAGGAGCACCATCAACATCAGGATCAAAGGGTAATCAGGGAGCAAGTGGTAGTAGGAAACCTCCTTCTGGGGGTAATCAGTAGCAAGGAGGATCTTATCCTCCAACTCAGGGTGATGACAGTGGTTCTATCTCTGAGAACTACCGCAATGCACAGCGCAATAAGCACAACCAGTATGATTTTTCATCTCAGAGTGTTAAGTCTTATCCCAATGGGGGTAGTGTTCAACAGTCTAGTGCACCTATGGTGTACAGGAGTTTTGATGGAGAGTGTTTCTGATGTGGACAATGTAGACACAAGTCATCCCATTGCCCTCAATGGAAATCACAATTCTCAGGCCAAAGACCTGCAGCTTCAGAACCTACAGTTGGAGACTTGGGTAGATCCTACAGAGTGTTCTCAGTGGATTAATATCCTCCTATAGGGTGAAAGGATTCAATGGGACCCACACAGTGAGTTCTTTAGTTTTTCCATTTTTGTAGGCTTTTAGGAGTAAGCCTAAATCTAAGGGGGTGGATGTAGTGCCTACCCCTAGTTCGCATTTTGTTATCATTTTTGAACTCTTTTAGGCCAATTTTATGTTTGATGACTAGTAGTATTATTTTGAGATTATCAAATATTGTTTCATAGTCAGTTGATTTTATGATGAGATTACTCGATAATCTATACTTCAGATATGCATGATGATTATTACAATGTTTTCAATTATTAATGATGATTATTTTGATGGATTTTCATATTGTTTTCTTATGGATACTTACCCCATACTACATGTGTATGGTGTGCATGTATGTTTTCTTTATGTATGGCATTTCTAATATGGTTAAGGAAGGGAGTTGTAGTCACCTACTAGTTAGGATCTACAAGATGCACCATTTTATGCCATTACCTATTTAGTTTAGAATATTGCGGTTGTACATGCATAGATTTTTATGTAGATTGCAGGTATCGGGTATCGACTTTCCTGAATTGCCAGGATGAGCATACCTTATTGCATTATCTCAATGGTAAGAGAGGGGAGATGAATTCTTAAGTCCAAATCCTAAACCTTTAAGCCACTTGTCCTAGAAAATTAGGACAAGTATCTGAGTCGAGTATCTTCCAGTTGAATGACATTGATTCATGATTATAACCCTTTAGTTTGATCTTGTATGTGTTTTCCTATGATGGGTTTTCGTATTTTGTTTTATGAGTATTTGGTGATGTTTTTATTAATTAAGTCAAATTAAATGATTAAATTAATGAGTTAATTTAATGGAAATTTATTATGGTATTTTAATATTTAATTATATTAAATTAATTTGGAGAATTAATTAAATAAAAAGAATTAAATTTAAAAGATAAAAGTTATAAGTTTAATTTTAGAATGTGATAATATTTATTTAATTTAATGATAATATATTTAGAGTTCATTTTTAAATAAATGCTAAATATTATTATTATTTTAGTTTATAAATATTTTATCAACTAATATTTTGAAAATAAATTAAAGCATGAAAAGATATTAATTTATTAAAAGTTTTAAGATTGCATGATGCGTGCATGAGATTAAAATTTAATAAATTAATTTAAAAAGAGAAGTCAAGTGAAAATTAAATAAAGTTATATTTCAATAAACGTGCATGGAAAATAAAAAGAAAAGATAAAGAAAAAGTTAATAAAGAGTTGAAGTTTGGTGAGCAGAGAGTTCTCTTGGGTGATCGCACAATTTGTACCCCGATTTTAGGAGAGAACTCCATATCACAATTTGAGGGTTCATTTTTGAAGGACCGTGAATCTTGGAAACAAAAAAGAATTTTTGAAGAGAGAAAGTTTTGAGAGGGAAAATTTCTCTCACAATCTTCTTTGGACATAGTGATTAGCATCAGAGTCCAAGTAGACGCTTGTGATTATTCACTCAATTTATTACACTCTTCTTTCTTGTCTTCACCGTGTTTGTTGAATGGTTATTTGAAGAATTCTTGTGATGAATATTTAAGTATTGTGCATTTCTAGTATGCATGTTAAATCTTCTGTTTATGAGAAAATCAAAAGATTAATACTATCCTTTACCAATAGATTTAAAAATGGAAATTGAATTGGGAAGGGTTCCGAATTAATATGGAAATTTTTAAATAGAAAATTCAAATCGTTCACTATAATTTTCTTATTAGAGTATGAGTGGAAATTATGTTTAAAAAATTAATTAATTATTAAAAACCTATATTATTGAGGGTTTTGTTTATAAAATTTTATTATTAAATATTTTTTTATAAAAAATATATTTATAAAAAAAAATAGGGTGGGAGGGGGCCACTAACCCCCCACCCCACTTCTTACCTTACCTTCCCCCACAATTAGACTAGTTGTTGGCCACAACAGCAGAATTTAATACTGCTGCGTGCGATAACAAACAGCCTACGGCCGCATGGCAGCTACCGGGGAAGGCCGACCATGGAGACCTAAAATTCTATTTTAATTGTACTTTTTTTAAAAGTTTGTTTTATTATTTTATAAATAAATTTATTAATAAATTTTTATTAATTATTAGTTAAATTAATTAATGAATTTTATTAATAAACTTTATTAATATTTATTATTTTTATAAATAATTAATAAATTTCTATTAAATTATTTAATTTAATGAGTGATTAAATAATATTAATATGATTTTTTTAATGCAAGTAATTATTAATTAATTTAGTTAAATTTTATTTAATTAAGATTAATTAATAATAGAAGTTGTTCAATTAAATATTAAATTTATTTAATTATTATAACATTGATTATAATAAAATCGTAGATTATTTCATTTGAAAATCAGAAAGTATTATTTTAATAATTTAAATGACTTATCACTCTTTGATTATGTTGGAAAGTTTACTTAAATTGAATGGGGGTAATTAGGCAAATTATTTTAAAATAAGAATGGGTTGGGTAAACTCTAAGACTTATTTACTTGAAACGTACATTGAAACAAAAACTGAAACCTTACATTTAACTCAACTTTATGTTTTTCAAAATCAAACCGAATTGTGAGACTATTATGTTTTCTATGTACTGTCTATGCTTTGGGGTTTTGGGGTTGACCTAGCTTTGACTAGTCTTAGGATGTAACCAGAGGCTCAGGAGTTCTATGTTTGTGATGTGATGATGATGTTTTGATCTCGATTCTTTAAACTCAACCATGGTAATGTGTCTGGTATGCTCTATGATGTGTGTTGATCTATTGATTGTTATTGCTTTCCAGTGTTCTTGTGTGACGCTGAGGTGAATGTATGACCTACTTGACTTAACCATTTTTTTAGCCTCGATCAGTTATATTTGAGTTGTTTTCCAATCGCTTTTATAGGATTGAGGTGTTTGTATGATTTGTTCTTGCTGATGTCATGCTACGACATATTTGACTTAATCATTTTGAGTCTTCGATCAATTATTTTGGTATGCTTTCCAGTTGCTCGTAGAGTATTGATGTGTTATTGAGATTAGCTTTTGATTCTTTCCAGTCACTTATATAGGATTGAAGTGATTTTATATGATTCTTTGATCTATACTTTTATAAGCCTAAGGTAGGTTATCTATATGTAACTTTGGAAAGTGGCTTGCAATGGGTGTTGAGGCCCTAAGTGGCTACCAGGGTAACCCATTGTAAGTTGTTTAATAAGTGAAAACACTACACTACATGGGAATAAAATGAACCTAATAAGAGTCTTTGTATATTCTTGCCCATGCCTCGAGTGCTAGTATAGATTAGGATGGGAGTAGAGAGAACACTTGGTTGCGACCTTGCATCCATAGTATGCCTTGTTAGTACGAGAGGTATTGGTGGCCGCATAGGGATCACTAAGGGGTTGGGGTCTTGAGAGATTGCCAGGGTAACTCTAGCATGATTCGTGCGATGACACTTGCCCACTTACATAGTATGTTTCCTATGTGTCTTTGTGTGGCTTTGAGTTTGTAACCTTTGAATTAGATTACTTTTAGGACTTCCTAGACTTAGACAGTACTTTTGATATTTGTATTGATTACCTATTTAGGACTTGAGACTATCTCCTCAACACGGTGGGAGTGGGCCATTTAGGTTCCACATGGTCAAATGGTAGTGTTTTCTACTCTTACCATTGAGATCTGTCTATTGCTACCATGGTTGGAGTTTCCTTGTTTGCATATCCTTTCCTTCTATCTCTGTATCATTATGATGGATGATTATATCTTATGATGGATGTTTATATCTTTTATGATGGATGGTTTCATTTATTGTATTGTACTTTATATCATGCATCGGAGGAGGATGATATAATTCTATTTTTATAAATGTATATTCTTTTAGCCTTGCATACCCTGTGACATGTACAGTGGATGATTGAGCATTCCAAATTTTATTGGCAAGTGACATTCAGAACAAATGTTTATTATTTAATGGACTGTGGACTTTTAATTATTCTTTCATGTGGAGGTTTTGTTTATTAGAATTAGTATTAATTAAAATTTAAATGTGACTCAACATCTTGGGATCCTTAAAGAATGTAATCTATTATGTTGCTTCTATATGATTTTATATTATTGCTTCCACTACTTTATGTTTGATGTGTATGTTATTCTTCTTGTTAAAAAAAAAAAATTGTTTGGAAAGCTTAGTAAAACTTTAGGTTAATTCTTTTTGATCCCTTGGGGGTGTGTTACATCTGGTATCAGAGCCCGAGTTCTACATCGGGAGCTTTGGGTATATAAAAATGCCACTAATTGATAACTAGTTGAACAAAAATGAAAACTTTAAACCGTTATCTATAACAATTTTAAACTAAAACTTGAACTAGTTGAATTGAAACAAAATTTAAACTGTTAGTTGTATATTTTCAAACATGAATACTTAAACTTCAAAACTAAAATATACTTAAACCTAGAAATTTAGGAAAAACCAAACATTGAACTTACTATTTTCAAAACATGTGTGTTTTATCTATGGTTTACAGTAGTATGATTTATGATTATTATAGCATCTTGTATCTTGGATGTTATTGTAGGATGGTATCTGGGATGAGATCTTCAGTTAGAGGTCATAACCTAGGTCATGGTAGAGGTTGTGGACAAGGCAAAAACATCAATGTACATGAGTCAATCCACGAAGGCCTTAATTAGGAAGAGGGTAGGGAAGAGCATGTTAGTGAGCATCAAGAAGAGAACCATAGAGAGCAGCAAGCCAACTCAGAGGAAGTCAACCTTAGGAAAATGATGAAAACCATCATTGATCGCCTATCTCCTATTCAGAATCAGGGTGGAGCACATCATGGAGGACATGAGCATAAACCTAGGTCTAGGAGCCCTCGAAGGGATCGATAGAGATCGATTGTGTCTATTCAAATGAAGGAACTTCAGAGGTCCAAGGTTAAACCCTTTAATAGGTCGGGTTCATGTTATGTGGCTGAGCAGTGGCTTATTGCTCTTGACAAAGTTTTTTCTATTCAGGACTTCAACAATAATGTCAAAGCAAGGTTGGCTATTACCAACCTAGAAAACTTTAGAGCCACTTGGTTGACTATCAAAGAGAAGAAGTTGGGAATAGACATGAACAGTGTCACATGGGAGTTATTCTTGGAAAATTTCCATCAGTGATTCCTACCAGAGGTGTGGAAGCAACATAGAGCAGATGAATTCTACAACCTGAGATAGTTCACTATGACCGTAGTAGAGTATGAGCGCAATTTATATGAGCTCATGCCTTTTTGGGAATTAGTGACAACGTAGCATAGTTGGCACAACATTTCATCAGAGGCTTGAACAACTGTCTAGTTGGGGGTGTTAAGGTGTTTAAACCTAAAACCCTCAAGGATGCGATGCATCGAGCCATTTTTGTAGAGTAGAGTGTTAACCTAGGAAATGGGGGTTTTGTAGGAGCACCTTCAGCATCATGATTGGAGGGTAATCAGGGAGCAGGTGGTAATAGGAAACCTCCTTCTAGGGGTAATTAGTAGCAAGGAGGATCTTATCCTCCAACTCAAGGTGATTATAGTGGTTCTATCTCTAAGAACTACTGCAATGCATAGCACAATAAGTGCAACTAGTATGATTTTTCGTCTAAAAAATGTTCAGTCTTATCCCAATGAGGGTAGTGTTCAGCAGTCTAGTGCACCTAGGGTGTAGAGGAGTTTCGATAGAGAGTTTTTTTCATACAAACAACGTGGACACAAGTCATCGCATTTCCCTCAATGGAAATCACAATTCTCAGACCAGAGACTTGCAGCTTCAGAACCTACAGTTGGAGACTTGGGTAGATCCTAGAGAGTGTTCTAAGTGGAGTCATATCCTCCTACAGGGGAAAGGGTCCAATGGGACCTGCACAGTGAGTTCTTTAGTTTTTCCATTCTTGTAGGCTCCTAAGAGTAAGCCTAAGTATAGGGGGGTGGATGTAGTGTCTGCGCCTAGTTCACATTTTGTTATCATTGCCAAACTCTTTTAGGCCAGTTTTATGCTTGATGATTAGTAGTATTGTTTTTAAATAACCCCATCTTTTAGCCTTCACGTTCTCCAAAGTCTAAGTGGACCATAAGAGGAAATTAAATTAATTTCTTATACAGTCATTAAATAAATTAAAATTAAAAATTAAAAGGTGGCTTTATATTTAATTAATTTAATTAATTATTGTATTACAAAGGGAGAAGCTTCTAGAGTGTATTAATTATTGGAAAGGTGGAAACCTCTAGTAATTTAATTTTCTAGAAGCACAATTAATTATCGTATTGCAAGGGAGGAGTTTCTAGAGAGTGCATGAATTATTGGAAAGGTGAAGCTTCTAGCACTTGCAATTAATTAATGTTTTAGTTCCTTCTAGAAGGGTGAAGGAAAAGGATAAATAGGGGTGAAAGTCTCATTGTTGAGCATCGGATTTTTGTGAAGGACATTTGATAAGAGTTTGGATGTGTGAATTACATATCTTTCTTGGCAATAGAGGACATTCATCCTCTCTTGTAACATTCTAGACGTTATTCCCTTGGGGTTTGGCCTTTGGAATACATTGCTTTGTATTTGATTTCATCATTTTGAGAATTAATATAATTTCAACATCGGTTCAATTTTTAGTTTGCATAAAAATTTATTTTGGTAGTTGGTTCAATTTTTGGGCATTTCCAGGGTGCCCATTACAGTGGTATTAGAGCCCATTACATTACAATGGTATCAGAGCTTTCTTGCAAAGTGTTCCACAAAGTTCTAATTGGTAGGTGCCCATTATATTGGTATTGGACCCCATTACGTTACAGTGATATCAGAGTTATAAGTCCTGCCATCCTATAGTGGTCTTATAGGGAATTTGGAACAACCAGATAAAGGGAAAAATGTTTGACAAAATGCTCAGACGGTTATTGGGTACATTAGAGGAGGGGCAGTGGATGCAACAGGAGTAGAATAGGCGAATGGATATGATGCAACAGGAGCAGAATAGGTGAATGGATATGATGCAACAGGAGTAGAATAGGTGAATGGATATGATGTTGCAACTAATGGCTAGACAGATGGGCACCAATATTGATGATTTGTATGTTGCTCCACTACAGGAGGTAGTTGATTCCTTATGTGGGATCGATACACATATAGAACCACCTAGTTGTGATGTTGGTGATGTGGGCATTTTAGTGGAGTCAATAGATGTGGGTTTATGTAATTTTGATTCGCAACTTGATGTTGAGTCATGTCTACAGAGTCAAGAGTCTGCAGTTGAGGCTTTGTTAGGAGATGTCGATGCAGATAGTATAGACACATCTGATGAGCTATTTGATGATGTTTTGAGATGTGCTGGGTATGACACCCCTTCTTAGATATTGGGTGATGACTTCAAGGAGGTTTTGGATGGGTCCCAGGATCGATGCTTATAGGATCTTACTATTGAGGTGGAAGCTAAGACATGCGAGGAGATTGATACGACAAGGGCTTCCATTTCTTCAAATGAGGAGTTGGTTTAGTTTTCATTTGTGGCAGTTAGTGATGTTCCTGTATCCATATATTTTGATGTGGCTACACCTATTGTTGATATAGTTGGCATGAGTGCATATGGTTCACCTGTAGCTACATCTTTTCCAATACATGTTGGTGATGATAAAGATTTCAATCCAATATATATAATGTGGGTGGATACAATGAAGAAGAAATTTTATAGATCTTCTACCATGTTTCCTTTCGGTGCTATTCTGACTTCTACATCATTAGCACAAGTTTTGGGTGCTAGGCTGCAGGGCATGTCATTGGTCTTGATGATGCTAGTTTGCAGTTGGTTTAATATCTACAAGGATGTCACATACTACTTCATTTGGGATCCAGGTGGAGGTTGGAGTTCATTGTGTCATTAGATTGCTTGAGGAAAAGCAATTTCAAGGAGGGCAAACTGTAATAACCCCATCTTTTAGCCTTCACGTTCTCCAAAGTCTAAGTGAAGCATAAGAGGAAATTAAATTAATTTCTTATAAAGTCATTAAATAAATTAAAATTAAAATTAAAAGGTGACTTTATATTTAATTAATTTAATTAATTATTGTATTACAAGGGAGAAGCTTTTAGAGTGTGTATTAATTATTGGAAAGGCAGAAGCCTCTAGTAATTTAATTTTTCAGAAGCACGATTAATTATTGTATTGCAAGGGAGGAGTTTCTAGAGAGTGCATTAATTATTGGAAGGGGGAAGCTTCTAGCACTTGCAATTAATTAATGTTTTAGTTCCTTTTAGAAGGGGAAAGGAAAAAGATAAATAGGGGTGAGAGTCTCATTGTTGAGCATCAGATTATTGTATCGGATGATTGTGAATTACATTTGATAAGAGCTTGGATGTGTGAGTCACATATCTTTCTTGGAAATAGGGGACATTCATCCTCTCTTGTAACATTCTAGAAATCATTCCCTTGGGGTTTGGCCTTTGGAATACATTGCTTTGTACTTGATTTCATCATTTTGAGAATTAATATAATTTCAATATCGGTTCAATCTTCAGTTTGCATAAAAAATCTATTTCGAAAGTTGCTTCAATTTTTGGGCATTCCAAGGTGCCTATTATAGTGGTATCAGAGCTATAAGTCCTACCATCCTGTGGTGGTGGTGGATAGAGGCAGCTCAGAGAAAATTTGATTATTTCAAGAAGGTGATGTCATCATGTCTAGTACTAGCTCTACCAAATTTCACAAAGCCATTTGAGCTTCATTGTGATGTGTTAAGAGATGGGATTGGGGTGGTCTTGATGCAGGAGAAGCATCCCATTGTTTAGCATCCCATTGTTTTTTAGAGCAGGAAGCTCTATGGAGTGAAGAGGAGCCATCTATGATCGGGAGATGTTGGCTATAATGCATGCATTGGCTAAGTTTCGATCCTACTTAGTTGGGGGAAAGTTTGTTATCAAAATTGATCACAATAGCATCAAATACTTCATGAGCCAACATGATTTGAATGATAGACAACAAAAGTGGATTACGAAGTTATAGGCCTATGACTTTGACATTGAGTTTGTCAAAGGTAAGAAGAATGTGGTGGTAGATGCTTTATCCAGGAGACCTCATATTTGTGCTCTAGCTAAGATTATAAGAGATTGGAGAAATAAGATCACAAAAGAGTATGTGAGGGACACTTGGGCTTCTGGAGTAATTGCAGGCACCATACATTATGATTGTTACATGGTGATGGACGAATTGATAAAGTTCCAAGGTAGGATATATTTGATTCCTTCATCACAGTTTAGGGAGGTAATACTGAAGGCATTTCATGATGCACCTACAGCTAGACATCCAGGGGTCTTTAAAACCTATAGGCAGATCCGTGAGCGGTTCACATGGAAAGGGCTCAAGGATGATGTTCAGAAGCATGTCAGGGAGTGTGCAATTTTCTAGCAGAATAAGGGAGAGCACACGTATCCTGCAGGGTTGTTACAACCTTTGCCCATTCTAGATAGGAAATGGGAAAGTATTTCTATGGACTTCATCACCGGGTTACCATGAGTACAAGGAAAAGATTACATCTATGTGATAGTTGACCGACTAACAAAGTTTTCTCATTTCTTTTCTATTCCATCCACTTACACAATAGCACAAGTGGCTGATCTTTTCTTCAGAGAGATATTCAAGTTACATGGGCTACCTAGTTTCATTGTCAGTGATTGGGATGGTAAATTCATGAGTACTTTTTGGCAGGAACTATTTAGGTTGTGTGGTACATATCTTACACCTAGCACTAGTTATCATCCATAGACAGATGGGTAGACAGAGATTGTGAATAAATGGGTAGAAGGATATCTGAGGAACTATGTGACCATACAACAGAGGGCTTGGGTCAAATGGCTACATATGGGAGAGTACTATTATAACACCACTTATCATATGTCCATCAAGATGACTCCATTCATGGCACTGTATGGTTATGAAGCACCTAGTTTCATGGATCTGGTTTTGGGGGATAGTAGAGTGCCCAAAGAAAACACTTCTTGCAGGATAGTTAGGATATTTTGAGGGTGCTCAAGGAGGATATACAGCAAGCCCAAAATTAGCAGAAATTGTATGGTGACCAACACTGGATAGAGCGCAGTTTTGAGGTTAGGGATATGGTTTACCTAAGGCTACAACCATACAAACAGTCATCACTCAAAAAAAGCAAAGCAGAGAAGTTGAAGCCTAGGTTTTATGGCCCCTATAGAGTGATTTGCAAAGTGGGTGAGGTTCCTTACCAGATTGAGCTTCCAAAGGGTAGTCGAGTGCATAATGTGTTTCATGTGTCAAGGCTTAAGAAAGCCATCAGTCAGAGAGTTGTGCCTTCAACAGAATTACCACCATTAGATTAGGAGGGAAAGCTTGTATTGATTGTTGGGGCTATTCTGGGTACTAGGGAAAGGACTTTGTGAAACAGGTTGATTAAAGAATATTTAGTCAAATAGAGATATCTGCTAGAGGAATATGCTACTTGGGAGAGTGAGTAGGTGCTACAGTAAACAAGACTAAGATTGCTTGAGGACAAGCAACTTCAAGAAGGGTCGACTATAATAACCTCATCTTTTAGCCTTCACATTCTCCAAAGTCTAAGTGGAGCATAAGAGGAAATTAAATTAATTTCTTATAAAGTCATTAAATAAATTAAAATTAAAAATTAAAAGGTGGCTTTATATTTAATTAATTTAATTAATTATTGTATTACAAAGGGAGAAGCTTCTAGAGTGTGTATTAATTATTGGAAAGGCAGAAGCCTCTAGTAATTTAATTTTCTAGAAGCACAATTAATTATTGTATTGCAAGGGAGGAGTTTTTAGAGAGTGCATTAATTATTGAAAAGGGGAAGCTTCTAGCACTTGCAATTAATTAATGTTTTAGTTCTTTCTAGAAGGGTGAAGCAAAAGGATAAATAGGGGTGAAAGTCTCATTGTTGAGCATCGAATTTTTGTGAAGGACATTTGATAAAAGTTTGAATGTGTGAATTACATATCTTTCTTGGCAATAGAGGATGTTCATCCTCTCTTGTAACATTCTAGATGTCATTCCTTTGAGGTTTGGCCTTTGGAATACATTGCTTTGTATTTGATTTCATCATTTTGAAAATTAATATAATTTCAGCATTAGTTCAATTTTCAATTTGCATAAAAATCTATTTCAACAGTTGGTTCAATTTTTGGGCATTTCCAAGGTGCTCATTACATGTTTTGAGATTATCAACTGTTGTTTCATATTCAGTTGATTTTATGATGAGATTACTTGGTACTCTATACTTCAGATATGCATGATGATTATTACAGTGTTTTCAGTTATAAATGATGATTAGTTAGATGGATTTTCATGTGTTTTCTTATGGATACTTGCCCCATACTACATCTGTATGGTGTGCATGTATGTTTTCTCTATGTATGGCATTTCTGATATGGTTAAAGAAGGGAGTCGTAGTCACTTGCTAGTTGGGATCTATACGATGTACCACTTCCTTCCATTGCTTGTTTAGTTTAGAATATTGTGTTTGCACATGCGTGAATTTTATTCAGATTGCAGGTACCGGGTATCGACTTCCCTGAATTGCTAGGATGAGTATACCCTATCGCATCATCTCAGTGGTAAGAGAGTGGAGATAAATTCTTAAGTCCAAATCCTAAACCTTTAAGCCATTTATCTTTAAAAATTATGACAAGTATCTGAGTCGAGTACCTTCTGAATGTGTCGAATGATGTTAATTCATAATTGTAAGCCTTTAGTTTGATCTTCTACGTGTTTTCCTATGATGGGTTTTTGTATTTTGTTTTATGAGTCTTTGGTGATGTTTCTATTAATTAAGTCAAATTAAATGATTAAATTAATGAATTAATTTAATGGAAATTTATTATGGTATTTTAATATTTAATTATATTAAATTAATTTGGAGGATTAATTAAATAAAAATAATTAAATTTAAAAGATAAAAGTTATATGTTTAATTTTAGAATGTGATCATATTTATTTAATTTATTGATAATATATTTAGAGTTCGTTTTTAAATAAATGCTAAATATTATTATTTAAATTAATAAATATTTTATCAATTAATATTTCAAAAATAAATTAAAGCATGAAAAGATATTAATTTATTAAAAAATTTAAGATTGCATGATGCATGCATGAGATTAAAATTTAATAAATTAATTTAAAAAGAGAATTCAAGTGAAAATTAAATAAAGTTATATTTCAATAAATGTGCATGGAAAAGATAAAGATAAAGGTAATAAAGAGTTAAAGTTCAAGGTGAGCAGAGAGTTTTCTCGGGTGATCGCACAATTCGTGCCCCGATTTTAGGAAAGAACTCCATATCACAATTTAAGGGTTCATTTTCAAAAGACTGTGAATCTTGGAAAAAAAAGAATTTTGAAAGAGAGAAGGTTTTGAGAGGGGAAATTTCTCTCACAATCTTCTTTGGGCATAGAGATTAGCATCAAAGTCTAATTTCTCTCACAATCTTCTTTGGGCATAGCGATTAGCATTAGAGTCTAAGTAGACGCTTGTGATTATTCGCTCAATTTATTACGTTCTTCTTTATTGTCTTCACCATGTTTGTTGAATGGTTATCTAAAGAATTCTTGTGACGAATGTTTTAATATTGTGTATTTCTAGTATGCATGTTAAATCTTTTGTTTACGAGAAAATCAAAAGATTAATACTATCCTTCATTAACAGATTTAAAAATAGAAATTGAACTAGGAAGATTTATGAATTAATATGAAAATGTTTTAATTAAAAATTTGATTGGTTCACTGTAATTTTCCTATCATAGTATGACTAGAAATTATGTTAAAAAATTAATTAATTATTAATAACTTATATTATGGAGGGTTTTGTTTATAAAGTTTTATTATTAAATTATTTTAATTTTTTTTTTAAATATATTTATAACAAAAAAATATGATTGGCAGAGGCCACCAACCCCCCACCCCCCTTCTTACCTTGCCTTCCCCCGCAACTAGCCTACCTACATAAGCAAACTGGCTGATGGCTGCAACAGCAATATTTAATACTGTTGTGTGCGACAAGAGATAGTCTGGGATCGCACAACAACTACCTGTGAAGGCCAGCCATGTGGTTCTAGAACACTATTTTAATTGGCTTTTTTTTTTTTTAAATTATTATTTTTATAAATAAATTTTTATTAATTATCAATTTAATTAATTAATTAATTTTATTAATAAACTTTATTAATATTTATTATTTTTATAAATAATTAATAATTTTTTATTAATATTATTTAATTTAGTGAATGATTAAATAATATTAATATGATTTTTTATATAAGTAATTATTAATTAATTTAGTTAAATTTTATTTAATTAAGATTAATTAATAATGGAAGTTGTTCAATTAAATTTTAAATTTATATAATTATTATAACATTGATTGTAATAAAATCGTAGATTATTTCATTTGAAAATTAGAAAGTATTATTTTAATAATTTAAATGAATTATCACTCTTTGATTATGTTGAAAATTTTACTTTAATCGAATGGGGTAATGGGCGAATTATTTAAAAATAAGAATAGGTTAATTGTAAGGGTGAACTGTGAGACTTATTTACTTGAAACATACATTGAAACGAAAACTGAAACCTTACATTTAACTCAACTTTATGTTTTTCAAAATCAAATCGAACTGTGAGACTATTATGTTTTCTATGTACTGTCTATGCTTTGGGGTTTTGGGGTTGACCTAGCTTTGACCAGTCTTAGGATGTAACCAGAGGCTTGGAAGTTATGTGTTTGTGATGTTTTGATCTCGTTTCTTTAAACTCAACCATAGTAATGTGTCTGCTATGCTCTATGATTTGTATTCATCTATTGATTGTTATTGTTTTCCGGTGTTTTTGTGTGACGATGAGGTGAATGTATGACCTACTTGACTTAACCATTTTTGAGCCTCGACCAATTATATTTGAATTATTTTTCAGTCGCTTTTATAGGACTGAGGTGTTTGTATGATTTGTTCTTGTTGATGTCATGCTATGGCATATTTCACTTAATCATTTTAAGTCTTCGATCAGGTATTTTGAGATACTTTCCAGTTACTTGTATAGGACTAAGGTGATTTTATATGATTCTTTGATTTATATTTTTATGAGCCTAAGGTAGGTTATCTATATGTATCGTCGGGAAGTGGCTTGTAATGGGGGTCGAGGCCCTAAGTGGCTGCCAAGGTAACCCATTATAAGTTGTTTAATAACTGAAAACACTACACTAAATGGGAATAAAATGAACCTAATAAGAGTCTTTGTATGTTCTCGCCCCTGTCTCGAGTGCTAGTACAAAAATAGGATGAGAGTAGAGAGAACGCTTGGTTGCGACCTTGCAGTTGTAGTATGTCTTATCAGTACAAGAGCATACTAGTGGCCGCATGGAGATCACTAGGGGTTTGGGGTCCTAAGAGACTACCAGTATAACTCTAGCATGATTCGTGTGATGACACTTGCCCACTTATAAATAATCAAGATTGTAATCAGAAGAAATATTAAGAGAAAATATATACAAATAGTGGAATGAAGTATGTAAATTTAGCATCCAAACTAGAACATGAAAAAATCTTCCTAAAGAAGACAGTAGTAGCACATCAAAAAGTTGTAGTAGTCGGATTAGTCGTCAAACTGCAAAACAATAACTAGAAGCAGAACTATTCATCTATGGCATCTAGAGGCAGTTCCCTGGGTCCGGGAAGATGAGGCATGGCCAAGTGCCCTTCAGGAAGGTACATGACCATGACAGCAATGGATAGAACGCCCTGTTCAAATAATGTATCCAATGTAGATTTAGCAGGAGCATAAACTGAATCATATGTTGAACCCTTTGCCAATTTGTTAATAGAAATAGCACCACCCACCTGAGCCAAACTCGACCATAGCCAGTAATTTTCCATAGCATCATTATCAGACAACAACCCATCTCTAAGAACTTTTGTAGCAACCCCCAGAAGGTCGACATCGGATTGAAACAGAAACATAGACCAACTGGTGCGGAAAAAGATGTTTTGGACAAGGAGATAGAACCTCATCACCTAGAAATATCCTAATACTTGAAGCACATAAATCATAGTCTGTGTGTAAAAAAACATTGAGGGCTTCATCAGTAATTATATCAGTGAAGGGATGGAATTCAACTTGACATGCTCCATTTTCTTTGAAATACACAACATGTCTTTCTTATTTTCGAATACAGATTTCGTCGAAGTCATAATTTAAGCCAAATGCCACTCGAAATCTTCAGTCTCCATGAGTTGAAGGCAATCATACAAAGAACTAGAAACATATGTTATGTGACGTAACGCATGTCATGAAGATGTTTCCATAAATACACTACGCACTACCTTTGGAACTTGGGATTTTCGTAGCTATGTACAGGAACGACGTGGGGATAGTGGTAGATGTTGCAGAGCCTTAAAGTGGCTTTTGACAGCATGAATTAAATTGATGGGAGATTTGAAAAGATTTAAAGTGCGTGACATTCACTTGCCATAAATAACCCATAACATCACAAACTTTTGGCGTGCGAAGCAATGGTGGCAAAGTTTGAAATGCCTATGTGCCACGTTGGGTAATCAGTGTCCCTGTCAGACTCTCATTTTCTAGATTTCTTGCCACATGGACAAAGTTATTAAATTGGCCGAATATTCATGAAGAGATATACCAATCTCGTTGGACGCTCTATTTGCAAGAGAATCTGCTAATTTATTCCCTTCTCTATAGGTATGACCAATGAAAACATTTTGAAATAATGTTACAATCTTATTGCATAATGTATCTGATCTTCCAATTAATTGAGATCCCCATTTTAGTTACATGAATGACTAAGGTCGAATCCCCTTGAATGTGCAAATTGACAATGCTAAGATTTGATGCTAGCCTTAGGCCAAAAAGGAGAGTGAGTGCCTCCGCGTGGTTATTTGTAGCAAAATGTATTAGAATAGTAGATCCTAAAATCAACATCCCCGTCTCATTACAAATAGCAAAGCCAGCTCCTGATTTCCCCGGATTATCATGGGAGGAGCCATCAATATTCAATTTAACCTCTCAGTTAAGAGTTCAGAATTGAGAGGTATCCAATCCATCAAATTTTTTATGGGTTATGATTTTTGCATCATTCTTTTTTCAAAGTTGGAGTTTTACTCAACTCGTTGATAGGCTCATTGAAAACCTAACTTCACTAATAGACAAAAAAGTCTTTTTACTCTAAACAGTTTTTAAATTAGTTAATTAAACACAAATAAATAGAATAAACAGAGAGTGAAAATGTGAATGTATAAGATTTAATATCGTTGTCACATGTCTAAAACCATATAGAATAAATGGTAGCACCTTGATGATTGCTACTTCATTGTATGGTTATCGGTATGTTTCCATTTAGTACATTATGTGTTATTGGTGCAATACAAGGTGGATATCACAACTAAAAAATTCAACTCTCAATTGTAATATAGTGCACCATGAAGAAACCATTAGACAACTTTAAAATTTCAAAAACAAAACAAATAATAGAATTCACTAGAGATTTTTCCGACTTTGGTGAATCGAACAAATGGATTTATTGATTCTCAAGGATGATAGGGCATATGAGTATTATGAAGGTTTTCAATTAAGGTAATTGAAGAAAAGGAATAAACATGATCTACAAACAAGCTTTTTACTTAAGCTAGACATAAAATGTAACCTTTTTACTAATTAAATTTTATAATAAAAAATAGATTTTCTTATGGGTGAAAAATAAGTCATTAGAAAAATAAGAATAATTAGATTGATTCAAGCTAAAAATTAATTACTATTTCTCATTTATGATACAATTAGCCAAATAATTAATTTTTTATTTTTTATTTTTAAATTCTAAAGATATGAAAATTAATGAAGTTGAGAGAATGCAATTCTCAAATCATTTAATATTTTCCTCTAGAAGAATTAGCAATTTATAATAATACATAATTAATAAAGAAAAAAGTTTGATAATTTTAACAACTAAAGTGGATTAATGCATTGTCAATTAATTGAGAATTAATGAGCATAGAATCTCTATTTTAAAATATTTCATGATAGTTTCTTAGTGACAATGGTACCTAAGGTGTAAGATTTTCATCTTTTGTAGTTAAATATATCATGGTGAAAGAGAACCCTGCCATATAAAACGAATCTTAATAGAGAATACTTTTTTTTTTTTTAAATTCATTTTGACTTTATAGAATATATAAATATCACTTTTACTTCCATATGTTAGATAACAACTTCCGCTGTTTTTTCTCATTTTTTCCATTTTTTCCACAATTTGAACACTTGTGTTCAATTATAGGATTTGAGGTTGAACCCACTTGAAATTGTAGATAACATAGGGGAAAATAATCTTTTTTATTTTTTAAGACAATATAATAGAGGTAGAGGTTGCTATTGTAATTTAAGATTAATTTATATTTTTCTAAGATATCTCAACATGTTATTTGCAAATTGTGTGAGGGAACGTACACCAACATACATACGTTTGTTGAAAATCTATAATTCCATTGCATTGTTATTATTTTTTATTAACAATAGCATTTTGTTGTATATTATACCCATATTAATTAACTTCAAATTTCTGCTGAAGTTTATATTTGGTTTAGTGGATTCTTCAATATCTAATTATTTGCATGCAATGTTGTATGTTATTATTTGTTATTTGCAATATATGCAAAGCTGATTGAATCATATAATACAATTTATAAAAGAAAAAAGAATTGCATGTTCTAGTGTTTCAAAATTGTTATGTAAATTGTGTGGATTATATTAACATTTTTTATTTTATTTTTACTAGATATTTAAGAGTCATGGTCTATAGATAAATATAAAGTATGGATAGTTAAAGAATGTTATTGCATTTTTAATGGTGTTCTAAAGAATTGTTCATATTTCGCATTGGATAGAAAAGGTGTCAAAAGACATTAAATGCTTATATAAAGAGTTTTCATAGTGTTACATCATGACCATTGTGCTCTTTTCAAGCACACTCACTCCCTACAAATTCAAGCCACAAAATTTCTTACCTATCAAACAAATCTTAATATTCATACAATGTAACACAATTTTCTCTAGTTTCCCCAAAATGTCTTAATACCATTAATTATATTGTGTTCAAAGAAGACGCATTTCATTTACAAGTTGATGATACTAGCAATGAATACCATTTGGCAAGTGTAACTAAACAAGGCAACCACTATGTGCATCTCCTCACTGTTCTTAGGTGGAAGGTCAAGTTGAATGACCTAGTATGGAGACCAAGAGCATTTGTATATTATTAAATCTCATATCACATGAGATGTAAAAGTGAGATGTAATATATTTATTAAGACTCATTGATGAATGGTCAAAATTTTATCCTTAATCCAACACACTTAAAAGCCTTGGGCAATTTTTTAAGTGATTGCTAATTATTAATTTTCATCTCTAAAAATTGGTTGAATAAAAACTCACTCATCTACATATAAAGAAGCAATAATTTATTTTGAAATGATTGATCAAATCCAATACAATCTAAGCTTCATATAAAGTATTATTTACTATCCGTTAGTATTTGAAAATGACAACCATGGAATCTCCAATTAAATCTCAACTATGTTAAGAATCATATGACCTAACTAGTTGGACAGGTGGATAGTGGCGACATTAGGCTTATTGTCAATGTGTGCATTGCATTTCATCATATAGTTGTCCTGTTACACATCTTACACCTAAGAGAGAAGGATTTTAATGGTAGACTGTTAAAATTTGATATACAATATTCAAGGGATGGTAAATAGGTAGATTTTTAATGTCCACGAAGCTAAAAATAGTCTATGGGGCAGCCTTCCAACTAAACCAACTTTAGTAATTCAGATCTAATTTATCAACAAACGTCAGTTCATCTCACACAGATCATCGGGTCATTAAATGAATTCCTATTTACAAGTTTTTATACGTATGCATGTTGCTCAATATGTGCTTAAACTGTAAATTTTTATTTCGAGCTTGTATACTTCGGAAGAATACTTTCCTTTAGTCATTCGAAGAAAAGTTTGGCAAAAAGGTACAGAAAAATAGTTGGGCCCTACTTGTAAATTGGATAATGTATTTTTGACGCACGTGACATGTCATTTTCTTATTCACAATTTCTTTGTACGCTCATTTTGAAAATCACAACTCATAAGCGTCTAATTAAAACAATATTAATCTGTACTAATATATTAGCTTCTACTTAAAACAATTAATTAATCTTTAGCAACCTATATCTGTCATCACAGCTATTGGATTACCCTTAAATATTAGCTCGACATAAAGTGAGGGTATAGAAAGGTACAAATGTGATAGTATTAGCTGCTAGTCTCGTATATTTAATTGTAAAATTAATAGTTTCATTATGCTTCCTATTAAATGATAGGAAAGGAATCAGTTAGATTTTACACCATGGCATCTGACTCATCCATGGTCAATATTTTCTCATTACAAAAACTGTTCCCCACATGGTTAATATTTACATCTTTGGGTTAGAAGCTCCAGCTATGATAACCCTGGCTTCAAAATATGGTTAAAACGGGAACAAGGTCATTCAGGCGATAAATAAAATTTCGGTCCAAAGAAAATAGTCCGTGTGGTGCTTGAATTTACTGCCAATGATTGCTTGACTTGTGAGAATTCCATATTCATACAACTCTCATGTAATGGTCTAAAGGTAAATTTCCCGGTCAAGGCCTGTAACGCAACTTCAAACATACACAGCTGCAGACAAACGTATGTCTCCCTCTTGCAAAGAGGATTAGTACTGTTAACCCATCCACAGAATTGAAGCACTGTTTGTTGGCATTCAAGACCCTGACCAACAAACAAAAGATTAGAATCAAGCCTAAAAAATAAGGTGTTCTTTCTCGGGCACCAGAAAAACCGGTAACCATGAAAGAACGTAAAACAGAGTAACAGCTTTACTTTAAAGTAATTTAAAATACAATCTTTTCATCTAGCATATGCCTACTTTCTTTTTACCTCGTTAATTCATATTTTCTTGTCCCCAACAAGATAGAGAGATTAACACTTGCTGCTTCTGTAATTCATACCATGTACACCAGTACCAATACCCACAGTTAGTGTAAAACAACTGCCTCTTCATTGTGCAAACATTGAATGGTCTTTGATTAGGTTAGTAGTCAGCATATCCTTCACAAGCAGTGTATATCCCACAACAGATAAATGAATATCACACTAAGCCTTAGCAAACCTCCATCTTGTGTTATAAGAAAGGTGCGAATGTCTCGAGAGCAAGTGAACCCTTTACTATGGGAAAATATCTTACAACAAAGCTTTTAATATTACTCAGCTCTACACAATGTGAACACAAAAAATTCCCAGAATTTGGTACAGACATCTGCTTCTACTAGTACAAACAAATGAGGAAACAGGATTTAACAAGAACATCTTCTATTTTATAGCTAACAAACTGTCCGTCTTTGATATTAGTTCCAATGGCACTCTATTCTCAAAAAAGAAGGCCATTCATAAATAATCACTAATCAAATACCCTGTAAATAATCCTACTCAGTAGATGAGCTGAGCTTGAACTATGTTCCCAATGGAGCTCTATCATCAGGGCCTGCAAGCATTATCTGAAATCACAGAATGTGTCAGAAACTACAAGTACTTCTTCTCTCATACAATTAAGTTAGAAGAACTACATTAAACCAATGAATCTTGCTTAAGATTTCCAGAAATGCACTTTGGCTAGAAGAACCACATCAAACTGAGGAATTTCTTGCTGTTTGAAAGTATTATGCTATAACTGCTTAGGATAAAACAACCTTACATTGCAATCAAAGGCAAATCTTCTTGCAAGCATAATTGCAGCATTGCGTTCTCTTTCTGATTCGAAAGCCAGTAAGAATGACAATCCTTTCTTGGCCTGCCAAAATAATGCTTGAGCTGCTGCTTTTCCACCACCTCGGGCTCCACAAAGCTACAGGTTATCGAAAAAGGAAATTTAAAATGGTATCCGACATTTTAGAGGAAGGAAAGCAACTTGTTCCTAGCATTTACAAGGCATACATGCATTGCATTACTGGAACATATTAAAAGGCACTCATAAACTTGCATTAAAGAACATGTCATTGCAAATGTGTGATGTATATATTCAGGTTTTAGTGCTTCAGCCAAACACACTGACAGCAGAAAATTATCATATTTAGTAATGATGCACTGAATAATGGATGAGGCATGTTATGAATTGATTATAGATGCTTATTTTAAACCTATGTCACAAGGTTCGAATTCAAATTGAAGTTCGTGGATCATAAAATTCGGATGAAATTTGACAAGGGTTCAAATTTGCGAAAAAATTGACTATAGATTGAACTTATAAAAATTTATTTATTTTAAAATGTAAGTACCATATCTAGAAAATTGTCAAAACAGTATTACATTGCTTAACAATTAAACTAAATAACTCTATTTTTTTTTTTTTAAATTATAATTTTAATAAATAACAATATTATATTAAATATCATAAAATTTGGATGAAGTTCAAAAAGGGTAAAAATTTGCTGAAATTTGAGCTTCATGGATCAATTTCGGCATATCCTGTGACTTAGTTTTAAACACAATACAGATACTACCTACTTGTGGGTTGTTGACTAAATTAATGCATTTTTGCATTTGGCTGGACATGAAGATTAGCCATTTATTATAATTCTATCTCACAGGTTTGCTCACCTTTGGCCCTGGATTCAGGTCCACTTTGAGCCGAGTTTGGAATCTGAGTCAATTTAGCCTGAAATTCAACGAGGGTGCTGCTATTTGTCTGTGGGATTGTGCCAAATGAAACAAGGCAAACCCAGACAGAATTTTGCAGTATTTCAGAGCCCAAATCAACTCCGACTTTTGTATTAATCATTTTATGCTTTCGACTTTCTATGAGAAGGCTGAACCCATCATTTATTTTTTAACCTGTTGAATACTGGACTATCATTTTCCCCACATAAAGAAAACAATATATGTAACTTTTCTGTTCATTAAATGTGTTCCAAAAGTCATGATATAATACATTATTTTGTGTACAAAGGCCACTGTAATAAGAGCAGGTTCAAAACCAGGAGAATGTTTTCTGCTAATAAATCCATAATGAGCAAAAAAATGGATGAGAAGACGAAGAATAAAGATGTCCTGGCCTTTGCACCCTATCCAACCGATCCACGCATTCTTCTCTATATTCCTGTCTTTTATATCCTGCTGTTCATTACTGTCCTTCCTAAAGTTGAGGATTTGAATTTTCTTTTTGTTTTTTCCTTTTTCTATTTTCCTTCATTCACAAAAGTTACAATTGTGCATGGCCAACTTCTTTCCCTAACTAGAGGTCACAGCCTATTCATATTCATAGAGTGAATGAAGCTATATGTGGACCAATTCCTCTTTTGTAGTAGAGGAACTAGCAATTTGCAAAAAGAAGGCAAATAATGAGCATCCTCAACTCTAATGTATCAACAATATGCTATCTCCACCATCTAATAAAATCAGCTTGAACAAATGTAACACTAATAAACTTCATCTTTGGCTTGCTAAATATTGGGACTCAAAGATTTAGTAAAAGCAAGCACTGTATTCGAAGTAAACTTGAAATGCCTTCATAAGCCCTTCTTTCACCTCTTCGTCATAACATGGAGGCAACCCACCAACCTTTAATGCATAAGAATTGAGATTTAAAGCAAAACTTGTAATATGAAGTGGAGTGTTTATACTCATAGTGTTCCACTGCTGCATCACATTGAGCTTGATGCAAGAGGTAAGATCACCCAAACAACACACCAAAAAATAAGAAAATAAAATAAAAAGGGTAAATACTCACCACCGAACACATATTATATTACCTTATAATACAATAGATTCAAAAAGGACAATCATGAAAAGAAAAATATATTTAGAGTTAAAAGGCAAATAAAGCCCATGGCAAAAAGCACTAAAAGTCAATCTAATACAATATACGTGAGAAGTGGCAAAAATATATGTAATTTTTAAATAAGAACCTCCATAAAAGTATGTGAGGATATATTCCTTTTTATTGTTTGTCTTATAAATAAGACTAAAATGCAAGATAAGTAAATTTAAGTAGGATTATAATAAATGAAAATGTTTTGATATTATAATTATAATTTATAATGAATATGAAATAATTTAAAATGGTACATAAATAATTAGTATATTTATATATATAATTAATATGAAATGAATTTTACTTTCTTAATGTATATACATATGGGCTAATGACATATAAATATATATTTAAATATGATCATTATTATTATAAAAATAATTCTGATAAGAAGCGTATAATGTTATCAAGGAGGGGCTTTGTATAGATCCAATCTAGTGGATCTTTTCCCAATAGAGGGTTGGGGTCAACATCCTGTAAATCTTCATGAAATGGGCTTGGATTTGTAAACTTTGAGGGAGCCTATAGATGGTGTCTAGGCAACTTGAATAACATCTATATCTTTCAGTCATGAATCAAAAATAATAACATCATTTGATAAATAAAATGACTATTATGAATGTTAGAATTGATGTAAAGACAATAATTATGATGGACCCGGAAAGGGGCTATTACATTACTTTGGGGGCTCACTTCTCAAATCAGCCATAGCTATTTTTTGCTTCCTGCAAGTGATTCAAGTTGTGGCAGTATTGAAGTTTCTGTGTTGAAGATGACAATAGAATCCTATATCATGTGAAGGTTTGGACTATTGGGGAGAAAACTCTAGAATGCCTAAATAGGACAAGTTGGGAGCATTACATTTCAAGGAAGTCCAACTTGTACAAAGACTCACTCTACAACCTTTACTTGCATTCTCCTTGACACACATGCAAATATGAATCTTAGAGAAGACTCCTGAACTGTTTGACATGGTGCTTCAAATAAATGGTGATGTGATGATTCCAGAGATGCTGGAAGATGCAAGATGGATAAAGAAAGCAACTACTAAACTTGTGTCCAAAGGCTAAGCCATTCTTGCAGGTCCATACACCTGATCATCCAATTTTCAGGATGATTAATAATCATCTGGAAGTAGACTGAAAATAACCACTGTATGGGGAGCTATGAAAAATCAGTCCAAGCTCAAGATGGTGTCGTGACACTCCAAATCGCTAGAGGGCAATGTCCTTTGCATACAAGAGATAAGTATTTTATGATTATACCTTTGATTATTCGTTGTGAAATATATGTAGTCAATTCATGAGATGGTAAAATTTTTTGTGCTTTTATCATTGATATTTTTCTTCAGCATAGTTTAGTTCTATGAACTACTCATAATCTCTCTCTGAAATGCTTTCAATATAGATCAAGAGGCATAAGAGATTACATTCAGAGGGAGTCTAACATTTCATTAGAGGCAATCTTGGATGAAAAGGCCAAGAGGTTGATGCAAGATCTTGGAGATTCAAAATGGAGCCATATTAGAAAGAATGTTTGGTGTAGCCAAACCGGTGGATAAATCCACAGTTTATTACATTCAATCATGTTACTATGGAGGGAGTAGACCATGACAAGATGGTTTTAGTATCCAGTTGAGATATATTATCACTGAAGAATAGACGGTTGACGTTCTCACCAAGCCTCATGATAGAGAGAAGTTTTGTGTACTTCTGGGATAAGATTGATATGTTGGAGAATGAAGCCTTAGCTAAAAAGGAATTTCATCATCAGTGATATATTATTTGTATCCTTACATATTGTTCCCTTGAGAGAGAAGTTTGTGGTGAAAGCCATTGTTTTCACCCATTGGGATCAGCCATGGTGGATCTACCATCTGATATGTTTCATGGTAGATGTTATGAGTATGACTCCATGACTTCATTGCTTCAATGATTAATGAGCCCCTGTATGTATCATTAAGAGGTGAAGATCTTTCAATGATGTGCACTTGTTACTATGGATACTATTGTCAAGTGATGACTTTACAATAGTTTAACCTTACTATCATGATGGATATCATGTGACTTGACATTTGTGGGCATGTCATGATAGTTCATCTCTCAAGTAATATTACCTAAGTGGTGAGTAACCATGATGCGTTATATTACTGAGATATTTCATGGTGGATATTACACAACGTAATACTCGTGGATATACCATGAGAAGATATTCTTTTGGTAGGCATCATGTGATTTGATGCTAGTTGAGAATACCGGAAAGGATATTGTGAGTATGATGAATAGCATGTGACTTGATATCCGTGGACAAACCATTACTCTTGATGTCATCATGAGGTGACATCATTCATGATGTACATCATGTGACTTGATAACAATGGACATGTCATGATAATTAATATCTCTTAGACATTATGGCAGTTATCATAAGACTCGATATCATTTGGTAAATCATAATGATCTTTGAAAGATAATCATGGTAGATAATATATTTGTGGATACGCCATGATCAAATATTCATATGATGGACATCATGAGACTTGATGTCAATGCACATACCATAATTTGGAAAAAAAAAAAATCGAGTTATGAAGAATGTCATGTGACTTGATATTCTTAGGTATACCGTACTTCTTGATATCACATGTAAGGTGATACATCTTTTCACGATAAATGGATTTATTGTGATACATATACTCAGATAGATTTTTATCTTCCCTAGCTAGGAGGGAGTGTTGAAATGATAGCTTCAGTTAGATAACTATGAACGATAACTATCATTAGAATGATATAATTATATACATACATACTAAATGTTGAATCAAATATCATTCTATTGATCATATTGTAAATCTAATTATCATCCATAAATGATCAAATTATCATTTATATTATTCCAAGTATAATCTGGATTTTAGATCTGCATTATGATCAATATTGATTAAGTATTATCATTGCAATCTATAAATATCGATGTTAAATCGATAGATATGAATATAGCATTAGCTAAGAATCAGATTAGCATTGTTATGATGCCGATAACTATTGGGCATGATAGAAACTGTTATCTGTTTGAAATGGTGCATATGTTGCCACCAATAATGAATGAGTATTATTATTAGTGGAGAGACATGTCTATCCACCAATACATCTCTCGAAACATACATATATATTCAATGCAGATTGAATGTTGACAAGTACCACTATTCATTAGTGCAAGTCATAAGCATTTGATTCATATATTCAGAAAGTTGTTCCTCATTCTGAAATAAGTGAAGCATTATCAGATCAAGCATATTTATATTGTGAAAAAATTATTGCATTCCCATTCTGATTGTAATCTGCAACAAAACATTAAAAGATATACATATTCAAATCTGCCATAGATCTAATCAACTTTAAAATTTTGTATCCTTGCACTTCCTAAACAATCAATAACTCTAAGAAATTGACATTTATGAGGCCAATGCCTAATGTTGATCCACCAAACCATGGCATTAGAGCAACATTTCTTAATCTAACTCAATCTCATGTTCTCCGTCACCAAATTCACATCAGGATATTTCTTCTGAATGAGCATAGTGTGTACTTTATATTCTCTAGGGGGTGAATTAGGAGCCAACAAAAACTGTCTTATGAAAATTTGTTTGATGGAGAATGTGCTACAAGGAATGGCATGGCATGAGCATTAACCTAGTCTAAAGCTAATGTTTAAAGACAAGTTGAAAACCTACCATGTCTATCCCATTTATAACCCAAAGCTTAAACTAATTATTTTAGTTTAGGGTCAAAAGAATTTTTTTTGTTAATGATTTATATTTGTTTCTCCTCTCCTGCAGTACAAAATTTGTGTAATGTCTCTCTTCTATTTCAAATCTTATCAATTCCCCATATTTTTCTTGAGCTATGCCTATTCAAAACTACAGTAATTGAATTCTCTTTACACTTCAATGCCACCTAAAGGATCATGAATAGAATAATGATGAAAAACTCAAACTTTATGCTCAATATGCACATGGTGTCAAACCACAATAAACAATTCTTGTGACGGATTTCATGCATTTGTTTGAGATGTATGCAATTTTGCCTTTTCAGGAAAGTCCTGCAACATTTTCTTATAACTAAAGTATCCACTATTGAAAATCAATATTAATAAAACATCACTCTGCAACTGCATACGGAAGCCAAACACTTATGTGCCTCGGCTCCTATACCTTGCAACATGTTTCTCGACTCTTTTTTTCTCTCTTTGTGCCGTGTTTTTCACTGCTTTCTTTGCTTTTGGTACTTGATTTCTTTGGCTGTGTGCTTTATTGATTATCCTTTTTGTGGTTTTTAGTTGTGTGTCGTTTGGGCTTTTCTATTAATAATTGGTAAATCTTACCCGCTCTTATCTACCCACCCTGGATCCCTCATGAGAGACTAAGGGGAGGCAATCATGACTGATGGTGGAGGAGAGGCGTCAGAAGAAATGATGAAAGTTGATGAGGTTAAAAACAACACACATGACCAAGATAGTTCTCGAGTTCAGCAAAAGGAATTGCCTAAGAAACCTTCATATAAGGCAGTGGTGGAGGAGATTTCAACTTCTTGCCTGTCGTCAACTTTCTTCTCTAGCAAGATTTGCAGAATCACTGCAGATGGAAACCGACACGACGGAGCCCCAGCCAATGGAGATAGACTCGGGGATGAAGGCAATTTTGAATCTACTGTCGACGGAGGAAAGGAGGAAGGTAAGATCCCGCCCCATGAACTAAAGACCCTTTCTCTCTCACCAAATGAGGATATGGTAAGAGCTATTAGAACAGAACAATCTCGGTTAAAACATGTTGCAGTTTTCTTTGCATGCTTAGATAAAAGGTTCTTACCTTCCCAAAAAAAATTGATGAATGGATTGTAAATGTTTGGGGTAAGAAACTTAGGATTCATGTTGTTTTTTATAGAATGGTTCAAAGAGGGCTCTTTGTTGTGTTTGTTAAAACTCATAGTATGCAAGAAAGAATACTTAACAAGAAATTTTGGAATGTGAGTAAATCTCTATTTGTAGCCTTCCCATGGTCGTCAACTGGGAATGTAGAAGTGTCTACTAGGGCTTCACCAAATTGGGTAGAAATTGAGAACTTGAATGTTGAATTTTGGCCCTTTATTCACCAACTATTAAAGCCTATTGGCTCGGTTCTATAGATAGAACAATCTAAGACTACCCTCCCACATTTAAATGCTAGGGTTTTGGTTGTGCTCTCGAACTTGGAATCGTGTTCCCAAATAATATCTCCCTTACTGTTGATTTTGAAGCTTTTTCATGGAAAGTCTCCTGACTTGGTAATCTAGGTGCTTGTTTTCATTGCAAAAGGAATGGACATGCAAGAAAGGATTGTCTGGATTTATCTAGACCCCAAATTACTAATTTTGAGATTTCTAAAGATAATGCTAATAAAGCATCTAGTTCTAAAACAGAGAAACCCTCGGCACCATCCTCAGGTAACTCTGGTAACATTTTGGGGATGGATAAGCCTATGGAGAATGATAAACTTTCTAATTCTGCTTTAGAAAAGGAATCTGATACTATTGTCAATCCTCTCTATGATACTGAGCTAACTCCTACTAATGATCTCATTTCTAGTTCTAAGATCATCCCAAGTGGTTCTAACTAGTTAAAATCCATTATCTATCCAAACGAAAGTGTTGTTCCAATGCCTTTGGTTGAAACACCCATCAAACTTAATGCTCAGCGACTTGCTCTTAATTCTCTAACTGAGAGGGCAGAGTTGGTTAAGACTGCCAATCACTCTTTGACTGATAAGAATATGCAATTGAATGGTTTGAAGTCTTTAGGGATGGAAATTTCTCTAGATAAGAATAGAACTGAGCCCCCTTTTGTTGAAGTCACCAATAAAAGAAGTAAGAAAAGAAAGGGCAATGGTAACCAGATATTAACCAATTCTACTAGTTATAAAAACAGACAGGGGTATATCACTGATTGCTTTAACAAACTTTATAAAAATGGTAAGAACAACCCTAAAAATCATGAACATGATCAATGTCCATAGCTGGAATGTTAGAGGATTGAAGATGAATGATAGAAAATACATTGTCAGAAGATGGTGCAGTAAACTTATACAAAAAGACTTTATTTGTTTACAAGAGATTAAAGTAGTTGGATTTCAAGCTCACACTATTTTAAAAATGCTTTGGGATCATGCCATTGCATTCTACTCCAACCATGAAAGAGGGAGGGGGGGAGTTGCTATTCTTGTGGGACCTAATTGGGTGGATTATATAGTTAATAGAGGAGGGGGAGAGTTGTTACTCTTGTGGGACCTAATTGGGTGGATTATATAGTTAATAGAGGAGTTTCTCCTTGTCATTGGGCATTGTGGATTATATTTAGTAAAGATGGTTAGAGCTTTGTGTTGTGCAACTTCTATGCACCTAATGATTATAGAGACAGAGCAATACTATGGGAATGGGCTTCAAATAATTTGCCTAATACCAGGTGGATCTTTATTGGTGATTTTAATATGATGGAACATAGGGAGGATAAAATAGGAGGTAACTCTTTTAGTTGGAAAGGCGATGAGTTATTCTTCTGGAACAAATTTAAGAGAAAGCTTAATGTGTTAGATACTTTAGAAGATAGAAAATCAGAATTTCAGGATGTCTGGTATACTTGGTGCAATAATCAAAAGGACCCTCAAAAGGTTTATTGTAGATTGGATAGAATTTATGCAAATTCTGCTCTTCTTTGTTTTTACTCTGATCCTGGGCACTCACCTATCATAGTTACTCCAACTTCACTCTCTAACCATTCTCCAATCTCTGCAAAGATTGAGTTGCAAGATGAGATTCCAATTTCTAGGGTGAATGTTAATAAGCCCTTTAAACTTAATTTTTCTCTTCTTAAAGACCGGGATACTATTGGTGCTCTCATGCAGGCTACTATTATTTATAAGCTGGTTAGTGGTGATGTTCAACCAAGAGAAATGTGGGAAGGATTAGTTGATGTTTGGCAAAAGATTTTTCAGATTATTGGTAAAAAGAGTATGGATTTAAATCCTGAAGAAACTAGGGCACAGACTAATCTTAACCTGATAGAGAAAGATCTTCAGATCAGAATTCAGGATTTGGAGTTAGAAGCTTATTTGATTAAGACTAAACACTCCTTAAGGAAGATCCAAGGTCAGAGAGCTAGATTCAAATTGAATTGGAATCTGGAAGGAGATAGGGGGTCTAAATAATTCTTCAATATTATCAAGGCAAAGAATAAAAGGGAATTCATTGAACACATTCACTTTAATGGTAGAAATTCTTCGGACCCAGGGTTAATGCAGTCAGCTTTCTTTGAGTATTATTCCCAGCTTCTTTCATCTCAAATGTCCAATGCTAATTATGAGGCACTTGACAAATGTCTTCAACTGATTCCCAAAAAAGTGTCAAAAGAAGATAGTAATAGACTAAACAATCCTATTACTCTAGAAGCAGTTAAATGGGCTATTAACTCTTTAGCGAATGACAAATCACCAGGATGTGATGATCTTCTTGCTGAATTCTACAAAACTAATATAAATTGGATTTCCAGTGATTTGTTGGCACTCTATGAAGACTCATTCAGCAAAGGATCCCTTGGTAAAAGCATCAATAAAGGCCTGATCAAATTGATCCCAAAGAATAGTGACAAAGCTGAAATAAAAAATTGGAGGCCAATAACGTTATTGAACATCTCTTATAAGATCATTGCAAAATTGTTAGCTAAAAGGAATTGAGAATTTGCTCAATAGATTTATCTCAATTACATAAACAAGTTTCATTAAGGGCAAGTATATATTGGAAAAACTAATAACTAGTTGGGAAGCAATACATTGGGCTAAGAAAAGCAATCAAAATGTGGCTATGATATTACTTGATTTTGAAAAAGCCTATGATAGATTTGAATGTGTTAAGTTTGTAGTTATAGTCAAATTGATATGATCATAAGTTTCATTATTGATGATAATATATGTGTGTGTGTGTGTGTGTGTGTGTGTGTGTGGTTAGTTATAGTTATATTGTTTTATACTAACTAATGATGTTCAAACCTTGCAAACACGTCTCTTAAAAGGACATCTCCTCTCCCTACTTATATGAGATCCAAATGTGCATTTGAAACATATCTATAACAATGGCAATATAACTACATTTGTAGACACAATCCATGTTACTTAACATGGTATCAGAGCCTAATTGCAAATTTAAGAAAATCAGAGACTATGATAATTTGGAAGGAAGATTAGATGATGAAAAGAAGGCTTCATTATTGCATGGAGTGTATGGCAGAATGAGGATAAAGCAAATCCAAGTGATCGACAGTTCTATTAAACTATAATAGAGATTAGTTGAAAATGAACTTTTGTTGGCAATGGTGTTGATTCCCTCACTATATCTGTAGCCAAATGGTATATACCTCTTTCTAAAGGAAATAGATAGATTACACCTATGGAGGTATTGCTAAGTACACTATTGCAATTAAGAGACTTGGTGAATAACGTAAATCATGTAGACCACTGAAAACAATGTCTACAGAAACTTAATATGGCCTGGCCTTGATGATGGCTTTCTACGTGGTTCAATCTCCCTTTCCTTGATTATGGCAGAGATTTTTTTTAATTTTGATGATTAGCAAGCAGTGAACCACTAGCAATAGCAGAAGATGATTGGGAATGAGTCACTGCCTAATAGCAAGGATAGAAAATTTCTTGATCAATCATCAATCCGTTGAATGCTTCCTCCAATACTTTAAACAAGATTCAAGTGCAAAAACAACTCGTATATACCTTTGCCCAATAACCCTTTGCTTGCATTCGATTTTGCCCAATTCGTATATGATTTATGCATCTACATTCTCCTATTGTATAAGTTCCCCATCAGGAAAGAAGAATTTTTCCCTAGAGCCAAAAACTCTAAGTGACCCCAAAAAAAGGGATAGGAGACAAACAGTCATCTGTCATTGGGGTAGCCTGCCCCTAGCATATGTTCGGCTACAATAATGGATTTTGTAGTCCATGGGTTGTAGGATAGGGACAAGACAATTAGAAAACTTTTATCGGAATTCATCTTAGATTCACATCAATATAAATGTCTCTTGGCAGAACGACACCCGATAATGAAAGTAATAAGAAAAATGTTTGGAAAGACTTTTAATTAGCTAGCTTTCCACTACATGGTAGGATCATTTATGGTAGATGCAATATAAAATTATAGACTATATCAATGAAGTTTCAATTGGTTAGTTTCTCCAATACATTGGATTTTGCTGACATCAAACTAAGGCAGTCGCCTCATGAATAATCACAAGGTATGATGAGTCTTAGAGAAATTATAAGAAACTATCGTAAGAGATATTTGAAGATTAGCCAACCCTATCATATCAATGGTCAAATAAAATTCCTATCAAAGCCTAAAGTACTAAATATATTGATTGATAGTGGCGAGGAAGTTTGAACCCTCTAACGTGGAGCCAAAAGAAAGTGCAAGCAGGGAACAGGACACTAAAAAAGCAAAACTAGTTGTATGTCATCCCAGAATACGAGGACCCATTGTAATAGGAGAAGTAAGCAAGTAAAAATGAGATATAGAAGGATTTAAAATATATATAAGTTGAGCGCTCTATCAATGGTGGCCACGTTAGAAAGGGACCCATTGAGCAATGGAGGAATACAGGACATTCAATGTGGAAACCCATGATATATCTAAATAGTATACACGTTGGAGAAGCCATAAAGTATAAGTACAAAGGAATCCCGCAAACAATTCAAGGGAAGTCAAACTTAATTTGGGGTTAGAACTAGTACTCCTTGACTTGTCCTTTAAAGGAAAAAGTGGGAGATTAAGACTCAGAGGGAGGTTGATATTACGGGCAACCTTGAAAGAAAAGGAGTTGATAGATGATATGATTCAACCATTCTTCAGTAATCTCAATCATATTGATTCAAAGGGAGTAAACCATATTGTGATGGAATCTTCAGTGATCAATAAATTGTAACAGTCAAGAGGACTATAATTCATGCAACAATGTGATTTTAATGGGCCTACCCCTTGTGTACATCATAAGAAAGTGGTGACTTCAATTGAACCATCTACGATAAATGATAAATGAAACTTGACGTATGAGTTGTAGAGTCATTCATGTGGCACAATCATATTTAATCAAGATATTGGCGTATTATGGACGAGTTTGATAAAATGGAAGGACAGATTCACTTCTACTATTAAACTAAATGAATGTTTGGACCTTCAATGGACGAAAAGAGAAAGTTAGAACTTAGAAAGGAGTTGTCATATTTGATACAAAATTGTTCAATAATATAAGAATGAGTGGAAATTTTACATTGTGGGGCGAATAATAGTCAATGTTCCATTCCCACTTGAACCTTATTTAGAGTGGAGATGTTCCATTCTGAAATAGTCTAAAAAGGCAATTTCCAAATCTTCATGTGCAAATAAGTATTTGTTATCTTTTACATTTATCTACTCTCTGTAGTCTCTCTCTTATTCTTCTATACATACTGTAAGGGTTATTTGCTTTGATCTTTTCCTTTATGTTTGAGGATATTCTTACAGGAAAAGAAGGTTGGTACTTTACATATGCTACCAAATATTGTGCAGACTCAATCTAATGATAGTAGCTCCAAAGACCCCGATGATCAAGATGGATAAAATGAGGCTCTCATCTTTGATGATTAAGATTACATTAAGAGGGAGTATGACACTTCTTCGAAGGCAACACAAGAGCGGAGAAGATTGATACTTAGAGGGATTCTAGAAATACGTGGGTGACTACATGATGTTGATGGGACTACTCCTACATATATCATTAGGAAGTGATGACTTATCACCAAGAAATCAGAAAATTGATATCAGATTCAAAGTGATTTCGATAGGCACCATTGAGTAAAGAGAGTTTCTGGGTAAGTAACTAGAAGACCTAACTTCCCACAATCGATGTTCAGAGGGAGAAATTTTGAGATCCAATACCTTGTGGATGATATCTTCTCTATGAGGAGAAGTTCTAAGAGAAATTCTTTATAGTGCACTCTCTTCTGTGTGAGAGAAGTATGAGGTGAAAGCCTTTTGTTCCACCCTCTAGTAGCAGCTATGGTGGGTCCACCATCTAACTTTAGATGGTTCATGGTGGATATCATGTGAGTTACTACATGATCTTTCATTGATGCATATATTTAGAGGGGAGTTATTGAAAGGTGACAATCTTATCAATAACTGGACCTGTTATCATAACAGACTACATTAAGTTGTTGTCCCTATGTGTCAGAAGTTATGATAACAAATAGAAGGTAACTATTATAAGGTGATGATCTTATCAATAGATGACCAACCTTCTAACACCAAAAATGTTGAAAGTTATTGGTATCATTGTTATTAGGCCAGATTTTGTTGGACACATTGATATCCATCATGGTTATTAGGCCAAATCTTGTCAAACGCCATGAAAATTATTGGTGTCATTGTTATTAGGCTGGATTTTGCCAGACACATTGATATCCATCATGGTTATTAGGCTAGATCTTGCCAGACACCATGAAAATTATTGGTGTCATTGCCATTAGGCCAGATTTTTGCCAGACACCATGAAATTTGTTATCGTTCTTTAGGCCAAATATTGTCGGACACCATAACTTAAATCTATTATAGACCACAATTAAGGTGGTATTCAAACTTATACTAAAGTTATAGTAATTGCTTAAATTCCCTCCTTACTAAAAAGAAAAGTGTTGAGAAATTTAGTCTCATTATGAATTGTAGCAAATTCCATATATAATATATGTGTGTGTTGATGGATTTATGTTGATATCCTTAAACATGCCATTCTAGGGATATCATACTGAGATAATATCTCTTTGTATACTCAAGAACATAATATGTTCTGTATCAATCCTTCCTAACTAAGAGGGAGTGTTAAGTTTGTAGTTACAGTCAAATTGATATGATCATAAGTTTCATCATTGATGATAATATAAATATTCTTTTATATATGCTTGAATTCTTTTGTTTAGCCTCAGGTGCCAAAATTGCTCCTCAAAAATCCTCAGTTCTAGGTTGATCTGAATCTCTGCCTAATTGGGTTCAATTGATGTCTTGGCAATGGAAAGGCCCTAATGAGATTGTCAGATACCTTGGTATCCCTTTTGTTGTTAATCTTTCTACTAACACTATGTGGGAGTGGGTCTTTGATAAAATTCAAATGAAACATGTTAAATGGCAGACTCACTATCTCTCTTTGGTAGGAAGGGTACAAGTCGTGCAGAAAGTTTTGTCATCTCATCATCTTTACTTTGCTTCTACTTGGTTAATGACTAATCAACAAATGTATAAAATTGAGAAAATTTTGAGAGACTTTCTATTGTCTGATGGGATGGGAAACAAAAACAGACACTATGTGAATTGGCAGTGGTGCTCTAAACCTAAGCACTATGGTGGAGTGGGCTTGAAGGACCTAAAAAATCATGCTATTGCTCTTGATTCTAAGTGGATTCTTAAGACCATATATGGTAATGAACCTTGGAAAGTCCTTATCAAAAATAGCATTCAACGTTCTATCATCTCCAAAGGTAAAAGTTGGATGAACATTTCATTCTGTGATTTACTATTAGGCGACTTTAAGATCAAGGTATTTTGTTCTAATGTTTTTGCTATCGTTTGGAAGGCTTGGACCCATCCAAGGATATTCTTACCAATTAGAGTTGTTGGTTCTTCCCCAACTTATGTTGTCACAAATAGATCAATTTGGTGGGGTCTATACCTAAATGAAAAACCTTTGGCACTTACACAAAATCGCTCAACAAAACATTGGAATGTGTTGGGAGTGACTTTAATCAGTGACTTAATAATTGATAATCGGATGGGTACTTGGGATGAAATTAGAACTAGATACGGTATCACACAAACTCATAAAAAAACATATACATTAATTTGCAAGGCACTTAGTGCATGTAGCTTCTCCAAGGCTATTGACTCTAACACTTTTTTCAAACAAATGTTGTGGAATGATGGAACAATGTTTAATGAAGTAACAGTAAAACAGTTATATCATATGTTTGTGTCTGATCCTGAAATCCTTCAAAGAGTGATCCAAGAGTGGGGATTGTGTTCTCCTTTTTCTAAATGGTCTTTCTTTTCCAATACTTAAGGCAGTCAAAAAATGGAACCCAAAAGATATGTTTTAAGTGGCTTCTATTGCTCAAAAAACTTGCCTTAGGATCTAACTTGGAGTCTTTAGGCCTCATCCCTGGTCATTGTAAAGTTTGTGATGCAGTTGAGTCCTTTGAACATGTTTTTTTCTGGTGTGATTTTGCTATTATGATATGGTCAGTTTTTGGGGCAATCCTATTGTATGGAATTCAAAACCAGGTCATTCCTAAATTGAAATTTTACCTGGATATGTTGAAGCTTTTGATTCTAAGCTCAACTCTTTTTGGTCTGTTCTTACATATGAGATTTTATGGTTCCTTTGGAAAGCAAGAAATGAAGAGGTTTTTCAGCAGAAGGATAAGGGACTTACTGAGTTTACTTAAAAACTCACACATTTTTCCATTGTGTCTTAGGTGACACTTTCTTTGGAAATTCCTATGGTTCAATTTATGACACTGATCAGAGACGGAATGTTGCTTATTCATAAAGACAAGGTCAAGGCTTTCAAGTACCTTGATCAATTCAAGGATATGATGGACACAAATGATATTAAACAAATTGAAAGAATGATGGACGATCTGCACATTTCCACTAGTACCCAGCAGCATGTTCCAAATGTTTCTGCTGATGAAGAAGTTCAGCTGACTAATGATTTTGTTCTAGCAGGATGGAATGGTGAATTGTTCGATGCAGCTTTCTTGAAAGCATTGGATTCTAATGATGGATGGGGCCCGAATATAAATCAATAGCATGTTTGATTTTGATAATCAGCACTATGTAAATCTTTTTGATATGCAGTGTAAATCTTATACTGTTTTGCTACTTTTTCAAGTGGGACAAATGAGTTGACTACCCTGTAAGTCATTTTGAGTGGTGATCTGGTAGTTTTAAAGTATGATACTCTCGCAGCTTCCTTCTCTTTTATGCTGAACAGTTCATGATGAACTTGTTGTAATCAGTTTTTTACACTATTCTAATCGGAAATCAATATTAATTGTTAGAGTGAGTTCAAAATAGTTACAGCTAACATGTGGACAGAATAGCAGATAATTGCTATAAAAAAACAAAGTAAAGAACAAAATACCAGCATCGATGCTGAATAAGATTCTTTTGCCTTGGTGCTTCTTCCTTTGCGAAGTTTAATCCTCACCTTACCCACATGAAAAATGTGGATGACCTCTGTTGAAACATCTTCTCCATTTATCTGAAGAGTGATTACCTGATAGACAATTTTAATAGAGTTATTGGTTGAGAAAGTCCAACAGAGGTAAGTATATATAACTGAAAACTCTGACAAATAAAATTCTGGGAAGTTCAAATTACATGTTTGCAAAATTTTTGAAAGTAAAATAGACAGGCAGCACAAATTATTTTTTTCCTTCTTGGGGACATCTGTATGTGTATGTGTATTTGTATGTATATGAATGTGTATATGTATATTTGTGTGTGTGCGTGCGTGCGTGCGTGCATGTGTATCCTCACTATGATTCCTCTCTGATTCAGACTAAAGGCAATATGGGATGATGATTTAAAACAATATAATGCATTCCATTTACTTTAGGGATTTTGATGATTATATGGTTTGCTCATGGAAGATTATACATTTTGAAACAAGTTGGAAGAAGAATACTCCACATCTAATAAACTTAAGCAAATTTAGAAAGAGCATTGACAATCAAAAGAGTACCCGAGGATATATACTTCATCTTAGTACAAGAGTAATATCATGGGATCAAAAAAAACAACCCATTGTAACTCTTCTATATAAGTGCAAAATATATGACAGCTGCACCACTAGCATGCCAAGCACTATGGATGACAAGAATGCTAAATAGATTTGACTCGAGCAAGGAGGACCAGTAAAATAGTTTGTCAAAAATTTAAATAATTCAACAGCTTTATCAAAATCACATTTTTCATAAAAGAAGTAAGCATATTGATACAAGATATCACTTCATCAAAGTACTACTCAATAATGGTGAAATATATTTAGAGTTCTGCAGGTCAATAGATCAATTCATAAGCATGTTTAGAAAGCTTTATCAAAGTATACTTTTTAGAGCTTAAGAAGAAATTTCAAAGAAATTGTTGGCTAAAATTTCCGTAGTCATCATGACCACAACCTACAAAATTGTAATTTAGGCAACATCTCATTAGATTTCTCTCTCCTCTCAGCAATAGGGGAGGCTCCCTTCTTAACGAAGGTGGCTTCAACAAGAACATAACTAAAATTACAAAAAATTGTTGGTTCTCTTGATCAACTCCTCTTTTTTGAAGAATGATTTGCAAACAAATCTCAAACTTAACAAAAACAATCTATTGCTAAAATAATTTTGATGGCTTGGGAGTTGATGAAAGAGTACTAAAGGCACCAATCTACTTTAAATTGGTGAAATAGTTACAGAAAAGCACAATAAAAAATGCGCTAATTCCAAATGAAGATTCAAGAATCTAAACAAACGATAAGGCACAAAATCTCTTACCGAACATTCACTAATTTTTATGAAAGCACTTAACATTGAAGCACAAAGTCTTTCATCCTTGAGTATTTGAAGTGACCATCAACTATATCAATTTGCCCCTCAACAACACAAAGTTTCCAAATACTCAAATTGAAATATAACTTTGAGTGCAGTATGCAGCTCAAAGACTGCAAGATTGAATTCAAGTCCCTCTTGAACAAAGCACCAAAACTCACAATCAACTCAAGAAAATGTCGTCACATAATAGTTTGGATTCACACAAAGTCTTAAATCAACATGTCTCCTTTATTCAAAGCAATTTAATTTACATCTAAGCTCAAATTCTTAGAGTGCATACAAATTGACTCTTGCATTGCCAAAAGATAAAAATTACAAGGAGCACACTCCTTTATTTATAGAAGAGTGGAGAAAGACGGGGAAACCCTTAACTACCTTTGACTTATAAAAGATTACAAAACCTAATGCACTTGCAATCTGATTACATGTTACAACTTTGCATGTGATATTATCACATGTAATTACAACTTGTTGCCCAATTACATGTAACTTGTCAACAAAACTACACCAATTTATAAAGCATAACAAAATGATTGTCACACAAGATGCAACTTCTACTACAGCATCCTCTATATGGCCTTTATGCTGCTACAGGATGCTTCGTGATTGAAGTGTCCATGCTTCAAATCAGTCTTGAAAGTTTTCTATCCTCTCAATCATTTTCTATTTTTTCACCTCCTTGCACAAGCATATATAGATAAGTGGGAAGATTTTTCTCTTATAAGTGGGGTTTTGAAGTCCCATTACAAGTCATTTTGGAAAGTACTTACTGCCTACAAATGGGTTTTTGAAGTTCATTTGCAGCTTTAAAAAAGAGTCAAAATTAGCTTAGAAAATACTTGTAGGTGGGCTTTTTAGATCTCATTACAAATAGGGGAAAAAACTTCTCCTTTTAGGAAAGACAAGCCTACGGACAGAATTTTTTAATGCCGACTGCAAATGCAAGAAAAGTAAGTTTTAGGAGCTTTCTAATGACGGGAAGAACTCTAATTAAACTTTGGGGAAGATCATCTCATTGTTTTGACATAAAATGTTTTTGTACAAATCCAAAATACAATTTGCAATAAGAAAAACGTATATAAAAACAAGAAAAGAAAATTAAAAAATCAGAAAAGCCCTAGAGATTGATCAAAGCATCTTACCAAATCAATGCATTTTTGAGTCAATAAAAATTTCTTGAAAAATATCAATGATTGAGGATTAAAATGCAAGAGAATAGCAATTGAAAGACTCATTCAAACATCAAAATCATAGCTCTTACAAGCTGCAATAAGTCAATGTGTAATAAGGAAGAAAAATGGTGTCTATAAAAGAAACATGGTTTGTTTTCATGATAGAAATTGTATAATGGAGCAGCAAAATCAGAAGTTGTATTTGCTTCCAGAATCCATGTTTTTGTGCCCTAGACGAGCTTTTGAATGATTAATGCAAGTGTTGGGACTGTCAAGCGTAATAAAAACGGGCTTTTATGATGGAACCAAGTTCTTAATGCCTTCATTATGGGCTCTATAAAATGTGTTAGAAGCCAAGCAACATGTGTATCTTTCGCTCAATGCCCTACATGGGCTTTGTATGCCATATTACAAGTTCTCAATCAATATGATTCACCATTTTTTGTGTAAAGACAGGATTTTGAACATGAATTGCAAGTCTAAAATCAACTTATAGTGTAAAGATAATCTTTCGAATAGCGAATGCACCAAAACAATGCCATTTTCACAAAGATGGGCTTTTAAGTCATAATACAAGTGTTGGATCTATAATCAATAAAAAACAGGCCTTGAAGTAGGCGTTAATGGGTTTCTTAGAAGCCAAATCATATCATTGGGGCTGAGTTCAGAGTAAAGACAATTTTTTATTACTAATTTGCGCATACCAACAATCCACTCATGCGTAAAGTTGGGTTTTTTAATATCTATTGCAAGTCCAAACAGGCTTTGCATATGCTTTGACATAAAAATTCAACATAACAACTCCCTTGTAGCCACTGACGGGATTTCGGAGTATATTTACATCTTTAACATTGCCCTATTTAAACGATAGGCTTCTTGAAATGAATCGTAAGTCATATACTCATATTCAAAGGTAAAGACAGGCTAAAAAATATGCATTGCAAGAACAAATCACCACTCATGGCTTCAAACGAACTTTATTAGAGTATTTGCAAGTCATTTTAAAGCATGTAATGACTCGTAAAATTGCCACATTCCCTCTTGGAAGTTAATGACAAGATTTAAGATTACATATGTAATTCAAAAATATATTAAAAAGTGCAAGGAGGAACTTTAATAATGAAGTTGCAAGTTATTTAAAACACATACACAGATGTTGAATGTGTAATGTATTTAAAAATCCCCACCTTACCTTTAAATACTTTTTCCTTTTTATCAAAACAAGTTTCTTACGTACACTTTCATACACTTGAACTTTTTAAAGAGACGACTGCAATAGGAATGAAACAGCCCACCAACACATTAAAATCTTTGTTTTCTATTGTACAAACGTATTTATGATGGTTCATATGTCATGTCAAGTAAGGTTAGAAACTTGGAGTACATGTCAATTCTTTTGAATTTTTAAATAGAACTAGAGATAAACAAAATAAACAAGATGAACGAATAGACACAAAGATTATCCTAGGGAAACCCTCCATTTGAGGGTGAAAACCCAGCCACACTAGAAAGTGATCCTTTATTGAATAATAATAAAACCTAAGTACAAAGCTCACAAATTCTTGAGTCTGCACACACTTAAGATTATACAGTACTCTCTTTACCCACCACAAATATTTTATATAAACTTGTTCTTTTACAATTTTTTGTAGGCTCCAACCTACTAGAGGCTACTACTTCTATGTTTATGAGCATTGACACACTAGAAGCTCCAACTCCCACACTTTGCAAGAACCAACCTACTGGAAGCACCAACCTCCGCTTTTGTCTTCATGAGCACCAACCCACTGCACAAACTATATCTCCACCTTTGCACTGTTGCTTACTCAACTGACAATGGATACTTTTATGGCACACCTTTCTCTTCTTATCTTCGTCTTAATCTATATACTCTTCTTTCCTCCAGAAGTCAGCCAATATCACTTTACTCTACCCCTCACTCTTCCTTATATATCCTTACACAAAATATATAATTATGTATCAGATAAAAATCTGATTATTAAATATATTTCATTTATACTTTTACTTTACTGTCTTTATATATATATATATATATATATATATATATATATATATATATATATATATATATATCAGATTTTTATATATATCAGATTAAAAATCTGAATACATATAAATCTTTTATTTTTCTTCTCACCTTGTAACTCCTGACTTCCTCTTCTTTTTCTTTTACTCCATTTCTTCTTATTTCATACTTCTTCTCTTCCACACATTTTCTCTTAGAAAATATCTCTTATTTATATTCAGTTCAATAAGAGACGTGCCTTTTCAAGAGAACATTTCTTTTACTTAATATGCACATCTAAATAAAATGATTTGCTTAACCTCATTATTCTTTCTTCTAATAATCTTTGCTCGTTAGCTCCTCCAAAGTTATTATAACATGAAACTTTTGATAATAATAATATTCCATGCCCGACAGTATATGACAATCTTTATTATTTCAAGGTGACCGTCGATGAGAATATTTGTTTGCAATGCTACATAAATCGTTGTCCATTGTGCCTAGCTCCTTAATGACTTCTTTGAAACTTCCAACGCTATCATAATCATTTCCATCTCTCTACACATATTTCAGTTCGCACTTTTTACTCTCGTCTTTTTAGACATGCTACTGATCAGCTCTGAAATTCCTTGGATATGCCCAATCAATATATTTTATATTGTTACCATGTACATTTCATATACGATGTGGCATCTGAATATTGCTGGTTGAGTCTCAACCATAGTTACTCGCCTCTAACTCGGAAAGTCAAAATCCAACTCAGACTCAGACTCAGCAACCAAACTCGGTTAGGACTCGGCAAGGACTCAGAAAATCAAAAAACCATTGAAATTCAATGATTTTTAAGGATTTAACGATTTTTTCATGCATCATTTAGTCAATTAACATCAAATACACAATAATTGAGATAAATAGAAGCTATTTAACACTCATACACAATTTTGCATAGATCACATAAGTATAACAGTGAATTTCTGAAGGAAAAAAACTAAATAACATAATATAAAGTTGAAGAATTAAGATTTAACATTCAATCCTTAACAAATTCTTGACATACCACAACATCATTTTCAGAATTAATATACACTGAAAAAAAAAACACCTTCCAAAAATATCTATCTTTTTAAATTTTAAATTTAAAAAATTATAAAATATTATAAAATATTTTTAAAAAAACATTCAAGAGAGTTTTGGGCTTGGGACTCGGCAGAGTCCTTGGACTCGACGAGTCCACATAAACTCTGCCAAGACCCAAACGAGTCAGAGTCCAAAGGCCATTTGCCTCAGAAAGGCCACCTCTGCCTCAGACTCACAAAGTCCCGAAACACTAGTTTCAATGCCGGTTGACTTATTAATATTTTCTTCTCTCATTTTGAGATTAGTTTTTATCGTAACCTTCACTCTTTATTAAATACTTGATGCCACTTGAATTTATAATCCCATTGCTTAAAGTGATCAATCCATCACCTATATACCCATCATGATCTTTCCAATATAGTTGCTTCCTCTATATGTTTGATATCTTGTAAGTTGACTCATACTCTTTCTGCATTCAAATAAACTCATGAACTAGGCCTTGAATGTTACTATAATTCCTATGTGGCTTCTTCTAATACAAATATTCTATGTTACCGATGCGTCTGGGTTTTAGCTTGGTGCAGATGCTAATACGCGGATGTGTAAGGATGCGTGGCGGATGCTTCCAGGAAGCATCATCCTCACCTGCGGATGTGTGCGGCGTGCTCCAAAGAGCATCCGGACGCATCCCGTGAGCATCTAGCCTTTTCCACCACCCAGTCACTTAAGTGACTCAAAAAACATGTGTTATAAATAGTTTTTTATTGTTTTTTTCCCTTCTATTTGCCTTAAACCCCTAAAACGGCCCTTAAAGAGGCCATTCATTGCCCATTCTTCCCATTTTGTTTTCAGCTAGGCTCTCTTATCATTTGGTCTCCATTCTGAAATTCTGAAAGCAAGGTCATTATTTTGAAGAGGATCATTCCTAGGGTGTCTATTGAGCTTCGACAAAGGACGAATAAGCATCTAAGGTAAGCGTCCAATCCATTTCATGAGTTTTTTAGTGATTTTTTTTAGTTCATGAATTTTTCAAGTTTTATGAGAAATTTTTCAAAAAAATTTGTTTTTTTTTTTTTTTAAGAAATGAAGGAGCAAGTTTCTTTAAACATTTCTCGTGCAAGAATGGCCACTACTGATAGTCAAAGTTCAGCAGCAGGGCAAGAACGAAGTGATAACTTCAATATTGATGCAGCATATCCATTATGGAGACACACCACAAGATTATCACAAGTTTCCGGAGGTGGGTCATACATTTGGAGATGCAATATATGTCATAGTAAACCTTTCAACAGCTCATATTCTCGAGTCAAAGCTCATTTTATGGGCCCTACTGGTAAAGGAATAGCATTGTGCAAGGAAAGCAAAGATGGAAAAAAGTTGAGCAATGCACAATTAGCCGGAGTCATAAAAGAACAAGAGGCTACTGATCATTTAGTGAGAAAATCAAAAACAACTTTTTACAAATTTGCATCTACAAAGAGCAAAGTGAATGTGCCCCTTGATCATGTTGCATCCTCCAAACATCCATTCTTGGAAGTGGCAGAGGATTATGATGAAGTAGAAGTTATTACCCGCAAAAGAGGTCCGTTGGATCAAGAATTCAAAATGGAGGCAAGAGAGATTGCTGATGAAGCAATTGCACATTGCCTTTATGCCAATGCTCTTCCTTTCAATTTGGTAAGATCGCAATATTGGAGGGAAATGGTTGCAGCCATCCTTAAAGCACCAGGTGATTACATTAGCCCCGGTTATGAAAAGCTGCGTACTACTCTTTTGCAAAAAGAAAAGATTTCTATAGACAAAGCTCTTCGACCAATTAGGACATCTTGAAAAACTTTCGGCATAACAATCGTATCCGATGGATGGAAAGACACAAGAAACCGACCATTGATAAATGTGATTGCAATGTCCCCCAAAGGGGCAATGTTTTAGAGGGCTATTGATTGTGAAGGACAAGTTAAGGATTCACAATTCATTTCTAGAATTCTCATTGAGGCAATAGAGATGGTGGGTAGTGAGAATGTGGTCTAGGTGGTCACAGAGAATGCCACGAATTGTAGGGGTGCAGGTGCTTTGGTTGACTCTCAATACGACCATATTTTTTGGACACCATGCACCATACACTCTCAACTTGGTCATGCAACAAATTGGCACCCAAATAGATTGGGTGAAGCAAATATACCAAGAGGGAGAGGAGATACAAATGTTTGTTACAAACCACCACATGTCACAATCTATATTAAGATCATTCTCCAAGTAGGAGTTGTTGAAGGTAGATTTAAAATTGTAATTATTTGGTTTCATTTATTTATTTACTTTGAATAAGTTTTATATTCATGTTCAATATCAAAAAATGTTTCTTGTTTATAACTCCGTTTTATATTTGATGTCATATTGTCAACTTGCTTATAGGTAGCTAAGACTAGATTTGCATCTCATACTATTGTTCTGAAATGACTCGTCAAGGTGAAATCAGCATTGAGCCAAATGGTTATTTGTAACCAATGGGCTATATGGAAGGCTTCAAATTCAGAGAGAACCTGGAAGGTCAGGGGTATGATCTTGGATGAGCACTAGTGGGCTCGTGTGCAATTTGTGTTGGATTTCACCAAGCCTATCATGACTATGCTACGCTTTGCCGATACAGATGCACCTTGCTTGGGGGATTTGTACAATGACATGGACACCATGGTAGAAAAGGTAAAGCTTTCCATACAAGCACATGAGACTAACCCCACAGAATGTGAAGCCTTGTGCAAAAAGGTGGAGGATATCATTCATCATCATTGGGAGAGGATGACTACCCCATTGCACCTCCTTGCATATGCCTTATCTCCAAGGTACTATAGCCAAGAAATACTTGCTATGCCGGATAGAATTGCACCATATGCAGATGAAGAAGTTGCTACTGGGTGCTACACTACATTTGCAAGACTCTTCCCAAATGAGGAAATGCACAAAAAGGTGAGGCAAGAATTTGGCTTATTTGCTTCAGGATCAAAACTTACTCCATATGCAATAAAGGACCAAAATGACATGGGCGATATCACATGGTGGTACATGTATGGTCAACCATTCAAGAATCTATAGCCTCTTGCAATCAAGATGCTCTCACAAGTAAGTTTTCATTTATTTATTTATTTATTTCTAGCAATTGTATTCTACACTTTAGTGTTTAACATTCTCTAATTTGTTTCTAAAATTTTATGAACATTATTCAGGTTGCAAGTTCTTCTGCTGCTAAACAGAATTGGAGTACATACTCCTATATCCATTCAATGAAGCGCAACCAGTTGGGCTCAAAGAAAGCTGAGGACTTGGTTTATATACATACCAACTTGCGTCTTTTGTCACATAAGGAGGATGGATACAAGGAAGGGTCAGCCAAGCTTTGGGATGTAGCCCCTGAATGTGCAGACTTGGATGGAACACTTCAAAATCTTACTGTGATGACGGATGATGATGTTGATAACATCATAGCACATGCATCTAGCACAATTGGAACCATGCATGGTTCAAATGAATTTGCAAGTGTTCTAGAGGAGGAGATGATGAGAATGTGGAATTTTTTTGAGAATCCGTATGATTCTGAATGACTGAATGTGATTTGTGAATCTTGAGCATTGACTCTTGATTGATCAACATTGAAGTTTTGAACCATGAACTATGTTTTGATTTTGTAATTCAAACTGCATTGGAATCTTGATGTTTTGGTTACTATTATAACGTATTTCAATTTGATTATGATAAATTATAATGATTCAATGAATGGTTTATTTTTTGTATTATTGTATATTTGATATTTCTTGTATTTCTTTGCATACATTGTCATAAATTATAGTTGACAACTTTACATAAATATATATGTATTAATATATATATATATATATATATATATATTTTAAATATATATATATATATATACACTTATGTACGGATGCACCCAAACGCATCCAAAATCCCAAAAAAAAAATCCAGGCATCCGCGCATCAACACCCCGCACCAGCATTAGCATTAGAACCAAAATCAATAACTTAGGAAATATTTATTTACTGACTTGGATACTGTCATTTGTTTCTCTGTTCCAAACTTGACCATTTCCAATGTGAAATCGTTCCACCAAAAACTCTTTTCAAATTGTCTATGATGGACACACAATAGATTGATTGGTTCAATATGGAATGCATTACTACTTAGTCATTGACCTTTGAAAATAACATCTCTCTATTTGAATGATATTTAGTGTTTCAAAGATAAGTATGCATATGCACATACAATTGCTCAATGTTTGGACTCATCAACGAACTTGTGTCCAATCAATCGAAGATGTTTGTCTCATTTGCTTTTTGAATACATCCTCTATGAATATCGATGATACTATTCAATTCATGTATATATATTGGAATTTGATTCAGATTATTATTCATATTGGAATTGTTGTTATCTATTACCTACCATACTGTAATGTCCCCATTTTAGCTAGCATCAGAGTTTTAGTGATTTTCCTATTATTGTGATCCCAGTAGGTAATTATTGTGGATAGAGGGTCCTATCTTCTCCACAATTCAGTAAGCTACAAGTTGGTCTTCGTTTGGCTCAAATTGGACTTCGTTTAGGCTTAGTTTTGTGTACTTACTATTTGTGGTAAGTTAGTGTTGATTGAGATGGACGCTTTCTATTTTTTGAAAGTGCATTTGGTCACATGCAAAAATAATAGGTATGACTCCTATTTCAAATGGCATATTTAAATGATGAGTATTTTGAGAGATTATATTTTTAGTGGCCAAATAATTATTAAATAATTAAATGGCTTATTATAAAGTTATAATTTAACATTAAATTTTACTTGAGTTGAGGTTTGAGTTATCATTGGAAAGAGCCATTTATTAATTAGTTAAGCCAAGTCAAATGAACGTATCTAATGGAAGCTTCTAATTAACTTGTGTGGAGAAGCTTCTTGAGTGAAGTTACAATTTGGAAACAAAAAGGGCATCTAGAGGTTATAAATACAATCCCATTTGTTGAGAAAAGCACGCTTGAATATTTATTTATTTTTGTTTCCTTGGTGTCTTTTCTAAGGCTCTGATTTTCAAATCCCTTGCTGAGGTATAAAGGTTTGATCTAAGGTTTTTTCTCCATTGCTGAAGTATATAGTGGAGACTGATTTCTTGTGAATTTTGGGTTTTTTATGGTGGCTTCTCATACTGTGATTCCTGTAGCTGAGAAGCAAAGTGTTGCTAAAGAATTTGGTATTGGGAGTCTGAAAATCGAGCATCATTCCTACCGTATTTTCTGTGACTAGGTGAGTGAATCGGTGTGGAGAAGTATATGTTCGTGGGCCCTATTTGGACTGTCATTTATATCTACCAATTGATACGGTTTATCTCTTCTATTTGGGTTGTTCAAACTCCATTCTAGACAGTATTATTTATGAATCTGAATACCATAAAATCTTTGTTCTAGACATGTAACTCTTTGAATTTTAAATGACAATATTGTGCTGGTGTGCATTATTTATTTCTGCATATCTGGGCTGTTGTGGATACATTTTCTGGGCCTGCAATTAATTTAAGGAAGCTATTTCCAGGTTCCTCACACTAGTCTCACTTTTATATATTGTACGAGCATCAGCTTGAATTAATAAGATATTGCTATTGCATTGCTACTGTTGTGTGTGTGTGTGTCTGTGTCTGTGTCTGTGTGTGTGTGTGTGTGTCTATGTGTGTGTTGCATGCTCTAGGTGATGTTGTGCTAGTATTATGTCAAGTCTGAAACCAATATCAAAAAAGGAATGAGAGACTGATGCACTATAGGAATCTAGTGTGGGATTATATTAAGGGACTTGATGCCTTCAGCATTCCTATGGTTCAAAGGGAATTTAATGACAGTTGATTCTCTCACTGCCTCTGCTATGCTCTTAGTACCTCAAGATAATTTTGAGCAAGACATGTATATTATTCAATTGGTATATCGTCCAAGCATTCCTAACAATCCAAATCATTGGCAAGTTTTCAATAATGATCATCAACTTATCAATTTCTTGGAAACAAGAGAACTTCGATGAGTGGTATTTTAAAAGTAGCAGTTCACCACCTAGAGAGGTCATTTGAAAAATGGATCTTGCAACGGGGGTTGATATCATTCAGCTCAAAGGAAATAAGATTCCTCGAGGTTTGGTTTACTTAGAACGGTTGTTTGACAAAGATGACTTATGTAAAAAATCAGCAAGAAGATGGATCAAATTCTTCAATGGAATTTGAGAAGGTTAACCTGGGATCAGACGCTGACCCAAGATTTGTGATTAGAGGTAAGTGTTGTACACCTGAAGAAAGAGGCCAATTCATCGTTCTCTTACATGAATACATGGATGCTCTAGCGTACTCACATGATGATCTAAAGGCTTTTTTTCCTAAGGTGTTGCAGCATGATATTCCCCTTAAGTCCAGTGCAACTCCTTTTAGGAAAAAGCAGCAGCAGTAAAACTCGTAGGTTTCAGGCACCATATTGTCTGAAATTCAAAAGATGTTAGATGCTAAAATAATCTTTCCAAATCAGCATTCTACATGGGTAGCTAGCATCATTCCATTACGCAAGAAGAATGGCGAAATTCACATCTATGTGATTTTTTGTAATCTGAATCAAGCATCGCTGAAGGATAATTACCCTTCGTCGATCATTGATCATGTTTTATAGACGCTGGCTGGATCTCAAATGTTAGCCATGCTTGATAGCTTTTCTGGCTACAATCACAATGAGCTCTAAGAAGATGATCAATTCAAGATCACATTTACCACTCCATGGGGTACCTTTGCTTATAACAGAATACTCTTTGGATTGATCAATGCAAGCACCACTTTTAGCTAGCAATGGAGGTGGCTTTTCAAGATATCAAGGATGAATTCATCGTGGTTTATCTTGATGATCTCACTAATTTCTCCAAACAAAGGCAAGATCGTGTATATCACTTGTGTCAAGTATTAGAGAGTTGTCATTGACACAAAATCTCTCTTAATCCTAAGAAGTCAATTTTGGGGGTTATAGAAGGAAAATTGCTTAGACACATTGTGTCGAAGGAAGGAATAAAGATTAATCTTGAGAGGGTCAAATCAATTCAAAGTCTCTCATTACCAAGAAGTAAATCTATTGTTCACTCTTCCTTTGGAAAGGTGAATTTCTTGCGGAGGTCTGTCACAGATTTCGCTGAGAAGACACGTTATATCTCAAATATGATGAAAGGGTCTATAGTTTTTCATTGGAGTGCAAAAGGAAAGGTTGCTTTTAAAGGAATCAAAGAAACAATAGCTCATGCACCTATGTTGGTCTATCAAAAGTTCAAACAACACCAAGAAATTTATCATGTATAGCTATTCTTTTGAGCACACAATGTCAGTGATTCTCATGCAAAAGAATGTTGAAGGAATCGAATCTCCCATTGCATTAATGAGTTTCTCACTCAAGTCACATGAGATGTCCTCATTAAGGGAGAAAAGTGTCTTCGTAGTTGTGAAAGCACTAAAGTACTTTAGATTCTACATCTTGAACTCTCATGTTATTGCTCTTGTGTCTAATACAATTGTCAAGTCTATCTTGACACAACAGGAGTTTGGTACAAAATGAGGCAATTGGGTTGCCAAGATCCAAGAGAATGACATTGAGATCAAACCTACAAAGTTGATTCGTGGAAAAGGCTTATGTCAGCTTGTGGCTGAAAATTAACCAAAAAGAGGAACTTCTTGAAGGATTGCCTAAGGCATTGTTTATCAGCATGACAAATGAATGGTATTTAGATATTGCATACTTTCTCACATATAGAGAATGTCCAGCACAGTTACCTTACAAACAAAGAAGAAACCTAAAGCTCAAGGCTGCACATTTTGTTCTATGGGATAGTGGTTTATATAAGCGTACTATTGATGGCATGTTTCTTCGTACTGTTGACAAGGCTTAACAAATCAGGTTATTGGAGTCTTTCAATGACATGGCATGTTGTGCTCACTTTTCAGCAACAGTCACTGCACATAAGATTCCTTGAGCTCAATACCTATTCGCCGACCCTATTTTAAGATGCCTACAATTGGGTGCAAAAGTGTGATTGTTGTCAACATTTCGTTGGAAAGAGAAAGTTAGCAGCACTTTTGTTAAAGTCAGCAATGATAGAACCCTTTCAGTAGTGGGGTCTTGATTTCATCATACCATCAATCTAGCATCAAGCGTTGGGCATACCTATGTTCTGATTGTAACGGATTACTTCACCATGTAGGTGGAGGCAATTCCTATAAAGAATTCAACATCAACGTGGTGTGTTCATTATTGAAGGAGAATATTATTTTTCACTTCAGAGTACCCAATAAGATCATCTTAGACAACACATTGGTGTTATTATCATCAAATATCACATAGTTTTTCTTTGAGTATGGTATCACCTTGTCTCGTGCCTCTAACTATTATCCACAAGGAAATGGATAGGCTAAGTGCTAGTGTAAATAATTAATTATTATTACACTTTACTTAGTTTACTTAGGAATATGCATAGTCATATGAGTTGTCTTGTTGACAACATAGGAGTTAGCAACTTATTTGAGCACATGGTGTCTACAGCATCTCTTTATGAGATACACCTATGTAAACTTATCCTCTCATCATCGCACAAACTCCTGTGCTCAATGGAGGATAATCCACTCTTGGTGGACATGTGCTTAGTTGTGATGTTTATCTCTTTGTTGACTCCTAGTCATTCTAGTTGCCTTTATATACAAGGCACTTCTAGTGTGTATTCATCTCATATCCAATTATCCAATCACCTGATATCCATTCTCATTTGATTCTCATTTGTCTCTCTTGTGCTATCTATTGAGCTTCTTGATCTTGACATTGAATTATTGCCTTAGGAAAATTCTTACATGGTATCAGAGCTATACCAAATTCTTACATGGTATCAGAGCCACAAGAGCTTCATTGCATAGCTATTTGAGAGATTTTTTTTTGCAAGTCAAGGTTGGAGTTTGCTGGTGCAAATTAGATATTGGCATCATATTCAGAAAGTCAAGAAAACCCCAAATCAACTTTTGTTTCATCAAAATTGGACATCTAAGGTGAAATCTAGAGTCATTTGACTTTTGGAGGTGCGACGACGACGATTCAGAAAAAATAATTACAGAAGTGATTTTCAAACAGCAATATCTCCCTTATACGGACTCCTTTTTTCGAGTAGTTATTTTTGTTTTGGGGTAGAATTTCGTGATCTACACATTGGTGCAAGGTGTTTAGGATCTTTGTTCCTGAATTTTTTTGCAAATTGCAAATCCCGATTTTTGCAACTTCAAAGGCTTAGTACGGGCTCATATGGACACATATTCAAGTGCTATTTTTTTTAAGAGTGCGTAATTTTTTGTCTACTTTCCAAATCTGGTATCAATTTGAAGTAATTTTGAGTAGACATAGTGCTTTCAAATTTTGCTCTCATTGGCCTATTGGCACTTGTAATTAATTAGATCCTTGAGAGGTCTTTTGTCTTATCTTGTTGAGTCCGATATAGCTTCATATTTTTTGTTGTAACCATCAAAATCAGAAGTCCACTTACGCCCTAAATTGGCAAGTGGCCATTATAATCACACTAAACATAAAGTGCCAAATCATGCATTAGGGGGGGGGAGGGGGTTCTCTGATTTCTTTTTTGCATTTTTGGGGCACATACATTATTTGATCTCATGGAGTCATGTCAAAAGTGTCACTTTGGTTGAAGATTCAAACTAACAAAAAGGAACTATTAGAAATGGAGTGTTTTGATGATTGATCATCTAAAAGAACATAAGGAAGTGTTTCCTTATCTATTTTCGAAGATATTTCCACCTAATACTAATTGGGGACATCTGTCTCTTCTTCTTCACTTTATGTATAACAGTACAAGTAAGGAATCTTTTGCTCCTCTTAGTAAGGCAAGTAGTCCTCATGACGTTCGGAGTCCTCTTTGGGAAGCATATGGAGATCCACAAGTCCCTCCATTATCAAAGGACATTCTACCTCCAGTCACTCCAGTTGTGGCACCTACAACTCCAGTTGAGATCATACCTCCTGATGCTCCTATTGCTTCTACCGATCCAGTTCCAGCCACAAATGCTCCTGATTCAATACAGCAGGAAACACCATGTCTTCCTATTTTAGCTTCATGTGATGACTTCCTTCCAAACATTTCAGTGTTGTTTTTGGAGTCTTATATTGAAGATGTGGGAGACATTATTGATGACATCCATCTTCTCTTTGTTGAGGAGAATTCTTCTTCACTTTTTACGAGGGAACACTCTGACCCTCAACCACTTGATCTTTCTTTTGAGACTGACATGATTGTGGACACTTCTTTTCAGTAGTTGGAGGAGGATTCTTTTACTTCAAAGGAAGCATATCAATCTTTGGAGATTGTATTCCAGTTTCCTCAAACATCATATCTTTTGAGGATTCTTTCTACTAGTTGGGGAGCATTCTCTACTACACCTATGGCACCACTTCTTCCTACAAGGAGGAACATTATTCAATTTTCATGGTGCAGCTTTTTCAATCATCAAGGAGCTCCTTTCATGGGTGTGCATTCATCATTGAGGGGAGGCTACATTGCTTCTCTTCCCATCTCTTCCTATAAGGATGATTCCTTGTCTTTGGAGTTTGATTCACTTTCATACATGGACAGGTTACCTTGTTTGCCAACTTCTTTTGGGCATCCACTAGATTGGCTTGTGGCATCTACATTCATCAAGGACTTGTCAACATATGAGCAGACTTCAAAGGCAGCATCCATAGCATACTACATATGGATTCCTCATCCATTTTTATATCCACAATGGAAAGTATACTTGCACCTATACTTGTTGTATCTTCTTCCTAAAGGGAGAAATGTCATTTGTAGGCATTGGATACTTTTTTGTCTTCATGACATCCTTGCAGGAGATTATTCAATATGGGGGGATACCATCATGTATTTTCTCTTATGGGGGATATATGCTTGTACATGCATGATGTATGTCATACTAGGGGGGTCTTGATTACTTCATCCTTGCATGCATCTTGTATTTCTTCATCTCTTTTTTTGGAGGAGGTTTTTCCCATGAGGTTTCCCTCTTTCTCTATTTTTAGATAGATTGCATTGCATGGCATTGTATGTAGAGCATTGCATTTGTACATGGGTACCTAACATGGCCTAATAGCCAGAACCCACATTGCATCTTGCATTTGGCTTTGTGAGCTTAAGTGCATTCCCCTAAGTTGCACTTAATGGAGGGTGTTAGTGTAAATAATTAATTATTATTACACTTTATTTAAGTTTACTTAGGAATATGTATAGTCATATGAGTTGTCTTGTTGACAACACAGGACTTAGCAACTTATTTGAGCACATGGTGTCTACAACATCTCTTTATGAGATACACCTATGTAAACTTATCCTCTCATCATCGCACAAACTCATGTGCTCAACGGAGGATAATCCACTCTTGGTGGACATGTGCTTAGTTGTGATGTTTATTACTTTGCTGACTCCTAGGTATTCTAGTTGCCTTTATATACAAGGCACTTCTAGTGTGTATTCATCTCATATCCAATTATCCAATCATCTGATATCCATTCTTATTTGATTCTCATTTGTCTCTCTTGTGCTATCTACTGAGCTTCTTGATCTTGGCGTTGAATTATTGCTTTAGGCAAATTCTTACACTAAGTCAAGTAACAAGAATTTCATTACAATCATTTGCAAACTCATGGATCATAATCAAATAACCTGACATAATGCATTATTTGATGCTTTATCGACAGATAGAATCACACCAAAAAGAGCATTTGGCATGTAGCCTTTTCAGGTTCTCTCAAGTTAGCAACAGTTGTCAAAGATGAAGCTTTCCAAAGTTCCTTGGACAAAAGGATTATGTTTCTTCATCAATTGGAAGAACAACGAACACAAGTAGGGGAAAGGCTTGTCGCATATCAAGAGCAAGTGAAGGCATTGTTTGACAAGAAAGCCAAGCATAGAGAGTTTCAAGTTGGTGGTTGTGCCCTACTTTGGGACAAAATGGCAAGAACCAAAAGGAATGCATGGCAAGTTGATACTCTTTGAGTATGGCCCTTTGACAATTCACCAAGTGATGGAAGAATACAATTTCCTATTGGCATACCATAATGGTCTTCATTTGCACTTCCATTCTATCTGTAGCATCTAAAGCATTATTTCAAATAAGCTCCAAATCAGTACCCTTGTGCATAATGTCCAAGTCTTTTTAGTTTAGGATTTTTGTGTTTTTTATTTTAATCGCCACACTCTATAGCCCAATGGAGTAGATTAAGTAACTCAGAGCTCTAGATTCTACATTCTCATTGTTTCTAGAAAAAAATGGCATAAGTTCCCTAGTTAAATCTAGTTGTTGTCCTTAATTTTGACATCACATATTCAAACAACCCTATGCAATTTTCTCATGAATTCATACGTATAGCCTCTTTGTTTTTGTGTATTGATAAAGAGTCATTAAAGCGATTCATTATCCCTGAATTGTCATTTATGTAACTTTATTCGTGTGTTTTTTTTAAGGTTTCCGTCAAGTTTAACCCCCAAATGTTTGTAAGAGAGTTTTTTCTTGTTTGACTACAAATCCTTGATTTTTGGTAAACTTTGACATCTTTTGTCTGTTTTTCTTCTTTCTATAAACAGTTGAGTCTTATTTTTCTCGTATGATAATAGCTCTTGCAATCCTGCACGTTTCGAACGAACCTTGGCCTCAAAGGGAGCTCCCTGGCTCAAGTTATGAAGGAAAAAAGTCGGGTTTATCAAGGCGACAACATATCATGCTAAGAAACTTCAAAGGTGGGTTTTTTATTGACAATTGTGCAAAATAAAATTATATTTAATATTTAAAGTGGACTTTGACATCCATTTAAAAAATTTAGCTCATTCTGAGTTGATTTGACCATAGGTTTTATTGTTTTATGAAAACTATATTTATTTATTAAATTTAATTACATGAGACATTTAAAATACATAAAGGTGGGGTTTTCATCACTCAAAGCATATACCAACATGCAAAGCATCTATTAAAAACCCACAACCAACAAATATAATTCCTAAATGCATATAAGTGCACATTTAATAGGCAATAACATGTTATATTATCACTAAAGTGTTTTTAAGTGAAAAATTTGAACCCCAAAAGCACATGTTATTGCATTTTTTAAGTTTATTAATATGATTAATTACTTGAGCTAGCAATAAAATACATTAAGATGGGGAATTTCAACCCAAAAGCACATGCATTATCAGAAGCATGTGATATTCCTACAAAACAAATACATTGTTACTTCTTCAAAAAGAGGTTTTTGTTATGTTAAAGCATATGGTGGGTTTCTTTCTCTCTAAAATGCATGCTTTTCACCCCAAAAAGCATATCATTACTAATGTTTTCTCATAAAATGACTAGAAGTGGCAATTTTTAAGTCAAAAAAACATGCTTTTGCATCTTAAAAGCACGTCATTACTCACCTTATAGGCATTTTAGAGTAAAAAGCATATGGATGGCGATTTTAGACTGAAAAGCATGAACTTTGATCACCAAAAAATGCATCTTTGGTCATTTTCTAACTGTTGCACATCAAGGTTGCAATTTTAGGTTGAAAAACACATGTTTTTCACTTTTCAAAGCACATCAATACTCCATTATACATGCCTTTTTGAGAGGTGGTGGACATGTTTTGAGCACTCAAAAGTGTGTTTTTGCTCATTTTTGCAAGGCTTTTGATTTGTCCAACCGTGGGTGGCAATTTTTAGACCAAAAACACATGATTTTGACTTGTAAAATCCCATGAAATTTGTGTGTTCTTTGAGAAAAACTAGATTCACACCAAAGAATCACTCATATCTTGGTCAGCACTTGATTGATCTTGCTCACCATAGGGTTATTTTTGTATAAAATCACCCAAGGAACATTCTTTGCTACTCAAAAGTGCAAATTAAAGAGATTTTTGCTCATTCTACAACCCATCTAGGGCATTGTTTGCCCAAAAACACCTTGTGTTTGAGCATTTTCCTTCATCAAATCTTTAACTCTTTGGCTCAAGCTAATATTTAAAGAATTGTTTATCATTTCCAACTTGCATACAATCCATTTCAAGTGTCATACAACGCTTTGGGTGTCATTTTAAATATGCATTACATATTGCACATAGCTTGGTCAAAACAATTGCTAAAATGATGCAATTTTAATCTCTAACTTTCTAACTTCTTCCCTTGCTTCTTGAGGAAAAAGTATGATTCTTTTCCATTTTCATAGGGTTTTGTTGTATATAGTTGTTCTCTTGTTTATGCGAGTCTTTTTATTTCAATTTTCAGATTTGCATAATGTATATGATGTGCTCCTATTTTCCGTCTAAATTTCCTAAGTTGCATGCGCAATAACATCATCTTACTTGTACATGCAATCGGGATTAAAAAAAATCTTCAGACAAATGCCCTCATAAAGTGAGCTCATTTATTACATATTTTTGCCTCTGTTATCTTGCATTTTGTCACCACAAAATGTAGGTAACAGTACGAAACTTTTTCAACTTAGTTTTGCATTTCACTAAGTTCAGTTCATTATTTAATTGTTTAGTATTGATCAACCAATCAATTCCAATTGATTTGATGAGTCGTTTTACTAAAGACTTTCGTCAAGTCCTTTTCCATTTTTTTGTTTGTCAAGCCTATGCTTGGTTTTTGAAGCCTTCAATGTCTTTTTTCTCTTTTTTTGGTGTGTGTTTGTTGGCTTTTGGTTTTTTGGTTTTACTCAAGTCATTGCTTTCAGTTTTCCATTCAATTTGATCTATCTTAGAGCTTAATCGGAGTTGGCAATCAAAAGATATCATTGTTTTAGTACCCAAAAAGTGGACCTTTTAGGTGCATCTATACAAATTAAAAATATCATGTTATATTATTAAGTTGACACTCACTTTTTGAAAAATAAAACATGAATTCATTTTATATTATGTTTTTTAGTTACTTTATCATTTCAATTTTTCCCTTGAAGTAACTATATTGCACTTCATGTTATATTTTTAAGTTGAGTTGTTTTTTTATTTTTTCACTTAAGAAACTATATTAACTATATAGTTTGATTTAATTTTTGAGTTTTAAATCAAACGCTCTAGTAAATATTACTTTTAAGATAATATTTACATACACTATATTAACTATATGGTGTAAATATTATTTATGTCCCATTTGAGTAATATTCATTCAAGAATTAAAATGACATGTGCTTAATTCATCACTTAAGATGTGAAAACATGTCTACAAGCACATTTTAATTCAAAAAATGTCATTACACCTAAAGGGGCGATTTTGAATGGAAATGATATGTTACAACACAATAACATGTAATTGCATATGTTTTAAAATGTGCCCATAAGACACATTTTTGTGTAATTACGAAACATGTATATGCACCTAAAAGGTGTGTTTTTCTTTGAAGAGCATATTTTCAAAACATGTCATTGCACCCAAAAGGTGTGTTTTGCTTATGCCTCTAATAATTGCAAACATGTCATTGCACCCCAAAGATGTGTTTTTCCTTTGATGTCATTTTTAAAACATGTCTTTGCACCAAAAAGGTGTGATTTGCTTACAAGACACATACAAATGCATCTTAAGAACCTGTTTTTGCATTTCAAGGGAAAAGTGCCCATGTTTATGGCTTCCAAGAATACGTTTTTGGTGATCTTGCTAAGATTTGTTTATGAAAGGTCTTGAAATCTTCTCCTCTAAGGGCATTTTTGCAAATCCAAGCATCCTCATGCTTTAGCCATTGATTTTTCTTCCCCAAAAACATTTCATTTTGAGGTTGGGGAACCACATTTTTTACCAAAAACGTCCATATTTGGGCATTTGAATCCACATTTTGGCTCCAAGGAGGGACGTTTTGGCTTTCTATGGTGTAATAGATGCATTGAGGGCCACGGTTTTGCATTCCAAAGACAAAAACATTGCATGTAATGCCCTTGGGAAACCAAGATTTTATCAAAAACGGGTTTAGCATGTGCATTTTACCAAAAACACTAAATGCGTTGAACATTGCTAATCACTTTTTTGGAATTGGGCATGAAAAATGCCTCATTTGCTACTCATTGGTTATTCCTCATTGAAGGTTTGAAGACATCCAAGTTTGTTTGAGAAATTGTCAAAGTTGGAATTTCATTTCCTTCATTTTTGGCATTTTAATCTTCAAGTGGACATTTTCCTTTTTTGCTAATTAATTCATCCTTATCTTGCTGATTTGATGCATGTTTTAACTTGATGTTTCACATTTGTTGATATAGATACCATAAAAAGTGCATTTTCTCTTTTAAAATGATGAAAACTAAAAGTCTTATTTTCATACTTTTGGTTTTTTCCCAAATTCCAAATTCGAGTTTGCATGTTGAGGTATCTTGCTTGTTGACATGTTTGAAGGTATCTGTTTCTTTTGTGTTTGTTTTCTTGTTTGCTTGCATGTTTTCTTGTTTTTCTTCATTTGGAAGAAGTTGCGAGTTCTTTCCCAAGAACTTGATCACATTTCACTCCATCTTCCTTCAACGAATGCAAGTGCATCTTTTCATTCCACCTCCATCATTACATGCCAAGACACATTGCATTTATTCTTTCCATATCGGCCAATACACTTCATGAGTAATTCCATGTAATTTCCCATTTCATGTCACAACACATTGCATCTCATCTTTTGCATACAATTACATATAAACTCACTTTTCATCCGCATTTACATGCAATCTCACTTTTCATTCCTAATTGCATGTCACATATACATGTAATTCACTTTTCATGCAATGACATCTTAAAAACCGTTTTTGACTTAGTTTTTGACTTCATCCTCCCAAGCCTTAGTCCAGCCTTCACCTATGCATCTCATCTCTTTTCAAGATCATCACATTAGATCTTCGAAGTATCTAATCCATTCTCTGAAGCTTTGTTGTTGATCAAGAATCCGTTTGGTGTGTTGCCTGATCAATCTCCAAGTGGGAGATTGTTGACATTGTGGTGACTAATCATGTAGTGGGTGTTGATGTTAATACTGTAAAACCCTAAAATGGCCGATTTTAGAGGTTGCACTAAAACGGTGTTATAAGCGGCTGAGATGCATAATGCATTGGAATGTTGGTGTACGTTTTTGTTGGATAATAGAAAGGTTGAAGGCTATGTAGGTGGATGTATCCCAGGTTTTGGGGTGGACCACATTAAATTTGTGTGTTATCTATGTTCATTATATATTCTTCTTTTATTTCTACATATAACTATTTATTCTTATATTGTTCCATATTTGTCAAACCCTAACAGAATCGAAGCTTTTATGGAAGCAATATTCTCTGATGTCTTCACATTTTGGAAATTTCATGTTGCAGCACAAGCACAAGGGATGCCCTCATCTACAAGATCAAAAGGCAAAATGAAATATCAATATGATAAAGAGTTGGCCCACACAACTCCATCCCAGGTTACATCTATTCTTGCTAGCATGTTAGATACAGAGATCGGGCATGTAGATATGACCAATTTCATGTGACAAATAGAAGCTCCTACTAGTCATGAAATGAAACGCATTAAAAGGAGTAATATTCATTTGGTGTTTTATTTTCCTATGGCTTCCCTAGAAGCAGAATTTGTTCTTGGATGTGCAAAGTGTTTCAGTCCGAAGTCAAAAACCATCAAGGATGATGATGGTTATGCTATTGTAAGCCTTCATCCTGAGGTTATTGAGTAGATTTTCAAAGTGTCGCGGAGTGCAGCGTGTGTAGATTTGACCAAAGAAACATCTTTGGATATATGGAATGTGAATAAGGCAAATTATAATTAGTATGTTACTCTATATTGGTTGGATTCCATGACAAACAATTCCTCAAGATGGCCAAAAACCATTCACAGATCTAGTTTCAAGCCAAAATACAATGACCTAATTATCCTTCTCGGCAAAATATTCGGTATCAAAGATTCTAATGATTTTGAACCATGGATGTATAAGTTCATTTTCCGAATCATTGATAATAAGGAGCATATCTTTTCGGAAGAACTAATCAGCATTGCAGTTTGTGAGCAATTGCTCAATGTAGGAATGTCGGCACCATTTTACATGAATTCCTATCTTGTCTATATGGTTGCTGCTATGAGATCTTTTTCTGGGCTTTCAACCAAAGGAGATCATCTTCAAATTTCAGTTTGAGAGTATTATGATCAGATTACTGTAACTAATAGTAAATACCATTACAGAAGAGTTTAGACGCTTTCTTTGGGCATTTTCGGTGCTTGTATACTATGCAGTTGTCTGTCAAAAGAGTGTCAGATGGGGCTTGGGATAAGGTTAATCAGTATGGTTGCATCTTTATTCAGTTTCCAACTTTTCCTTATTTAAGGGTTGGGTACTTCAAAGGAGAACCATACACCTTACCTAGGTATGCTACTGGCAAGATCATTTTAATGGAATTGGTCAAACAACTCATGGGGGTTCAATCTGATCAACATGCTCTGCATAGACCAAGTTTTGGTATTTCTTCTGCTAAGCCCTTGGATCGGTCATTACATGATAAATTCTGTATACAGAACTAAGGTCATGGAAGCAAAACTTCAGTTGGTTACATTAAAGAAGTTCGTATTTACTCATGTCCATCATATAGAAGATATTTGGATTGACATGCGAACGGAGTTGGATATAATGAAAATGGACTATTGCAGGTTGACTTTGCACTAGATCACTGATCTTAATATGCTCAAGATCCCATCTGATTTCCAAGTTAAAGATAACGGTAATATTCTTGATCCAAAATATCATCAAGCTAGCTTTGATAAATGATGCCCTTTCCCTATTCAATGGTGGCAAAAGGAAGGTACTTCTATCCTTGATAGATTTCAATACATTCTAGCAAACACCAACAAGTGCTTGAAAATCGAAGGTCTTAAAAGGGTCAATCCAAAGTTGGCTTTCGATCATGGAAGTTTTGGTCCTCCTGGAAGAAAGTCATAATTAGAATTTACTAGTACGATGGAGCATCTTCTTTTGATATTAAGAAATCCCTCAAATTCAAATTAAAAGGTGGAAAGGGATTTAAATCATCTCAAACACCTGAACAAGTTCATGAGTCAGAAGAAGAATCCCAGAAAGAACTTGATGAAAAAGATGAGGAAGGAGAAGTTGTGATCATATCTCCTCCGAGACCTGCACAAACTCAAGAACCAGCCATGCAAGAAGCGCCTAATCTAGGTACAATAGATGATGATGTGGATTCATTTTCCATTGTATTCACACCTTCCATCTCGACCTCAGAAGTTAATACATTGGCTCTTCCTATATCTTCAATAGCTCCTCCCATTTTAACAGTTGAACAATGCGAACATTTCGGGAGTGTGTTTGAGGATTTTCCAACTCTTACTTAAGGTCAAGTTTCTCAACTTGATACATCCTTGACTGGTTTTCATTTGTTCATGATAGAATCCTCCTATGATGCACCTATGAATTCAGTTGTGCAAACTGAATCTCACTTGATCACAACAGAGATACAATCAAGATGAATGTCAATGGTCTCCACTATACCTGCTTCCATAGATGAAAATTTCAGCTTGCCTGCACGGTTGAGCATGATCACAATGAAGAGAAGCAAGGTTGTCGTACCTCCAAATGACCTTCCTATAAAGAAAACTAAGTCCAAATCTTCAAATGATAAGATTGTTTAAAGAATCTTAGTTGTTTTTGAAAAGACCAAGTTTGTTGAAATAGTTGAGTCATTGGTGAACAAGCCAATTGAAGAACTTAGTCGTTCCGATTACAAATTCACCAAGCTAGAAGTTGGGAAGCAGTCACGACTAGGTTGTTTACAGGATGCGCAGACACTCTTGCTAATGTGTCAATAGCAATCATAGAGTTATGGGAAAAGAAAAATCAGCTCAAGCAGTAGGTTGCCCGCTTAAACGAGGTTATTTAACAAAAATCCTCACAACATGCAGTTGTAATATCTCAGAGACCTACGGAGAGAAGGATAGTAGAACTTGCAAGAATTCTAGGTTGGGAGAAGTCATTTCTGAAGGAGTACAAGCCATTACAGATATGAACAGAGTTTTTGGACATATCGAAAATGTTGAAGAAATGATACGTGATTTGTTTGCATCTTTGTCTCAAGAGGCTAATATTTTGAAAGAAATTCTGAATGATTGGGATGAGATTGCTAAATATGATCTAGATGCCATGGTTACGTGTGATGTTCTTTCATCTTGTGAAATGTTCTACAGATGTCAAGGATTCATGGGTTACCAGGAAGAGACACTGAGAAAGCTCCTAAAGAAGTTGTAAGCCAGTTTAGAAGATTGTGAGGCAATAGAAGTTGGGATCACGTGTGACTTAGAAAAAATGAAATGCCAAATTCTTGATGAACATGGTAATTTAGTTGCAGTTGAAGGGATAACTTCATAATATACAATCTAGATCAATGCTGATGTATATTCTGAAGATTTTGGTTCTCATACAATGAACAAGTTTGCCTTGTATAAATCTTCAGCAAAGCACTTGCAAGATTCTCTAGCGGAAAATTCCAAAATTGTGAAATCAGCATATGTTGATGCAGTTAGAATGGAAGTCATATCAAAGACAATGGAGATTTCTGATCTTCCTACAGTGTGTGAAGTTTGTGGGAAGTCGCATCAAATTCAAGCTACTAAAGAACAATCTTTAAGATTGGTATTTGTTTTTTTATGTTTGTAAATCAAAGAGGATGTATTGCGTGGAATTATGTAATTACATGTAATACAAGTTGTATGTCTAATGACAAGTAATATAGTAATTTCTCTTTCAATTAGACTCGGTCAAAGATGGTTGAGTTGCTCCCACTTTTTCCTCCATCTTTTTCTCTACTCCTTTGTCTATATAAAGGAGTGTTCTCTTAATGTAAAATCTATCTTTTATTGTATGCAAGAGACCTCTGGAGAAATTTCGCAAGCATAACTTTGATTGTGTAGCGTCATTTTGAAAGAAAAGTGAATACAAAGAATCAATTGAGACTTAACTTTGATTGAGTGAGATTGTTACTTGTGCAAGTTAGAAGCCTTGACTGTAATTTGCATTTGTTGTCTTTGATTCACATGTTGTTTGCATTCTTGATAATTGAGTTTAAAATAGAGTTAGAAAGCAACCGGATCCAAAGCTTTGATTGGGAGCAATTGTAGAGATATATTGACTACAAGCTTTGTCTATAGCTTATATCTCTTTCTTGATTCACAAAATAGTTAGAATCATTTACTTCTAGAAGTCTTTTTGCTCCAATAGTAAAGTTTATTCATATAGAATTATGACCAGACTTAGAGCCAAATTGGTACACTTTCAGCTAGCCTTTGAGTCGGTGTCGGTTTATCGGTATCACTATTTCCAGTTATTAGATAGAATTGTAGTTAGAGATTTCATCTTGCCCATTACTCGCTCCACAAGTAAGTGGATTCTTTCCTAAAAGTTAAGAGGAAAGAATATTGGTAACACCCATTTACAAAATCTCACAACTTCTTGCTTACTTTGAGTTGGTCCAAGGAACGGTGAGAAGGGGGAGCCTTCCCTTTAAGGTAGGAGAGACTCTATATCACACGTTGTGGCTGATCATCCTAGTTTGTGACAAGATTTTACCCAAAACTATCGGTTGCAAAATATCCACCCAACAACATCCACATCTTATGCCACTGCCACATGACTTAAAAACTCATGATGGTGGTTGCTTGCATGTGCTTGGACATTTACTTATGATAAAAACATAATGTCTCATTATAAGTAAACATCCTTTCATTTATTTTCATGCATTTTGCATGCAAGACCATTGCTGTTCGCACATGCTTTCATGTTCTACAACCCCATTTTTTTTGAATTCCATCATAAAAATGCATGCTTTTGAGCTCAAATTTTTGCAGACATTCGGTGTCCCTATAACTTCCATGTAGAAGTCCCATATCCCATGCTTGAACGCTCGAAAACTCACCTTTGACTTAAAAACTCATGATGGTGGATGCTTGCATGTGCTTGCAAATTTACTTATGATAAAAACATAAAGTCTCATTAAAAGTAAACATCATTTCATTCATTTTCACACAGTTTGCATGCACCATTGCTGTCCACACATGCTTTTGTGTTCTAAAAACCCGTTTTTGGGTACGCCATCATAAAAGGGCATGTTTTTGAGCTCAATGTTTTGCATACATTCGTGTCCCAATAAATTCCATACAGAAGTCCCATATCCCATGCTTGAATGCTCAAAAATTCATCATGGATCCCCCTCTTGAAGATGTACGTATATTGTGGAACTTCCATGTCACAGTTGTATGCGCATACACACTTGTCACAATAGAGGACATCAATCCAGTTAAAGGTAAAGAGAAACAGAAAATGAAGTACAAGTATGATCAATACCACAACTCTATGCCTCCTTCACAAGTCACTTATTGTGAAGGCGTCAAACACACAGATATCTCACACTTTAAATGCCAGTTGCACCAGTTCCTATCAAGTTGCTCCCCTTCTTATCATCTTGTACTCTTTCATATTAGGCCATACAAATTATGATAGAGGCCTACAAATTCGAAAGTAGAAATTTTAATTTCAAATTTACATTTTGGATTTCAGTTTTAAACATTTTTTAATATCTTTAGGAGATTGTATCAAAACCTTATAGAGATTTTGCAATACCATTCAGAGGTATCAATTTACTTAAAGATTCAAATCAATGGTTTTGAGTTATTTGGTAATCTTCAAAATAAGGATTTGAACTTGAGTTTTCTCGAGTAAATTCCAAATTGTAATAAACTGGCTCATTTATCACCAATTACTAAATAGAACTAGCCTTGATATTGCAGTAAGATCCTACACAGTTCAACACTGGATTCAAGTTATAATTTATTAATGTAAAAAAATGCAACAATTCACTTCTGGCTCCCATTGTATTTATGTATCATTATCTGCCAATTGGGTGTTTATCGAATGACAGTCTGTCATTTTGACATTGACACAATTTCACATATTAGCTGTGAATTTAGCATTGATCAGAATTTGTATAGCATTATATGCCATTTTTCTATTGATCAATTTTGCTATATTCTGCTAGTTTGTCATTATTTTAAATCTAGATAGCTTGCCACCAATTCGTATATGATTACTTATTCTATCATAACCCAATTTCTATATGCTTTTGCATTGAGCACTTTTGGATCTTGTAGATTAGAATGAATGTGGGCTTTTGTTGCCTGATTTCAAAAAATTAAAAATTAAAAAGAATGTGTGTTTTTTTGGCAATGGTCCTACGAGAACATTAAATGTGTATCAACATGCAAATAAAACACACCATTAAGGATCTACTAAATGTATAATGAGAAAGAAAAATCAACCAAAAGTCTATCTGCTATGTAATAAAGTTTTTTAGTTTTGGATAGCAACTGAAATACGAAATGACATGCAATGCTCAAAAAATTTATCCATGTTTGAACATCAAACACTTAGAATTGAAGCCATGATGAACCATAATTATATTAAAATTCATTTTTACAAGTATTAGATATATCACATAAATTTCCTCCACTTTTTAGTGTGTGTGGTGACATACTTTCTTAAAAACCTCATGTCCCCATACCTATTACAATTCAACCTTATAACATGCAGTGGCTGGTGCCAGGTGACTTGAATACACTCTTTGTAAGATCAAACAAAAGATTTTCCTCGCATCAAACCTAATCTCTTTGTAATTTCTTTTGTTAATCATATTTCAATCAAAATAACTTCCCTTTGCTCCTCTTGTAACTTTTTAGTTTACTTTTGAACCCACACTTGGTTTCACAGATATGGGGGGAAATATTCACTCATAAGCATGTATCTTTTACTAATATTGAATGTAGAGATTATGACAATACTTGCATTCAATAGTAGAAAGATAATACTCAAAAACACGGAAAATAGTAGAAAGACAATGCTTACATTGAACTCTGCACCAGCTTTTCTTACAAGGGCTTCTACATAATTTCCTAAACCTGGAGCTGCAAAATATTTGTTCCAAGAAAAAAAGATTAATCTTCTATTAGAAAAATACACAATATTAATCCTTTTTTTGAAAAAAAAATGAAAAAATGTTTAATGAGAATACAGTAATCAGGAGACACGGATGTGTTCAAAAGAATGTACAGTGAAGGTCTAACCAATTTCAGAATCATAGTAAACAAATTTGTGGCTACAATATACATTTTAGAAACAAAACCGAAATGAACTGTAATTACTTGTAAACAATTTACTGAAAATGAGGTCATTGGTCCCTATCATCAGCTGTACAATAAACTTCATTAAAAAACAATGCAAAAACACCTGTCTTATATTCTTATTTGATCTGCATTTCAAGCAAATCCTGCTGACATGTTATCCACACTATCAATATGCCACAATTAGCAGTAGATGATTACTTAAAATAGGTCATTTTCCAAGGCTCTCATCTGTCATCTGCTGTAAAGTCATCTGCTCTTGGATAATAAACTAACTTGCTGTGTTCTTTCGGTGCGTCTTGATTTACATGTTGCTTCCACCAATAATTTCAGTTTGGATTCTGGAGGTTATTTTGCTCGTCGCTCATGTAAAAAAACAGAATTGCATCAGCCAATTTTAGCATTTCAACGGAGTTAACTTTATAAATACATGCTCCAAAAAGGATATTGTCTATACATGTATATATATATATATATATATATATATATATATATATATATACACACATGTTGACTAAGAGAAGACTCACCACGTGCAAAGGGCAAGAAGAATAGAGAGTTAGACATCTCATGGATGCCACGAAGGACAAGGGGGGCTCTCCGCCCAACAAGGTGATTGAAATAAGAAAGTGGAGTAAGGACTTCTGTTTTGAATATAGACAACATGTATATTAGGAACAAAAAGAAAAGAGAACTAAGTTAGAACCTTCAAGAAGGAAAGGCATTTTGTCCATTATAGTGAAACCTCAAAACCGTATAGAATTTACATACATAGTCAAAAAAATATTGAACTTAGTAGAGATATTATCTTTGAAGAAGAGTGTGCATTCAATTGAGCCCGAAGTTCTGAAGAACCCTCTCATATACTTAGTTTTGAAGAAAATCATGATATTGAGTTTCAAAGGGAGAACATTGAAGAAATCAAAGGTGAGATTCAAAACCTTAATCTTGAGGAAACTCAAAATCCTAAGAAAAGACAACCCTAGGCTGTTAAGACTATAGAGGAAGCACAAGACTTCGCTGCACCATCTGGAATTTTTAGAGAGAGCAAAAGACCCAAAATATTTTCTAGCTATATAGCAAACATGAGTGACTTATCTAAATCATAACCAACAAATGTTTTAGATGCTATGAAACATATAGCTTGGAAAGATGCCATGAAAGAAGAATACCAATCCATTTTTAAGAGTGATGTTTGGGAAATTGTTCCAAGGCCTGAGGGAAAATCTATTGTCTCTTCTAAGTGGATATTTAAGATCAAGCATGCTGCTAACGGTAGCATTGAAAAATATAAGGCCAGATTCGTAGCCAAAGGATTCTCTCAGATGGAAGGAATTGATTAAGAAGAAACCTTTGCTCCAATATCCAAATACACCTCTATAAGAGCAGTCCTAGCTACTGCAACATTGAAGGGATTGAAAGTACATTAGATGGATGTGAAAACAACATTTCTAAATGAAAAGGTTACAGAAGAGGTATATTTGGAACAACCTGAAGGATTTGAAACTCATAATCCTAAAATCTTTGTTTGCAAACTCAAGAAAGCTCTCTATGGGCTTAAACAAGCTCCTAGGGCATGGTATGAAAGAATCGATACATATCCAGTTTAGGATTCTCTAAGAATGAAGCTGATCCAAATCTCTATTATAAAAAGGATAAAGATGATATGATAATTTTGATACCATATGTTGATGATTTACTAATAATTGGTGATGATCATCTTATAGAGCAATGCAAGAAAGATCTAATCAGAGAATTTGATATGAAAGATTTAGGACTTTTCATTACTTCCTAGGACTGGAAATATGGCAGAACTCTGACAGCATCATACTTAATCAAAGAAAATATACATTAAACATCTTGAAGAGATTTGGCATGTGGAACTGGGAACCCATGTCTTCTCCAATGGAGACTAATCTACACAAAATTAAGGAAGCAGCAGCAGAATCATCCTCCATAGATTCTACTATTTACAAACAGATGATTGGGTCTCTTATGTAATTGGTAAATACAAGACCTAATATTTGCTATGTTGTTAATGCCTTAAATCAGTTTATGTGTGAGCCAAAGGAGATTCACCTGGTTGCAGTCAAACACATTATGAGATACTTACAAGGCACTCTGAACCTTGGGCTTAAGTATAAGAAAGTTGACTTAAAATTACAAGGATTCACAGACTCAGATTGGGGTGGAAGTGTTACAAATAGGAAAAGCACTTTAGGATGTTGTTTCAATTTAGGCTCAGTAATGATATCATGGATATGCAGAAAGTAGTCATCAATAGCACAAAGTTCCACAAAAGTTGAATACATCGCAGCTGCAATGGCTTCTCGAGAAGCAGTTTGGCTTAGAAAGTTACTTGTGGGATTATTTGATCAACCCATGAATCCCACTATCATTCACTGTGATAATCAGAGTTCCATCAAGCATTCTGTGAATCCAGTTTTTCATGACTAATCCAAGCATATTGAAATTCCTTACCATTATGTAAGAGATATGGTAGAGAGGAAAACTGTCAAGTTAGAATACATTTGCACTACAAATTTGACAGCAAATATTCTTACCAAATCTCTCTCTCGAGCAAAGATAGATCACTTCAGAAAAAGACTTGGTATGGTTGAATTATAATACATTTGTATTCTTTAATTATTAATAAAATAATTTTGTGTTAAAATTATTATTGTCAGGCTATTGACTGTTGTGGGCTTCACTATTTGTATTCATTATCTAAGAGGTGAGGATCTTTGAGATAATGAACACTTGTATAAAAGACATTATGAGAGAGAGATGACAATCTCTAAGACAATGCACTAAACAGTATAGAACTACTATTAGATCTAGATGAGTTCAAGATCACATTGTGATGTGGACATTTTTATGCCTATGAGTCACAACTTGGATAAAGGAAGAATCTAATCATTCTCTGGATTTTATCCTGTGTACTGGAAGATCTTAACTCGGGATCCTATTGTGATGTAGGCTTGTCAGTACCTATCAGTCACAACTTGGATTTAGGAAGAATTTAATCAATCTCCGGATTTTATCATGTGTATTGCATTCTATGCAATACTGTTATCACAAGACTAGGTGATAATTCAAATTACAAGTTTAGTAATATGACAAAGTATCATGTGTACAATGATACTGCATGCTTGAGAGATTTAGAAAGATATAGAGTATCAATCTATGCTTAGTCAATAATTTAATTGATGGTGCTAGATATGTTTCTCTCATTCATATTATCAAGTTAAGAGGGAGTCTTAAATCCTGATAACTTGATCATTTCCTTATATGGTCTCATGATAATTACATCTCTCTTAGAACAGATCGGCGATTTGCTAGGCATATTTGTATGCCTTCTATTAACTATTCTAGTTAACTAAGTATTGACTATTAGTTAACGAGCAAGGGCGCCAATTTTTGGAGGAGTAGTTTGTTTCATGGAGGGCCAACCTAGAAGGGGTTGTGTCTATTTGAAAAGGCAAGACTCTTGGATAATATATAAGTAGAAGCAAGATTGTGTATAGAAGACACACAATACAATCTTAAGTTTTCTTTTCTAGCAATCTACTCCTTGGCTATTTAAGTGTAAAAATAAAACATAATCTCCAGAATTTATTGCAGACTTCCAAAACAATAATATTCAACCCAAAATTATAGTAGAACAATTTGTAGCAAGGTAATAATACTACATCAATATAATATCTTTAGAGTTTGCAGAAAAGTTACACTAGGTGCCCTCAGCGATTCTGCCTCAATTGAAGACTTTCTTATTCCCTTGTGGGTGACTATTACCAGATTAAATTCTTGTTGTGATCCAACGTTTGTCTATTCCTCCATTTGAAGCCCTTCTTCATTGAAGTTCTTCTCTTTCATATCTCCTTGAGTGTAGAGAGTCACACCCTTTCATCTATTAATGCCCTTATGAATGGGTCACACCCTTCACTTTTGAAAAGATACATTTGTTTGACAATAATTGCTGCCACTTTCACTTCTTATTTAATCTTCACCTATCACTCACTTCTCAACTCTGTATTTACTTCTTTCCTTCTGCATATCTTATTTTCTTCTTTCATTTTCAATTCTTGTTCAGATCCCTCCTTAGAATTCTCCTCTCAAACTGTTGTAGATCTCCCCTATCTTATTTCCTCTATCTTCCTCTATACATCTTGCAATGCGAGGGAGGGATCACACCTCTTCATCACGTTTGCCTTTTGGAAAGAGTCACAACCAATAAAAATTGAAGCTCTTTCAAAAAGTCACAACCCTTCATAACTGCAAGCCTTTGAAAGAGTTACAACCCATCATCATTGCTGCTCTTTGAAAAAGTCACTTCCTTATTTCCTTTACATTCCTTTCTTCTTCCGTTAATTTTTCTTTAGTTCCTATGCTCTCATCTGTCTTCACTCCTCCATATTCCCTTCAAAATGAACTCCCCACCCTTTTATATCTTATGTTGATGGAGTCGTAACTCATCATTATGTATTGTTTGACTTCTCATTAACTTAATTAATTTGTAATTATATTATATTATATTATATTATTATTTTTTATCTATTATTTATATTTTAATTTTATTATCATTTATTTTTATTATATACCATTTCACAAAGGGGGCATACACATTCTGGTGGCTGCTGTTAATAACTAATCAGGATAAAGTAGGTCAATCGTATCCCCTCTTGTGTTGGAAAGCTACAACATAAATTCCAGCATTGTTAGGAATTTCATCCCAACTAGATAAGAAACATGGTGAATGTTAGGATTTGTCATTGAGCACTCAATCAAATTTCCAAACTTGCTAAGGACAACTCTCCAAGGCAGGTCAGAATTTGGCCATGTGCTTGGACAATCGCCTCTAATGTGGGCTCATGCTGGTCAGATTTTCATCACTTTTTAGAAACTTCATTAAGAGGGAGGTCAGAAATTAGACGTGTGTAAGGATTTTAGGCTTGTAACTTCTAAATTTCAAACTCATGTAAAAACTTTCATTTGTAAAGTTGGATTTCTTTGCACCTCTCATTTTTCACCTCTTGCACCAACGTCTTCGATTTATGACTCTACCTCAAACTTCAAAACATTTTCACTTTAAAACTCAGTTTCTCACATTTATCCACAAATTTATCATAACTCCGACCGGACTTGACAAAAGCTTTCAATTGCTTAGGAGTCTAACTAGACCAGAACTTTAAAAAAACACCTACAACGAACTAGGCAAAACACCATGCCACTAAGAAAAAATAATAGGGGGTCCACATTTGCAATGGGATGTGTGTGTTTACAACAGTTTCTATGAATTAAAAAGCCTACTGGAAGTCTATTTGTTAATTATTCATAAGTTAAAATCAAATAAATATCTTTGCTAATCGATTGCAGACAGTTGTAAGTGCTCCACTGGGGTCTTCAACTGCAGATAGTTAATGTTTCCAACAATTTTCAGTCACCTTTTATCATATACATCAAATTTGCTATGTATAAATGAATTGTAAAATCTGTATGAGGATTTCAGCTTCATAACAGTTCCTAAATAGTTCAGATCTGCCTTCATAGTCAACTTATCATTCATTTTGGTAAAAAATATCCAAGTATTTTGTATATTCCCAAATTTCATTATTTTTCAATATTTAAGAGTTTCAAATTTCATTACACCAATAAGGATAGTTGAATTTGTGGTTCATAGCATGCATTTTGATTGATAAGCTTTTGCAATTTTAGCATCTTTAAATCAGCATTGATAAAGTGGAATTTGGCACCAACATTTGGTTTTCGTTCATTATTTCAACTGCACATGCTTGCAATATTATGAATTTTATAAGGCTGTCCAATTAACAACACAAAATTACACCATATTAAAAACCAATGCAAGTGCAGATTATTATTTCACACAATGTGACACCAATTCAGGTTAGTTGTGACTAGGAGCAATGAGAACAAACACAAAGAAGATTTCAAAATGAAATATTGTATAGGAGAAAATTTCCACCAGTCTAATCAACATATTGTAATGTCAGCTTTTGAGATTGCCCTAATTTTTAACCTAGAATCACAAATTCTATTAAAACAAGATTGTAAGATGATTAGAAATGTAACTTTACCAATTGAAATGGCCTATAATACGATAAATCCCGGTTTAGGTCCTATATATGTGTATGAATGTATGTTGTGTCCATAAATATATGTGTGTGTGTGTGTGTCTCAAATACTAATACTTGTGCTCAGGCAGTGGAGACCAAAGCAGATGCGAACGAGTACCTAGAGGCAGCCAGGTGCCCTATGGGAGCTACCTAGATGCCACCCACAAGCACCCAGATGCGGACAGATGTGCATCCATCTGCATTTGAGTCCCTGTGGGTGGCATCCGAGTGGGCACCCAGGAGCATCCACAAGCTTCCAAACATGACAGTTGCCCAAAGATGCGTTAAAAGCATTTTTTGATATTCTTTTCACTTAAAACACGCATGGGGAAAAAGATTTTTTAATCTAATTTTCACTTACAAACCCTAAAGCAGCCCTAAAAGAGGCCATTGACCACTACTACCTCCATTTTGTTTGCAGCTCCTCTCTTTTCTCTTTTGCTCTCCACTTTTGCATTTTGAAGGAAAGTTGAGTATTTTCGTGTTTGTAGAGCAAGGGATAGATTCCACAAATGAGTTTTAAGAAACTAAAGTAAGCATTTAATCCCATTCTTGTGTTCTTTCATGAATTTCTTTGAGATTGGATGAATTTTTTCAAGTTTGTGAAGAATGCTTTCAAGTTTTCTTTTGTTTTTTTTTTGAAAAAATGAAGTAAAGCAAAAAGTTTAGCATCTCTTTAAGTACCTTTCTATCATTTTTTTTACACTATTATGCTTCCTGTTCATAGCTTTTTTTTAAAAATTATTTAATTTCTTATAGATGGCTGCCACTGGTAGTCAAAGTTCAGTGAGCCAAGCAGCTAACATTTCTAAAGTTAATGTGCCATCTCCTTTACGGAGACATATCCCAAGAGAGGCCACAAAGCTTGTTGATCAAGCCATTGCATGATGTCTCTATGCCAACGGTCTTCCTTTCAAGTTGGTGAGATCACCATATTGGAAGCAAATGTTCTACATCTCACAATCACGAATGAAGAAGCTGATAACATCATGACACATGGTGTCTCTACCACAAGTGGAACCGTTTTGGGTTCAAATGATCTTGAACTTGCAGCAGTTGGAGGAGATGGAACCAAGATGTATCTGAAATGATGATGAGTTTTTTGTGAATCCATATCATATGGATTTTGATTGATAAACATTTAATGACGAACTATATTTTGATTTCGTAGTTAATGATAAACTATATTTTAATTTTGTAGTTGCATTGATTTACAGATTTGCACCGGAATCATGAACATAGACACATATGATATTCATATCATTGATATGGTTCATATTTTATAATCTTATAATCTTACTGAGTATTTGATTATGTATTGGTGAAGTTACAAGCTAACAAATGTTTTAATTTTGTATATTTCTTTCATTTCTTTGCATATACATAGTATAATTGTATGTGTGTGTGTGTGTAACCTCATGCCCCCCAAAAAAACATCCCGCATCCCACATCCGCTTCCAGATCTGCATCTCTTGTCTGATCCTTACTCCTTTGCATTCTATCTCTGATTCCTCTCCTCTCTTCTCTAATGAAATGAAGTTCATCGTATACAATAGGAAGAGTTGTATTCTAGAGACATGTTGTATCTCCTCTCTTCATACTAATTGTATTGTTACATGGCAATTAACTTAATTAGTTATCAATTCCTAACTTTGTCAATGCTCATTGATGTTTATTGGCATTGTGCCTTCTCGTGAATGGAATTGCAGACCATAATATAATATTCATTTTGCCTTAGACAATACCATATTGATAACTATATAATGGTTCACCATTTGTTGAGTTTGTTAGTTCTGAGGACTATGTATCACATCTCTGTGATTTAATATTCTTATGATATTGCTAAGGGTTATTTATTCTTTCTAGTTGGTGGCTAGCCTCAGAAGAATCTGACTCCCTGCTGCATTATATTCATTGTTTATGATATTCAATATTTTATATCTTGAGATTAATCTTTATTGGTCATTACAGATATCAAGTGTTTAGGCTTAAATGAGCTATTAATTACTGGGGGTGCTGATAAGGCTTTATTGACTTGTCTTTACATCCTCTTACATATTGTTTGGAAACATAGGCAATTGACTGCCTCTTGATTTACGTGGTAGTGAGGGTTCTCAAACTCTATGTAGTGGGGACTTATTTCCATAGAATATCCTTGACACGATATTCCGTTAATGTTTGACCGTTTTTATATCTGATCATTGTATTCGATCATATAGTGATTCCTTAATCATACCGTGCTTGTCTGATTCCATCCTTCATGTTAATATTTTTTGGACAATATTATTATTATTCATTTATTTAATTATTATTCTTATTTATTTATTAATAATTCTCTATGCTCCACGGGGACGCGTTTCCTGCCTCTGTACCCTAGTACCCGTACCGGGTACGAAACGGGGACGCGGGTACGGATTTTGGCCGTACCCTGCGACGTCCCTTTTTTGAAGAATTCAGAAACGTCCCCGAAACGGCCAATTTTTTTGGGCAGGAAACTTGGGGACGGCCAGCAGTATCGGGGACAGTTTTGCCGTCCCCTATCCGTCCCCGAAACTGCTGGCCGTCCCCTTTTTTCCAATCAATCTGGTAAAGGCAAACCATCCCCAAAAAAATATTTTTTCCTAATTTTTGTTGTTCGTGTGGCCCCTAGTCATCTTAAAGACATAATAACAATATGCAACCCATATTTGGTCCATTAAAACACTAACTCTTCTACTTATTTTTCGATTTAACATACTTGCTAAGAGGAAGGAAAAAAACATAAGAGCAGTAGCAGCAATGAGCAAAGATTGTGTTTAGTGAGGCAAGACTGCGTTCGGTATTTACTATTTACCAACTATTTTAGTTGGACTTCTCTTTATTTCATTCTGATTTCAGCATGATACTTGAAGCCTTTAGGCATTTTAATTTTTGCTATATATGTATGTGATATTGTTATAATGGAAGCACTTAGTATTTGCCATTTGATAATATTCCATGTATTTATCTTCTAAAATGTCTATGGTGAATGGTTTATCAATGTTATGATATACATATTTGAATTTTGTCTCTATAGTAAAAAAAATCCCCTATGTTTTTAATCGCCGTCCCCTGATGTCCCGTCCCCTAAATTTTGGCTTCGACCCGTACCCGTACCGGAAACACGTCCCCGTCCCCTAAAACGTCCCCGTCCCGGAAACTCCGTGGAACATAGATAATTCTTATTTCATAAAGGGGACATCTAACATATAGTGTCTTCAAGGATTTGGACTTAAAATATCATTCAAGCATGCCTAGCAAGGAGATAAGACCCTGAGGAAGAAAAATCAAAGATTTTGCTAATCATAAGCAAATCATTGCAATATCTTCATTTCTGGTTCTATGTTGACGTCACCAAGCTTTCTGGGTTGGTGTTACCAAGCTCAAAAGAGTATTTTGATGTCATCTGTGTTCAAACAGATTACTAGAGATGAACGACATTTTCAGGAGTGATCTCAGACAACTTGCCCAGGACTTACTATTTGTAGTAAGTGTCAATTTCGACATCAGTTGTTTATTGAAGTTTCGGCCAAATTACTGTTTTTAACCATTGTTGTTGTTAACAGTTACATTTTATAGTAAACAAAATTATCAGGAGATGGTCATGTAGCTCTGGTCTCCTCTTAGATTCCACATGCAATATCTTTAATTTCAGGATTTGGATAGTTTTAACAAGATTTATAGTTGATGCTATTTTTGGTAGTTGGAATCATTCTCAGTTTTTCTTCAACTTCAGAATGCAAAGTCTTCAGTTTTAGGACTTGATGAATATTTTAAGGCTAGGAAATATTATTCTATTATTTCACTTAAATGTTCTAAAAAAGCAACTTTTATCACTTTAAGTAAAATAAAGTGGATTCAAAGTTAAGAGGTATAATAATATCTTAATATCATTTTATGTGGCCTCCTAAAGTGAAAGAAGTCTGAAAGTTTAATTAATATTTTAAAGAGCAAAAAAGAACACTCCCCGAAAAAGTAGAATAAAAGCAAAAAATCACATTTCTGAAAATAATAAAAAGTTCCAAAAAAAGAGGACTATAGTTTCCAGAAATGTTGGTAATCATACTATAAATATTTCAAGCATTTGTTAAACAATCCAAATCACTAAAGGTTGTTTAAGTAAGCAACCAAAAGTGCAAATATATTTAAGATATGAACATCAGAAAAAATTAACTGAATGACAAATAAATTTAACTTTTATAACTAGTTAAACAAAGTATATCAAACCATATCAACAGCCACACTGGCAGAATTCAAACCTGGATCTATTGGTGCACTGCTTGTGACTATTGCCTTCTGTCCATCTGAGAGATGAATCTCAGCTTGTAAAAACCTTCCAACATCGAATGGTTCAGGGCTATATTCTGCTTTTGTGGCACCTATTTTATCCATGCACATAACATCCAAGACATTTCATCCTGATTACTAAAGTTCAATTACTCTTGGTCAACAAATCACCAATCAAATTAATGAAGCAACACTAACCAAAACTGAGTGAATTTTACAAATGCATATATTTCAATTTTAAAGGTTGAAGAAAGATACTGTCCCTAAAATACTCTAATATTACGGCACTCTTAAAAACGAGATCACACATTTTCCTCACTTCAACCGCAATTTAATTTGAGACCATTCAAAAACATAATGATCTTACACAAATCTAAATCACAGCATATGGAGAATATTAACTGTGAACTTCAATTTTTGCCAAATTTCAAAATTTACTAAAAATTAATTTAAAATTCGACATGTATTCATATCGAAAAACCATATGGTTAATTTGGCCATTTCTTTACAATACTGTGTGCTGATTTCATTTGTCTTAGTGTTGTGTGTCTTAGTGTCATCTGCCTCTGTGTTAATTTCTTTGCAATACCAGTGCGCAATTGTGTCCAGGCAAATGCAGATTATGAGGAACAGACTTTGCATTCACAAAGATGGCTGCAAACTCTGTATTGATGAAGGCGGACTGCAGTCTCAGTGTTAAAGAAGATGGAGCCTCATAGACCATTTCAAAATTCTCCCACGCTGCACTGTGCTGCAGCCTGTCCTCTCGTGTCATGACCGATGATGGCTTCTGCTTTGTTTTTATTTCAGTTTTGTAGGCTTTTTCTAAAATTTGTTATAGTTTAGAACTTTACTCATATGTTTTTTATAGAATTTATTAAATCATTAGATGGGTTAATCCATTAAATGTGAATGTGTGTGATGTTGAATGGGAAAAACCTAGTGAGGGTTGGCAGATATGTAACTTTGGTGGTGCTTCAAAAGGAAACCCTTGACCATCAGGAGCAGGATTCATCATTCGAGACAGGAATGGTAATCTAATAGCATGTGGGGGAAAAAGATTGCTAGATGGAACAAATAATGTTGCTGAAGTGGAGGTGGCTCTACTAGCCGTAAGGGCAGCCAAAAGGTTAGGTGTCAAAAATCTTCATGTAGAACGGAATTCACAAAACATTGTAAATGCAATAATGAAAGGCGACATGCATGCTTGGCATCTGCAGAAATACATAGACCAAATAAATGAAGAATTGACACCCCTTGATGATCTCAAAATTACACATGCCACCTGACAAGGCAACAAAGAGGCTGATAAATTATCAAATTGGGTATTAACCTTCAAGTTGAATGAAATTGTTCTACAAGATTTCCAACGCTTAGGGAAGGATGAAGACAGTCAAATGTGATAATTATTATTTTCCCTTAGTCAGTAAGCAACAGGATAAACATTAAAGGTGACAAGGATTTGACAGCAATGTACGGCTTTGAGTGTTTGTTTTGGCGGAAGGAACGAGTGCCCAATAACCACTGGTGGACAGGGCATTTATTGCAGAGAGAGGCAACATTTAATGCTTTTAAACATGGCAATGGAACATTTCATCCATAGTCTTTTAGATATTTGCAAGGTGTGCTCTGAGGTGATTGTAAATGATGGAGACTACAGTCACTCTCACTTGCCCAAGCAACAAAATCCCCACTACGGACAAATGATAAAGAAGAGGAATGATTAGCTTTTCAATTTTGTAGACAAAAAGCTCCCTGTGAATGTTATGATTCTTCTGGGTCACATGCTTCACCAGGTGGAGAATCATCATTGAACAAACACAAGACATTTTCTCAACGACAATGGCATGGACTTTGCAACTTGGAAAAGATAATGGCATTATTAGCCTGATAATGAACACCATTGTGCCAATAGAAGAACTTGGAAGAATGGAGGAAATCTGGAGAAATCTAATCCGTGGCTGGGAATTGATTTGGGGGGTAAGCAGAGTGAACTGGAGAGAATTTAAGGGACCAAGTACACTCTCTTTCCGTGGAGATTTGTTGAGAGTAACAAAAACCGCAGGTTTAGGGAAGCACGTAAGGGATGGCTGGCTTTTAAAATGGTGGTAATGATCCACTTTCTGGGCCCCATACAGAAGATATGAAACAGGATTCAAGTTAGACTATGGAGGATAAGGCCAGGTTGCTGTTAATTTTCATAGGATCGCTGCAAATATAATTGCATTGCCGGATTGGTATGTACTTTTCAAATGGCAGCGTTCTCTTGTATTTGTATGAGGAATAAACCAGGAGAAGAGACATGTCCCTAATTGAAATGTCTATTCATCAATATAATTAATATAATGGCAAACTAAATTATATATATATATATAGATGTCTCTTTGATCTCACAGGTTGATCCTACTAAAGCTACCGAAACATCAGCACTCCCTCTTAGCAAGGGAGGATAAAAACATAACACGTATTACACCATTGGTAATATTAGCTATGGCAAATTTTAAAGATATTTCTTGAACAGAAGATATCCACCATTTTGATATCACATATGATATCAAGAGTATTGGCCTTCAGAATATCATCATATGATATTCACCAAAACTCTTAGTAATGGTCTCCAAAATATCAACACTTGATATTCTCCATGTAAATGATTTACAGAGAGCAGTACAGAGACAGAGTAACTGTTAAGCAGTTTCTAATGATTGCATTAAATTTTTTAACAAACATAATCTTGAGATGTGTAGTTAGACAGTAATAGAAGACAGTCTGGTGGTGACATCAGCAAGTGCACAAGCCCTAGTGTTGCACATGTGAGAAGTATAGATTGTGAGCCGACAGTGCTATTGTAATTACGAAATAATTAATTATCTTATTATAATTAATTGGAAAAGCCTCAACTCAAGGAATTATTTTGAAGATACAATATAAATGAAAGCTGTTTTCCTTGTTTGGAAATAGTGTGAGAAGTGTGAAGTATTCAAGCAAGTGCGAACAAGAGCAGAGTATTTGGTAAATGCAAGCAAGTGATCCAAGGGATTATTGAATGCGAAGTTGATGATCTGGTATCGAGATCAGAAGGAGCAGAAGTCCATTTGTTAGGACAGAGAAAGTGGAAGGAGTAGTAAAGTTCAATTCTATTATTCTGCAAGGAATAATACAAAGATCATTTGGACAGTGGGTTCATTGGTCTTGCCCCTAAACCTGTTTGGACAGTGGGTCCATCTGCCTTCTACAACTCGTAACAGGGTTGGCACAAGTACTAACAGGATTAGAATCTCCAAACACGGATTCAAAGTCTCCTAACAAGGATTGATATGAACTAAATGTTTTCATAGACTCCTAACAGGGTCCATCCTCTAACAAGGAATATTTATATTAGTACATCATCTTGTGGGTATCATCCCCACTGGGGTTTTCCCTCTAATCAAGTGTTTCGCTAATTAGCATATATGGTGTTATTGTACATGATTATCTTGTTGTGGTTTCTGATTATATGCTCATATGGTTAAGTTTTATTAAAGTTGATAATTCTGATAATAGTTGGATAATTGATTCACACCCCCCCCCCCGCACCCCCATTATATTGGTGGACTATATATTCTTACAATTCCCCAAGTACTAAGTGTAATCGCCTCAAGAACATCAGTTTGCATTACATTCACCATGTACTCAAAAATATTTATAAGGTATGTGCACATGCATTCTCATAATGTGTACCATATAAACATCAACCATGCAAAGTATAATCTATCATGATCTGCAGAGACATCGTAAAATATCCATCATAATAGAAAATCATTAAGTTATTGTAAGATCGTCACCTTTCAATAACTTCTGCAAATATAAGTTATAATCATTTGGAAGTTGTCACTTCCTCATGATGTACACAAGGGGTAGGCCCATTCAATCATGTAGTTACACACATGACACCAAAAGTTCACATGAAGTCAAAACTCCCTCTAATAATCATATGATCAAGTTCTTCAAAGATCAATTGAAACATATCCTCTATCTTCTCCTTCTGATGGATGTGTCAGACTCCTTCTGAACATCAGTCTTATGAGCTCCTTTATCTTTGAAGAAGTATCAAACTCCGTCTAAATCTTATATCAGTCTCCCTTTTCTAGCAAAAACATTTTCAAAGGAAAAGATTAAGGCAAATAGCTCTTATAGTACGTATAGAAATAAAATAAAAAAGAGAGAGACTAGTACAGTACTCAAGGATAATAAATACTTATCCACTTGATACAAGTTTCTCCAATCAAATAATATCTTCGTATAAGTATTTCTCAAAAATGAGAATGGTACATTTATTATTATTGAAATAGATGTCTCTGTAGTTTAATGCATATCATAAAACATATGTTTTGCTTCCAATATTAAATCCCCTTATTCATGCAAGGAGTTTTGCAATATCCAATTCTCCTTCTACGTATCACAATACTATTTTTCCTCCTTATACTCGGGTGTATGCCTTATTTGTACTCCAATCCAAATATTATTATTTTTATCAATTGTTCGATGGACAAGCCATTTGACTTTGTATCTCTTCTACGTGGTTGTCTTAGCTTATTTATAATTTCTATATCATGTTAATGTGGATTATCCAGTATTGAGTTAGCATTAGCTTACGTCACTTCACTTTCTTATTCCAATCACCTTGTTGGGTGGAGAGCCCCCTTGTCCTTCGTGGCATCCACAAGATGTCTAATTCTCTATTCTTCTTGCCCTTTTCACGTGGTGAGTCTTCTCTGAGTCAACATATATATATTATTTATCCTTCGTAGATGTTTGTTTTGCAGAAATATAAACATTTGTTCTCAAAACATGCTTCTTTTGTATTATTTGCCTCACATGGAAAATGCAAGATACGTCCTCCTCCCTGATGGAGCTCTGATTTTTTGCAAAAAAAATGAGTCTCCACTTGAGATTTGATGTTGGAGTTTTCATAAAACATTGTTGTCGATGCTGAGAGTATAAGAAAAACCAATAATAATGGCAACTTCCTTTTCTATAAGAGTAAACAGACAACAATGTGTGGTAGCAGATTGGCTGTGTTATAATAGCAGTGGCTGTTTCAGATAGCAGCAATCCTGATGGTTAAATTCTTTGATGGCCCATATAGAACATAATGCTGAGTAAACTGATTCAGCTTGAAGCAATAAAAGAAAAATATAAATCAGACTCAATGATAAAGAGTTTCCAAACAGTAACTTCAATGTATTAATGGAAAGCATTGACAGTAGCACGATGCATACTAAACAAAGGAATACTTAAACATATACTCAAAAGATACAGGTATTGAATGGAATGCAGCAATAATATGAGCCCTGGATAAGACAAAAATTAGAAAAGACAAATTTAGTTTGTTCTATTTAAAGATAAAGGGAAGTCCCATGAGTGATAAAGATACTAGTTTGTATCGGAAATAAAATCACATAAGACAAAATAGAATAAAGACGAAATATTAGGTAAAGACAAACTGTGTCTACTGTGATTTAATATCAGTAAATAGACAGCTATCGATAATGTATGAAGTGATAATAAACAGAAATAAATAAGAGGCTAAAAACGCCACATCATGCAAAGAAACAAATTTATATGTGATTTGTTTGAAGACAACGATAAATAAATGAAGACAGATTCAGTCCATATTTAACAGCATAGCGAATATTGCAGACAGTAAAGACAAATGAGTTTTGTCTTACCTGATTTGATGGGAAATAAAAAATGATAAAAAGGTTGAATGTGGTCGAGAATCGAACATGTCTAAAGAAAGGTTTGTCCAATACAGAGGAGTCAATATACGGCTACACAAACATAATAAACAAATTCAATGAAATAGTGTTGCCATCAATCATTAAAAGATGACTCGTCTTACACATAAGTGGCAGTTAAAAAATCTTTTAAAGTAAAAACATTATTTCGAAAGGCCCGATAATCAATACTTAGCCCTCAGACGATGTCAGAACAGTTTGGAAATACTAGCAACGGGAGTTTGAAGAATGTTCTATGTAAAGAAATAACACACATTAATAATAAAGCATGGTGTGCTTGAGTTAATCGAAGCAGCTTACTTCGTTAAAATAACTTAAAGATGGTTTTGATCAAGAAAAGGTACGATTAAATAATTGAAGAGATGCAAAACTTTAAAAGACAGGTTTTGGCTAAAAGTCACATCATTTCATTTGAATAGGAGCAATATAAATAGAAGATGTATTTGTAAACAATCCAAGATCCGAACACATTTATTCTCTTAGGAGAAAAGTATTTTTATTCTATTATTGTATGGAGGAATAAGGGGTCTACTATGATTTTGTAGTATAAAGTCCATTATTTTATTTTTTAAATAAAATAAAATGTTTTTTGTTTATTTTTAAATGGCATGGAGATTTAAACTACAGGTGAATCGTCCTTCGTAATTATATTTTAGAATTTTGTATATGATTTTGATATCAGATAAGTGGACATGGTCAATTAGCATTTCAGATTTGATCATCATAGGTGTTGTGAAATATTAATTGTTTCTGTACCTCTGTCCAGTTTGTCTCTTTCTAAGCATAGTTAAAATTCAATCTGCACTAATTTAAGATTGCATTATAATTAGTCTGTCGCATCTGGATTATTAAAATTGTTGGCAATATAAGTGTATTGAACATTATTAAGTTGTACGTGAAAGTTCACTGAAGTTGACTCTATCGCCCGGATTAACAAAGCACTAGTCTTTTGTTATTAAAGTTAGAAAATCTATACATATTCCTTCTACAAGCATCAAATTCATTATTAACAAAATTTATTCAAAACATTCAATTTCAAGTATTCAACATCCAGTTGCAATTTCATTGAGTTTGAGGACCTTGCTAGCCGAAGAACTCTAGAAGTTTAAATTTGCTATAGAAAAGACTTGAATTGAGTAGTCAGTGTTCAAGGTGAAGGTCTACCCGCCTGGGTGTTGTGGAGCCCGAAGTGCAAGGGAATCTAAGCGATTTCCGTTCGTTGGCCAAAATTTGATTGAGAGATCCTACCGGAGAAGTGGCAGGCTCTTGGATTTCCAGTCAACGGTTTTGGGAACCAACACTCCCAATTCACTTCAAATAATATCTTTGTCGCGGAATTACATAGCACCCACCCAAATATAAAAATTTCATTCTTGCATATACGTCAAGAATTAAGATATAATACAAGTTCTCTTGAAAATATAATATGGTTTTCGAAGAATATGAGACAATAGCATATAATGTGTTTCATGTTTATACACTTTAGAATGTCTGATTGCTTCTTTTAATTTGTGAATATTAATCATTTCCTTGGACTTCTCTACGAACATAGTGGTCTTGAAGAAATGTGGAATTCCACAATGTGTTTTTTTTTTTTTTCTTTTCTTATAGTCGTATATCCTTTGGCCCCCACTTCCCACTTCAATGATAATCACATGGGCATTTCATGTAGGGTACCCATAAATGTTTATCCCATTTTATTAGTTTGCATTGCTAATGCCATCGTTCATAAATCGTCGAGATGAGATTGAATAGTCTTGGATTCCTACGCGAGACACAATGAAAGTTCTTGACCAATCGGATCAAAGGGGGTTACCCTTATAATGACGATGAGATATACAAGCATCAATAGGGCTATTGCAATCCATATCCTTTTTATATATTCTCAAGCTGGAAGTGGCACACTCTATTTTTCGGGCAATAATAATGTATTGTTTATGTGAATACTTTCCTTTTGCACAAAGGGAGATGAGCTTCCAATTCGCACACAATCTATTTCCACTTCACTCTTTTCAAAAATCCAATTGACAAAAATGGCACAGGCTCATCATTCTCACTTCTAAACTGGCTATACCAGATGACTGTCTCAGGTGAAATTCCTCGCACCTCCTACCGCTTCACCTTCTCATCATGTGGTTCATATTGTGGTGAGTTTTGGGGTTATCGCCTATTGTGACCCAGTTATCATCCTTAGATTAATTAAAATAGTTTTCCTTGCATTCTCCATAGTGCCTATAATTGCATTTGCAGCCTGCTCTGATACCATGTTAATTTTTAGAGGATCGCTGCAAATGTAATTGCATTGCCTGATTGGCATGTCCTTTCCAAATAGCAGCATCCTCTTGTATTTGTATGAGGAATAAACTAGGAGAAGAGACATGTCGCTCATTGAGACATGTCTATTCCTCAATATAATTACTATAATGGCAAACTAAATTATTGTTATGTGTGTGTGTGTTAATCTCTCTTTGATCTCAAGGTTTTGTAAAGACCCTAACTGGATTCTAACTGGAGAACTGATGTATAACTGATATTGTTTGTACGCTTTATTTTTAAAGTTTATAAACACTTATATCAAGTACTGAAAGCAATACAAGAATTGTCCAACAACTACAACTTGTATTATTAAAAGAAGGTTTGCAGTTACATTGAAATGAACTATGTACCTGGGAAATAATGATTTCAACCTTCTCTTTAATAATCTCTAATCACATTTGCTCAAAATCTGATTCCCACTCACACCAGCCAACAACTCCAACTACAGCCCATGTGACAACCAAAGGCCACAATTCTGCCCAGAAAAAAGGGAGTCGTCCAAGCAAGCAAGGTTCATGCCTAAAATAAATGAAATAGCACTCCACAACTGATCACGCTGAGCCTGATATACCAATCGCAGCCCCTCTGAAATTAACGTAGGTCCTCCTTATGTTGATGGCAAGGTTGGTATTGAATGCACCAACAATCAGCAAGTCGTCTACCCCCAACAATATCTTCAATTATGTTGGATTGAAGTACAAATGAAGAATGCCACCCCAAAGACCCAAGCAGTCAGCCCACAGCTCCAAATGGAAACACCAAATCTCTTACAGCTACTCAACGTGGCCATTGGAATAATGATAGCATAAATCACACCTTCGCAGATATATTTAGACTTTGCAGAATAAATGCAATTAATTCCTTTCACCAATTTCAAATACTAAAATCAATAACCACTTCTCCTTTAACAGATTTACAATAGGAGAGCAATGCAAATTATATAACTCGGCATAATTTGCAAACACCAAATTCAGAATTCTCAGAATGATAATGCCAATCTCCCAAACACAGATAATCACAGATAGGAGATTTAACCAATGAAATCACTATACATCAGCAGTGACTTCAGACAATCTTCGGAAACTCAGAAACCCTTATACTTCAGCAAAGGCGCACAATTCAAAACTCATGAAAAGCCACAAAGGCAACAAAACCAAATAAATATTCAAGCATGCCTTTCCCAATGAAATGAGCTCTCATTTATAATCTTTCGTTGGCCAAAGTTTCCTAAAAAACTCCACTTCAGAAATTGTGGAAGTTCCCCTTATTGTATTATCACAGTATCATCCAAGATACAATTGATGAAATAAAGCTAGCTTGAATAGTTCATTACTACATGATGTCGTACATGTTCCAGAATTTGACAAATCGATTACCGTCTTAGCCTCCAATTGATCATGCTAGGATTACTCTATCCTTCTCGTGCTTGCTTTAGAATTATTACCATTAACATGTATTCGATTTAATATTTCCAACTAGGGCTACATCCATCCTTCTGCTCATAGGATGGTCATCCCGTGTTGGTGTTGTGTCTAGTGGCTTGTTCAAAATTCCTTCCCTATTTGCCAATCTCCTACACATAAGACCTCCAGCCGACCCCATCTACCGTTACACACAAGCATGCATGCATGGCCTGTCGGGAGAAGCGTTATGGAAAACATCCAAGATGTTGCCACAGGGAGAGTTAAGATTCACGACGAGCAATCACGGAGCCATTACACACCAAAACACTTAGCAGCAAGGCCATGACCCAAAGTGGACATAATTCGCAAAATTTAACAAACCACGTCAGCATCAATTTTCAACCTTAAGAATACCTCACATGGTCCACATGTTATCCCATAAGATTGCACTTTCAGCCTATTGGGATGTAGGGTAGGTCCGGTGCATGACTTAGCTGGTCAGAGCAAGTAGGGCAACATGACAGTCCTCCCCTCTTGGAATTGCTTGCCCTCAAGGAATTGAAGTCCGTAACGCTTAAGGATCTTCTCACTTTCCCTGATGCATCTTCGATGGGCAATCCTTTCCACTTAATCAGATACTCTTTGATAGTTATGTTCCTTAACCACTTCTCCCTCATTTCCAACACTTTGGTTGGCACTAATTCCAACTTCCCTTCCTTGTCAAGAGGGGGTGCTTCTAGTGGGCACGTCACATGTTGTCCAACAGCTTTCATAAGGCAAGAGACATAAAAAATATTGTGAATCCGACTACCTTCAAAAGGCTCCAACTTATAGGCTACCTCTCCAACCCTTCTTAAGATCTTATAGGGCCCATAAAACTTAGGCTTGAGTTTCTCTCTACCACTCTTCTTCAATGAGTCCAAAAGGCCAAAGGCAAAGTAACACCTTGTCTCAATTCTAAGGCGATCAGCGTAATTTTTTTGTTGATTTTGGGCACGTTGCAAATTTCCTGTTAGAACTACAAGGATGTCCTATTGCTCCTATAACCACTCCTTTGCGAATGGGGTCCAACTATCAACCAAGGCCAAATCAACAAAAGTCAGGGGCTCGTGATCATATAAAGCCATAAAGGGGGGCATACCAATAAACATATGGTAGGTTGAGTTATAACAATATTCACTCAAATGTAACAACTGAAGCCATGCCCGTTTTCGTCCTGAAACATACATACAAAGATATCCTTCACCCACTTATTAACGATCTTCGTCTGTCCATCTGTCTACGAATGTTAGCTGGTTCTAGGGAATAATTGTGTACCTGCAAGTCTCAATAGCTCCTACCAAAAAATGCTAAGGAACTTGTTGTCTCTGTCACTATAAATGGTCTTAGGATGACCATGTAACCTGAAAACTTCTCATAAGAACAATGTTGCCACCTGAGAGGTCGATCAATCAACTGTTACAACAAAGAAATGTGGATATTTTGTTAGTCTATCCACCACCACAAAGATGTCCTTACATTTCAACTTTGAGAGTCTTGTGATGAAGTCCATGGAAGTACTCTCTCATTTATGCCTAGGAACTGGTTAGGGCTGCAACAACCTTACAGTATATACGTGTTCTGATTTGCTCTGTTGGCAAGTCACATATGTCTTCACATGTTGAAGAACATCATCCTTAAGGCCCTTCCATGAGAACCGCTCTCTAAACTATTATGTCCCAATTTTTGACTTAATTTGAAATACAGCAGTTGAGGCTCACATGAAGTTAGTTGGCAATTTAATTTGTTATAATTTGGTGAAATGGTAAGATAGTGAATATAACATGTTAGTTGATCGTTAATCACAAATTCATTGAATTAAGAAGATGGTTAACCGTTGTGATTATTTATAATTAAATAAATTATTATGATAATATAATTTGTGGAGAATTTCCTTGTAGGTAGCATGTCTAAGGAGTGGAAGCATTGTCAGAAAAGAATTAAGCAGGAGCATCACCATCACTGAGTAAATGGGTTGAGAACCTAGCGACTTGAAACAGGATACATATGTGGGACCCGCATGAGCTATTTAAATAAATAAACTGAGAAAATAATTGGGTTAAAATATAAAATGTATCTCAAAGGATTTTAATTTATCTTTCATCATATTATTTTAATAAGTATTTATATACATGCATATAATATAAAAATGATTTGGCACCATTATTATTTAATAAGGTGAAGTTTACATGTACATATAAGATAATAATAATATTTGAATTATAATAACATTTGAATTATTATAATATTCGAACTATAATCTTCCAACTCTATTCTTTCCAATGTAATATTCTTTCTTTTAATCGATTAACACTTAGCATGATAAATCAATTTAATATTTGGCAATTTGAGTTATCTTATAATCTTTCCAACTTCTCTTCCAACATTTTTATTTTCCTATCCTTCTCTTTTTCCAATCGATTTAATGTTTGGAAATCGAATGGTTTATTATCTTGAAACCAATGGGAGCCAAGAAGTCACAGCTCGTTCCTTAATATGGGAGCCGTGAGAGGAGTCAACAAGGATATATATTTTCATTCCCGTTTTATTTTTAAATCGTTATCTTCCCTTGCTTATGTTGGCTCCATTTCAAACCCATACTCTGCTTCAAATCTGCCGTACATTGTTATCATTGCTGAAGCCATGATCGAATTAGGCAGAGGAAACCTCTTTCCATCTCTCATTCCGTCTTAACTCCATACTGCTACATTTTCTTATTAAGCCGAGTTAGGAAGTCCTAAGTAGATTATCTTTTTTATTACACACCCCCGAATCCCTATCTTCTTCATTAAGACTGCCACCGTCTGAAGTAAGGAAGTAGCCTCAAAGTTAGCGGGTGGGCAAGAGACCGGCCAGAGCACGGGAGTTCCAATCCAAGTTTAGGTATCGAATCCTATTTTCTTTTTTAATTTGTGCTCATGATGAGCCGATTGGAAGTAGATCCTTCTATTTCTTTTAAGATTGAATACTATAGATGCAATGTATATCATGAACCGATTATTTTCTTTCATTGAGTTTAATTTCCATCTTCAGTTGAGTCATAATGATAGGATTGTGAACAAATCAAATACATTTCTTTTTCAAATCCTTTTTCTCTCTGATTTAAGTAACCAACCGTAGCTGGCCAGGCCTGATAAATAGAGATCAATTTATATTACTGGCTGAAGTATTCTGAAGTGTATATGGGACCATGCATGAGAATTCCTAAGTATTCATATCATCTATGAATTCATTTGGTAGTTGTATCAGACTTGATTAATTACATAAATCCGCATCAATGCACATGTTTTTATAAACTTTCCGGACATATTTAGAATACTTTGACACGGAGAAATTCACCCGGCAAAGAAGCCGTAGAATTGGTGAAGAGGTGTAAAACAAATCAGATTATTGTTTTTCTTATTAGAACTTTGTTTAGAAAGAATTTTTTTCAGTGCAAATTTATACAGATGCATTTTCCATACGTCTCTGAGCTAAGAGACAACACCTTCAACAAGAACCAGTAAATAATTCACAAGTAACATGAATCCTTTCTGAAGCCATATGCCCAATTTGAGCAGAATATATTGGCTGAGAATATGAAATGTTTCTATACTCTTATGAAAGATAAGTATTATGAATCTTTTGTTGAAGCCAAGAAAAACATAGTATGGATCCATAATTATTTATCGATGGATATTAGAATTAAACAATCAAAATTCCGGAATCTTTAAAGAACATGATCATGTAATCACAGATTGTGAAATGCTGGATGCACGTAATCTTCTTGTATAATTGGCAGAACTGGTTGTTCTAAGAATTCTGAACACCTGGGACTCACCCGGCTATGTAGCCAAGGAAATGGGTGATGAGGTAAGAGAAAGAAATTTGAAATAACATGAAAACAGTAATCAGTTTTGACATATCAATGTTTATCATGAATTAATTAATAGCTCATGCATGATTCCGTTTAAGGTCATCTCCTGCTGTCAAGTCAAGGCGTATGGTTAGATACCAAGTTGCTCAGCTAATGACAAGATGGTCCCTATCTATTCCGGATAGGGAGGGCCTTTCTCATTAGAGATTGTGTGGAGAATAAATTAAGATCCGAGATTGGTTGGTTAAGCCCCTGACAATGTTTCACCTCTCTACAAGTTGTCAGACTAACAACAGACAAAGATAAGCTGTACATTAAATTGTTTGTCGGAAACAAGTAATATCACTTTTATGATGTATATACAAGAAGGTAAGATTAATTGAGTTATTTCATAGTTACAGTTATTTTACACCTAGATGCGAGAGATAGATTTATGATTTGTTTTCCGTTTATATGAATATCGAATACTAGCATATTTTCTAATCTTGAGTTACTGCCACAGTTAAGTAATATGAAGGAAAGGAATCTAAAGCCCTAATTGATTCAGTGATAACTGGAACCCTAAATGATACTGTGGTATTGGAAGCCCTAATCGAATCAGTGGTATCAGAAGCCCTATTTGAATCAATGGTATTGGAAGCCCTAAGTGATACTGTAGTAACTAAAAGCCCTAAATGATCCAATGGTAATCGATGCCCTAATTGATACAATGGTAATCGATGCCCTAATTTTAAATATAGTGATATTTAATTGTAATCATCATTTGATTTTGAGACAGTGATTTTTAGATGGTATTCATCATGTGATATTGTTATAGTGGTATTTGTGGACTAACTCGGAAGGTTGCAAAAGCATCCCTAGTTTTGATTTCGATCTCAAATTTCATGGCACGTGGTTTTTTAATTCTATAGTAATTTTTATTAATGATGTTAGCTCTTCGTTAAGAAATTTTGTTTAACTAATTTTAACCATCATTCCCTTTCATATGAACGAAACTGATTTAATTGACTTCTTATGAAGATGAAGTGATAACTATATTTCTTTGTGTATGTTAGTTGTTAATTAAGACCCGAGAAAAGTGGTTGTTACATAAACTACCTGTAGATCTGGAAGTACCCAAGATGGCCCACTACTGGGCTATTATAAATGGCATGCGTAATCTGCTCCTTAAGTCTGGATTCAGGGCGCAAATAAATTTTGCTCTAGAGTAAATAATGTTAATTATTACTACCCTGTACCTGTCATCCTGAATCTACCCATCAATAACCTCACAAGCAATGATGATTTTCGTGTACTACTTCCAATATGCTGAAATCTCTAAGCACAACAGGAAGCACTGCCTGGTCTCCTAGATAAGACATCTGCAACTACATTGTTTTTTCCCTTGATGTACTCTATCAAAGTCATAAGCTTGTATCTTGTTAATCCACTTCTGTTGTCTTTCATTCAGTTCCTTCTATGCCAAGGAAAAACGCAAGCTATTATGACTAGTCCTTACTACAAAACATCCATTCACCAAATATTGTCTAAATTTCGCTAGAGCATGCATGATAAATACCATTTCCTTATTATAGGTGGAGTACATCTCATGATCCTTCATTTCTTTCTCTCATATGCGATAGAATGTATGTCCTACATAAGTATCACACCAATCTTGTCACCGAAAGCATCACGTTGCAGGATGAATGGTCTAGTGAAATTGACTAGGGCTAGCACAAGGCATGTACTCATCACCCTCTTGACCTTGTCGAATATCACCTCCATATTTGTAGTCCACCTGAAATGCCCCACCTTTGTGAGATCAGTGAGTGGTGCACGCAAGCTAAGAGAACCCTTTCACAAACTTCTTGTAATAGGAACACAATCCAAGGAATCCCCTTAAACTTGAAACATTCTTTGGTGGTGGTCAATCCAGAATAGCATGTATCTTCTCTTGATGCACCTTGACTTCATCAACCCCAATCACATGGCCCAAGTACAAGATCTCTGTCAAGCCAAACTCGCATTTGAATTCTTTGGAGAATAGTGAGTGTTGCTCCATTATACATAGAACCTCATCCAAAAACTACAAATGTTCCTCCTGTTTTTGGCTAAAAATTAGAATATCATCAAAGAACACAGTACAAACTTACACAACTGCTTATTAAATATATGGTTCATGCATGATAGGCATGTAGTAGGTGCGTCGGTGAGTCCAAAAGACATCACCAAGAACTCATAATGTCAATAGTGGCATCTGAATGTTGTCTTCTTCATATCCTCCTCATAGACCTTAATTTTATGGTATCCAAAATGGAGATCAATCTTCGAAAAGTAGACAACCCCATGTAACTAATCCAATAGCTCATCATTACGAGGTATAGCGTACCTGTTCTTAATGGTCTTCTTGTTCAGAGCTTTGTAGTCAATACGCATCCATAGAGTTCCATCCTTTTTCTTAACCAAGAGCTCAACTCATATCTCCGTCAGTGTGGAGTTGCGGCAAACATTGCCCAACAATTTCAACTCCCAACATATGCATTTATTTCTCCAGGATCCTCAGTACTTAAGTCAACCCGGAGGTGGGAATATCTTGTCTTTGCCAATGTACAGTCCCTTGGTAATAACAAATATGAACTTTGTTTGGCAACACAATGTGACTAAAAATTTTGAACAGTTCATTCAATTCTGTCCAAAAGAACATTCATGCATATTATTTGCCAATACTGTCACTGGAATGACAACAAGAAATGATCGTTCCTTGTCTGCACTTAAAAGATGTTGGAAGTGATTAAGTTGTTGTGTAATAACTCTCTACGCATGCCCAGGTGTGGATACATAGGTTTCCACCATCGTTCTTCCCATGGCTTCCTAAACCACATATAGATATATATAGGTACCACAATGATTATATCTAGACTAGACGTTGCAAACCTTTGATAGTCTCATCCTTTTCGATAGTCTTGTTGATTGATCAATATCTCAAAAGCCGACAAAAGTCTCAGTTTTGAGTTTGATCTGGAGACCACCAGTATAGTGCATGAAAATTTTCTTAGAAATAAAGTCTAACCTTCAGCAATAGAGGAAACACTTAATATCGCTCAAATATTATTTTCAAGTATAGCAAAACATCCAAGGTTTTCAAAATATTCAGCACATAATTGCGTCATTTGTTCTCTAACAATGTCCACTACTTCCACAACCAATATTTATTGCAATACATACTATGGAAGTTTTGTCAATCCCAACCAATCTTGAACAAACCACAGATTTTCCTTCCCAAGTCTAGATGTCCAAAAACTTAATATCCTATCAAACTAGATAAAATATTTCAGGACTATAAACACTTGAGATTCTTGATTTCACAAGCTAGCAAGATACACAGCTCTGATACCATTGAAATATCCCCAATAGATATTTACCCATTTCTTTTTCAATATAATATTCAAAACTCAAACATACGAAGTTGCATGATAAGCCAATGATATACATCTGGTAGATTCTCATAAAATATCTTAAAACATGTTATTGCATTATACAATAGCAATACAATAACTATTATTCAAAGCAAAGTAACAAGAATCGGAATCGGATCGGAATCGGCAAGGCCGAATCAAATCGTGAATCGGCCATGAATCGGAATCGAATCGGCCATGAATCGGAAAATTTAAAAAACCCTTGAAATTTAGTGAGTAACTTATTTCATAAACCCTTTATCGCTGATTCGATTCACCGATTCACAAAAAATCGTTTGGCTTGAATCGAATCGCCAAATCGCGTGAATCGCATGAATCGCCGTGATTCTTGGAACTATGATTCAAAGTCCAACCTTAAACACAGTTTTACAGTCAGAAATGCTAAGAAAAGAACCTATAAGCACATGCAAGACACCTGAAGTGACATCTCCATGGACAAAGGGTGTGCATCCACTATCTCCCAGCATGAGGGTTGACATCCTCATGCTGGATGAAAGTTGAAGCTTTCCAAATAACTCTCGCAAGAGAGAAACTGAAATCTGGATCATAAACCAAGCATGTCCGAATGAATAAGCTTCTCTCCTTTTTAATCCCAAAAATTGTGACCCTTCGACTCCCTTCCTGCCTTTTTGTCTTATCCCTCCTTGTCACCTTTAGCCTACCTTATAATAGTAAATTCACCTTTTTTTAATTTTAATTCATGCTGTCATAGTCAATTTTAATATTATATCAATGTTTTAAATCTTCTAATGTCCTAAAATGGGGACATTACACTTGCCATTTTCAATTGAGAAAAAATAATAATTTCAATATAATTGAGTTCACGGTCCAAGTTGACCTTGGAATTGCACCCCATGATGACCAAACATAGGGAATTGCAGTTGGGTATAACTGGAATGCAGGACAAAAGACTATGAGCGGCCAGATTGCAAATCTCACTGTTCTCTGAAGCTCCACACATTTGAAGGTGTGATTTATTAAAAACTTATAATGATATGTCTAATTATTATATGTTACCAGCTCATACTTCAGTTTCTTTGATAATAATTATAGTTTAGGGTAGCTTGAATCTACATTAGGATTATAATTTTTAATCGTCTACACTATTGTTCATCGATACAAATGTTCAACTTTTGTAACTGCTGGGTCCAACCATCCTGAATTTAGCTTTTTGTACTTTTGCTACTTATCAGTATTAAGTTTATCAAAACTCAAACATACGAAGTTGCATTATAAGCCAATGATATACATCTGTAGATTCTCATAAAATATCTTAAAACATGTTATTGCATTATACAACAGCAATACAATAACTATTATTCAAAGTCCAACCTTAAACACAGTTTTACAGTCAGAAATCCTAAGAAAAGAACCTATAAGCACATGCAAGACACCTGAAGTGACATCTCCACTGACAAAGGGTGTGCATCCACTATCTCCCGGCATGAGGGTTGACGTCCTCACACTGGATGAAAGTTGAAGCTTTCCGAATAACTCTCGCAAGAGAGAAATTGAAATCTGGATCATAAACCAAGCATGTCTGAATGAATGAGCTTCTCTCCTTTTTAATCCCAAAAGTTGTGACCTTTCGACTCCCTTCCTGCCTTTTCGTCTTATCCCTCCTTGTCACCTTTAGCCTACCTTATAATATTAAATTGACCCTTTTTAAATTTCAATTCATGATCTCATAGTCAATTTTAATATTAAATGAATGTTTTAAATCTTCTAATGTCCCAAAATGGGGACATTACACTTGCCACTTTCATTTGAGAAAAAATAATAATTTCAATATAATTGAGTTCACAGTCCAAGTTGACCTTGGAATTGCACCCCATGATGACCAAACACAGGGACATGCAGTTGGGTATAACTGGAATGCAGGACAAAAGACCATGAGCGGCCAGATTGCAAATCTCACTGTTCTCTGAAGCTCCACACATTTGAAGGTGTGATTTATTAAAAACTTATAATGATATGTCTGATTAATATATGTTACCAGCTCATACTTCAGTTTCTTTGATAATAATTATAGTTTAGGGTAGCTTTAATCTACATTAGGATTATAATCTTTAATCCTCTACACTATTGTTCATTGATACAGATGTTTAACTTTTGTAACTGCTGGGTCCAACCATCCTGAATTTAGGCTTTTGTACTTTGGCTACTTATCAGTATTAAGTTTATCAAACCAAAAAAAGAGAGAAATAATTGCTGAGCACTACTAAGATATTATTACTTGCTTTAAAAACATAATAAAAAAGGTAAGAAGCAATCCATGCATACTAATCAAAAATTCTGAACAATTCACCTGAAATGAGTTCCTTCTTTCTTCCTTCTGAAGATATTCGATACCACTGGATACTACAATTCACAATGTCTAGAGCATTATCTGCACAAGTGATGATCCGCAAATATGAACCTAACGACTCGGCACCCTCTAAGTCATACAAATGTTCTTTATTCTGTTCATGTATTTTGGTGATAGCCAACTGTAATCAAAACAAAATAAGCTATCAACAAACAATCCCTGAAGTGATAAACTAAATTGAAGGATGTGTTGTAAACACAAGAACACCTAATAACATCTGCAGGGAAACTCATTAACTACAAAAGGCACCATCCAATTCACTACAAAAAAATCCCCCATATAAATACAGTGGCATGACCAAAATCTACAATATTGCAGTTAGTATCCATACCACAAATACTCCACTATTCCATCCCATAATCTTATTCCAGATCCTCAGACTCTTTCAAACAACAGAAAGCAATGGACTGAGTATATATTTAATTCAATAACCTCATAACGACTTCTATTTACAACTCAAACTTGCCAGTATTTAGGAAATGACATAAGGAATGTCTTGAGCAATAAACATCGTTTGATGGCCTTGAATTATTGAACATGGACTATTCAAGCTCTCAACACACAGCCCTATTCCCAATGTTAAAACAATTAGTAAGCAGTTTTAAATAAAGATAAGAATATTGAAACCACAACTTTGTAATGCTTACACTACAATTATGGCAGCATTCTAATCAACACAACACAAGATATTCCAGAAGACTGTAAACTACTTCTAAGAAATTGTAAAGCCAAATAAGTACTAATCGATTTCAGATTCAAATGATGTATATGGTACATGTGCATGGGATACACGAGATTGACTTATAATTATTAATAAGATTGGTTTAAAGTGTGGCAGTAGCAAATGGGAAAGGCTATCAATGTGCAGCTAAAAAAAAACAAAGTGTTGGATTAGCAAACCTTAGCAAGACAAGAATCAACTACTACAAACCGAACAACACAATGAAAAGTCATCCCACATTGATGATGCAAGAACATCTTAGTGTATAATAAATATTGAACCACTCGACAAGAGTTTGAATTTGTTTTTCTGTGTTGGTTATTCCTCACAGTGCACCAGCTGGTGTCTTTCAGTTGAATGTGTGTGTTATCACTTTTTGTGTCAGATTTTGGTTGTGCTTGTAAATCGAGCTAAATTAAACAGACTTAGCAAAAAAGCCTTTGGTTGCAACAATAATGTTGCAAGGTGCACACATCTCAAACCAGATGCATTCCATTGTAAGATAAGATTAGATAAATTTATTAATGTCCAACAAAAGACCAATAAGAGGGTCCAAGGGACTGCTTGCAACAAAGCAGTAATAAAACATACAACAGGAACACCAATTGGTTTTTGGGAAAAAGTCAAAAGACAAAGCAAAACAAAAAGAACTAGAGCAAGAAGAAACTACCAAACCAAACAACCCAGCTAGTTGCTCCAAGCAACAGGGAAAAAGTCCAAAACCAATAGATAAGCCTTAGGACAAGAAATTCAATGCCATCTAAAAGAACCCCCGGAAACACTAGAAGAAAGCCGTTGCTAAGTGAAGGATCTGTGAGGCTCAAATCTCTAGGAGACACATAAGGATAATCCAGCATCTGCTTGGTACCCCATGTGGGGAGAACCATTGTAAAGAATGAAGTGATGAGTTGATAGGAATGCGATCTCAGGGGTATCAACTGCTGCAAAGTGCGGTCTTGGAGCCTCTATGTCTTCTGAAGATACAGCACCAGGCACCTCTAGTCCGTATATCTGAAAAATGTTTGGAGAGACTGAGTCTCCTTGAACAAGCAGTAGAATCTCCTGTAATCCCCTTTTTGGGACATTAGAAGTCAATTATATAATTAAAGTTTAAAATGTTAAATTGTATAAAAATTAAATGACTTTTATGGAGCCTCGTGAAAAAAAGAAGTCATTTTAAATTAAAGAAGTGTAAAGACAAATAAAGGGAATTTTAAGAGTCTTCTAGAAACTTCATCAAAAGATTATAAAAAAGCAGCTTGGGCTTCCTTTTGGGTATACTTGGTTTATCATTTCTTTTGGCAGAGCTCTGAGAGCTTCTAGTTATAGTTCTAGTCCCTGAGGACGGAAGCCCTTGGGATTCTTTCAACAAATTGGACAGAAATCCAATTCATTTTTGGAGGTTGGATTCACAACAAAGTTCACAGTTGGGTGAAATTGTTACAGGTATTACAGATTTGTCTTGGAAAGACATGGCTGTAATGATCCATCTAATTTGAGGGCAATATTCATCTCCATTTTCAGATATTACATGTTTTCACAATTCATCGTTGGATGAATTGAAATCAGTTTTACATATAAATTGTTTGTTTATATTTCTGTTGTAAAAACTGGACAAAATATACTGATGGGATATTACTGTGGTATCAAAGCCGTGTATTCTGCCAGCCTGTGAGGTTTTGCAAAAAAAAATATGAAGCGCAGCTTGATTCCCTGGTTAGGTTTTATACTCTAATTTAGAAGAGATTTAATTTCATCTTGATCTTAAGTCTTTTTATTGCAGCAAATAATCGCAGAAATATAACAATTGCCAAGTTGAGCAGTAAAATATTTCAATTTAGTTCTACTGTGGAAATATCAATAATTGCAGACATATTAATGTGAATTAGCATCATTTCTGTTGTTATTTGATTCCTTGCTGGGTGAGTTTAATATTTGTCGCATATTTTGTTTTGAAACATTTAATAATAACATATTTTGTTCCAAAAATTGTATAGGCTTGACTATTATTGGAGGCATTATTAAATATCAGGCATATTTTTTGAGACTATAGTCAGGGGAAGCCATTTATTTAATATTCGGGTTTTTCGAGATTTATTGAACAGTTCAACTAATGTTAGATCATTTTAAAAGGGACAAATGATTTCTTGTTCTAGACTATATCACAAACTTTGCCATAAAACATTAATCTGAATAGAACTTTTTCCAAGGAACATATATGGTAAAGGACTAATATTTGTTGAGCAAAAAGAGTGGCATGATAGTGAGACAGCTCATTCTGGGTGGAGTCAGTATCTTTCAGAGCTGCAAGCATTTGTCATTATTGATTTTTAAGGTAAAGAGAGCCGTTGAACTTTTTTGTCATTTCTTGGACCTGGACGATTTGGTTTTGAATCTTCTCTAAACAACCATCTTGGCACAGTGGGTGGAAATACCGAGTGGAAAAACACAGAATGCTCTCAGGATAGTCTTTGGATGACATTTGTTAAACTCCAAGTCTTCAATGAACTGAATATGGTAGTTTCAATTCACTGCAGGAAATCAGGGGAAATTGGATGATGGTGGAATAAATTCCTATTGTGCTAAAAAAGAAAATGTCCAATCCTTTCATGCATATGTTGGTCTGAAATTGTTAACACTGAGGAATTTCAACTAGACCTGCCAAGAAGAAATGTGGGATACGTAGCTTGTCAGTCTATGATATTTCTGTGAGTTCATTAATGGCATGTCAAGAGTTTTAGAAAAAAGCTTCAAACAAACAAGTCCGTCGATTGAATGTCTTTCTTGATGCCCAAATACGAAAAGGGAGGAACGAGCATATTGTAGTCGATTGGGACATTTTTTGGATGGACCCATCACATGAGTTCTTAGTACTCGGGACAGAGCCATTCTGAAACAATGCATGGTTATTTTGGACTTAGATGTTCCCATGAATGCTGCGGTTTTGAGATATCAATATCGTAAGCCTTCATTGTGTAGCATTTATAAGTTGTAAATGGTAGGTGGTGTCAAGTGAAGAGCTGCCTTGGGTGTTTATTTAATAAATGTTTTCAAGTGTTTGTTTCAAACCATACAAGACCAGTGGAACGAACACAGTACTACATATTGAATTATGCAATCACCAGATGCTTTCATTCAGCCAAAGCCAAGGTGAGTTTAGCCATAATAATTGTCAAGAGGTAATATTTAGCCACAATCTTCAACATTCAATATTTTATTGAGCCCACGTGTAAGTTGGACTCTCAAATTTCCTTCAAGGATGAACTGTTCTTCAAGAAATTAAAGTCTGAGACATATCATGGCTTCTTGGAGTGGCTGTGATTGCCCACAGTAATAAACCTGATGTTTGGGTCTGAGCCAGTCCTTCAAAAAAAATTATGTACTTATTAGATTGCTGTAGCTGTGTTACACTTTAAAGATTGCAGATTTGACGAAGGCCATTTAGTTGAATATAGAGAGCACTTTAATCATATTTGAGGAGTTAATGGAGATCAGAGGCGTCAACAGTAGTGTTGGCAGCATCATTTGAGGTTTTAGAGGGAGTAAATCTAGAGAGGAACCTGAATTTGTCTTTAGACTGGGAAATTGAAAGCAGCACGGATATATATCATTTTCTTATATTCGCAGTGGTAGACTTTATCAACTGTTCATTACAAGTCTAAGATTCACAGATCAGATTTTCTGTCAACTGCAATAAGGTGTTCTTTTTCTTTTCCTCCGCTATATTCATTTTACAATCTTGGAATTAAGATGGCTCTTTGAATCAAATTAAAGATCAACAACTACTTGTGACTTGGTATAAAAGCTGATTCCTAACTTTACCATTCGGATATGAGTTTAGAATGTCATTGCATTAAACTGTGAATGCAAACTGAGATCATTTAAATAGCAAAACTGTTGAATTCATTCACCTGTGCATTGGTGCCTGAAATATATTGCCGGAATACAATTTGTAAGCAAGTTTGAAATACCCTGCAATCAAGAACTCCTACATGTACATTGTAAGGTAGACTGTTTTGACAGAACACTCTAATAGTGTTGGCTTGCAAAAATCGGGTCAGAACAGGGGTAGCATTTTACAGTGGAAGTGTGCATCAGGGGCAGGTGGGGGGGATTCAGGTTGGAAAATTCAAAAGAATGATTAGCAAATTTTTAAATGGTACTAAATGATAGTTTGACCAAAGTACTTTATGAGACTGGTAATGAAGCTGGGCTGGAATCCCAAACAAGAGAAAGTGTTCTCATCATTCTGATCCAATTGGAAGGACGTTTGACCATTGCAGAGCAAGAACCCCCTCATTTGCTGCAGATTGCTCTTGTCCCTGCAGTGACTGCGTTGAATCATCACAAGTGGCTAAAGAATTCAGATGGCGAGATAAGGTTGTTGGTTACTTCCTGTTTTATGGAGATTACAAGAATCTTAGCACCTCAAGAACCTTACAAAGAAGATCTAATGAAGGAGGTCCTTTAGTTAATCATTGATAACCTCCAATATCCTAGGCACATCAGATATCATTTTTCTAAAAGAGTTGCCATACTACAATAATTTGGAAAAGTCAGATTGTGTAATCTTATGCTTTCACTTGGGATTGCATGATTTAATACACACCATGTTCTAATCGCCACGATTAAGGAAGAACACAATGAGGAAGTTATTGCAGCCATAAAAACCATTATGGTTATGTCAATTAATGAGACTGATGCTCATTTTCAGCCTCTTCTATATATGTTGTCAGTAATCTCAAGGGAAAAAAAATAGTCTCTGAATCTGCTTATTTGTTTGGTCAACAAAGTGCTAAGACAATATGAGCCAAATATTGAGAAGTACAAACAACAAGCAGCTAAAGAAAAACTAATTTCAATGAGAGTACAAGTTTTAGGATCTCCAAAAATGAGCAAGAACCAAATGTGGAAACAGAAGATTTGTTTCACATGTCAGAAGGCGTGGGCACCTGATCATATTTGAGGAACAAATAAGGGAGAAAAAATATTGCAGACAAACATTGACAAGAACATGAGACAGACATATAAATGGAGCCTTGATTCATGAGAAGCAAACTGAAACAAATACACCTAATTTTGGGCATGCTGAAAGCAAACAAGATGATAATTTCCAAACAGCGAAGGATGATATTATGAAGGAATAATCAATTGCTACAGCTGAGAAGTACTCTAAAATATTGCAGACAAACATTGACAAGAACATGAGACAGACATATAAATGGAACCTTGATTCATGAGAAGCAAACTGAAACAAATACACCTAATTTTGGGGATGCTGAAAGCAAACAAGATGATAATTTCCAAACAGCAAAGGATGATATTATGAAGGAATAATCAATTGCTACAGCTAAGAAGTACTCTAAGCTTTATGTCAGTGATTTGAGATCAACATAGATAAATCCTATAGTGAGATAAGTTCTCCAAATGAATCTAGGAGTACGTATAATTTTGTCCCTCCTCTTCATCATGAAGAATGCATTGAAACTTCTTGTAAAATTGTCAATAAAGAACATGCATCTTCTTATTACAAAGAATCCCTTAAACATGATCTTAAACAGCTGCCTTAACCATGCAATCAGACCAATCCAATTAAGAAAAATGTACAAGACATCTACTCAAGAGGTATTCATGAGTCCCATTGGCATAGAGCATGGCGATTTAAGGTTTGACAACGATGAGTCACAATGAGGCAAAGAATAATGGATTTTTATTGTTTGATGATGAGTTTGATCAAAGATATTTAGCAAGGCATGATCTTGAGAACAAATCAGAAAATTCATTACATTGGGATGATTTTGGTGGTAAGCCATTTATATCGCATAAATTAATGAGCCAATCGAAATTCGCTGATGATATGGTTACTGAAGTCTTTGAATGTTAAGATGACACTCACAAGATCATTGAAGATCTCTACAGGTTGGCCCAAATGGAAAAGCAACAAAGTAGTATGGAAGGTGATTCTTATGTTGCTGACTTGCAGTTGGTCAATGTAGTCTTTCAATCTATGAAATCGGATTATTTGTGTCTGCTTTCAGACAGGGATCATATTTTAAAGGTTGCTTAAATATATAATGATAAATTGAAGAAAAAAGAAGAAGAGGTTAATAAGCTCATCAGGGAGCTTAATGGTAGTTTAGAGACATTAAAGAAAATGCAGCTTGCTCTTCAAGAAGCAAAAAATCAGATTTTGATCACTAATCAGTTCAAGGAGCAAGGGAACAGAGGAAGGACTGAGTTTTTCAGTGAAGTGATTAAGGAACTTGATGGCATACAAAAAAATTATGACGTGGAAAGCTGTCCCAAAAGATCAAGTATCGGTTTTCTGCACAAGCCAAAAAACAATGAGACGAGTAAGCACTGAAGGATAATATTCAAGTTGTTGACAATTATTTATTTGAGGTGAATGTTAATTGGATAATGGATAATCCATTCGTTGAATTAAGGGGGAGTTCTTTCTAATTCTACTGATGAGAATGGAATTGACTGCATGATTTGGCACCTAGGAACAATTCCTAGTGATGAAGGATGCTCATTCGATTGAAGTAGATGATTGGTTTCTAGTATTAGTATCGTCGCCCACTTATCAATTAACCTACATATGAGTTAAAATTCTGATCTACAAGTGAGTTGGATGGGATCATTGGTTCAACAAATTCGTGATCTGTAGTTGAGGGTGGATGGTAACTATGATTTAAATAGAGGATACAAATTTTCAGCCACTTCCTTACTCATGATTCCTATATATTCATTGACATCTTAGATTGGTTAATATTGTACTAGTTCCTCCACACCTTTGATTTTAATCTCAGCCTTTGAGGAGTATAATTTTTACACTAGCCACTCAAGATGAGCTGATATGTTTTAATATAGAGTATGGTGAGACTTAAGCAATTATTGGGGAAATCATTTGCAGTTGGAGAGTTGATCACTATCAACAGCTTCTTGAGACACTACTATCTCCTCATATTTGATCGTTATGATAGCTTGATAATTTGGTATCCTAGCATCAGCATGTTTGTTCAAGTACTTCAGTGAGATTTTATTGAGTGGCTTCACAATTCCAGCGATGGTGATAATTTATATCAGAGTAGTGCAGCAGGTTGGCTGAACCACATTCTTGAGGTTGATATTGGATCCAGGCATTCTGTTACAGCATGCAAATATAGATTGTTTGAGGGCAAACAATCTCTAGGAAGGGAGGACAATAATTTCCCCTATTTGGGGCATTAGAAGTCAATTAAATAATTAAATTTTAAGTTGTCAAATTACAAAAAAAATTAAATGACAATTTAGTTTAATTATTTAATAAACTATTAAATTGACGTTGCTGGAGCCTAGTGAAAAATTAACAGTCATTATAAATTTAAAGCGGGAATATGTAAAGACAAATAAAGGGAATTTCAAGAGTCTTCTGGAAACTTCACTGAAGGATTATAAAAAGGCAACTTGGGTTCCATTCTGGATATGCTTGGTGTAGAATTTCTTTTGTGGGGCCTCTCAATGTTTGCTATAGTTCTAGTTTCCTGAGGATGGAGACCCTTGGGATTCTTTCAATGGATTGGATGGAAACCTAATCTTACTGTACCTCGGCTAAGTTGCCGGTTCACGGTTCGGTTCCAAGTTCAGGTTCAAGAACCGGTTCGCTGGTTCGACAAAATTTTGGAAAGGGGTTTGGGTACGTTTGGGTTCGTTAGAAAAAAAACATGTAAAAAATATAAAATATATATATATATATATATTAGGGAAACAAAAAGTGCATTTTACTATAAAACATTTGACCCACCAAAATATAGGTTTATAACAGAAATTCCTAACAGCTCTTAAAGAATCCTCATCACCAAGATACATTAATTTTTGATATGATAATAGCATCCACTGAACCTTTTATTTGTAAATTTATTTGTGCTTCACTTTATGAAGTATATAAACATAAAATGACATCTCTTGCATGCTCCCTTTGTTTTCTGCTGTCCTAATTCTGCAGGAATCTATTAGTCACGAAGCCCATCGAGAATTTAGGATGTAAGAATATTAGATTGCTATTTTAACTTCCAAACATATGTTTGTAGTTGATTGTAGGTATCAGTTAATTGTGTAACATTACACAACTTTTTGCTTAGAAAAGAAATATATATTATTTTGTTGAAATGGGAAGCTTCCTAGTAGCTCACTTGATTCCACACAAGCTTTGTATGTATGTGGGAGCTTGATGATCGTAATGGCCTATATTAGCAAATAGAAAATATAATCTAATCTTTTAGAAATTAGCTTGCCATTGCACCTCAGCTTGACACAAAATTGTGAACAAGTAATACAAGAGGGTGATCCTTTAGAAAAATAGGAGATACTATGAATCTACCCTTTTGCACCAGCTCTATCATAATAGTGCAAATAAGACTTCACATTTCTATATTCCTCTGCCCTTTCTCGGAGTTCCTGGCTTGTTGCTATGTGTATTTCTTGGATTGACAGTGACAATATCAATCTGCAAAAAACATTTTAGTGACCTAACTTTTACATAATTACTCAAGTCTTTTCTTTTTCCTTGCAAGACTGGAAGTTTGTAAAATATACGACATGGCTGATGTGTAAAGCTCGTAGTGCATTTTTCACAAATAGTCTCTTAAGAAGGGAATGCATTTTAAGATTTTAACCTTTAAATCTGGAATCGTAGCTGATAGTTCCAAAGAAGTGCAACCTGTAAATAATTTACTTACAAGCAAGTAGGTTGGATCATGCTAATTTTTGTGTTCTTTTATATGTGGTTCTCCTGGGTTCGAACCCTGGTTCAAACCAGATCGAACCAGGCCTCCAAAAACGAACCCAGGTCGAACCAAGTTCGAACCGGACCAGAACCACGAACTGGTTCGAACCAGTACGTGGTCCGAAGGGGGGGGGGGGGAGGTACCCGTGCAACTTAGTACATCGGTGATACTTGAAGGATTTGAACAATACAAATCCACAAAACCCGAAGAATACCTACATGCAAAAACCTGTCACAGAGAAAAAAAAGCAAAGAAGCGACAAGGGTTTTGCTCTGAGAATATGCATATTATATAATTAGACTAATAAAAAGATATTTACAAAATATCAATCCTTATAGAAGGAGATAAGAAAACCTAAAAGGGAAACCCTAAAAGGTAAATGGCATTTAATAATTACTAATTAATTATTAAATGGAAATGCAAGGTGCATAAATTAAAATCTTAAGAAAGGAGTAAAGGTAATTTAATAAATGAAATTAAATTAACCTTTTACTCTAACATCCCCCCTTAAGATGAGCAACAATGTAGCTACAAATATTGCAAAAAAAGCAAATAAACTAAAACAAAATGCTAAAAGCAAACCTGGGTCCCAACAACAAGGCCTGCTAAGGTACCCAATCACAACCAAATCTCTATGAAACGGAGAAACAGGGAAAACCGCGTGGGAAAATCCTACTCCAAAAAGAGGTAGAAAAAGATGCACAAATGAAATATCTCAACTAACTCTCTCAAGACCATAAGTATAATGAAAGAACCCATTATAGTAGCCTGAGAGTCAATAGCCCACCCAGAATGGCAAAACTCCTGTGTCAATGAACATACCAATGTGACTCCAATTTAGAAGAAACAAAGGCAGTGGACAAGGAGGGTGAAACCCTTGAATGTAAGGTGAAGCCAAAAGTCTTGGCTGATGCTCAAAGGAGAATGCATGAGAATCCTGAAATGGAATCTCCAATGGAGGTGGGATAACAGGTGTGTTGAATTTGTCATCTGAGAGGAGATGTGTGTTCTCTGATATATCCTCAACAACTGCAATAGGTGGCTCAATGACTAGATCTACAATGGTAGGGAATGTTGAAGAGAAAACCTATGCAATAGATAGAATTTGAATAGGAGGTAGAGGTGTAGAAGTCACAACACTGGTCTCAAGAACAACACATAAGTTCACGTGACCTAACTTCACCTCAGTACTCTCTCATGAAGAAGAGTGAGTATCCAATAGTGGAGATGGTGGACCAAAATGAGAGAAAGTGTATAGGTGGGAACAGTGATCAATAGTCCCTGTAGCAACAATAATGTTGTCTCACTATCTTTGATGTGCACAGAATCTTGTGCAAACTCAATTGTCTTCCCTGTCCCACTGTGTGTAATCTGATAGATAGAGAGAAAGTTAGAGGAATGCAAAGTACATCATGAAATGTACCATCATCAATGCCAATAGAACCTTTCCCACATACAGTCATAACAATGTTGCTCCACATCAAAATATGCAGAGTAGGAGAAGCCTCAAAAGAAGAGAACAAATCTTGAGAAGATGCCATATGGTGTGAAGCACCTGAATCTAGTAACCATCTAGAAGAGTGTAGAATATCTTTTCCATCTGACTAAAATGATGATGATGAAGAAGATCTGTGAGAAGTAGAAGGAATATCAATGTTGCTCTTCTAACGAAGAGCTGTTAAATCTGAAACCTATTTGGCATAGCCATCTAACTTCTTCTCATAGCAATGTGACTCATCATGATTGGGCTTAATACAATAAACACACTTCGGTCTTTCTAGCTTTGGTTTATCTCCCTTAAGAGGAGATGGTGCTGAAGAACTATGAAGACTAGAATCAATCTAAGACTCTATAGGATGTGACTTTTCTTTCTTCTCCTTCGTCCCAAAAGATGCCAGAGCTACCAATGCATGAGTCTGTGAGTCTGTGAGAGAATCCAACTGAAAGAGCTTAGCTTTCTCTTGAGTCAAACGATCACAAAAAACCTCAAAAGGTGGCATGGTAAATCTATTACCCAAAGTATCTTTGGTGGAATTGAAGGTAGAAGCAAAAATTTGAAAGTTTCCACGAAGGTTAAAATGAATTGGGTAAATTCACTCAATGTCAATCTTGGTTTTCCCACAACCCTATAATAAAGATCTCTTTTGTTTGAACTTCATCAAAAAGTCGTCAATGAAACGAAAAGAATTCGGTACAAGAGAGGTAAGTTCTTCTCAATCTGAAGTTCTCTGAACTCGTTGATGGTACCAAACCAGTCATTGAACTTGTCCCACATTTCTTGAGGAGTGGAACACTCATCAAGATGAAACTGTAAGCTATCTGAAACACTCAAAGAAATCAAATCCATGGCTTCACCCATCTTATTCCTATGTTACAAATTTTGATATTGACGATGAAATACTGGCTGCACTGTATCTAAATAAGACCACAAACCCCTTGAATGGAGAAGTCATTGCATATGAGATTTCCATGTGTGATAGTTGTGTGGGTTTAAAAGTACTAGACAAGAAGAGGTCTCAGCCATTTTTTTATGGTGTTTTGAAGTTTTATGATATACTAATATTGTAACAGAAAATAATAATAAAACACCCTCCACAATTCAGAAAACCGAACCCCAACTTGCAAAAGGAATGCTTAAACAAGAAGAGAGCAAAAAGACTTTAGTTGTGTATCACAAATACCTGGTATAAAATACTGGTGAAATGACAGAGAATCTAGAAAGTGCTCAAGAAGAGTTTTCCAGCGCTTTTTCTGGATCGAAAAACGAAGCTATAACGAGCAAGTTACACCCCCCGAAAGATTAAAGACATCATTTGACTACGAGCGAAAAAAATAGGCACTAAACTGGAAAAAAATCCAAAAAATACATGCACCATCATCTCTGTCTCTGAATCAGCTTTTCAACGCTTCTTACAGATCGAAAACATACCCCTATATGCTCAAGTTAGAGCGAAAAGGCCGCCAAGGCCTCCATAAAGTAAAAAAACAAAATTCCAAACCCTTTAAAAATTGAACAAGGGCTAAAGGTTAAGCTCCCCCAGCCCTCCATATGACCGTGGGTTGGGCGATGGACGTCGGACAGAGTGTTGGCAGCGCACAAATGGCAACAGCAGAGGGATGGCAACGCAGCGGCGGCCGCTACAGCTAAGGCCAACCGCCTGCGGTGATTGCAGCGGCTTATCCTAACCGCTAGCGACTTTGGTAACCACTGCGATATTTTTAAACCGCTAGCGGTGGAAAAAACCACATTTTTTATTTTTAAAATTGTGTTTTTTTATTTTCCTCCACCTCGAAGTGCGTGTAGAGGTCGCACAGCCTTGTTATGCAAAAACAAATTGCCTTCCCAGTCAACGTTGTCCAAAATCAACAAATTTTATATGAAAATGGAGCTGTTGACATCTTCTGAATCCAACCGTGAGGTCTATTTAGCCTCAAAGTGCTCCGAAAATCAAAGACCCCCTATTTCCACAGAAAATACCCGACAAATGCTAGATCTATTTTGCCAAACCCTTGTTCTTCTTTTTCTCCAAATATTGATCAAGCTATAGCAAATCTGGCTCTAATACCATGAAAGATTTGAGCAATACAAATCCACAAAACCCAAAGATTACTTGCATGAAAGAACCTGTCACTGAGAAGAAAAAGCAAAGAGGCAAGGGTTTGGCTCTAAGAATATGCAAACTATATTATCAGAATGAAAAAAAATATATATATTTATAAAAGATCAGTGCTTATAGGAGATCGGAAAACCTAAAAGGGAAACCCTGATGGAGTCCTAATTCTTTTGCCTCCATTAATGAAATAATAATGAAGATTGAAATATAATCAGAAATGTCAAAGGCAAAGATGTAATATACATACACAATCAACAACCTAATAAACAGGAGCATGTTTGTACAGACTTAGCCAACCCCCAATCCCCTGTCTTTGATGTTCAAACCTAGTAGGCCAATAGTGGAAGTTGGTAGTGCACACTTCCCAAATGCTCTTATAGCAATAGGTTCCCCTTTGGCAAAGGCACCTTTTGGTATTTCTAGTAGTTGGGCTTCAGGAAGATGAAAGCAAATATTCAACAACGGTGAACATAAGAGAGGTTGACCATGTCTAATATAGCAAAGATAGATCCAACATTTGTTGGTAGCGTATGTCTGAATCATTAATAAAAGGTTCCTTGTAACACATAAACTAGAAAATAAATCGACCAAGTTGGAAACAAATCAGTTATGAGCCTAGGACAAGTCAAGAATGAAGTTTTTATAGACACTGTCAAATATAGATGCCATTTGCAGTATAAACAATGGAAAAAACATATAAAAGAAGAGTATCCTGCTACAACATATAAAATATGATACCAAAATTGGTCTCACATGATACTAAACAAATACTCCAAAATTCATGCCTAATGTCAAAGAGGAACGTACACAGCAAATAAATTTGTTTAAGAATATATGCAAGTTATTGAAAAGAGCAAAGTTCATTTGAAAAAATAGAAATGACTTTCATATTGGTGAAGAAATAATGGAGCCAAGGTGAAGGCCTGAGCGATGGAGTTAAGAAATGGAACACCAGTAAATTATGAATGCATTCCATGCCAAGTAAATTCAGTCATGTTCCAGAGTTTATTCTCAGACATCATTGCTACAAGTGAAGATTCGACTGCAAAATACATTGAAGCAAAGGTAAACATGAAAGGTCAATACAGGATGTTACAGCGTGACAAGAGGATTTGCCTCTTGGACAACAGCAAAAGGAAATATGATGCATTATAATAAGTATAAATAAATTAATCTCTCACCAAAAATTGGAATGGTATCGGAAGAGTATATGAATGGAATAAGTCTCCAGTCATAGCACTATATAGGAAGGAATCGATTTCTTTTGGTCCGTATAGGAGAATGCACAGAGCTGCAAAAATATTAAATTCCTCATACCATAGAAGATGGGGTTATATTAAAAATAACATGATAAAAGATTCGATTATGTTTAGAGATCATCGTATAATTTATTTAAAAGGAGCCCTATAAACATGAAATCGAGGAGTTGACGGGATAAATTTTAATTATTATAAGTGTAATCAAGAGAAGCGGTAGTTTATTTAAAAAGATAATACAGTTCAAGAGTTATGATTTGAAACAATATAATGTTTCATTTTGACGACACAACTTTAGAGAAATAAGTTATAAATAAGGATCATAACATTCATAAATAAAAGAACAATCATATTCTACAAGAAGAAGTATTTATATTATTTTATATGGAGGGATAAGGAGCTATATTATGACTTTATAAGATATATTTTTATTTTTATAATAAAATAAAATGTCTTTTGTTTATTTTTAAATGGCGTGGAGATTTGAATTGTAGATGAATCGTCCTTCGTAATTAATTTTTGGAATTCTATATACAATTTAAATATTGGACAAGTGGACATGGTCATTTAGTATTTTAAATTCAATCATCACAAATATTGGGAAACATTAAATTGTTTCTGTATCTGTGTCCAGTTTGTCTCCCTACTAGAGAAATTAAAGTTCAATCTAGACTAATTTAAGATTACATAAATATTTGATCTGTCGCATCTCAATTATTTGGTTGTTGGCAATAAAGTGTGTAAAACATTATAGAGTTGTACGTGAAAATTCACTGAAGTTGACTCTATTACTCGGATGAGCAGAGGCATTGGTCTTTCTATTATTGAAGTCAAAAAATCTATATATTCCTTCTACAAGCATCAAATCCATTATTAACAAACCTTATACAAAACATTAAAGCACTCAACATCCAGTTTCAATTTCATCGAGTTCAAGGATCTTGCCAGTCAGAGAACTCCAAAGCTTAAATTCACTTTAGAAAAACTCTGAACCAAGTGATAAGGTTCGAGGAGAAGGTCTACTCGCTTAGGTGTAGCAGAGCCTGAAGTGCAGGGAATTCCAAGTGATTCTAGTTCATTGGCCAACAATGATTGAGAAGTCCTATCGGAGAAGTGGCAAGCTCTTGGATTTCCAATCTGCGGTTTTAGGAACCACCAAATTGGCAACTGTACTGGGGAGAGTTGCTCCCAATACATATTGCACAGTTACCTAGAATTTCTAAGTTCGTAGATCAGAATTAGAAGGTAGTTCTATCAATTTGATTGGAAGCGTACTCTGTTGGAAGTAAGAACCCAAAAGATCAATACATTCCTCGAAAGAGGTGGTGACTCTATTCAATAAAGTTTCAATTGGTAACTCTGCTAAGGGAGAAGACTCAGAAGGAAGTGATTTGATAGTGTATATGGAAAATATGTACTATGATCAGAAGGCAAATTTATGTTACACCATGGAGAAAGTAGACATACACCCACTTGATGCCTTTTTCAATCTAGAAAGATATGAAGGCGAGACATCGGCACATTTGTTCGTAAGGATGGTGAATATTTTTCAGGAGGTACCTTTAGACATCATGCCTCCACGTAAGGAATTGATAAGCAAGTTTCACCATATGACCCTGATTTGATGCTTCTCTTCCAAATATTGGATGGAAGTCCAAATTATATATCTCCTTTGGATGCAAATTTGAACTTAGAAAAGCAAGAAGATGAATCTACAACACAATTCTTCATGAGAATGTTTAATGCTTATCAAGAAATACCTTCAGAAACAGACCTCCATCATCTAATCTTCTCTACAGGATGCGAGAATCAAGTCTCTTATATGATCATCAGTTTCTTAACTTTCTCAAACTTATTGATAACGAACTAGTTGCAGAGGAAAATGAACGTGAGACTGAAGTAACATATGGCTCAAATGAAGTTTAAGATTCAAATGGAGATGAAAATTTTGAACATGTTGAAGGAGAATCAGCCCATGATGATACTTATATGCCTACAAATGACAGTGAATGTAAAAATGAGGAAAAGGATTCTCTAAGTGTGGAAAATAATTCAGCCTTGTTAGATTTGGAATATCAGAAACATATTGAAGAAATGGTCCAAATTTTTTCTCAATTCACAATGGTGAGCAAGGTGATGGATCAGTGCATTCTAAAGGGGACTGGATGAAGGAGATGGTAATTTAAGGGAATCATATAGCGAGGATGAAGTAGAACTACTACTCAATGTAATCATCTTTATTATTAGATAAACTTTTGATATCTATCATAATAGAACTCTTTCATTTGTTGATTCGACTAACTAATAATTTACTATTCAATGTTCAATGCTCAATGCTCAATGCTCAATGTTCAATGCTCAATGCTCAATGTTCGATGTTCAATACTCAATGTTCAAGTATTTAGTAATTTTAATTTACTGTTTTACTATTTTATATATATTTGTCTTAAATTGTTATACATTTTTTCATAACTAGCATTTTAAGTACCACATGTATACTATATAGTATATACACTCCTCCCTCCTCCTAATCCTCGTCGTCGTCGTCCCAAAATAGAGGCCCCTTTGTCTCCCCATCCCCTAGAGCAATATAACTATGCCCAATTCATTTAAGATATTCTATTTTCGAAATTCACTATCGGATGAATTGAAATCAATTATACATGCAAATTGCTTTACAAAATATTATAGCGGGATATTACATCTACCTCTGATCTCGTACTAGATGGGGCAGTAAATAATGGAGTCTTTGTCTTAGCCTCCCCTAGGTCACAAACGGTCGTCAACATGAATGTGGAGCCTATGTGAGCGCACTCTGAATGAACCAAGAGAGATACAGAGCACATGAGATCGACCATGAGACAAGTAGGAGAGGTGAACAATGATCCCGCCCTATAACTGGAGAAAGTTCTCCACATAGAATATCATCCTCGAGAAAAGCCTTACAGGGGAACTTACCAAAGTAGTGAGAATATACTATTTATAGTTGTCCATCAAGATATGCATGGTCAACTCTTGCTAGGGTGGCAAAAGATGAAATGGCGCATGCAGGGAAAACTAGAAAAGGGAAGGTCATCGATATCAATCTCGATTGAACCTAGAAAAGTCAATGCCTAAGAAAATCTACAACATGCCCACCTAATGGCATCAAAGCGTGCAATAGCCTTCAAGCAGCAATACGCCAATTATGAGTATCTGTGATGTCACTCAGAGGAGTCTATGAGGCACCGTAGATGATGTAAGAACCAAAACAAATTGAAGATAGCAATAAGTCTAAAAGGACAAGCCCCGAACTCAGCAAGGAAAATACTTTGCGGGATAGACTGTCTAAATCTAATGATTCAAAGAAGAGAAAGAGTCTGGACCTACTCCACCAAAATAGTTAGACTCCAGTAAAGGCACTGTAATGTCCCCATCTTTTTAGCAACTCAGCAAAGTTCTTAGCCTTTACATTCTCCAAAGGCTAAATTAAGAAATAAGAAATTGATTAAATTAATTTCTTATAAAGTCATTAAATAAATTAAAATTAAAAGGTGACTTTATATTTAATTAATTATTGTATTGCAAGGAGAAGCTTCTAGACAATGCATTAATTATTAGACAGGGGGAAGCCTCTAGTAATTTAATTTTCTAGAAGCACAATTAATTATTGTATTGCAAGGGAGGAGTTTCTAGAGAGTGCATTAATTATTGGAAGGGGGAAGCTTCTAATAAATGCAATTAATTAATATTTTATTTCCTTTTAGAAGGGTGAAGGAGAAGTATAAATAGAAGTCGGAGCTTCATTGTTTATCATCAGATTATTGTGAATTGCATTTGATAAGAGCTTGGAGGTGTGAGTTATAGATTTGTTCTTGGCATTAGAGGACGTCTATCCTCTCTTGTGACATTCTAGACACCATTCCCTTGGGGTTTGGCCTTTGGAATTCATTGCTATGTATTTGATTTTATTAGTTTGAGAACTAATATTATTTCATCAGTGGTTCAATCTTCAATTTCATGTTATGTGGTTTTCAATCTATGCAAAGACATTAAAATCTCTTTCAGCAATTGGTTCAATTCTTGGTCATTTCTAGGGTGCCCATTACAGTGGTATCAGAGCCCATTACAATGGTATCAGAGCTTGCTTGCAAAGTGTTTGACAAAATGTCAAACAACTGAAGTCTAAAAGATTTTGGTGTTTGAAAAAGTTATAAGTTGGGTTCATTACTACTGTAAAGGGCACCCTGGAAATACCCAAGAACTGAACCAACTGATGAAAGAGATTTTAATGTCTTTGCATAGATTTAAAACCACATAACATGAACAAGAAGGAATTTATGCAAACTGAAGATTGAACCACTGCTGAATTTCAAAGGCCAAACCCCAAGGGAATGACGTCTAGAATGTCACAAGAGAGGATAGATGTCCTCTAATGCCAAGAACAAATCTATAACTCACAACTCCAAGCTCTTATCAAATGTCATTCACAAAAATCCGATACTAAACAATAAAGCTCCCACCTCTATTTATATTTTTCCTTCACCCTTCTAGAAGGAAATAAGTTATTAATTAATTGCATTTACTAGAAGCTTCCCCCTTCCAATAATTAATGCAATCTCTAAAAACTCCTCCCTTGCAATACAATAATTAATTGTGCTTCTAGAAAATTAAATTACTAGAGGCTTCCCCTTTTCCAATAATTAATGCACTGTCTAGAAGCTTCTCCTTGCAATACAATAATTAATTGTGCCTCTACAAAATTAAATTAATTAAATATAAAGTCATGTAAAGGCTAAGAACTCCACTGAGTTGCTAAAAAAATGGGGACATTACAGTCCACCCTCCTTGAAATTGCTTGTCCTCGAGCAATTCAACAACACAATGAACTCCGACCTCCACCTGGATCCCAAATGAAGTAGTATGTGATATCCCTATGGACATTAAACCAACTACTAACCAGCATCATCAGGACCAACCACATGTCCTGCAAACTAGCACTTAAAACTTGTGCTAATGATGTAGAAGTCAAAATGTCACCAGAAGGAAACTCCGTAGAAGATCTATGAAACCTCTTCTTCCCTGTATCCACCCACATAATATATATTGGACTGGAATCCTGATCATCACCAACATGCATTGAAAAAGATGTAGCTACAGGCGAACCAGATGCCCTCATGCTAACTGTATCAACAATAGGTGTAGCCACATCGAAATATATGGACATAGGAACAACACTAACTACCACAACAGAAAACAAAACCGAATCTGTCGTTGATGAAAACTCATAATCATCAAAATGTGTGCCTTCATTAGAACACACATCAACAACTGCATGCACACTGCTGAACTCCTCGTTGGATGGTTCAACTGACACAGAAGTGGCTATTGATATGACAGTTTTCTCGCATTCTCCTAATCCCACTATTGTTGCATCGTCATCCCCTAACAAAGCCTCATATGTGGACTCCTAACTCTACACACATGACTCAACACCAGATTGCGAATCAATAATACTAGAGCGTAAACCCACATCTACTGACTCCGTTGAAATGCCCACACCAACATCAGAGCTGGGTGGCTCTATACGTGTTTCAATTCCACCTGAGAAATCAACTACCTCCTACACTAGAGCAACATACAAATCGTCAATATTGATGCCCATCTGTCTAGCCATAAGCTGCAACATTATATCCATTCGCCTATTTTGCTCCTGTTGCATACGTTATCTCTCTTCTAGTGTACATAGTAATTGTCTGAACATTACATCCTGATCCGAACCGATATACATTTTGTCAAACACTTTTCCCTCTATCCGGCTATCCCAAATTTCCTATAAGACCTCCACAGGATGGCAAGACTTATAACTCTAATACAACTATAATAACCCCAGCAGGTTATATTTTCTTCAAACACCAAAATCTTGTATACTTTAGTTGTTTGACATTTCGTCAAACACTTTCCAAGCAAGCTCTGATACCACTGTAATGGCCACCCTGGAAATGCCCAAGACTGAAAGAGATTTTAATGTCTTTGCATGGATTTAAAACCACATAACATGAACAAGAAAGAATTTATGCAAACTAAAGATTGAACCACTGCTGAATTCCAAAGGCCAAACCCCAAGGGAATGACATCTAGAATGTCACAAGAGAGGATAGACGTCCTCTAATGCCAAGAACAGATCTATAACTCACACCTCCAAGCTCTTATCAAATGTCATTCACAAAAATCCAATACTAAACAATGAAGCACCCACCTCTATTTATACTTTTCCTTCACCCTTCTAGAAGGAAATAAAATATTAATTAATTGCATTTACTAGAAGTTTCCCCTTCCAATAATTAATGCACTCTCTAGAAACTCCTCCCTTGCAATACAATATTTAATTGTGCTTCTAGAAAATTAAATTAATTAAATATAAAGTCACGTAAAGGCTAAGCATTTATGTTTGAGCATGTGACAAGGGCTTTACAATTTTCACAATACCAAAGCCTAGTTACAGTGGTATCAGAGCTATAAGTCCTGCCATCCTGTGGAGGTCTTATAAGGAATTTGGGATAGTCAGATAAAGAAAAAAATGTTTAAGAAAATGTATATCGGTTCAAATCAAGATGTGATGTTCAAAAGGTTATTGGGTACATTAGAGGAGGGGCAGTGTATGCAACAGGAGCAAAATAGGCAAATGGATATGATGTTGCACCTTATGGCTAGACAGATGGGCATCAATATTGAAGATTTGTATGTTGGTCTAGTGCAAGAGGTAGTTGCTTCCTTAGGTGGGATCGAGACGCGTATAGAGCCACCCATCTATGATGTTGGTGATGTGGGGGTTTAACGGAGTCAGTAGATGTGGATTTATGCTCTAGTATTATTGATTCGCAATATGGTGTTGAGTCATGTATGCAGAGTTAGGAGTCCAAATATGAGGCTTTGTTAGGGGATAGCAATGCAACAATAGTGGGATTAGGAGAATGCGAGGATATTGTCGTATCAGCAACCATTTTTGCATCAATTGCACCATCCAACACATGCAGTTGTTGATGTATGTTCTAATGATAGCGCACATGTTGATGATTATGAGTTTTCATCAACTACAGATTTGGTTCAGTTTTCTGTTGCAGCAGTTAGTGTTGTTCCTATGTCCATATATTTTGATGTGGCTACACCTATTGTTGATACAGTTGGCATGAGTGCATATGGTTCGCCTGTAGCTACAACTTTTTCAATGCATGATGATCACGATTCCAATCCAATATATATAATGTGGGTGGATACAGTGAAGAAGAAATTTTATAGATCTTCTACTGTGTTTCCTTCTGGTGCCATTCTGACTTCTACATCATCAACACAAGTTTTGGGTACTAGGTTGCAGGACATGTGATTGGTCCTGATGATGTTGGTTTGCACTTGGTTTAACATCCACAAGGATGTCACAGACTACTTCATTTGGGATCCAGGTGGAGGTTGGAGTTCATTGTGTTGCTGGATTGCTCGAGGGCAAGCAATTTCAAGGAGGGTGGACTGTAATTTCCCAATCTTTTTAGCAGCTTAGTGGAGTTCTTATCCTTTACGTTCTCCAAAGGCTAAGTGGAGAAATAAGAAATTGATTAAATTAATTTCTTATAAAGTCATTAAATAAATTAAAATTAAAAGGTGACTTTATATTTAATTAATTATTGTATTGCAAGGAGAAGCTTCTAGATAGTGCATTAATTATTGAAAGAGGGGGAGCCTCTAGTAATTTAATTTTCTAGAAGCACAATTAATTATTGTATTGCTAGGGAGGAGCTTCTAGAGAGTGCATTAATTATTGGAAAAGGGAAGCTTCTAGCAAATGCAATTAGCTAATATTTTATTTCATTCTAGAAGGGTGAAGGAAAAGTATAAATAGAGGTGGAAGAGTCACTGTTTAGCATCAGATTATTGTGAATTGAATTTGATAAGAGCTTGGAAGTGTGAGTTATAGATTTGTTCTTGGCATCAGAGGACATCTATCCTCTCTTCTGACATTCTAGACATCATTCCCTTGGGGTTTGGCCTTTGGAATTCATTGCTATGTATTTGATTTTATTAGTTGGAGAACTAATATTATTTCAGCAGCGGTTCAATCTTCAATTTGCATAAATTCCTTCTTGTTCATGTTATATGGTTTCCAAATCTATGCAAAGACATAGAAATCACCATCAGCAGTTGGTTCAATTCTTGGGCATTTCCAAGGTGCCCATTACCCCAAACAACAAACCCATGGGGCATAATCAATTTAACTAAAGTGTCCAAAACAATCATTTTGGATGTGGTGTCCTAGAAGTGATGCCTGAGATATTTTCTCTCAACAAGAGCTAAATAACCATAACCCTTGATCATACAAGATCGAAATGGCGGTGTCATGTTGAAGCGAGGGCCAATGAACTTGAACCCTAGATATGTGTATGAAGAAGTAATCTTAAACTCCTTGCCTTGGACTAAGAAGTAGAGGTGAGAGGTATTGAGACAATTGTAGACCATCAACTTCGTCTTATGTAGGTTCACCATCTGCTATTATATATCATAGAAAGAAGCGAGGCTATCAAGGAGTCTCAGTAAGCCTTTCAGAGAGGAGGCCATGAGGACCACATAATCCATGAAGAGCAAAATAGAGATCAAATCTTGGTCTAAGAAGCAACCATCGCTGGGAAGGAGTACAACTAAAGAAATTACTCTAACTCGTCAATGTACAATTTTAAAACAATGGGAGACAAAGGGAAGCCCTACTTCACCCCAATGATACTACGAATGAAGTTTTAAATCCCTTCAAGGGTCCCAGATGCAACAAACCATTGCCTCGTAGAGTCTCATAATAGAAATCAAGAGTCTCTGAAATACTAATGTTAATGTAAGACCCCAAGTTGGCTATAACTGATTGTGTTGAGAGATATAATATGGTTTTTTCAATTTTTTTTGTTTTTTGCTTTCTTGTATTATTTGAAATATATACTTTTTTGAATTTTCTAGAAATATATCAAATGCTGGAAATATACAAATAACTCCCAACTAGAAATGCAAAAATATTGATTACTGAAAAAGCTTGTAATCCATGGCTTGCAAATTATTGCTTCAACAAAAACTGGAAATTATAGTTAGAGGCAAGAACTATTACGGAAGTAATTGGTAAATACTTGTTTGATATTAACAGCGACCAAAAGGTCAATTTATACAAAAGAATGAGACGATGTTTCCATAGGAAATGATCATAAAGAATAGAAACATTCTATTCTAGAGAAAGCAAAAAAAATGAAAGCAAACTAAAGCTTATTAGATTTTTACAATAGATAACCATTAACTAATAATAGACGACTTATCTATTATTGTAATACCCTCCCTTAATGGTTAATCTATCGAACACACCAAACTGTCCTCTAAATTTGACAAATGAATCAAGACCAAGAGGCTTGGTGAAAATGTCTACAGTCTAATCTGTGGTAGGAAGATACTACAAATCTATAGTCCCGTCTTCAACCAGTTGTTGTATGTAATGACAGTGAACATCCACATGCTTGGATCATTCATGGAACACTGGATTTTGTGCTAACTTGATAACGCCTTCATTATCAACAAACAGAAGTAGTCGGTACTACTAGTGACATCTGCATATCCCCAAGCATCCGACGAAGCCAAACAACTTCACATCCTACCTTAACAGTCCCTCTGTATTTGGCTTTTGTAGAAGAGAGAGAAACTGCCTGCTGCTTCTTACTAGTCCGTGTAACTGCACCGGATCCCAAATTGAACACATATCCAGATCTTGACTTTTTATCATGAATAGAGCCTGCCCAAACTGAATTTGTGGACCCACTGAGTTTAGGATTCGAACTTCGAGAGTATAAGAGTCCACAATCTGAAGTGCCCTTCACATAACGAAGCACACGCTTTGCTGCCATCCAATGATAAACCTTAGGAGCTATCATAAAGCGTGAAGTATAGCTGACTGCAAAGCTGATATCAGGCCTAGTAGCAAAAAGGTAGATGAGGCTGCCTACTAGTTGCCTGTATGTAGTCTCATCAACAGAAGGAGAATCATACTTTGCTGATAACTTGAGACCTTTCTCCATAGGTGTAGATGCAGGTTTGCAATCTTGCATACGAAATTTGTCTAACACGGCCCTGGCATATTTGGACTAAGCGATGAATATACTAGAAGACTGTTGCCAAACTTCAACATCTAGGCAATAATGCATGAGCCCAAGGTCAGTCATATCAAAAGATTGGCACAAATTCTGTTTGATTCTCTGAATCAAAGATGCCAAACTACCAATGACAATCAGATGAATATATTAGAAGACTGTTGCCAAACTTCAACATCTAGGCAATAATGCATGAGCCCAAGGTCAGTCATATCAAAAGATTGGCACAAATTCTATTTGATTCCCTGAATCAAAGATGCCGAACTACCAGTGACAATCAGATCATCCACATAAATAACCAGACGGATGACATCATTGTTAGTAGTCTTGATGTACAAATTTGAGTCTGAAGAACTCCTCTTGAAGCCTTGATAACTGAGGTACTTATTAATCTTGATGTACCATGCCCGAGGGGCCTGCTTCAAATCATAGAGAGCTTTTACCAATCTGAGAACCTGAAGGTCTTTACTAGCAACCTTGAAACCAGGAGGCTGCATCATGTAGACCTCTTCATGGAGATCACCATTCAAAAAAGCACTCTTGACATCCATCTGATGGACCTTCCAGCCAAATTGTGTTGCCATGGCTAGGACTAATCTGATGGTGCTCATCTTTGCAGTAGGAGCAAAGGTCTCCTCATAATCAATGCCCTGACGCAAAGAAAAGCCCTTCGCCTCTAAACAAGCTTTGTACTTATCCAAAGTACCATCCAATTTGTATTTGATTTTGTAGACCCATTTGCAGCCAATGAGCTTCTCCCCTAGTGGAAGATCAGAAAGGACCCAGGTGTTGTTCTTCAGCAAACTCTGGCGTTCAGATGTCATGGCATGTTCTCCCTCTGGAATTGCTTTAGCTTCGGAATATGTTTGAGTTTCACACACACTATGAATGTTGGCCATAAGAGCAAAGTTAACAGAATCTGTAGTTTTGCTCTTTTTCTGAGCAATTCTCCCATCAATGAGCTCATCATCACAAAGATCAACAAGTGTCTTAGCCCACCACTTAGGCCAGATAGGAGAATGACCAACATTAGTATTGGGAGATGCTTGATCAACAGGATCCTCATCAGAAGAATTAGGATCACAATTAGGTGAAGCATCTAGAAAGCGAGGTGATCCTACAGGAGAAGCTGGAGGTGTCTGCATAGGTATCACTGGTATAATTGGAGCTGCAGGAGCTACTGGAGCCCTCCCATCAGGTGGACCTAATGGAAGCCAAACTCCCAAATCATGAGCCATCATAGGCTGGTCTGTTGGATCAGGAACAGGAGAAACAAGCATGAAAGGTCCTCACTGCTCATCGAAGACTACATCACGACTGTAGATAAGAGTAGTAGGCTTTCTGAAGACTACTATATCCAGCAAGCATGAGTTTCTGACTCTTGGCATCCAACTTGGTGCATGACGCATCAAGGATCCAAACAAAAACAAGGGAGCCAAAAACCTTCAGGTGACTGATTTTGGGCTTGCAACCTGACCAAGCCACTTTCGGAATTTTACCTTTCACCGCTATTGTGGGTGACCGGTTCAATAGATAAACTACAGTGTTAGCTGCTTCTACCCAAAACTGCTTCGGAACAAGTCTGTGTTCGAGCATGGAACGAGCCATCTCAGTGATTGTCATGTTTTGACGTTCAACTACACTGTTCTATTGTGGCGTGTGGGGTATGGTTAACTAGCATTTGATGCCATGTGTATCCAAGAAGCTAGAGAAAGCATTAGAACAAAATTCCCCCCCCCATTGGCTAATCTAAGAGTAATAATAGATTTCCTAGACTCTTTTTCAACTCAAGGTTTAAACTTCTAAAATACAGGAAATGCATCTGATTTCCTTTTAAGGAAATACACCCACATTTTTCTACTGAAAACATCAACAAACAACAAAAAATACATGTACCCAAGAACTGAGGGAGTGGCCATAGGGACGCAAATATCGGCATGAACAAGCTGAAGTACCTAAGAATCTCGCCAAGAATCGCCACTGGTGAAAGGAGTGCAATGTTGCTTCCTAGCCTGGCATGCGTCACAAACTCCAAGCTATTGAGTCTGAATCTTTGGCAATCCAAGAACAAGCTCATCCCGAGCAAGTTGAGAGAGATAATGCACATTAAGTGCCCATATCATTGATGCCAAAGTGTGCTGACAGAAGATCGCCGAGCAGCCACAGCTAAGTCCTCAGAATCACCAAAATTAGTAAGTCTGAAAAGACCATGATCCTCAAGACCCACTACAACAATAGACTTAGTCACTCGATCAGTGATGGTGCACTAATGTGAACTGAAGGTGACAGCTAAGTGTGAAGAATGTCATAGCAGTTGACTGACTGAGAGTAGATTTAGTTCCATCCCTGGAATGTAGTACACATCAAGGAATTTGAGATTCCTCCTAATAGACTAAAACTGAATGTTACCTTTACCGAGAATTGTGTAGTCTTCTCCATCACCAAAAATAACAGAACTTGAATAAGGTTGGTAGTCAATAAACCAATCTCTGCAGTGAGTGAAGTGACGAGAGGCACCTAAATCAATGTACCAGGTAGATGACTTCACATGATCTACAGGTCTTTTAGCCATGCAGGCATAAAAGGCAGATTTTGCGTGCTCAGTGTGTCTGCACTGTTCGCTTTGGGCTACGAACCTGATTGCTTAGACTGTGCAGCTAAGTGCTTCTGACATTCAACCTTCATGTGTCCAAACTTATGGCAGTAGTTGCATTGAATGTTCTTCTTTCTAGAACCATCCGATGCTAGAGCAGAAGACTTCTGCTGAGATGACTATTGAAACTTGCCCTTGTCCTTCTGAAAGGATTTCGCAGCAAAGGCTTGCTCGGTGGTCGTGTGACTAGAGTTGCTACCGAACTGTTGTTTCGACCAATCTTGCTGAAGCAGCAACGTACAAAGATCAGTGAACTTCAAATCAACACCAGAAGATGTGGTGTTGAGAGTCTCGATAAAATGTCCATAGGATTTTGGTAAACTCTGAAGAGTGATAATCACAATATCCTCTCCCTCCATCTTGCGACCGATGGCAACTAACTGATCACTAATTTCCTGAATCCGATTCAGGTGTGCCTAGAGCGAGGTGCACTCATCCATGACAATAGAAAACAGTATTTTTCAGAAAGAAGGCTATGCTTTTGTTAGAAGTCTCATGAAGACCTTTGAGATGCATCCAAATCTTAGCAGTTGTCTTGCCGGATGGAATCTGGGAAAGCTAATCATCAACCACAGATAATTTGAGAAGAATCACTGCCTCTTGATTATTCAGATCCCATGAATCTTGATTAGGACTCGGAGAAGTCAAACGCTTCATAACACCCAAAACAAGTTGATCAGTGTTCCGATATTCAAAAATTGCGATAATTCGCTGCTTCCAGCTGCCATAATTTTGACCATTGAATTTGGAGTTATGCTCGAGCAAAATATTTGTCAAAGATGCCATGGCACGTTTTTCAACGAAAAACTGTGAAAAGCTGTGAAGGCACATTCTTCGAGGCAAAAATATGGAAGACACAAAAGATTCAAAGAGTGACCCAAAAGAGAGCTTAAAAAACCCAGAAGGAATATGCTATCGTTTTCTAGATCCGTTGGCTCAAAAATCAAGGCACCCAGAAAAAAGGATGACAACTCAATTGAGCTCTCGAAAAACCCACCAAGAATCTGAAATCAAAAAAAAATTGTGACCCCAAAAATTAGGGTTTCAAGCAAAAATTCAATCGACGGCCATGGAGGTCGAATCTGCAAAAAAATTATTTTTTTCGAAAAAATGGTCGAGTTCTCTTCAAGGATCGATGTGCATGGACGAATGGGGCTAGGGAGTGCTAAACAAACACCAAAAAAGGGCGTAGGAGGCGTGAGTTTGAAGAGTCAAATGCAAAAAACCGTCTGCAAAAACTGCACATTTTTTCTCCTGAAATATGATGCAAAACAGTGACACAATTTATGGGAGAAGTCGTGATAGTAGAGAATTGTGTTTGGTAGCAAAGCTGAGCCCCTCTGCCAGTGAGAAATGGGAGTAGTAGAAAAAACGCGTTTTGTTGAAGTCGCGGTTAGGGCAAACTAGTCTTTACTCTCTCCAAAATGCGATTTTCAATTTTTCTAGAAAAAAAATCCACAATTTTCCAAAAAACTTAGACAAAAACCCCTAGTTTGAAAATCTTAGGGTTTTGAGATTAGGAAGCAAGGATCACAAAATAATTTCGAAAATTAGCTCTAATAATTTCAGAAAAGAAATTATAATTTTCAAAAAAATTAAGAAATATGCTCTGATACCATATTACGGAAGTAATTGGTAAATACTTACTTGATATTAACAGAGACCGAAAGGTCAATTTATACAAAAGAATAAGATGATGTTTCCTTAGGAAACGATCGTAAAGAATAGAAACATTTTATTCTAGAGAAAGCAAAAAACTGAAAGCAAACTAAAGCTTATTAGATATTTACAATAGATAACCATTAACTAATAATAGACGACTTATCTATTATTGTAATAAGAACCTAATAATTTTATTATATGGTTCGATTTGTACTAGGCCTAGCCAAACATGTAATGCAGCCCCACAATGTGAAAGAACAAACTTGATGTGAATGCTTAGTGAGCCACCAATGTTGACCTCCAAGATATAATGTGCAAGTCGCTACTGATTATACAAAATGCAAACTACACGACCAAGTTGTTGCAGACCCAAAGCTCTACATGATTATATATGATATGCAGAGGCTTCAAAATGGCGATCAAATTACTAGCCACACGGGTTTTTGGAAATGCCTTTCAATGGCATTAGGAATTGCAGAGATAGGCCTAGCAGAGACACCCAAAATGCACATCACCTCCTAGCTAAAGCCCAGTTGTAGAGATGTAATGGTGTCCATAAAGCAGGAATTGTTCACGCCAAAACAATGATGCTTGGCATCAATAATCATGATAAATTACACCCAATGGTAGAGACAAGGGTGTCCAATATTAATGATGTCAACCCTCAGATTCACAACACAAAAATCGTCCTCATAGACAAAGGATTGCAGAGCAGGAAGATGCCCTAAATCAAACTGAATATGTAATTCAATTCAATATACTTCAGCATTGAATTGAATGCACTCCCAAACTCAGAAGAATTAATTCATTTTGTTATACAGCAGCAACAAACTAAATCACAAATCAACAAGAATTAGTCCTCAAGAATCTCATAAAACCTCAAACACTCACCAAAACATATCAAAGTGATAAACAAGAATGAGATTATTAAATACTCACAATGGAGTCATATTTATAACTTAATTGTGCAAACAAGCTTCTTCATCACACTTCTCACTTAGGAGGCTTCTCATTCACAATTATATTTTATAACATGAAATAAGATAAAGTCCTTCAATACTTTATGCCTCAACAATAACTTATTAAATATGATCTTCATGAATCATATCAATCTACTATAGAGGACGACTAACCACTTGTGCCTCCACTACACTACTAAATATAGCAACAACTCCAAAATAGACTTGCTAAAAATAGTGAAGTATGCCATAGAGACCCTCAAAACTCATTGTCAGCTCACAAGGATCGCAATGATGAACTGACCAATCCTAGCTACAAGAACCTACTAAAGCGGGAACATTACAATTAATCAGTCTCTAGAAGAGGGTTATCCGAGGGAGTGAGCTAAAATGCTTTGCACAAATCCAAAAAGCAACAATAAACCTTGGAGGAGTGATGGCGTGCTTTGTCAATAATAGCCCTAACAGTCAAGATGTGTTCCATGGTCTTAAGATCTGGCCAGAAACCAACTTGACCTCTAACTTGATATGTCTTTGATAAAGCTCCCAAGAAAGAATATCATGTAAGACTATGGCATTTATAGAAAGTGAACTCCACCATGATGGTCCTATAATTGTTGGGATCTAAGACTCACCTAGCCTTATGAATCAGATGAATAATATGATGTAACCAAGAGGGAGGGAACCCTATGCAAACCACCTTGTTGAGAAAATTTGTGAGGAATGAGCCCAAATCCATGATTTCATTGTCGAAGAATTCCGCATGGAACCTTTCCTCATCCACAACCCTACTAGTGTTCATGGACCTAACCACCTTGCTGACATTGGTGAAGGTTTATAAGTGTAGTATGGGGTCTCAGTGACAAGAAAATCTATCAAGCCAAATGCATCATTAGGCAAAAATGGCATAAAGCAAAATGTGTTCCAGGAGTTGACATGCAAGGAACCAAAGCTCTGTTCCTTCTTGCCCAACTGCCCCTATGATCGTAATTTCACAACCACAGTTGCTGGTTTGCCCACCCAACTAGGGGAAACTATCTCAAATCATTGCTCTAAGGTTCCTTATCATGACCTAGTTGTTGTCTGGTCAATGTAGGGACATAGAATTGTTCCAAAGAAAATTTGGGCAAAAGCAATCTACATTATTTTCTATCTTCTATATAGCTCTACCGCACAAGCCGTTAAGAAGAGAATAGGAAGCCTAATATCACTCACTTGAAAGTCTTTGGCTCTTCAACTTATGTTTTGATTCCAAATACCAAGCATTCCAAACTAAATTCCAAGAGTCATAAGGTCATGTTGAAAGAATACAGTGAAAACCACAAACATATCAGTTGATTGATGGAGGCACTGATTGTCTCATATTTAGTCGAGCAATTGTCTTTGATGAAGAATGCAGAACTTTTCAGCTCTCCTCTCTTGTTTTGAGACATGAGGATCAGCATTCTACAAGCTAAGGATGTTAGTGTTAGTCTTCCATTAGGTCCAAATGATAGAAGGGATTTGGATGAATCCAGCTCTGAACTTGTGAAGTCTATCATGCATAATATTGAACCACCCAACTTCCCTCAAGAGAATGTTGATCTACATCTTGTTGTACTTGTTCAAGCCATCCCATCATTAATTTTTGGTTCTACTCTCTGGCATAAATGGTGAGACAAGACCATAAGTGACCTTCATGATGATGAGCTCATTGAGGTAAATCGGCTAGAAACAAGAGCAAGTAGTAGAATACAACAATTTTTTTCTCTTATAGCCAATGTTCACCATGTTTATGAGCTCCAATCCTATTTAGAGGCTAAAGGTATACCTAAGTGGTTTCAAGCAATGAAAGTTGATAATCATAGTCTTTTGAGGAGCAACCATGGGTCCAATCCGATCTTCCACTTGGGAAAAGTCCCATTGGGTGCAAATGGGTGTATAAAGTTAAGTACAAGCCTAATGGAACTTGCAAGAAGCACAAGGCTTGGCTAGTTGCTAGAAGGTTCTCACAAAAAGAGGGCATTGATTATGAGGAGACTTTTGCTTCCATAGCCAAAATGAGTATTATTTGGCTTGTCCTCACCCTTTAGGCCAGTTTGAATGGAAATTCCATCAAATGGACTTCAAGAGTGCATTCCTCAAATATGTGTTGCAGAAAGAAGCCTATACCTTAGTTGAAAAACTTGAACTCACCTCAAGCTCGACAGACCAAAAAATTGGACTGAGACTCGGAAATAAACTCGAACTTGGAGAAGACTTAGCAAAGGACTCAACAAAAGAAAAAGAAAAAGTAATTTTTTTTAAGAAATTAATGTATGAAGAAAACATAAAATACATTCACATAATTGAAACATTACACATCATACGAATCCCAAACACTCAATATTTGAAATCTCGTCATAGTTTCAAACTATAAACTAGCACTTGCATTTATGAGGTGCAATGATGATGCTGATAGTTGGATATGTTTGTACGGTATATATTATTTGGCAATGGGAAAAAGTTCAAAGATTTGGAACTATTTTCATTGGGTTCAATTACTTTAGTTATAGCAAGATAAACATCAAAAACCCCAAGCCTTTGTGTACAATTTTGTACTAAGAGCTTAACAGTAGACTTTACATGGTCATACATGATTGCACAAATTGGATGATAACCTCAATTTTGTGGCTTAATTGCCAATTTTTGTTTGATACTTACATATTAATTATGTAACATTTACAATAAACTTGTTTACAATTGAATTTGTCACTCTATTATATAACATGTTCCAAAACCCGTCAACTAAAGGTCTTACCACATCTGAATTTTAAACCAAATAAGAGCAGAAATGATCTTTAAGACAACACCATACTTGCTTTCATTACAAAATATAATAAATATAAATAATTACAAAATATAAATCAGCTAAGAACCCAAGTGAACCAACATTATCATTTACTTTCATCTCATGTGCATGTTGTATGATGTAAGTTGTGTCTGAGCACATGAAGACGTTATGTTTAACTCTTCAAATAATAAAGATGAGGTGTATTATTTTGATAGAGGATGTCAATACACAATTAGGTGAACTTGTTTACTTTCTCATTGTTGAATTTTCTTGCCCTTTTGAAGCTTCAAATTGGCCTTGACGAAGTGCAAGTGCTCAATAAATTGAATACTTATCTTAAGATCCTCCATCCTTCAATATTTTGTTCTTGAACATTTTACCAATGTCCCTTGCCTTAGCTCTTATCTCTTTCCCTTCTTCTCCCATAACCATCTTAAAAGCTTTGCAGATTTCTTTACTTTAAAAAGCCTCATACTCTTCGCACCCAACTCCAATCCCAACATTGTATCCATAGACAACAGCTGCATGGGTGAAGTTATGAGAGGCAACCCATTGCTCAAACCTTCTATTATAGAGTTCCATCCACACTGAGTCATAAAGCTCCCAATACTAAAATGGGCCAATACCTCCCTTTGTGGGACCCATCCTCTTACAACAATACCCCTCTTCCCAAACCTCCGTAAAAATCCCTCGGGAAACAAAGTTAGAAAGCTACGTAGGGCCCACGAGAAGGGATAAAAGTTGGCTTCCAATCTCAATGCCACCTCAACATTCTCTTCCTCGCCTAAAATGCATTGGCCCCCAAACAACACATAGACTACAGACCTTGATGACTGCTTATCCAGCCATGTCATCACATTCAAGTCAGCCTTCCTTTTGGACATGTGCGGTGGCAAGAAAATGTCAAGTGGAACAATGGGTTTCTCAACCACCTTCCCAAAATATTCACCACACTTGCCCTTTAGCTCAGCGCATGTTTTGACAGTCATGCAATCACAAAAATCTATGCCACACAAGCAATGTTCGGTGTAACTAATAGTCTAATACCATCTAGTTCGTAGGTGACACTGAAGACTAGAACAACTACCACCTCATAAAGCTTCAATGTGACCACCCGTGAAGGGTAATCTATTCTACATATAGCAAAACAAGGCAACATCTAAAATATATTTGAGATTATAATTGGTTAATTAGCCAATACTGCCAAACAAGATCTTTTATATATTTAATTAAAGTAATACCTAGTCACTAAAAAACCATATTCTTCATATGATCAAACGAGAGAATATAGAAGTGACGTTGCCTGGAGGCGGCTAAGTCAAAGAAAACATTTAATCATCTAATCATTTAGTAATACCTAGCTCTTTGGAGAAGAAGCGAAAGCTAAGCATACCATCAACCCATGCAAATTCGTGCAAATCAAATAATTGGCCAGTGGCAGAGCCACATCCACATTCTTGTCGAAGTTCAATGTCATCTATGAGTGATGAAGGTTCTCAATTCTACAGTTGTCCCTCTCTCGCTCAACTCATCTATTATAGGCACCGACACACGACCTTCGCCAACTGAGATACCAATCAACCCCAAGTAATATCAGGAACAATCAGCAAAGCTCATCAAGAGGTTCATAAATTGCAGTCCAAAGGATTAAAGGGAAAATTTACCAAGTGCAAGGCAAGCCATGCACATAGAAGATGGACGCAATAAGAAAACATTTTTAGGAACATATTCGCCATCTATGAAACAAACGCAATCGACTCCCTACCAAACTTGACTAAACCGAGTGTCAACGTGATATGCCCCATCCGAGTTTGGACGTAGCTGAAAACAAATCTCGGCATGAACTACGAAGCCACGACCAACATGTTCGTGGAGAGAAGCATAGTCACCTGTAAACGATCATCATAGGTCTTCCCGATCTTGCACTTATTGTTCAAGTAATTTGGGCTACTAACAAATGCCTGGCACGCCTACGAAGAGCAAGAGAGGTAGTTGCAGGTGGATGACTTGGAGGGATCGAACACTAACTAAATGGAAAGATCAACTGTTCAACGAGTTAAATCCTTTGCCATTCTCAAAATGACTTTTTTTTATGGACACCATTTTTTTTCGCGCATGAGGAATTGAGTTTTGACTGGAAGTCTTCCAATAAACATAGCCTATCGCCTAAATATATATCAGCAGCATTTTACAAAATGAAATATGGTGATATGTCCAAATATCAAAAATGGCAAACTAAACACTACATTTTTATTTTCCTATTACTCAATTCTAAAGGCCTTCTACTAGTAGGTGTTGAGGTATTTAATTTAGTCAAATCTTCTTTTTCAGCATCGAACTCCTCATTTTCATCATCATCCATTTCATTTGAATCATCCAATGTTGTTGCTTTTGCATCTTTTGTTGATCCTCTCTCTAATTTTGCAAGATCTTCAATAAGGAGGACATCATCTTGGTCATTGATGGTCCAATCACCATATGGATCACTTTCGCCGAAATCAATGGACTCATGTGAAACACCTCAACCTTTTTAGTGCAAAGGTGAAGATCATACCAAATGAAGACAAGATCATTGAGTCTTTTCTAGGTCAACCTATTTCTCTTCTTCATGTGAAAGTTCTCAAATATACTTCAATTTTGCTCACACCCAAAAGCACTACATGCCTCAGATAAAATTCACTATCTTTTCAAGATTAGACATGTCATCACATAATTCTACAAAAATAAATTGAAATATCATAAATTTAGAATTAAGTAAAAAATGTAAGTGGAGTTGGTTTGTCCACCTATGATCAAGGATGCACCAGTGGATTTGATATTTTTTTGAATTTAAGTCATAGTAACGTGAAATGGCCTCTTTTACCCTATTTGTGGCCTCCTAAATGAAACCCATTAGCATGCCCTCTCCATCCACCATAACAACCCTTTCCAAAGGTTTTGCCACCTAAGAAAATGAAAACAATTTTTAAATTAATACAAAACTAACCCCTTCAAAGGAAACAGCAAGGAGATTGTCTTGATTAAAGTTCATATTTGGCTTTGTTACCTTGATCAACTCTATCTCCACTTTTGTTGAACCCTTCATCAAATATGAAACTTACTATCTTCTCTACCTCAAGTTTTTTGGAGTATTAAGACTCCAGCAATGCATCAAACATAAGCATTTGCTTAAGATGAAGAATGGCACCAAGAATGTTTTGCAACATGAGGAAATGGCTAGAAAATTGTGTCACTCTTGCTTGCACAAGCTCCTTTCCATTTGAGTGTTTCTCATCAAAGAAAGGATCCAAGTATGGTTGCAGATGGATTTAATGACACTTTTAAGTTTTAGCATCTTCAAGCATTGTTTTCACATAGCAAATCTTTCCAATGTCCTCTAAGATCAAGTCCAAGCAACATGCAGCACAAGGACTTGATGTGATTGTGGGATGCCTCTCCTTAAGTATTCTACCTGAAACTACATATGTAGTCGTGTTTGATAATTTGGACAACATTCTCAACTTGAATTTCTTGGATCACCCCGTCTAACAAATTGCACAAAATCTCAGCATTTTTTAGTTCATTTGAGGCATCTAAAGACTTGGAGAATACATTGCACCATTAGAGGCCACCAAGAAGTTGAGGAGAGTCTTATTTCTTCCATTGGATAAGATGTCGCATCCTTTTCCAAAATAATTTTTGATCATCAACCACTACTAAAGTATTTTTCACGGTTTTCTCTAGCAATTACCCACGTGTATCTTTAGTCGTCGGTGCCATTTCACCCCTTGCCTACAACTGTAAATGTAGTAACCAAACCTTCCTAATATGGGTAGTTTGCTACATTGAAAGGCTAATTCTTGGAATACAAATGATTTGCTGCTGCTATTATTGCATGGTCATGTTTTTCTTTATTCTTTCTCATGCCATGATGTGAAGGTTCTATTCCTAGAACATTGTGTGGGACAAAAAATTTGGGTCAATTGTAAGAGCATTTTGAGTCTCAATAACCTCAACCTCATTGTTAGTAATAGATAAATTTGGTTGATAGAAGCTTGCACTTCTACGAGTGTGAACAAGAGAAGCCAAAGTAAACGCATTCAAATTCATTGCAGCTATGAAGGCTTTGTCTTCTAACTTTCGTCTTTTTGCAATTCATATTCAGCATGAAGGGCTTGCAGGTGTCTAGTAGTCTCTATAGTTGTTTTGGGGCAACCTTCCACATTTTGTCCATATATTTTCGCAACGTGGTATTTTTACCTATTCACTCCACTTGTCACCCATTTGCCACATTTCGTGCTAGTCAGCTCTCCCTTTTTATTTCGATTTATTTCATGCCTCATCTTTTTTTCTTCCTACTTTTGGCCATACCTTTCTAGTTAAAGTTAACATTGTTGTTATCACATTAAAAAAAAATCAAGGAGGCCTTATGGAAAATCAACAAATAATGGATTAATTAACCATTTGATAAAAATGGTATTCAAAAGCAACAAAAATATGCATGCAAATAAGTTAAAAGGGGAAATGGAAAGAAAATTTCAAAAGTTTCCTTTGTTTTTAAAGATTTTCTTGATTTATAGTAGATGGAAATTTAAAATAAGAGGGAAGAAAAATCCTTTACCTAGATCTCCTTCACTACTTTATTGTTGTTTCCTCAACTTCCCAAACCCTAAAACCCTATCTTGCAAGAACAAACAACAAATGAATCAAAAAGTGAAAAAAAATAAAGTGAAATCAAAATTGGGCATATAGAATCTACAACAAGAATCCATTAGAAGGACTTGTGAGTCCTGATAATGGACTCACCACAGTAGATTAATTCAACTCCCAAATTCATAAGGTATGAATTGCTTGAACTCGATTCTTGAATCCATGGCGACTCGACTCAACTCGTCAATAGGCTCGCAAGTATAGCGAGTCAAAAGATTTTTCTAACTATGGTTTATCAAATGCAACCTCTTAGCTTCAAGGTTTCCAATAAGGAATACCAAATACACAAACTAGTGAAAGCACTCTATGGTCTAAAACAGGCTACTCAAGCTTGGTAAATAAAGAATGATAAGTATCTCAGTGATCAAGGCTTTTAGAAGAATCTTAATTCCAGTCTATATGTCAAAACTAGTGGTGATGATATCCTTCTACTCGTCAATTATTACTAAGTAGTTCAGCAGTTTTGATTGAGCAGATTCAAACATAGTTTGTATCACTGTTTGACATTAAAAAATTGGGATTTTTCACATTACTGCTTAGGTTTGGTAGACAGATGACAGTATTGTTATACCTCAGTCAAATTATGCTAAGAGTTTGCTAGACAAGTTTCAGATACAACATTACAAACCTGCATCCACATCTATGGAGAAAGGACTAAAGTTGTCCACCAAATCAGATTCACCTACGGTGGATGAATCTATGTTCAAGCATCTAGTGGGCAGTCTCATCTATCTAACTGCAACTAGACCTGACCTCATTTTTATTGTGAGCTGCATATCTCACTTTACAACACTTAGAGTTGAAAAGCATGTGTTGAAACTTTTGAAGGACACTTCTAACTTTGCATTCTATATGGCAAAAGCAAAGATCCTAAACTCAATGGTTCCACAAATTCAAATTAGGCAGCTTCTATTGATGATAGGAAGTTGACATCTGGGCAGGTGTAGTCACATGGACCGAAAAGAAATAGTAGGCGATAGCACTTTCCTCGATTGAAGCAAAATATAGGGGAACTGCTAAAGAAACCTCTATTTTGTGACAATCAAAGGGTGCTCAAACTTGCCAAAATTCCAATACTTTGTGACGAGACCAAACATGTTAGCCCTCACTGCCATTACATGTACAAGCTTGTAGAAGATGGATCAGTACAGTTATCGTATTTTCCAACTAAAGATCAGACTGCAAACATCCTCACCAAGTTTCTGGGCTCGAACAAATTCAAAAAATTTAGGGCCCAACTTGGTGTAGTTGACAGAATGACCATGAAGGGAAGGTATTAAGGTAATGTTTGCATATTTAGTTTAATGGTCAATAATGTATTTTTGGGTAGATTAGATTTGTTTCTAATTTTATCTTCAGCATTTGGTTGTTTCTTAAAAGAACATCGACAATGCCATTGCCTATGTATGCACATTTCATTCTTTCAATAATATCACGCAACTACCATTGTAACAATTTATTACCCAAACGATTAATGCTGCTACGGTTCCAGTGATGAGGAGTTTGGGTATGAATAGAGGCCTCCTTTCACTACATTTTGTTATTTTGAAATCATTCAATGTTGTCATTGTTCAAACTCCAATGTTAAATTGTTAGTGTTCAATGTTCACTTCAAATAATAGTAATATTTTAGTACTTAGAATTCAGTGTTTTCTATTTCACTAGTTTGCTAAAGTTCATTTGAAAATTCAAATTTATATTTCTTCTACATATTTTGTACTATTTTAGATACTAAATGTATATCAGCACTGCCCCTTCACTGTCGTCCCCAAACTTAGACCCATGTTCCCCCAATCTTTGAAATTTATCCCAATGTCCCCAAGTTTCTTGGAACACTACCCATAAGCCAAGCTTCAACAAAAACGACAAAAATCCAACATCATAAATTTAATTGTTTTCTTATTGTTTATCTCGTACACAATACTTTTTAAGAAAAATCCTTGGAGCCATAGAGGACCTCATTAGTTATCCTTGGCCACTTCAAAGATGTGATGTTTGAACTATATGATAAAATAAAGGCATGTATCATCAACCAGAGTCTAGTTCTATGAAAAAAAACCAATATCTATCAAGCAAAATAGATTTCATTTGCAGAGTCAAGTGGACATATGAATCAACGGTCTAAAATAGAAATAAAAACATCACAAAAAAATAAACATGAATAGTTGTGCTCTTATTATCCTTCAAATAAAAATAGGCTTTCAAACCTCTTTTCTCAAACTAACAGCCTCAGCAGATTTTTCTTTAAGCTGAAGTCGTAAGCCTTCAAGTTCGTGTTCCATGTCCATAACCTGCTAGTTTGATTAATAACATCAGAAAACCATATAAAGGTCTACCACATAACATTATCAAATAATGCAATCAACCAGATTTCAGCTTCGTGAGTCACCTTTCAGGAATTCTAGAAAAGACTTCTTTATAAAACACACAAATGGAAGATTGTGTTTAGCAGCTTATTATCCATAGTGCAATGTCAATAATCTCCATAGAAAGCTTATTCATGTATTTCCCATCACAAGTTCGTTTGCACTTTAAACATTGGTAGTTCTTACATCATTCTTGCTTAGCATCACAAACTTTAAATTGTCTTCTTTATTATAATCCATTCAGAATATGAATTTGCAGATATTTCAAGTCAAAATAATAGATAACCCATCATCAATCTCCAACAAATAACAGACTTTTTTCTGAGCTACCCTGAAGACCATCCAATTACAGAAACCTTAATGCAGTTAACCAGTTCCTCACAAGTAAACTGTAAAACTAATACATGCATGCCTAATATACTTAATCAAAAGCCATAGCTGGTTAATATAAGACGACCATATATCCAAAATTGTATTTGTTATAATTGGACAGAAACTTGTAACACCCTGAAAACATAAATTTTGGAAGACCAATATATATGATGCATGTTATCTGAGAAACACATTATGATTTTTTTGTAGAATCCATATATACCTATTTCATATAATACTGTCCCTCTTTGGTATTCAAATGACAGCTATTTATCTCAACACAATTCATTATTCCCACACATTGATTAAGAAACTTGTGTGATTCTCCATATCGTTGTGATATTCCTTCAACTCATAGTATCATGTCAAAGCTTGTATGTAACTTGTCCATTGAACTTAACCATAACAAAGATCTTCATATGCTTCATTTAATTTTTGTCAACTAATGTGTTATCAAAAATTGCATCTTCTAGATGACCATTTTTGTTCAGCAATGTTTTCTTGCTCTTACTTTTCATTTGAATTATAATACATTTCTTATCTTCAGCTCTGACCATACAATGCAGCATTCTGATTTCCTTGTGACAGGATTATCTGCTAATTTCTGTAAGTTTTTTAACTTCCTACTAGTATATTTTGAATCTTGATCGTCTATTGGGTCAAGAGGAAGACAACCAAGGTTTATAACTTTTCCAAATAGATTGTCACCATTGAAATAAATTTAATAATTTTGGCACAATGCATGGTTTTTCATAAACCGATTTGTCAGAATCTTACTTCAAATACAAACATATTGGAATTTTTGTTCATTTGGTCCCCATATTAGTCCAATTGATCCACTACCCTATTACACCATCAAAAGATAATAAAATTCATTGGATCATGGAAGACCATACAATAGTCTTTACTAGTAAACCTTTTGCCATTTGTTTTTCTTTAAACGCTAGTGTATAGAAAAACTATGGATCATAAAACTAAAGCCATTGAGGCTTAACACCCTTACGCGTTTCTCAAACTACATATGCATTTCTTTAATAGTGAGCGTATTCCTTGAATTTCTGTTTTTTTATTTGACCATGAATCAAAATTACATGGGGAGTGAATACCTTCCTATTTCTGCTGTGAATTTGACATTACTACACAATTGCATTCCTTCAGGTATAAAATTTTGAAACTGAGACAAAAGTAAACCAAAAGCACAAAATTTTGTTTTTGCTATCTGTAACTGTGAGTTGATCTTTGTGAAATGAATTGATAGCTTGGCATAGATTCTAAATGATGCTGATTAATTCTAGATCAGAGGATTCCTGGCATTTAAACCCACAAGTCTTGCTGTTGACGAAACATTGATGTAAATAAAAAATGATATGTTGCAGGCAACTAATCCAACACCATTTGGGTTTAGATGGAAGAAATTCAGTATCCAATCCACTATCAAAGGAGGAAAAGGTGAGACAGACCCCCCCCCCGCCCCCCGCCAGGTAAAGAACCATCACAATGATGATGGGCAAGATACAGACAATAATTCATATTAAAAACAAACGAAACAAAGGAACTATCCAAAACAGATTTACTGTCCATATTCCAGAGCTTACAGAGTTTTCACATATGCTAGGTCTCTTAGATGAATAATTATGAGCATAAAAATCTAAATTTCAATTCTGGACAAGGACATCTGTCTAAATTTTTAGATTATGTAGACCTGATTATTTTTGGTTTTCAGGTAAGGCTTTGTCCCTGTTTAAAAGAAATGAGTCCAATTATTTGAAAGATAATTCAATGATCCATTCAGTTATGCACTGGGCAGTTATCGATACCCACTACACATTTAAGATCTAAGCTCTAGATTCAAGATCACTTAACATTTATTTCATGTGACTTAAATTTTGTGTTAACTCCCCCCAACAAAAATCTGTGTCAATCCTCCCGCATGTGTCATACCATATTCTAACATTTACTTACACTAAGCACTAGGAGGAACTGTACTGTTGTACAATCAAATAATTTCACTTGTTACTATCTTTTATAAAGTGTAGTAAGCAGCAGCTACTCAATTTGAGCTTAAATCTTCAATGTAATCTAAACTTTGTCAAGTACTCACAATCAGCAATTCATACTTGACCAAATTTCAAGGATACTCCTCATCCTAAACATTTATTATCAATACACATGTGAAAAGCTTCCAAAGTTTAAAAATTGTGTTTAACTCACTCAAACTCCGGAATCCATTCAAACATGTAAAATTTTATTGCAGTTCACCTAAAGAATCTTTTTCAACACTCCAAATGGTTACATTCATAGAAGCATGAATCCTGTTGGGAAAAACTTGGCAAACCAAAGGTGCAAGATTTTTTGAAGAAATAAGGAACAAATCAGATTCGCAAAAAATGTAAGAACTTCAAGAAAAAATCAAAATTTACTTTTTTAAATTAACACGCATTTCCACATCAGAGATATATTCAAGGCAAATGAAATATAGAGTTCAACGAATAAATGCAGAGAATATATTTAAATAATTTATATCCATATAGTTCATTACATTGCATAAACATACCGCAATAGCATAAAACATAACTAGATGGAAACAATCGTCAAAATGTCAATTACAATATACTTCCTAACTTTGTACAAAGTTCAAAAAACTCAAATGCAGCCAATGACATGCTACGGGGCAGGAAGCCTACTAATGCTTCTCCTTGGAAAATCCCTACCCTAACTCCGTTACGAACACTACTCAAAAAGTTGGACATTTCCATGATTTCCAAATCTTCAGGCTCGCAAACATTACTATCACCATCATCACCATCACTTTGGGCCACAACAATATACGCAGACCACAGATCTATCTTGTCAAGGTCAATTAGGGAGTCATCCTCAATATAGAAATTAGCCTTTGCCTACAAGTGAAAAACACAATGAATGCAACTACGATTGAGTGCAAGTAACAACCTTGAGCTTTCTTCAACTTCAAGCAAAGGTTATGGTGATCAAACACCAAATCATTCACCCATTTTTGAGTTAGACGGTTGCATTTCTTGGAATGTATGTGTTCAAAAACACTCCAATTATGCTCACAAGCAGATGAGCTGCATCACTGGGTCAAAATGGGTATCGCCATTCACCTGAGATTTTTACATTTGTGACCAAAAAAATCCCACCATTGAGCTGAAAAACACATGATGGGGAAATGATATCATGTAAGAATATCTTTTAAGTCTTACAAATTTGTTGATCATGTCAACAAAATAAATGAACTATCAAATGTTTATAGAGTCTACCTAGTTGGAATGTCAATCTGCCTTCCTCGGCAGCCCTAGATGCCAAAAAACCCATTGCTTGCTTATATTTGCAAATATAACATAGTAGCTTTCAATTTCTCTATGCTTTGAAATATATTTTCCACCATGTTAACAAGCCTTGTGTGGTCTCAACATCAATCTCTGTGAAATTCATGTTGTAGAGTAATGATGGATTGAGAAAGTGTCATGCAACATCAAGAGGAGAGTGCATATGTCCATCCCATCTCCTAGCAATTATGTCCCATAATGGTTGATACCTCATCCTATCATTTTCCAACCTACCCTTCATCACCCCCTTGGCCCTATTCATGGCCTCATACAAATATCCCATTGGGTATTTATCCCCATCCACCAGTCTTGGGACATTTACTAGCAGCTCTAAGAATTGCATGACCTATCCAATTGCTTCCCAAAAATTGGTAGAATATATGTAATCTGCCACTCTAATGCTATCTAATTGATTTGAGAAACCTAAGTACATCCACTTGGCTGAAACAACATGCATCTCAAGTTCATTTTTTATTGAACTAGATTGTAGTACAAGAAGTGTTTTGCAAACCTTGCTACCTTTCATTGAACCAGCTCCTTGCCCCTTGTGAACCGGTGCATAATACTCAAAACTCTTTTGTGATTGCAGATAAATTTGGTACGCATGCAAGCCTTCTGAAAGGCTGCTCCACTCATTCAAATTCTCTTTAACGTCCTCTAGGGCCACATCAAGGCAATGTGCTGCACATGGGGTAAAAATTATGGAGGGGTATTTGTTTGTCGGGAACTTCCCAGCAGCAACATTATCTGTAATAAATTGAACCACATTTTGTGGCCCACATCCATGACTACTAAGTCATACATCTGCAAACAATGCAGTTGTAGTTTTCATTTCATATGATGTATCCAATGATTTCAGAAATATAGTGCCTCTATCACAAGAAGGAAATTGATGAGGGATCGGTTCCTTCTATTTGTCCATCCATCCAACATAATGTTGCATCCACTACAAGCCCACTCGAACCGATGCTCATCAACAATATGTTGAACATCTTTTACTGCATCATTGAGCAAACCCAGTCGCTGCAACTGCAGCTATCCACTACAGCTTGCCAATATGGAGATCTGTAAGGATGGAATGCCAAGGTAGAGAATAAAGAATATTTAAATCTTCTTCATTGCCTGTTCATGAACAACTTTCCTCCACCCTATACTCTCCAAAGTGTTTTGTGATCCTGGCCTAGTATGAGGTACAAAGAAATAGTTGACGTTCCCTCCACCCATGTTTGGGCCACATACTATAGTCTCGGATACAGTGAAACCGTCCTCTCCACCATCCTCTTCATCCGATTGGTTCCTTCTAACACCTGGAGAACTACAACCTATTTCAATTCCAATTCTCCTATTTTTTGACTTGTTCGCAGTGATTCCATCAATAGCTATTTTGGCCTTGAATGTGACATCTACACAGCATTTAGTGCATGTTGTGGTGTTATTTAGACACCAATAATGTTTTGCAGTGTCCCCACATAAAGTCTCTCGAATGCAAACTATTAAAAATTTAAATAATGAAGCAGAAGTTCAGGTTGAAAGCCTGATGCAGTCATTCAGAAACCTAGCAGACCTCATAGATCGCAACTGAGACTTGTAATTACTACTTGAAAGAAAGAACTATACAGATGCAATTAAACTAAAGGAAACTAAACCAAATTACATGCTCTCCAAGTAAAATGTCATTACATTTGATGAACTTGTGTCACTACACAAAACGGGCTAACTCTCATTTTCATGTTGCTTAAAAGTAAAGAGTTGAATACAAATGAAATGCATCAACCAAGGTTATTAATCGGGTTATGACTTAATACACATAAAATAAGCATAACCTTCAATTTAGCAATATTTTAGTTACATACAATCTTGGATCGCATACGTAGTGTTCACACAACCAATACGAAGTTCATCAACAACACATTACTCCAAACCAAAAAGGAATTAAATGAACCCAGTAGACTAATATAGTATAAAGCTAAAATCGGTGTATAAATAATTGCATTTAACTCAATGTACAATACATATCTTTAGAAATTGATAATATCAGTATCTGCTTTCCGTTTCATATTCAAATGATGCCAAAAAGAAGTTCAGAGAACATATCAGCCCACCTTAATATATTCTAAAATAAGCATTACCAACTAAATTAAAATCAATGTTAAAAGAAAATTATGGAAAAAAATCCTGGAAATATTTAAAATATACGGACAATTTACACATTTAAATTCAAAATATTATCAATTAAACTCCCTCAGAAGTAAAACATAGCTTATGAAGCTACTGCAAACAGCAGAGAATCAACAATCTCAAGGCAATAATTTCAGATTTAACAGGGCAGGAAAGATGAACTTACCTTACTTGGTTCATGTAGCATCTTTATTCTTCGAGCTTCTTGAACCTCTTTCCTTGTCTCTTCAAAATCCTGCATCACAAGAAATAGATTGCAAATGTATATAAGTAGAGCACAGACCAATTCATAAGGAAAACAGCAAACCAAATATTGAACATTGCTAAACGAATTGCAGATCTCAACCATGCCTGCAATATGTAAGGCAAAAAAATAAGGAAATATGCTAGCTGAATGTCGAAGATTAATGGTCAACTTACAGTCCCGCTTAAGAAAACAGAACAAGTTAGAATGAATGAAAAAAACATTTTCCACCCAATATTGCCAAAAGCAAACAATTTAAAATATAGCAATATCCGAGTTTGCATGAGAACTGGAAATATCATTTCTTGAGAAATACTCATGTAATTGATCTGATTCACTTGCATAAGAGGCCTTAATCTTCTCCAAAGCAGCCTCTCATCTTCAATAGTAAGGACCATTCCTGTACTTTTCTTTTCAAAACAGGTTTGAAACCTCCTAAAACACTTTGGTTCTACACCGAAAATTCATTAACACAAAACACCGATTTAAATTTTTATTCTTTATTCTGAGTTGGTGAGGCTCATAACTTGAATACTGGCCATAAGTATACTACCTTTTCCAGGTTCCAAACATAAAACCGTGTCAAACCTGTTGGTTCGCAAAACCACAAATTGGGATCCTATGAGTCTTGCCAACTCGATGCTGGGATATCCAACCGGTTATGGCCAACTTGACGGAACTAAACAATGTAGTCTGAGTTCCTTGCACTTTTGGCTCTACAAGGCCAAGGCGGGTGCACCTGATCCTAGACAACAACTTAGATCCAAGATGCTTAAAGCAAATTCACTAGAACTTGAATGAAATTTTCCTAAATGGAAAGAATTGTAGAAAACTTTAAACTTTCATAACAATGCGAAAATTGCTTAAATTATAAATTGAAAATAAAAGTGAATGATTATATGAATATGATAGTGTTTTAAATAAAAATAATAATTATGAATTAATGCAAAAAAATGAATTTATCAATTCTTCGAAGGAAAGACATGAAATAATTGCTAGCATATGGATAATGATTTATGAAAAATATGAAGACCAGTCCCAAAATAAAAGGGCAATAGAGTCAGTATTATAAGTTATTACATACAACTTCATAAAATTCTACACACATCAATTATAAACAATTTAGTAATCAAGGTGTGATAGATCAAATATATGGACAATATTTTTTAAATAGTCTAGAATGTATTTTAACTCCTGTGGTTTGGAGACAAACCAGACATAGATTCGGAAACAATTAAATATTTCTCAATATCTATGATGTTTGATTTTAAAATGCTATAATTGATCATGTCCACTTATTTATCATATAAATTATTTATAAAAATATTTTAAAATAATTATAAAGGACAAAACTAGGCAAGAGCCTACAACACAACGGTAACTTGTGAGCCTCTCATCGGGGAGGTCTTGAGTTCAAAACTACTCAAGCTTAACGAATGATAATAATTGATCTTCACAAATAATAAAAAATAAATGGTAAATAATCAAGGCTTTGGCCAATTACCTATCTAAAAAAGAAAAATGATGAAGGACAAAACTATATAATATTCCAACTCTAAAGCTTCATGCAAATAAAATAAAATAAATATTTCTTACTTGATCATGTCGGAAATAAAATTGAATTGGAGACACTCCTGACGGATGATTCATCCAATACAGTTTAACTCCAAAATTACATAGAAAATTACTCAATACTCCAGAATCCACGAGCTTAGTTGAAAAATCCATTCCTTTACCAATAAAAGAATATAATATATCAAATGTGCAATGAAAGCTTGAGTATATATTTTTTTAGGAAAATTGTATTTTACATCTTCTATTTATAGATGACGAAGAGGGATGTCCTCAACCATCGCACCTCCTCAAAACAAATAACTAATTACAAAGTTTTAAAAGACTTTTGACCAAACAGTTTGATAATTTCATATTTTGTGCTCATTAAACAATAACCAAACAATTTTACTCCGTTTTTGAGAAAACTAAAATACTCATGTGTAAACTCTTTCTCTCTGTGGGTTTATTCATGCTCTGCATGTATATCTCAAGATACCAAAGTGCAATTTTAGGCTAAAGGGCTCTGGCTCAATTTCAATCCTTCAAATACACATTTTTCGACATCCTTTTTTAGGATGTAGATGACGATGTTTTCTGCTATTTTCAAATGCCTGATTTTCAGTATATTCAAAATTAAGTTATCTACTATAAACATCCTTGGATTTTAGCTATTGGCCTAGGATTACATTCACCCACCTTGTTTTTGCAGAGCCAAAAGCTTAGGGGATTTAGTTCATATCAATTGATCCCGTCACGTTGGCCTTTTACCAGTTGGATTCCTAGCATCAAGTTGGCAAGACTCGTAGGATTCCAATCTGCAGTTTTTGGAACCAACACTAGGCACCTTCTGTTAAACATTTTGCATACCTTACATGACCACCATATTTTCACAAATCAAAACAATAATGATCTTCAAGTGTTGGGTAATTGTCACAAATTTCTAGATACGACAAAATTTGAAAATCTTATGTTTAGGGATAGTTAATATAAATGTGCACCATGTTGCTATGATGATCCATGTCAACAGATTCAAGACTTCATCTTGCTAGGTATAGCATAAAATTAATCAAAGGTATAATTTCTAATGCATTACAAGCTCGGAAGACTTTCGTGCATCCCTCCCTGCTTTTTCATTGTAGTGTGTTTGTGATTTATTGATAAATTGATGTAGGAGCATCTTGCATCCGAAATAAAGGGGGCATGTTGAAAGTAAAACAAAAAACAAAAACAAACAAATTGTGAAGGAGAGAGAAAGTGACGAAAATAGAAGGAAAAATAATAATAAAATAAAATAAGGGAAAAAGGAGAAAAGAAGAATTTAAAAAGGAATTTCTATTTTCGAGGTGCATAGGTGGCGTAATGAAAAAAAAATGGTTGTTATTCCATTTATCGAGGCGTGTAGGTGGAATTCTAGAAGGTTGTGGATATTGTGTAGGTGAAATCCTAGAAGGTTGTGGACTTTGTGTAGGAGGATTTCTAGAAGGTTATGGATAAATCACGCATTGAGTGGTAAGTGCCTATTTAAGCAAGGCATATGAGCATTTCTAATCAAGCGTTGGAAGGTCAAGCTTCAAGGTGTGAAAGCTCTTAAGGTGTAGCTCTTCAAGTAGAAGTTCTTGGGTGGAAGCTTTGGAGGTGAAGGCTCTTAGTTGGGAAGTTCTTCTTGGTGAAGCTCTTGGTGTGAAGACTCTTCTTGTGGAAATTCTTATTTGGGAGTTCTCTTATGTTGAAGAATTTGTAAACTTCTTTTTGAAGAAGCCATATCTATGATATCATCTTGTGGATGTTGTAAGGATTTTCAAGTATAATAAAATTGCTTGGGAAGCATTTTGTCATCTCTTTTGTCTCTATATTGTTGATCTTGGTTGTGAGTTGGTAAGGGCAGTGTGGCCCTTCATCAAGTGGTATTAGAGCGGGAGTTCCTGAGTGTGTGGACAGATTGCCGAACATGAGACAGTTTACACTAGGATTTGCAAAGAAGGTTGATCTTGTGGCCAATTGATCTTTGAGATTGGTGGATTTGTTGCTTAGGGTTTGCTAAAATTTTGGAAGATGCCTCCAAGAAGATTGGACCCTAAGGAAAATAATAACCTTAGTGATGATATGGAAGAAAGGATCTTAGAGAAGATAAGAGCAGAGCTCAGATCAAAGATTGCATTGATGAAGAGTGACATGATTGCTGAAATTGTAAGTGCTTTGGGTGGTGTAACTAGGCATGTGAGTACTGAAGGCAATTATGACAAAGTTACCGAAGACTTTCAAGCTGCTAGTGAGGATAGAATTGATCGTGAGGAGAGACCTATTGGAATTAGGGCTAGTCAATTTGCTCAACTTGGATCTCAGTTGAAGCTAAAGCATAAGATGGAGGTTTCTAATTTTTCAAGTACTTTGAATCCGGAAGACCTGATTGATTGGATTGGTGAATTAGAGGACTACTTTGAGCTTGAGGGTACTGAAGATCCACTAAGAGTAAGGTTGGCACAAACTAAGTTGAAGGGACACGCTGCTCTTTGGTGGAAGGAACTACAAAGAGACATAGAAGAGGAAGGTGAAATGAAGATCACTAGATGGAAATTGATGGTGACTAAGTTGAAGGCTAAGTTCATTCCTGTTGATTGTGAACTTGAGTTATTTAAGAAGTTTCACAATCTGAAACAGAAGGGTATGACTGTGAAGGATTACACCGAGGAGTTCTACAAGTTGACTATTCGGTCTGGGCAAAGAGAATTGTAAAAAGAGAAGGTAGCGCGGTACATTAATGGCTTGAGAATCAATATTTCTTCAGTTGAGGATGCTTATCAGTATGCTTTGAGAGCAGAGGAGAAGCTAAAGAGGAAGAATCAAGGTAGTTCCCGAGCAAAGGAGAAGCAGGATAGTTGGATACAAACTGAACCAAAAGTAGAAGATGAACCAAAACCTATTGAACAAAGAAGAAGGACAGGTGGAGGTGTATTCAGAGGTAATTGTTTCAAGTGTGGTCAAGAAGGGCATAGATCTTTTGAATGTCCTATTGGGACAGTTGCTGTTGTGAATGAGGTTGAAGTCCAGGAAAGTCAGCCTGAGGAAGGAGAAAGTTTGTTGGCTCGGCGAGTACTAATGGGTAAGAAGACATTGGATTCTTGTCAGAGGACTAGTTTGTTCAAAACTTGTTGTAAGTCTGGTGGCAAAATTTGCAAGGTAATTATAGATGCTGGTGGTACTGATAACCTTGTTGCTGAGGAGATGGTTCGGAAACTTGGTTTGAAGAGATTGAGACATCCTTGTCCTTATAGGATTGGCTGGTTGCAAGGTGAGCATGCTTTGGAAGTGAGGGAGCAATGCCTTGTTGATCTCCAGATTGGGCAGTATAAGGATCAAGTATTGTGTGATATTGTCGATAAGAACAATTGTCATGTGTTACTTGGTAGACCTTGGTAGTATGATTGCAAGGCTGTGCATGATTGTTAGGAATGTGTTGACTGTTGAGAAAGGTGGTAGGAAGTTTTCCTTGATTTATTTGCAGAATGAAGAGCTTGATAGGAGGAACCTAAGTATTGGCAGTCAAGTTGAGTTGGCAGATTCTGAGAGGATTGGAAATCAGCATGGGAAGCAAACCTATGGAACACTTGTGGTGGATGTGAAGGAGAAGAAGAAAAATAGGGGAAAGAGTGTCCAAGTTGAAGACTTGGAGGACATATATGTGAAGAACCAGTTTGGGATTTATGTGTTGAATCCGAAAGATGTTCTTCCAGTTACTAGAACACCTTTTCGTACCTAGGGAGTCTGATGCAGGAGCATCTTGCATCTGAAATAAAGGGGGCATGTTGAAAGTAAGAAAAAAAAAATTTAAAATTTAAAATTGTGGAGGAGAGAGAAAGTGACGAAAATAGAAGGAAAAATTTAAAAAAAATAAAATAAGGGAAAAAGAAGAAAAGAAAAATTAAAAAAGGAATTTCTATTTTCGAGGTGCATTGGTGGTGTAATAGAAAAATAAAATAAAAAAGGTTGTTATTCCATTTATCGAGGCGTGTAGGTGGAATTCTAGAAGGTTGTGGATATTGTGTAGGTGAAATCCTGGAAGGTTGTGGACTTTGTGTAGGAGGAATTCTATAAGGTTGTGGATAAATCATGCATTGAGTGGTAAGTGCCTATTTAAGCAAGGCATATGAGCATTTCTAATCAAGCGTTGGAAGGTCAAGCTTCAAGGTGTGAAAGCTCTTAAGGTGTAGCTCTTCAAGTAGAAGTTCTTGGGTGGAAGCTTTGGAGGTAAAGTCTCTTAGTTGGGAAGTTCTTCTTGGTGAAGCTCTTGGTGTGAAGACTCTTCTTGTGGAAATTCTTATTTGGGAGTTCTCTTATGTTGAAGAATTTGTAAACTTCTTTTTGAAGAAGTCATATCTATGATATGATCTTGTGGATGTTGTAAGGATTTTCAAGTATAATAAAATTGCTTGGGAAGCATTTTGTCATCTCTTTTTGTCTCTATATTGTTGATCTTGGTTGTGAGTTGGCAAGGGCGGTGTGGCCCTTCATCATAAATTGTACTCCACGAGAACATTGTCCTTGCTACATTACTTGGGGACACATTCCTGGCTTTAAAACCCTCATCCACATACCGAAAAATGATCTGGGAACTTGGGAATGCCCAATGGACGTCCCTGTACTTGATTTGCCAAAAATCAATCAAATGGTTTCCGAAACTCATGGACAACTTCAATTTTTTTGGGAACATTTGTACATAATAGGGACAGTCGAGGACGTTAATAAGTTGTGTCTCAAAAACTCAATGTAACATAGCTAATACGTTATCAAGTAAAATTTTGTTATTTCAACCTTATTCTAGAAAGGGTTTTTAGCAATACAATATGGTGTAGTATCCACCGGAATTCGACATTTCAGAATTGATAATTCACATGAAATATATATATATATATATTTATATTGGCAAAACACATTTGGTGTGGGCTTGTTCTAAAGAGTGTTTGATATTTTTTAATATCAGATGACACAATGAAATATTAAAATATTGTTTGAGCAAACTCATAACACATCGTGGTTGTATGAAGAAATTGGTTTTAATGTTTCCTGTGGGCCCGATGAATTGAATAATTGAGCATCCTTAAAGTCATTATCTCTACTATTTTGAGATTGCCCTTTCTGAAATTTGGGTGGATATAATATTTTCAAATGTTTGGAGATAATAAAAGTAGAACCAATGTTTGGTTAAAGAAGTTTTGATATAGTTATGGGTGCAATATTATAAAAGGTAGCATACCTATTGGCCAAGTATTTGGGAACAAACGAGGTTCATATTTGCCATGAACAAAATAAACACTTTCGTGAGAAACTTAGGGGCCTATTATATATTTGAATCGATAACATTGAAATGTTTCTGGTGTTGACTATGTTGTCGCTTATTTCATAAACCCAAAGTATCTTTGGCAACATTAGTATTTTCCGTGGGAGTTTTGTATAGTCAAAAGATACCTTGTGAGAGGAGGGAAAAATGCATAGGGAGGGTGCAAAGACATTTAGAAGCTATGGTTTTGCTATCTATGGATGTCAATAATATTGAATCAATGGCGATTATTTTTTCTTTTTAGAGCAAACTTCTCATCTATAGTTGAGCATTCTTAAATACACAAGTTCATAAGAGCTTGAACAATTGTGAAAGCAAGTTACAACTTATTGGGTCTTGCTTGTCTGTCTAGCACTTATTTTGATTGTTTCCAACTCCATTGAGAAGGTTGTTGAAATTTTTGAAGTTATACTGTGCGCTTGGAGAATCATGGTTGTTAAAGAATCATTTGTTATTGAGGACGAGTTGTAGTTTTTTAGAGACAGATACAAGACTCATGGTGGGAGTCGCGTAGTTGTGCATTTTCGTATGGAGAGAGGTAAATTTCATGGATGAGAAAACAATATGGCTTGTTAAATGAAATAAGCTATCTCATGAATGATTCAGACTGACAAAGAGTTGTTTCACCTTCTGGGCAACATAATCATTCTTTAATTATTTGTGAAACTTTCAACACCGTTGCTTGAAGTTTGAATGCCTAGTTGAGGTTACTAAATTGGTAATAGAAAGGTAGTCTTGTAAATCTAGAAAGCTTTATAGTCATGAACACTAATAAAAACAAAAATATTCTTAAGCATGTTTTGCAATGAGAATCTTGGGTGCAATCAATGCATTGTTTTCTAGAGCAAGGTTAGTAAAATTTTGTCGTTTTGGAAGGATTTGAAAATTGTTAACTATGAAGAATCCTAGTCTTCTATGCACATTAGTTATATTTCTTGTAAATACACATATAATCATTTTCTAGATAATATTCATTAGTTGTGGTTTGCATTGCAATTCACGGCATTGGGAGATCAAAAACAAGAGATTAAGCAAAAAATAGGAGCTCGAAATGTTAATTGAGTTTATAAATATATAAGGCAGGAGTTGTTTTATAAAATGTTTTTGCATATTTTAGACACACAAAACCATGGGTAAAAATGTCGATGCAAGTAAAATTTTGGTTAGAATGTTTATTTACATTATGCTTTTGCTACAAAACCATGTGTTCTCTCTTTCAAGATGTTAAATTTTAATTTAATACATTTTGTAATTGAATTTTACAAAACAAATATGTTTCTCTAAGAGATTTCAATTTTTAGTTCTTTCAAAGTTGTAAAGTTTTGGTCGAGTTTACATCAGATTTCCTTGGAGTGTTTGCTGAGTAGAAAATTTTTGGCTTGTCAAGTACTCTCGGAGTCCATGTCTGCAAACTATGTATTGAACACTATCCATGGCATGACATGCCCTTGGCCTGCGCAAATCTTTGAGAAGCAAAGTGCAACTCCAGATGGGTGAAATTATGAATTGTGAATCTTCTTGGTGCTGTAAATAATCACTGGTAAACAACATTCAACACCAGTCAACATTTTATTTACTGTCTGATAGGATCAAGAGTTTGGCTCGACACTATTCATGCTTGACTCTGAGAATGTGCTCCCCCTCTGCCCCGAGTGGCACAGCTGCTTATGATCTCAGACTACCATTTAGTGCCTAAAAGCAATAATTTGCCACTGCACGTGTTTGGGATGCATAGTCTGAATCATTGATGTGGGATTGGCATAAGTCTATGTTGTGTTGACAATGATTGATTCATCCTGCTATTGCCCTGGCATGGAGTTTCCTTAGTCCTATGATTATTCCAGCATTGGCTCAGTTTCTGAAAATTGGTTCACTGAATCTATATTGGTGATCGCCTTGCTGTAAGTTTATGTTTGGAAGATTATTGTTGAATCTATACAAAAATTACAGAATTATTAAGCAAGTTCATACTCTGTTTTTTGGAGACACTACAAGCCTATACAGTGATGTTATCACCTTCAGAAATTAATCTCTGCACTCGTCAGACTGCACTTCATTCAAGATACTCTAGAGTTCAATTTCAAGATTGAATTCATGAGATTAATTTGATGTCAATGTTTGTTTAATAAATTTGAAGTGAATCATTTAAATCAGCATCAACGTGTCAAATTCACATACATGTTATTCATGAATCAAAAAATCTAGAGGTTTTCATCACAGCGGCATTAAACCTAAACTCAGAAAACATATCCATTATACATGCTTGTAATTTGTTTGCTTAGATGCATAATTGAAAGAGTTGATGAAATTGGTGTTATAAATTTGCATCAGAACAGGGTCAAAAACAGGGTTAGTTTTTTACAGTGATTTTTGGATTCAAAAATGGCATCAGATGACAGTTTGGTCAAAGCGTTTTGTGAGCTATGTTTCAAACTCAATTGAGAGTCGCAAAGAAAGATGTTCTCATCACTCTAAGCCAATTAGATGGATGTTTGACAATTGTACAGCAGTCATCTTCTACTTCATTGCAGAAAATTCTTCATCCATTAATCACTTCTTTAAGTCAACACAGATTGTTAAGGCACTCAGATGGTGAGATACGGTTGTTGGTTACTACTTGTTTGATGGAGATCATAAGAATTTTCGTACCTCAAGAACCATATAAAGATGACACAATGGAGGAGGTACTACAATTGATCGTGGACAGATTTCGATGTCTGGGGGACACCAGAAGTCATCATTTTTTTTGAAGGGCCTCTCATACTAAAAACATTTGCAGAAATCAGATTGAGTAATCTAATTCATGACTTGGGATTGCATAATTTAATGCATACCATGTTTCAGCATTTCTTGGTCACAGTCAAGAAGGAACACAATGCAAATACAGTTACAGCCATGAATACTCTTATGGTAATGTCAATTAATGAGAGTGATGCTCATTTCCAGTCCCTTCTACATATGTTGTCAGCCATCTCAAAACAAGAACTAAATGTCTCTGAATCTGCTTACGAGTTGGCCAACAAGGTGGTCAAACAATGGTTTGCAAACTCTCCAAATACTATGTTAGCTAACAGTTTTTCCCTTGACTTTTAATCATAAAGAGGGAAATTTTTGATAAACTAATGGACTGAATTCCCACAAAGGCGCAGCGAATTCTCTGCATATTATTGCTTTGAAATACTATTAGGTGCAGGTACCATTTTGAAAAGATATTCATTAATTCCTCTTTTGAGGGAAAACCTTCCCAATGAGTATTTTTCTAGAAAACACTAAAAAACTGTAAACAATCAATTCATAAAAATGAAGAGAATGTGCAGCCTGAAAAACCATTCAAATCTAACAACAATAATCATCCACATGATTAATCATTAAAGATGAAAGCCACTTAAGATTTTTCCTTCTTCCCTCGATCTCTTTCAACCTCAAAAAAGGATTTCAAACTATAATAAGATAATGCAAAGCTTTCACAAACAATTCATCTTCACAAGAACACCAATCACTACAAAATAGACAACAGTACCATATTCCAAAAAGACTTTAACATATAAAACTGCAGTGTAAGAACTGCAGTGTAAGAATTTGCCTAAGGGCAAAATTCACCCAAGAACTAAGAACTCAAACACAAGCACAACTGTAGACCAAAAAGAGAGAGTATGATCAAAATGACGATATATTCATTCAATATGCATTGTGAAAGTACACTAGGAGTGCCTGTATATAAAAGCCGATAAAGATACATCTAGAATGCCTCGTAATCAGTTACATGATATGTCATACAACCAAGCACATGTCCACCATATATGGGTTATCCTCCATTAAGCACAGAAGTAACTGCGGTGATGAGAGGATAAGCCTAGAAGGGTGTGACATGCAAATCAATGTTGTAGACACCATGTGCTAAAATAGAGTTGCGTACTCCTGTGTTGTCATAACCACTCAAAAAGGTGCACAAACTCCTAAGTGTCTTACAAAATAAACTAATAAAATAATGCAAAATAATAAAATAATGCATTAACCTAAGTAAACTTAAGTGTAAATAGTAAATACGTATTTACACCAACATGCAGAATTTTATATTACTTATCACAGCAAAAGAAAAATTCACTTAAAGTTCAGAGTGCAGATTCTTAATCAAAAATAGTTTTGGTTTTGTATCTACCGAGAGTCGACCCTTTCTAGAAGTCATTTATTACATATATAAGCTCCCCAAGGCTAGATAACTGAATCCAAAATTACCCCGCCAGGAGTAGATAGTTTTTTTTGGTTATCTATCCATGCTAAGTGATTGAAATAAAATAAAGCAGAGAAATTAAAAGATAGCCAATAGCCAACTAAGACTCCAGGTGTCACGGGACTTTGTCTACACCAACGGCAATCCTTCCAGCTTTCCAGCTTTCGTATGCAGCAGTAAAGGATGAGATAACTGATTGGTGAGGTAGGCCGAGATAAGCAATCCTTTGTTTCCAGACTTATTTTTCCTTCTTTAGCTCCTCGATCTTTGCTTCGTGCATCTCCAAGTGCTTCTGGTTGATTATCAGCATGGCCTCAACATGCGCTATGTTGGAAAAATCTTGTCTTGCAAGCGTTTTCTTCTCTTGCACCTCTAGGAATTTCTTCTATACCTGCCTGACAAAATCTTTTGTGGGGGCAACATAGTCTTTCTCTTCTCTTGTACATTGTTTATGAAACCACTTCAGGTCTTCAAGGATTATGTCATCTATAACATCAAGCCAAGACAGTATTTCTTTGCTTTCGGTTATCCCCTACATAATCACTTCATTTCTCCATTGAATGCATTTCTTGATTACATAGAGAGTTTTATCATCCAAACCGGCCACCGGGCGTTCGGAGAGAAACTTTTGCAGGCCATACTCTTGTATTTCTCCAATCCACAATACTTCTCTCACCCAATTACCTCTCTCTTTCTCATATCCTTCGATGTTTGATTCAACTTTCCTATCAACAGTAGAAGTCTCCTTTCGGGCCTCGCTAAGAAGGTTCACTTGTTTTATTGTTTCATCTTGCACAAACTGGACCCATTCTTCAAATGTCTTGGTAATAGCTTTGTACTTCTGTAGGTTATTTAGAAGCTGTTGGTTGCTTGGAGATTTAATGTCAACAATGGCAGACATCTCGTTGATTAGTTTTGGTTCTGGGGGCAGAATGACATTAATGTCCTGGGCCATATTCCTCATAGCTTCTTTCATCTCTTGTTTGTCCTTGGCATCTTTCCACACCCAATCAACAATCTTTTTGTTAGATGCCTCGAATATTTGCATATCCATTATTCTGCTACCCTTTTCTAGGTCTACTTTAGATACCTGATAATCTTGAGGTGTCAGATTCTCTTGGAGCTCATCCTAGGGAGGTTTGCAATTTCTGCCCACCATCGCCCTGTGCTCTTCTCAAAGTCAATTCGAGACTCTGTTTTTGCCTTTTTTGCTTTAGAATCTTTCCAAAGACATCTACTTACTAGATCATCCATTGGCATGGAGAGTGTAACCATACTTCGTTTTTTCTCTACAGAAGTTTCTAACCATTTGGGTGTAACAGGTTCCTCTTCAAGTGTGGCAGTGGTATCAATTAGAGCCAGAGTATCCATCGGTGCACTTCCTCCTTTGGCTATTTTCCGCTGGTCTCCTGTCATGTTAGACATATCAAGGCCAAGGATTTGCTCTACTACTATCTCGGCTTCTAAAGAATACAAGTCTATTATGATTCCGCTCCCTCTTCTGCTTTGTGCAACCTTTTTGCTCTTGGTATTTGAGCGAGTAGTTCTCTTAGTGCTCATTGCCATAGGTTGAACTTGAAGTTGAACCTGAGGAACAGATGCTTTAGCTTCAACTTCCTTCTGACCTATAATAGAATCGTCAATGTTATAGTTAGAGGCGACATTTAGCTCTTTGGAAGGCTTCTTTTGTCTAACTTTTAAGTGTTTTTTTGGGGTTTTATGAGCAGACACTTGATTTATGTTTCCTTTCAACCAATTTTTTGTCCTCTTCAACACATCTGTCATTTGAGAATATAAATCATCTTCCTCTCTTTTGTTCCAATCCAGTTCAAGGATAGGGAAACACTCAATTTGTTCAATATACACGGGATCAACCACCTCTTCACTATCGTCTTCTACTACCCCATTGGTGTCAAGATCAATTTTGAATGCTTGTATTTGGCCCACGATCATTCTTGACCATAATCTCTTCCTTCAAATTCGTCAGAACAATTAGCCCAATAATCCTCTAAGTGAGGAATATGCCTGAGAGAGGATGCATGTTTGAGGTTTTCTTTGGCGAAACCCATGCAATCAAAGCCTTTTTCTGGCAAAGTGGGGCTTGAGGCATAGATTGGACATTGCCGAACTTTGTCAACATAGCCTGTTTCATATTAGGGGATTTGTAGGGGCCAATTTCTATAGGAAACAAAAAAGCAAGAGTATTTGAAGCCCTAATTAATTCTGTGGTATCTAAAGCTCTAATAGATACAGTGGTATCTAATGCCCTAAATGATCCAGTGGTAATTGAAACCCTAAGTAATATAGTGGTATCTGAAGCCCTAAATGATCCAATGGTAATCAATGCCCTAATTGATACAGTGGTTTGTGATGCCCTAATTTTATATAGTGGTATTTAGTAGTAATCATCATTTGATTTTGATATAGTGGTATTGAATGGTAGTTGTTATATGATTTTGTTATAGTGGTACTTGTGGACTAATCTTGGTGATTGCAGAAGCATTCTTACAATGATTTATCAGTTCAAATTTAATGGTATGTGGATTTTAATTTCCATAGTAAAATCATTGATGGTGTTTTAAGTTCTTAGTTAAGAAATTTTTGATTAAACTGATTTAAATTGTCAATCTCTTTCATATGAATGAAATAGACTTAACTGACTTCCTATGAAATTGATGTAATAACTGCATTTCTTTGATATGTTAAGTTGTTAATTAAGACCTGGGAAAATTAGTTGTTACATATGGTATCAGAGCACTGGGTTCAACGCTGAAACCTTGGGCCCAAGATTGTTTTTGAGAAACTGAAAAAATGTAAATGTTGATTAAGATTTATTTTGCATAACTAGATATTACAATCAAAACTGGAAAATCACACCGGGAAATCATTCAAAATAGCCGAAAAAGGCTGAGATGATATGAAATGGACAAATGTATAAACTGCAAAATCATAAAGATGAAACATAATTAAGAAGATGAAATGACTGGCAAGTCGAGTGGTGGTGATCGGGTCATTGAACCCAAACGGAAATCCTTGGCAAAGGTTATTTATAGGCATATGTGCCATCTAATGATCACTTGATGTCTATAACATCAGTTATATAGGCATAACTGAGTGGGCACTCAAACCACATGGGAGCTCGGACGATTGGATTGAAGGACATCTCAAGCCCCATCCCGAGGTAGGGAAGGCCATTCTAATATGTTAGAATGTGAGGGGATAAGTATGGTTCAAGACCGAAGCTTGCGCAATCCAAAACAGCGCCTATAATCTTGATAAAATGTTATCAAAATCCATGATGATGGCTAAATATTTCTTTTCAATTGAATGTTTCCAGCATTTACTTTACGCAATTATATTCCTATTCTTATGAAATGGTAGAAATAAATTGTTATCTATTTTGAACTTGAACTGAAGGAAAACAAAATCGTGAACCATGATCCTTTCTGATGTTGATTAAACGACAAGATCATTTTGTGCTCCAGTATGGAGTAAACACACTTGCATAATTGAAAATATCAATGCTTGTTTACAGATGAAAACTTTTGACGAGATGGGCATGAAAGCCTAGGTCATACAAATTGAAAAAGATAAAACTCCAGATATTATAGATCAATGATGAGCTACTCGATAAGAATCTGATGAGAATTTGTTTCAGATGCTTATGATCTTGATTAGATGTATGATGATCTTGCACAGTGTATCATGTTTTTACCTTTTGACACACTGCTATACATGTATAATACACATGCGATGTTGACTTTACATACCGAGTTGTTGTATATTGTTTTGGAGATGAAGTGTATATTCTATCGTGAGATGATTATTCTAATGAAATGTTATGAGATGGGCATGAAGACCAAAGTTACATAAATGGAAAATATGGATCTATTAACCTTTTCAGGTGATCTGTAAGCTGGCAAGGATGATCTACCCATTAATAAGTGCCATGTGCCAAATGGTATGTATAAGTGATTTAAATTATGGTTATGATCAAGAAATTGCTAGTTGAAGAAATCCAATTTTGAATACTTATCTTACTCTCAATCATTGAACCCTGAAAAATTCTCTTAAATGAAGATATCAATATGGAATCGAACTAATGAGATGGTGAGTGTCTACATGAGTATGACAGGAATATGAAATAGAATCAACTCAATTGATGCTGAGATAACCACAAGTATGGTAAAGTGAACTCAGGTGAGTATGTGTTTAATTTTATGATACAATGCAAGTATCTTTATGGAAACATTTGAGTAAAAAAATGGACCTTGAGTTTTGATCATGATGTAGATTTTGATCCAATTTTGAAAAGAAATGATATCATGATGCTATACATACATCTTGTATTAGTGTCTAATTTGCAATGATCATCGAGGACGATGAAACACAAAGGGGAATGGTACGTTACATTCCATTTTTTTTAATACTCCTTTATAATGTTTGTTACAATTTCAATTTCATCGAGGACAATGAAACACAAGGGGAATGGTATGTTACATCCCAATTTTTGACCTAATTTAAAATTTAGCCGTTGAGGTTCACATGAAGTCAGTTGACAGTTAAATTGGTTATAATCCTATGAAATGATAAGATGGTTAGTCGATATAATTTCATGTGAAAATAACATGCTAGTTGATTATTATCACGAATTCATGGAATTGAAAAGGTAGCTAGCCGTTATGATTATTTAAAACTTGTTATGAAAATATGATTTAATTGCAAAGAAATTCCTTGCAGGAAACATGTCGAAGAGGTGGAAGCATTGTCAAAAAAGAATTAGGCTCAGGAGGATCACCATCACTGGACAGAAGGGTTGAGGACCTAGCGACTTGAAACAAGATACATTTGTGGGACCTACATGAGTTATTTAAATAAATAATTTGAGAAATATAAACAATTGAGTTAAAATATAAATCGTACCTCAAAGGATTTAATATGATCTTTCACCTTATTATTATAATAAATATTTATATACGTACATATAAATATAAAAAATGAAATGGCACCATTATATTATAATAAATTAATATAATGATGTCACCCCATTGATATACTTACATGAAGGTATGCAAGTATATATTATAATAATAATATTCAAGATATAATAACATTTGAATTATTATCATATTCGAGTTATAATCTTCCAACTCTATTCTTTCCATTTTAATATTCTTGCTTTTAACTAATTAATACTTGGCATGATAAATCGATTTAATATTTGGCAATTTGAATTGTCTTATAATCTTTCCATCTTTATCTTCCAACCTTTTATTTATCTTTCCCTCTTTTTGTTTTGATCGAATTTAACACTTGGAATTTGAATCGGCTTATAATCTTTTTAAACCGATACAAACCAAGAAGTCACAGCTCATTCCTTTATATGGAAGTCGTGAGAGGAGTCGGGCTTGATATATATTTCTTTTACCCGAGTTATATTGCAAGCATTTTCAACCTTCTTTCTTTTCTATGTTGTGGTGTGTGTGAGAGGATTTCACAGCTGCAATAATTTTTGCACTTTCAATAATGGAAAGCCGATGTGCTATGTTCCTGAACTCTCTATCTTTGCAAATTGTTTTTCTCTTCCACAAAACAAGGCACCCTTCTACCGGTCTTTGTTTTTCTAAAGTCGTCTTGCATGAATCAATTTCCTAACTTTCTTGGTCCTTTGCAAATTCCTTGGTTATAGGCATATGCTTCAAAAGGAGACTACCTTTGCACATTGAGTCAATCTCTGTGATTGCCGTTGAAGTTTCCTAACTCCTTGTCTCTAAATGCAGCGTGTTCATTCTAGTAAATGCTTGTTGTTCAAATTGAATGTTTGGTTAAAACATTGTCTTCATTCAGTATTCGTATGATTTGTATTTGAGGCTCGATGCAAGGTAAAGAAAGTCTGGTTTTCTAAATTCAATCATTATGCCAAACCGCCACATATAAAAAGAATCATAGGCTTCAACAAATGATATACAAGCCAAAGATAAGTTGTTGGGTAATGTTTGAATATTAACGAGCTCTTTACATAACATGGTATATGCTGCCAGCCTTTTCAAATGTTCACAATATGTTTGTATGTTTACCGCTTACATTTGATATCCTGTTTGAATTTGTAGATTGAACTTATTTATTTTAGCCTTGTTCATGGCAAGTGATAACCAAGTAACCAAAGCATGGATCCATAAATCATTATGCCACTAGAAATTTGAATTTAACAATCAATTCTGAAATCTTTAAAGCATATAATCTCTCAAATCACAGATTGTGATAAGCTAGAATATATGTTAATTATGAAATAGTTGAGAATCAACGGAAAGAACCGGTTGTTCTAAGAATTTCCAAACACCTGGGATTCACCGGCTATATAGCCATGGAAAGGGTGAAGAGGTGAGATGGAGTCTGTAATGACTTAGAAAATAAAAGTCAAATATGAAACATTAAATTTAGAATAATATCATTTAATAGCTCATGCATGATCCTGTTATTGTAACTCATGTTGTCAAGTCTAGTGGTGTGGTTAGATACCAGGATGTTCAATAGATGACAGATGTTCCAAGTCCAATTCTGAGTAGGGAGGGCCTTTCTCGTTAATGATAGTGTGGGGATAAGTTTAAGTCTGAGGTTGGGTGGCTAAGCCCTTGACAATGTTTCACCTCTCCCCAAGTTGTCAAATATACAACAGACAAAGATAAGTTATACATTTAATTGGTACTGAAAACAAGTATTTTACTTTTATGATGTATATGCAAGAAGGTGAGATTAATTGAGTTATATCATCATTACAATTACTTTACATTTAATTGCGAGTGAAAAAGATTTATCTGATGGATCATTCTACGAATCTTTCATTTATAATGAATATGAGCATATCTTCTAATTTTGAATTGTTGCTACAGTTAAGCAATCGGAAGGAAAGGAATGATACAATGGTATCTGAAGCCCTAATTGATTCCGTGGTAGCTGAAGCTCTAATTAATACAATGGTATCTGATGCCTTAAATGATCCAGTGGTAATTGAAGCCCTAAATAATACAGTGGTATCTGAAGCCCTAAATGATCCAATGGTAATCGATGCCCTAATTGATACAGTGGTTTGTGATGCCCTAATTTTATATAGTGGTATTTGATAGTAATTGTCATTTGATTTTGATATAGCGATATTGAATGGTAGTTATTATATGATTTTGTTATAGTGGTACTTGTGGACTAATCTGGGTGATTGCAAAAGCATTCTTACAATGATTTATCGGTTCAAATTTCATGGTATATGGATTTTAATTTCCATAGTAAAATCATTGATGGTGTTTTAAGTTCTTAGTTAAGAAATTTTTGATTAAACTGATTTTAACCGTCAATCTCTCTCATATGAACGAAACCGACTTAAGACTTCCTACGAAATCAAAGTAATAACTATATTTTTTTGATATGTTAAGTTGTTAATGAAGACTTGGGAAAAATTGTATGTTACATTTACGCAATCACCGGTTTCTACAATGTCAAGCACTCCAGTTCTGTTCTTACCAACTTCATGCTTTGGACTCCGACAACGTAAGATAAGCAATTAAACCAAATAAAGGGAGGATTTAAGAAGTGAGCTTTCGGGAAATTATGGACAGTTATGGAGTAGAGATATAGAGTGTGTGAAACATTAAACCAATGTGTTTATTTACTTGACAAGACCTCTCAGCCACTTTCACATCCCCATCAAATCAGTACGTGATTTCACTTCTAATGTTGTCAACCGATCATTACCTTCTTTTCCGAAAACAACTTGTACTTTGACACATGTTGCTTAGCTATCGCATTTATTGCCTTTTACATCTCAAGTTCTTGAAAGAATATGGGGCCTTTAAAATTGTGTCCACTTACCTAAAAAATCCCTGCGGAAGAAAACAAGAGAAACCGTCAAAAAAAGGGAAATCAAAGTTGAAGTTCAAACAACACTTTCTTGTTTCAACTTCAGCTTCAACTTCAACTTTGCCCAAGACATGTTTGGGTTGGTAGGAGGGCAGAAAGAGGGTCTTTTCTTTTTGCACTTTTGTAAATAATACCGACTTGAACTTGAGGTTGAAGTAAGGGATAAAGTATCAGATTCAACTTCAACTTGGCAAAATTTGGATATCAGCAATAACAATGGTGAGACAAACATGGGGGTAACATACTCTCAATTTTTTTTTTCTAGGCAAGTACTCACAAGTTTAACTCCCACATTTTTTTAGATGAATAAAAGTGTAGGTAAAAATGTTGATGCAAGTAAAACATTGGCTACGATACATTTTCACATGTTGTTAGTGCTATAAAATGATGCATTTTCTCTATTGCGGTGTCAATTTTTAATTTAAAACATTTTGTAACTGAATTTTACAAAAAAAAAAACGTTTCAAGATATTTTTATTTTTAGCACTTTCTATGTTGTTGAGTTTTTGCCAAGTTTTGTTGAGCATATCCTGAATACAAAATTTTGGGCTTGCCAAGCACTCTCCAAGTCTGAGTCTACAAACTATGGCTCAAACAATGAGAGTGGAAAATTGAAAAGTTCAAAAAACAATTGGCTAAAGAAGAATTAATGTCATTGAGATTACAAACAGTGTGATCTCCCAAAGAGAGTGGAAACAAAATGAGGAAAGAGCAGATTTCTTTTTCATGTCAAGAGGCTTGGAAACTTGATCATCAATGTAGAGTCCACGAGGAGGAAGATCTATTGCATCCAAACAGTGATAAGGACAAACATATAGATGTAAATGGAGCCTTGATTCATGAGGAGAAAGCTGATACAAACACACCTGATTTTAGACATAATGAAACCAAACATGATGATAATTTCCTACCAGATAAGGATGATATTATGGAGGAAGAATCAGTTGCTACAGGTGAGAGGAATTCTAAACACTTAATTGGTAATTTGCAGATTATTATAGACAAAACTAGTGAAGAGAACTCCTTTGATGAATCCATATATGATCATGATGCTATTCCATTATTACTTCATGAAGAGTGCTTGACATCAGCTATAGAAACAATTAAGTGTGATGGTGATAGTCCTCCCAAAATTGAAAACAAACCACAAAACCTAATATGTGACAGCCCATGTGCTGGTGAATTAAGACAGTTTACCTTGGTTATCTCTCAGCTAGGTCCTAATTACAATTTACTTAAGCTAGCTTAGGCAAATTGCATAGGAGAAGTGTAATGTTCCCTTCTCCGCGCTAGGCCTTCTGCCACCTTGTTGGTCTATCTTTCCATCCAAATAGACTAACGGCATTAATCTTGAGGATGCCAGCCAGTCACAGTTATCTATTTGGTTTCGTTGGGGAGATATTTGAAGTTGTGGAGCTTTCTATAGTTAAGCCACTTTATTTTATAAAGTTGATTTATAAAGTTACTTTATGACTTAAAGTCATTTTATCAAAAAAGTAGCTTAAGTGACTAGAAGACGAAAATTGCTTTTATCCCACATTGCCTAGTTGTTTGTATTTCCCCTCATATCAAGGTTATAAAAGCAAGAAGCTTCACTGGGATTGTCACCATGAGATATATCAATATTTTTAAGAATATCCTGGTTGCTTAAATGTAACTGGTTTTCTTAAGGACAAAAACCCGTAAGGAAAAGAAGTGTCTCACCTTACATACTCAGACTGGAATTACACCTTACATACTCATGCTGGAATTAGAAGTGGCACATTAGAGATAGTATGAAAGCCTTCTGAGATTCAACTGCAGATAGAATAACACAGGCAGCCAAGGGACAGACTTCTTGAATGATTGACATATCAGCAACTCAACAGCAGTGATGCCGGCAGCTAGGGAGGATAGACAGTTCATAAAGTACGTAGCAGAGGTAACACTTACATTTGACTGTGGTATTGTATGGGTTCCTATTCAGCATAGCCGTGGCCTCTTCTAGATTTGGGAGTACACTGCAGTGTTATCATGGAGTTTGAAAGTCACAGCAAGTGTCCCTTGCTCAGCAGAACGTGAACCTCACAGTCTCCAATCACAGGCCAAAGGCTATAAGGGTAGTGGTCAGGTGATACCTTTGTGTAGCGTCAGGGACAGAGGCTGAGAGCATTCGAAGGTGGTGTGACAGTGGTCTTCCTACGGCCGCAGTAAGAGCATTCTATCCTCAACAAAGACACCCTACAGTCAATGAAAATCGGATCTGTACACTACTTAGCAGTTCATTTATAACAAACTGTATCTGCGTTTTGTGAGGTCTTTCCAAGTACGTAGATGTTCATACTTTTGTTTCCTGCGTTTGATTAATACTGTCTGTCATTGCTGTAATCTATATTACATATGTCCATGCAAAACTAACGTACTTGAGCCACCATTAATGTAAGCTCTTGGAGGCATTAAATTTAATTATTGGGACAGCTATTCCCTAAATATTGATAAATAACCATAGAAAGGACACTACAGTGATATCAACATGTTCAGCACTCAGCTTGTACACCAACTGTTTGACAAATTGCCTTAAGTAAAGGTTTGACTTCCTTAGCAGATTTAAGAGGGGAATCTTACAAGAAGTTGGAGCATCTCCACTTTAGGTAGATGTATCATAATATTCTTGTCATATCCACATATTGTCGATCGATTTTTGCACCTTTGGTACTTGCCACTGTTTCATTCACTACTTTGTACACATCTTGGCATATAGCCAAGGTGTCTCCTATGTAATGATAATCAATCCAGTAGATTTTATATTGCATTCTTGATAGGAATACAATTTATTCTTGTCATATTCATCCTTTCTTGTTATTGTGCTTTTCATTTGGCTTCTAGATCAGGGGTGGTTATCTCCATAACCAAATCTTACAATTATAAATACACAATTTCTCGTATGGAAAAATATTTATCACCAACCAACCATAGATGGATGTGGTGGCCTCCTTGGTCCTATCTATGCTCTCAAACAGGGAGTCTATTATGGGCTTCTCCCCAACATGAAGAATAAATGAAGGCCAACGTGTAATACAATCAAACAATAAGATACATAAATAACTAAATAATGGATTGTTTAACAAAACATAGACTTTTAAACATATAAAAATTATGATAAATGATAAACAATAAAACAAGCAAAAATGAAACGCAATATGACTTTACACCCTTGATCTCCTTCATTAAAAGCTAGAAATTCTACTCATTGAAACTCCACTAAACCACGTCAACTCTTGCAGTAGTTCTAGCACGTAAATATGGAGACCACTCCCCACAAACAAACATAAGCTTAAGGGCAAGCATTGATAGAAGAAATGATTGCAACATGATAAAATTTGTTGCAAAAAAAATTATTCCAAGATGAGCCCGCTTTTTGTTTGTATAATTAAAATTGTCTCTATCATGCTCCATAATTCTAGGATGCCTGGCAATTTATCAAAGATACTTCAATATAAGGTCAAGGTAATGAGTGCAACAAGGTGTTCACCATATAGATGGGTGCCTCTCCATGAAACTTCTGGCTACATCAACATGATTTATTGCATCATCTAATGACCTACACACTATTTGCCTCGTATTGGCTACAATAAATCTGACAAAGGAATCTGTATTACTATCTTGTCTAAATAACCAATGAATTTTACAAAAATTGTACAATAACCGAAAATTAAAAAAATATCTTATTTCCTTGTCCAGCCATTAGTTGTGATGTGCAACCCTCCTTCAACCGTATTGACCTGCATCACTCAAAATCAAGCACTTCATCTCCTCATTATTAGGCACTTTAATCCCCATCTCAGCAATAATAATAGCATCCACTGAAATATGCCAATAAGTAGGTATAAACAAAGACAATAATATAAATATGTATTCAAAAATAATTTCAAAAAAATCACAACTTTAAAATGCAAGACAAAAAATGGAATGAAAGCAAAACCAAGTATCTCACCCCATGAAATGGAACAAGACAATAAAGCTGAAAACTTCCAACTACATCCTCACTACCTGATCCCATCTCTATACCAACCTGTCCTTTTAAGCAATCGTCGTGAACCTCAAGTAGTGTGTGGTAGAATAGATGAATCCAAATAAAATCTACCATATCTAGGCTCAACCATTCCACTGGTGTGTAATGTTTAAAGAAATGGCATAATCACCAAAATATAGGGTTCTCCTTAACCTTGGCCTATGGCTGTAATCTCTTCTCTATGTATCATTTTTAGCTATTTTTCTTCTTCAAAGGACTCTATCCAAGAATTTACCTTGTACATAACTTCAAGTGGCACTTCGTGGAGATGAAATTCATAGGGATTAATGCCTCCCTTGCTAATTTTCAAACTGCTATAGTGACAAGCCAAGTCCACATTCTTAGCCCTTAAGGTGGTATGTTTCAAACTCAGGTCTTTTCTAACTGGTGCCAACATCTCAATTTATGCAAGAAAGTTACAAGTACATATAAAGAAACTATTAATTAAGGTGGTATGTTTCAAACTCAGGTCTTTTCTAACTGGTGCCGACATCTCAATTTATGCAAGAAGGTTACAAGTGCATATAAAGAAACTATTAATTAACATTTATGGTTTGTAGATAAAAAGAGATAAAAATTCAGAAAAACATTTAGTGTGTGTAGATTAAAAGAGATAAAAAAAATATAATTAAGAAACAAGAAAAATAAGGGAAAATGAAAGGAATAAAGTTTCTTATATTTTCCCTGTATTATTTCTCATTTCTATGAATTGAAAATAATAATAATAACAAATGTAAATGAAAAATTAAAAAAATTAAAAAAATAAAAAAATACCTCTTCAAATTCGATTAAATGGACAAACAGCTGCTTGACATGCACTGTAGACTGTTACAAATCTGCTAAAGCTCAATTTAATTAACATGTTCTTCTATTATGCATGCTAGATTTTGCTTCAATTCTCTGTTTTTCTCCTTGTTATGCTTGCATATAAGTGTTCTAGGCATCTTTTACTGTCTTCAGTTTTAGTTTTTTAATGATTTTTAGTTTTTTCAATTAATTTAAACAGTCAAATCTGAGCAGCAGGACTCAATGAGTCTGAACAAACTCTCAATGTCCCTGGACCTCATTTTGATAAGTTTGCCTCAAAATTATACAGAAAAACTACATTTTTCATTTTCCGCACGCAAGGTTACAAAAGCAATAACAAGAATCATTGGCTTATACACAAATCAATCATTTATTCTGACATGACATAATTTTATTACTAATAACCAATAGACATTTATTCAACAGAGATTACTTAATACCTAAAATCTACAATAACATCAAATGAAAGCTAAAATATATACTCAGAATTTCTGCTTCTCAGATTTCACCAAGTTTCAGTTATGAAAACAATTCAGCAATAAAGCATCTATGTAAGGGAGCATTTTCGTTTTCCTAAGCTTAACCTAATTTATTCAAATACAGTTAACTAGCTTTGAATGGTACCTCATTATCATGGCTGTTGTAAAAAAAAAAAATTATTTAACGTAGAAAACAATTTGTGAATGTCCACTTCATATACGTACCTGCTTCTCTGTTCTTTTCCATAAATTTTCTTGTTCCAGTAAGGTTTGTTCAACCCGAAGTGCAGCTGCTCTAGCACTTTCAATTTCTGCATGAGCCACAGCTCTCGCTTCTTCAACCATTCTTCTTGCTTCATCTGATGCCTGGCATTAGTAAATAAAAAAACTACATATGTAAACTTTTCCTTGAGTGTGAAATTTATTTAATCACTAAGGACATGTAACTACAGAAATTGTAGGTCCAAATAAGAATTATATATGAAATAATATGGTTAAAACATCATTGACTGTCAGCCAGATAATGAAAAAATGAATGATGAATAAAAGACACACAAGAATTTCTCCAGCTTGAAGGTGGTATTATTATTTGGCCAGGCATCAATAATTTCATCTTTCCTCTTACAAAGTTCAAAAATTACCCAAACCATAACATTTTTAGAGAGAATGTCAAACCCATCTAAAGGCAAAGATCTTGCAATCTATATATGACACTCTTTTAAGGTCATATACAGAAAGGATCATTTCACTTTTCAATAGCCAAATAAGATCAGAAGTTGCTACAGTAAGAAGTAGCAACACCACACAACTGAGAGGTCGGGGGGAGTGAATCATTTGTGACCTAACCACACAAACTTTAACCAACTTGCAGAATTATACAATTAAACCTTAGGTCACAATGTTAAGCATGTAAGCACAAAACACAACTCCTCATCAACACATAACACCAAAAAAATTGCCTGGTGTAGGTAAGCAGATTTATTGAGAAGCTGCTATTAACGTACATACAAACAGTTTCAGCAGCTTCAATTTATTTATTGAATATTGTCAATGGGAACTAAAGCTATGCTCATGAACAACCATTAACAAACACGGATTCAACATCATGTGAACACTTATAAATTACCATTACAAAGTTCATTTAACATAAATCGGTTACTTGACAAATTGCCTTCATGAACATGAGCACATATAGTAAAAGCAATCATATTCTCGTACCAATAATCCAATGAAGTATGTTAAATACAAGAACAAGATCGTATATACTTTCCAAAACTTGTTTTGTATATTTTTTGTGAACCTATATCATAAGTGCCTTTTGATTTAATAAGTGCCTAAAAGTCCTTTTCCAATAACATTTTGTCCCTTATATAGACATGTATCCTTGTAACTACCTAGGACTGGATTAGTAACCAACTCTTCTTTGCGCATCTTGAACAAGGTTAATAACTTAATAAATTATGCGAAAAAAAAATCAACTTCTTAACTTTGACCAAAAGACCAAAATTAACATTTCAAAACAAAACAAAGAGACAAGTGCTGAAATTAAAAATTAGGAAAGTGTATAAAGAATGAGATTTTGCAATATGTTGCACTTTAAATAATCTTTATGAATCACTAGCTATGTTGATAGACCCATAGATCTAGCTTTGTAGGCCCTATATGCATCAAGAAAACCACTGGAGAGTTCATATCTCAAAACAAAAACATTCTCCATTCTTAACTTGGAAGTAAAATATTTGTCTTTTATCTCAACCAATTCTTGTTGATATGCCAGCAAATCACATCCTTCCTGTTAGTGTAAATAATTATTATTTACACTTTACTTAAGTTTACTTATAGGATAAATGCATTATTATATTATTTATTAGGTTACACACCTAGGAGTTTGCATACTCATATAGTTGTCATGTTGACAACACAAGAGTTAGCAACTCTATTTTAGCACATGGTGTCTACAACACTGGAGTTTGCATAATTAACTGAGTTGTCATGTAGACAACATAGTTGTTCGCACTCTAATTAAGCACATGATGTCTACAACATAATTTTACGTGACACACCTATGTAAGCTTATCCTCTCATCATCGCACTAACTTCTGTGCTCAATGGAGGATAATCCACTCTTGGTGGACATGTGCTTAGTTGTGAGGCTTATCATATTGCTAACTCCTAGACATTCTAGAAGCAATCTAGAGGCCTTTTTAAACAAGACTCCTAGTGTACTTGTACATTAATACATCAATACAATATCAATTGAATATCATATTGTTATTCTGATCATACTCTGCTGATCTATTTTGTGTTGGTTATTGTGCTTCTTGGTCTTGGGTGATTTTGCCCTAAGGCAAATTCTTACATGGCATCAGAGCTATACTAAATTCTTATATGGTATCAGAGCCATAGAGGGGTCATTTCATAGCCATTAGAGACCATTCTTGCCTCACCTCTCTAAGGACCTCGATTTAGATCCAGAGTATTCACAGCTATTGGGAGCATTTAGAGCCAACACCACTGCATCCGAAGAGTCGATTCGATGAATTATAACCATAAATTTGTCTATGTTGGCCCATAGTCAAATTTTAGACAAAAAAATTTTGAAAACCAACACCTGAAGGCCCTGATTTGCGAATTTGGTATGATCATTTTAGATCTTTGAATTTAATTTTCAGATTTGCATATTTTATTATTTCAGTCTCTGCAATTTCTCTACATTATTTTTCAGATCTACGTATTTTCCGAAAAAAATTTGGCCATCAGGCCAATAGGAGAGATTTTTTGCAAGTGAAGATTGGAGCTTGCTGGTACAAATTAGATGCTAGCATCATATTCAAAAGGTCAAAAAACCCCCAAACCAACTTTTGTTTCATCAAAATCGGACATTTGAGGTGAAATCTAGAGCTAATTGATTTTTGGAGGTGCAACGGCGGCGAGTCAGGAAAAATAATTACAGAGATGATTTTCAAACAGCGATATCTCCTTCATACGAACTCCTTTTTGCGAGCAATTTTTTCTGTTTTGGGGTAGAATTTCGTGATCTACACATTGGTGCAAGATGTTTGAGATTTTGGTTCTCGAATCTTTCTGCAAATTGCAAATCCCGATTTTTGCAACCTCAAAGGCTTAGTACAGGGTCATCTAGACACATGATCAGGTTCCATTTCTTTTCAAAGTGAATAATTTTTCGTCTACTTTCTAGATCTGCAATCAAATTATAGGCTTGTGTGGACAGAAATATCACTTTCAGAAATAGGTCCTATTTTGCATTGTATTGCTTATAGATTAAACTTCAAAATTGTTGTATTTCTAAGCTACATTGTAAAGTTCCGAATTTGAACTATAAGAAGAGGTTGTAAACAGCAAAATCAAAAGTTCACTAAGTCCATTTTGACAAAGTGGCCCATTGTAATCACACAAAGTATAAAGTGTCAAATCATGCATTGAAATCATGGAGTTTTCTTTCACATGTCAGTTTGGTGTTAAACCGAGGTTGACAAAGAGGAACTATCAGAAATGGAGTGCCTTGATAATTGATCATCTAAGAAAAGAGCATAAGGAAGCATTTCCTTATCTATGTTCCAATGAACTGCACTCTTCCATTACTGAGCCACTTGTTAAAATAATTCTGGATGTCATTTATTTTAGTGTCACTCATTCTTGCTTTAAGGCCATTGACAAGTTCAAAGATCCTTATGACATTTGGATAGGTCTTTAGAAAGCATATACAGATCCAACAATTCCTCCCTTTCCAAAAGAAATTCTATCTTTAGTCACTCTAGTTATAGTACCTTCAACTCCAGATGAGATCCCACCTCCTGATATTCCTGTTGATTCTACTGATCCAGTTCAAGCCACAGATGCTCCTGATTCAGTGCAACAAGAATTACCATGTCTTCCTACTTCAGCTTCATGGGATGACTTCCTTCCAGACATAGTAGGGTTGTTCGCAGAGTCTCACATTGAAGATGTGGGAGACATCATCGATGACATCAATCTTCTCTTTAAGGAGACTTCTTCACTCGTTGCGAGGGCACACTCTGACCCTTAACCACTTGAGCTTTCTTTTGAGACTAACTTGATTGTGGACATTTCTTTACAGCAGTTGGAGGACTCTTTTATTTCAGAGGAGACACATCAGCCTTTGGAGATTGTATTCCAGTTTCCTTAGACACCATATCTTCTGAGGATTTTTCCTATCAGTTGGGGAGCATTCTCTACTACACCAATGGCACCATTTCTTCCTACAAGGAGGAACTTCATTCAGATTTTATGGTGCAGCTTCTTCAGTCATCAAAGAGCTTCTATCATGGGTGTGCATACATCTTTGAGAGGAGGCGACATTGCTTCTCTTCCCATATCTTTCCATCAGGATGCTTCATCGTCTTTGGAGGTTGACTCAACTTCATACATGGACATGTTACCTTGTTTGCCACCTTCTTTTCGGCATCCACTAGATTGGTTCGTGTCATCTACATTCATCAAGGACTTGTCAACATATGAGCAGACTTCAGAGGCAGCATCCACACCATACTACATCTTCCTATCCACGGTAGGAAGCATATTTGCACCTATACTTGGTGTATCTTCTTCCAAAAGGGAGAAATGTTTTTTGTTGGCATTGGATTTTCTTGTCTTCAAGCACTCATCATAAGGAGATCCTTCACTAAGGGGGGGATTTCATGGAGGGATTCTCTATTGTATATGCATAATCTATGTCATAATGGGGGGGTCTTGATTACTCCATCCATACATGCATCTTTCTTTATTGTACTTATCTCTCTTTTTGGGGAAGGGTTTTTCCCATGAGGTTTTCCCTTTCTCCGTTTTCAAAGAGATTGCAATTTTATTGCATTTCAACATTGCATTTGTATTTGGGTACCTAACATGGCCTAGTAGCCAAGACCCATTATGCATTTCATCATAGTTTTTGTGAGCTTAAGTGCATTCCCCCAAGTTGCACTTAAGGGGGATGTTAGTGTAAATAATTATTATTTACACTTTACTTAAATTTACTTAGGATAAATGCCTTATTTTATTATTTATTACGTTAGACACCTAGGAGTTTGTGTACTCATATGAGTTTTCATGTTGACAACACAAGAGTTAGCAACTCCGTTTTAGCACATGATGTCTACAACACTAGAGTTTGAATAATTGACTGAGTTGTCATGTAGACAACATAGTTGTTTGCACTCTAATTAAGCACATGATGTCTATAACATAATTTTACGTGACACACCTATGTAAACTTATCCTCTCATCATCACACTAACTTCTGTGCTCAATGGAGGATAATCCACTCTTGGTGGACATGTGCTTAGTTGTGAGGCTTATCATATTGCTAACTCCTAGACATTCTAGAAGCGTTCTAGAGGCCTTTATAAACAGGCACTCCTAGTGTACTTGTACATCAATACATCAATACAACATCAATTGAATATCATATTGTTATTCTAATCATACTTTGTTGGTCTATTTTGTGCTAATTATTGTGCTTCTTGGTCTTGAGTGATTTTGCCCTAAGGCAAATTCTTACATGGTATCAAAGCTATACCAAATTCTTACACTTCCAAGGTGACAAAGACAAAACTCAACTTCTTCATAACGTCAGCATCAAATACTCTATTTTCGATTGTTGAATTAATCCTATCAGTGAACATGTTTAAAAGAGCTTGAGAATCAATATGCTGATCCTCCTCTTCTATGGTTGAACTTATGATCGTGTTGATAACTTCTTCTAAGATTTTCATCCTCATTTGCTTACAAGATAATATTAACTTCTCGAATTCACTCGTTCCTCGGCTAATGTTTATCATTTTCCAATTTATGCTCTTGCACCATATCTCTGATTGATTATCCTGTGGATTACTGAATAATTTTTCAGCAATCAAAGTTTCCACGTTTATCTTTGACACGTCCTGGATCTCATCAGTCAAACTCCGCCAAACTAATTTTTGTTCCTTCGTCATCTCCATTTCTTGTTCCTGCAGCATAGCCTTTTCATGTACCTCTTTCGCTTTCATTACGAAATTTGATGCCTCTTTCTTTATGTCATCATGTCATCAATCCACGGTTCTACCATTTGACTGTGAGTTTTATAATTGTGAATGTTTTCAACAACTCTTTTCTCAAGAATTCCATCTGAAACTATAAGGTTGATGCTGAAGCAATTGTTATAGTTAAGTTTGAAGAATCTAACACAGAGTTAATATACACTATCAACATTTGCATTTGATCTTTTAGTTGTTCTTTTGATCTCTTTTCCTTTTTAGCTCGTTGTAATATGTTGATTGCAAAGATCTCAGATAATGGTGGCCCGAGATCTACCTTGCTAACATTGAAGTCACTTTCAATAGCTTCATCCATACTCTTATCTACAACAGATCTGCCTATCTCTACACAAAGGTTTCTTGAGAAAGCATTTACTATGAGTCTTAACATAACCTTTTCCTTCTTGACCTCTGCTGAATTCTGAAGTATATTGGCAACTGTATTAAGATCGAGAGCCGCCACTTCTTTCACCATTTTCTTGTTATGTAAGATATTATGGAAACAAGATGAGGAAGTTTGTAAGGAATCTTGTGCACTGATCAATGGTGAGCTCAAAGACATGTTCACATTTGATACCGAGAATACAAGTTCTTCATTATTGCTTATGTCTTTCATAGGTATTTCTTCTATCATAAAACATCCCGAGAAGAAGGAACACTACGAGGAATTAGCATGATTGTATCTGTCACCTTACCTTTAGATTTAGACCTCTTCCTTTTAATTGTAAAATCCCCTTCACATGCTTGGTGAGATCTTGCACTTTGCTTGGGTCTTCATCCCCGTCATCATTTCCTGAGATAACATGTTGATGATTTGTATTAGGGGGAGGATTTGGCATTGTAGAAGAAGATGTGACCGCATGGTTATCATTCCTTTTATTTGAAGCACTTCCTTTCCTAAAGACCGAGTAGTTGTAGCTTCTATTCTCTTCTTCTTTACCCACTCTTTGATTCGTTTTATAACCACATTGGTTCTCTCAGTCAATTTCCTCAGCTCTAACAATTTTCAGTGTATAGATAGGAATGGTAGCAACTGTATCCTTTCAAAGTAAAAAGGATCTACAGGACCTAACTCGACCTCCTCTATGCCTGTCACATCCAATCCTACTTTGAAATCAGTCACCTATCTAACTATGAGCCTCATCTAATCTCTCCTCCTACCCTCAAAATCATCCTCGCAATCTTCCCAAAAAATCCTCTATGGTAGGAAAGTGATCAAATCCAAGGAAAAGTCCTAGCTACTTCATGACAAATTCTTACCATCAAAGTGAAACATGTCATAGATGTACAAGTTAATTTAAACCATAAATCTTTCAATGTCTTTTGCATCTACATAAGATTCACAAGCGTATTGGCCATAATCAATTGGAAATTGAATAACAATGCCTCTTGTTCTAACAAATCCTATTGACTTTGACTAATTTGTCTACAAACTTCAATTAGTGCCAATTTATCATCCACAAATCTTGGGAGCGTGAATGGACATCCATCAAAACCTGCTAATCTAAATTAAGAGAATTTCGAGAATTGGATGAAGTAGCTACCAAACTGTTGAAACATTGTTACCTATCGTGGAAGCCTGAGCCTGATATTGCCTTGCGTCTCTATAACTATCAACATGATAAAAGCATCATTCACCCTTTTGACATGGTGGTAATTTTTCTCCAACAGTAACTGAGGATGAAAATTGCAAACCAATATCGCATAATCGTATATCAGTCTTGGTCAACTTTGCATCCCTTTGATAGCATAAAAGAGATAAGATGTCATATAGAAAGGATTATTCGTTTCAAGACCCATTAGTTGACTGTGCAAGCTATCACTTATGATCTCCGCCCAATCAATGAACTGATCACCCTCACATATGATGTTGATGAAGAAGAACATCTAGTTTTCAATGTGTGAATCCTTATTCCCCATTCTCCTTTAGCAAGGACCAATGTATCACCTTTAGCATCTGTAATTTCCCCTTTTTGGCACTAGGAGCCAAATTTTTGCTGGGCTATTAACTTATTAAGACATATCACGACAATAGACAATTTCTATTCTCTATGTTTAGTATCTAATGGTTATCTATTGTAATATCGTGTAAATAGTAGAATGTTTTTAATATTCAGTTTTATGTCTCTAGAATAGAAAGTTTCTATTCTTTATGATTGTTTCCTATGGAAACATCATTCAATCTGTTTTATAAATTGACCTCTCGGTCTCTATTAATAACGAGCACAATTTTTACCAATTACTTTGTAATATGGTATCAGAGCCTAGTTCTTAATTTTTTTCGAAAATCATTATTCCCATTTTCGAAACTATTTTTCTGTGATTCTTGCTTCGTCGCACCAAAATCCTTTAATTCTCAAACAAAGGTTTTGTCTTAGATTTTTTTTTTTGTTTGAGGTTCTACAAGCTGGGAAACCACGAGCAGAAAAAAATCGCGAGCTCCAAATCTTGAATTTGTTTCGCTGCCTCCTAACTACAACAAACACGTCTACAACTCACGTTTGGTGTTCTGCAAACCCTACCCCAACGTGTACCTGATCGAATCTGCAAACTCACGTATTCTATTAACGATTTCTCTACAACTTGTGTCTGCAATCGATGGGGCCTTGTTTTCTCTTGCAAATCGCGGCATAAAAACTGATATTCAACTCGAGTTTTTTGGTTTGCAACTCGCAATTCTGATCGGCACCAATTTTTGGTGTTTGGACGCTCGTTTTTCACCCATCCGCGTGCACTAAACACCATTATTTGGGGTCGTTTTTGCATACTAAGTTGTTTTTTGGTTCATTAAATCTTTTATCTGCTATAAAAACTACCTGTTTTGGCCTACAAAGTCCATTATTCTCTACAAATTCGACCTTCAATAGCTATTGACTAGGGTTTTCTTTGAAACCCTAATTTTTGAGCTTCGAAATTTTTTTGATTTCAAATTCTTGATGGGTTTTTTGAGGGCTCAACTGGGTTGTCAAATTTTTCTAGGTACCTAATTTTCGTGCCTCAACTTTCGAACCAACAGATCCAGAAACCAGTAACATATTCCTTTTGGGCTTTTCGAACTCTCTTCTGGGTCACTCTCCAAACTTTCTCGGTCTTCCGTTTGTTTGCCTCAAAGAACATGCATTCATAGATTTTCACATTTTTCATTGAAAAACATGCCATGGCATCTCTAACAAACATTCTACACGAGCACAACTCCAAATTCAATGGTCGAAATTATGGCACTTGGAAACAATGGATCATCACAATTTTTGAGTATCAGAACACCAATCAACTTGTTTTGGGTGTTACAAAGCGTCTGACTACTCCTAGTCCTAATCAAGGTACTTGGGATCTGAATAATCGAGAGGTGGTGATACTTCTCAAATTATCCCTGGCTGATATGATCAGCTCTCACAGATTTCATACGGCAAGACAGTAGCCAAGATATGGACACATCTCAAAGGTCTCCATGAGACTTCTGACAAAAGCATAGCTTTCTTCTTGAAGAACACTGTTTTTTATTATCATGGATGAGTGAACCTCACTCCAAGAACACCTAAATAGGATTCAGGGATCAGTTGATTTCCATCGGTCGCAAGATGGAGGAAGAGGATATTGTGGTTATCACTCTTTGGAGATTACTAAAGGCCTATGAGCATTTTATCGAGACTCTCAACATCATGTCTTCTTGTGTTGAACTGAATTTCACTAATCTCTGCACACTTTTGCTTGAACATTATAGGTGGAAACAACAGTCCAGTAGCAGTTCCAGCTCCACCTCCACAAAGCAAGCCCTTGCTGCCAAATCCTTTTAGAAGGATTAAAGGCCAGTTTCAACAATCTTCTCAGCAAACATCCTCTGCTCCAGATGTAGAACTCCTAGAAGAAAAACATTCAATGCAACTATTGCCACAAGTTTGGGCACATGAAGGTTGAATGTCGGAAGCGCTTAGCTGCCCTCTCTAAGCAATTCTGTTCATAGCCCACAGCGAATAGTGTGGAACACCTTGAGCAGACAAAATCTTCCTTTTACGCTTTTTGATAGCTTCATGCTCTGGAAAGATTAACCATTAAGGGAGGGTATTACAATAATAGATAGTTTCTATTATCTTCGTTTAATATCTAATGGTTATCTATTGTAATCTCGTGTAAATATTAGAATGTTTTGAATATTTAGTTTTATGTTTCTAGAATAGAATGTTATAGAATACATCTTTATTGGCATTAAAATGTTCCTTTACACATTCCTTACTGATACCAGTGTACTACTTCACGATCAGCAATTGAAGCACAATAGCCATGGATACTAGATCCAATCTCTCTATTACCCTACAATCTAATGCTATCACTTCTCAAGTATCCGTGTTGTAGGCCTTCATGCATTCTAGGACTAGTTCTAGACATCGCACTAACACTGGGTGACCACCTACGCATACCAAGTCGATAGTGAGCATATGTGTGATAACCAAGGCATTTCCTATGTTTCCATTAATTCCCAAAACCCAAGTAGATCTACATGACTCATGATCGTGTTTGTGATATAAGGAAGAGAGCACTTCAAAATCAAAATACGAGCATAATCATTTTTATGGTAGTTAAATTTCATTTTCCCCCCAACTTGGGTTATTGTCAAGAATGTTTTTAAACTAAGATTTCTATTCAAAGCCCACAATTTTTTTATTGCTAAATGTCTCCAATTATAAACATACAAATAAAAAAACAAGTATTTGGACGAGATTTGAAAATGTTATATTTGAAACTCCTTTGATCAACATGACAGTGGGCCTCTACACACTTTTCCAAGTTCCACAACTCAATATTTGCCACCTTTACCTACAAATCTGTCCTCCCATGCACTTCAACAATTGTAGAGATCAAGAACTCCATACATAATTGTTAAAGTAAACTGTTGCTTCCCCAAGCACTTTTGGCCTGTAATCTCTTCTCCCTGTGTGTTGGATCAAAGTATTTGTTTTAAATCATGTTCTCTTTCTTTAAACCCATTGCATTAATTTATCAATACTCAAGATTGCGCACCCCTTGGCTTTGGTGGTAACTATGGAGCTCGGCTAATACAACAGTAGATAATATTAACTTCAAAAGTTTCTAAAGCCTTTTCAATCACTCCATCCCATGTAGGGCCCATGTTGAGAATGACAATTTGTACACGCATATTTATGTTATTCATAGCTTAATAAACTTCTAATCCCCATTGTCTGTTATCATTTCTCTCGTATTTTGTTTTATGATAATCTTTCCACATAGGTATTCAATCAAACACTTGGCCACCTTGTTGTCAGAAGGATATGTGTCTATCATTGAATCAAAACAAAGCCTATGTTTTGTAACTTCCCAAGCCTTCTCTTTACGGGCTTGCAAAGTCCCACCTGTGTGTGTTTTATGGTTAGAGCTTGGAAGATTTTTAGCTGAGGGAAGATTGCATTCCCAGCTCATGTACTTATCTTCAAAAAGTTTGGTAAAAATTTGGCACAGCCAAAAATTACTTTCCTCTTGCTTTTATGTATGTGTTGATGAGCCGAAGAGATTACTCTAGTCCTAGTCGTGCAAAAAAAGAGGCTTTTTGTTCCTTACATGGCTATCAATAAATGAGAGAGTTTTCATGATGTGGAAGCTAATATTCTCCTTTCTTCACATCAGAAATACTTAGCACCTATGGCAAGTTTCCAAGACAGCTCACGCCTCTATATACTTTTTTCTCCTTGTAAATTAACATGCGCGCTTTGTTGATTATGCAATTTGAATGTTTTTTATGAACTCCCAGATTTTTGAGGTATTATCACAAGTAGTTCTTGTGACTCTCTGTGTGCTTGTCTCTTTGCATAGGCATTTGGTCAAATATATGGCACGTGATATGTCAGAGTTGTATGTGATTATCTTTCAATCTGAAAATTTGCAGGTCTCTCGGCTCTTCCTTGTGGTTCTAAGAGATTTGTTCTTATGAACTCTCTTGGTTACTTTTAAAAATCTAGCCTTTTAGCCTTAAATTAAGTTGTAGATTTTTAAGCTCTTAACTATGAGATTTGTTGATTATGGAAGTGATATCTCTTCAAGGGGGAGGGCATTCTAGGATATGGGTAATTAGACCCCTATAGTTAATATCAAATGGGTTACTCTTTTAACCATATGTCAAGGTACCCCTCTCACTAAAGATGAATTGTCTATATTGGTGGGTGGATATTTTGCAATCAACAGTTTGTACAAATCGAATCACAAAATAGGTAGACAAGCCACAGCGTATGACACGATGTAAGCAAGAAGTTGAGTGATTTGTAAGGGGTGTTACCAATATCCTTTCCTCTTAGCTTTCAGGAAAGAATCCACTTACCTGCAAAGCAAGCAATGGGCAAGATTAAATCTCTAAGTACACTTCTATCTAATAGCTAGAAATGGTGATATCAATAAACCAACACCAACTCAAAGGCTAACTGAAAGCGTACGGGTTTCCCTCTAAGTCTTGTTTTAATCTATTCTATAAGAATAACCTCTACCATTGGGACAAAAAGACTTCTTGGAGTGGGGAATTCTAGCTAATTTTTGTGAATTGAGATGACAATACAAGCTACAATCAAAACTTCTAGTCTATGTATCACCACAATCGCTCCCAGTCAAAGCTTCACTCTGATTGCTTCTTAACTCACTATGCTCTATTATTAAACACACAATAAAAACATGAATCAAAGATAACAAATATAGATTACAATCAAAGCTTCTAATTTGCACTACCACAATTGCTCTAAATCAAAGCTTCAACTCCAATTGTTTCTTTGTATTCATTTTTCTTCAAAATCAATAGTACACAATCAAAGTTATGTTTGTACAATTTTATCAAGCTTTCTTGCATACAATAAAATACGATTTTTACAATCAAGGCGGCACTCCTTATATGGGAAAAAGAAGTGAGAGAAAGGAGGAAAAGGTGGGAGCGACTCAACCACTTTGACCCGATAAAACTAGGTGAGAAGAATTATTGGATTACATGTCCTGAGGACATGCAATTGCATCAAATTCAATTCATCTTCTACAACTACAAAGATGAAAAACACTTAAAGACAATGTTGAAGTTGTTGATTCTGAATGTATCAATCTTGTAGATTGTCGGCAAAGGCCTTGTACTTGATGATGCAATTACGCATGATCATAGGATCGAGAGTCCCTTGTATTCTGCATCATTGTATTCTCTTAGATGAATTGCAAATTGTCATTTGAAAATTTGATGTAATCAATCTTTTTCTCGTCCAAGTTGTTGTGAATTATCCTTTGTAGATTGGCACATTCTAGAATCTGTGACACTTTGAAAACCTTCTTGATGGTGTCCAGATGTAAACTCGAAACAACTTACTATTAGCACCTTGAACTCTTCTTTTTTAGGAAGTTTTTGGCGCATTCCCGCACAAACTCAGGTTATCAAACAACCATTGGGAAAATGGAGACCAAACGAACTACTACTTCTTTTGATTCAAAGCACGCCTTCTTTATTGGATGTCTCTATTCTTTGCAGAAATTCTGACATATCTTGACTTGCTGCAACATGAAAGTTTCAATGGGATCGAATTCGCGAAACTTTTAGAATTTTGAGTATTGATGGCAGGTCTATAAAAGGTGAGTGTTCATAGTATGGATTAGATACTTATTGAACACATTTGGTGGCTGGAAATGAATGAGGCAGCGTGTCTTTTGGGCAAAAATGGTCAAAATCGGGTTTAGGCGGGTGGATTGCATGTGGGAAAACAAAGGGCTTGTTGGGACGACCAAGAATGCAAGTTGGAAGCATATGAATATGGGGAAAATGATGATTTTGGTATCTAAAAGAGTGACCTTTCACCAAAATCAGGTTCTCTAAATGCAACCACATGTAGTAAAAATTCATCATTTTGACTTGAGGTAAACATGTAATGGGGTTTGACGAATGAAATATGTCATGGGAATATGGAGTTTGGATGCATTTGGATGAATTGGTGAAAATGGAGGATGATGACATGGAAATGCACTTGCATTCTTGTGGAAGAATCTTCAACTTTACTCCAAAATCAAGAAAGAAAATTAAAAACAAAAAGAAAGACATAACTCTCGCTTTCACTCAAACCTTGACAAACTTCAAAACTTCACTTTGCATGCAATTTTGTTTTTGGAATGGAATAGATCTTTTGCATTTGCAAGAATGAAGTTTCAAAGTTATTATATAACTTGTTGCTAAACTTGAGGGCTACATTTGCACAAATGGAAAATAAAAAGCCAAGAAATGCAACAAAATAGCAAGGCAAGCAAGAAATGCAAGCAAAGTTGAAATCTTCATACTTACTTGGAGAGCAATGAGCAAAAAATGGAAGAAAGATAAGTTGAAATGAACAAGTCTTCTCCAAAATCAGGTTCTCCAAGTGCAAATGCATGCAACAACTACGAGCCTTTGAAAAGTTCAAACTTTCAATGCAAGACCAAGATGTTTGTTGCAAACTTCCTTTTTCCACGTTTTTGGTGCAAATAGGATTTAAGAATAACCTGGACATTCTAACTTGCAATCACCAAAATCTAGTGGCCAAACTCTCTCACATGCAAAACGTTTTGGTAAAATACATGTATTTGGGTGTTTTGATGCAAAAATGTGCCCTAGAAATGCATAAACTCGAGGCATTTTTGCTTTTTTTGATGAAAAATGTGGACCCTAAATATATTTACATGCACTCCATAGTCGAAATGCCTCCTAGAAATGCAAATGCATGGACTGGAAATGGTTATTTCTGGGCATTTTTATTCGAAAACGAACTCTTACAGCCCAATAACATGTAGCATGTTGTATACATTTGGGCACAAATGTGCTTGCATTCAGGAGGCAAATCACACTCTAGGAGTGCAAACACGTGTTTTATTTTGCTCTTAAACTTCAATGTTTTTGCTCAAAGGTAAAATTGCACCCTCTAGATGCAAATGCATGTGTTATTTTGCTTGCATTTGTGAGTATAAGTACAAATCGAACTCTAGAGATGCTATTACATGTAACACCTAGGCTGCATTTGGAAAAATATACCTTTAAAATGGCTTTTAGATGTAACAATTTGTCTACTAAATGAAAATCGCACTCTTGGAGAGCATTTGCATGTAATGTTTTTGGCTGGAAATGCTCATTTACATACAAATTTGACTCTAGGGAGCCTTTTGCATGTTTAAAAAACTTAGCATTTACATGTTTGGAGCCTTTTGGTGCAAATCGCACTCTAGGAGCGAAATTACATGTGACGTTTTTACATGTAAAAGGGGGTTTTCATGTAAATGGGACTCTTGGTAGCCCATTACATATTTAAACAGAATTGTCTTAGCATTTGCCTTCGTCAATCTTTTACATTCAAGTGCAAATAGCACTCTACAGATGCATTTGCATGAAGCATATCTAAAAAAAGGACATGTTATTGAGTTGAACAACTTAAGTGATCTAATTTAGCACGTCTAATTGATTATTGAGTAAAAATCACTTTAAATGGGTCAACATAGAATATTTACACTATATATTTTACATATTGTGTAAAATTATATTAGAAAGCAACATTTTACTTAGATGTTTTAAATAAAACATAAAGTAAATCTCAACAATAAATTAGGCTATATAGTGCACTATTGTAACTTAGTAAAAAATTAAAAAGCAACTCCAAAGCGAATTTATGTCATAAAGTGAATCTATGTCATATTTTTCAAAAATTGAAATTCAACTATGAAATATAACATCCATATTTAAAATATGTGATTGCGCCTGGAGAGTCCCACTTTTTGGGCACTTAAATGGTCATATCTTTTGACTAATAAGTATGATTAAGCCCTAAGAATACTGAATCGAAGGGAAAACCGAAAGCAAAAGATTGAACGAAACAAAAATATTAAAGCAAACCAAACAAACACTCAAACTAGCAAATAAGGACTTCGAAGGCTTCAAAAATCAAGTGTAGGCTAATAAAATGATAAAACGAAAAGAACTTGAGGAAAGCCTTCAGTAAAAGGATTGGGAATGATTGATTGATCAATCTTAACTAGTTAAATAGTGAATTATCTTAAAGATATGTGAAACTTAGTTGAAAAAGTTTCATCTTGTTACCATAATTATATCTTGGAATTGGCTTCTTCTAACTTTGATCTAGACGATTAGCACTTGTATGGCAGAGTCTTGTGTTTTACTCTCAAGTAATGGAGTGGATGAAGATTGGACACTGGAAATATTCAGCCTAAATGAAGACCATTGTAGTTCTTGTTCTCCTTGTAATTGATATTCCAAATGATATCAAGATTGTTATATATTGTAATGGATACTCTTTGTAATTACATATGTAAAGATAATCATTAGATTATCTATTATCTGAAAATTCTTATACTCTATTTCTAGACATGTATCTTTTCATCCCATGGGTCCAGCACAGTGTTACCTTTTGAAATATGTTTTCTGGACTGAATAAGTCTCAAGCACGACTGAAGGTTTTCTTTGCCCCGTTTCTTCCTGCTGGCACCCGCACTGAATAGGGTTGCAATTGTTTTTGTACCTTTGTTTTAATTAATAAAATATGTGCATTGGCCTTTTATTGATTAAAAAAATGATAAAACATGTATTTAAATTTCTTTGTTTAATATTATTAATGTCTCAAATAATGCAAAGCATTATTTGTGCCATTACCTCAATCCTCCTTAAGCTAATTTAAAAAATGCACTCCATAGAAGATGATGAAATGACTAAGGGTTCGAAAACCCAGTCCGGAGACGTTCTTAAGGTTTGGGGTTAGAATTGGGGTAGCGCTTGCACCTAGACTATTATAGTTAAGCTTGTCATATTTAAATTTAACATTTCTTTGCAGGTTCTACTTGTCCAAAGCTAACACTAATAGCAAGGACATTACATTTGGTCAAGACATTTTCAATTGCACCTAAAACTTTTATCATCTTCTTACTGTTTAGATTGTAACTTATTTCGTCTAAGGTTGTTAATTCAAAATATTAGAATTCGTTTGTTAGAATATTGTTGATGTAATCACAAACTATTTATCTTGTTTATTCTTGTAATCATTTAGACATCAAAAATGCTCATCACCCCTAGGTCCCCTTTTTAGTTGTCCTTTAAGCCAATAGTCAACTTTAGATCATTTTTTATTATTTGGCGCATTTTGATTTATCTATTATCCTATCATGTATTTTGGTCATCCTAATGCATTTTGATTTATCTATTACCTGACATGTACTTTGGCGTGATTAACTAATTTTGATGATTATTTAATTAATGTCCTAATGTTTCGTCCTAGGGAATTAATTAGATAATTAATTTCCCTATGTCCCCTTAGGCATAAATAGATTTCATTTATTTATGCATATTTTGTCTTTTAGTTTACACTTGACTATTTTAATATTCAAATGGCATTTTATTTCCTCATTTCATTTTTGGCTTTGTATTTCCCTTTTTAGTTTAACATTTACATACAAAATAATTTTAAAAACTTTTGGACTTTTGGAGCAAAATCGACAAGCTAATTCTATTATCTGGCTTTTATTATTGATTATTGACTCTTCTTCTCCCTCTTGTCTATCTATTTGTCTATTGTTAACATTTAGTTTTCAAGTCAGTTTCTACTCAATGGGCTTTCTTATTTCTTTTTAGAATAAACAATTTGGAGTATCCTCATTATTATCAAATTTTTCATACTTGCTTTTCAAATGTTATTAACGCAACTATCATTTCAAGAGCAACATTAAAGAGGAGAAAGAACAATGGCGCGTGCTCTCGAGTTTGCATGGTTTACTATTTATATTTTCAAAAACAAATTGTGTAAATTTGTTTAAAATCTTCATTGAATGATAGGGGATTGTTTATTCTATTTGTAGGTGAACTTTACATATTCACATACTAACGCTTTTCCCTATCTACAAATGGTGAACCAGATGTAAATGCTATATGGAAAATGCTTGAAACGAAGCCCAATAGTCTTTGACAAGAGCCTTTGATTTTAAAACTTAGTACCAGAAATAGTCTTTAAACTCAGTCGCTTTTCAAGTTAGTTTTTTGCATACTAACATTTTGCCTGTGTATTGGTCTCAAAACAAAAAGATAAAATAACTAGTGAAAAAGGCCTTCACAATATATGACAGTGTTCCAAGCTTTGCTTCATTAGATCTAGCATGCCCTCTCCTCAGGGACAGCACCATATAGATTGCAGAAATACAATCAGTAGGAATTTTGATCTCTACATAATACACTGGCTCCATTACAAAGGACTTGCCATTAGAAGAGTGAAATAGGCAACTAGTCTAGCAGTGGGAATTATCTGACCACCACCACAATGCAAAGGGTCTTGCGCTACAGTTGCATCTAGAATTTTGAACTTGACAGCAGTGCTATGTTCTGAAGACATTAACAATAGTTGCTTGTGTTTAACAGGTTTATTGGCAAGCTTGTTTGCATATGTTTCCCAGAACTTTTTGAAAATTGCAATACAACCATCATTAACTAATGATTTTTTATATATACTTGTACTGCAATTTTGGGGGTTGTAGTTGAGCTTACAGCATGAATGCACATATTTAATCAATGAGTATGATTGGCTTGATAACCCAATGGTATTGAGTGTTTCTCCTATGTATTCACAAGTCAAAAGGTTTGTGGGCAAATAAGACATTTGTGAAGATACAAATAATATTTTGCTTGCTGGGTTTAAACAGTTGAGTTCTATCGAGGTGCCAATGGTGTTCTATTCATCATGCTTTCCATGAGTGCAAGAGGAACGCATATGAGAGGTTGAAGGCCCAAATTTCATATTCCTAGTATATTAGAGCATAAATGTTGAAGGCCCTAGTTTCATATTCCTAGTATATTGAGTATAAATGTTTGATACTTCAAAAGATGCTTCAAAGCTTATTTTACTTGTGCAAAACATATTGTGATTATTCGATTCTATTTCCCTGATCTATTTATCTTCCTATAGATTCACTTAACAATATACTTGTATATACTCTCACATCTTTTCCAGTATTACTGTAGATTCGAACTCTCTACTTTACAATTTTCATTGGTGGAATATAAAAATTCAGCTGACACTTCTCGAAAAGCTCAATCAACTTGCCAATTCTGATTTCTCTCAGGTTCTGCAGATAGAAATCAAGTCAGATTTGGAAAAATCTGCAAATCATGCATCCATAATGGAATAACCTTAGAATCAGTTTTAGTTCTTGGATATAGAATTAGTTTAGATCTCATTGGAATTAGTTTTGTTGATTGGCTAAGTTTTGATTACTTATTTAGTTCAGATTAATTGCTATTTTTAATTTAGATTAAGCTTTGTTTAGTTCTTTTTATTTTAGATTAGTTTCTATTTAATTTAGTTTAAGTTTAATTTTGTTAATTAGTGTAGATTAATTTTCGATATTTAGACTAGATTTTGGTTTTTAGATTTTTAACTTTGGTTTGATTTTCTTTTAGGGAGGTCTATTTTTTTCTCTTTCTGTGCTTGTGTAGCTACTAAATTACTAATTGATTGGCAAAGGCCTTATTTTGAAACTACTAATGACATTTGTGCACGACATTTGTCAAAGACTTGATTTTGGAACAAAGAATCTGTTTAGTTCAGCAACAATTTCATTTTGGGGCTTAAAATTCAACAAGTGTTTAATGTGTTAGGTGCTGCTGCACATTTTTGTTAAGGATAGAGTGCAAACAGAGGCATGCGAAAGAGGTACTTGCCCCAGGGGAACAACCTCAAATGGATGTCATTTGATCCACTATATAGATTAAGGTAAGGCCAAACCCAAGTCTGACTGCTATTAGTGCTTACCGTACAGTGGCAGTTATAAATGGGGCATGTGTTTGAATATATCCCCTACTAGGATTGGTCAGAGCTTTAAGTGGCTCGATGGACACTTGTAACATGCCAATTGAGTCATACTAGAAACCACTTGTTTAGTGGCAAAAATCCCCTACTTGTTGATTCAAGGACAGTGATATGTGCATACCCCTCATGTACTTCAGTTTGAGATAAAAGATTTCTCGAGATTTTTGGGTCTTTAAAAATTTAAGGTTTGGCGTGTCTGAGTAGTGAGTATCATGTAAGGGGGAGCCACTGCCTCAAGCCTCTATCTATCTGATCAAAAGTTGTATTTTATTGCAAGGTGATTCATCAAGTATTGTCCTATCCTAAACCATAGGTTGTGCTTGACTTCAATTCCTAAACAAACACTTTGTTTGGTGTGTGTATTCAACACATATAACTAATTAAACATCGCTTGTCCAAACCTTCAAAACATTTACCCAAATACATTTGTCAAACCTTCATCAAGCAATGTCCAAATTTTCAACCTTACAAACATAGGAAACTGAAAACCTTACAGCTTTGTTTCAACCCTTCATACATGCATGTTCCTTATGTTGCCTCATTTGCATCCTTCATCTTAGAGTCTAGTCTTCCATAGTACCCCTTTGATCATTTTTTGGGTAATCCTATCATACCTTCTTTGCTCACTCATTTCACTTATCCTAGTTTGTGACATTAGATTTCAGTTAGAACCTTGTCCTTATTACCATTTTTTCATTATATTTTGGACTCACCATATCCCTTAGCCATCATTCATTTGGTCCATACCTCTAGCTTGCATTTAGGTCCTTGACCTCCACATTATCATAATCTTGTACTTATATTGTCCTTTGCCTTTATTTTGTTAAAACGCCTCTTGAGTCAAACTCCATCTCGATGGTCACATTTGGCTCTCTTTTCGCAAAACACTTTAGAGGTATAGGGATCATTTTGTCTCCTTTAGGTTGCATTTGTCTCCCACCCTTTAGAATCATATTAGGTACTCCTTAGGTATTCCTCATATACGTCCATACCCATGGTTGAAACAAGGTCCCAAGCTGCTACAGGGCAAGCAAATTCCTCAAGACCATCATGGGCAATTTCAAGTCAAGACCATTTCAATTTCATCCCACACAATTCTCATAGTATGATATCGATAGAGGCTCACATACAAATTCACCCCCATCATTGCATATGAATTTATTTGGAGCTCCACCACAACACAACTTTGAAAATTATTCCCAATTCTCTAAAACTAGCTCCTTGTTTAAATTTGACTTTGACAAATAGAACAAATATCATGTCCGACAAATCAAATTTCCATCAAATATCATGTCCGACAAATCAAATTTCCATCCAACTTATAATTATGTTTATCTTGAATCACCTTGGAATTCTCAAAAAGAATCACATGTTCAATTTCAACCATCCTTAGATTCGAAGTCCTAGCAAAACAATCATGACCTTTTAGCAGAATTTTTTCAAGAATAAATTGAGAAAGCTTGTGAAGCATTGGTGCCTAGTGACCTTATTACATATGCCCTTCGCCTTCAAGAGAAAATAGAATCAAACTCTAAGCTAAATCCATGAAGAGCAAATTACAACTTTGTAGACAAACAAAACCATCCAAACAATGAAAATCCTAACCCAAAACTCTCAAAGATTTATCTCAAAAACCGGGTCATACAGAAGGAGCTAACTTTGAGAATGATCACAATTATTTACCCATGTCTAGCAATGGCTCATTTCGAAATCATACTAATGACCCATCCATATCCCAACAAGAAAGTGTCCATCAATTTGCCTTCAGATCTACCACCATTCCTCTAACCCCAAAAGTCTCACAAGAGAAATCTATATCCAAAAATAAAATCTCACAAGGGTTATCCACAATACAAATCCAAACTAATCCATTCCTCGGTATAAGTCCCTATCACAATTCAGCAACTCTAGATCCAATCCCACCATGTGCTCCATTCCCAAACAAACTTACCATGGTGAGTACCATTGAATGTGCATCTCCTCATCTCAAAACATTGACTTCTTCCATGAATGCCCCATAAATATCTCAGTTGATACCCCATGTCAAGAGGGTGATCGAAAGCACACAAAAATGAGCCTTGAAATTAATCAAGATCCTAAGAGATACCAATCCTATCCAATTGTTTGCTAAGATCTTATCTTCCTAGAATCTAATGATGATCCTACCATCTTTGTCCATTCTATCAATGACAATCCCCATCATCCCAAGAACAAGGTGTCCTTCCAAGTCTTGTCAACCTTCCACTTCCCAAGCAAGATCGTGTCATTCTTTTCATTATCCCTAATAATTAAAACCAAGGACAAGAGCAAAACACACTTCATATGGAAATTGATGAACCCCTTCGAAGTCTAGATTAAAGCATTCTTTTATTGTCATGCCTAACACAAGAACTTAGCATCCCTCTAGATCCTCCTCAAGATCTATCTACCCTTTCATCCTCATATCCTATTCCTCCATGTCCACTACAATATCTTATTTTGCTAATGATCCCGACATTCCCATTATTCCACCTCATGAAGAACCTATTATATCTCTTCATCCCTCTCATGATTCCAACACTTATGCACAATATGTTTATGATCCCATTACATATCAAAAGGGTTGCTACACTCACATTTGGTTTTCTTTACTTTGTAATCCTATCATCTCCTCCATGCCATATCCACCCCAAAATGGGTTTGCATCTAGTGACAAATATCCCATTAGTAGAAATATTTGTCAAAGCGTGCTTTATCAAAACAAAGAGTTAGGCCCCTGCGAGCAAGGCATATTAGAACCCATCCATGTCAAAGAAAATCCTAATCGTCATGGCCTCAATTGCATACCACTTTCTCAAGACATTGGTATCCTTACAGAATCTAAGTTCAAACATACACTCCCCCCCCCCCCCCCCCCTATATGATGAAGGATGCTCCACTTAATACCACAAACACACACAAAACTAACGAAACAACAATTTGAGAGAACCAAAATATTGGCTCCTTATAATCGCCGCAAATGCAGAATTAAAGAATTACAATATGCAAACCTGCTTCCTTACATTATTTTGCAAGACAGAGCTATTACTATCACGCAGAACTGTCCTAGACAACCTACCAGTATATAGGCATTTTCCACTGCATGAGAATGTTCTAGACACTAAGCCCTAACCCTTGAGGCAAACCAACCTCATATTATATTATTTTATTACACTTCATGACATATAATCGGCTCAAGACAATTTACCAATTACATTTTTGGATGGCCAACTTCTGGAAACTATAACCCCATTCTGGGATCCTCAACTTAAGTTCTACAGCAACAGCTCGCACAAACATCCATTAATTGAGGTTTGACCTCGTTTCAGAGCCATTTAGGCCTTTATCACTGAACCTTAAGTTTGGATAGCCAAAATTCATACCGAAAATATGCAATAACTCCACTAATACATATGATATAGCAATGAAACTCATTTAGTAGACTGATATGTCTAAGATGAACCTTCACATATGAGATTAGAACACTCTAAGCACATAAGACCAACTTACTAAAATTAGCTAGCTGCTCTGCATAGGAATAGCCCTTATTAAAAACATAAAACTAAAAATAGAAATATTTTTGGGTGATGCAAGATTGCCCTTACACCCAGGATGCTCCTGCATCAGACACAGTGTAATTTGAGAAGCGACCTTGTCACGTCTCAGGTAGTCAGAGGTAAACTAAGACAATCGACAGAGGTAAACTAAGACAATCGACCTCCTCCCTTACTAGCCATGATGAATCCTCCACTAGCGTCTCTTTCCATTTGACCAGATACTCTTCATATGTTTGGTTCCTTGTGCTTCTTCCAACACAACTATCCAATATCTCATCAATCTCTTTTGTAGATGAAGTAGTTGTTGAATACTCCCTTGTGCTTCTGTAACTTCATCTCCTTCACCTCCTTCATGATACTCTATCAGATATGAAATGTTAAATACTAGTGAAATATTTAGTTCACCGAGCACCTCTACTTTATAGGTATTTCCATAATCATGTCTTTTCAATATTTTGCATTGTCCAAACTTCTTCATTTTCAAATTCTTATATGTACCCACTAGAAATCTCTCCTTCCTCAAATGGGCCATGACATCATCTCCAATCTAAAATTTTGTATACCTCCTTTTCACATCTGCCTTAGCCTTGTACTGTGTATTCATTCTTGTGATGTATTCCTCACCACCTCATGGATGTTCTCCAAATGTTCAGAAAAATCTTCTACTTCAGCACTGCTTTCTCTCATTTATCCAACTGCCTCAATTCAGAAACATTTGTGGGACTACTCCCATATACAATTTGGAATGGTGATTTACCAATACTCCTATGGACAAAAATATTATATGCAAATTATGCCTATGGTAAAATCAAATTTCAGCCTTTTGGTTTGTCTCCAACCAAACATCTCAACAAGTTCCCCAAACTCCAATTGACAACTTATATTTGTCAATTAGTCTGTGGATGATGTGATGAACTGAACTTCAAATCTGACTTCAATTTCTTCTACAGTGTACACCAGAAATACCCAACAAACTCAGTATTTCAATCAGAAACTATGTTCTTTGGTAGACTATGTAGTCTCACTATTTCTCTAAAAAACAACTCTGCTACATGAACAGCATCACTAGTCTTCTTGCAAAGAATGAAATGTGTCATCTTTGAAAACCTATCAACCACCACAAATATTGAACCATGCCCTCGCTGAGTTCTTTGTAAACGAAGAACGAAATCCATGTTGACATCCTCCCACGACTTCTCCAGTACAGGTAATGGCTGATACAACCCTATATTTTGCTTCACTCCTTTTGCCATCTGACATACTCTGCAACTTTGTACAAACTTCTTATCATCTTGCTACAACTGTGGTCAATAATAATTCTTAGCAACCAAAGCAATGGTTTTATCTCTACCAAAGTGTCTAGCCAATCCTCCACTATGCTTCTCTTTGAAAAGATTCTCTTTCATAGAACTTCTTGGACTGCACAACTGACTTCCTTTGAACAGCATACCATCTTGGATTATGAAATCCAACCACTTCATCTTGTCAAATGTAAGAGGTTTTATACAAGCTTTCCTAGCTTCACCAAAATCAGGATCCTCTGGATATGAATTCTTGAATTCCTTGAACCTAACCACCTCAATTTGCATCTTTGTCAGCAAAAGTTGTCTCCTACTAAAAGCATCGGCAACTCTGTTAGACTTCCCACTCTTGCATTTCAAAACAAATGTATAACTCACCAAAAACTCAACCCATTTCAAATGCCTTTGGTTCAATTTCTTTGACAATTCAAATATTGCAAATTTAGGAAGAAGATAGTGTCTCCACCTCTTCAATGCCTGAACTATAGCATAAAATTTATGATCATAAAATGAATACTTTTTTTTGGCTTCATTCAACTTCTCGCTGAAATAAGCAACAAATCTACCTTCTTGGCTCAAAACAGAGCCTATTGCAGTACCTCTAGCATCACAATCTACTTGAAACACCTTGTTAAAATCTAGAAGTGCTAAAACAGGTTGTTTTGTAACTTTATGTTTCAACGGATTAAAACTCTTATATGTTCCTGCAGTCCACTTAAATTCTTTACTATCCCCTCTCATTGTTTCAGTTAAGGGTCCACAAATACTGCTATAACCTCTAATAAACTTTCTGTAAAAACTAGCTAGTCCAAGAAAAGACCTTACCTCAGTCGCACTCCTTGGAGTAGGCCATTGAAGGATAGCCTTCACTTTCTCAAGGTCCATTTTTAGACCTTCCGCTGAAACTACAAATCTCAAGTACACCAACTCCTTCACAAAACTACACTTCTCGAAATTTATCAACAACTTTTCTTCCCTCAACTTATCAAACACCCTATGAATGTGCACCAAATGCTCCTCCAATGTCTTACTAAAGATCAAAATATCATCTAGGTAAACAATGACAAATTACTCAGAAACTCCTTCAGCACCTCATTCATGATCCGCATTAAACTATATGGTGCATTGGTTAGCCCAAAACGCATGACTAACAACTCGTACAATCCTTCCTTTGTCTTGAATGCAGTCTTCCACTCATATCCTTCTCTAATGCGAATCTAATGGTACACACTCTTCAGAGCTATCTTTGTGAAATACACAGCTCCACTCAAACGATCCATAATATCATCCATTTGCGGCAATGGAAATCTGTACTTGATTGCGATTATGTTGATAGCCCACAAATCTTCACACATCCCCTATTCTCCATTCTTCTTTGGTGCTAATACTACTAGTACAGCACATGGACTCAAACTCTCCCAAATCAAACCCTTCTACAACAACTCATGCACTTGTCTATTCAATTCTTCACTTTCTATCAATGTCATTCTGTGTGTTGCCTTGTTTGGCAAATAGGCTCTTGTAATCAAATCTATCTGGTAACTGATCTTCCTTATTGGTGAAATCTATCAAATACATTATTTGATACAATGTCTGGAAACTCTTCCAACAAATTTGTAACTTATGCAAGTACCTCTTCTACTTCTTCCTAACCATCTTTTGGAATTACAGCAAAACACATGCTCACACCTCATACCCTCTAGGAACTTCTTTCCATCAACAAAACATACTCTAGCAACACTACATACCTTTTCATCTGTATCCTTCAATGGCTTCAGCTTATGTTTCACTCCATCCTTTGTCAGACTCTAGATATTTGCACGCCCATCATGTACAGCATTCCTGTCAAATTGCCACGACTCACCCCCCAACATATGACATCTGTCCATAGGCATGATATCACACAGCACCTCATCGTGGTAGCTTCCAGGCTTGAACTTCACTAAGGATTTCTCATTGACCATGACCTTGTGGTATCTTGCACCCAGGCAATACAGTACAGATATGGTTGTTTCTGCCTTTTCAACTTTAACTTTGTGACCATCTTTTCTAACACCAAATTTGTTAAATCCCAATTTTTTACCTAATTTAAAATATAGCCGTTGAGGTTCACATGAAGTCAGTTGACAATTAATTTGGTTATAATCCTATGAAATGGTAAGATGGTTAGTCGTTATAATTTCAAAATGAAGATAACAAGCTTGCTGATCATTTGTCACGAATTCATGGAATTGAGAAGATGGTTAACTGTTATTGTTAATTATGATTAAATAATTTATTATGATAATATAATTTAACTACAGAGAATTTCCTTGCAAGAAACACGTCGAAGGGGTGGAAGCATTGTCTAAAAAGAATTAACCACAGGAGCATCACCATCACTATGCAGATGGGTTGAGAACCTAGAGACTTGAAACAGGATAAATCTATGGTACCCGCATGAGCTATTTAAATAAATAAATTGAGAAACATGAAATAATTGAGTTAAAATATAATACATACCTTTAGAGATTGTTTATTAATTTTTATCTTATCATTATAATAAACACTTACATATGAACACATAAATATAAAAATGAAATGGCACCAATAAATTATAATAATATAATCTAATGATGTCAGCTCATCAATAGACTTATGTGAACGTATATAAGAACATATTATAATAATAAAATAAAGTTTATAACTCTTCAACTCCTTAATTATTTTCCCTCTTTATTTCTCTTCTTTTCAAATCGAATTAATGTTTGAATTCGAATGAACATCTTCAAAAACCGATGGAAGCCAAGGAGTCACGGCTAACCTTTAAATGAAGCCATGAATCGACACAAGAAAGTCATTCTTTCCTCACTTTTCTATTATTTGATCCATGTCATATTAAGCCAAGCTTAGACGTTCTCAACTGAACATTTTCCCAATTTTTGCTTTCTCAATCCCGAATTCCTTATTTCCTCTTTATTTTACCAGCAACTGAAGTCTGAGATCTAGTATCAATTAGCAGATGAGCTAGTAGCCAGCAGGAGTTCTGGTCAGGGCAAGAGGAGCCATATCTTAATCATAGGTCACGAATTTTAAACAATCACGTGTCATACTTTACCTTTTCTTTTCTAAGTTTTAAGCCCGACTACAGTTGGCTGCTCATTCCAAGGTTGAATGAGGTACAGTAAAAGCATTTGTAATTTCATAGTTTGATTTCCATTGAATATAATGTTTGTTGACAGTTAGTATAAAATGATAGGTTGAGATTAAAACAAATATGTTTTCAAGAGTATAACTCCCTTCTAAAATGATTTACTTGCTTTACATTCCCAATTTATTCCTTCTTCCATGAGTATAAGACCGACTGCAATCGACTTTTACAATGCTAAGTATATGAACTGTAAACATGTGTAATCAATTTATGCTTTCCTTACTGGAGTAAAGGTCTGACTGCAACCGCTCATATATTAATAGGACTATGAATGAAACATTTCATGTAATTGAATATCATAAGTCCACCTTCATTAGGTAGCAAACCAAATGCATCCAACATATTTATACCTTGCTGATGGTCTTATGCAAATTCTTGGAATCATTGAGATCTTTTCGTTTTAACTCTGTAAATTCGTAACATCTTTATGAAATCGAATTATAGCTGTAGTGAGTAATGAAATCAGTATCAATAAACATGCTGTTATAATCTTCAAAACAATGAACAGAATACTCATGGATTCAGAACACCGAGGATTCACCTGGGCAAAGAAGCCATGGAATGGTGAAGAGGTGTATCAATAAAATCATAATGCTCATAATCTTATGAACACCTAGGATTCACTGGCAAAGAAGCCATTGAAATGGCGAAGAGGTGGAGATAACCTACAAGAACCAAGGATGAAATCAGATATGAATAACTAAGTAATGAAACACTTAATAGCTCATACATGATCCTGTTATTGTAATCCCTATTGTCAAGTCGAATGGTGTGTTTAGATACCAAGATGCTCAGTGGGTAATAAGATGATCCCTATCTATTCCGAGTAAAGAGGACCTTCTTGATAGAGATTGTGTGGGGATAAGTTATGATCCGAGGTTGAATGGTTAAACCCCTGACAATGTTTCACCTCTCCCCAAGTTGTCGGACATACAACAAACAAAGATAAGTTGTACATTAAATTGTTTGTCGAAAACAAGTAATATCACTTTTATGATGTATATGCAAGAAGGTAAGATTAATTGAGTTATTTCATAATTATAGTTATTTTACACCTAGATGCGAGAAATAGATTTATGGATTTTTTTCATATCGAATATGAGCATAGTTTCTAATCTTGAGTTATTACCACAGTTAAGCAATCAGAAGGAAATGAATGATACAGTGGTATCTAGAGCCCAAATTGATACAATGGTATCTAAAGCCCTAAATGATCCAGAGGTAATTAAAGCCCTAAGTGATACCATGGTATCAGAAGCCCTAAATGATTCAATGGTAATCGATGCCCTAATTGATACAATGGTTTGTGATGCCCTAATTTTATATAGTGGTTTTTCATAGTAATTATCATTTGATTTTGATATAGCGGTATTGGATGGTAGTCGTTATATGATTTTGTTATAGTGGTATTTGTGGACTAATCTAGGTGATTGCAAAAGCCTTCTTATAATGATTTATCGGTTCAAATTTCACAATATATGGATTTTAAATTCTATGATAAATTCATTGATGGTGTCTTAAAATTCTTAGTTAAGAAATTTTGTCTAACTGATTTTTTTTAACGGTAAATCTCATTCACATGAACATGACTAATATAACTGTCTTCCTATGAAAATGATGTAATAACTGTATTCTATGAGTATGTTAGTTGTTAATTAAGAACCGGGAAAACTGGTTGTTACAAAATTGTCAATACTTCCACCATAAATGATCACATCACAAGACTTATCCTCACATTTACACCTTGTGCGCAACAGGCTCTCCTTCAATCAACTTCATTCTCACCACTCAACATGACTCTTCTAATAACTAGGACTTCTCTTTCAACATCTTCAAAATGTGATGATTTGGCATCTTCATCAACATGCGCAACTCTAGCCTGGCCTTCAATTCTCCTATCTGTCCTTCCTTGGCTCTGGGAATATTCAAAGGCCCTATGCCCTTCTTCTCCACCGTGAAAACAAATTCCACGAATACCTCCTCTTCCAGATCCTTGCCCTCTTCCCCTTCCTCTCTGATTTCTACTCTTCTAATCATGGAAACGAATGTTTCCCCCCTGATTCTGATTGTTACTACTTCCTCTTTTTTGGCTTATGTTCTCTTGTGTTTGGCTTTGTTTTTCGTTTCAATTGGCTTGTGTCCTTCCTTGGCTAATCTTGTTTCCATTTAGTCAGTATTGTTTTTGTAAAGTTTATGACAGATTTCTATGACAGTACTGACAAAATGTATGGTTTTATTTCAGGTTCGATCTCTGCTGATAAAGGACCTGATTTGCTCCACAATATGTATAATGACAATGCAAAAGATATTGATAAAATATTTCTTCAATCTTCAATACTTGTATTAGCTCCGATCTGCTTGCATTAATTGATTTCAATGCTTGCAATATCGGGCAGTAAAAACATATATACAAAGATGGTCGAGTATATGGGTGAATGGGCATGTCTCCATTTGGAGACATGACCATTCACCGATATACTTAATAGGTGATTTAATCACACCCGATGTTAGTTATAACAAAACTAATCCATCGTTTCAAAGACTTAACAAAGCCCGATGCAAATTGATAATGATCAGAATAGAATGCGATCAATACTGAGATCCGATCTCAGATATAAACAAATGAATATATATGCACAGTCGGTTCTATATACAGTGATCATCATGATTAATGCAGATTATATTTGTGCATATATACATATCAATATTCAAATCATATTGATACATATATACATGAATATATTCTCATATGATCAGAACTATTGTCTTAACCGACGCTACATGTTTTAACAATTTTGATCTGATGTTTTGGCTTCATTTTCAAAAAGTAGGCCTCTTTCTTTCAATTTATCCTTCCAATTTTTTGAGGGGGCACTGTCGTGGCTTTTGTGTTCAATTCATCTTTTTATGTGAATTTTCTTTGAAACAACACTCAAAATCACAATGTCTTAAAGAGGGGCAAAATGTAGACCCCTAAAAATAGTCATCACCCATAGGTACCCTTTGTAGTCGTCTTGTATGTCACTAGCTCACTTTGGCCATTCTTGTCGATTTTGAGTCAGTTTGTCATTTTTTATTATTTTAGGGGCAATTTGATTTATTTGTTTACTATCACTTCTTCTGGCCATCCTGAGGCATTTGGTCATTTTGGCATGATTAGTTAACTAATTTTGATGATTAAATAATTAATGTCTTAAAGTTTGTTTCTAGGTAATCAATTAGTTAATTAATTTCCCCATCTCCCTATTTCCCCTTGACATAAATAGATTTCATTTATTTATGCATTTTTTGTTGTTTAGTTACATTTTGATATTCAAATGGTTTTTTATTTTCTCATTTCATTTTTGGCTTTTTATTTTCACATTTCAATATAAATTTAAGATTTTTTGGGGCTTTTGGAAAGAGTTTTGCAAATTAGTTTTATCATCTGGCATTTATTATTGATTGTTGGCTCTTCTTTTCCCTCGTCTATTCATTTCTTTATTGTGACTTTTCAATTTTCGAGTTAGTTTTCTATTTAATGGAGTTTCTTCTTTCTTTCTAGCTAACCACAACTTTACGGTATCCTCGTCATTATGTTATCAAATCAATCCTTGCTTTTTGGCTATTATTTATGCATTTGTCAATAAAGAGCAACATACCAAAATAGAGGAGAAAGAAAAAGCAATGAGGCGCCATTGAAGGGATATTTGCATTTCTTATTTGAATAAGTGTTTATGCATTTCGTTTCAATAGCCCTATTGGTTGTGATAAGGATGTTTTCCTAAAATGAATTTTATGGCTTTTGTGGTTAGCTTAACTCCTTGTTTTCCCAGATTCACAATCACAATAATGATGTATTATTTGTACCTTGCAAAATCTTTCTCTAGAAAAAAGGAAAAAGCATTTAATGCTTAGGTTGATCTAACCATTATGTTGTACTGATTGTACCAACCATGCGAAGTAAAATCTACCAGTCATTGATTATTGTTGAAATTAGGCATGAAGCCATTTACACACAGGGAAAAGTGTATGTTTTCACTATGCAATTAGCAGGCTAGAGATTGTGCATGTACAAACAGATCTTGAATTTCTGTTATAACTTATAAGTTGTGAAGGACATCAATGCAAACCTAATTCATATGAGTAAACTAGATTTATTATGACAGCTCAAATTTAAGGATGTTAAATCTAGACAAAGAATAATCAGTAATTATTGTGACAGCTCAGATTTAAAGATGTTGAATAAAGACAATAATAATTAGCATAAAACATGAAATCATGCAATTTCATTAATAGTATTTCTGTAATCTATTTCTTAACTAGATGACGTTATGAACCTAGAGCAACACATGACATTAGTGACATAAGCAAGGGCATGGGATGATCATGTAACCTTGACCACAATAAATTTGGCATTAGTGTTGTTAATGATCTGAGGATAAGATCGCCCACATGAACACTCCTGGAATCAAATAATTATTATATTTTGCTCTTTCTCATGATCTGGAATGTTCCAAACAATAACCCTTTTCTACGATTCTAAATGAAAAGCAAAAAGACAGGAATTGTTTATTATATAAACTATTGAAGAATGAGATAATTAAGAGCTTTTCTAACATTGAATGTGTCTGATTAAACACACGAACTCCCAAAACATCATGCACACATGATCAACTGCCTGAAGATCACTGCGCAATTTTTTGCTTGAAAAATATAATAGTAACTTCATTTTGAAGTTTTCTAAAATGGTGTTGGGAGATGATATCATAGTGTCCATACATTTTCATTGATAAATAATAAATACAGGACACTGTATGCCTAGAATCTAGAAGATGAAGACTTTACAGATTAACAATGAGAGAAACCATCAAAATAAACAAGCAACAATTATGATTTGCAACAGCTAAAAACCCAAAAACAGCATGAAAGGAACAATATTCATATACCTGCTTGAAAAGAGTAGCAAGTTTTCTCACTTCTGCTTTTTCTTGCAGCAGTTCTCCTTCTCTCTGTGTCAACTGAACTGTAAGTGCTTCTACCTAACATAATATCATTTCCAGAATAAGTTAATTGTTATAATCATAGTTGGCAAACTCTCTAAGTACTCTCAAAGTTGCCGAGTACTCTCAAGTTTTTTTGCTGGGCGAGTACTCTCAAGTTTAACTCTCGTGTATTTATAGATGTTAAAAAACGGAGGTAAAAATGTTGATGCAAGGAAAACATTGGATTAGATGCATTTTTCACATCATTTTAGTGCTATAAAACTATACATTTTCTCTATTGAAATGTCAATTACTAATTTAATACATTTTATAATTGTATTCTACCAAAAAAATATGTTTCTTTAAGAGATTTCAAATTTTAGTACTTTCTGACTTGACGAGTTTTCCCCGAGTTTTTGTCGAGTATATGCCAAGTTTTTTCCGAGGTGAAAATTTTGGGCTTGCCGAATACTCTCTGAGTCCGAGTCTGCAAACTATGGTTATAATTATGCACTAATGTGGACAGGAATACAAAGCATTAATTACTGAAAGAATCAAGATGGGGGTAACATTGGAACAAAACAATAACAATGGAATACCAAAATAAAGGATGATGAAAATAGACAAATTAGAAATAGCACAAGAACAAACAAAAAGTATATATTGTATCTTTCAAATACGTCTCTGCAATCAAAAAAAATTATTTATTTTGTCTCCTCTACAAGTTAAGACTTATTAAGCTAATACATCTTGTAACTACCAAATCAATGGAATTAAAGAAGTATACATCAATGAATAGGGGAATATGTCAAACCCAAAAAGCTTCAATACCAATAGAAATCGCCGGTAACATTTTTGTGATTTGCATGAGTTAATTTGACAAAAAGGACAATTGAAGGAACCAAATTCAATTATAGAAGGTAACTTATTCTCAAAATTGGAAGCCAAGAGTTAATAAAATGCTGTTTTTTCCTCAGTGCAGGTAGACAATATTTTTAAACTTACGCCAACCAATTTGAACTTTAATACATCTGTGTTACCAGGTACTAGCGAATCCCCCCCCCATACTCATATGGGTTTGGTCCAGCTTCAGGTCCAAACCTGATCCACAATGGGTACGCACTAGGTAGTACTCAAGAACCTTAGTTGTCTGGGCAATACCCTAAGCATACCTGAGATGTGCACAAGCAAACTCAAAGAACATAGGCCACAAACAATAACTAAGAAGATTAAAATTCTTACTTTTAGAAAGAAAATTCTACAAGCATTTGGCCACCCCAAAGTGAGGACATAACACATTAACCTCATTTGACAAACATAAAGACCAAAACTGTATTTTTCCCTCCAACCTACATTTTCAAGTTTTGATAATGGTTCATGTTTTCAAATTAGAGAGCTAGAAGCTATGTTACCCGAAGTTTCCAAGATGGGGAGACAGGGAGATAGGGAAACAGGTTTTTGGGACAAATTTGTTTCCCTCAGAGCAGGGAAGGGCAGGGGACAGCAGTGGGAACAGTTGTATAAAAATAGGTAAGTATTTAAATATATAGGGAAATTCTGAATATTCATATGAAAACATGGATAAAGCATGCTGATATATATTATAGAACCTTAATATATAAGGTTCGTGTTAAATAATTTAAGTTTAGAGCTCATATGGGTGGAAGTCAAATACGATCAAAACTGAAACAACAATTTTATGGGACAGGTTTTCAGAAGTTTCCAAGTTTTCGGGATGGGTCAATCTTTGTCAAAAATGCATCCCTGGGTAACAGTGGCTAGAAAAGAATTGAACCTACGCCAACAAGTGAGAAATAGCTGAACAAAGAAGAGTTAACCATCAAAAAAAAGGACTTGATTTTAAAAAACTTGAATTTATAAAAAAATTGAGTTTTTTAAAATCAAGTTCTTTTTCTGGTAAGTTTTTTTAGGTGCCTAAAAAGGGCTTATAATGCTGATTTCTTTGATAAGGTATACAGTTTTTAATTTGTAATTGTAATGTCCCCTTCTCCTGTTAATATCAAAGGATCTTTTGCAAATGTTTTCGTCGGAAGGAGAATGCTTGGAATATCAGACTGCTGTATATTGTGTGTCATCCAAACTACATTCTCAACCCACATATATATCCTTCTAGAGAGTATGTCCCTCAAGGGACACAACCCTTGGCGTCTAACTAACAAATTTGTTTATCCCTAAGCCAGCGATTATAGTAAATAAGTTAGTTATGATCAACTAAGTTTAGCCAAGAACAAACTAATGTATTTGCCTATAAATCGCCGGCACCTTTAGAGAAAATATAAATTATGTTGAAAGCCATTCATAAGGAATATATGCCTAGAAGAGGAGGTACGGTCTGTACCATCAGACCTGTAGATTATCTAGGTTAGATTCTTAACATCTCCGTGCTAGACCTAATGGTGCCTAGTTGGTCTATCTTTCCATCTAGATAGGCTAGCGGCATTTATTTTAGGATGCCAGCCAGTCACAGGAGTCTTTTGGTTTCAATAGAGGAGATATTTAAGTGGGAAAATTCTAAGGTTAAAGTCACATTGTTTTATTAAGTCGATTTATAAAGTACTTTATTATTTAAAAGTCACTTTATGAATAAAAAGACTTAAGTGACTAAAGACAAAATAGATTTTTATCCCACATTGCTAAGTTGCTCACATCTCCCCTCACTTCGAGGTTATAAAAGAAAGCAGCTGCATTGGGATTGACAACATGAAATGTTTTGTTATTCAAAATCCTAAAAGGTTGCTTTAATGTGACTGGATCCTTCTCGTAAGGACGAAACCCCTTATTGAGAAGTGTGGAGACTGGATGTAGCCCCAGAATCTCTACTAAGTTATCTAAATCAGGTATGGTTTATACAGACTCTTTTGCTAAGTTCAGTATATTCTCAGAAAGCTCACGTTTTGGGAAGAAGTACAGACTTCTCTTGGCAGTAGCTGGTTAACCACATGAATAGCTCTCTCTTCAGCAATGGCAGACGTCCTCATACACAGAAGACAGTAACCACTGGCTGGACTTACTCCCAAGGATTGGATGGAATAGTACAGGCATCACGCAGGAGCTAGAATATTCAGTATTTGCCAACGTTAATAGCAGAATCGGAATGACAGTCGGTTAGCCTAAGGGAAAATGGGTAAGTCACCACTCCTGTACAGGACAATGACAGGGATACAAACCCACTACAGTTATGGCAGTGTAAACATTGCACTTCTCATGCCGGTAGAGTGTCTTCCATGGGTAAGGACAATCAATTTGAATGCTCCAAGGTCTGGCCATTCATGGAAATAGGAGGTCACAACCCTTCGACAGTCAGCTCCAGTACTGCATGAACTTCCCAGCCTCCCACGTTGAACTACAGGTGCCAACATCTGCCATACTTGTTCTTTATTTATATGTAATCAGTTATATTGCTGTTAAAGCATAGATAGAATGCGAAATGCCACTCATGGTTAACGTGAGTCTCTAGGAAATAAGAGCTCGCATATGACTGTCTGTATGTGATTAGTATAGTTCTGATATACATCTGAATTCTGGACTTAACAACCGAATGTGATCATTTCACCCTACTGTTACAAACTTCTTGGTGAACACATAATTAAATCTATTGAGAGATCATTCGTATCTATTCATAGTCTGCATTTTCTCAGTGTACTAAGGTCTGTGATACACGAGTAAAAATTCTACAGTGATAACAGAACTCTCATACTAAGTTGCACACTAACTGTTCGTCAAATTGCCTCTAGTCAGATTTTAAATTCATTGTCAGCTAACAGCAGGGATCTTACAGTAATGATTTTTTAACTTTAGGTTCATATAGAATGGCTGGTAGCTTAGCTTAGTTCAATTGCCCCACACGCACAGAATTCATTTAAATTTGGTGATCATCATCTCTTCGGCAACATATGACAATGATTGAAAAACTTGGTGGAGGCTATAATTGACATTGTAACCAGTGTCAAAAAGAGTCTAAGAGCTCCTACTCTGAAGTAAAGGCTCACTTCTGCACTAATCCTTACCAGGGAATAAGAGTTTGTCCTGAGCCAAATAAAAGAGGGCAGCCAAAGAATCAAATATTAGCTTATATTAGAAAACAATGGGATGTTGACATGGAACGTAATAGATCAAAGAAAAGAGCACAGTCTCTTGCCAACAAAAGTTTACACAAACATCCGAGTGGCTTATCACAACCAGCTAGCCTACATCCTTTCATACCAATGCCACCATATTCTGAACAAGAGCATGTTTCAGCTTTACATAAAAGAGGCCCACTGGGGAAGGCATTCAAGAATGGAGAGAGGGAGATTGTATATGAGAGCCTATTGCATTTATGGCAATGAGCTTTCTTTCAGCCGCTTCAGATTTCCCAATTAACGAGCTATAGTAACAGCCCTTAATCATATTAATCATAGGTGTCTAAAGATGTGAACAAGCTTATTAGCAGAGGAGAAAGCTGAGTAAAGTCATCATTGGAAGCAATCAAGGATACATGGCTCGAAACAAGTGCCCCATCATTTCTAATGAATAGAAATACTGTAAAATAAACTATTGACCAAAGTTATAATAGTGTTTCATGAAGGAGGAATGTTTTCGAAGTAAGTGAATTATGAGGGGCAAATGAAAAATGCAACTTCCATTGCCAATATCCTCCTAGAATCCATTGAAATGATGGGCACTAAAATGTTGCTCAAGTCATAACTGAGAATGTTATAATTGCAACGCAACTCATTCTATAATAGATGATGCCTATGGTCAAATTTTTCAGACACCATTTGTGGTCCACTCACTCAATTTGATATTGCAAATACAAAATGAGTAGGTCAAACAAGTATACACAAAGTCCAGAGAGATTCAAATGTTTGTGACTAATTAGTATGTCAAAAGGCATCTTCAAGACCACCTCCAAATTGAAGTTGTTGAAGGTAATTTAAATTTTATTTTTTTAGTGTAACACAAGTATTGGCAGATGTCGGGACAAAGAAAAAAAGCGCTTCAAAAATGCAACATACCCAATACAAAATACAGTATAGTTGAACATTGAACAATGAACTTTGAAGTTTTCATTTTAACATTGAATATCAAGTTACCAATTACTATTAAATTAATTTAATTTCAAACTATTGGCAAATAAAAGATGTTGATTTATATTATATCAAAAATATCGTAAAGATGATTACAATCAGTAGGCATGATATCAAAACAAGTAAAAAATCATGTCAAAAAGTAGTTGAGGGAGGACTCTAATCATCCCCCAAGGCAAACTCCTCATCAATGGAAGTACTAGACTCCTCATTATCAAGATACACCAAAGGAACAGCAACCAGCCCTACATCTCTAGCAGCTGCAATGCTGCAATCTCATCCTCATCAATCTGCAATGGCCCTTCTTGTTCTACATCCCCTAGTGTCCATCGGCTCTCCTTGTACACGCGTGCCTTACAGTCCATAATATGCATGGCACTGTGTACAGCCACTAGCTTCTCTACTATCATAGAGGAAAGTATGCTCTTCTTAATAGACTAGAAATGCAATCTTTGCAGTGTCGGGATAGTCTGAGACTCCTCTTAATAGATTGGAAATGCAATCTTTGTGGTTAAAGATGGTTAGGAGCATCATTAGAGTTAACGTACACTTGCTCTTTTAGACAGGAGGAGACATTCACATTAAGAACAGAAAGTATATGAAAAAATGTGCCACACCCGTCAGTAATGAGTCACGCAATAAGAGACACTAAATATTCCTTTAAATGTGCTTTCCAAACCTATAACAAAATCTACAGACATGAAATAGGAATGAGGAATAATAACCGTATTGCAGAATCAACAACTTTAATGTTGGGCACCGGTTGTAAAAACACACACACAAACAGATATATATATATATGTATGTATGTATGTATGTATGTATGTATGTATGTATATGTATATGTATATGTATATGTATATGTATATGTATGTATCTGCTGGTTCGTGGAAATAAGAAGCAAAGAGCAATAACCATGCCAAAATATCCATGTCAGAATTTCCCAAGTCAGAGAAATGGAAGACCTGTTCATCGCAATAGAAGTCCCTTTTGTGTTGAACATTCAAAGGGTCAGATGAAACTGCAAGAAACCGTGTGCAAAAACTCAAAGATGTCAAAGACAAAATAAAATTTGAACCAAACAAGGATGCCATCAAGATTTTTTAGTGCATATGAACTTTTATCTTGAGCCAGGGTTCCACATTATGATGTGATAAGGAGGAAAACGACAATTCCAAGCCAACACAAGTAAAGGGAATATGAGGTGTTCACGGCAAGAAACCTAAGGAAGAAGCTGCTAGTGCATTATTCAAGTGGCAATTCTGAAGGTGAGTATTAAAGATTGAAATAGTATGTTTTTCCTTCCATAGTCTTTGGCTTAATGGTTGGCAAGAGTTTCTTAACATCCATCACTCGAGTTGCAAATGGGAGAGACTCACATCCAGAAAGAGCTCTCTTTCATGAAGAGAGTTAAGAAACAAATAGGCCTTACTGCCATAACCAAATTGCTCAAAGTAAGAACTCACGGCACACTACTATTAATATCTAGTGCGCCTATCTACCAATTTACTTTGAAGAACAGTATCTTGCAAAGGGAAAAGGATACAAAAAAAAAATCTTCTGATGAAAGCGGACAGACCATGTAGCAACAAATTCCTCACTTTGGAACCAACATTAATACCAGTGGCAATTGAACTGTTAAAATCTAATGCGAATAAGGGAGTTTGCCTTTGCCAATGTTCTTAAACGACCAATACCATGGAGTTATAATGTTGTTGTGTGTTGTGTGACTCTCAACATTCGAGAGCTTGAAGCCAAGATGTTTTGCAGACGACGTTGTTCATAGAGGACCCGGTTCGATGCCATAAAATTTTGGAGACTTTTAATATAGAAACAAAAATATAATTGCCAGTTGTTGAGCGGTTTGCATATTATACTTGCAAAGCCCATGTTATTGATAATATATCATTAGCGGATATCAACAATGATTCATTGAGTGAAGTTATTAGTGTAAGCATCTGGATGTGATTAAAGATTATAATAGTTATAATTATTAAACAAAATCATATATGTTGAAAAGATACAACAATTCATACTCACACCTTTTCACCTATGTATAAATATAAGGTGTAAAAGATATAACATAAAAAGAAACAAGTCAGAGAGAAATAAAAAACATGAGAAAGGGATGAGACAGAAAACAGAAATAATGAGGAGTAAAATCTTTGTCCAGTTCTGATATATTGAATATTATAATAAAGTAAAGACTATTTGTACTTATATTCAACATTAATACAGGAGCCATGTTTTGCTTATTCATCTTGAAAATTGAAGTTCAGAATATTCTCTCAAATTTATCCCACGTGATTATTAATTTTAAAATTAATTGCTGCTAAAATTGAAGAATCGATTTCAAATACAAGTCTTCAATTATCAGAACTTGCATACAAAAAGTTGTCTATGTAAGTTTTGTCTAGTTGGTTTTTCCAAAGAAATTAAATTCAACTGAACTAAGGTTTGTGTTGCTAATTGAAAGTTTCAGGCTATAAAGTAGTGAATGGTGTAAGTATTGTCATCTCAAGGTTGTATATAAGGATCTGAAGAAGTTTGACTATATTTTCCCAAGATAGAATAAGGGACTGGTCTGCATTTTATGTTGAGAAAATGGGTTAATGTCTGAAGTCTTGAAGTTCAATATTCTATCATATCCATAAGCACTATTCCTTCCATTTTAAATTACATTCATTCCACAAACAAACATTAAAGCATTCATATAACTTTATTTTGATTAAATTTTAAAGATTTTGCCAACAACTTATAACCTAAGCAGCTTAAATTTGCTATAGAAAAGCCTTGAACCAAATAATCAAGGTTTCAGGTAAAGATTCACCCGCCTAGGTTTAGCAAAGCCTAAAGTGCAGGGGAATTGAAGTTATTCTCGCCCGCCTGTCAGCCAAAACTAATTGGTAATCCTATTGGAGAAATAGTAAAGCTCTTGGAGTTTCAATCTGTGGTTTTGGGAACCAATAGATTACAAAAGTCAAAGATTACCACACTAGTCATTCATCTACTATCTCACGTTTCTTGTTCTTTAGCTGCAGACATGGATATGTCATGAATTACAAAGGTCAAAGATTACTACACTAGCCATTGCCACTCTTATAAGTTACTTGGATGCAGCAAAGATGGATATCAGAACTATGGCACATGAGAATCCGACTTTGTCGTAGAAATGTCATAGATTGCAGAGGTCAAAGATTACCTCACTAGCCATTATTTTTCTATCTCAAGTTTCTAGTTCTTCAGTTGCAGAGATATAGTATTTCAGACATCACTTCCAAGATACCTCGTCCAAGTTATCTCTCGTGGACTCTCTTGTGTGGCCGACAGTTCTTTATGGCTCTGTGGTTTGGGGCCCATCTCTTCTTGGTTCTAATTGGACCTTGATCGAGCGGGTTCAGACTTTGCTTTTGAGGCGCATTATTAGATGTCAAAAGTTCACTCCTCAATGTCATTCTTGTTGAGTTTGGTGCTCATCCTTTTAGTCTCGCAGCCATTTTTTATTTGATTTGGTTCCTCCATCGCCTATGGGGTTTTGCAAACCGTGCTAGCAATCGTGATTGGTACTCCTATTTGGCTTAATGTTCGTATGATTCTACTACAAGTGTAGAGTCTGGTTCTCGCGCACCCTGTTGGTATGCACATGCCTCTTCTTTGCTAGGTTCGATTGGGATTGACATTGACCACCTTCCCCCCTTTTCAATTCTTGTTGGATGCCCCGGCTCATCTTCTCCTCTCTCGACGGGAGTTGAATGAGTATGTCAGACTTGACATTTATAGACAATACATTGCCACTACTTGGGTTAACCCTTCTAGTGGGTTATGCCCGCGAATGTCTTTTTATGTGGAGCATTTTTTGGAGATTTCTGATGGCATTATTGTTCGTCCTAGCTACCCTTCCCAGCGGTGGTCTCATGCCTTGCATATCTCCTTGGGATCTTTCAGAGTTGGCTTTCACTGTCTTCGGGTTCAAACTGACCATCATTTAGATAGTGGAGAGCACATCTATAAGCTCTATACTTTAGGGGAGATGGAGACTGAGACCCACTTCATTTTTCATTGCCCCATATATTACGAGATCAATGGGAGATTTTTATGTCTACTCCGGGAGTGCTTCTCTCTATGATTTTTTCAGCTATTATGATCAATGATGTCTTGCTCTTTATCTTCGAGAGGCCACTATGCTCCGTGATAGCACGATCCAATCACTACTTCCACACCGGCACTCATCTACTCAACTCATTACTACCTTCTTCACACCATTATCTCCCTTGCGTGGTGTGAAAAGGCCTTCTAGATCCACTAGATCTACCAAACATTCCAGATGTGTCAGATCCTGTACCGGCTATTTACACCAGCGACACTCCTCTGCAAGTGGCCAGAGACAAAATAGGGCCTTTACACATTGGCAAGCTTATCATTCAGTGACTAATTTATTTTCGCCTAGAAAGGACTCCTAGTCTTTCTTGGCCTTTTTTTTGTCTGTTTCATTTATTTTAGGACACCTTTGTGTGCTCATGTTGCTGTCAACCTCATTTTTGTAATCTTCCAATCCCATAGACCTCTTGTTGGTCTTTTGTTGGACATTAATATCATTATCTTATATTATCTTATCTTAAAGCTTCCTTGGAAAAGAGAAACAGCAGAGAATACTTTTTGTTGCCAAGGTTGGAAGGGAATCCCTGTCTGAAGGCAGGCTTACCTGGGGCAGAGCTGCAACCCTTGTTCTCCTATCACCCTATTTTGTCCAAGTAAGCCAACCATAGACTTTATGCAATAGATCTTAAAGGTGTGTTGCAACCGTAGCATTATTGCCAATAGATGCATCTTAGGCCACATGATGCTCTACTGCAGTTTAGTGGTATTGAATTTTCCATGGTCTATACATCACTTTCTCTAGGAGCCCAATCAGCAATTTTGTAGCACCCACCCTTGTCTAACAATGTTGATGACGTTACTCTATTTTGCTCAAAGCTAATTGGATTTTGAGATGGAAGTATCTGCATAATGCATATTACGTTCCTTAATTTGAAACATCAAAATATTATGATGCATATCTCATTTGGATAAAAAGAAAATTCTGGTATTTTGAATAGATTCCTTGTGTGTGTGTTATGACATGAACAAGTGTGATTCCATGGCTGAAGTGTCTTTATCACATACATGATTAGATGTGAGATTGATATATTTGATGTTTGCTTGACTCTGCAAATAAAAGGGTTCAACAAAACCAAAATTGAGGGGATTCACCTCATGTGCAAAAGCATATTCTTTATGCTTGAACGAAGAAATTGAGCCTTATGATGAAACCCACAAAGCTAAACGTTACAAAGACTTCATTAAATGTTATGGTCATTGGAGAGTGGCCAGATCTGGGTGGGGGGCCATTGTCTTGCATTGCCAGATAAATTACGCCTATGTCACCCCATTCCATATAGCCCATTCTCCTTGCTTTAAACAAGTAGCTTTAGTTGGATCCTTATTCACCCCCTACCAAGCATAAACTATGCACTGCCCTTCTTGACAAAAAAATATTCCAAGGTGACTATAGCAATGGAGGGCATGAGACAAAGTTAGATTAGGGCAGGCTACTCTATTATCATGCATGTAATATTAGAAATTTAGATATCAACCACTCATCAACATCATTTTCACATGTTTAATTGGCTCTCATTTTCTTATAACTATCGATTATTCTCAGAAGTACAAGAGCCTATGATTCCAATTTCATGTGTCACTGATTCAGTATGTGCATAAAAAATAGTGAGCATGATACTGGAGGGTGCATACAAGCACATTTTTTGGATCCCATGTTGTGTCCATGGGTTGAATAACCCACTGAAAGCACAGGGAAGATAAATTGTGTGCAACAAGTGGTGGTAAAAGCTGGAGATATTCAAATATTTATTTGCAAAAACTCCACCTAACTCTCTTCAAGAATTTAAAGAACAGGTTAGTCTTTAAACCTATGTAAACAAGGTATGTCAGTTATTTCATTTTGTTTGAGGGAATGCTTGAGGTTTGGGACGCTTAACAATTGATGATGGTTTAAGAGAGGACTAGATGATCCATTACAAGCGCTGTAGAAGAAAAAAGTATTAAAAAAAATGTTAATGATGACTGGTAGTACACTGTGAGGTACGAAATTGTTGATTTTATTATTAAACTATAGATTCTCATTCTAACTTGTCTGTTTTCAATTTTTTGATTGCAGATATATTTGCTCCATCTCAGCTATTGTAGATGACATTAGATATGTTTATACAAACTCTCCTAGTCTTTGAAAAATTTATGAGACATTTAACAACATGCTTGAGAAAATGAAACAAGCAATTTGTAACAAGGGTCCTAACTTGAGATTATATGAGCAACATTTTAAGCCTATTTTGATGTGGTTGCGGGACACTATGAGCACTCAGCTTCATATGGAAATGTTTTCTCTAAATCCCAAATGGAATGCACCAAAGGCTGGTAGGTTGCCTCCTTGTGAGGACAAAAATGTTAAAGAAAGGTAAATGAAAGGTTGAACAGTTGAGTTTGCACTTAATCTTCATGGTCCAACATTTAGCAAACCAAAAAAGAAGATACGTAGAATTACATTAGCTCGAGGTAATTATATCAGATGGTTGACATGGCACAGCAAGGATGCACCAAAATTGATGACACTTGCTATTTGTCTCCTTTCATAAATTGTCACTTAATATGTCGCAAAGAGGAATTGATCCACATAAAACTTTATGCACTCTATCAAGAGGAATTGGCTAACATCTAGATAAGCAGAAAAGTTGGTGGCCATGTACAGTGCTTTGTGACTCCAAGATCTTTAGACTTCAGAGTATCAGCAGACTCCAGTTTTACAAGGGCATGGTGTTCAAAATAAGCCATCAAAATTGAATGAGGTAACACGAGAGGGATTGGTTGGTGTTCCATTGGATGAGGCAGTCCCTCACAGTGGTAGTAACTCAAAGTCAAACTCCAACTTTGATGCAGTGTTGGCAGATGCCAATTAGGGGCAGCCTGCTACTTTCTATGAGAACATTTTTTTACTTTGTCATGATAACATTTGTTGCTCAAACTTGCAGCTTTTAGGCAGTTTGCTGTGTTAATGTTTTTTATTTTATATCATGTGCACATTGACAATGAATTATTCAAAATCTTAAATTTTTAGATTTCAAATTTAAATATTTATTAGCGTTGATTTGTTCAACTCTCATGTGATCTGTAATGTTTTCTATCAAAGAATCTATAATGAATATGTAAAATTGATGAATGCATCATCAATTTTACCATATGAAATTTTTGAAATTTCCCTATATAGCTCTCCCTAAAAATGGCCTCAAAAGAAATCTATTCCAAAAACACATCCTCTCATCCCCAGTCATGTTTTTCATGTATTTCAATTTTTATATATGTATGTTAGTTCTATGCATTGTGCAAAAGCTAGAAAACTTGTATGTGCTGCATATTATCTCACCTTGACCATGTGTTTCTTAATAAGACATGGTATTGCTTAATAAGAAATTCCATAGTATTCAAGTACTTTATTTGGAAGTTGCAAATAATCTTGGCTGTGTTGTACTAAGTTGAGCTGAGTGGGGTTGTAAGGTCTTGTGGTATTTGACAATGATTAGTTGGCACGTTTGTGTCATTACTTTTATATGTATTTGATGCTAGAAAGATTGTGTTGTGTTGTGTTGTGTGATCTTGGTTGTCTTAGAATGATTGTTAGGCATTTTGAAGTTGTGGGTGTATTATGAGTTTGATTTTACATGATTATGTGTTGAAATTTTGAATCTATAGGTTCTTATGTATACAAATAGTTAACAAGGAATGAATTAATCAAGATAATCACCCATGTCAAATGTACAGCACTGGAATACGGGTGTTTATTTCTTTGCCTCCCTTGATGGATTCTCAGGGAAGGGAATCCCTCTACTAGCAGGTTCAATGCCTTTCCCTATCAGCAACAAGAGCTTGGAAGCTTGGAAGAGTCATTAGGAATATTCCAATTAAAGGCATTTTATTGTTATATGTAATTGTAAAGACCACTTGTATATGTGGCAGTCAGCTATAGGCTTAATGTAATCTTGTATACTATATTCCACGGTTCAGCTCTTGACCCCTTGCATATCTTGAATATATAATGATGTTGTATTCATTGTTAGAACTAGATATGCACTTTTGGGACTTTCATAGTAATGAAATGTTCTTATTGATTCATATTGTTAATGACATGCATAAAATGGGATCACTAACATATTATTTACATTGTGAAAAACAAAATCTATCCGCACTTCTGAGAGGTTGTTACATTTAAGGACATAGCAAAACACTTCTTCTAATTGTGAGGATATCTGGCTTCACAAGTTCATACAAAACTTAAAAGTAAAAGTGTAAGCCAACAATTGCTTATTATGATAGTCAGAGTTGCATCAAGTTCTCTGAGAATTCTTTTATTTCATGATGGGTTCAAAAAAATAGACATTCACTATAATTTTCCTAGAGACAAAATTCAAAAGGTAGCATTTTCTTTCAAAATATGCACTCGCAGATGAGCAAGTTGCAAACATTTTGACAAAGCCCCTATCAAAAGGGAAGTTTGAAATACTTGAGAGAAGATGCAGTTGATGGTGGACAGCTTCCAAGGAGAGAAGGTTGGATTTGTGGGTTGCTCAATTGTTGTTCCTCCACACTAAATCTATCCATTTTTTAGATTTATGTGTCTTCTTCCACTAGACACTTAAGTGTCATCAATTTTTAGCATTAAAAATGCTAGAAATAGGCATTCATATTTAGTACTAATTTTCCTAAATCTAAGCTGCTTGGTCTCTACATATTTTGTGTTTTATTCTTGTGTACAGAAGTTTTTATTTGTAATATTTTTATATTTAAGAATAAACAGATTTTATTTTTCAGACTACAATTAATTCTGATTTCAATTTATTTCTTGTTTTTTTGTACTTTCAGCAAAAAATGTACAAGTTAATGTCCTCAATGACAACAATTTTTGTTAAGTTTAACATGTACAATTCAAATTAGATCTTTGAGCACAAAATATTACGAAGTAATCGGTAAAATTATTCAGCCTCTGTGGAGGAGAGAGAAACTGCCTGCTGCTTCTTACTGGTCCATGTGACGGAACTGGATCCCAAACTAAAAACATATCCAGAAGTTGACTTTTTATCGTCAACAGAGCCTACCCAATCTGAATCTATGAACCCACTAAGTTAAGGATTAAAACTTCAAGAGTAAAGAAGTCCATAATCTGAAGTGCCCTTCACATAACGAAGTACACACTTTGCTGCCATCCAATGATCAGCCTTGGGAGCTGTCATAAAGTGTGAGATGTAGCTAACTGCAAAGTTGATATCAGGCCTAGTAGCAAAGAGGTGGATGAAGCTGCCTACTACTTGCTTGTATGTAGGATCATCAACGGGAGGAGAATCAAACTTGACTGATAACTTGAGACCTTTCTCCATGGGTGTAGATGCAAGCTTGCAATCCTACATATGGAATTTGTCTATTAGAGCCCTGGCATATTTGGACTGAGAGATGAATATACCAGAGGACTGTTGGCAAACCTCAACACCTAAGCAATAATGCATGAGCCCAAGATTTGTCATATCAAAAGACTGGCATAAATTTTGTTTGATTCCCTAAATCAAAGATGTCGAACTGTCAGTAATGATCAAATCATCCACATAAATAACCAGAAGGATGATGTCACTGTCAATAGTCTTGATGTACAAATTTGAGTTCGCAAAACTCCTCTAGATGCCTTGATCATGGGAATACTTATCAATTTTTATGTACCATGCCCTAGGGGCCTACTTTAAGCCATAGAGAGCTTTCACCAATCTGAGAACCTGATGGCCTTTACCAGCAACCTTGAAACTAGGAGATTGCGTCATGTAGACCTCTTCATGGAGATCACCATTCAAGAAAGCACTCTTGATGTCCATCCAATGGACCTTCTAGCCAAGCTATGTTGCCATGGCTAGGACTAATCTGATTGTACTCATGTTTGTAGTAGGAGCAAAGGTCTCGTTATAACTAATGCCCTGACGCTGAGAAAAGCCCTTTGCAACTAAACGAACTTTGTACTTATCCAAAGTACCATCAGATTTATATTTGATTTTGTAAACCCATTTGCAACCAATGGGTTTCTTCCCTGGTGGAAGATCAGAAAGGACCCAAGTGTTATTCTTCAGCAGGCTCTAGTGTCTAGATGTCATGGCCTATTCCCACTCTGAAATTCCTTTAGCCTCGGAATATGTTTGAGGTTCAAACACACTGTGAAGGTTGGCCATGAGAGCAAAGTTAACATACTCTATAGATTTGCTCTTTTTCCGAGCAGTTCTTCCATCAATGAGCTCATCATGAAGATTAGCAAGTGTCTTAGCCCACCACTTAGGTCGGAGAGAAGAACGACCAACATTAGTATCAGGAGATGCTTGGTGATCAGGTTCCTCATCAAAAGAATCTAGATCAAACTCAGGTGAAGTATCTACAAAACGAAGTGATCCTACAGGAGAAGTTGGAGGTGTCTGTACAAGGATCACTAGTATAGCTGGAGCTGCAAGAGCTACTAGAGCCCTCCCATCAGGTGGGCCTAATGGAAGCCTAACTCCCAAATCATGAGCCTTCATTGGCTGGTCTAGTGGATCAAGAGCAGGAAAAATAGGCATGAATGGGCCTCATTGCTTATCAAAGACTACATCACAAATGTACAAGAGACGAGATGTCTCAGTGTTGATCAAGCGGTAGGCTTTGTGAAGACTATTGTATCCAGCAAGCATGAGTTTCTAACTCTTGGTATCCAAATTGGTGTGTGATGCATCAGGGATCCAAACAAAAGCAAGGGAGCCAAAAACCTTCAAGTGACTAATTTTGGGCTTACGACCTGACCAAGCCTCTTTCGGAGTTTTACCTTTGACCACCATTGTGTGTGACCGGTTCAAAAGATAAACTGCAATGTTAACTGCTTCAGAACATGTATGTATTCGAGCATGGATTGAGCCATCTCGGTGATTGTTTTGTTCCGACATTCAACTACACTGTTTTGTTGTGGTGTGTGGGGTGTGGTTAATTGATGTTTGATGCCATGAATATCCAAGAAGCTAGAGAGTTTATTAGAACAAAATTCCCCCCATTGTCTGATCTAAGAGTAACAATAGGTTTCCTAGACTCTTTTTCAACTAAAGGTTTAAACTTCTAAAATACAAAAAATGCATCTGATTTTTTTTAAAAAAATACACCCACATTTTTCTACTAAAATCATCAACAAACAACAGAAAATACTTGGACCCAAGAACAAAAGTAGTGGTCATAGGGCCGTAGATATCAGCATGAACAAGCTGAAGTACCTGAGAAGCTCACCGTGAATCACCACTGGTGAAAGGCGTGCAATGTTGCTTCCCAGTCTGGCATGCATCACAAACTCCAAGTTGTTGAGTCTGAATCTCTAGCAAACGAAGGACAAGCTCTTCCTAAGCAAGTTGAGAGAGATAACGGACATTTAAGCGCCCATATCATAGATGCCAAAGTGTGCTAACAGAAGATCGTCGAGCAGCCATAGCTAAGTTCCGAGAATCAGCAAAATCAATAAGGCGGAAAAGACCATGACCCTCAAGACCACTGCAACAATTGACTGAGTCGCCTTATATATCGTTGATTCCAAAGTAAGCTAACAGAAGATCGTCAAGCAGCCATAGCTAAGTCCTGAGAATCACCAAAATCAGTAAGGCGCAAAAGATCATGACCCTCAAGACCCACTGCAACAATTGATTTAGTCGCCTTATCAGTGATGGTACACTGATGTGAACTGAAGGTGACATCCAACTGTGCAGAATGTCGCAATAACTGACTGACTGAGAGTAGATTTAGTTCCATCCCTAAAACGTAGTACACATTGAGGAAAATGAGATTCCTCCCAGCAAACTGAATCTAAATGTTGCCTTTACCGACAATAGTTTACTCTACTACACCACCAAAAATAATAGAATCTGAGTAAGGCTAGTAGTCAATGAACCACTTTCTACAGTGGGTGAAATGACGAGAGGCACCTGAATCAATATACCAAGCAGACGACTTCACATGATCTGCAGGTCTTTTTGCCATCAAGGCGTAAAAGGCGAATTTTGTTTGCTCAGTGTGCTCTACACTGTTCACTGGGGGCTGCAAACCGGATTGCTTAGATTGGGCAACTAAACGTTTCCGACATTCAACCTTCATAAAAACAAACTTGTCGCAATAGTTGCATTGAATGTTCTTCTTTCAGGAGCCTTCTGAAGCTAGAGCAAAGGACTTCTACTGAGACTTGCCTTTATCCTTCTGAAAGGACTTGGCATCAAAGGCTTGCTTTCTAGAGGTGGAGCTGGGATTGCTACCGAATTGTTGTTTCCACTGATCTTGTTGAAGCAGTGTGCAAAGATCAGTGAACTTCGAATCAACACCGGAAGACGTGATGTTGAGAGTCTCAATAAAATGCCCGTAGGACTTTAGTAAACTCCTGAGTGATAACCACAATGTCATCTTCCTCCATCTTGAGACCAATGGCAAGCAACTAATCACGGATTTCCTGAATACTATTCAGATGAGCCTGGAGCGATGTTCGCTCTTCCATGATAATAGAAAACAAAGTGTTCTTCAAGAACGAAGCTCTGCTTTTGTCAGTAATCTCATGAAGTTTCTTCAAATGCTCCCATATCTTGGCAGTTGTTTTGTTGAATGGAATCTGAGGGAGCTGATCATTAGCAACAGTTAATTTGAGAAGCATTACCGTCTCCCAATTATTGAGATCCCATGTATCTTAATCAGTACCAAGGGCACTCAGGCGTCGTGTAACACCCAAAACAATCTAATTGGTATTCCAATATTCAAAAATTGCTATTATCCGTTGCTTCCACGTACTATAATTTCAACCATTGAATTTCAAATTGCCCTCGAGCAGAATATTAGTCAAAGATGCCATAGGATGTTTTTCAATGAAAAAGCATGATAATCTGTGAAGGCACTTTGTGTTACAAGATTCAAGAAGAGTTGGCAGATTAACGGATTTCCGGATGATTAATTGATTGATAAACAGAGGAACAAATGTGTTCCTTATAAAGAATTACAAGGACGTTGTTTCTAAAAGAAACAATGTAGACTGAAGACGGAATTAGAAACAAAACTAGAGACAGGATAGGAAACATTCCTATCTGGACTAAAGAAAAAAGAAACGGGATAGGAAACATTCCTATCTAGACTGAAAGACGGACTATAGACAAGTAGTTGACTATTATAGAAAGTATAAGATATTATCTTAATACCCTCCCTTAATGGTCAACGTACGGATATTGGAACATTCTGTGATAACTAAGACCCTCCTTGGATCTACAGAATGCTGAAACCAAGAAGCTTTGCCAGAAGAGTGCTATGACTCAAAATAAGTTGCAATTACAAAACTTCGTTTTTGTGGAAAAAACGGTAAAACCCAGAACCTCACGCAACCTTGCGTATTACAAACAACATGAAATGATTTTTGAGGAGAAAATCAACAAACCCAGAATCTCACACAACCTTGCGTATTACAGACAACTTGAAATGATTTTTGAGGAGAAAATCAACAAACCCAAAATCTCACGCAACCTTGCGTATTACAGACAACTTGAAATGATTTTTGAGGAGAAAATCAACAAACCCAGAATCTCACGCAACCTTGCGTATTACAGACAACTTGAAATGATTTTTGAGGAGAAAATCAACAAACCCATAAAAACAGAAACAGATTCAGAAGGCGAAAAATGCAGCTTCGCCTTGATCAGGACCCAGAGAAGTCGGACACTACGTAACAACGAGAACAAGTTGATCGGTGTTTCGATATTCGAAGATTGCGATGATGCGCTGCTTCCAGGTTCCATAATTGCGACCATTGAATTTGGAATTATGTTCGAGCAGAATATTTCTCAGAGATGCCATGGCACGTTTTTCAATGAAAATTGTGAAAATCTGTGAAGGCACGTTCTTTGAGGCAAAAATACGAAAGACCCAGAAGAATCAGAGAATGACCCAGAAGAGAGCTCAAAAAACCCAGAAGGAATTTGCTGTCGTTTTCTAGATCTGCTGGCTCGAAAATTGAGGCACAAAAATCGAGGCACCCAGAAAAAACGGACGACAACCCAGTTGAGCTCTCGAAAAACCCACCAAGAATCTGCAAACAAAATTTTTTTTCGACCCCAAAAATTAGGGTTTCGAAAAAAACGGCCCTAGCTGAAAAAAGCTTGAAAAAACTTAAGATTTCTTGATAAAAAATGGCAGATTTTTCTTCAAGGATTGATGTGCATGGACAAATGGGGCTAGAGTGTGCTGAACAAACATAGGCAGACCCGAGTTCGGGAATTTCTCTAGGCCGAAAACCCTAAGCAGGTTTTAAAGAAATTCAACAAAAATAATTTTGAAAAAATTTAAACAAATAATTTCACGAAGAAATTATAAATTTTTTCGAAAAAATTTAAGTAATAGCTCTGATACCATGTTACAAGATTCAAGAAGAGTTGGCAGATTAACGGATTTCCGGATGATTCATTTATTAACAGAGGAACAAATGTGTTCCTTATAAAGAATTACAAGGACGTTGTTTCTAAAAGAAACAACGTAGACTGAAGACGGAATTAGAAACAAAACTAGAGACAAGATAGGAAACATTCCTATCTGGACTGAAGAAAAAAGAAACGGGATAGGAAACATTCCTATCTAGACTGAAAGACGGACTATAGACAAGTAGTTGACTATTATAGAAAGTATAAGCTATTATCTTAATACTTTGTTCGAGGCAAATAAACAAAAGACCCAGAAAATTTGAAAGGGTACCCAAAAGAGAACCTCAAAAAAACCCAAACAAAATATGTTGTATATTTCCAGATCCACTGGCTCAAAATTGAGGCACCTAGAAAAATCGGACAACCTAGTTAAGCTCTCGAAAAGCCCACAAAGAATCTATAATTAGAAAGAAAAAAAATTGAGCCCAAAAATTAGGGTTTCAAAGAAAAACCTAGTCGACAGCAATGGAGGCAAAAAAATTGCAGAATAATGGTGATCTCAGGTAGCAAACGGCCAGATTTTTGCACAAAAAAAATATTAAAATAACCTTCATATTTCTTTTTAATGCTCACTATTGTATCTTATTATATCTCTATAAATATTAGAATGTTTCTAATATTTAGGTGTAGTCTAGAATAGAATGTTTCTATTCTATTCGACTCTCCTCTTTGTATATATAGATCAGTTTGATCTCTAATTAATTCATTCAAGTATTCCGCCATTTACATTTGTAACATGGTTTCAGAGCTAGGGTTTGAACCCTATGTGCAAATCGACTAAAAAATTATGTCTTCAGCTACTGGCGTTCTTGGAAAATCGTGGATTTGTTTTCTAAAAATTTTTTTCTTGGAAACCCATGGCTTAGTCTATAAATCACAAATCTAAAGGTCGTTTTTTCAAATCTGGAGGTCATTTTTTCAAATCTGTTCACACTCAGATCTCAAAAAGTGGGTTTTTTTGGTTGTTTTTTTCAAAAACGGGTCTGTCTATCCCTATTGTATATTCTGCTCGCGTTTCTGCTGCTGGGTTTTGTTGTTTTTTTACCTACAAACATCATTTTTCTGCCTTTGACCTCTTTGGCCGCCGACTGTTATTCTGCTCGAAACCCTAGTTTTTTGGCTTTGGAAAAAAATTTTGATCACAAAGTCTTGGTGGGTTTTTTGAAATCTCAAATGGGTCTTCATCAGATTTTTGTGGGTGCCTCGTTTTTTGTGCCTTGATTTTCGAGCCAGCGAATCCGGATTCTGACAACATTTTATTTCTAGGTTTTTCGAGCTCTTTTCTGGGTACTTCTCCAATTTTTTTGGGTCTTTCATTTTCTCACCTCAAAGTTTGTGCCATTTGAAATATTCACATATTATAAGCATCTGTATCAGAAGTCAGACTCAATTAAACAGCAAGCCAATGCTATCCAACACTCAAAGCAGAAAGAATCTATCTACCATGCCTTTATGGCCAGCATATCTGCAAATCATGTGAAATCTTCTGCCTGGTACATCAATTTTGGTGCCTCCCAACATTTCATTCATAGGTGTGATTGGTTTGTTGAATTCACTCCCTATTCTGACTCAGTAATCTTTGGAGGCGGCGAAGAATACAATATTGTCAGCAAGGGCAATGTTCAGATTCAGTCTGGAGGAAGAAAACTCATGTTTCTCAATGTATGTTATGTTCCTGGCATGAAACATAATCTTCTGTCTGTTAGTCAGATTATGAAGCACTCTCCTCAGTTGGATATCGTTTTCAATGGAAATAAGTGTTCGATTATTGATCATGCTTCTCACACTACCCTTGCTTTCAGTCTTGAGGATCATGGTATTTATAGGCTTGTAGATTCAAGCGATTCCCTTGAGCATGCCTTCATCGCCAAATCATCCATTCTCAGCAATCTCTGGCATCAGCGATATGGTCATCTAAACATTCAATATCTAGCACAACTTGCTCAAGATAATTTAGTCCATGGCCTACCTAATATTCAGACCCAGAACCATTGCGTTTACGGAGCTTGCCAAGCAGGGAAGCAACATAGGACACCATTTAAGAATGGTGAATCATGGCGGGCATCCAAAGTACTCCAATTGGTCCATGCTGATGTATGTGGTCCTATGAATACTCCTTCTATTACTGGGAACAGGTATTTTTTACTCTTTGTGGATGATTTCAGTCACAAAATGTGGGTATATTTTCTTAAGCAAAAATCAGATGCCTTTCTTGTATTTCAGCAGTTTAAAGCTCTAGTAGAAAAAAAGTTTGGTTCCTCCATCCGTACTCTTAGGACCGATAATGGGGGGGAATTCTGTTCTTCTACTTTCTCTGCCTTTTGTACTACTCATGGCATTAGACATCAGTTCACCACACCTCACACCCCTCAGCAAAATGGGGTTGTACAGCGTCGAAATCGTACCATCACAGAAATGGCTAGGGCTATGCTAGAACATAAAAATGTTCCCAGAAAATATTGGGCAGAAGCAATATCCACAATTGTCTACCTTCTTAACTGGTCACCCACCCTTGCAGTTAATCATAAGACTCCTGAGCAAGCCTGATCTGGTTGCAAACCTAGGATCAACCATTTGAAAGTTTTTGGCTCTCTGGCATATGTATGGATTCCTGATGCCAAACGCACTAAGTTGGATTCCAAAAGCCAGAAACTTATGTCTACAGGATACAGTCACACACATAAGGCCTACAGACTGATTGATGTAAATACTGATCATTTAATCTTCAATCGTGATGTTGTGTTTGATGAGGAACTCGGACCATTTCCGCTCTCTAACTCCCCACCACATTCCGAGATTCAATCTTCAGCAATCTCTGACTTGGGTTCTTCTATTTTATATGAGTCATCTGATGCTACAGATACACCACCTCAGTCACTTCCAGATAATACAACTCCTGCTCCTGCTTCTCATCCAGCAATTTCGACAGCATCTGATATTGGCTCCTCGACTCTTCGGCCAAAATGGTGGGCTCAAACGATTAGTGATCTTCGTCCTGATGAACTCATTGAGGGTAGAACCTCCAAAAATAAGAGCCTTCAACACAACACAATTAATATAGCTCTTATGGCCAACATCCACAGTATCCCTGAGCTCCAAATATATGCAAAGGCCAAAGGAATTCCAGAATGGGAACAAGCAATGGACGCTGAGCTTCAGAGTCTTCAAAAGAACCACACCTGGGTTCTTTCAGATCTCCCTCTTGGGAAGAAACCCATTAGCTGTAAATGGGTCTATAAGGTCAAGTACCATGCAGATGGTACCTTGGACAAATACAAAGCCAGACTTGTTGCTCGAGGATTCACCCAACACGAAGGCATTGATTATGAGGAGACATTTGCTCCGACAGCCAAGATGAGCACTATTCGCATTCTTCTTGCAATTGCAGCTCAGTATGGTTGGAAAGTTCATCAAATGGATGTGAAGAGCGCTTTTCTCAAAGGTGAATTACAGGAAGAAGTCTACATGACGCAGCCCCCAGGTTTTAAGGTTGCCGGATCAGAACACAAAGTATGTAGACTCCAGAAGGCCCTCTATGGTCTTAAACAGGCCCCTAGGGCTTGGTACATAAAGATTGATCATTACTTGGTTGCTCAAGGATTTCAGCGTAGTCCGTCAAACAGTAATCTGTATATTAAACACTCTGGTAATGATATTCTTTTTCTTGTTGTCTATGTGGATGATTTGATCATTAATGGAAATTCAGAACATTTGATTTCAGAAATCAAACAAGATCTATGCAGAACTTTTGATATGACAGATCTCGGATTGCTTCATTATTGTTTAGGTATTGAGGTTTGGCAGACTGACAACAGTATTTTTTTGTCTCGGTCCAAGTATGCCAGAAGTTTGCTTGATAGATTTCGAATGCAGGATTGCAAATCTGCCTCCACTCCTATGGAGACTGGTCTGAAATTGTCCGCACAATTTGTTTCTCCTCCTGTAGATGAAACACTCTTCAGGCAGCTATTAGGTAGTCTAATCTACCTTACTACTACTAGACCTTATCTCAGTTTTGCAGTCAGCTACATCTCACGGTTCATGACAAACCCCAAGACTGATCATTGGATTGCAGCAAAACGTGTTACGCTATGTACATGGTACTTCAGATTATGGTCTTCTTTACACAAGGAGTACTACTCCTCAGCTCAGTGGATTCACCGATTCCGATTGGGCCGGCTCAATTGATGACAGGAAATCTACTTCTGGCTATGTGTTTAGTATCGGATCTGCAGCAGTTACTTGGACCAATAAGAAGCAACAGGCACATGCACTCTCCTCTACAGAAGCAAAATATAGAGGAGCTGTCAAGGCAGCTTGTGAAGCAATTTGGCTCCCGCAGATGCTTGCAGATATGCATATTCCTCAAGCAGGTCCGACTTCTTTGTTTTCAGACAATCAGGGCGTACTCAAGCTTAGCAAGAACCCAATGTTTCATGAACGAACCAAGCACATAGAGCTTCATTGCCATTACATCTGACAATTAGTAGAAGATGGATCTATTCAGTTACGCTATGTCCCTACCTCAAAGCAATCAGCAGATATTTTCACAAAACCCCTTGGTCCTGACAAGTTTGTTAAATTCAAGGGATCTATTGGTGTAGTAAATAGATTGAGCATTAAGGGGGGGTATTAAAATAACCTTCATATTTCTTTTTAATGCTCACTATTGTATCTTATTATATCTCTATAAATATTAGAATGTTTCTAATATTTAGGTGTAGTCTAGAATAGAATGTTTCGATTCTATTCAACTCTCCTCTTTGTATATATAGATCAGTTTGATCTCTGATTAATTCATTCAAATATTCCGCCATTTACATTTGTAACAAAAAAAAGGTTACTTGCAGAGAGAAAAAAACGCGATTTTGCAGACCTTGTCTCCAAAAAACCCTAGTCGGAACTTAGGTTTGAATAGACGAATTTCTCAAAAAAAATGGAAACCCTAGACGGATTGTAGAGAAAATCTTAGAAATAATGTCAAAAAAAAAGTATTGGTGCTGATACCATATTTCTAAGTAATTGGTAAAATACTTGCTTGTATTAATAGAGACCAAGAGTCTATATATACAAATGAATGGATGTTTCCTTAGGAAATGATCATAAAGAATAGAAACTTTCTATTCTAGCTAAGAGAAAACTAACAATTATCTATAACTAACTTAAATATTAGAAACATTCTAATATTTACAATAGATTACCATTAACTAATAATAGACGCTTATCTATTATCATAATACAAAACAACAAAACCATGGTCTATATTTTAGCAATACCATGTTGATCTTCGTGTACCATTTTACATTGTCTATTGCAACTCTACATCAACTAGATATGCACTTTTCAGACTTTCATGGTAATGAAATGTTCTTATTGATTCATATGGTTAATGACATGCAAAAAATGGGATCACTAACATATTGTTTACATTGTGAAAAACAAAATCTACCCACACTTCTAAGAGGTTGTTGTATTAAAGGACATAGCAAATCACTTGTTCTAATTGAGGCTATCTTGCTTTACAAGTTCGTACAAAGCTTAATAGTACAAGTGGAAGCCAACAATTGCTTATTATGATAGTCAGAGTTGCATCAAGCTCTCTAAGTATTCTTTTATTTCATGATGGGTTCAAAAAAATAGATATTCATTATAATTTTCCTAGATACAAAGTTCAAAAGGTAGCAGGAATTGTTTCAAAATATGCACTCTCAGATGAGTAAGTTGCAAACATTTTGACAAAGCCCCTATCAAAAGGGAAGTTTGAAATACTCAAGAGAAGATGCAGTTGATGGTGAACACCTTCCAAGGACAGAGGATCAGATTTATGGGTTGCTCAATTGTTGTTCCTCGACACAAGAATCCATCCATTTTTTAGATTTAATTGTCTTCTACTAGACACTTAATTTTCACTTATCTTTAGCATCAAACATGCTAGAAATAGGCACTCATATTTAGTATTTAATTTTCCTAAATCTAAGCACTAGCTTCGGCTGCTTTGTCTCTACATATTTCGTGTTTTATTCTTGGGTACATAGGTTTTTATTTGTCATATTTTTATATTTAAAAATAATAAGATTTTATTTTTCAGACAACTAATTCTGATTTCAATTTATTTATTTATTTTTGTACTTTCAGCAAAAAATTTACAAGTTAATGTCCTCAATGACAACATTTTTGTTGAAGTTTAACATGTACAATTCAAGTGAATTCTTTGAGCACAAAATGACAAAATCACGGTCTATATTTTAGCAATACAATATTGATCTTCTTGTACCAATTCACATGGTTGATTGCAACTCTACATCGACTCTCTTTCTTCTAAAGTCAAACTTTAGACTAAATATTCCACTTCATTATACCACTTTGTATCACCATCTTGTTGGGAGCCTTGTCTACTTGATTCGCACTCATCTTGACATTTCTTATGTTTTTCCCAATATTTTTTGCTTTATGCAAGTGCCATGTGACCTTTACTAGAAAGCTTCTAAGCAAATATTGCACCATGTCTTTAGTAAACTAAGTTATGAGATTCACTATTCCACAAGTAGAGATATTGGATTGGTCGAGTTTATAAATTCAAACTAGATAAATGCTTCTAGCAATCGTAACCCCATCTTTCATCTTGATCCTAGCCCCATGTATATGCAGTATGTTATTGCTATATCCTTCACAAAGGCTAAGTATCAAGAGGTTGTTATTGCCACATACAACGAAGGTCATCTGGATTTAGCAGGTCCTTAAAAAGTTTTGCAATCATTTTCATCAACCTTCTCTCTTTCATTATAATAAACATGCATTCGTTTTGTTCTCAAGGCATCCAATCTATCCTTAGCAAAGCCAACACATTGAGGCCCAAGTGCACTACACCCAAGTGCTTATTAAAGAGCAAGCAATCAATCTTTAGAAAAAATTTCACACAAAGAATGTTCAATTGTGAACTTCCTTGGAATCCAAAAGGCTATTCCTTAGGAGGGCTAACTAGTTCCTTCTCTTCATTGGAGGGGCTTATCTCTCTTTTTCTTTTGGAGATTCTTTTGAACATGGATACCTAACATGGCACTACCTTATCATGATGCATCTTTACCAACCTAAGTTGCACTTAATAGAAGTATTGGTGTATTTATGCATTTCCCATGTATTATTTATGTGCTTATTAAACTTGGGGTTAAACTTACTCAGAGTTTATTTGGCTTACTATGAGTGTGCAATATCTCTTCCATATATGTCACATGTCACTTGTTTTGGTATTCTAAAGTCACATCATTCCTTGTTAGTTACATTTATTGGAGGGTGAGTTGTCATTATCGCACACTTTATGTTTTTCCTATAAGTGCAAGTGTGTTATATTCTTTACATGCTTAATGAATGAATAGGTATTGTTGGTTATTTGAATCTTCTTCTTTGTTTCATTAAGAAGGTTATGAAATTGTTTTGAGGCATTTTTGTGTTAGGCTAATCATTTCAAAATTCATTTTTCATTTCCAAGACATTCTTGCTTCAAGGAAATACTTTGGTGCTGCAAGAAGTCCTTAAGATGTTATTGTCTTAAGGAACTACTTTGGGGGTGTTAAGAAGTCCCCAAGACATTCTTCTCTTAGGGAAGTATTTTGTGATGTCAAGAAGTTCAAAAGATACAAGCGATCTAATCTGTTTTTTGATGACGTACCAGGTCATTCTAACATCCCCCCATGTCAAATGTTGCTTATGAAAAGGAGGAAAATAAAAACATGGGAGAATTTTCCAACATTTGTCTTCGTGATCATCAAAACTATGACAAGCAAGTATGCATATGTAACGTTTTCATTTTTGTCTTTCAATAATTCATTTAAATCTCAATACAATTTTTAGTTGCAAATGTCCAATGCTTTGATGTTCATTAATTATATAATTCTTTACCCAAAAATTATGCTTATTTGCTCACAGCATAACCAATCCAACTAAATAACATATGTATCTCCTTCTATGTAAAATTCTCTCATTCCATATTAGAAATTTCTCAATGTTTATATTAAATTATTTAACTTAAATTTTTATCCCATATATTTATTTTTATTTCTCTTTTTTTTTCTCTTAATATTCCTCCCACTATATTGTTTCTTACATTATAATTATTCCTTTTATGTATCTCTACTCAATAACTAATTATATTAATATAATTAGCATTAATGCAATTAATATAGGTAATATATTATTATATTAATATTATTACAATTTTACACTTCATATATTAATTTTTTTTTATAGATAAAATTTTTTTTTATAGATAAAAGGCCTGATGGCCAAAAATATCTTTAGTGATGCCTTCATGCCCACGAGAGATATTTTGTATTCCTTTATCTTTGTTTTCTTCTTAGTTTTAAATGTGCTTTAGATGCTGGTCTTGTATATCCTTCTGATAAAATCTGCAAATTCCAACCTTGGCTAAGATCCATTCATTAGTATTTTTATGAAAGAATAATTTAACTTGTTCTTATGTAAAATTTTGAAAATGTTTATTTTGTGCCTTTGGTTAGTATAAATATGAGAGCCCATATCTAACTATTGTTTTTTAAAATGATATAAAAGAAAATGGTTTTGATCTTACTTTATTCATCAGTTAGTTCACATGTTCTTAGCATCAAAATTTGTATATCAGCCATTCATTTATATAACTTTATACAATTTATAAATTTAATGGGAATCTGTACGCATGTGAAATACTAACATGGCTGCAAAACATTATTAGTCGTTTGATATCAGAGGTGGTAGCTTGAAATGTGTAATTGTACGAAACATGGAGTGATATTCCGATTTATTTAAAGATTTGTCCTATCTATATTTCTTATAATACTAGGGTATTAACAGTTATGGATTGTTTATTTATCATAATTATTATAGCCTGTTTCATATTCATCTTCAAAAAATTAATTATCCTAGTTTACAAGGTGTCATTCCGCAATTGTAATACCGTCTACACTTAGATTAGCTAATTTGTCGGCTAATTTATTACCTTCTCTATAGATGTGTTTGAATTCTACTTCTAAGAAATGCGAAATCAATTGAAGTGTTTTTTTTAGAATTGAATTTAGTCTCCAGTTTGGTGTTTTACCTATTCTTGGTGCATTGATGACTATCTGAGAATCTCCTTCTACCATTAATTGTTGTATACCAAGGTTCTTACCAAGTTGGAGACCTAATAAAGCTATAATTTCTGCCATATTGTTGGTTGTATTGTTTAAAGGTTTGGCAATCTTTCCCAAAACATGACTTTTACTATCATGGACAATACATCATATTCCTGCTGAACCCGGATTACCTCTTGAAGCCCCATCAAATTTTACTTTGTACCATCCTATTCTAGGAGGTTCCCATTTACATATTGATCTATTTTCTTTACTAGATTTTCCTCCTTTACCATATTGAGGTGGAATAATTAAACCATTCCAGTTTTTACGTATGAAGCTATCCCATAATGAAAACGAGCCTTCACAATGATTTGGTTTTCTTAATCTATTGTTTAGGGTTTCAACAACGCTTGCTTCGAGTTTATTCCCCAATGATTCTAAAGACATTGATTTAATTTGGAACTCTTCTATTTCGATTTTTTCCACAGCTCCCATGCAAGTATAGATGGAATTACTACCCAAATGTCCTTATAAACTGAGTTAGTAACTTTAGTTGGCCATTGCTGAAGGAACTCCTTTAAGTCTTGGGGAAATATAGATCTCCAGTTTAACTTTTGGCAAATGATTTCCCAGCAATGGTATGCATATGGGTAATTGAGTAATATATGATCAACAGTTTTTGAATCTTGTTCACACGATACACATCATGATGGTCTCTCATAACCAACTTTTGTGAGCCATTCAGCAGTTAGCAATCGTTTCTACATAGAGGCCCATAGGAAGTTGCATGCTTTTGGAAGACATGCAAAATGCCAACACAAAAGAAGCGGGTGGTCTAAATTATGTTGGTCAATTAAATTAATAGCCTGATTATATCCATCTTTGACCTTGTAATTCCCATTGTTAGAACCACACCAAATGATTTTGTCCTTCCTATCTTGTATTGCAAAAGTCCTAATGTTGATATAATCATGCTATTTCTATTTTTGATCATTTGTCAAATTGATATCATCTACTGATCTCCATTTCCATCCTAGTGAAGGGGAATTTTCATCATTTTCTATATAATGTCTTAATTCATTTCCCCAAGCTTGTTTTAATGTGTCCTGAATACAAGGGTCAATATGGTTAGAATTTAGAGGGTCATAACCTCCTCATGAATGTTCCCAAAATAAAGCATCTCTTCCATCTCCAATATCCCAAGTTAATTTGTTGTTGATGATTTCTTTACAAGATAATATGAAATTTCAAATCCTTGCTCAACATCAAAAGATATTGGTGGGATCTGTATTTAACACATATTTGTCTAGAAGAACACTAGCCTATTTCCTATGAGATTCCTTCAACATATTCCAACATAGTTTGGCTCCTAAAGCTAAAGTTTGCGCAGCTAAATTTTTTATGCCTAGACCCCCTAGTTCTTTGGGTTTACAGATGTTTTCCCATTTTATCAATGGTATTTTTTTTTAATCTGATGATCCTTGCCAATAAAAGTTTCTAATATCTAATTCAATTTTCTTACATTTAATCACTGGCAAGGGTAGAATAGACATTTGATAAATAAGAATTGATGTTACAACTGATTTGATCATCATGGTTACCTGCGTTAGAAAGCCATTTACCTTTCCAATTATCCATTTTGTTATGAATCTTGTTTATTACTAGTGCCCATAAATTATTGCTTTTAACTCCTTAACTAATTTAAATATCATTATTAACAATAATATAATTATTTTGATTTTAGTATCACGATTATAAATAGTATTAAAATTAGTTTCTTTGTTTTAATAGAACTATTACTATTATATGTCAATTGTCATATTTGTAATTATAATTATATGAGTACAATTTTATTGGTTGGCAAACTGCCATCTTAGGGGGTTGCATTCATTATATCAAAAGTGTAAGAAAATTATATTCATATACGTCCCTGTTAGAAACATAGTATTCTTGTAGTCCAGTCCAGAAGGGCATAGAACAAAATTGTCCAAAAAAGTATTATTCTAGACTATGAGGAAAAACAATGGCAAAGGGACTCTGCTAGAATCTAGACTATGCTACATCAATCTCACCATAAACTAAAATTTCACCTATCAGAGAGAGCACCCAAAAGCTGCCATAATCAGCCATGTCCAAGACAAGCTTAAGGAGATTGATGCCCTTCAAGACCCACATTCTCCTACGAGCTTCATGCAATGGGGAAGGAATCCCACAACCAAGATGTTTTAGAAACCACCCAAGAATTGTTTCTTAACTAACATAGTGATAATTTTCTAAATCGCCACTTTTTCTCTGCCCGCATCCAGTACCGATAGTACAAACATTGAAGCAATATTGGAGCTCACACTGTAACAATGTGCAGCCAACATAACTCATCTCCAACAAACTAGTGGATAGCATTCAACAATAAACCAGAGTGAGACTTGAAAAACTTTTTCAATTAATATTCTGAAATCATTCCCAGAAAGTCATATTCTTCCTGACTAGAAGCGCATTCATACCCATGACACAAGCAAAGAGAGGAATGGAAAACAAATGTGAAGGCAAATCAAAAGGGAAGTAAAACCATCTAACCATACACTCTACATGTACCGCCGCAACAGTTTTCAATCCAATTTAATCCCCTTAACCATTCCAAAGCAGGTAAATGCTCCAGATAATTTTTTCTCTATCCAATTTGATATTATTAAGAAACCTAAAAAGGTAAAATCTAGAGAATGGATAATAAGAGTTGGAAAACAAATTACCTTGTCCACAGCCTTGACTAAACTCATTAATTCAATTTGCTCAGACAGTATCAGACTGAGCTTCCCTGTTGGAAAAACCCATACGATTGTGCCCTGTCTATAGACATCGGAAAAGTATATTCAGCATAAACAAACAAATTACAAAATAGATTTTAAAGGAGTGACTCCCTCCAACTTTTTGGCATGGAAATGAAACCATCTGTGATATTTGAAACCCCAGAATTGCCAATGAATAAATATTTGCCATACCAAACCCACCGTGCAATTTATGATTTTGGAAACCTGCAACTTAGACATTTAATTTAAAAATGCATAAGCGCCATAAAAAATGGTATCATCTCTGAATGGTGAGTGACTTGTGTTCAGCTTCATTTGGCATTAAATTCGATGCAATAAGCCTATTAAAAATGAAAAGCTAAAGGCGTTTTTGAGGCCACTGCCAAGCAATACAATGAATTGTTGTATACCCCATCCTGCAAGTATTCCATAATGAAATTGTGTTCCATTTATCTTTTCATTTGAAATTAAGGTGTACAGTTTCTGTTTAACCCTCTACAGCTTCAAAATTGTGACATTCAGTGCAGTATATTTATTTTATTTGTCAGATTTACCCATAAACTATTTTACATCTATTATTCTAAACATGCACATAATTTCGTTTAGATAATGTGAATTTACAAAATGTTTTATAGATGCCAAATAAACAGTAAAAAGGAATTAGAATTTATAAGCAGGCTTACAGAAGTAACAAGAAGTTAAAGGAGATGAAGCCTAGATGGTATTATGAAACAGACCATAGTGATAGCTTCTTCAACATCGTCTTTGTTGCGACCTGCCACACGCCCTCTCAAAGCTTCCAGAACATCCCGAAGTTTCTTTAAGAGCACTTGCTTGTCCAATGCAGCAGTGTCTCTAAACCTTACCTAAAAAGCCCACCAGCATTCACCAAATTAAGTTCAAGCAAAGTGAAAGCAAAGCGAAAGCAACTCGATCAATTATATAAAAACATATAAATTAGGATAAAAGCATTCAATTACAAAGAAATGTCATGAGAAACCAACAGGAATTTCACAGTAATTATCTTTTACAATGCTTAATCACTTAAACCCTCACACCCAAGGCTACCAGACATATTCCTAAGAGTGAACTTGACCAAATTGACATGACTTCAAATGTTTTGATGGATGGAGAGTCAACAGGCTCTTTCTTAGTGATGACACGCCCACTGGAAAGCAAATCTGTCCTAATCATAACGGTTCGTTATGTAAAGTACACATTTTGCAGGCCCCTACACCTGGGTACCCGACCTTTATTCCCTGGAAGACATTTCAAACAAAATGTGACTAGATATTTTGCTATTCTATTTCAGATCTATTAGATTTCCACAATCCATGTAAATGAGATTTTATTTTCTGGATTTGACTGTGTAAAGTTTTTTACCATCAACGTTTTGGATCATACTACATGATCCATCATCAGGATGTAAGAGAACAAGAAGAACAAAATATTCGAATGAAGGCTGGGCTGCCTGGAAAAGATGCGTCTGAATGGTAATTTCGTTGGAGATTTAAGTAAACAATTGTGAAACGGCCATTAGATGAATCACTCACAGGATTTGCAGGCAATGATAAACATGGAAATGCAGTGGAGAGAAGCAAGACATAAATGTATAATTATTGGGATAGGCTGAGCTCATTTAAGTAAATGTATAATTGAATCCAGAAGAAAGAAAAATATATATATGGATTGTGGAAATCTGATAGAATTGTTAGAAATCAGATTTCTTAACGCTCTTAAAGATCTGCTCTAAATATTCGAATGAAGGCTAGGCTGCCTGGAAAAGATGCGTCTGAATGGTAACTTCGTTGGAGATTGAAGTAACCAATTGTGAAACGGCCATTAGATGAATCACTCACAGGATTTGCAGGCAATCATAAACATGGAAATGCAGTGAAGAGAAGCAAGAATAAATGTATAATTATTGGGATAGGCTGAGCTCATTTAAGTGAATGTACAATTGAATCCAGAAGAAAGAAAAACATATATATGGATTGTGGAAATCTGATAGCATTGTTAGAATATTTAGCTATGTAATTATAACAATGTATCATAAATAGACTATTCCTCGTCATTTCTGATGAATCAGAAAATAAGAAATGGGAATCGGTGGTCTGTCATAATATAAAGTAGTCAATCTCCATGAATCGTGATCAGTAATGGATTCTTGTGAAACACGACTTAGAAAACACAGATTGATGAGGATTGCCTCAAAAGTAAATAATTAATTCAAACAAGTCGTTTCATAAGTTATTTACACTCAAAGAAATGGAAAAAGCATAATTACTTGATCAGAGAGTTTGGCAGCAGCAGCCAAGCCTTTTTCAAACTTGCTTGCGAGATCACGCACAGAGAGGCGGCTATGCTGCTCGGCAAGCTGCGCGGCCTCTCTCCCCACCTCCTCCCTAATCCTGGCCGTGCTGTGATGTTCTTCGTCCGTGCTGCTGTTCCTCCACTCCCACTTCACATCCGCGCCAACTGCTTCCACCGCACCGCCACACCTCTCCATCTCTCCACCTTAGCTACTGCTACTTAGGTTTCCACCTACAAATGCAACTTTTATCTCCATACCTTTTCACGCCATCATCATCCCCCCAAATTTGCATTCTATTTTCGATTTCAGGGTTGGAGGGAAAAAGCAATGCCTTTTATAATAGATGTACCCCGTAATAAACTTTCCGTTGTCTACAACTTTAAGCTGTGGCGGTTGGAAAGAAGAAATAATGGTGTGATCTTAGAGTCTGCCATTGAAATTCCTCGCTCTTACAGGACACTTCGGTTATAAAATTTCCTACTGGGTTTTTGGCTTCTACGGTGGATTGATATGCAGAAACTGTAATTAATAAATGCGATCAGGGACTCTACAGGGAAAAAGAGATGAAATAAAGGTAAGAGACAACTTTTGAAAAAAAAGGTGCATTCTGCACGCACTTCACGACATGGTCATCATAGCTATTACCACGGTGCCCTTCCACCAATCACCATCAATGTATAATCCTTGCCTTTACTCCCACACCCCATCCACTTTACATCTCCATCCTCAAATAAACCGTCATTCACCTATATCTTACTATATTATGCCGGAGGCTGGTATAAGCAATCTACGAGTCTTTCTAAAGTATTGGCGACAAAATCTTAGCTCCCTTTTCATGTCTACAAGTCATGCAACTAGCTCATAAGTCAGGCTAGATTAAGTAAGGTCCACTTTAATGTATGTGGTATGGGAGGATGTGTGAATCCGTATCACTAATTATAGATATATAGAGAGATTTTTTATGTTCATGAGGCTAAGAATAGTATATGGGACAACCTTCCAATTAAATCAATTTTAGCAATTTAGATCCTTTTTTGTGCAAGTTGATGGTGAGCCCCCCTAACTTCTCATTGTACTCCTCATTAAATAAATTGTGTAAAGAGCTTCTAGATATAATATCAACAAATTTGAATCTGATGTCCTTGTATGCATCACATTTTAATATAAAGTGTTGTTTCGTTTCCACCTTCCCAATGTTGCAAAACGTGCAAATTATCTCTTCCCAAGACTCTTTTGGCCTCTTCCATCGACTGGGCTCACACCAGAGTTGATGAGACTTGGTTCTAAGTGGTGCAATGAGACTTTTAGCTCTCCAAGAAATGTTGGCCCCTATGTATGCATTTTGGAGTTGATCACATGTGGGGTTGAACTCGCTCATATAATAGACTCCAAGTCCATTACCCCAAATCTTCTTATAGAATTTATCCATAACAAAGAGCTTTATTTCTTTATTATTAGCAGGACACATATTGAAATGGATATTCTATTTGTACATCCACTTGATGTTTTGCTGCATCCATGTCTTTTTATGTTTAAACAGTCTATCATTAAATATCATTTTAGGTCATCTATCTTCACACATTTTTTTAGTTCTTTTTAGGTAGCTAATGAGGCAAACCATAGCAATTGTCTCAATAGGTGCAACCCCCACTTCACTTAACATAATATTATATGAGACAATGTTCTTGATTTTAAACTTGTTTGTGATCCAACACTTTTGAATCCTCTCAATTTGTTTCCACTATAAGGTTGGGGTGTTGTTGGCCCACATTTCACATCCATAAAGAACAATCGATAGCACAAGAAGACTAAACAAAGTTTGACTAGTTTTCCAATCCCAAACTTTTTCCTCTCGACACCTATTTTGAAGCACATAAAATGTCTTCCACCCACCAAATAATCTTTTCTTTCTACAACATTCACAACTTAGATCTTTATTGAAGTCTATCCCAAGGTATTTATACTCTACAACCTCCTCAAATATGTTGCCTTCAAAATAGAACTTATGTTAATGTTATTTTCTATTTTTTCAAAAAAATCATGATTTTAGTCTTGTTGATATTGACCTACATCCCAACCATTTTGCAAAAGTGCTCAAGAGAAAGTATATATTCTTGCAAACCACGAGTAGATTTCACAACCAAAATGAGATCTCTGCATAAAGGAGCAGTCTTATTAAAAATTTACCTAACCGGATACCCTTGCCATTTTGCATGTCTAACCATTCCTCAAGTTTGTCAATATATAGGCCAAACAAAGTAGGAGATAATGGACAGCCCTAGTCAACCCCTATGTCACTCCTAAAACACTATGAAATGCCATCTGATGTTCTAATTTTGACTTTTACCTCTTCGTACATTCTATGAACATTGGCTCTGAGATTCGTAGGGATCCCCATTTCTTCTATCCTGAGCCAAAGCTTGTCCCCAGGGACAATGTTAAAAGCCTTTTTAAAATCAACAAAGCAACAAAAAACCTCTCACTTTCTCTCCCACATTTTTTTTATCATATGCCTCAAAGTGATACAGTAATCAATTGTTGAGTGCTTGGCCTAAAACCAACTTGCGCTTTTGTGCTTTATGATTTTCCTCAGCCCATTTGTTGATTCTATTTTCTAGCATATTGCCAAAAAAAATTGCAAGCAGGGGGTTGATCATTATGGTTTTGCAATTAGAGGAATTATTAACATCACCACTTTTCAAAAGGGGTATAGCAAGGCTAATTGTCCAATCTCTAGGAAATCTGTATTAGCTGATATTATTGAAGATTCTTGTAATGTGCGGTTCAAGGGCTTTCATGCCCCACTTGAGATACTCTGCTTGAAGTTCAACCAAATCTTTTGCCTTACCTATACCCAATTTCTTAATACTCAACTCAACCTCTTGCACAGTGAAAAGATTTGTCTTGTTGTTGATCAAGGGTGGCAAATCCACCTCAACCTCTTTTTCATACAGTTTCTTAGCATATTCGATCCATTGAATTGTTGTAATAATATTTTTTGTTTCTTTCTTTCTTGGTTGTAATTCTCTCCAAAAATGTTTAGGGTTATTTTTACCAAGAGAAATTAGCTCTTCTCTCCTTGTGAGCATAAAGTTATTTTTTTCTTCTTCAAGATATGCTTGTACACTTTAATGTCAAGGCTTCTTTTGTTAGACTCTCTTAGCTTTCTCCTAGCTAATTTGCAATCTTTATCAAACCGCACATTGGCTAGAAAATAGTTTGTTTCAAATTTTCTCTGTTTTGATCTTTTGCACGTTGAAAGAGCCTTGTGCATAAGATTTGCTACAACATGGCTATCAACATCACGTTTATGCATGTTCTTGCCCTTATATATTCTCTCAAGTGTGGTTTTGAAGATGTCCCTATTTTTTGAAGTCAAAAGAATTTTTCCCTATGATGGAGATTGTTGAGGACATTGGTCTTTTGCCCCAAGCTTCCTATTCTCTGCCCACAACAATTTTATGTGTTGCGATGTATGATCTGATTTAAGTTCCTATATGTGTTCCCCAATCATAACTTCCCCGATTCTCTCATATAAGTTGTGTGAGCATAATGCATAATCAAGCATAATCAACCACACTTGCACCATTGTAGGTGTTGCAAGTGAAATTGTCTGATTTTGCCCATCTAGTCACACCATTACAAATAATTAAATCAAAAGTACCACACAAGGTGATTAATTCTTCCCCAAAATGATTGTATCCTTTAGCATCATCTGATATTATTTCCTACTAGTGTTTACTCTTTTCTATGAGCCAAATAGGATTATCATTTGCTTTGTCACTAAAAATGTAAGCTTGACCATTTGTTGTTCTAGCATTGAAATCTCCAACAAGAAGAACATCTCCCCACTGTGAAAATATAGCGAAATCCTTCTTTAGAGGTGCATAAGTCTCTTTGTGATCTAATCCTGAGAAGAATGTTATTTTTCCATGATTTTGAGCCATATGAATTGTTTTGTTAGTATCTTCCTTTTCCAAAAAAGATGAAACAACCTTCCTTTTCTTTTACAAGAACCATTATGCCTCCATGTCCCTTACCATTACTCGCTACCTCATTTCACATTGCTACTTTCCAGTAGCCTTCAAACAGTGGAGTCTTGCATCCCTCGTGTTCATGTGTTTCCACTAGACAAATAATGTCGTTGCCTTCTGCAATAGGACCCATCCCAGGCCCACACCTCTAAGGATAACCCCTACAATTCTAGCAAACTATACTTAGAGAGGCTAGGGCTGAACTTGATTGCTATTCATTTTGATGCGGTAGAATTGAAGTTGGGTTTCTATCCCTCGAAATGAATGTTGATCCTGATGCATAGTTTCCTAGTGAGGAGTTTTATACCAATTATTTGTTTCCAACCTACTATTTTAGATTAGAAGAGTGGCCATATTGAGCAATAATTACCTTTCCCTTAAACAACTATGCTCTCTTGCCTTCATCTCTAGTTACTATGATTTTTGCTACTTCTACCCTTCTTTCTTCCTATTGTCTCAAAGTTAGGTCCTCCTCTAAAAAGAAACAAGAACCCCTCAAGAGTTATTTTTTCTTAAAAGATTTTGTTTGTCATGAATATTAGACATAACCATTCTAATGGGCCTATCTCTCTCGTTAGATATCTTTCCAACTCTCCAAGCTTGGCAGATTTGACCTTGCCAAAGCATCACTTCCTTTAAGAATCATATTGTTAACTCGAAAGTGTGTTCTTGTTCACCATAGTCTTTTACTCCTTTGATGACTATATTGGATGCCCTAATTTTTCTTTCCCTAACTTCCTCATCATGTGCATTGTTCATGTGGTTATTTGCTTCCAAATCCACCTAAGTTGGAAATTTGTTGTTTTTATCCCATGTGTTGGTAACATCTGAGAAACTCTTTTTGCCTTCTTCAACCTCCTTGTTTCTCACCAAACTATTATGATATAACAACTTCTCCTTGCTATGAGATGTCTCTATATCTGTTGTAGCTTTGTTTGCTACCAATGTATCTATTGTAGTTTTGTTTGCTACCAATGCATGTGTTGTATCATTTGTGTCTTTGTTTGCTGCCAATGAGACTCTCAAACTTTGCCATTATTCTTTCATTTTTTTCATTCATCCTTCATGTTCTGTCATTCAAGTGCACCAACCAAGAGTGTTTCTTGTAACACTAATACTTGATCTTTTAAAGCATTCTTGATGTCCGTCAAAGACTTTTTCGTATCGTCAAAACATGTATTTTGAGGTCTCTCTCTTGCATTTTGACCTCTAAATGTTTGATCCTCTCCTTGGCCATCAATAGTTCTTGCACATATAGATCCATGCACCAAATGAGAGGAGTTGAATTAGGGTTACATAATAGGGTCCACAAAGTTATTGTTGTCACACAACATATTACTATCGCCTATATTAGAAGTAGCAAGTTTTTTATGACTCCTCTTTTTACTTATCCCCTGCTTGACCACCTTCTGACACTATTTTGTTTCCCTTTCTCATGACTATTTCACGAGGGCCAGTTTCCATTTTAGAATCCCTTTAAACTATTTGACTTTGACCCAAATATATTTTCCTATGTTGCCTAGTGAGGCAATTTTTACTTGCCCTAGATGGTTGGTTTCAATGTCAACAGGGATGTTGTGACCATTGTTTGTTAGCAATATTATTTGTTGTTCCATTTCATGTCTTTCCATTGTCAATTTACCCATTGCATGAAGATGAACCAAAAGAGACAAAAGCAAAGACAGAGAATGAGCAAGGAAAAGAGAGATGGCATACCTCGAAACTACTTGAAACAACAAAAAGGTGTATTAAAAAGAATCTCAGTAAAATTTTGTCACCGTAGTTAGGTGTCTCTCTCCTTTGAAAGGCTAGAGTGTGGGACCTTATGTGCTCTTTGGAATGGATTTCATAAGAGTTAGGTTGTGGTTTCATGATGGATGCTTAAGCTCTATTTTTTAGGAAGCAAGTGGTCTCATAAGCAAAATTATAATTTGCTACGGGATTATTTAGAATCTTCTCATAAAAAGTAGAAGCCCCTCATTTTTAGGAAGGGGGTGAAAAAGGGGTGGGGCTAGAAATACCCCCATCAATGTAAGAATGTTTTTCCACTTGTCAAATATCTAAATTCTAGACTTTTAGTTAAAATATAGTTTTAAAAGAAAAATAAAATTTTAAAATATTTTTAATGCATACCTTCCTTAAATTTGGAAGCTAAAATCTTGAGCTTGAATAAAGTAGTAACTTTAATATATTCTCTAAAAAATGGCAAGCGACTTCCACTCCATTTTATAGGAAGCCCCTTGTAATCACCTAAAAATGGTCATCTAGACTATTAGCCCCCTTTTCAACATTTTGGCTAAATTAATTTAATCATTTAGCTAGACCAAATTGCTAATAATCAATTTATTCGATTATAACCTATAGTTTGACTATGCTATCCTAAGTTCATTATTTGATTAAAAGAACATGTCCCCTTTTAATTAAATAAAAGACCCCATTCTTCTAACCCACTTAAAGTGCACACATAAAGTCCTTTTTCTATTTTGCAATTAAAAGAAAAGGCTTTGTGACTTTTGTCTTATATGACAAGTCAACTTATATTCTATTGGTTGACTTGTGTGTGCACATGGATCACTCCTCTTTTCAAATTCCACCGTTGATCATCCACCATCTTCATCTTGATCTCTACCGTCTGTATGAATTTAAAAGGGAGAGAGCTTTCCCCCTCAAGGATCCATCCTCCATTTGAATATTGTTATGCTGCAGGTTTTCTAACAGGTTTCTTTGGAGCTTTGTGGAGAACTTCTCTTTCTTGCCTACATTCTCTCATCCATGGCATTCTAGCTTAGCTTAGCTTTCCTTTCTTACATTTAGCTTAAATCATATAGTCTAATAGTTGGATTTCAACACTCTCATACATGCTTAGCATAGCTACACTTTACATTTCATTCTAGCTTAATCTTCATTTGCATTGCATCCTTGAGGAACTCCTTGGGACATTTGCATTCTTGCATCTTGTCTTTGGAACCTCCCATTGCATGGTTTACTAGCAAGAAGAGTATCTCTAAGGATCATCTGAGAGCCTTCTTATTCTTGAAATATACTCTCTTGCACTCCGTGGATAAGGAGCTCTAAGCCGGCATCCGAACATTCCAACTCATGGAATCGTTTGGATAGAAGGGTTTAGAGTGTGACACTTTCGAGTGTACATTTTTGGCGCCCACTGTGGGGCATGAATCAAGTTTCTAGCTCCATTTGCTTTTATTTTTTATCTTTGGTTTTTTACAGCAGCATATTGGATCTAATCAAGTGCTCTTGTAGAATTATCACTTGGGTTTTAAGGCCAACCCATAAGTAGATTGGTTTGAAGGCCAAAAATCTAGTTGGTTTAAAGATTTGATCATATATTTTAAACCACTTGGATTTTGGTTTTGATTTTTTTTTACAGGTTGGGTATGTGTTTAAAATGTCTCAGTCTGATTTTTAAAGCATTTTGACGTGATTTGAGAGAGTTATGATTTTTTCTTTGTTTTTCATAAAAAGTCGTTTCTGATCGCAAATCAGTGCATTTTTCTAAAAAACTTACATTTTCAAAAAGGTTTTTGAATTCTACGAGGGATATTATCTTTTTGTTTTTACTTTTGAGGTCATATTAGGGATCAAAAACTGGATTTGATAAATCTGGCATGTTTTGACAAAATTGGTCTCTAGGGCGCAAATGAAGAGATTTTTTTGAATTTCTTATATTTTTGGAAAGCTCTCTAATTTTTAGTAGGGGTCTCTTCTTTTCATTTATGTTTTTAGATCCAAAATAATAGCAAAAAAGTCTAATCTTGTTGACTAGGTCAAAAGCAAAGAGTAAAAATGAGAGCATTTGTGATTAGTTTGCACTTTCTTTGCATACACTTGATTGGAAGATAACTTGAATATTTGAGGCAACTAACCACTTTTTATTGCAGTATTTTATGTTATTTCACACTAACTTGTGGTGCTAACAAGTTGTGATTGTAGGTTGCCATCCTTGTGAAAAAAAATCGAAACATTGCATAAAAAGAACGCATGTCAAAGCTTCAAATGCGCAAGGGCTACTAACATTGTTTGCAGGGCTGCCCAAAGCATAAAAACCCAAAAAATTTTGCTTTTTTGTTTTCATGTGTGGCATTGACTAATTGCTCATTTTTCATAGGCACATAAAACTTGTGATTGGGGTCTTTTGGTAATAGGAGAGTATGCTCTTCACCCTTGTGGTGAATCAGAAATCTTGACTTGCCATTTGGTTTCAAAAGCAAGGGGTAACTAAATCTTCCTGGTGTGTTCGAGAGAAAACAATTGGAATAGGAGAGTATGCTCTTCACCCTTGTGGTGAATCAAAAATCTTGACTTCCAAAAGTTGATCCACTCTTTGTGTAGTTTAGAATCCTTTAGAGGGCCTGCTCTCGGACAACCTGAGAGGAACGACCCAAGTGGGGACAAGCAGATTACCTGGCTCTTCCAACCCACTATAAACTCAAGGCTACCAAGGACACAAAACTTTGGTAGATGTAGTGTTTGTCTTTGCCTAGTGTGATCGCTGATGGGATTTTAACCATAGGGAGATCACTAGGCAAGAATGCTTAAGGTACTCTTGTGGTCACGAGATCGGTTACTCATCACAAGGTGAGGTGTCCCATGATTGGGAGCAAGAGGAACACTATGAACGAAAGCCCTATCTAAACACCCTAAGTTAGTAACTACCTTTTTTAGCCGCTCAACTTCTTGGTGCAAGGATCGATCCTAGTGGACTACCCGGATCACCCCAAGATTTTACACTCGCCATATGTGTTCCCTTGGTTGTGCTTATGGCACTTCCATGACAAATCCAATATCTCTTGTGGGCAACCACTTGGTGTGAGAAAAAGGAGTATCAAGTGTGGGCCAAGTTGTTGAGTAATGAACCATGACTTTTAGGTAGATATTGCTTGATGTGTTCTTGAATGTGCTAGACCTGTAGAAATCTTTGGAACATACACATGATGATAATTATACGACTTTCTTTTAAGACCTCACATATGCTTATATCATGCAAGGTTGCTTTGTCCCTTGCTTGATTGTTTGAAGACTACTCCATGTGTCACTATCTTGCTTGGAAAGAAATTATTTTTGAACATCAAACTTGCTATGTTATCAACTATTGTCAAACTTTTTCAACCAAGTCAAAACATCAAGTCTTGACATTTTTCTTGTGTTGCTTGCTAAGGGGAGTCTCATCATTTGATTTTTATTTTCTATGTCTCTAGCTCTTGAACATGCTTAAAGTGGCTCTTTGGTCTTAGTGCTCTTGGTCTATGTCCACTTGCTAGTTATCCTTTTGCTGAAATGGTTACCTTGATTTCTTGACTACACTCTTGGGTTAGAGAGTTGTTCACTTGTCACCCTGCTTGCTCTATCTATTTGGCTATTTGGGCATCTTGCCTAGCTATTGACTTGAGTCATTCATGTCGTAAGTTTCTTGGACATATTGTTTGACAAGTCACTTTAATCTCTCTCTACTATCTTGGCAAGTGAACACTCTACCTCCTATAGTTTCAACATCAAGTTATCTTCTAGGCTCTTTTATGCTTGGCTTTGCATCTAAAACTATGGGATCTAAACCTTGTGCTACCAAACTTCAACTGAATCTAGATGATCATGATATCCTCCATGTCACTAAAGAGTTTCAAGATCTATATGCGCAATACAAAGAACTAAAAGAGACAAATGATCTTTCTTACCTTCATCTCTCTAAGCGCATGACGGGAAATGAAGTCTAAACTTGAGAAAAGGTTAGAGGAGAAGATTGCATCATTACATGAATCTTCCTTAAGTTCTTTACATGCATGTGAGTCACCTTCTTTGAGGTCATCCTCTTCTTCTAGGTCTACATGCTCTACTTCAAGACATCAAATGTCTCCATCTTCTAGATCTAAAGACCTCTTTAGAGAACAAGCAAGTGATACCTCCTTTGAGCCTATGCTAAAATTTCATGATGGACCTATCTTTGACCAAGATAATGATGAATACATGGATACATACCATTCACTTGAGAAACAAAAAAAGGACTCTAGACATACTTCTAATAGAACTTTTTCTCCCTTGGAAGATTCTTATGATGACACTTTGCAAAAACTTCTTGGCAATAAGATCATCATGTTACCTAAGTCTAGCTCATATGGAAACCCATTCTTGGATATCTATTTTGCTTATCATCAACATAATGAGCATAGTACTTCAGATTGCATTGAGCTAAAACATAAAATCCAAGATCTTATTGATAATGGAATTATTGATACCTCTAATGATTCATGTGACAAGGATATTTTTCTTGAGAAAGATCATATTAATGAACCTATGTCTAGTGATGGTTTCCTTGATACCTCCACTTCTTCCAACACTTGTGCATCTCCCAATATTTCAAAGCTTTCCAACATGCTTCCATCAAATAAAGAACCTAATACTTTCCACATTGACTACGTGTATCCTCAAGGGCTACCTCTAAAAGAAACTCAAGCTAACCTTCACTTGGCTGCAAACCTTTTCCTTGCTACTAATCCTAAACATCCTCAACCTTCATGCACTACTATGCCTAATCCAAGCACTACTCCATTCACTCTTCATTCTCCCTTGTCCTTAGAAGTGGCTCCATGTCAAGAGGGCTCTCAAAATGAAAAAGCTATAAATGTTAAGAAAGATCAAGATCAAGCACCCTTTCATCTATTGTCCACCCCCCCAGTATGATGAAGATACCACTTCCATTATCTCCCTTGAGCTTACTGAAAATTATGAGAAAAGTTCTCTTCATATGCTATCCAAAGCTACTTGTCAAGATCAAAGCATCCCCTCATGTTCTACTTCTCCACATCCACTTCAAAATTGTGCTCAAGCTTCAAGTGCTTCTATTAAAAATGTTGTTCCTATCAAAGGTACTCATGAGTCTATTGATGGCTTTGACCATGTTGCTCACTCTAAAGATGTTGATATCCCTTTTCACTATCCATTTGCATCTCCTAAGTCTATCCTTGGTCCTCATCCATTAGAGCTAAAGCCTTCAAATGTTCCATCTATATTGGGACCTTATGTTCATTCATCTCCTACATTTTCCACTCCTAGCTCTCTCATCATACCTCAAGATCAACAAAGACACTCATCCTTGATAAATTTTCACCCATCTATACATCTAAACCAGTCATATCATCCTTATTCATTCACAAATCCCAAGTCCTTTGGAAGTGAGAATAAACATAAGAATCCATTCAAAATGAAAGATCACTATGTCCCATCTAATCGACATGTGAATGCTAAGAAGGAGAATGCAAAAAAGAGACCACAAAGGTCCACTATTAAAAAAGTTAAATCAAAGAAAATATGGGTTCCTAAACCCATTATTGAAGAAATGTGTTTGGAAGTATCCAAAGGAAAATCTAAAGCTATATGGATTCCCAAGTCTCTTTTAAAAGACTTGAATATTGAAAATACTTCAAAGTTGACATTCAGGCTTCCAAAGGCTTCCATTCCATCTTCTTCCAAAAATCTTCCTAAAAATATTCCAAAGCCTTCCACTCCACTTTTTTCCAAATCTCTTCTACCACCTCATACATCTAAACCTCAAACTACTTCATCCATGATTCCTCCATCATTCCAATACCCTTCAAGGTGTGTATCAATGTTGATCTTGTCCAATATTTCAGCTACCAGCCTCATGAGATCCTCTAAAGCTTACACTTACTTTCTATACATGAACTCTTATCCTCAATATATTCTTCCTACTACCATTTCTCTTTTATCACCCTATCGACATCTTTGAGCATACCTTTCTATGGTCTTGGCTTATCATGACTTATCTTTCCTATAGGAGCACTATCTACATTCAAAAAGCTTGAGCTCTTTCTAAAAATTCAAAAAAATTCAAAAAAAAAAAGAAAGAAAAAAAAAAAAAAAGAAAAAAAGAAAAAAAAAAAAAAGAGAAAAAAAAAGAAAGAAAAAAGAAAAAAAATGAAAATGTGCCTTGGTGAAAACTACTTCTTGTGGCACCTTGGTAGCAAAAGTAAAGAGAAATAAATGCATCCTATGGTGAAAACTACTTCTTGTGGCACCTTGGATAAGTACCATGATGAAAACCTGACAAACAGGCGTCATGCGTAATTCTTCCATCATCCATCTATCCCCTCTTCTCTCTTTGATCTTGACAATGTTGAGCTATCTTTGCATATTGGCTATCTTATCCATGAGAGTTTCTATCGTGCTCTCCCATTCACTCATAGCCTCTATCTTGAGCTTTATTCTTATTGCTCTAGCCCATTGCTATACTATATAGTTGACCCCTTGGTCTTGATCACGATAAAAAAAAATGGTTCTTAGGTCTCTTTACATGTCTACTGTTTTGGACTACATGCTTCATGCTATCTCACTTGTTGGCTTTACTGCTTATTCTACATGCTATCTTTCTCATTACTTCCATTGCTTATCCAAAACATGCTTCATATGACTATTTCACCTCTTTCCCTAGCTTGGGTACTCTTCAGGAGTCAGTCCTTGAGGATCACTTTCACTTGCTTCACATTCCTTTCTTATGCATCTTTGCTTATCTATCAGCTTGTTTCTCCATCGCGTCCTATACCTTGCTAGACATTGGGAGAAAATGATGTGATCTTGCTTGAGAACTAGTGATCTCTAAATTATTCTAAAAAATCCAAAAAATCATATATGATCTTGAAAAAATCTTAAAAATCAAAAAAATGTCCTGAAAAAGGATCATCTTAGTGAAAACCTAGCAATAGGCACTTTGATGTATCACCGAAAAAAAAAATTTAAAAATACAAAAAAATTGAAAAAAGTCCTGAAAAAATTTGTCAAGTGGTGAAAATCTAGAAGCAAGCACTACTTGAAACCCTTGCACCTATGTCTATCAATCTCAATCATCCATTTCACTACACATTTCCTGGCTTGGAATTGTTTCTTGTCCTCATCTCGAGGGCATAGCTACTTCGCCTATTGAGGTATTCTTGTGCATTAGGGTTTCTTTGACAACTCACAAAATAGTGTTTCTCAACACTTCCCCCACCTTGACATCTAGTGTTTTTCAACACTTTTCAGATAGTTTACCTACGGTCTTTGATGTCGCGATATTTCTCACTATTAGAATCAAGTCTTGAAGAAATGGCCAAGTGACTTACACACACGCACTTTAACACTTAAACGACTGAGCTATGCTGATCTTTATCTACTGTGTGTGTTGTCTATGATGATTTCTTTACTATATGTTCCATCCCTAATAGTCTTTCAAGGATGTCATTGACTAGAAGACTGGGGGCATGGGGCATGTTTTCTTGATTTCTACTTGTGGGTATACTTTGTTTGTCTATAGTGTTGTAAGCATTTATGCTTGACCTATTCAACATTTTGACTTACAAATGTATCATCCTTGACTGTTTTGTAAGACCACACTTGGGGTTTATTTTGGCACTTATGCCTTGATACAGGTGTAATCTTGTTAAATTAAACTTAGGGAATCTAATCGCGTAGTTATCTTGACTTACATGTCTCTAATGCTTAGATTGGATTTCCACATACCTATCTGATATCAATCATATTCATATCCTCATAGTTATACTAGTGATGGTTGTATGATCTCATGATGTCCCTAATCAATGATGAAATTAAGAGTCTAAATGTTATGCACTTCTTGTTGGTAAACCACTTTGCATATTAGCTTGCATTTTAGGTTCATTTTTCTAGCTTAATCCTATATTCTTGCATATGGGGAGAGCTCTCTCTTCATCTTTTTGTGGACATATCAGCTAACTCCTTTCATATATTTCTTTATTTTCTTCTTTTTCATGTCTTTTCACCTTCTTAATCTTTCACTTCATCTCTTTTCTATCTTATCATCACATTATATAAAGTTTTGACCTCTTATATAATTTCAACGTCCTAGATTCATTTTCGGGATCGAAATCCAAATTCGAGTTCATCTTGATGGTCGAAATTGTCTTTTAAAATTCTACTTTCTTCTGAGCAGTTAGCTGACCTTTTGAGGTTGAATCTTTGAATCATCATTGGGGCATCTTCATTTCTTCATGTCTTCATAATTTCCATACTTCATATCTACTTCAATTCACTGTTTCATGTCTAAAATCATCTTTCTACTCATTTTGACTTAATTTTTATGCTATATCCTTCAAGGTCAACTCTTGTCAAACTGGGGCATTTTATCAATTTCTTATAGTCATTCTTGGGTTCTAATCATCTATCGGTCATCTTGGACATTGCTATATTCTAACTTTTTCATGTCTAGCCGATTTCTGCATCCCCTTACCTCATTTCAATTTTGATCCCGAGGGGGCAGAAATACTTTATCACTGATTGCTACAACTATCTATTTCTTCGGAGCATTTGTTTGATCTTCTCACTTGTTCTCAATCTATCTACTTTGCTAAGTGTTAGAATTCTTCTTGAATTCTGACATCATCTTTTCCTAGTGTTCAGTACTACCACTATCAGGCTGTACATTTAGGACTTGCTATCTTTTTCTACATTTCATTCTTCAAAATCAGATATCTATATCTATCACCGCCTGCTTGGCTTTCTATTTTCTTTGACATAATGTGTTCCTAGATCGATCACACATTAGTCAAAGAGGGGCAAATGTAATCACCTAAAAATGGTCATCTAGACTATTAGCCCCCTTTTCAACTTTTTGGCTAAATTAATTTAATCATTTACCTAGACCAAATTGCTAATAATCAATTTATTTGATTATAACCTATAGTTTGACTATGCTATCCTAAGTTCATTATTTGATTAAAAGAACATGTGCCCTTTTAATTAAATAAAAGAGCCCATTCTTCTAACCCACTTAAAGTGCACACATAAAGTCTTTTTTCTATTTTGCAATTAAAAGAAAAGGCTTTGTGACTTTTGTCTTATATGACAAGTCAACTTATATTCTATTGGTTGACTTGTGTGTGCACATGGATCACTCCTCTTTTCAAATTCCATCGTTGATCATCCACCATCTTCATCTTGATCTCTACCATCTGTATCACTTTAAAAGGGAGAGAGCTTTCCCCCTCAAGGACCCATCCATCATTTGAATATTGTTATGCTGCAGGTTTTCTAATAGGTTTCTTTGGAGCTTTGTGGAGAACTTCTCTTTCTTGTCTACATTCTCTCATCCATGGCATTCTAGCTTAGCTTAGCTTTCTTTTTTTACATTTAGCTTAAATCATATAGTCTAATAGTTGGATTGCAACACTCTCATACATGCTTAGCATAGCTACACTTTACATTTCATTCTAGCTTAATCTTCATTTGCATTGCATCCTTGAGGAACTCCTTGGGACATTTGCATTCTTGCATCTTGTCTTTGGAACCTCCCATTGCATGGTTTACTAGCAAGAAGAGTATCTCTAAGGCTCATCTGAGAGCCTTCTTATTCTTGAAATATACTCTCTTGCACTTCGTGGATAGGGAGCTCTAAGCCGGCATCTGAACATTCCAACTCATGGAATCGTTTGGATAGAAGGTGTCGAGCAAAGTTAGTGCAATCCAAATAGAAAATCAGTTGGAGCCGAGAAAAGTGAAGGTTTACTATATGGCAAGTGAACATAGTGTAAGCTAAGTAAAGTTTAGTGAATGTTGAGCAATAGTAAACTTTAGGGTTTGTTGAGTTAACTAGTATTGGTCGAGTGAAAGAATAGTATGGAAGCTGAGTAACAACATATTGATGTCGAGTGCAAGTATTCATGTTAAATCATAGATTTGATGAATTTGAGTTGAATATTTTGTTTTCTTGAATTATGTGAAGCATGTGGAAGATAAATATGATGAATTGGTGGCACAAAATTCAAGGTAAACCATTTAGAGGCGAATTCAAGGAAGATTGTATAAGAAGTTTCTAGAGGAACCAAATGAAAAAGTGGGTAGATTCATTGAATCCTACCTAAACCTAAAATGAATGATTGAGGTTAAATGAAAAAAGATCTTAACTCTTTATTTATAGAGATAGTTGGTCAGAGGCAAGGTTTGTCATGTGCAAAAACCTAAAGGAAACAAGGAGTCTAGGGTATTGCTTCATTCAGTGGCCAAACAAAAGAGACTACAATTGGCTTGCAAAGCAAGAAGGCTTAAGAGTGTGATTGATTGAAGGGTGAACAAGATAGTAGAGTAGAAGTGTGTGAAATCCAAGCAGAATGGAGGACTGAAACAAAGATCTATAATCTGCAAGTGAGTTGTAATTTTTTATCAGATCAAGCCTTACTATTACTTTCTAATCATTGTATCAGTCTAGGGTAAATCCTTTGGATTAAGGTTGACCTAATAGTCATTTGAAAATCCTTTAACTAGGTGGCATTCCAAGTGAATTGTCTAAAGCCCTCTAACAAGGCTCACTCCTAACCAAGCGATTGAAATCCTCTAACCAGGTCACATTTAATGATGTGTATTGTAACCTTTAACAGAGTTGGCCTTTCACAGGGCATCACTTCAAAAGAGTGAGAATTAGTAGCATGTTACTAGTGGTTTTTCCCAAATTGGGTTTCCAAGTAAAACCCTTGTATCAAATGTTTTATTGAATCTGCTATGTTTCATGTTTACATTTTTGCAAAGTCATTTTGACAGAGGACATTACCCTACAAAGTTTAAGTGTTGTATGATCTAATGGATGCATGCATGAAAATGTTTTATGAATATGGGTTCACTAAGCTGTGAAAAGTTTTATTTGTACATCTGGACCTTGGATAACTGATTTACCCCCCCTCTCAATTATTCTAAAGAATTCCAACACATATACTTTTGATTTCTTAAATTGTTTAGTATTGAAGAAGTGCATATGTTTTTTTTTAATGATTTAATAGGTAGATTCAAGATTCAAGACTCAAAGTTCAAGATTCAAAACTCAAAGGCTCACAATTCATTGATATTGAATTGAGTTTCAAAAAGTCTTATTTCAAATTTAAAAAATGTGCAAAATATGCAATTAGTAGAAGTGGTCAAACAATGATTAAAGATAACTCGAAAAAATTTTAAATTATAATTTCTTATATTATGAAGAAGTGAGCTTTTGAATTCTTAAATTGTTATAAAAATATAGAAACTAATTAGCCAATAAGCTCTTTCGTGTGAGAAACCTATGATCAATAAACTCTCGTGTCAAAATTTTGTGGAAATCTTTGTCATTGCCATTTTATTTGTTTTATGCAGTGCTCTAGGCATTCAAACTCCATAGTAAAAGTGTCATGTCTCACTCCCTATCTATTGATAGAATGTGAAAGAATGCTTTTGCACAACACAAGTACATCAATTGAAGCACATTAATTGAAACTAAATTGCTCCCAGTTCCATGAAAGGGGGTTTCTTTAGCCTAATGCCTCATAAGATTTTTTTGGTACCTCCCATGTTTGCATTCTATTTCATGGCATATTTTGATCTGAGAGACAATTTGATGATTTTGTGTATATTCTCATATTGAGATCCTTCGATGACTTTACATTATATTGTTTATCAATATCATAGTTGCTAGATGTTAGAAGTGTTACTATTCAGTTTGATCATATCTACATGATGATGTTGGTGATGTGACATGATGGCTTATGACAATGTCTGGTTATATTGTATGTGGACATGGATTGTGATTTATGAGTTTCTAATGATTATTATTGGATTCACTAATTGATATGTTATGATATGGATATATGCCTTGTTCTTTCAGTAGACATATGCAATGGTGGAAATGGATTATTTAATTGAATTTAATTAGATGTGCTATTATGTGAGTTATGTATGCTTTGATTATCATGTATTGTGCATGTGTACTTGATGTTTGCTTGTTTCACTCGATAAGAACTTATACCCCTGGCAGTGACACCATCTCATAGTGATGTTGGTCATTCACATTGAACCAATGTCACCCCTGTATGGATGATGTACCTATCTAGATGATATTATTAACCCTTGATAATTGGTAAATGTAGATTCATACTACATTTTGTGAGTAGACCGGTGAGCATGTCTGTGCATTTAGGATTTTGTAGTTGTTGTGAAAAATATCATTTAAGTACTGATTAAAATATCTGGGGGAAATTTAACATTGAATTAATTTATTTTTTATTTACAAACTAATTTATCACAGCCAAATTCTAAGTAATTAGAATTGCATTATTTTAATAGGGAAAAGGGGTCAATTTAATCATTAAGCAATTAATGACCTAATTTATAAGTAACTTTGGAAAAGTGCTAGTATTGGCAAAAGGGAACTCATTATTCACTTTTGATTTTGTCATTTTATGTTTTTGAGAGCAAATTGCTAAAACCCTCATCTTGGCAATTTAGTGTTTTTCTCATTGGTTGAGATTAACTCATTGAATCATAAAAAGAGTAGTCACATTGGATTTGTCCTATGTATTTTCTACTTTGTAGAGTGTTTCATTGCATTTGGTGAACTTTTCACTCTGCAGTTGCATTTTTTGTTTTTGAGCATTTTTGTGTGAGGTAGGGATTTCTTGTTTTATTATTTTTTCTCCATTCTAGCTCTCATTTTCTATTGGTAAATGATTGGAGGATGAGAACTAGTGTTTTCCTCCATTTACTTGTGTTAATTTAAACCGATTGGGTGGGAATGAGAAATTGTATGGGGTTTGTGATTTAGTTTGTAATTTTTAGTAATGTTATGTTGTTGAATTTTATATGTGAGCTTGTAGCTCAATTTTTATTTTATTTTTAGGGTTTCGACCCCATTTTGGAAGTGGGTTTTTGATTTCATCAAAATTTGGAAAGTTTGATTTTTTGCCTTTTTTTGTGTCACCTCACTTTGCATGTCACCCATATTTTATGGGAATTTCTTAGCATGTGTTCTGGTTATGGATATGGGATATTTTTTATGTTTCCAATTCATCCATGGTTTTACTTTTTATTCTTTGGGATTTGTGTTGAATTTGTGCTCCTAGCAATATGCCTAGTTGAGTGAATTTTCATACTTGGTGTTTTCTTGTGTTTTCGTATCCAACCCTTTCTTTTGGTTCTTATGGTTTTTGTGAAGTTGGTTTTTCCCACACATGAGCATGTGTGTGTGTGTGTGTGTGTGTGTGTGTGTGTGTGTGTGATAAGATCTTGCGAGACCCAAACTTTCAGATAAGTTGATTGAGAGATGGTTCATTAGGTTTTAGTTTAGAACTTACATTGCCTACAGGCACTCATCATGTGATGAGCATGGGAATTCAGGGTAGACATGTGGAGTGATTTATTTTGTGTACTCCAACCTAGAAGTAGCCAACAAAGTAAGGTGAATAGGTTCTAACAAGTGATGTCAAATTAAGTAATGGGTAGTAAAACTTAATGATAAGATGAGAGAACACTTGCACAGTTATTAAAGCATCTAAGGGAGTTGGTATGAGGGTGTGGTGTTTGTATGTTCTCCAATCTTCTATGAAATTTGGTACAAGGGCATGATTTTGGGCCTCTTGAGGGAGTGCATTACCATGCAATGTATTGGGCCTCTTAAGAGAGTGTGTTACCATACCACATATATCTTGGTTTTGTTGATGCTACATGCCACCAGAGTCCCTATATAGTTATAATTGATATTTATGAAAGATTAACCCCAGAACTCCCAAGAATCACATGCATGCAAACACCTGTCACAAAAAGAGAGAAGCAAAAGCTATGGAGTCTGAAATTCCCAGATCCACAGATGAGACATTCTAGATGAGCAAAAAGAGAAATTGCTAGAATCAAAAGTGAATCAATAAATTACAAAGAGATCAATCCTTATAAAAGGAGATCAAAACCCTAATAGGTAAAACCTAGGTTGCATGATAGTTAAAAAAAGAATTAATTATTATATGTCCAAAGTTTAGCTTAAGTAAACTAGAGATAATAAGTGACTTAATAATTAAATCAATATGATTTAATTAATAAAACAAAATTTATTACTCTAACACCCCCCCTTAAGATAAACTTAGGGAGTAGCTAAAAACCTAGAAACTATTACTGAAAGTAAATTTAGGTCCCGACAAAAAAGTCTAACAAGGTACCCAAGCACAACCAAATCTCTAAAAAGAGGAGAAATAGAGAAAACCACATGGGAAAAACCATACTCCAAAAAGAGATGGAAATAATGTTGAAAGAACTAATGAAGATTGAAGAAGCCTCCAAACTAGGGAATGTCCCAGAAGATAGGAACAAAAAATTATCATGTAGAACACCACTTAAGCATGAAGCTACAAACATTTCCAAACGGTTGATTTGAAGAACCTCCACTATATAGAATATGGCCAGGTAGAGAAGACCAAGTCTAAAGAGTTGATCAATCAAAGATTGAAGGTATATTCATGCTCTCCAAAAATAGGAATGAAAGAATGTCTATATGGTAAATGATTCATCTCACCAAAATGCATAGGTATCTAGCCATTACAATCACCTAGTACATAGGATCAAATATTGAATACTTAGCTCACTCAATCGAACCAATAAAGTAATAGAACAAACATAACCCCTCTATATTGTTGAGAGGTAAGACATGAACACTGAAACTGAATGCAATATCTCCTACCGAAAGAAGAACTAGGAACATCAAGAGTCCAAAAGAAGTACAAACACTTATAATGGCACGTGCCATCGACACATCACGAGGCTAATGTCATGGAATGAACACTAAATTGAAAAAGGAATATGGTGAATATGGCCAACATGAAACCCCCCAAGGCACTTTATAATTTAGTGTGAGTGTAACAAAATACAAAGATGTGCAAGATCCCAAAATGCAATAGAGTGACAGTTTATCTTAGTGTGTTTGCAAGAATACTACAAAAGCATGTCAACAAAGATCAAAAGAGACACAAGGATGATATAAGAGATAATACAACCCATGAAAAATTATCTAAAGAAACAAAATCAATCTCCAAACTTGAAACAACCAAGATATCCACCAGAATGCAAAAAATCAAAAAATTGAATGGGATGTGCCTAGAGAAGAATCTGGAAAACAGAATGTCTCAAGATATGTCTTCCAAAGTGCAAAATAGAACCTATGAATTTGGTTGCACAAACTAGCAACCAAATAATATCAAAAGTCCAAATAAACTACACCATCATGGCAAGCTTGAAATCAACTTTTCGACGATATCTCGTTTGCGAAAAAAGGAGTCTAGATGAGCAAGTTACAACCATAAAACCAAACGTAGGTCAAAAAGAGCGAGAAGGGAAAAAACAAATTATTGGCTCTAGATCCATGTCAAAATTGTCTTAGGAAGTGCACCTACAAGTGCTAGAAATTACCTGAAGAAGTGCAATAGTTTCGTACCAAAATTATTTCAAAAAGCATGCTAGATTTGATTTTTGCGAGAAAAAAATCTTGATTTGCATGTGAAAAGTTTCAATTTTTGCGACAAAAATCTCAATCTTTGTGCCAAAAAATCTCACTTTCCACATTGAAAAAATCTCGATTTTTGTGCCAAAATTTTTTGATTTTTGAGAAAAAATCCTTGATTTCTGTGCTGAAAGACCTCAATTTATGAGCAAAAAAATCTTCATTTGCATTCTAAAAATCACAAAATCATCACCTTAGGAAATGTGTCAAATTTGGGAGCAATATTTTTTTGCTTCAAATTCCAACAGTGTGCAAATTAGATAATTTTTTAATAAAAATGGGGGTTTTTGGGTGCTCTGAGCTTAACGATGAGGTCTGTTTGAGCTCAAAGTGCACCAAAAAAAGGTGACCCCCCAGATCCAACAAAAAAAAAATCTAAAAAATGAAACCCTTATAAAGGAAAAGCACATATTTGAAAGTCAAGCCAAACCTCTCATAAATAGAATACGGGCATGAAGTTCTAGAGCTTTGATACCATGTTGAAGTTGATGAAAGATCAACCCCATAGCCCCCAAAAATCACCTGTATGCAAACACCTATCACAAAAAGAGAGAATAAAAGCTATGGAGGTTGGAATTCGTAGATCCACAAATGAGACATTTTTTATGAGCAAAAAGCAAAATTGCTATGATGAAAAGTGAATCAATAAATTACAAAGAGGTAAATCCTTATAAAAGGAGATCAAAACCGGGTAAAAGAATAGATCTGTGTCACCGTTTGTGATACAAAAACCTGTTTTGGTCAAATCTCATTTCTCTATCAAAACTCAATTTAAAAAAAAAACTAAAAATACCCTTTTATAGATTTTAGATTCAATATCATCATTATATAATTTTTTGAGTGTTTTGATTAGTTATAATATGCTATAATCTAAAAATATTATAAGTCGATATTTCAACATTTCAGAAGATGCTCTCTCAAAAAATGAAAAAAAATAGTAAATCATATCAAAAAAATAAAAAATATATATTTATCACTAGAGCAGAGAATCCTCTTCATGAATATATAATTTTTTTTCAAGAAGGTATAGATTTGATAGGGAAGTTTTGACGGGAGGAAAAAACTGTTGGATTCTGACAAGGTCGAATTTGAGAACTTATAACAAAGAAACTATACATCAAAAATAATTATTTCTTTTTTTGTGCACTAGCTATACATGTCATCTATAAAATATTTTCAAATCATAACAAAAAAAGATGATTTGTACATACTTGTTTGACGGGAATTACATGCTATATTTTTTACAGTTAAAAAAGGGACTTCAAAATAAAATAAAATGAATAAATTCTTAGTCAAAAAAATAATAAAAATTATAGGCATAAAATTCATACAATTCTACACATTTCATCAGTTTACATCATCTTCATATTTTAAACGCAAATACCATTTTTTTTGTCATTAATGTTGAACTGTCACATTCTGATATCACTTTTCTTTATAAAAGGTGACACAGGTTTGTGCTTTTAACCAACCCTAATAGGTAAAATGTAGGTTGCATTATAATTAATAAAAGAATTAATTATTATATGCCCAAAGTTTAGCTTAAGTAAACCAAAGATAATAAGTGACTTTATAATTAAATCAATATGATTTAATTAATAAAATAACTTTATTACTCTAATAGTTATCGTATGGTGTGTCTGACCTATGATTTATTATACTACATTGTCATCATGATCATGGTATTATCATCACGTTCTGATTGGCATGAATGTGAGCCTTGGGTGATTGTCTTATGTGTTTATGGTCAGGTTACTATCTCCCATCAGCATGATAAGTGTGGGCATAAGGGTACCACGTGGTTGGGAGGTGTACTATCTATACTATTGTTTGGGATGGATGTATAGAGATAGTCTTCTTCCAATTTAGGGTCAAAGCTTGATGTCTACTTAGTTCCTTTGGTCCAAACATGAAAGCTATGGCCTTCAGAATAAAGGCAATTCTTAGTTGATCAAGAAATTTCGTATCAGAAAACACCTTGATTTGAATTTTTTTTCGTATGGGACCAATGTATTGTCATCTAGAAAGGTATGTATTGTTGTATAAGACCTTGGTAAAATGAATTATCATATGGGAAAGAATTAGCACTTTCCCTCAATACTATAAGGTAAAATGTAGTGTTTCAGATAGCCTTTTTGGTGTTACACCTTCTCAATCCATAACTATTCAAATATCTACACCCTTATGTGATTATTCTTTATGATTTATCTTATTACTTACATTTTAGTTGGAAATTAATTTGTTGGTTTAATCACCTTGCTGGAAAGTTAGTGTTCATAAGTGGTGATCATCAAGGATCTTTGGTTGGTTGGTTTATGTCTTTCGTTGCTATTGTGTACATGATGTATGCATGTTAAAATGTTATTCTTGACCAAAAAAAAATCATATATGTTTATCCTTGTTTCCAAGGATTATCGAGCGGGGCATTACATATGGTATTATAGCCCATATTATAACATTGGAATCTTTGTGTTATGGTCCCACTATGGAATTTGGATATTGTACTTTGTATGTATTGATACATTTTAGTAAATAATTATTTATTTTGATAAGGTTGTGTATGTTTGTTTGCAATTCTAACTCATGTGTTGTTGTTCCCTAAAGGATGCCTCCTAAACTTGGGCATGGCAAAGGTCGCAGCTGGTGAAATTCCTACCAAGACAACCAAGAGGAAGTGTAGTATGAGGAACACCATGAGGCAGAGTGTTAAGAAGAAGGGAACAGATAGTGAGAGAATCAAGAAGGAGTGGAGGCAATAATTATTGTTCTATAGGAGCTTATAGTTTAGTTGGGAGCTCATAGTGAGGGTTTTCAACATGGTGGTTCTCACTTAGAGGGATCACAAGGTAGAGACTCCCACATGTCTAAGTAGGAGGAGGAGGAGAGAGGAGAGCATGAGAATTTTCACATGCCACCCAGAGGTAGAGAGTACCATAGGAGATGTAGAGGCAAGGGTAATGAGGACACCATCCATTTGGACATGATGAGAGACCTTCAATAGTCTTTACCATCATTCTTCAATGGAAGAGGAGGTGGCAATAAGGCCAAGAATTTTTTGTTGGACCTTGGATGTTTCTTTGTTATACATCCTTATGCAAGCAACCTCAAAGCTCGATGTGCGCTGACACTCCTGCAAGATCATGCATCCACTTGGTGGAATATTGAGGAGAAAAAGCTCCATATTAGTTTTGAATATCTCATCTAAGAGATATTTGAGGAGAGATTCAGGGAGAAGTTCCTACCATCTTAGTACAAAGAGGATCAAGAAAATGTGCTCTACAATATTAGATAGGGAAGCACGATAGTAGATCAATATGAGATGAGGGTTTTTTAATCTAAGGTAGTACCTAAGTTACAACCATAATGAGGTACTCCTTACTCACCACTTCATGCAAGTCTTAAGGACTCCATTATTGATGATGTTCATATGCACCAGCCTGGAAAACTCACATTTGTCACCAAGAAGGCAATTATCTCTAAGAGAGATTTTTCTAGAGGTTATAGTAGTAGAGCATGTATATAGAGTCGTAGTGCATGACCTTACAACATCAACCACATCTTCATAGATGCAATCAATAAGTTTGACTCATACTTAGTATGTACCCTTGAGAGGAGGACATTATTGGTTTATTAGATGGTGCTTTTCTAAGAGTCAGAAGGGTGGACATAATTCAATTACCTTAGGAAGGAAGGCACATGACTCTCACTAAGGTAAACAATCACAACAAAGTCACCCAACTTAGAGTGACTAGTAAGAGTATAGAAGGGGGAGCTTCTAGTAGTATAATGCTCCTTAGGGAGGATGCGGTTATGTTTTTGGATATCCAATGTTGTGGCATGCTTCTCTTGTGGCCAGCTTGGTCATAAATTAGTAGGATGACCTCAGAATACATCAGTAGGGCTGAGAAAAGGTTTAGCTATGTTAGAGCTTACTATAGGGGATGCAAGTAGATCCTATTGGGTGTTTGTGAAAGTTGACAATTGTCAAGTTGAGCATTAGAGTACCGTAGTTAGTACGAAAGGTATTTTACATGGAATTTCTACCACTACATTATTTAATTTTAGTGCTTCAGACTCTTTTATTTCACTATCCCTTATTCAGGGATGTGGGCTAGTGGCAACATGATAGGTCATCAAGCGAACGATAGAGTTAGCCATGAGATCCAAAGTGATTATGGATTCCTTAGTTGGTGGTTTTGTGTTGGATGTGGACACCTTCACCACCATAGTTAATCTTCGTATCCTACCCTTAGGATCTTACAACATTGTGTTGGGTACAGATTGGTTAACTTCCCATAAGGCGAGAATTGATTTTCAATGTAAGTTGGTATAGTGTGTCAATGCCATAGGTGGGTGAGTTGAGCTTATAGGGATCTAGAGACTAGTTTCACTTTGGACAATCTTAGCTTAGAAGACAAAACATGTTGGACAACATGGATGTTATATGTTTATCATCTCTATTAGTGACCTTGGGGAGGTTGAAAGTTGAGACGTATCACTTGAAAATCACCCACTCCTCCATGAGTATGCAGATGTATTTACTAATAAGATATATGGTATGTTACTACAATGTGACATTGGTTTCCATATTGATCTTGTTCTAAGAGTAGATCATGTTTCTCGGGAACCTTACCACATAACTACTCATAAGCTGAGTGATCTTTGATTGTAGATAGAGGAGATGTTGGCCAAGGGCCATATTTGTCATAGCGTAACCTAATGGAGTGCACCAGACATCTTTGTAAATAAGGATGGTTCATTGCATTTATGCATGACTATCAACAACTGAATAAGGTGACAGTGAAGATCCAACATCCCTTACTAAGGAAGATAACTTTTTTGATCAAGTGAAGGGAGCAAGAGTGTTCTTAATTCAGGATACCATCAGCTTTGGATCCATGAGGCTAATATTCATCAAATGAATTTTTTGTACATGTTATAGGCATTATTATTTCACAATTGTATCCTTTTGGTTGACCAATGTGTCATCAATGTTCATAAGTTTGATGAATGGGGTGCTCTAAATGTTTCTCAATTAGTTTTTTTTTTTTTGTATTTCTAAATGACATATTAGTCTATTATGAGACTATGGAGGAGTACAAGATTCATCTATTCTATGTATTACAGTGCTTACAAGACCATCAATTGTATAACAACTTGGGCAAGTGTGAGTTCTTTCAATCTGAGGTGAAGTTTTCTTGGCACATCATTATGGGTGATGGTATTGTAGTGGATCCTAATAAGATTCAGGTTGTCATGTATTTTCCAATAATTATTAATGTTCTTGAGGCTCATAGTTTCATGGGCTTGACGGGTTACTATCATAGGTTTGTGAAGGATTCCTCTCACAAGGATCATCCTATCACTTCTCTATAGAGTAAAGGAAATTATTATATTTGGATGTAGTAGTGTACGTAAACATTTGAGGCTTTTATGGAGTGATTGACCAATTTACATGTCCTTGTAGTTCGTAATCTTATAAGTGAGTTGATGGTGTGCATGGATGCATCATTAGATAGAGTGGTTAGTGTTGATGCAGGATTGTTGAGTGATTACATATGTGTTTAGGAAATTCAGAGACCATGAGTTAAACTACCCCACTCATGATTAGGATTTAGTGATGGTTGTGCATGTGCTTTTATATTAAATTAATTTCCTTTTGGGAGACATGTTTGAGTTGCATAGTGATCATCGTAGATTACAGTATATTTTTACCTAGTCAAACCTGAATACATGACAACATAATGAATGGAGTTTTTGTTTGAGTATGATTTTTATGCTCATTACATCAAACATAAGGAGAATGATTTTGTGAATGTCTTGAGTAGGAGAAGGTACGAGGTATTGATTTTTTCATTGGGAGTGGATTTGTGTAGTCATATCTTGGAGGCTTTGCCTAGTGACACTTGGTATTAGGAGTTTAGAGTAGAAATTGAGTCTAGACATGCTCTTGAGAGAATTTATTTAGGTTATTCCTTAGAGTCTTATGGGTTATTACAACACTTAGAGTACATTTATGTGTTGCAATTAGGGGATATTATTTATTGGTGTTTTAAGAGGCACATCGTGCACCGTATTTTGTATATTCTAACATCAAGAAGATGCATGATGACCTTTCATATTTGTATTTTTGGGTAGGGATGAGGCATGATATTGTTAATTTTGTTGCTTGGTGTCTTAAGTGCCAAAGGGTGAAGGTAGAGAAATAACATCTTGTGGGTCTTTTGTAGCGACATTCCATTCTAGAGTGGAAGTGGGATATAATATCTATTTATTTCATCACTAGGCTTCCTATGTCCTGACATCGTCATGATGCTATTATGGTGAAAATTGACACTGGGAGGGTTAAGATAACCAGGATCAAAGACACACCCAATTATTCAAATCACCTGCAAGAGTAAACACAACATGAACAACAAACTCAAGAGATAGAGGAACAAATGCTTTCATATATTCATTAGAATAATAGATACATGCCCAACTATAAGGCCTTTTCGGTTACGACCACATTACAAATAGATTCGATCCTCAATGATCAAACTTTGCATTTCAACTTTCTTCTACTTCTTCTATCTTCTTGTTCCTAAACTTTGATCCCTCAAAATCTACCAAAGACCTCTTTATATACATGTACGGTCACAAGTCGGTTTGTTGCAAATACCAACAGTTAGGTCCTCCTATTAAATGCTAAAACAAACCACAAGTCAGCTCTAAGAAAATACCTATCACTAAATTAAATGCAAAGGTCATCTCCAAAAAGAAACCATACACATATAGCTCGACAAATGAAGGACCAAGAAAAAATGTTGCAACTCAACGAACTCAGCAATGCTCGACAACCAAAGGAACTCGATATCTAAAAAAACTTGGCAACCAAAGGAACTCAACACCCAAATGAACTCAATGACCAAAGAACTTGACAACCAAAGAATACTCAACAACCACAGGATAACTCAACAACAACTATGAACTTGGAAAACAAAGAGAACTCAGCAATACAAGGCATTGCAACTGCACATAAACTAAGAAACTTGGTAAACGTGCAAGATAGCTATACAAACTCGGATGCTCCTACATCAAACTATTGGGGTTGGAAAAAATGATTCTCTTGAATCATTGAGATGTCACAATCTAAGTTGAATCCAACTTAGATTGGGAAATCGATGTAACATCTTCCATTGGTCTATTTTTCCTTTTTACTAAATACTCATAGTAATATTTTCCTCTTATGCTCTTACCAACTCTTTGATCCAATACCTATTCAACTTCTTCAAACTATTTCTTAGGATAATTATCTAATACAACAACTTCATCATCTGACTAATGATATCTATACAAATAAGCAACATTGAATATAGGAGATATATTCATGTCATTAGGTAACTCAACTTCATAATCATTACCACTGTCAAAATTCTTCAAGATCTTATAAAGTCCAAACTTCTTCATCTTTAACTTACTGTATGTTCCAATAGAAAATGTGCCTTTCTTCAAATGAACCATCACCTCATCACCAACTTAAAAAACATGATTTCTTCTAGACTTATCAACATTCTCCTTGTACTTCTAATTACTTTGCTCCAACTTCAGCTTCACTTTCTTATGCAAAGACTCCATAAAATCATCAAACTCTTCTCCTGCATCACTTCTCTTCTCATCACCAACAATATCCCTTAAATCTGACACTCCTCTAGGCTGCATTCTAGTAACAATCTCAAAAGTGTCTTCATTGTACTCCTATTCACAAAATTATTATATGCAAACTCAGCTTATGCTAATATCATCTCCCAATTATGTGATCCATTTCCAACTAAGCTTCACAAAAAATTACCCAAACTTCTATTCACAACCTATGTACGTCCATCTATCTATGGATGGAAAGTAGAACTAAACTTCAACTCAGTACCCAACTTCTTCTGCAAAGCCTTCCAAAAATAACCAACAAACTTACTGTCTCTATCAAAAATAATACTTATTGGTAATCCATGTAATGTAACAATATTTTTGAAGAAAATATCAGCAATATGTTCAACATCTGATGTCTTCTTACAAGGTATAAAATGAGCCATTTTAGAAAATCTATCCACAACAACAAATGTAGAATTATACTTCTTCACTATTATAGGACCAAAAAATGGGTTAATACTTAGTATACTATGAACAATCACAAAACTCAATCAATATACACTAAACACCATCTAGTCTACCATGAAATCCAAATAAAACAAAGAAAGCAACACAAAATAAAGCTCCCTCTTTTAGTTATAGATCCCATGTCCTTATTTCTTCTCCATATGATGTAGCTCCAATTACCTATAATGAATGCAATTGAAAGAAGAAGCCTATTGATGAGATGATGTTATTGAGAATATTAGAAGAGCGATTTCAAGGTTAATGGATGCTAAGAGATGAAGATGTTGAAGACAAATGTTGAGGATAGGAAAATGGAGCAAGAAGGCTCAATTTATTGCCAATATGCAAGAGGAGAGAATTGAATGAGGGAGTGGACACTTGTCAACGCAATGTGAAACTTCGCACAATATTCCTTAGGATATCCATGACACATATGACCATATGACACAAGATACCAAATGTGAGATTCTATGATGCATGAAAGTCAACATTCCTAAAAGTGGAAGATAATCTATGGCATGTATATGACACTTCAAAGCCACTTGTAGGATTCTATGATGCCTGGAAGTCAACATGGCTAAAAGTGGAGGAGAATCTATGATGTGCACATGAAACCTCAAAGCCACTTATAGCCAATAATATATGATGATGGAGGCTTATTATAGTCATGCGTAGGGAATAAAATATATGGATATGGCATATTTTAGCCAAGTGTGAGGATAAAATCTATGATGTAAGATGTCCACGTGGCAAGATTGTGTGGACTATTTGAATTAAAAATTCATATATCCACACAAATGAAAATTAGTAAAATGGAAATTAGAGGCAAAAAATAGAACTTAAGAGATTGAGAATTCCCATAGTTCGAGAATGATGAATCAATTAATTAATAAAAAATAATTAATTGAGCATGTTAGTTAGGAAGAATAATTAGTAACGTGTGATGAAATGATTGAAATGACATAGGATTAGATTATGGGTTATCTAATCCTATAAGACAAATTAGTAAATGGTTGGCCAATTTTATTTGATAAAATGTGACAATATCCATTGATGAAATGTGGTGATTATGTAGATCAACTAGGACGATGATGAGTAGATCAAAGCCATGATCAAATTGAATGACTAATTAGGATTGATACCATGCCAAGGACACATGACATGGATTAAGGACATGTAACATTTAACAGACATTGTAAATTTTATAGGATTAAAATTAATTCATAAGGTTGATCATAATAACATCGATGAACACTGTTAATGTTATTAAATTGGTTTGATGATGTCACGATATGATATTGAGGGAGTCAAAAATGTTAATGATTAGATGATAAGAATGACCATTTGACCTAGTTTTGAGGGACGTGACAATACTAAGGTAAGATTTGATGGGTTTGATAAGATTTGATAGGTTTCCAAGGCATTGAGAGACATGACAATGCCTAGGTTTGGACAAATGATGATAGATTTGAGATAACTCACATGTTTTGGGTTGATTATGGTTGATTTGGGATAGTTTTGGGTTGATTAGGATGATTCCGAGTTAATTTGGGATGATTTTGGGTTGACTAGAAATGAATATGATGATGTTGAAATAGTTTTGATTTGAGTGAATGAGATTATGAAATTATCTGTAATTGATGTAAAAAGGGGATACAAATGATGGAGGATATTGTTGAAATATAATCAAATGAGAATAAAGTTGGCCAAAAAATTCAAATTAGTAAAATGAGAAAATGGGAGGAGTTAGTGTGGAAAAGTGATGAATTCGTAGATGCAAACCATTTTTTAGTGTCTACATTTTGCCCCTCTTTGATACAATGTGATTTAGAGCGTTGTCTCAAATAACCTTGATGAAAAAGCCATAAAAGCATGCCCTAGTAGGGGTGGTATATATCGGTGCCCCCTCAAAAAATTGACTAAAATACGTGTATGATAGGTCAATTTTTTGACAATAAGAATATAAAGCCATAGCAACTAACAGATCACAAATTGGAGTTCAAACACAAAAGTTATGGGATCCAAAGTGCAAAACAAGGGTCAATGGAGGGATCCTGAGTAGTTTCATGGGTTTCCACTCAAGAAAGTGACTAAATAATGAAAATTATAGGTCAATTTTCCACAACGAAGATACAAATCCAAAGCAACTGATAGATCACAAATTGGAGTTCAAACACAAAAGTTATGGGTTCCAGAGTGCAAAACAGGAGTCAATTAGGAATCTAGGAGTAGTTCTGGGCATCCAAGTACCCCAAGTGAAACCAAAATGCACCCAAGTGCATAGAGGACACACTTGGTCATGCCAAGTGCACTCTAAGATGAACAAGTGTGCTATAGGCGTACTTGGGACGCCCAACTACACTCTGATAGTGCACATTGCACCCTAGAAGGCTTCGGGGGCCAAAATTAGTCCTACTAGACTCTGACTGAACCAAAACATTGTGCGCACAACCAAAACCATTCAAAGAGGTCAGAACATGGGTAAAATTAGTCGAACTTGGTCAAACTTTGTCAACCTATGTCAAATTGAGGCCAATCTTGGTGTAAAGCCAAAGAAGGTTGACAAAGCATGTATGATGATGTAGGAATGTAGGAATTGAAGATGAAGATGATTTGGTGTATTAGAATACATGATCATGGTGGTGGTTGATGAGATGAATGATAGAAGACTGAGGAGATAAGATGAGGACTAGTTAGTATGAGGTGAGGACTTTTTCTTTTGTAAAGTGCACTATATGTCAAAGGAGCTTTATTTTGATATGGTAGATGGAATGCAACACATCATGGCATAAATGGCCAGAGAAAAAATGCAAAGCTTTTGTGTAAACAAGCACGATGCAGATAAAAAATGACCTTATCCTTCCTAAGGCATATATACATGCCCTAGATTCTCAAAGGTATATTAAAATGGACATAAAACAAAAGATGACCATGAACCATCCTGGCCACTCACATATGTAAGTTTATATCATCGAGTGGCATAGGAACATGATCAAAGAAAAACAAAGAAAAAATAAATCACTCACTAAACAACGTGGGCCAACAACTATTCTTGTCCATTATTCTTTTCTTTTTAGTATCTTTGGTTTTTGTTTTAGCTTTGTGATGTGATTTTTTTGATTGTTTGTTTGATTAATAGTGACAAGCTAGATCGATTGTTGGTTCACATTGCTTAGATAATGTGATTGTCATGAAAGTCTCATGCTTTGACTTTCAGTTTGTGAAATTGCAAGTGTTTAAGAAAAAGGGGTGATTATCCACAGTGATTATTTACAAGGTTTATTGCAATTTTGCTGTAGGTTTTGTGAGTTTAGGATTTTATACGATATTTGATATTTTTGTGTTACTCATTTTTTCAGGACATTTCATGATTTTTAGGGTTTTATTTCAGGATGTTTTATGATGTTTAGTGATTTGTCCAGGGATTTTTATGATTTTTATCAATTTTTTTAAGACGTTTTATAATTTTTAGCAAGTTTGTTCAGGGATTTTTATGGATTTGTTTAAGACATTTTATAATTTTTATGGATCTGTTCATGACATTTTATGGATTTTTTCTAGGATTGTATCTGAATTTTTAGGATTTTTCCAAGATTGTATTTGAATTGGTAGGATTTTCTCAGGATCATATATGAATGTTTAGGAATTTTTCAAGATCATAAAGGATTCACAAGTGTTAGCTCCAATCCGATATGCTATAAGACCAATTGATAAGATGTGATTAGGGACATGCCCTCGGTTCAAGTTCAAACTTAGGCATTGTATATGCGATATGCCCCCATATAAGCCACAAAGTATGTACAAAGGCTAAAGATAGAGTATGTACAGACTGGTGATGCTTGGATAAGATAACAATAGACATTAACTAGTTTGTGGGCCATGATCAAGGACTAGGGATGTCTTGCAATATGAAGGATGTGATCAAGGAATGACAAGGGGGGGAAAACTAGATGGAATCCTAATAAATGAAGGAGCAACAAATGATTACACATAGCACCCATTTGTCAAGTTTTCACCATGGTACTTGTCCAAAACACCTATTTGCCAGGTTTTCACCATGGTATTTGTCCAAAGTGCCTATTTTCTAGGTTTTCATCAAGGCATCCATTTTTTCATGACTTTTTTTTTTCTAATTTTTTTCAGGACTTTTTGCCATTTTTTTGATAAATTTTCAAGACTTTTTTATGGAATCAAGAATGTTTCTGATGAATGCTAAGAAGAAATCTATTGTTGGTGCTGCTAGTTGATAATCTTTGGACCCAAAACTGACCATAACTACGTAGGATTCATTCTGAGTCTGTAGCTAAAACTAAACCACTAGAAAAGCGCATGTAAGATAGTATCTACCTCTTGTGAATCAAGGTATCTAAGCATAATTGGGTTAAAGGATCCTTTGTATATGATGTCACCGATGATGATGTGCTTAAAGGATTTCTAGATAGAGATTTGATTTTGGGTGTTGGATAAATTAGGTAGTAGGATTTGGGTATAAGTAGCTAGATATAAGGAAGAACTGGGAGGATTGAGACTAACAACTTCCCACATGAAGGTTGATTGAGAGAGCTCAAAAAGACTTTGTGGCATGTTGAACATTGAAACACTTATATTCATGGTATCAACTTGTTCATCTTGTATTATTGGGGGCTACTTAGCTAAAGATTTTCATGGTCTAATGTTGCCTTTTGGTTTTCACCACGAGTCCTATTCTTGTCATTTTTTTCTTTATTTCCAATTTTGTAACTAGAAAATGGACTAGTTGACTCCTCAAAATATGCCAATGTGTACAATTTAGGAGAAATTTCTTCTTTATGATCACCAATTGTAATACCTTCATAGATTTCAAAATCTATTACAAGAGCATCATCATTGTCAAATCGATAAAAAATCGGTGGTCCATGCTAGTTCCATTCCAATAGTTTAAGATAACTTGAGGGGATGTCATCATCAGTTTTGAATGGGCTCTGGTCAAAGGTATATATATGGGTATTAGATTCAGTGGTAGTATTGTGGTCATGCTTAGAAGTTGGAGGACTTGGATCCCATAATGTATCGATCCAAGGTGTATGATCGGTTTGAGCAACAGGTGGAGTTTTCGTAACATGGTTAATCTCCACAAGAAGGCTATTAGGGTCAGCAAAGATATGGTCAAGTGCATAAGGACTATCAATATTATTGGTTTCTATATGCACCCTAAAATGGTCGCCTTGACTATGGGCCCCCATTATTCAATTTATCAATTTCTTGAATCAATGGTTTGCAATATTTTATTAAATTAATTCAACTCAATTTCTTCGATCAAATTTGATTATTTATTTTTCTAGGGTTGATCATTTTATCCTAAGTCTTATTTAATTAAAAATCTCCCTTTTAATTAAATAAAATGAGTCCCCATTTAATTAAAAGAAAACCCCTCTTTTAATTAAATTCATCCATATTTAATTAATTAAGAGAAAAATCCCTCTTTTAGTTTAATTAAATATTTCTTATTTAATTGAAAGAACTTGCTCCCTTTTAATTAAATAAAATCTCATGTGAAAAAGAAAAAGAAATAAATAAAAATGAAATAAATTCCTTTTTCCTTCCCTCATTTAATTCTTCTCCTCTTTTTTCATTGGTGGAATTTTGTTTCATATGGATCAAACTATATTATCCCATATTGGTTGTGAGAAGCTTCCCACTTTCACATTTTTCTTTGTAAGGGAGAGCCCTCTCTGTATTTTTGACATGCATTATTATGCTATTTCTATGCTACAAGTTTGGAGAGCAATTTTTGAAAGAGTTTAATACTAAAGCTTTTTGTGGAGAACTTCTATCTTCTTGTCTTCTTCTCTCATGCATCGATGGCTTCCATCATGAGGTTTCATCCTTGCATTTGCATATTAGCTTAGATCCATATTTGTTTTCATAGATTAGTATTACATTGTTATTACATTTCCTTTCTTGCATTATTTTACATTGTTATCATATAGATTAGTTTTCATCTCCATTTGCATGCATTTTGGATCCTTGAATATCTTGTTTCATGGTGTACTTGCATGGGCACAAACTAGGTCAAACTGAGGGCCTCCATTACAAACCCTTGCACTCCATGAATAGAGAGCTATGAGCCACTATTTGAGACCTCATTTTTGAGAAATCTTGGATATAATGACTCATAGAAGTGTGCCCACATTTTAGGCATACATTTTTGGCACCCACTTTGGGGCAACCCACCTTTACTTGTTGGTTTTAGATATTTTTGGAGTTAACCCCCTTGTGTAGACTTGTTTGGAGACAAAAACCCTAGATCTAAAAAATTTGATCATATCTCCCAAATGGCTAGGTATTTTGATCTAAATTTTTTTGCAAGGTGGCAATATATTAGACAAGCTTAAATCCAATTTTTAGATTTTTCTAAGGTATGTTCAATTTTTAATAATTTTTCTTTATTTTTAATGAAAAATCATTTTAAGGAGAAAATTAGCAAATTTTTTGGAAAAGTTTGCATTTTTGGAAAGCTCTCTGAATTCTAAATAGAGTTAGTTATTTGTGTTTTGATTTTAGAGATCATATTAGGGCTCAATAATTCAATTTGCAAAAATTGTTCTGTTTTGACAAAATGGCTCCCTAGGGAACAAATGAAAAGATATTATCAAAATTCTAACATTTTTAGAAAGCTCTCTAATTTTTTATAGGGATCATTTTTCTTTATTTAGAGTTTAGATCTGAATTCATATCATATAGGTCTAATCTTGATGACTAGGTCAAAAAATCAATAAAAAGGGGCATTTAATGAATAGCTTGCATTTAATTTTTACAATGGATCAATGCATGATGTGAGCTTTCATTTGGGTTATTTGTTGATTATTATCACTCTTAAAAATTATATTTTCAAATCTAACCCTAGTTTTTCATAAGCTGGATATACATTGCATACCTTGTGTTTGTTTTTTTTGCTTGTTGCTTTGTTCGTTGTGAGCAAGCGTTCAAGTGTAAACAAAAGGTACAATGGAGAAAAGACATGTTGCAAGGATTATCAGGTATTTTTTTGGATCTCTATAATATTTGGTTTTGGAAGTGAGATGAAAATCTTGTGTTTGGCTTGAGTGCTTTTACATGCTTTCATAGATTCACACTTCATTTGGTGCTCTAAAATTGGATCTAGATTTGCTTTCATGCATCTGTGTTTCACATAGTAATTAGGTCCTATGAACACTATTTGGATGATTTTGAGAGATTGAGCTTCGTTCGCTTGCTTTACATGTGAAGCTCCTCTTGACGACAAATCTCCTTGTAGGTAGGGAAGGATATTTGTTATTATCTCACTATTCCAGTTGGATTTGTCCTCAACATCCATTAGTGCTTTCTCTTTTGAGATTGTGATGTTTTTTGTTGGATTTTTCAAATAGTTGGTGAGGTGATTTCAAATTAGCATGTCAAAGAATCTTGTTTGCTATGTTTGGGTAAGGTGAAGAGGCTAGAGGAGTATGATCTGTTCCCTTTTGGGCACATCAAAAACTTGGAACCCTTGAATCCAAACCAAGTTCCCATGTGATACAACTTTTGTGAGTTTTCCTTGATTAGAGAGGGTTGAACCATAGTGGACATTTCCTTTATTAGGTCAACCACATGGACAGAGCCTCAAGGGGTAATAGCCATTTTTGACATGGTAGCAGTAACCGCTATATAAATATCCTTGTGAGGAAAATCCTCATAGGTGTAGTCTTTTGTTGGGTTGTTAGATCTCCTCAGTATCTCTGATTGATTAAATTCTTAGAATATGTCAAAACCCTGGTGCACCGGGATTGGATTTTGCCCACTCTAGATTGCAAAAGCTGCAGAGTTGAACATTACTAAGAACTATTGTGCTGTCAAATTTTCTTTTCTAAGACTATGTGCATGATTGGAAAACATTTTGAGAACATACACAATAGTGGTTTTAGGGATTAGATTGATACTATGACATTATTCTTGTTCATGTGCAAGGTTGCTTTGTCCCTTGCTCATTGTTTGAAGACATTTTCTTGAAATCCCTGATTGTTGTCTTGCGTGCTTGGTTCATGATTAAAAATCTATTGATACACCTAGTTGGACATTTAAAATAAACAAAATCTGAGTTCTTGATTCAAGACTTTACCATCAAATTGCTTTGTTGTCTTATTATTTTCAATCTCCCTAAGTTGATCTAGTTCAAATTGGGCTGCTTACCCCATTGTTATAAGCTTGTTTTCACCTTGGGTTATTGTGCTTTGACCTCTGGAATTAGTAATAATTTATTTCACAAGAGACCTTGTTTGGAGTTGGTGAGTTAGAGATCATCCTTGTTGAGAAAGATCTACCTTAGATTCTTTGATATTATGCTTGGAGAGTCTTAGTAATCTCTTGTCCATCCACTTTCATCAAAATTCAATTTTAATTAATTAAAATTTGGGTAAATCATCCTCCTACTCCATATGTGCTAGGGTATTCACTCAAAGTTGTGGGCACCTCTGTGGCAGTGTTGGTTTACACCTATTGCAATATTTTCTCTTATCATCTCTTTCTTGGACACGTGAGTGTTTTTTCTATCCTAATTTGGTACCAATGTTTCTTAGGGTTATCCTATCAACTAGTACCTTTTCTTTCATGTTGGTTACAAGTGCTATTATATGTTGCTCAACATTTAAATGAACTCAAATGGTATCAAATTTCTCAAAATGACTCTTGGCCTTCTTTCTTCTTCATCTTCCATGTCTTTCTAATCTCTCATTTCCATTCTTCCTCTTATTCATGTCTTCTTGATTCTTTTCCTCCTATTATCATATTGTCTACCTTCTTCTATTCATCCTTTCTCTTCTTCCATGCTTGACTCTTCTTCTTCTAGAACCATGGATCATGAATATCTTGTTAGCGACTCTCATTTGAGCATAGATGAACTTGATCTCCTTATTGAATTTGAAAAGTGTTGTTAGTCAAATAGATATATGGATGCCAACCTTGTGACAAAAATGATGGAAAAAGGGAAGAAATTAGACGTTCTTGCTAGGATCATACACAATATCATATCACAATATCCCTCTTCCAAATATTCCTTATCTTCCAAGTCTTATCATGATTCTTCTAAATATCGTTCAGATTCTTCATCTTCTAAGTATTATCATGATTCTTATAAATATTTTTCAAATTCTTCATCTTCTAAGTCTTATCATGATTATTCTAAATATCATTCAGATTCTTCATCTTTGAAGTCTTATCATGATTCTTCTAAATATCGTTCAGATTCTTCATCTTCTAAGTCTTATCATGATTCTTCTAAATATCATTCACATTCTTCATCTTCTATGTCTTATCATGATTCTTCTAAATATCATTCACATTCTTCATATTCCAACTCTTACCATTATTCTTCTAAATATCATTCATGCAGGTCTTCACCTACCTCTTCTTCACGATATCATTCTTTTTCTACTTCTACCAAGAGTCTTATTCCTCTTATTGAGATATACCATAATGAACAACATAAAAATTCTTGTGATATGCCTATCTATAATGCCTATAGTGACAATGATTATGATGACAATGACTGTTACATTCCTATGAGTCCTAGAAGTCCTCCTAGTCCTATGCTTGTGCTTAAAGGGGATGACTCACAGATAGACATTGACGGTAATCCATATGACTCGAATCTTGAAAACAACATTGATAAATTTTGTGAACAATACCTAAATGATAAATATGCATTTTTTGAGGAAGAGAAAGCATTTTTTTTCGCTGAAATAAAACATCAATGCCACAAGAGTTCCTCTTCTAACAACCCTCATGCTAAAAATAAAAATTACACTCTTGAGCAAGATCATGTTAATGTTGAACCTTTGTCTTTTGATGCTCATCTTCCATCTTCTACTTCCTCCACTATCCATGCATCCCCTAAAGATTATGAGTCTCTCAAATCTTCTAGCAATCCTTCATCCAACAAAGATCCTAATACTTTTCATGCAGTTCCCTATAGTTATCCTCAAAGGCTACCTCTTAAAAAAAATCAAGCTAACCTTCACTTGGTTGCAAACACTTTTGATAATGCTAAATCTAAATAGCCTAAGCCTTCATGTGCTATAATGCTTACTTCAGCTAGTCCTTCATCATCCATTCCAAAGTCTTCAATACAATTCCAACATGCTTCTTTCTCCTTAAGAGTGGCTTCATGTCAAGAGGACTCTAAAAATGATAAAGAAAAAAATACAAAAAAAGATCAAGATCAAGAACCCTCCATGTCATCCAATTATTTTCATGATGTCTCTAATCTATTTCATGATTATTTTGATCCTCTATGCCCTTCCTCATTCATTCCACCATGTCTTAAGTCTTCTTCTAAGCAAGATCAGGCTACTACTTACACCACTAAGCTTATTGACAATCAAAATGGCCTTAATACAGTTGTGCCTTCCAAAGATGATACTTTCATTAAGGTTATTAAAAATGGTGTTGTTACTTCTAATGTTGAGCCTATTAAAAATCAAGAGAAAACTCTACACTTATGCTATCCAAAGATCCTTGTCAAGATCAAAGTCTTCCATCTTATTGTTCTACCACTCCATGTTCCTTTCCTTCTACTCTACCTAAGTCTTCTCAAGCTTCAAGTGCTCCTATCAAAGAAGTTTCTCCTATTCAAGATATTCATGATCCTATTGAAAATACTAATGCTCACTCTAAAGGTGCTGATATACTTGATTGTCATATACATGTTGATGAACTTATTGATTACCCTTTTGCATCTCCCACATCCATCCTTGGACCTCCTCCACCAATATCAAATGCTTCACGTCTTCCTTCCATCTTGGGTCTTTATGTCCCTTCGCTTTCCCCTCTCAACTCTCCTAATTCATCATCCATCTTGGGTCCTTACATACCTCCTTCTCCTATCTTTCCTCAAGATCAACGTAGATGCATATCCTTGAATCCTTTTCATCCACCCACTCACTTAAACCAATCATATCATCCTTCTTCTTCCACAAGTCCCAAGTCTTTTGGTAGTAACTTGAATGTTCAATACAAGAAAAAGAAGCAATTCAAAAATCCATATAAAAAAGAAGACCACCATGTCTCCTCTATTCGACATGGGGGCATAAAGTCAAAAGAGATCTCAAAGAAAAAAATTATAAGACAAGTATGAGATCCAAAATTCATCATTGAAGATATTATCTCTAGATTGTCAAAAAGAATTAAAAAGAGACCTACGGTTATATGGATTCCAAAGCCTCTCTTGAGAGAGTCTAATGTTGAACAACAATTGAAGTTGACATTCAAGCTTCCAAAGAATTCATCTTCATCTTCTTTCAAAAGTATTCTTCCATTCCATGTGCCTAAACCACAGCCTCTTCTATTCACTCATCATGTTCCTTCGTGTATTCCTTCATTCATGTTTTCTCCATCCTCTCACCACCCTTCAAGATGTGAGTTGACGTTGATCTTGCCTTCATTTCCATCTTCCAATCTTACTCACTTTGCATGAAGCCATATCCTCCATTTTTGTCTTCCATTTTCTTTTCCCTATCAGCATCTTTGAGCATATCATTTTGACTCCTTTGCATGTCATGGTTTAAAATTTCAAGGAGAATTATCTAAAAATCTTGAATTCTTCCAAAAAATGAAAAAAAAAAGGAAAAATTTGGAAAAAAAAAAATGAAAATTTTGAAAACGTGCCTTGGTGAAAACTTGGTAATCAGGCACCTTGGTAACAATTGTAAAGAGGAATAAATTTGTTCTATGGTGAAAAAGACTCCCTTATGGTGCCTTGGAAAAAGTACCATGATGAAAACCTAACAATCGAGAATCATGCATAGTTCTTTGACATCTTTCATCCATTATGTTTTCTCTCTTTGATCTTGACAATGTTGACTTATACACAAACATTTGGCTATATTGTGAGCTATCTTATGATGATCTTGTTTTCATTCCTTTCATGTTTAGACTTCATATCTATTTTCCTCCATTCATTCTAGTCTTTCGCTATCCTTTTCTCATTTGTCCTTTTGGTCTTGATCTAATAAAAAAAAGAACAAAATATGATGCTATGAAGCCTCTTGAAATGTCTACTCCTTTGGATTGCATCTTTCCCACTTTTACATTATGCTTTCATGAATTATCCTATGTTGGCCTTTCATTTCTTGTCCAAATGTGCTTTACATGACAATTTTCCCCTAGCTTGGGTATGTTGAGGAGTTTTCCCTTGAGGATTTCTTCCCTTTATTCTCCTTCATTCTCTTGTCTTTCATTTCTTCCACCAACTTGCTAATCACTCTTGTCCTCCAGCTTGCTAGACATTGGGACTGCACAATGTGATCTTGCTTGAGAGTTTGATGCTTGTTCTATCTGAGAGAATTATATATCTTTGTAAATATTTATGGATCCTAAAAAAATACAAAAAATGATATATTTCAAAAATTCAAAAAAATGATATATTGTGAAAATTATAAAAATTGAAAAATGTCTTGAAAAAATGACCATCTTAGCAATAGGCACTTTGATGTATTTCCAAAAAAAATATATACATATTCCTAAAATACGAAAAAAATCAAAAAAATCAAAAATTCAAAAAAAGAAAAAGAAAAAGTGCCTTGGTGAAAACTTGGAAACAGGCACCTTGGTAGCAAAAATATAATTTTCTTTTTTTATAAAAAGTCCAAAAATAATAATCCAAGTGGTGAAAACCTGAAAATCGACGCTACTTGAGGCCTTTGCACCCCTGTTTCTTAGCGTACATCCTCGACACTTAGCCTTTCTCCATCATGCCTTGTCCTTGTTGCCTTGGTTTGGAATTGGTCTTTGTCTAGGGGGCATAACTGTGTTAGCTTTGGTCTCTTGGGTGCATTAGTCTTTAGGACACCTCTCAACTAGTGTTTTTCAACACCATCCCAATTGTATTTTTCAATACGACCCCTGATATTGAGGGTTTTTTTTCAACACGTATCAATTTGGTCTTACCTAGTTTCGTCAAGTGATCTTCCCTACTTGCAAGCATTCAATCCTTATCCTCGAAACTCAGTATTAGTTAACACACTTAATTTTTTTTAACACAAACACTTAATGCTTGACTTATGTCATGACTTTATCTTTGTGTGTTGACTGTTATTGATTTTTATTGATTGCCCTTGTTTGATAAGTCTCTCCAGGATGCATAGCTAGAGGACTTGGGGCATGGGGCATGTTTTTATTTGTTTTCTGCTTGTGGGTGTGGTCTTGAAACTCTAGAGTGTCTCTTGTTGTCCCCTTGAAACACTTAGGAGATTTGAGGCATCGTCCTTGACTATTTTTGCACAACCATTCTTATGGTCATCCTGGCATCTATTCCTTGATGCGAGCATGGTTTTGCTACATCAAATTGGGTAAAGCTAACATCGAAGTCATCTTGACCTTTATGTCTTTGATGCTTATATTAGAATCTTTCCAAATTCCAATATGATATAAATTACATTCATATCTTCATGGTTGCACTTGTAACTAGTGATGATTGTGTGATTTTTTGATGTTCGTTAATAATGGCCCAATGATGAAAATAAGTTCTTTTACATTCTCTAATGAATGAGGAACACAAAAGTCTTATGTTATAATTGTTCTTTTTCAAGTACTCCTTTACATTTTCATGTAGCTTCATTATTAGGCTTCATGTTAGTTTGAATTTTTAGGCTGCTTTATGAGTTTGAGAGAGTTCTCCCTTCATCTTTCTTGTGGACTTTTAATCAACTGTGGTCATGTTTTGATCTTCATTTCCTTATCTTCTTTCGTGATCTCAATCAAAATTTCTATCTTAAATAGTTGATTGATTTTGGGGCTTTATCTTTCTATTTCTTTCCATCTCTTCCAAATTTCTATATTCCATTTACTTTCACCCCACTTCTTTTCTTTTGATTCAACTCTGGGGCATAATATTTCATGCTTGATTATCTACCTAGGTTCTCTGATTCTTATATCTTTTATCTTACATCAAGAACTTTATTTTTTGTTCGATTGATCAAATTTATCAATTTTTTGTTTCTCCTCTATCTCATTTTGATTTTGATCATGAGGGGGCAATATCTATGAACTTTAATCCTTGATTCAGTTTTTATCAATTTTATCCTCGACCCTTTTTTCAAGTCAAAATTTATTTGTATTCTTTGTCCTAATGTGTTCCCAAATCAACCACACATCTAGGTTGTTTTGTGATCCCAAATTAACTCATATGCCTTTTCATCATTTGAAACATTCACAGTCTCACATGAGGGTACCTTAGTACTAGGAGGACATATTCATAATGGTTTGAATCCAAGCCCCAAAATAGGAGGTCATCCTTTTGTAGTGATAGGTGCAATCATTCCTTGTTTTTGAGATCCAAGACCACTACATCCATCATAGCCTTATTTTTGCATGATAGTAAACCCAGGTCCATACTTGCTAGGAGATATCAAAGTGGGTTCTTGTTCTACTTTTTCTTTCTCAATATAGATAGATATATTCTCATAGACATTTTCTTCATGTAGGCTACCTTAGCTAATAAAATTGATGAAAGTGGAATTTTGTGTACTAATCTTAGAATGTTGTGCTTGTAATAGTTATAATTTACCATAAGATTGGGGAGAAGGTGGTGACTCCCTAATGTGGAATCTTGAGACATACGTATTCTCCACAAATTTTGTCTTTAATCTTCAACCTTTCCTTGGCCTTATTGAGGAGTATATCAAGGTCCACATATTTAGAAGAATATGTGGGTGTTGCTTCATTGTTTATTGGGATTTGGTATGCAATAACATCTCTTAGATTAGCACAAAACTTAAAAGGATCTACATCACTAGTGATGGTAACCTCCACATTATTGTAGGCAAATTTCAAACATCGATGATATGTAGAAGGCACCGCTTTCATAGTATGAATCCAAGGATATCCTAGTATCATGTTGCAATTTATTTCGATATCTAGGACTTGGAATAATCTATTTTTAGTAGTCGGGCCAACTCTTATAGGTAATATGATAATGCCCTTGGAGAAGAATTCACCATCATCATAGGCCTTTATTGTGATTCTATGAGAGGTATCCACATCTTCTTAAGAGTATCCTAGACTCTTGAAAAATTTAAGGGTACAAATGTTTAGTCCTACTTTGCCATCTATCAAGACATGTTTGACCTTGGTGTTATGAATAAAGGCTTTGAGATGAAGGGGGTCATTGTGGTTGGGTCTATCTTTAGGAATATCACAAGGTGAAAGGTGATATGCTATCATGTAGATAGGTTCCTAACCATGGCTTGGAAATGGGAAACATCAATGTTAACTGGTACTACTGACTCTTTTAAAGCCTGGTCAAGGATTTTCTGATGCTAGGGGGATGTACACAGTAAATCCAAGATGGATATTTGTGCAAGGGTTTTTCCCAGCTAGTCTACAAGGTTGTAGTCTGAAGAATTAGGAGCATTAGGTCTATTAGGGGTGCATGTCTAAAAGATGTGGTAGGTCTAACTAGGGCTGTAGGTCTAATTGGGGATCCATGTAAGGTAATCTGAGTACGACAGGTGATGACAACACAATGAGGGTCTTCAGCTTTTAAGGTGAATGTGGATATGCAAGAGTCAAACCCATTGAAACAGTTGATGGTGTAGTCATATCAAGTGTGTGTGTAGTTAGCTTGTGAGTTAGAGCTTGAATTGGAGGCTTTCCCTTTATCATGATTACCCAAAGGATATTTGAAAATAGTGTAATTAGAATTTGATGCTAATAGTGAAGGATCTAGAGTGATTACATTGTCATCGATAAGGGTCTTGGATCTCGTGTTTGAGTTGGAAACATGATGTGGTCTTGTCATCCCAACAAGAGGTCTTAGTTAATGGTTCATCATTGATCGGGGGCAATTGCAAGAAGTTACTACTGAGTAATTGTTGAAGGGTACTGTCAAGAGGTATCCCTATGGGTGTGAATTTCCTTTTTTTTTTTTGAGGACGTCTTTGAGGTTTTTCTTGCACGGAAGTCTCAATTTTTTGTTGTTGAGGTGGTGTTTGATTGGGACGTTGTGAATTTGTAGGGTTTGCAACTTTTAGAGTCAGTTGAGGTTGTGTTGTACTGATCATTTGTGCATTGATAATGCCATTATTGGTTACATTCCTATTTTTGGAGAAAGATTATGCCTTGTCATTAGATGAGTTTGTATTTGTATTGTCCTTGTTTGTTTTAAGGATGCCCTTACGGATGAGGGAATCTTCAATACTAGCCCACTTTTTTATCAACTTGGAAATGGTGCTTGGACTTTTTGATCTTGATTTTGTACATTAAGTTAGGGACTAGGTTTTCAAGGCATAGATTAACTTCTTGTTCTTCAAGAATATTCAGTGAGCATTGACTGGCAAGGTTTCTCCAATGTAATAAGAATGTGATGAATGACTCTCCTGTCATTTGTTTTATTGAGCACAAATCAGAATGTGTCACCTAGTTTATAATGTCGAAGGCAAAGTGGGAGGTGAATTTGTCTGCTAATTTTGACCAATATTTTATGTTTTTGATTAGAAAAATAGGTTTTATAGGAATCTTGAAACCCAAAAGTTAAAACATATCAAAAGGTTGATAATAAGCAACAAAAGCCCAACCATAGTCCATACATATCAAAAGGATGATAATAAGCATAAAATCCCGGCCACAATACTATGACCAACCAAAAAGCCAAAATAACGTATAGGCAAAAAGCCAAAAACCAAAAACTACAGAGACCAATCAGACCAAAGGACAAGAAATGAAAAACCTATGTTACTCCTCCATCTTTCTTTCCAGCTCCTACATTATTTCTGCTGCTTCATAGGCCTTTTGGATCTCCTCAGCCATATGATTCTACTTCTTCTCACTCATTTGATCCAAGTTGCTGAAGGTAATGTCCATAGTCATGTCCTCATCCATCCTATCTTTGGCTCTATCCTTTTCCTCATTATCCTCTAGGAAGCCCTTGGCTTTTAGCTTTCTGGCAAGAGAAGAGATATTTTCATTAAGAGAAGTCAGTATTGAAATCATTTGGTTTGCCAAATTATGATTGTAATTTTCTAGATTCTAAATTCTTTTTTCCACCAATCTGAGACCATATCCTTGATCTGTCAAATTTCCATGTTCTAATTTCTTCCTTTGGTTTTCCAATTGACCCACTCTTTCTTTGACCTCCTCTAGTTCATGGTAGAGCCATTTAATTGATCTGAAATTGTCTATCATACTATTTCTAGCATTATTTATCAAATTCATGCCAATTTCCCTTGCATTATCAGTAATAGCCACCAGGGCTAGATCAATGAGTTCCTCCATCTGGAACTTTCCCTCATTGCCTTCAAGGATTAGAGGGTTCATGGTTTCTCTCACTATTCCCATTTTTGATATTCTAACATTAATTTTTTTCTAGGTGATGCACCTATCCTTTATAATTGCCTCTCCACTCTCATCCTCTATCTTCTACTTGTCATGTTCCTAAGGAGTGGAAATTTGGGAAAGAGGAATAGATGTGATCTCTGACCCAAGATCTATTTTCCCCACTAGGGGCACATCCTCCTCCTTAGACCTCCTCTATTTTTTGGCTACTAGCTCCTCCCTCTTAACATCCTCCTTCTCCTTATTCTCTTTGTCAGTATCCATCTCATCCCCTTCCTCATTATACCTCTCATCTCCTTGTCCAACAATTTTAAACCCTATCCCTCTGGGACTTTTCCCGCATGAGGTTTTAGTTGATGAAGGTAATTTCTTCTCAAAAACCTTAGCCTTCTTTCCAGATGAAGGGTTTGCATCTTCATCCTCCAAACTTATACTTTGAACATCATCTATGTCAGACGAGAAGTTTGAATTCTCCATCTCTTTGGATGCTACAACTGCTTGGGTGGGGGTTTTGCTTTGAGGTTGAGCCTTGAAATGCTCATATATCAAAAGCAACAAACCCTGATGCAGGGCTAGATTCAAAGTTGGCTTTTTCTTGTGTATATAAATATTCTTATGCATAGAAGTATATAAATATTAAGGAAAAGAGACCTTAATCCCATAATGAAAATGATTGAGCAGAACAAAATGGTGTGTCCTAACTCTATAAAATCTCATTTCTAAAGATATATACTCAATAATAGCCCTCAAAACATAACTCCATAGTTTCTTTATCAAATCCATCTCATAGCATGTTTTTCTCTTGACCAGTTCCTTTAAAAGTTAACCCTTGGTTGTAAGCACTACAGGTAAGAAGCCGCACTATTTCACCAAGGGTCAATGGAAAACATTCTAAATTAAGATCCACAATAGAGAATGGCCTTGTGGGGACTTGAACCTTGGTTGTAGGCCCTACAAGCAAGAAGCCCCACCATTTCACCAAAGGGATAAGCCCTGACCAAGATTTTATGTTACCAAGAAGTTTGGAGTACCATTCGATTGTGGGCTCAGCTAGAGAATAAGGGAATGGTCTCATGAGGTAGGTGGGCTCATTAATAAGTTCAATACAAGAGTCATAAAATTCCCTAATGTGATCAAGTGGGTTGCCTTTTCCTTGGTATTTTTCAAATGTTGGTGTCTTGAAATGTTTTGGGAATGTAGGCATATACATATTTTTGTAAAAGGGATTAGGACATCAATCCCTTTCTATGTATAGAGTTTGTTTCTTCTAAACTCCCAATGCTTTTGACTTGTTTGGATAGTCATTTGAATTATTGTAGTAAATCTTCATTAGGGTTTTGAATGATAGCCCTTCTTTTAAGTCTTCTGTGTCTACGAGTAGATCATTTGCTATGGCGAGAACTATGTCTACTCGTCTCTGACATTTCTATATTGAAAGACTCAGGTGACGTCTCACTAGGGGGTGGATGTATGTTAGCCCCTCAAAGACAAAAAGTTCCTTGTTGTGGTATATGTTGTGGTGCTTGTTGTGGTACTTGCTATGGTATTGATTGTGATTGTTGTACCAAGGGTTTTTGTAATTGATATTTCACATGGTATACTCATAGGAGGCTCCATAACATTTGATGTCATAAAAGTTGGTAAAGTTAGGAATGAGGGTGCACTTTGTTGATTTTCCTCCAAAGGAGGTATGTTGGGCATCCCTAGAGTGCAAGTACCATTAGGCACATCTTTTTGTTGCATTATTTGACTGGGGTCAATTCTTAACATCCTTTTGGGATATTTTGGAAGAGTCTTGTTGCCATTTATTGATGGAGGTTCATCAAAAAAGGGATTGATGTTAATGTGTTCAAAAGTACTTTGGAGGATTTCAATGGTTGATTCTTGGTGAGAGCTTATAGGTGTTCTCTACATGTTTGAAAATTCCAAAGGTTTTTTTCCCTTGTCCAAGTCCAAATTAATCATGAGTTGTATGCTTTTGAATGTTGGGTTGTTTCAATGTTTGGACTTAGGTCCCTCCAAATTTGGATTAAATTTAACGATCCCTTGGGCTTCCAAAAGTTTAATTTTTTTGCGAAAAGTTTTGTCTTGGCAAGCCTTAGCCATTTCTTCATTAGTGGTGCCATAATATGTTAGAATTTTCACTTGGGTGCAAAGTATCTTGTATGTTTGGAGGATCTAAGGTATGTGTGTTAGGTTTGCGAAATTTGAATGGGTGAGTTTCTTCATCCTCGGGAGTTATAGGTACACTTCCACATCCGAGTGGTATAGGTATGAATATGGGTTCAAAATTAGGACTCCATTGGCCATTGTGTGTGTAGGGGAAGTGTTTGAAGGAAACCTCATAGTAGATGTGTTGTTTAGGGTTGGTTGCGCAATTTCTTAATTGTTAGGGTTTTGTGGATACATGCTTAATCGATCCATGAGTAAAGGTTGTGATGCTTTAGTTTGGTCTTTGTCTAATGTTTTTTGAGGTTTCTTTCTCTTCTTTGGTCTTGGTTGTGTTTGTAACTTAGAAAAAAAGGGTTGATATAGTTCTTCGGGTCTCTAAGCTGATTGTGTCTTTGTAAGTGCTAGTATGATACCTAAGGATGTAGATGCAATGGAGAAAACCCTAAAAGGACACTCTACCTCCCAAGTGCACATCTACACTACCAAATATGCTCTTAAAGTACCAAGTTCACCCTTGGTGCACTTGGGGACTTGAAGTTAAGCAATTGATAAAATATATGTAGTTCATAAAAAGATGTGTTAGGGTGACAAATATGCAAAGTGTGAATAATTTGAGTGTTTTTAGGAATTTTCTAAGGGTTTAGGGATTTTGTGCAAGCTACAAGAATGAAGTCTAGGGTGTTGGAAGCTAAAATGAAATCTCTAATTACCAAGTGCACTTTGAAACTACCAACTGCACACTGAAACTACCAACTGTGCACCTGAAATGTGCAGTTGGTAAAATAGGGCTAAACTTGATAATCTAGAAGTAGGTATGCAAGATATGAGTATTTTTTTGATTTTTAGATGTTTAGGTATGTTATGCAACCTATTGGTAGTGCAAAATGACCTAGGGTTTTGATATGAAAGATGCAAATGTCCTAAGGAAATGATGCAAGTACAAATGTGAATGACATTTTGGATTTTGACTAATGGGTATGAAAATGACTCTATGGTATGTAAAAAGTTGATTAGGGTTGGATTTTGGACTTGGTAATGATGTTAGAGGTTGTTGTATGCAAGTGGGATTATGCAAAGGGAGGTATGCTAAGGTTGATAATAACCTCAAGGATATGCAAAATGGGGATATGAGATCCAAAGGATAAGTTGATGGGGTTTGATATTGGATGAGACGCTAGGGGTTTTGGACAATGCAAGATGAAGTGATTATGCAGCTAGGGTTAATCAAAATTTTGTTTAGGGAGACTAGGAATATGAAATGATATGACAAGGGTGTATGAAAGGTTTTTAACTTAGGATCAAATCTTTAGAAAGTATTAGTCTAAGAGTCTAACCTCGTGAAGATGAACTTTGGATCTTGACCAAAAAGAGATAAAAGACAAAAAGATCAAGTTGATAAAAATGACAAGGTCAAATATATCAAGACATAGATTAATTTTGACCAAAGAAAATGATAAAAATGACAAAAAGACTAGTCAAGATCCATCATCCATCAAAATTAGGAGATACTCTAGGAAATTATGTGTATTATAGGCAATTGGAGCTAAATCATATGGAGAAGAAAGAAGGACATGGGATCTACAACTAAAAGAGGGAGTTTTAGCTTGTGTTACTTTCTTTATTTTATCTGGCTTTCATGGTATACTAGATGGTGTTTAGCATATGTTGATAAAATTTTGTGATTACTCATAGTATGTTAGGTGTTAACCCATTTTTTGGTCCTACAATTGGTGAACCCAATGTGAATTTGATGCTTAACTAATTTGGGTTTCTTGTTTTTGTGCTTTTATGTACAAGGAAGGAGCTCATTTGGAGGGCTATGATACTTATCTTCTCTCTCTTATCACACCTAGTCTAATTGGGGGGCCCAATAAAATGACTTTAAGCTTTTATTTATGCATTTTGATAGCATGTTGTCCTATGATGTAGTCTGCTCTATTAGGGCACACTTGGGAACTTTAAGAAGCTATTTTAGGAGCCTAGGAGTCACCATAGCCCCCATTTGTTGTTCACATCTGACCAACTATGCTCCAAAACTACCAAATATACCTACCCTTTTGGGCCCCAAGTGCACCATGGGCACACTCTACACTATTTAATTGCACTTGGTTAAGTAGGTTTCAAAATGTCAAGTTTTGGGTATTGTTTTGACCCCATTTCCCCATAGTTTGCATCCACTCTCCCAACTGCACCTAGAAACTACCAACTATGCCTTTCTGGTCCCCATGTCCACCATGGGCACACTTTATACTATTTGAGAGCATATGGGGGCTTCCTAAGTCTTTCAAGTCTTCTGGGGCATAATTTGCTCTATCAGAGCACAATCAGTTCATAGATTGCACCTATTTTGATCAAAATCTACATCTAGGGTTTCAATTTCATTATAGGATGTAAAATAGATGTTTTTGTGTTACTGATGATCTATTTGCAACATGTGGCAATCATTGGGAGAAGACATATCAATTACAAACTACTAATGCTTGTTTGTAGGATGTTGTTGAAGACCCGTGTGCTTTTCTAAACATTGTGTGTGGATTTCTTATATTAGATAACACTTTATTTGGTGCACTAAAAAGAGCTTTTCTTTTCTATCTAGTGTCCATGCATTATTTAGAACCCTAGGAGTTACATGGACATATCCTCTCCACTTGCCATCCATGGATCTTGGGTGTAAGAGAAATTCGTGTAAGTTCTTTAGAGAGACCTACCTTGGACCCAAGACTCACCACTTAGTGAGCCCCAAGGGATGACTTCAAAGTGGTAATGAGCCAAAGAAAAGTCAACATTCTAGCTGATATAAAAAACTCGACAAGGTTAATGTTGTGTCAGTGGTATTGATGCATGATAGCGCTCCTCTAGTACCCTTATAGTGCATCAAACCCCATTTCTCAGGGCCAGGAGACGTTCTACAGAAGTTTATCATTCACTCGAATAGAATGCCTGAACTAAAAACCTCATCTTAAAGGTCAAAAACCTTTCTATCCACTAGCTTAGGAGGTTACCCATTCTTGTGAAGACATCCTACATACTTACGGTCCTTAGTAGAGGCAATAGTCCCTTGCAAAGTGATGACCATTGGGATTCAGATCTTGGTAGGCCCGAGAAGTGAGTGTGCTATAAGGGGGAGCCTATGGTGCCGTGATCCTAGGTTGTCTGCTCTAGATAAGCATGCCTAAACTTTAGTTCAAGTGGGAATTGAGTGGATACAATCTTAAAGCCTAGGTTGTGGTGTGCCTTTTCACTTTAACAAAAACTATTCTTGTTTATGGTGTCTTGCGTGTGTTGATAACATTAATTAGGTAAAGCCAAATTTGGAAATTTACACCTTGGATACTATCAAAATTGTTAAAATGTTACACCTCTTGTCAAAACATTGTAAACCTTGTTCAAACACTTGAAACTTGGAAAACATGGCAACTTGTAACCTTAGGAGTGCTTAGGGTGACTTAGATTCCATCCTTGCATAGCATACCATTGCACTTATCATTCTTTGAGCTTCATGCTTGCATCTTCTAGGCTTCATACTTTGCATCCTATCAATCCTCATTTTGCATCCCTCATCTTTCATATTGCATTCATTAGGGTTTATTTTTCATCGTTTAGTCTTTACATTTCAGCCCTAAATCTACATCTTACATCTCCCCACTTCCATTCTTGCATGCCCAACTTTCACATCTTGCATACTTTAACCCTCATTCTCTATGTCCTAACCATCATTTTAAACCTTCATTCTTATCTTTAAACTATCCTCTATCATTTGGATATCTAGAACATTAGTCTAGAAGTCACCAATCTCCAAAACATGTTAGTTTTAGACCACTTTACCAATTGTTCTTTGACACTACCAACTTCACTCTAACTGGACCCAACTACACCATGGGTATAGTTAGATCTATCTAAGTGCACTTGGTTGCTAGAAAACCCAATTTAGACTTCCAAATAGCATTTTGGGACTTTAGGAGTGTCACTGTACACTCAAAAGTGTCCCACTCTAAACCCTTCTATCCAAACGATTCCATGAGTTCGGAATGATGGGATGTCGGCTTAGAGCTCCCTATCCATGGAGTGCAAGAGAGTATATTTCAAGAATAAGAAGGCTCTCAGATGAGCCTTAGAGATACTCTTCTTGCTAGTAAACCATGCAATGGGAGGTTCCAAAGACAAGATGCAAGAATGCAAATGTCTCAAGGAGTTCCTCAAGAATGCAATGCAACTAAAGATTAAACTAGAATGAATATGAAAAGTGCAGCTATTCTAAGCATAGATGAGAGTGTTACAATCCAAATATTAAGCTATGTGAGATAGATTATTGCAAAATAAAAGTTAAACTAACATGCAACATGAATCTAAGCTAAAATGCTATGGTATGAGAGAATGTAGACAAGAAATAGAAGTTCTCCACAAAGCTCCAAAGAAACCTGTTAGAAAACCTGCATCATAACAATATTCAAAATGAGGATGGATCCTTTGAGGGGGAAAGCTCTCTCCCTTTTAAAGTCATACGGACGGTAGAGATCAAGATGAAGATGGTGGATGATCAATGGTGGAATTTGAAAAGAGGAGTGATCCATGTGCACACACAAGTCAACCAATAGAATATAAGTTCACTTGTCATATAAGACAAAAGTCACAAAGCCTTTTCTTTTAATTGCAAAATAGAAAAAGGACTTTATGTGTGCACTTTAAGTGGGTTAGAAGAATGGGGTCTTTTATTTAATTAAAAGGGGACATGTTCTTTTAATCAAATAATGAACTTAGGATAGCATAGTCAAACTATAGGTTATAATCAAATAAATTGATTATTAGCAATTTGGTCTAGGTAAATGATTAAATTAATTTAGCCAAAATGTTGAAAAGGGGGCTAATAGTCTAGATGACCATTTTTAGGTGATTACATTTGCCCCACTTTGACTAATGCGTGATCGATCTAGGACCACATTATGTCAAAGAAAATAGAAAGCCAAGTAGGCGGTGATAGATATAGATATCTAATTTCAAAGAATGAAATGCAGAAATGGATAGCAAGTCCTGAATGCACAGCCTGATAGTGGTAATACTGAACACTAGGAAGATGATGTTAGGATCCGAAAAGAATTCTAACACCTAGGAAAGAGAATAGATCGAGAGCAAGTGATAAGGTGAAATAAATGCTCCTTAGAAATAGATAGTTGTAACAATCAACAATAGAGTATTTCTGCCCCCTCGGGATTGAAATCGAAATGAGGTAAGGGGATGCAAAAATTGGCTAGACATGAGAAAATTAGAATATAGAAATGTCCAAGATGATAGATAGATGATTAGAACCCAAGAATGACTATAAAAAAATTGATAAAATGCCCCAGTTTGACTAGAGTTGACCTTGAAGGATATAGCATAAAAATTAGGCCGAAATGAGTAGAAAGGTGATTTTAGACATGAAAAAGTGAATTGAAGTAGATATGAAGTATGGAAATGATGAAGACATGAAGAAATGAAGATGCCCCAGTGACGATTTAGAGATTAGACCTCAAAAGGTCAGCTAACTGCTCAGAAGAAAGTAGAATTTTCAAAAGACAATTTTGACCTTCAAGATGAACTCGAATTTGGATTTCGATCCCAAAAATGAATCCAAGACATCAAAATTATTTAAGAGGTCAAAACTTTATAGAATGTGATGACAAGATAGAAAAGATATGAAGCGAAAGATTAAGAAGGTGAAAAGACATGAGCAAGAAGAAAGTAAAGAAATATATGGAAGGTGTTAGCCGATATGTCTACGAAAAGATGAAGAGAGAGCTCTCCCCATATGTAAGAATGCAAGACTAAGCTAGAAAATGAATGTAAAATGAAAGCTAATATGCAAAGTGGTTTACCAGCAAGAAGTGTATAACATTTAGACTCTTAATTTCATCATTGAGCATTTATTAGGGACATCATGAGATCATACAACCATCACTAGTATAACTATGAGGATATGAATATGATCGATATCAGATAAGTATGTGGAAATCCAATCTAAGCATTAGAGACATGTAAGTCAAGATAACTACGCGATTAGATTCCCTAAGTTTAATTTAGCAAGATTACACCTGTATCAAGGCATAAGCGCCAGGATAAACCCTGAGTGCGGTCTTGCAAAACAGTCAAGGATGATACATTTGTAAGTCAAAATGTTGAATAGGACAAGCATAAATGCTTACAACACTATAGACAAACAAAGTATACCCACAAGAAGAAATCAAGAAACTATGTCCCATGCCCCCAGTCTTCTAGTCAATGAAATCCTCGAAAGACTATTAGGGAGGGAACACATGGCAAAGAAATAATCATAGACATCACACAAAGTAGATAAAGGTCAACAAAACTCAGTCGTTTAAGTGTTAAAGTGCGTGTGTGTAAGTCACTTGGCCATTTCTTCAAGACTTGATTCTGATAGTGAGAAATATCGTGACATCGAAGACTATAGGTAAACTATCTGAAAAGTGTTGAGAAACACTTGATGTCAAAGTGGATGGGGGTAGTGTTGAGAAACACTGTTTTGTGAGTTGTCAAAGAAACCCTAATGGAAAAGAATACCTCAATAGGCTAAGTAGCTATGCCCCTGAGATGAGGACAAGAAACAATTCCAAGCCAGGAAATGTGTAGCGAAGTGGATGATTGAGACTGATAGACATAGGCGCGAGGGTTTCAAGTAGCGCATGTTTCCAGGTTTTCACCACTTCACAGATTTTTTCAGGACTTTTTTTATTTTTTTTGTATTTTTAATTTTTTGATTTTTTTGGTGATACATCAAAGCACCTATTGCTAGGTGTTCACTAAGATGATCATTTTTTTAGGACATTTTCTCATTTTAAGGATTTTTTCAGCATCATATATGATTTTTTGGATTTTTTAGAATAATTTAGAGATCACTAGTTCTCAAGCAAGATCACATCATTTTCTCCCAATGTCTAGCAAGGTATAGGACACGATGGAGAAACAAGCCAAGTGGATAAGCAAATATGCATAAGAAATGAATGTGAAGCAAGTGAAAGTGATCCTCAAGAACTAACTCCTCAAGAGTACCCAAGCTAGGGAAAGAGGTGAAATAGTCATATGAAGCATGTTTTGGATAAGCAATGGAAGTGATGAGAAAGATAGCATGTAGAATAAGCAGTGAAGCCAACAAGTGAGATAGCATGAAGCATGTAGCCCAAAAGAGTAGCCATGTCAAGAAACCTATGAGAACCATGATTTATTTTATTGTGATCAAGACCAAGGGGTCAACTAGACAGGATAGTGATGGGATAGAGCAATAAGAATAAAGCTCAAGATAGAGGCTACGAGTGAATGGGAGAGCACAATAGAAAATCTTGTGGATAAGATAGCCAATATGCAAAGATAGCTCAACATTGTCAAGATCAAAGAGAGAAGAGGGGATAGATGGATGGTGGAAGAATTACGCATGATGCCTGTTTGCCAGGTTTTCATCATGGTACTTATCTAAGGTGCCAGAAGAAGTAGTTTTCAACATAGGATAAATTTATTTCTCTTTACTTTTGCTACCAAGGTGCCACAAGATGTGGTTTTCACTAAGGCACATTTCCATTTTTTTCATTTTTTCAATTTTTCCTTCTTCTTTTTTTGAATTTTTAGAAAGAGCTGAAGCTGTTTGAATGTAGATAATGCTCCTATAGAAAAGATAAGTCATGATAAGCCAAGAACATAGAAAGGTATGCTCAAAGATGTTGATAGGGTGATGAAAGAGAAATGGTAGTAGGAAGAGTATATGGAGGATAATAGTTCATGTATAGAAAGTTAGTGTAAGCTTTAGAGGATTTCATGAGGGTAGTTGAAATATTGTACAAGATCAACATTGACACACACCTTGAAGGGTATTGGAATGATGGAGGAATCATGGATGAAGTAGCTTGAGGTTTAGATGTATGAGATGGTAAAAGTGATTTGGAAAAAAGTGGAGTGGAAGGCTTTGGAATAATTTTAGGAAGATTTTTGGAAGAAGATGGAATGGAAGCCTTTGGAAGCTTGAATGTCAACTTTGAAGTATTTTCAATATTCAAGTCTTTTAAAAGAGACTTGGGAATCCATATAGCTTTAGATTTTCCTTTCGATACTTCAAAACACATTTCTTCAATAATGGGTTTAGGAACCCATATTTTCTTTGATTTAGCTTTTCTAATAGTGGAACTTTGTGGTCTCTTTTGTGCATTCTCCTTCTTAGCATTCACATGTTGATTAGATGGGACATAGTGATCTTTCTTTTTCAATGAATTCTTATTTTTATTCTCACTTCCAAAGGACTTGGGATTTGTGAATGAATAAGGATGATATGACTGGTTTAAATGTATAGATGGGTGAAAAGTCATCAAGGATGAGTGTCTTTGTTGATCTTGAGGTTTTATAAGAGAGCTAGGGAATGAGTTAGGATTGAATGTAGGAGATGGAGGAACATAAGGCCCCAATATGGGTGGAATGTTTGAATGCTTTAGCTTAGATGGATAAGGGCCAAGGATAGATTTAGAAGATGCAAGGGGATAGTGGGAAGGGATATCAACATCTTTAGAGTGAGAAACATGGTCAAAGCCATCAATAGACTCATGAGTACCTTTGATAGGAACAAAATTTTTAATACGAGCACTTGAAGCTTGAGCACAATTTTGAAGTGGATATGGAGAAGTAGAACATGAGGGGACACTTTGATCTTGACAAGTAGCTTTGGATAGCATATGAAGAGAACTTTTCTCATAATTTTTAGTAAGCTCAAGGGAGATAATGGAAGTGGTATCTTCATAATACTTAGGAGGTGGACAAGATATAGGATATGGAGGGGAAAAATCTTGAAAGAGATGAAAGGGTGCTTGATCTTGATATCTCTTGACATTTATAACTTTTTCTTTTTGAGAGTCCTCTTGACATGGAGCCACTTCTAAGGACAAGGGATAATGAAGAGTGAATGGAGTAGTGCTTAGATTAGGCATTGTAGTGCATGAAGGTTGAGGATGTTTAGGATTAGTAGCATGGAAAAGGTTTGCAGCCAAGTGAAGGTTAGCTTGAGTTTCTTTTAGAGGTAGCCCTTGAGGATACACGTAGTCAATGTGGAAAGCATTAGGTTCTTTATTTGATGGAGGCATGTTGGAAAGCTTTGAAGTTTTGGGAGATGAATGAGTGTTGGAAGAAGTGGAAGATGTAATGGATCCACTACTAGACATAGGTTCATCAATGTAATCTTGCTCAAGAGAAGTATCCTCAGCACATGAGTCACTAGAGGTTCCAAGATCAACAATCTCATCATCAATGAGATCTTGGATTTTATGTTTTAGCTCTATACAATTAGAAGTAGCATGGTCATTAGATTGATGATAGGCACAATAGGTATCCAAGAATGTATTTCCATAGGAGCTAGACTTAGGCAACATGATGAGCTTGGTGCCAAGAAGTGTTCTCAAAATGTCATCATAAGAATTCCCCAAGGGAGTAAAATTTCTTTCAAAAGTATGTCTAGAGTCCTTTGGTTGTTTCCCAAGTTAATAGCATGCATACTTGTCTTCATAATTGTCTCGGTCAAAGATAGGTTTATCATGAAATTTTGACGTATGCTCCAAGGATGTATCATTTTCTAGCTCTCTAAAAAGGCCTTTAGATCTAGTAGGCAAAGACAATTGATGTCTTGAAGTAGAGCATGTAGACCTAGAAGAAGAGGATGACCTCTAAGAAGGTGACTCACATGCATGTAAAGACCTTAAGGAAGATTCATGTAATAATGAAATCTTCTCCTCTAACCTTTTCTCAAGTTTAGACTTCATTTCTGTCATGTGCTTAGAGAGATGAAGGTAAGAAAGATCATTTGTCTTTTCTAGTTCTTTGTATTGTGCATATAGATCTTGAAACTCTTTAGTGACATGGAGGATATCATGATCATCTAGATTTGGTTGAAGTTTGGTAGCACAAGGTTTAGATCCCATAGTTTTAGATGCAAAGCCAAGCATAAAAGAGCCTAGAAGATAACTTGATGTTGAAACTATAGGAGGTAGAGTGTTTACTTGCCAAGATAGTAGAGAGAGATTAAAGTGACTTGTCAAACAATATGTCCAAGAAACTTATGACATGAATGACTCAAGTCAATAGCTAGGAAAGATGCCCAAATAGCCAAATAGATAGAGCAAGCAAGGTGACAAGTGAACAACTCTCCAACCCAAGTGTGTAGTCAAGAAATCAAGGCAACCATTTCAGCAAAAAGATAACTAGCAAGTGGACATAGACCATGAAGATAGAAAGACCAAGAGGACTAAGACCAAAGAGCCACTTTAAGCATATTCAAAAACTAGAGACATAGAAAATCAAAGTCAAATGATGAGACTCCCCTTAGCAAGCAACACAAGAAAAATGTTAAGACTTGATGCTTTGACTTGGTTGACAAAGTTTGACAATAGTTGATAGCATAGCAAGTTTGATATTCAAAAAGCAATTTATTTCCAAGTAAGATAGTGACACATGGAGTAGTCTTCAAACAATCAAGCAAGGGACAAAGCAACCTTGCATGATACAAGCATATGTGAGGTCTTAAAAGAAATCCCTAGAAATATATGTTCAAAACATTTTCACAGGTTTAGCACATTCGAGAACACATCAAGCAATATCTAGCTAGAAGTCATGGTTCATTACTCAACAACTTGGCCCACGCTTGATGCTCCTTTGCCTCACACCAAGTGGTTTACCAAAAGGGATATTGGCTTTGTCATGGAAGTGCCATAAGCACAACCAAGGGAACACATATGGTGAGTGTAAAATCTTGGGGTGATCTGGGTAGTCCACTAGGATCGATCCTTGCACCAAGAAGTTGAGTGACTGAAAAGGGTAGTTACTAACTTAGGGTGTTTAGATAGGGCTTCCATTCATAGTGTTCCTCTTGCTCCCAATTACAGGGCACCTCACCTTGCGATGAGTAACTGATCTCGCGATCACAAGAGTACCTTAAGCATTCTTGCCTAGTGATCTCCCTATGGTCAAAATCCCATAGACGATCACACTAGGTGAAGACAAACACTACATCTACCAAAGTTTTGTGTCCTTGGTAGCCTTGAGTTTATAGTGGGTTGGAAGAGCCAGGTAATTGACTTGTCCCCACTTGGGTCGTTCCTCTTAGGTTGTCCGAGAGCAGGCCCTCTAAAGGATTCTAGCTACACAAAGAGTGGATCAACTTTCAAAAGTCAAGATTTTTGATTCACCACAAGGGTGAAGAGCATACTCTCCTATTCCAATTGTTTTCTCCCAAACACGCTAGGAAGATTCAGTTGCCTCTTACTCTTGAAACCAAATGGTAAGTCAAGATTTCTGATTCACCACAAGGGTGAAGAGCATACTCTCCTATCACCAAAAGATCCCAATTGTAAGTTTTAACGTGTCTAAAAATAAACAACTAGTATATGCCGCACATGTAAAAGTAAAGAACAAGAAAAATTGGGTTTTTATGCATTGGGCAACCCTGCAAACAATCATTAGTAGCCCTTGTGCATTTGAAGCTTTGACATGCATTCTTTTTATGCAATGTTTCGATATTTTTTCACAAAGATGGCAACCTGCAATCACAACTTGTTAGCACCACAAGTTAGTGTGAAATAACATAAAATAATGCAATAAAAAGTTTTTAGTTGCCTCAAATATCCAAGTTATCTTCCAATCAAGTGTATGCAAAGAAAGTGCAAACTAATCACAAATGCTCTCATTTTTACTCTTTGCTTTTGACCTAGTCAACGAGATTAGACTTTTTTGCTATTATTTCGGATCCAAAAATAGAAATTAAAAGAAGAGACCCCTGCTAAAAATTAGAGATCTTTCCTAAAATGTGAGAAATTAAAAAAAAATCTCTTCATTTGCGCCCTAGAGACTGATTTTGTCAAAACAGGCCAGATTTATCAAATCGGGTTTTTGATCCCTAATATGACCTCAAAAGTCAAAACACAAAGATGATACCCATTTTAGAATTCAAAATAATTTTTGAAAATGTAAGTTTTTCCAAAAAATGCACTGATTTGCAATCAGAAACGGCTTTTTATGAAAAACAAAGAAAAAATCACAACTCTCGCAAATCATGTCAAAATTCTTTGATAATCTGACTGAGACATTTTGAACACATACCCAACCAAAAAAAAAAATCTCAGAACCAAAATCCAAGAAGTTTAAAAGATATGATCAAATCTTTAAACCAACTAGATTTTTGGCCTTCAAACCAATCTACTTATGGGTTGACCTTAAAACCAAAGTGATAATTCTACAAAAGCACTTGATTAGATCCAATATGCTGCTATAATAAAACCAAAGATAAGAAATGAAAGAAAATGAAGCTAGAAACTTGATTCATGCCCCACGGTGGGCGCCAAAAATGTACACTCGAAAGTGTCCCACTCTAAACCCTTCTATCCAAACGATTCCATGAGTTTGAAATGTTCAAATGCCGGCTTAGAGCCCCCTATCCATGGAGTGCAAGAAGCTAGTATTCAAGTATGAAGGCTCTCAACCAAGTCTTAAAAATGTGCTTCTTGCTAGTAAACCATGCAACAAGAGGTTCTTTGAGACAAGAGCAAGAGTGCAAATGTCCCAAGGAGTTCCTCAAGGATGCAATGCAAATGAAGATTAAGCTAGAATGAATATGAAAAGTGTAGCTATTCTAAGCATATATGAGAGTGTTACAATCCAAATATTAAGCTATTTGAGATAGATTATTGCAAAATAAAAGCTAAACTAACATGCAACATGAATCTAAGCTAAAATGCTATGGTATAAGAGAATGTAGACAAGAAAGAGAAGTTCTCCACAAAGCTCCAAAGAAACCTGTTAGAAAACTTGCAGCATAACAATATTCAAAATGAGGTTGGATCCTTTGAGGGGGAAAACTCTCTCCCTTTTAAAGTCGTACGAACGGTAGAGATCAAGATGAAGATGGTGGATGATCAACGGTGGAATTTGAAAAGAGGAGTGATCCATGTGCACACACAAGTCAACCAATAGAATATAAGTTGACTTGTCATATAAGACAAAAGTTACAAAGCCTTTTCTTTTAATTTCAAAATAGAAAAAGGACTTTATGTGTGCACTTTAAGTGGGTTAGAAGAATGAGGTTTTTTATTTAATTAAAAGGGGACATGTTCTTTTAATCAAATAATGAACTTAGGATAGCATAGTCAAACTATAGGTTATAATCAAATAAATTGATTATTAGCAATTTGGTCTAGGTAAATGATTAAATTAATTTAGCCAAAGTGTTGAAAAGGGGGCTAATAGTCTAGATGACCATTTTTAGGTGATTACAGTCACTAGGTGCCTGGACAGGCCCCCCTATCTTAGCATGTCCTGAACTGCATTCTGCATCTCCTAACCGTCATTGTGCACACTTTAGGCTTCATTCCTTAGGTCATAACCCTCATTTGATCCTAAAATCATCCCTAACAACCTAGCTCTCTGGTATAGCAATCTGATGACCGTTTGGCCCAAAAAAAACAAATGGGGGATATGGTGACTTCTAGATTCCTAAAACAACTTCCTAAAGGTCCCAAGTGTGCCCTGACAGAGCATACTACACCCTAGGACAACAAGCTACCAAAATGCATAAATGAAAGCTTAAATTCATGTTACTGGGCCCCCTAATTAGACTACGTGTGATAAGAGAGAGAGAAAATAAGCATTATACCCCTCCAAATGAACTCCTTCCTTGCACCTACAAGCATGAAAACAAAAAACCCAAGTTAGTTAAGCATCAAATTCATGTCAGGTTCACCAATTATAGGACTAGAAAATGGGTTAACATCTAGCATACTATAAGCAATCACAAAATTTAATCAACATACACTAAAAACCAACTAGTTTACCATGAAAGCCAAATAAAATAAAGAAAGTAACACAAAGTAAAACTCCCTCTTTTAGTTGTAGCTCCCATGTCCTTCTGTCTTTTCCATATGATGTAGCTCCAATTGCTTATAATGTACACAACTGAAAGCAAAATCCTATTGATGAGATGATGCTATTGAGAATACTAGAAGAGTGATTTCAAGGCTAATGGATCCTAAGAGATGAAGATGTTGAAGAAAAATGTTGAAAACAAATTTTGAGGAACAAAATGTTGAGGACTAGAAAATGGAGCAAGAAGGCTCAATTTATAGCCAACGTACAAGAGGGGAGAATTGGATGAAAGGGTGGACACTTGTCAATGCAAATGCACAACTTGGCACGACATTCCTTAAGATATCCATGACACATATGGCACAAGATGCCAAATGTGAGATTATATGACACATGAAAGTCAATATTCCTAGAAGTGTAAGAGAATCTATGATGTGTATATGACACCTCAAAGCCACTTGTAGGATTCTATGATGCATAGAAGTCAACATGGCTAAAAGTGGAGGAGAATCTATGACATGCACATGAAACCTCAAAGCCACTTATAGCCAAGAATCTATGATCATGGAGGCTTATTATAGACATGCATAAGGAATAAAATATATGGATATGGCATATTTTATCCAAGTGTGAGGATAGAATCTATGACGTAAGATGTCGATGTGGCAAGATTATGTGGAATATTTGAATTAAAAATTCATATATCCACACAAATGAAAATTAGTAAAATAGAAATTAGAGGTGGAAAATAGTACTTAGGAAATTGAGAATTCCCATAGTTCAAGAATGATGAATCAATTAATTAATTAATATTAATTAATTGAGCATGTTAGTTAGGAAGAATAATTAGTAATGTGTGATGAAAATGATTGAAATGACATAGGATTAGATTATGGGTTATCTAATCCTATAAGACAAATTAGTAAATAATTGGCCAATTTGATTTGACAAAATGTAACGATATCCTTTGATGAAATGTGGTGATTATGTAGATTGACTAGGACGATGATAGGGAGATCAAAGCCATGATCAAATTGAATGAGTAATTTGGATTGCTACCATGCCAAGGACACATGACATGGATTAAGGACATGTAATATTTAACAGACATTGTAAATGCTACAAGATTGAAATTGATTGATAAGGTTGATCATAATAACATTGGTAGACATTGTCAATCTTATTAAATTAGTTTGATGATGTCACTATTTGAAACTGAGGAACTCAACAATGTCAATTATCAGATGATAAGTATGATAGTTTGACCTAGCACTGAGGGACATGATAGTACTAAGGTCATATTTGATAGGTTTGATAAGATTTGATAGGTTTATAAGGCACTAAGAGACATGAAAATGCCTTGGTTTGGACAAATGAAGATAGATTTGAGATATCTGACATGTTTTAGGTTGATTATGGTTAATTTTGGACAATTTTGGGTTGATTAGGGATGATTTTGGGTTGATTTGGGATGATTTTTAGTTGACTAGAAATGATTCCAATGATGTTTAAATGATTTTGGGTTGAGCAGATGAGATTATGAAATGATCTGCAATTGATGTGAAAAGGGGATAGGAATGATAGAGAATATTGTTGAAATATAATCAAATGACAATCAAGTTGTCCAAAAGATCAAAATTAGTAAAATGAGAAAATGGGATGAGTTAGTGTGAAAAAGTGATGAAACTGTAGACACAAACCATTTTTGAGTGTCTACAATTGTCTTACACAATCCAAGAACAAAATCCATACTAATGTCACTCCAAGGTTTCTTAGGAATAGAAATAGGTGTATACAATCTAGCATTTTGACTTACCCCTTTTTTAACTTGAAAAAATCCACAACTCTTAACAAACTTTTGAACATCCTTATACATTTGATGCTAATAATACTTCTCTTTCAACAAACTTAGCGTCTTGTCAATTCGAAAATGTCCAACCAATCCACCACTATGCTTTTCCTTAATCATATTCAATCTCATAGAACTCTTAGGAATACACAATTGAATACCCTTAAACAACATACCTTCTTAAATAAAATATTCATCAAACTTACTTGGTTGTTCTATCAAACTAGGTGCTCTACACTCTCTCCACATCTCAAAAAAATCAGGATCAATATCATACAATTCCTTCATTTTATAAAAACCAAGAACTTCAACCTTCATCTTAATCAATAAAGAATGTCTTCTACTCAATACATCAACAACTCGGTTAGTGAGACTAATTTTATGGTTAATCACAAATGTAAAAGTCTACAAGTACTCAACCCACTTCATATGTCTCTTATTCAATTTACGTTGACTTCCCAAGTACTGTAAAGCTTTATAATCAGTATACAGCACAAACTCCTTAGGAATCAAATAATGCCTCCACTTCTTCAATGCTTGAACAATAGCATAAAACTCTTGATCATACACAAAATACTTACTTTTAGTATCATTTAACTTCTCACTAAAGAAAGCAATAGGTTTACCTTCTTGGCTTAATACAACTCCTATTGCACTACCACTTGCATCATATTCAACTTGAAATACCTTATTGAAATAAGGCAAAGCCAATATAGGTAACTCAACAACTTTTTGTTTCAAAGTCTCAAAACTATTATGAGCTCCATGTGTCCACTTGAATTCCTTTTTATCTCCTCTTATTGTCTTAGTCATAGCATTACAAATAGAACTGAAATCCCTTATAAACTTCTTGTAAAAACTAGCCAAACCATGAAATAGTCTTACCTCACCCATATTCTCAGATATAGGCCACTCCAAAATTGTTTTAACCTTCTCTGTATCCATCTTCATACCATAAGCTAAAATTACAAATACCAAATAGACAATCTCCTCTTACATAAAAGTACATTTCTTCAAATTAATCATCAACTTCTCCTCTTTCAATATCTGCAATACTTGTCTAACATGCTCTAGATGTTCTTCCTGAGTCTTATTGAATATCATAATATCATCCAAATAAACAATCACAAACTTACCCAGAAATCTTTTCAGAACTTCATTCATCCACCTCATAAAAGTACTAGGTGCATCAAACCAAAAGGCATTACCATCCATTCATACAAACCATATTTTATCCTAAAAGCACATATTTTATCTTGGAAACAGTCTTCCATTCATCACCTTCTTTCATTCAGATCTAATGATAGTCACTTTTCAAATCAATCTTAGTAAAATACTTTTCTCCACTCAAACAAGCCATTATGTCATCCATCCTCGGCATAAGAAACCTATATTTCACTGTGATCTTGCTAATAGCTCTAGAATTAGTACACATTCTCCATTATCCATTCTTCTTAGGTGCTAATACAATAGGTACAACACATGAACTTAAACTTTCTTTGATCAAACCTTTCTACAAGAACTCATGCACTTGTCTATTAAGTTCTTCATTTTTAGTAGGTGTCAATGTACATGGTGCTTTATTTGTAAAACTAGCTCCAGGACTTAGATCCATGCAATGACTTATACTTCTCATTGGAGGTAAACAAATAGGTATATCCTCTGCAACAATACCTTTATACTCCTTCAACAATTCTATAATTTCCATTGGCACTTAATCAATACTACCAGTTTCTATTGTCACTCAGTTACCACTAGCTTCTGCTACTCCATCATTACTGACTGGTACTTGGTTAGCATTGTTTTCAAATACTCGGCTGCTACTAGCACAACTTAGTCTCCTAGGAATTATGGCAAAATAGACTTGATTTTTCTTCATTTCCTTTTCAAATTTCTTTCCATTAACCATGCAAATTCTCATAGTAGTATACTTAACCTCATCTAGACTTTCAATCAAAGGCAACAATATTTGCTTCTTCCCATTTACCCAAAGAGTATATTGATTCAATCTTCCATCATGTATAGCATATCTATCATATTTTCAAGGTCTACCCAATAAAATATGATAGTAATCCATAGGCATAATATCACACAAAACTTCATCAAAGTAATGTCCAATCTTAAATTTCACAATACATTGTTCACTTACCAATATCTTATGCTCATCCTTGATCCATGAAACATGATAAGGTTTAGTATGCTCCAACCTTTGAAACTACAATTTTGTAACCAATTATTTTGATGCAAAATTTGTAGAACTTCCACTATCAATGATTGTAAGGTGATCATTGATAGTGGAAGTTCTACAAATTTTCTATCTTGTAAGGGTTCACCTTGTGGACCTCAAACCATCTTTACAATCAGGTTCCTTTAAGATCATAACCCTCTGCAAGGTGTAGGTTAAATCTGTAGATTTTCAACCCCACAACCTAAATTCACTTAGGGTTCTACATGATCCAATCTCCACAAGGACAAACCTCAAGCTCTAATACCACCTAATATGGGAAGGGTTAAGATAACCATGGCTTAAGGCACACCCAATTATTCAAACCACCTACTAGAGTAAACATAACAAAAACAACACCAAGTAACAAAAAACTTGAGAGATAGAGGAATAAATTCTTTCGTATATTCATCAAAATAATAGATATATGCCCAGTTGTAAAACTTTCTGGGTTACAACCACATTATAAACAAATTCGATCCTCAATGATCAAACTTCATGGTGAACTAAATGAGCATCAGAGGTAGTAAAAATGTAGTTAGGGGTGAATTTTTTCATCTCCAAGTCAGTTCAATGAATTTTATAAGCATTTCAGATATTTTGGAAACACAAGGGTTTTCATCATTAAGGAAGAGATATTTTGAGTTTGTTACATACCAATGATGAGAATCATATCAGATTTTAGGGGTAGAAAGATGAGATATTGTTTGCAATAGCATAGGATGAAGATTCAAGTGGACACATGTAACTTCTAGATCATTTAGCTTCTTCTACCTTGTTATTCCTAAACTTGGATCCCTAAGACTCTACCAAAGACCTCTTTAAATACATGCATGGCCATAAGTTGACCTGTTGCAAATACCAACAATTAGGTCCTCATATTAAATGCTAAAACAAGCCACAAGTTGGCTCTCAATAAACACATGTCACCAAATTAAATGCAAAGGTCAACTCCAATAAGAAACTGCACATAACAACTCGACAAATGAAGGACCAAGCATAAATGTTGTAGCTTAGTGAACTCAACAATGCTTGGCAAAACTTGACATCCAAACAAGCTTGACAACCAAAGGAACTCACACCCAAATGAACTTAGTGACCAAAGGATAACTTGACAACCAAGGAGAGCTTGACAACCAAAGAATACTCAACAACTACATGATAACTCGATAACAATTGTAAACTCAAAAAATGACAAGAACTCAACAATGCAAGGCATTGCAACTCTGTAGAAACTAAGAAACTCGGTAAACATGTAGGATAGCCATGCAAACTAGGATCCTCCCGCATCAACAATGGACAAGTTATCCAAGGTAGCTCACTTTTCGTCTATGAGAACATATAAAACAATTGATTTGGTAGTTCATGTATTCATGGAGGATATTGTTTGGTTATATGGGATCCCTTGTAGGATCATTTATGAGAGAGACCCAGTGTTTACTTCAACACTATGAATGTCTCTTCAACATGCTTTAGGCATGCAACTCAATTTTAGTTAAACATATCACACAAAGATAGATAGTAAGACTAAGTAGGTGAATCAGGTTTTGGAGAAATCGCTTTAAATGAATGTGAAAGATTAAAAGATGATGTGGGTTACTATTTGTACTTGGTCAAATTTGCATATAGAAATGGGTGTCATAGTGATGTAGAGTGCCCAAAAGTGAGCTTTATGGGCCTCTTCTTGGTTCAACCACCAAACAAAAAATTCTTCCCTTCCATCTTTTCCAATAAATTCTTCAAGAAGTATAATAACCCTTCAATTTCTCTTCACACCCTACACAACTGTTTTGACTCCCTAGGGTTTTGATCAAGTTAGAGCAATTTTGTACCTAAGGGACAATTTTGCTAAACTAAGTCAAATTATGGAAACTACCTTACACCTTTCCCTCTTTCAATATAAGGATTTTAAAATAATTCCTATGGTATATGCATAAGGATTAAACCATTAGTTCAGTTCCAAGACACCCACAAGACATCTATCCCTTATTGGGCTAGTAGGCTCAATTAAGCCTTCCAATGAGGTTTTTAGGTAATAACTTTGAAAAATTTCAAATGACTTAGAAAAAATAAAAATATTTGAGTACCCTTTTTGAACTTATTCAATACTCCAAAGTTACAGGATTCAACTCTACCCCAACATTCCTTAACTCTTACTTTGTTCATAGACCTAATTAGGATTGGTTAACAAAACAAGTCCTAAGGATAGGCACATAGAACCAATAAAATAGTTCAAATATGTTATCCTACCTCAAAATTCTCCTAATAAATCCTTTACGAAGTCACAATGCTCCTTTTGGTTGACTATTCATGCAAAATCACCATTCTTTAGGCTAAGTACATGGGCTTATTAGCCTAGGACTCAATGGGAAAAATAGAAAACCAATACTTCCTATTATGATCTTTATAAATATTAAAATATGCATCCCTAACTTAAATTTCCCAAGTGGTCATGGAATTTTACTAGTGAAATGTCAAGTTAGAGCTCCATCTTTGTAAAACCCTTATGCTATGAGGGTTTCAGGGTTGTCTGTACAAATTTTAATGAATCTCCCTTTAATGGCCACAAAATAATTCAAACCAAATGTAGATGAAAGAAGACTCACTCTACTATCTTCCCACATGGTTTTATTTGAGACACCAACTTGTATAGGGCCGCACAACACATAAAATTGGCAATTACTAGGAAAATTGATATTATTTCATTCGAACTCCACCAAAATCTGCACAAATTCAAAAAAATTATCCATGGATAGGTTCATCATGCCTAAATAGATCATCCCCAATTATCATTACTACACTTTGAATGGTTATGATAGTTAGGAACAAAGTTGCAACTTCTCGAGCAATTTTTCAAAAAGTTGCTTCACAACATTTTTGCAACTTTTTACAATTTTCCTCTTATAAACCATTTATTGATTCAAACATTCTCTAGGAGATTTTCTAAGGTTTTCATTAGAAAAAACCCACAAAACTCCTATGACACCTTATGTTAGACTCCAACCATATTCCTATTAGTCTAATGAGACCCAAGGTTTATAAAGCACCTCTGGGAATCTTAGCCTTACAAAGTGGACCAAATTACTATATTAGGTTGATCCAAAGGATCCAAACCCGAAGTTACATCATGTTAACCTTCTTACATCCAAGAATGCATGAGGTTCCCTGCATCATATAGATCTTTTGGCATGTCACATTTTTAGGCCTTGTATGGTAGACCTTTTGTATCCCCTTGAGTTGAGATCGTCTAGAGAGCTGAGTAGTTTTGGGTCTAGAGGTGCTTTAGGATAAGGAGAAATGAGTTGTTCATATTAGTGAACATTTTCTTATTGTGAAAGATCAAAAAAATAAGTATGTAGATGACCATATACTTAATATTCACTTTTCTATTGGTGATTGGGTATTTTTGAGAGTTAATTTGTGAAAGAGCCCCATCTGTTATTAGAAAGGTTATAAGTTAGCACCACATTTTGTTGGACCATTTGAAAGTTTAGAGTGGATTGGTCATCTTGCCTATTGCCTAGCATTACCAGGTACCTATCATTCATCTGTGATGTTTTCATGTTTCTATTTTGAGGCAGTATATCCTGATGTGATCCACATACTTAACTAGGAAGCTTTAAAGGTAGAGGACATACACCTTTCTTTGGAGTGCTTCCACATTATTTAGATTTGGAGGTTGATCATTAGAGATTAAGAATTAGAGTAGGTAAGGGTCTAGTAGAACATGAATGATGAGACTTCAACCACTTACAAGGATGCCATACGGTTGAGAGATTTGTACCCTTATATTTTTGTAGGCTTCCAGGAGTAAGCCTATAGCTAGTGGGGGAGGATATAGTGCCTCTTGTGTTTGCATTTTGTTCCATGGCCTATTTTTATTTGAGAGAAACTTTGATGATTTCATGTTCTTTTGCATATTGAGATGCTTCAACGACTTTACATTATTTGTTTACTAGTGTCATAGCTACTAGATGTTAGATGTGTTACTACTCAATTTGATCATATCTACATGATGATGAGAGAGATGTGACATTATGCCTTATGATGATGTCTCAATATTTTGTGTGTGGATATGGATTATAATTTATGAGTATCTGATCGTTATTGTTAGAATCATTGATTGGTGTGTTAAGCTGTGGATATTTGCCTTGTTATTTCAATATACATATACAATGATGGAAATGGATTATTTGAATAAAGATAATTAGATACTTAAATTTGCAAATTATGTATGCTTTTACTATTATGTATTGTACATCTACACTTGATGTATGCTTGTTTTACCAGACGAAAAACTTATATTCCCAATATTGGCACGAGGAGATAGTGATTTTGACTATTCATTCTAAGTCAATCTCATCCATGTATGGATGAAATATCTATATAGATGATATTATCAACCCTTTGGTAATTGGTAAATCTGGATTCATATTGCATTTTATGAATAGACCCATGAGCATGTTTATGCATTTAGGATTCTATAGTTGTCTCAAAAAATGTCATTTAAATGTTGATTTATTATTTGTAGGAAATGTTACATTCATTTAATTTATTTTATTTAGTAGCTAATTTATCATAGTTGAATTCCAAGTAATCTGAATTGCCTAATTTTAATAGGAAAAATGAGCCAACTAAATCATTGATTAGTTAATGACCTAATTTATAAGTTACTTTGGAAAAGTTCTTATAGTGGAAAACGGGAACTCATTATTCACTTTTTAATTTGTCGTTTCATGATTTTGAGACCGAATTGCTAAAACTCTCTTCTTTTAGATTTATTGTTTTACTTGTTGGGTGAGACATGCTTATTAGATAATTGTGAGAGCAGTCTCATTGGATTCATAGCATGGATCTTCTATTTTGTAGAACATTTCATTGCATTTGATTAGCTTTTCACTATGTGATTACATTTCTCATTCCTGAACATTTTGGTATGAGATGCGGCTTTCCAATTTTATTATTTTCACTCTATTTTAGCTTTTTTTATTGGTAAATGATTAGAGGATGAGAACTAGTGTTTCCCTCCATTTTCTTGTGTTAATTCAGCTTGTGAGTAATTTTATGGGGTTTGTAATTTAATTTGTAACTTTTAGTAATATTGTGCTGTTGAAATATTAATGTGATATGTTGTTAAAATTTGTATTTGAGCTTATAGTTCAAATTTTATTTTATTTTTGGGGGTTTGACCCCATTTTGGAAGTGGTTTTTGCCTATTTTGTGTCACTTCATTTTGCATGCCACCTAGATTTTATAGGAATTTGGCATGTGTTCTGGTTGTGAATCTAAGATATTTGTTAGGTTTCTAATCCATCCATGGTTTTATTTTGTGTTCTTTGGGATTCATGTTGAGTTTGTACTCCTGAAAATATTCTCAATTGAGTAAATTTTCATACTTGGTGTTTGTTTGTGCTCTCATATTTAACCCATGCTTTTTATTCTTGTGTTTTTTGTGGCATTTGTTGTGCCCAAACACAAGCATGTGTGCATGTGTATGATGGAATCTTGCAAGATTGAAAATCCTAGATATATATTGATTGAGAGATGGTTCATTAAGGCTTGGTTAGGAAGTTGCATTTCCTAATGGGCAGTCATTAGGTGATGGGCATGTATATGTATGGTAGATGTGTAGAGTGGCTTCTCTCATGCACTTGATTTAGAAGTGGTTGACAAGGTAATATGAAGAGGTTCTAATAAGTGATAACTAAACTAAATAATGGTAACAAAACTTAATGATAATATAAGAGAACACCTATACAATTATTGATCATCTTGAGGGAGTTGGTATGAGGGTGTAGTGTTTATACATTCCCCAACCTTTCATGGAAGTTGGTGTGAGGGCCTAGTGTTGGGCCTCTCAAGGGAGTGTGTTACCATGCTAGATATTGGGCTTCCTTAGGGAGTATTTTACCAAACTACATATAGCGTGGGCTTGTTGATGCTAAGCAATTACATTACAATAGAGTCCCTACATAGTTATCCTATAGTATGTCGGACCAATGACTTGTCGTATTGCATTATCTTCATGATCATGATATTATCATCATGTTATAATTATTGTGAATGTAAGTATTATGCATTTTTGGTTGGGTCACTATCTCCATCAACATATGGGTGTGGGCCTAAGGGTACCACATGGTTGGGAGGTGTAGCTAGCTATATCATTGCTAGTGATTGATGTATAGAGATAATCTTCTTCCAATTTAGGGTTAGAGCTCGATGTCTACTTGTCTTGTCTAGTTATCTAAAGTATGTACTTGTATTTTATATCCTTTTAATTGATGCATTGGAGTAGGGCTTGACTTGGTATATTACTATGGACAATAAAGTTGTTGAGGAAGCAAGGAAGATTGCAGAAGATGCCCTAAATATTAAGGAAAAAGCCTTGGAGGACAAGGAATATGAACTCCTCAAATTTGAATAAGGAGCTGGTACCTTACATGCACATTTTCATGAGACTAATGAGAAAATGTAAGATCTAAGAGTTGAGCTCAATAATCTAATGACGATCAATGAATGTTTGAGTAGAGAGAATGAAAGTTTATAGAATAAGATGGATGATACAAACAAGTTACTATAGAAATTCAATGAAAGTTCTACAAATTTGGATGGGAAAATGAGGAACCAATGATGCATGGTAAAAAACATGGTCTATGTTATACCAGTTTTGAAGTTTGAAAATCATCTAGATCTAAGAAGTATAAACAAGATGATAAGTCTCCACCCAAGGCGAACAAGAAATGTCCAAGTAAGAAAGCCTAGAAACTTGTGTGTTTAAATTGGCATGATGCAAGACATGTTACAAATATGTGCAATAATAGGCCTGGCACTCCTACATGCTCAATTTATCGTGAGTTAGGTCATACTGCTAGAGTTTACAAAAATAGGCCAAATGTGTTAAATGGTTACTTATGTAATTACAACAAGTTTGGTCATAAATCCAATGACTGTAGGACAAGACTAAACAATAAAATAAAATTTATGATTCAATATAGTCCTTATCAAAATGAGAATAGGTAGGACTTTCTCACATTGCCACAATCATGGTCATATGGAGGAAATGTTAGACCTTGGAGATCTACAAAAATCACATACTTTCAACTTCACAAGATTGGACATATGACAAGGTTCTGCAAGATAAAGAAACAAGGAAAGCAATTGATAAATCAAGAAAAATGACAAGAAGGGAAATCAGATTGCTACCATTGAAGAGACAACGAATCAAATGAAAAAGATATGGGTCAAGAAGAATTAGAAAAAGTTAAGAAAGAGGTCTATATCTACATTGGGTGCAAAGTATTTAGCTTCTAACTAAGCTTTCATTACCTTAGGGGGAGCTTCATTGTCAAATCTATTTTTGATCCCAGTTTATGTGTAGTAAGTTGTATCTACATAATTGGACTCATACTAGTTATTAAGAAATTATAAGAAGTTTGATTGCATGATGATATGATTTTTCCTACTAAGAATGAGTTTGTTTTAGTGAAGTGATGCTAGGTTTGCCCAGCTAGTGAAGAATTTATTGACGATGTGTGATAGTTTATAAAAGGTGTTTTGACTTTATTGGTCACTCACACATTAAGAGAATAAGAAGAGAAGAGACAAAAGGGATTTCTAGAGCTGTTAAATTGATCTAAGTTACAAGACAAAGATTTACCTACTAGTTTGGTGCAAGTGCGTGATTCGTGTTCAATTATTCTTGAAGAAACCCTAGCTTTGCAATCATAAGAGGTATATAGAAAATAATAATCTTAAATATGTTACTAAGATCATAGCCAGTCTAGTAGCAATTGAAATTATCAAGAGACCTCACCCTAAATTTAAGAAACACCTTTTAAAACCTAATAAGGTCAATTTGATTAGTGCCCTATTTAGCATGCCCTATGATGTAATACATGTTGAGGACATAAGAGCCTATATAAATTACATAATAGAAGACCTAGGTGGTATTTTTTATATTTTTATCTTTGACCAGTATAAAGATTTGAGTGATGATAAGCTAGTCTTCAAGGATGAATATGAGGTTTTGGAGAATAAGGGTTTGGCCAACATTATTAGGTTCCTAAGAAATTTTGAAGATGAACAAGTTATATATGTGTTAAGTCAAGTTCATGACCAATTAATGTGTTAAAATAGGCCATATAAGATCATAAAAGAGGTGACCCAAGAAGTTATCGATGATTTTCCTACTGGTGAAGTTCCTACTATTAGAATAACTCAACAAGATGAGGTCACTTGAATGAAAAAGTCTGAATGAGATAAGAGAGCTATGACTTGAATAATATCAAAAACCCAACAATGAGATTTGAATCAATGGTTATTGGGTACAAAGCATCCCAATCTAGTAGGATGAATAACATACTTGCAAGTGCTATTCTAACTAGATTCATCATGGTTAAGGATAATGTTGAGTTTGACCTATGTGAAGTACTAAGGGATTATGCCTAAATTTGGAGAACATCATAACCAACAACAAAACACCTTTCAAGTATGATAAAGTGTTGATGGGGTTGATATTTTACTTTCTATACCATCTTAAATTAGAAGCACTTCAATTTATGACCGTTTAGCACATATTTAATGTAATTTAATGGTAATTCTACATTTAAGATGCCTTTTCACCTCTATCCTATCCTTATCTTAATGGGACCTAGGCATGACCTAAAAAATCCTCCTTATAATTCCTATCCTATAACATAAAAATTGTGGTAGGATCTATGTGCTTGGATCACCCTCTTCTCTCTTTTTTTCAATCAATTTAGCTCTTTTTCTACAGAAAAATGGGATTTCCTCAAAATATGCACCTAATTTTTGAGTCCCAAGACCTATTTTGGGACTTTGAGGCTATCCCAAGGATTTCCACACTCGATTTCCAAGGACACAATGTGCCCTTGTCCAATTAGGGATGTCCCTATCTAATCGAGAATGTAATGCACCCCTATTGGACCAATCAAGGATGCAGTGCATCCCTGCATGGGTCCTATTTTAGGTCCTAGTCCTTGATATTGTTGGAAATGAAAAGGAGTAACTAAGAGGGGAGGGGTGAATTAGTTACTACAAACAAAATCCAAGTCCCTTTTAAGATGTTAACACAATATAAAACTAAATCTTGCTGTAACTTGGTTAACACTAAATATTCTACTGTAACTCAATTAACACTAAATATATTACTATTACTATCACTAGATTAGCACAGAGATAGCTAGATCTTAAGATATTAATGTGATTATCCTTTATTAACTTAGTTGCATAAACATAAAGGAAATAACACAAACACAAGAGACAACAAGATTTAACATGGAAACTGGGAAAACCATCAATTACAACTAGTTAATGTTTTTCACTGTTATGAAGTGAGCCCTATTAGGAGCCAACCCTATTAAACTGTTAAAGGTTACAAAAAACACTATTAGGTGTGACCCTATTAGAGGATTTAAATCACCCTATTAGGAGTATCCTCATTAGAGTTCTTTAGACACTTCAATCTAGAAATGCCACCTTGTTAGAGGATTTGTTGAATAGCTGTTAGGCTAACTCTATTAGGAGATTTGATTCACTGCTACAATTATTTGAGACTAACAATGACTTGACCTGATTGCTGATGCAACTAACTTTGCTGATTTAGATCTTAGTTTTGGCTTGATTACTTCATTCTCCTTAATCATAATGTTCTTTGTAGCTACTCAGATACTCTACCCTTAATAGATATCTTCAAATTTTCTACCTTAATTCATATTCTTCAATTCCATATTTCAATCCTCAACATAACCTTTCATATATATTATTGACCTTGTCAAGTCGGCTTGAATACTCTTTTAATCAAATAATTTTTATCCCTTAAGTCGACTTGTATTAACCATTAAATTTATCAGACTAAATATGCCGATAGTCAACCAATATAGAATTAAACACTTAGTTAACACATAAGTTCTAATGTTAATAGACCCAACTCGGTCAATAATGACTTCATGCTGACTTCCCTTTGATAATTGACTAAACTTGGTCAATACAAAATTTGTTTCATTAACTGACTGAGCTTGGTCAATACCATCTCTAAACTTGGTTATAACTAAATGCTTGACATATACAAGAAATTGCCTTCGATGCTTGAGTGAAATCAACTATCATTAACTGCTTGGTAAAGGCTTGAGATTTTGTGTAGCATCAAAGATAACATACGATCGAATAATTATTTTCAATAGAGATTTGGTCCATAACTTGGTTTATGAGCATAGTTGACTCATGAGAGAAACTTAATCTAGAATCCTTTATAAGCTCTTAATTGCTTCATTTGACATAAGATGCATATGTGGATGATATACTAAGCCTATGTGAGCATTCAATCAAGCAAGACCAAGCAAATACAAACACACTTCATGTGGAAAAGACATTGTGGATATCCTAATTTGTCTTAGTATATTTTCAAGGTGAAAACAAGGAGGCTTGGAAACATCCTTTGAAGAAAGAGAGTTCTTCATCTTCTCCTTCCATTCTATCATTAAAGCATTAAAGATTCAATCATGGAGTAGTGGACATTGATCATGAGTATGGCTTCAAGTAATTTAGCCTTGGGGGATTAGTATGCTTACTAGGTTATCCTCAGATCTATGCATTGTTGTTTCATCTTCATTCAAGCAAAAGCTTCATGCTAGGGTTTGGATTTAGGGATTTAGATCTTGGAATTGCACATTCAAAGCTCATACACAAGCATCACACACATTACAATTGACTTAACAACTATCTATGGAGGTGGAAACCACCAAAATGAGGGGTTGACTAAGAAAAACCCCAACATAGCCATCAAAAACACCAAAATTTAGATAGCAATGGATCTTGGAAGGTGGAAACAATTGCATATCTAAGTACCCTTTTTGTCATTTATCGAAACAATGAAATTAGAATTAGCATCACACATACTTCTACATGGTTGAAGTAAGTCAACCCTAAATTCAAGTCCCCAAAGGTCACCCCTATTAGATCATTATATAATTTCTAGGTTTTGTAGATTAGGTGGTTTACAACCCATATTTGGCTTTTTTTTTTTTTTTTGGTCTTGGAGAGAAGCTATCATGATCTCCCTAAACAAGACCCAACAAGTATACATGAGTAGAAATATTAAATGAAATAGTAATATAATATTACATATTTAAAAATCATACAATTAAAATATATATCTCACATATAAGGTAGTTATTATATTGTCTATATCAATTGAATATAATAGTAAATATATTTAAGATAATCAATTAATTCATTATAACCAATAATAATCTAATAATAATTCTTTATAAATGATAATATAAATAAATTTATACAATCAATAATAATATAATAATAAATCTTTATAAATTAACAATCTTATACATAGTAACAACATCTAATTAAAATAATACCAAACTAATAATACCCATTTATAATCCAAAATCAATCATATGATAGTCAAAGTCGACACTCCATTTGAGTTGAGACCCCCACATGGTAGGGACATCTTGACCAATCAAACTGTATAGGGTGACAAGGTTATATAAAAGTAGGTAGTATAGATAGGAATTGGGGGGAAGGTAAGGAGCAAAGGAAATATCATAAGCACATCAATCAACACGAATAAGGCCATACACACAATAATCTACATCGGATAAGGGACCCACAATTAAGTTGGATAAGGCTATTAATCACACAAAAGGGAGTAATTTATAATAAAGAATAATAAGGGTGCGGCCATTAATAAATAAGGGTATTTATAAAGAATGATAATTTAGTTGAAGTAAGATTGAAGGAATTTAAGAAGAATATAAACTATAAGAAAACTAAGGAAAAATATTACAAATATCCTCAACAAGGGAATCTAATACCTGTACACTTGAAAGGTGCACACTCTAAACCATTCTATCCAAACGATTCCATGAGTTGGAATGCTTGGATGCCGGCTTAGAGCTCCCTATCCATGGAGTGCAAGGAGTTAGTATTTCAGAATGAAGGCTCTTAGCCAAGCCTTAGAAATGTACTTCTTGCTAGTAAACCATGCAATGGGAGGTTCTTTAAGACAAGAGAAAGAGTGCAAATATCTTCAAGGAATCCCTCAAGAATGCAATGCAAGTATGGAAACTAAGCTAAGATGATAATGCAAAATGCAGCTATACTAAGCATGTATGAGATTGTTACAAAACCAAATATTTAAACTATGTGAGATTATTGCAAGAAATCAAAGTTAAAATGAAACTATGCTAAGAATGCCATATGATCTTATGCTAATATGATGGAATGAGAGAATGAGACAAGAAATGAGAAGTTCTCCACAAAGCTCCCAAGAAACTTGTTAGAAAACCTGCAGCATGACAATATTCAAATGAGGATGGATTGAGGGGGAAAGCTCTCCCCCTTTTAAAGATGTATGGACGGTAGAGATCAAGATGAAGATGGTGGATGATCAATGGTGGAATTCAAAAATAGGTGTGATCCATGTGCACACACAAGTCAACCAATAGAATATAAGTTGACTTGTCATATAAGACAAAAGTCTCACAAACCTTTTCTTTTAATTGTAAAATAGAAAAAGGACTTTATGTGTGCACTTTAAGTGGGTTAGAAGAATGGGGTGTTTTATTTAATTAAAAGGGGACACGTTCTTTTAATCAAATAATGAACTTAGGATAGCATAGTCAAACTATAGGTTATAATCAAATAAATTGATTATTAGAAATTTGGTCTAGGTAAATGATTAAATTAATTTAGCCAAAATGTTGAAAAGGGGGCTAATAGTCTAGATGACCATTTTTAGGTGATTACAATACCAACATTAGGAGTTAGAAGTAAAGTATACTAATAAAGGAGTATACCAATATGATACTAAGAAGGGTGAATACCAAGAAGGGTCATTACAAGTGGTATCAGAGCATAATCTTGCCATCCTATGAATAGAAGTCTATAGAAACTCATGAGGGAAGGACAAAAAAAACCACCATCGGAAAAATAGAAAATGAAATGAGATCCTAAATGGAAAAAAAAACCAAAATCTGATTAGTCAAATGGAAAAATCAAACCAATCACTTCTTTAAGCACTAAAAAAGTGGGAAATTCAATCAGCAATAATCTAAAAGGTCAACCTACTCATATAAGAGATGCTAACTCAAATAATCAAAGAATAATAATATGTCTTTTAGAGACGAGGTACTACAACCTGCATTCTTACCTAGGGGATAGTTATTAAGATAGGAAGAAGGGATAAAATAACCCATGAACTAAACCAAGGACATATCAAGAGCCTATGAAGAACTAGAACCTCATATTATGGTAGTAGTATCATTTAAGGAATTTTGTGAAGATAAGAAGAGGGAAACACCCAGAACACATGTTAACAAAGATCTTAAACATGATTGGCTACAAACACTAAACACTTACCTAACATTTAACCCATGATTGAGGAAGATGCACTCCAATTTTCCATTCTTTTTCTAGCATGCATAGAACGTGAATAGTGGTACCATGGGAAAAACACCTACACTCACGATAATATTACCTCATATAAAGAATTCACACAAAGATGTTGGAGATTTGATTGAAAAGCTCATTGATGAAGATCAAAGAGAGAGATTGTTGCAAAGGAGAAAGATTGTTGTTTTCAATCATTTTTTTGTCATTGATGTCAAACCTACTATTTGTAGGAATGACATTTTCTTATAAGATCCAAGTACTATCACTTAGTTGATTCATGTAGGGGATTTGATCAACAAGATGCAACAAGAGTACCTAAGGGGAAGGTTGAGTTATGATGTTGTAATGAAGTGCAAGGATCAGTTAAGATAATGGTTAAATGATGTATTCATAACATACTCAAAGATATAGAGGTTGGTCACACTTAGAAACATTGGAGGAATAAGTTGTAACAAGGTTGACTGCAAAGTCTAAACTAAGTTCATTAGTGGGTGTTGAGCAAGCTAGTTGAAGTCAAGAAAATTCTCATTTGGAGTCGAGTAACAGGAAATTCTAGTGTTTTCCAAGTGAAGTTTAGGTGTCAAGCATCAGAAAATCTTAGTTGGTGCTGAGTGAACTTCAGGTGCCGAGCATTAGGAAAAACATAGTTGATGTCGAGTAACATAGTATGTGCCGAGCACCAGTATTTCAATAGTGTCAAGCTATTGCATTATTTTAAATGACAAAGGTTCACCAAATTTGAGCTGATAAAGTGGTTATCTTGAATTTTGTGAACCAGATGTAGGATAAGGATGATGAGCTAGTGGCACAAAATTCTATGTAAACCATTTTTGGGTAAATTCAAAAGGATTATTCAAGAAGTTTCCAGAGGAAACAAAATATGGGTTAGATACAATGAATCCTACCTAATCCATATGAATTAAAATTAAAGAATGGAAGAATCGAGTGGGAAAGGAACTCCAAGACTTCTATTTAAGGAGTCATAGACCAAGAAGAAAATGCTGCTGATGTTGCTGCTGCTAAGGAGCCAAATTGCTAAGTGGTTAGAAGGGTGTCATGGCGAAGACATATAGGAGAAGGAAGAGCACAAAGGCTCTGCTTCTATAAGTGGTCAAGAAGGGATGATTGCACTAGTACATTGAGCATGGAGACTCAAGGAGACTAAGCTTGAAAGGAGGGCAAGTTGTCAGAGTTGCATTCTGCAATCAGGTCAAAATCCCTAATTGTTACTCTCGAGCAATTGTATTAGCTAGGATAGAGGGAAAATCCTATGGACTTAGGTTGGCCTAACAACCATATGTAAATCCTTTAACAGGGTGGCATTCCAAGTGAATATTCTAAAAGTCCTCTAAGAAGTTCTAACAGGGTGGATAAATCCTCTAACAAGGTCACATTTAATAGTGTGTTGTAAGCCTTTAACAAGGTAGGCCTTTCATAGGACATCGCTTTAGAAGAGTGAGAATTGAGTAGCATGTTACTGGTGTTTTTCCCCAAATTGGGTTTCCATGTAAATCATTGTGTTATGTGTTGATCCTTTATGTGTTATGCTTGCATGTTGATTTATAGTAACTTTTTGATTAGGAAAGTTAAAGCTTGGATGAATGGTTGAATGGGCTCACTACACTTAGTGAAAAAGTTTGAATAGGACATTTGGACCTTGAATAACTGATTCACCCCCCTCTTAGTTATTCTAAAGCATTTCTAACAAAAGATTTATGAAAAGATTTGATAGAAAACATCCCCAAGAATATTTCAAAAGACTAACACATATTAAACAATATGGGATATTTGAAAGTTGCATTAATGAGTTTGAAATAATATCAGTGTGAGTGACAAGAATGGTCAAGGATAGACTCACTTATCTATTTATAAATGGATTAAAGGAACCACTTAGAGGATTATTAAGTTCTCTAAAATTGTGAAATCTTGAAGATGCTTTTGAAGCAACTCCAATTTGGAAACCTCGGTAGAAAACACCAAACCCTTACATGGTTACACAAAACAATTTCATGATAAAGGTGAATGAAATATAAAGAAATTTTCAAAAATAAGTTTTCATTGTAACAAGAACTTTGAATGTAGGCATGTATGTTGAGATGAGAAAGCCCAAAGATAATGAGAAGAGTTGAGAAAGAGAAAGGTATGCTTCGAATGTAAAGAATCATGAGAATTAAGACACATGAGGATTAAAAGAAATTAGTTCATACAATAGAAAAAATACTTGACATTGAAACATAAGGAACACTATTAAATAAAATGAAGTATGATAAGGGGAATCTCAACAACATCGAACAAAAAACAAAGAAGAAAGTAAATAAAATTTCAAGGAAGTTCATCCTGAGTTACAAGAGTAATTCAGACCATTTTTCGATAATGTACAAATATCTTATTAATGGAACCTAAGTTTTATTATATTGTATTTAAGAAATAAATAAATTTAAAGAGATGCAATTAAGGGAGAATTGCTAGGGCACCCTACTATAGAAATAGTTAAGGGAGAACTACTATGAAGGCACCCTATTGCTATGCAATCAAGGGAGATTTGCTAGGGCACCCTATTGTAAATACCTTTCCTATAGAGTCTATAATTAAGAGAGAATTGTGAGATCACCCTATCACATAAATAGTTAGGGGAGAACTACTAAGGAAAGCACCCTACTACTTTGTGATTAAGGGAGAATGAATAGGGCACCCTATTACAGTACTAGTTAAGGGAAAAATAAAGGAATATACCCTAATGCAAGAAGCTTTCCCACAGAGTATACAAAAGACAATACAACGAGGACAACCTATTGTATTAATAGTTAAGGAAACTAACAAAGATCCTTTTGGATAAGATACAAGACAAAAATAGAAATAAGCATCTCACTAAGTAGACCACCTCGTGTGGATGCCTAACACCTACTGCCAGGGCCAAAGTTTTGCTCCTACGTTTAGTCTGGGATCAACTTGAACTAACTTATCATGAATCTATTTATTTTTATTTCTTTACAGATTATACATGTGTACTAATATTCACTTTGTGGTTGTAGGTTTCACAAATGAAAAACATAGATTTTTTTTTGTAATTAGGATAAGTATATAATGTGTGTCTACTTCATGCCTAATTTATGTCTTCATGTATTAATGTATTTTCCTCGTATCTACATCGTGACTTCAAGCATTCTATAATTTATCTTTGTATGCTTTGCATTTCCTCATGTTATATTGTATTTATTAACCCCTTATGAAAAGGTTTTTATAAACTATAGTTGCTTGAGGACAAGCAATCTCAGAAAGGTCAGACTATCATGACCTCCCCAAATAAGACCCAATGAGTATACATGAGTAGAATCATTAAATAATGTAGTAATATAATTTGATATATTTAAAAATCATATAATTAAAATATATATCTCACATATAAGTTAATTATTAAACTCTCTATATCAATTAAATATAATAGTAAATATATTTAAGATAATTAATAAATCCATTATAATAAATAATATTCCAATAATAATTTCAATAATGCTTCTTTATAAACTATAATATAAATAAGAAATATAAGCCTAATGACTACAATTCTTGGAAGGAGAAGGAGCTTGTTTGGGAGCAGTTGAAGAAAGGAAATGTTACAAGTTATCTCAAGGGGGTCCGTGGTTTCAAGCTCCACATCAAAGAGAAAGTTTTTAAGAATTGGGAAGGTTTTAAAGTTACCTTTTATGGTGTATTTGTCAATATCAATGCTAAGCTGATAGAGGAGCATAATTTTCTTTAAGCAAAAAAAGATATTAGAAGTAGGTACTTTCTTGTGTTAGGCTTTACTTCATCCTAGATGGTCATTATCATAGGATATACAATTATCACTTTGTTTTTCTCAGCCATTTTCATTATAAAATAAGGATTTCCTTTCCTTTCTATCCATCAAAGTCTTTTTTTGATAGCCTTAATTCCCACCATAAAAAAGCTAGTAGGCCTATTCTACATGAAGGCCTAATTCTTCTCATAGAGAAGTATGCAAGGCAAAAACCTCACTTTCCTCTATTTTTTGTGCAAAAGAGAAAATAAAAGTAGAAGGAAAATCCATTGGGGTTGGGTCTCAGGAAGAAAGGTAAGAAAGGTCCTATTACTGGGAAAAACATGATGAAGTCACAAGGAATGGATTCTGGTTCTGAGGATCCTTCATCTTATGAGATTGAGAGGAAGGTGGTTTCTTAAGGGAATGAGAAGTAGGACATGCGAATAGATAGTGTGGGTTATAGTTCAAAGAAGGATGGTTGTTCTATTAGTCTTGAGCATATTTCTATGAAGAATTGTCAGAGGGACAACTCAAGCTCAAGGATTGAGTCAAAAATGAAGGAAACTCCAACTAGATCATCTAAAGTTGAGGAGAAGAAGGTTGCCTATGTGGTCAATATAACAATGATGTGTATGATGGAAAGAGTAAAAGGAGTGAGAAATTCTAGCCTTGTTCACATAGATAAAGTTAAATATGTGGGGTTGACTCCTATGGTTAAGGGGAGGGATATGTTTGTGACTAATAATGATAAGAAGGATTTGGTGGACCCTTCAATTTTATGATGAAAATTGATGTTAAAACTTTGTTTTTCCCTATTTTGGAAGGACATGTGTGAGAGGCTTGCGAAATAGTAAAAATATAAATTTTGCGAGCATGGTGTAGGTGGTGCAAAATGGAAATTTTTTCTCAAATTATAGGGAAGAAGCTTAACATGGTTTGGAAATGTGTTTTGTTGCTATTTTGGAATAGGTTGCATATGGGCCATGCAAATTCACAATTTCAGGTGAAGAGCAGAAGAAGTCTTGCGAAATAAATTTTTTTTTAGAACTTCACAAGGGATATTGATATGACCTTAAGAAATGGTAATTTTTGAGGTTTTGGGGAGTACAATGCAAAATGGAATTTTTCCACCAAATCGTAGGAGTTATTTGAAATGTACCTTGAAATGGAAAAAAGGGTTTGCAATGCATTAATTATCATCATAGTTTTAGAGGAGGGAGCTAGATAAGCATGTGAAAAGGCAAAATGACCATTGTCAGAATATCTTGAGAAGTACTAAGAAAATTTTGGAAAATTTTAATTGGAAATGACATAAATGTTGTAAATATGCAACCAAACATGTGTGAGATGTCATTGATGGAGTTTTTGAGTGAACAAGTCATTAAATGCCACTATTTTATTAAGGCCTCATTGCAAGATGGATGTATAAGAAAAGTTTTGGGGTGCATTCTTTGGTAACTTCTTTAAGTTGTAGGATTTCATATTATAGGTACGAAATGGACAAGAGCATCCAATAGGATAAGAACCCAAGCTAGTGATGTAACTTGATCTCTCTACTGAAGAAGAAGATCAATTTGACATCATCAACAATATGTAAAAAGTTTTATGTGACCTCAGGAGTAATTATGCTAGCTACATGAGTGACTACCATGAGCTTGAACTAGAAGAGGATAGGGTTGCAATTGCACAAATGCTAGCAGAGTGGGAAGAACAACTGGGTGAATATACACACCTCATGATATGAATGAGTTTTAGTTTTAAAAAAATCTTCACAATCTTCTCCCTTGAAGATTGTGAAGATTTTTTTAAAACTAAAATTGTAAATATTATGAATAGTCAAAATTAGTTTAGTTAAACAATTTTGAAAGGTTCTTAAGATTTGTCACACGTCTTTGTTTACTATAAGGAGAGGTGCCAGGATAATAAAAATCATCATCATAATTTTACTCATATATTATTATACAACATATATACAAACCAGGGCATAACACAATTGAACAATCAATGCAAGTTTCGAGTGGATACTGCAACCAACCACTACTCTATTGTACTCTTTTTGAAGTGAAATAAAAATATTGCATTTCTCTCAAGAATTGTGAAGAATAATCTTCTATTTAAATTGAATATATTGTCTTCTTTGATTTACATTGCCATTGATATATTGAAATTTAATATATTCCCTTGTTAACTAAAATTCACAAGCATTGTGTCTTTTATTCAATTGATCTTCCAAGATTGAAGTTAAAAAAAATTGAACTAGGGTTTGCATTAAAGTTATCTATTTGGTGATTGATGGTAAGTGTGCACTATCTCTTAAGGGTTTTGATGATCTTGAAGTTCATATGAAATTAACTCTATTCTTTTCAATTGGAGTAAGGAACTGGTCTAATTTAATTTCAATAAAGCATATTATCAATTGAAGTTAGTGGAGTTCTTTGTCATACTCAAGTGCTCTACAATTCCTAAATCCATACTCATTCAAAACATTTAAAAACATTCAGTCAAGTATTCAAAAGGAATTTGGTCTTACACCTTTGATTTCTCTTTAGGAATAACTTGCTATCCAAAGAGCATCAAATAAAAAAATATGCATAAGTGATATCAAATAGTTACCATTAGGTATACCCACCTAGGTTAGCAGATCTTGGAGTGAAGATGAATTGATCACTAAGTATCAATCCTAGTCATCAACCAAATTGTGTCAAATTACCCAACATTGAGAAAGAAAGGCTCATAGGCTTTCCAACCAACAATTTGAGGAACCAACTTATTGGCAATTCTACTGGGGAAAGTGACCCAGATTTTTCAAATTTATAGACTAGTGAATTTTTTTGAATTGTAATCTACTAGAAGAAACCCATAATATATATTGAAATATCCATGAAGCAAGATGTGACAAATCTATGCAGAATTTTATAAATGACAAGTCTTATTATTTTGAGAGAAAAGGAAGTTATAGGCATTGTTCTATTAAGTGTATGTGGTATAAGAGATCTATTCATGAAGGAAAAGAATTTCTAGAGTTGACTTCAAAGAAAATAACTAGGAGTGAAAAGAATAAATCATTAGACATGTATACTGGGTACAAGAAATTTGTTGATAGGGAAAATGGACCCTTTACTGAAGAACATGAGACATCTGATGATAACACTTAAGAAAGGGAGAGAAATCCTTTTTGTAACATAAGAACACTTGATAATGAAAACCAACCAGAACATATTAGGTTGATGATGAAGATGATGAATAAGAAAATGAGGAAGATGCTCACAAATTAGATGCATCTTTTCAGATACTATGTACTTTCTCACCCAAGAAAACAACCAAGGTTTTGAGGTGGGTTCCTAGTGAGATGATTGAAAGAATTGACATACAACAAGATGAAATTTCTAGTCCTAACAAGATTGATGATAATGAAAATTAAAAGGCCAATAAAGCCACTAAAAAAAATCTACCTCATAATAGAGATTCTATTTACAATAACTCACATAAAAATCCACTGTATGAAAGAAATGAGAGAGGAAATTAATGGATATTGGAGACAAAATCTAAATAGGGGAAATTATTGTCACTAAAATTGAAATTATAATGGAATGAATAGAAATAAAAATAATAGAAACAATCTTTAGAACAATTAGTAGAACGTAACAAATAATTAGAGGGGAAAAATCAAAATTAGTTGAATGTGGGTCAGAGGGCTAGAGCTCCTCTGGTAATTAAAAGATATAGGCATATCAATTTTATAGGAATTGCAGGATATCAAAATCCTATAACAAATGAGTTGATAATTGCAATCTCAAAATCCTCCAGAGAAGAGACCCAATCTACTGAAGCACATGCCATTAATTTAAAAATATTATTGAAGAATTGGAAGAAAATCATGAAGGTGTATTTATGAAGTTATTTGTGTAATCCCTCACCGATGATGTTGTTGAGTGACATAGAGGAAAACCTTATTGTTATATTTTAAGTTGGCATAAATTTGTGGAGTTGTTTATTGAATAGTTTAGAGATCATAGTGATACATGTTTCACATGTCATGAATTGAATAGCATAAAAAATAACTCCAATGAATTAGTAACATAATTCAATAAAAGGTTTAACAAAGTTTTCAATAGGATATCAAGATATGTCCGACTAGTAGATTCTTTCCTAATAAAATTGTACTTGATTGCTTTTGATAGAAAAATTCACTATGAGGTAAGGTCTCATAGGCCCAACACACTACAAGAAGCCTTCAAAGTTGCAACAACTATTGAGAATGATAGAAAAGCTGATGGTAAGATTGAAAAAAGAGAAGATCCTACGTTCAATCCCAATGCTTCAAGTAGAACAAAGATGAGGATAAGATTGATAAAATATTGAATATGATCAAGGATTTACAGATCAAATAAAGAAAAAGTGAAGCCTTTAAATCTAACAAAAATGATAGGCCTTACAAATATAGATTATAAGATATTCCATACAACACCAATTGAAAAGATAGAAAAATTGTAAGGAATAATGAAACTCCTGATCTTTTCAAAAGAAATAATAATTTCATTGAAAATGGTCCTTGGTGTGAAATTTGTGAGTTTTCACATGCTCCTGATCAGTGCTTGATTTTTCATAGTGTTTTGGAAGAAGAGGGGGAAAGGGAAGAGTAATCGACTATCAACACCTTGTCATCAAAACTAGTTTTGGGAGATGATGATTCTCTAGAAGATGAATACATCCCTGATGTTAACATGATGAAGCAAAGGAAACAATGTCATAGAAGATTTTCTTTGATAAAGAAGAAATTCCAAGGATAAGACAATCAACTAAAGAGGAAAGAAGAGCCTGGACTATTGCAACAATTGAACAATGTAGAAGTAGTTATAGATTAAGAAACACAACTACAAATCTTGAGAATGGAAAGTAAGCAAGAGAAAATAATAGTAGGCCTTAGATTGATTTGCATTAAAAAAGATAATGAGAAGGTGATACCAAGTCAGCAACAAGAAAAGGAGACTCATTCTAAGAAAATAGTGAGTAAGAAGATAATAAATGCTAGTTAATTTATTTCAAATGCTTTGTCCCAAATAAAGATTCTATTTCTAGTCTTTGAAATTTTTAAGTTCCCAGAATATGGAAAGGAATTCCTATATCTTCTATCTAAAGAAAAAAGAGAGGATAATATAAGAGAGAAGAAGGCTAATGATGAATACATTATTTATATGGGGACCAATGTAAATGAGAATTCACCACATGTAGACCCCTTTTACCCAACTTTGTGGATCAATAATAAATTATTGATAAATTGCATGATAGACTAAGGTGTTGAAGTGAATATTATGCCTGCTGATGTCATGAAAGAATTGGGTTTAAATGTGGACACTCCTTATGGGAAGTGCTATGCAATGGAAAAATAGTTTGTTCCAGTAGTAGGAATCATAAAAAACATTGAATTTAGGTTTTTCTCATGTCCTGATATATCATACAAGGTGGATGCCATTGTAGCTAAACTACCATCTTATTTTGTTATGCTACTTCAAGACAATGGTCCAACTTGGTGGGTAGACACATTCAATTAGATTTATCTTATGCAAGAATTTCTGTAAATGGAAGATGTCTTAGATTTGATAGGGAACTAAGATTCACATACTTAGTGGAGAGCTTCAATCCTGATTATGGAGTTAACTTTTTTCAGATTGATATGGAGAACTTCAAGGTAAACTTCAGTAAACCAATTCAATACATTTATGAATCCAGTGAAGTCTATCCACATGAGAAAAGTAATGAAATTTGGAAAATGAATTTTGATGGAGCCTATAGTAGGGAAGTTAATGGCACATGAGTAATTTTTATATCTCCTAGAAATATATTCATATATTTCTTTTTACTAAATTTTGAATGCACCAATAACATCATTGAATATGAAGCATTGATTTTGGGATTAAGCTATTGAGATATTTTTGAAGCATGAATTTTGATGATATTCATATGGGGGAGTATTGTAGCTTGTTACTATCATGATATGTTACATTCATGACTGAGTTTGTCATTGATGTCAACATTGTAATCACCTAAAAATGGTCATCTAGACTATTAGCCCCCTTCTCAGCATTTTGGCTAAATTAATTTAATCATTTATCTAGACCAAATTGCTAATAATCAATTTATTTGATTATAACCTATAGTTTGACTATGCTATCCTAAGTTCATTATTTGATTAAAAGAACATGTCCCCTTTTAATTAAATAAAAGACCCCATTCTTATAACCCACTTAAAGTGCACACATAAAGTCCTTTTTCTATTTTGCAATTAAAAGAAAAGGCTTTGTGACTTTTGTCTTATATGACAAGTCAACTTATATTCTATTGGTTGATTTGTGTGTGCACATGGATCACTCCTCTTTTCAAATTCCACCGTTGATCATCCACCATCTTCATCTTGATCTCTACCGTCCATACATCTTTAAAAGGGAGAGAGCTTTCCCCCTCAATCCAATCCATATTTTTGAATATTGTTATGCTGCAGGTTTTCTAACAGGTTTCTTTGGAGCTTTGTGGAGAACTTCTATTTCTTGTCTACATTCTCTCATCCATGGCATCATGACATTCTATCTTAGCTTAGCTTTCATTTTTACATGTAGCTTAATCTCACATAGCTTAATAATGGTATTGTAACACTCTCATACATGTTTTAGCATAGCTGCATTTGACATTCTCATTCTAGCTTAATCTTCATTTGCATTGCATTCTTGAGGAACTCCTTGGGACATTTGCATTCTTGCATCTTGTCTTTGGAACCTCCCATTGCATGGTTTACTAGCAAGAAGAGTATCTCTAAGGCTCATCTGAGAGCCTTTGAATTTGAAATACACTCTCTTGCACTCTGTGGATAGGGAGCTCTAAGCCGGCATCCAAGCATTCCAACTCATGGAATCGTTTGGATAGAATGGTTTAGAGTGGGACACTTTCGAGTGTACATTTTTGGCGCCCACCGTGGGGCTTGAATCAAATTTTCAGCTCCATTTGCTTTCATTTCTTATCTTTGGTTTTTTTACAGCAGCATATTGGGTCTAATCAAATGCTTTTGTAGAATTTTCACTTTGGTTTTAAGGCCAAGCCATAAGTAAATTGGTTTGAAGGCCAAAAACTTAGTTGGTTTAAAGATTTGATCATATCTTTTAAACCGCTTAGAATTTGGTTCTGAAATTTTGTTTGCAGGTTGCGTATATGCTCAAAATGTTTCAGTCCAATTTTCAGAGCATTTTGACATGATTTTCGGAAGTTATGATATTTTCTTTATTTTCCATAAAAAGCCGCTTTTGATCGCAAATCAGCGCATTTTTTGAAAAAACTTACATTTTCAGAAAGCTTTTCGAATTCTAATGGGGGTTCTTTCTTTGTGTTTTTAATTTTGAGATCGTATTAAGGATAAAAAATTCGATTTGATAAATTTGGCATGTTTTGACAAAATCAATCTCTAGGGAGCAAATGAAGAGATTTTTTAAAATTTCTTGCATTTTTGGAAAGCTCTCTGATTTTTAACAGGGGTCTCTTTTTTTCATTTTCATTTTTGGATACGAAATCATAGCAAAAAAGTTCAATCTTGTTGACTAGGTCAAAACCAAAGAGTAAAAATGAAAGCATTTGTGATTAACTTGCACTTTCTTTGCATGTACTTGGTTGGAGGATAAATTAGATTTTTGAAGCAACTCACCACTTTTTATTGCATATTTTTATGTTATTTCACACTAACTTTTGTTGCTAACAAGTTGTGATTTCAGGTTGCCATCCTTGTGAAAAAAAAATTGAAACATTGCATAAAAAGAACGCATGTCAAAGCTTCAAATGCACAAGGGCTACTAACGATTGTTTGCAGGGCTGCCCAAAGCATAAAAACCCAAATTTCTTGCTTTTTTGTTTTCATGTGTGGCATTGAATAATTGTTCATTTTTCATAGGCACATAAAACTTGTGATTGGAGTCTTTTGGTAATAGGAGAGTATGCTCTTCACCCTTGTGGTGAATCAGAAATCTTGACTTGCCATTTGGTTTCAAAAGCAAGGGGTAAATGAATCTTCTTGGCGTGTTTGGGAGAAAATGATTGGAATAGGAGAGTATGCTCTTCACCCTTGTGGTGAACCAGAAATCTTGACTTCCAAAATTTGATCCACTTTGTGTAGTTAGAATCCTTTAGAGGGCCTGCTCTCGGACAACCTGAGAGGAACGACCCAAGTGGGAACAAGCCGATTACCTGGCTCTTCCAACCCACTATAAACTCAAGGCTATCAAGGACACAAAACCTTGGTAGACGTAGTGTTTATCTTCGTCTAGTGTGATCGCTTATGGGATTTCGACCATAGGGAGATCACTAGGCAAGAATGCTTAAGGTACTCTTGTGATCGCGAGATCGGTTACTCATCGCAAGGTGAGGTGTCCCGTAATTGGGAGCAAGAGGAACACTATGAACGGAAGCCCTATCTAAACACTCTAAGTTAGTAACTACCCTTTTTTTAGCCGCTCAACTTCTTGGTGCAAGGATCGATCCTAGTGGACTACCCGGATCACCCCAAGATTTACACTCACCATATGTGTTCCCTTGGTTATGCTTATGGCATTTCCATGACAAAGCCAATATCTCTTGTGGGCAACCACTTGGTGTGAGGCGAAGGAGCATCAAGCGTGGGCTAAGTTGTTGAGTAATGAACCATGACTCTAAGGTAGATTGCTTGGCTATTGTTTTTGATGTTTTGACCAGTGTTAACGTTCTTGCAACATAAACATTCCGATAAAGATTTGTTAGGAAGGTTGTTCTGATATCCCAAGTGCGTATTGACAAGGTTGTTTTTACCCTTGATCAATTGTTTTGAAGACATGTTACAACACTTACTGTTTGCAAACCTTGCTGTTTACTGATACAAGTTGAGACGAAATGCTGTCTGATTAAAACAACTATCTGATTGACAAAATTGAAACGAACTCCAAGCCAAAAAATTGATCCTGGCCACGTATCAGTGTGTGAAGAATTCATCCTAAGTTGAAAAGATGGGTTTAGTCCGTCGAATGTAAGTCTTGAAACGTCTTGATAAATCACTTGTCAAAATTCAGCTATTATTTTTCTAGCTATCCACTATTGAGCTTCTCGCTCGTCCGCTCGGCTCGAGTCACCCGTGCTGTAAGATCTTGAGCACTGTTTGACAAGCCATCTAATCACATTTTGACAAGTGACTAGTCCTGATCGTAAAAGCTTCAAATTTGGCTCGCTCTTCTTGTCCTACTAAACAAAGACAACTCTTTACATGCCGGTCACAACTAGATATCAAAGTGGTAACGGTAGCCACACGCCTTTCATTTTCAAACAATTGGAAACACCACCCAAACGTCCTCGCAAACAACCTTGTGATAAGAACCTCAAATTTGATCAAACACAAACAGCTAACGTTCGACACAACCCACTTTATAGTTTTGAAAATCCCTTTGGCACACCCTTTGAGACACCCGAGGGTACGAGTGGTATAGTCACAATGGTGCATCCTGATGAAATTAAACGTCGCTTAGAAGAACAAGCACGTGAAACCCAAAAGACTTTGGAGGCTATATACGCTACAGAGAGAGAAAATCAACAAGCTGAAACTGACAATCAAGCACGCTACGAAGGATATAAAGGAACTTGTCCTCGAAATCCCTTTGAAAATAATGATGGTAATCACACACCTCCAAGGACTCCTACAGTTGCCACTAGTGCATGTCCTTCACCTAAACCATCTCATCATGATAGTGATGAAGAAGTAACTAGCGAAGATGTGATCAAATTTCAACAAGATGGCTTCGCCCAAAAACTAATGCTCAGAGCTTTAGAGGAAAATGGAGACCAATACTTCCGATACATGGCAGCTAGGGGATGGAAACTCCCTAAAGGTTTTAATGTTGAACATATTATCCCAAAACGAGAGCCCACTGAGGCTGAAATCTTAAGGGAAGAAATACAAGAACTAAGAAAACAATTTACACAACTGCAAACTTCAAAAGAGCCACCTAAGACATCATTTGTTGAATCAATTTGCGCTCTTCCATTTGATAGGGGTCTATACATGCTACCATTTCCTAAGGATATAGAGGTTCCTAAGTATGACAAATACGATGGAAATGGTGACCCTCACGACCATGTGAGACATTTCTATGCTATTAGCATGGACTTTATGCATGAAGACACCTTTCTTATGCGTTTGTTCCCTAGAAGTCTAAGAGGACAAGCTATGGAGTGGTTCACAAAATTGAGTCCTCCTCTTAAAACATTTGACGAACTTGCACAACGTTTCATCCAGCAATATTCGTACAACATTCAACATCCTGTGACAGTGCTAGACTTATGCAACATCAAACAAAGACCAGGAGAGTCTTTTGCAATATACCTTCAACGATGGAGATCTTTATACTCTCGGTATCCTCGGCAAGTGCCCGAGGCTGAAAAAATTGACATCTTTGTCAACACGCTTGTACCCGAATTATACTTTGATCTAAGAAAACAGTTATTCACATCCTTCAACGCCATGGTAGAAAGTGCATATCGCATTGAGGATGTTGCTATCAAAAAAGGTGATATTACCATAAACAAGGATAGAATTAACAATGGGAACAATAAAGACAAAGGCAAACCTTGGAACAAAAACAAGTATGTTGTCAATGATGGAGTAGTGGACACTCCTAAGACTAAGGAGCCTGCGTTTAACCTTTCCAATGCCATCTATGCAGCAAAGCAACAAGAAGGTTCAAAACCACAACCCTTTGACAAAGGCTCTAAATTTGTGAAGAAGCGACGTGTTTACACACCTATGGTCGAACCTTATGAAGTGGTTTTAAAAACCTTAATTGCAAACAAATTGGTTACCTTACCAGACAACTCACGTCCTTACGATCCACCTGTTAGACCCCCATGGTGGAGAGAAGATCATACTTGTAGCTATCACCAAAGTAAAGGACATAACACAGAGAATTGCTTCAAACTCAAAGATGTAATTCAAGACCTCATCGAAGCTGGAAAAGTTGTTACAGATGGCCTTGTTAAGAATACTGATCATAAGGCTTTCCAAAAACCATTACCTGAATACGAAAAGGGTGAGACCTCAAGGGTAGCTGCCAAAAAGAATCATGACGCCAAAATTAGTTATGCTTACACTAACACTGATAATGTTATAAGCATGCTTGAGCCTGTTGAATACATATGTATGGCAAGCTCCAACAATGACAACTGGCCAAATTATGACGCTAAAGATGAACGACCAAGAGTGGTCTTAAGGACACGATCCACTCCTCAAGATCATACTGATACTAGACCCAAGGTGGTACTCCAAGTGGCTAAGTCTTCATCTTCTCAGGGTGAACCACTTAACGTTGTCACTAGGGGGCAATCTAAGGTTGTCCTAAAAGTTGCTAATGATCCTAAAAATGCTTCATCATCTAAGAAACCAATTACTTCCAAGATCTCCAACTATGATCTTGTTAGCCAACTGCAATGCACACAAGCACAAATCTCCATTTTTGAGTTACTAGAGTTATCTCCTTTGCACAGGGATATCCTTGAGAAAGCTTTACGTTCTGCCAATGTTCCCACAGATATTGATGCGGAACAATTCCAAGCTATGGTGAACCACATCTCCTCGCCCCACTATCTCACCTTTTCTGAAGAAGATGACCGAGCTCTTAGTCATCCCCATAACCTTGCTCTTCATGTCGAAGTTCAAATCTTTCGTACCCGTGTTCGTCGAGTCTTGATAGACAATGGTGCAGGGTTAAATATCATTTCGTTCAATGTAATCCAACAATTGGGCATGTCTGAATTTGCCATCGATCCTAAGCGCAAGATCACTATAAAGGCCTATGATGAGGTTGAAAGGCCTTCTAAAGGTCTAATTGTACTTCCAATCAGAGTTGGTCCAGTTGAGAAGAATGTCATTTTCCAAGTCTTAGACATACCACTTGCATACAACTTGTTGTTGGGACGACCATGGATTCATGATATGCAAGCAGTACCCTCTACATACCATCAGTGCATTAAGTTCCCTTTTAATGGTACTGAAGTGGTTGTCCCCGGCGACAACTCCATGTCTATCAACACATTATCTACTGCTGAAACGCTAGTCCCGCACAATCGCTCTTCTCATGAGCTAGCACCATCTTTCACAGAATGTGAACAAAAACTGAAAATGATGAGCCTTGGTATGGGCGAGTACACTTTGGACTCTATTGCTGCCTTACCAATTTCCCCTCGGTCTTATGGGAAACCAATTATTGCAAAGAAGTCTTCTGCTTCTGCTATGACACTTTTTGGCACTTTTGTGCAATCTTCCATACCACTAGAAGCAGAGAAGGAAGAACAAGCCATTAGGGACTGGATCTACAGAGAAGAGGAAGACGAGGAGGTTACAATGACTACCCCTATTTCTCCCAAAAAATATGGAAAAGGCTATAAATTTTTGACAAAAATGGGCTACCAGGGCCACGGGTCCTTAACTGGTTGTAAGAATGCTCTAGTTGAACCTTTAAGTCACACTCAAGGTCATGATGCTCAAGACACCGCTGGTCTAGGCTTTGGGCTAGACAATAATACACCAAACTGTAGTCAAATATTACTCATGTCTAGTGAATTGGAGGATGATGACTCTCCCATAATTGCTACTACTACACAAGACGAAGACTTTGTTCCTCTCACTTCCCTCCTTTGGGGAGAAGACATAGTTATTGCTAATAATGAAGAAGCTTCTACCTCCCAACAACAGGAACAAGAAGGGTCTACTTCTGAGGACATAAATAGAGGACGAATTAGGCAGAATATTGCTCATCTCATAAATAGGGGTCAAAGTACAGATTCTCATGAGTATGAATGGGAAAGCCTCTCTGATGCATCTTGTGAGCTGGGGGTGGATGTCATTCATGCCTATGAAACCCAACCCAATGTAGTCGAATGGTCTAGTATGAGGTCAGATGAGTTTGACTCACAACATGTCTTAATGGATCACGCTAGTTCCTCTAGGACTATTCCTGAGCTGAACTCTTTTGCGACATTTTCTATAGGCTCAACTTCACAGGTCACCAGAGATGACTCCTTCCATATCAATCACATTAAAACTTCTCCCTCACTCTCACTAATTTACCCAGAACTCATAGATTGGTCTATCCAAAATCAAAAACCTGAAATACGGTCTTTCCAAAATGACTATGAGATCACTTGTTATCTCAACGCAATTGAACCTGTCATTTCTTCCACCAGCGAACCCGCGGTTAACATGACAGAATCAGATATCAAGTACCTCAGTCAAAAAATTAAAAGAAAAAATAAGCGATCAGATGGTGAAAACCACATTGTGGCGGTGTCTGACCCTCAAAAAAGTAAAAATAAAGACGTATCTAATGGTGAAAACCTCTCTGAGGCACCTGCGGATGAGGTACTTGGTAGTCTGCCAAGCTATTTCCAGGATAGATCTTCGGTTCTAGTCGAACCTACACAGCCTATCAACTTGGGAACAGAAGAATGTCCTCAGATTATCCATGTAGCTCAATCTTTGTCAAACAAAGAAAAGACACAGTTTGCTCAGTTCTTTCAAGACAAGAAGGTCAACTTCGCATGGACATACTCTGACATGCCAGGGCTTGATACAGATCTCATCATGCATCACTTATCAATCTCACCAGATGTCAAGCCTGTCAAACAGAAGTTAAGAAAAATGCATCCACATGTGGCTCTACTGGTCAAGACAGAGTTAGAAAAACTATTGAATGCAAACTTCATTAGGGCCATTGATTATGCTGAGTGGATTTCCAACATTGTACCTGTCTCCAAGCATGACAAATCCATACGAGTCTGTACTGATTTTAGAGACCTCAATAAAGCATGCCCCAAGGATGACTTTCCACTACCAAACATCGATATGATAGTGGACATGACTGCAGGTTATGAGATGTACTCACTCATGGATGGATTTTCTGGGTACAACCAAATAAAGATAGCTCCAGCAGACCAAGAAAAGACAGCCTTTACATGTGCATGGGGTACCTTTTGTTGGAATGTCATGCCTTTTGGGCTCAAAAATGCTGGCGCTACATATCAAAGAGCAATGACAACCATCTTTCATGATATGATGCATAAAAACATGGAAGACTATGTTGATGACACACTGGTGAAATCAAAGAAACGAGACACACATCTCAAAGACCTTAGTTTGATATTGGACCGTATGGAACAATTCCAACTTAGGTTGAATCCAAAAAAATGTGCCTTTGGTGTCACTTCTGGAAAATTGCTAGGTTATATCATCTCAGCAAAAGGCATTGAGGTTGACCCTGAAAAGGTCCAAGCTATCATGGATATGCCTCCACCAAAGACTATCAGTCAACTTAGAGGTCTGCAAGGACGGCTACAATCCATAAGAAGATTTATCTCTCAATTAGCTGATAAGGCTCAACCTTTCAATAAAAATCTGCATAAAGGATCTACCCATATTTGGAACAGTGACTGTCAACAAAGCTTAGACCAAATCAAAGGCTACTTGGCAAAACCGCCAGTTTTGATGCCACCCATTCTGGGAAAACCTTTGATTCTGTACATTTCAGCTACGAATTCTTCTCTAGGAGCACTCTTAGCCCAAAGTGATGAGACGGGTAAAGAAAGAGCCATATACTATATTAGTCGAACTTTGGTGGCTTATGAACTAAATTATACAAGTATAGAGAAGGCATGCCTTGCTGTAGTTTTTTCCTCCCAAAAACTTCGACATTATATGTTGGCCCACACAGTTCACTTGATTGCCAAGATAGACCCTTTGAAATATTTATTAAGTAAAGCTGCACTTACTGGTCGTCTTGCTAAATGGATGATGATTCTTTCCGAATTTGACATTCAGTATGTTGAACGTAAGGCAATCAAAGGACAGGCCATAGCTGACCAGTTGGCTGACTTCCCACTTGAAGATGTAGCACCTCTACAAATTGAGTTTCCAGATGCCTCAATCATGAACATTACTGACAGAACATGGAAAATGTTTTTTGATGGATCCCATACACAGAATGGAGCAGGAGCAGGGGTGTTGTTTGTTTCCCCTCATGGTTATACGATCCCAAAATCCTACAAATTATTGTTCCCATGTACAAACAATATTGCAGAGTATGAAGCATTAACAAATGGGATCAAAATGGCCCTTGAATGGCGAATAACTGAGCTACACATCTATGGGGATTCTCAACTGGTTGTGAACCAAGTGAATAATGAATATCAAACCAAGGATGATAAATTGATCCCTTATAAAAAGTTGATAGATGCTCTAAGGAACTATTTTACCTTTGTAACATTCCAACAAATTCCTAGAGCAGAAAACAAGGCTGCTGATGCTATGGCCACTTTAGCATCTATCCTCCAATTACAAGAACATGAATCGCGATTTGAGTTCCTGGTGGAAGAATTGTGTCATCCAGCCTATGATTCTTCAGATAACCAGGTGATCTACACTGTTGTAGGTCATGATTCCTCCCGCTATGCGGCTATTTTCTCCTACCTACGTGATCAGGTTATTCCCGAAACCCTCACACGCAACCAAAAATGCCAACTCCTTCGTAATGCCTCACACTACACTTTGGTCTCTGGTGACTTGTATAGGAGGGGTCTAGACGGAACGTTGCTTAGGTGTTTAGAACTAGAAGAGTCCGAGAAGGCACTTGCTGAAGTCCATGATGGCATTTGTGGGGCGCATTCTAATGGCCTTGCACTTGCCCGAAAACTGCTTAGGACGGGTTATTACTGGCCCACCATGCAAGCTGATGCTGTGCGCTATGCAAAGACCTGTCAGAAATGTCAGCTCCATGGTAACTTGATACATGCTCCTGGGCGAGAGTTAATCCCTTCTGTGACATATTGGCCATTTCAACAATGGGCTTTTGACTTGGTAGGAAAGATCCATCCAAGCTCATCCAGCGGTCATAAATTTATCATCACAGCAACGGAGTATTTCACTAAATGGGTTGAAGCTGTACCATTATCTGCTGCTACAGGCAAACATGTTGCCCTGTTTATACTAAATCACATCATTTGTCGATATGGTATCCCATCCTCTATTGTTACAGATAATGGAGGACAATTCAAAAATAAAGACTTAAAACAGCTGTGCAAAAAGTTTGGAATTAAGCAACACTGGTCTTCCATTTACTATCCCCAAGGGAATGGCCAAGCTGAGGCCTCTAATAAAACGCTGCTAAAAATCCTACACCGCACAGTTCACAAGTCTGGGAAAGATTGGCACTTGCAAATAAATCCGGCACTTTGGGCCTATAGAACCTCTATTCGTACTCCTACAGGGGCTACACCCTTTTCTCTAGTCTATGGCTCTGAGGCTGTTCTCCCATTAGAAGTCGAAATACCTTCTTTGCGCATCTCCTTACATGGGTTAATAACCGATGAAGACCATAGAGCTATGAGAGTACAGGAATTAGAGACTCTGGATGAACGGCGCAAGGCTGCTTTTGATCACATGAGAGCTTATCAGAAGTGCATGTCTGCACAATATAACAAAAAGGTTCACCCCCGTGAGTTCCAAGTTGGTGAACTCGTGCTTAGAGAGAATCCCAAAAATCAGCAAAATCGAGAACAAAAAGGGAAATTTGAACCTAACTGGTTAGGTCCTTACATTATCACAACATCATTTGGGTCTGGTGCTTACCAGTTGTCTACTTCAGAGGGTGAAGAACTTGCAGAACCTATCAACATCCTACACTTGAAGAAGTTCTATACTTAGAGGCTTGCTGCTCAGCTATCTTGTATACATCTATGAGTCTGAAAAAATCTTAAAAATCAAAAAATGATCATCTTAGTGAAAACCTCACTTTGATGTATCACCAAAAAAAAAAAAAAAAAAAAAAAAAAAAAATCTGTCAAAGTGGTGAAAACCTGGAAACAGGCGCTACTTGAAACCCTTGCACCTATGTCTATCAATCTCAATCATCCACTTTGCTACACATTTCCTAGCTTGGAATTGTTTCTTGTCCTCATCTTGGGGGCATAGCTACTTAGCCTATTGAGGTATTCTTGTGGATTAGGGTTTCTTTGACAACTCACAAAATAGTGTTTCTCAACACTTCCCCCACTTTGACATCAAGTGTTTTTTAACACTTTACAGATAGTTTACCTACGGTCTCCGATGTCACAATATCTCACTATCAGAATCAAGTCTGGAAGAAATGGCCAAGTGACTTACACACACGCACTTTAACACTTAAACGACTGAGCTATGCTGATCTTTATCTACTTTGTGTGCTGTCTATCATGATTTCTTTGCCAGGTGTTCCCTCCCTAATAGTCTTTCAAGGATGTCATTGACTAGAAGACTGGGGGCATGGGACATATTTTCTTGATTTCTGCTTGTGGGTATACTTTTGTTTGTCTATAGTGTTGTAAGCATTCATGCTTGTCCTATTCAACACTTTGACTTATAAATGTATCATCCTTGATTGTTTTTGCAAGATCGCACTCAGGGTTTATCCTGGCGCTTATGCCTTGATACAGGTGTAATCTTGCTAAATTAAACTTAGGGAATCTAATCATGTAGTTATCTTGACTTACATGTCTCTGATGCTTAGATTGGATTTCCACATATCTATCTAATATTGATCATATTCATATCCTCATAGTTATACTAGTGATGGTTGTATGATCTCATGATGTCCCTAATAAATGCTCAATGATGAAATTAAGAGTCTAAATGTTATGCACTTCTTGCTGGTAAACCACTTTGCATGTTAGCTTGCATTTTAGGTTCATTTTCTAGCTTAGTCTTGCATTCTTGCATATGGGGAGAGCTCTCTCTTCATCTTTTTGTGGACATATCAGCTAACTCCTTTCATATATTTCTTTACTTTCTTCTTGTTCATGTCTTTTCACCTTCTTAATCTTTCGCTTCATCTCTTTTCTATCTTATCATCACATTATATAAAGTTTTGACCTCTTAAATAATTTCAACATCCTGGATTCATTTTCGGGATCGAAATCCAAATTCGAGTTCATCTTGATGGTCAAAATTGTCTTTTAAAATTCTACTTTCTTCTAAGCAGTTAGCTGACCTTTTGAGGTCTAATCTCCGAATCATCACTGGGGCATCTTCATTTATTCATGTCTTCATCATTTCCATACTTCATATCTACTTCAATTCACTGTTTCACATCTAAATCATCTTTCTACTAGATTTGACCTGATTTTATGATATATCCTTCAAGATCAACTCTAGTCAAACTGGGGCATTTTATCAATTTCTTATAGTCATTCTTGGGTTCTAATCATCTATCTGTCATCTTGGACATTGCTATATTCTAATTTTATCATGTCTAGCCAATTTCTGCATCCCCTTGCCTCATTTCGATTTCGATCCCGAGGGGGCAGAAATACTCTATCACTGCTTAGGAGCATTTGTTTGATCTTCTCACTTGCTCTCACTCTATCTGCTTTTCTAAGTGTTAGTATTCTTCTTGAATTCTAACATCATCTCTTCCTAGTGTTCAGTACTACTGCTATCAGGCTGTGCATTCAGGACTTGCTATCTATTTCTGCATTTCACTCTTCGGAATTAGACATCTATATCTATCATCGCCTACTTGGCTTCGATTTTCTTTGACATAATGTGTTCCCAGATCGATCACGCATTAGTCAAAGAGGGGCAAATGTAATCACCTAAAAATGGTCATCTAGACTATTAGCCCCCTTCTCAGCATTTTGGCTAAATTAATTTAATCATTTATCTAGACCAAATTGCTAATAATCAATTTATTTGATTATAACCTATAGTTTGACTATGCTATCCTAAGTTCATTATTTGATTAAAAGAACATGTCCCCTTTTAATTAAATAAAAGACCCCATTCTTATAACCCACTTAAAGTGCACACATAAAGTCCTTTTTCTATTTTGCAATTAAAAGAAAAGGCTTTGTGACTTTTGTCTTATATGACAAGTCAACTTATATTCTATTGGTTGATTTGTGTGTGCACATGGATCACTCCTCTTTTCAAATTCCACCGTTGATCATCCACCATCTTCATCTTGATCTCTACCGTCCATACATCTTTAAAAGGGAGAGAGCTTTCCCCCTCAATCCAATCCATATTTTTGAATATTGTTATGCTGCAGGTTTTCTAACAGGTTTCTTTGGAGCTTTGTGGAGAACTTCTATTTCTTGTCTACATTCTCTCATCCATGGCATCATGACATTCTATCTTAGCTTAGCTTTCATTTTTACATGTAGCTTAATCTCACATAGCTTAATAATGGTATTGTAACACTCTCATACATGTTTTAGCATAGCTGCATTTGACATTCTCATTCTAGCTTAATCTTCATTTGCATTGCATTCTTGAGGAACTCCTTGGGACATTTGCATTCTTGCATCTTGTCTTTGGAACCTCCCATTGCATGGTTTACTAGCAAGAAGAGTATCTCTAAGGCTCATCTGAGAGCCTTTGAATTTGAAATACACTCTCTTGCACTCTGTGGATAGGGAGCTCTAAGCCGGCATCCAAGCATTCCAACTCATGGAATCGTTTGGATAGAATGGTTTAGAGTGGGACACTTTCGAGTGTACAAACATAACAGTTTTCTGTGGTATTTGACAAAAGAACAACACAAAGATCAAGTTGGTACAAATGACTAGTTGAGTATTATCATTATTTGAGGTTATGGGAGATACATCTAAGTATCTAGTATATTTAGTTAATGTTGGATGAAGAAATGATAATTTTGGAAGAAGTTATGTAAGTTTTGGTGATGTCTATTCTAAATAGAGTTTACAGAGGCTTGTTCTGGTAAACTTGTTATATCTCTTAGTAGAATTGTTATTTTGAGAATTAAGGGTGAGGATGTGTAGAAGATATTTTAGTGATGACATGGCTAAGTTTTCTTGTCATAATATTGCGTGTACATAAAGTTATTCAAGTTTCAAGGTAGAAGATTGATGTTATCGCTGAGTGTAACATGTTCTTAATGTTGTCCTATAATGATTAATTGAGAATGTCTAACAACCAACTCAGGGAATTGTTTTATGGACTTAGTATAAAGGAAGGAAATTTTCCTTTATCATGACATATGCGTGGATAAGATAAAGAAGTGTTTGTAAGTAGTAGAGAGAGAAAAATGCGAAGTTGAGCAGAGCAGAGTGGAAGTGAGGGAAACTTCATTTCTAAGGTTTTGTTGAGTAATCTAAGGTTTGATATTTGGATCCAAGATTTAATATTTGGATTTTAGGTTCATGACCTAATCTACAAGGTCTAAAAATGTTTGATTCAGTTGATAGAACAAAGGAAAGAATTACATAATATTAAATTGCATGTTTGAGTAGTGAGCTCTTCTTGTAGTTGAAGTTGCATGTTTGGGTAGTGGGCTCTTCTTACATACATTGTACTATGACTCCTAATAGGGTTGGCACAACTCCTAATAGGGTTAGAATCTCCTAATAGGGATTCAAAGTCTCCTAATAGGGACTCTCTGTACTCAATGTTGTAATAGACTCCTAATAGGGTCCATCCTCTAACAAGAAATATTTATATTAGTACATCATCTTGTGGGCATGACTCCCACCAGGGTTTTCCCTGGTTAACATATCTAGTGTAATCATCTATATGCATCTTATTATGGTTGCTATTTACTTTAGTTGAATGGTTAAGTTTTTTTAAAGAAGATAAATGTTTTAATTGTTGGTTAATTGATTCACACACCCCCCCCCAAAACCCCAATTATCTTGGTGGACTATTGTTTCTAACAATTTGTATTAGAGCATCAGGTCTTTGAAGATAAAATTTAACAACTTTGGGAGATCTATGGCAAGCATGTTTAGAAAAGATAGTTCAAAGTTCAACAGAACAAATTATGATAGCTAGAAGGAAAAGATGAAGACACATCAGTTGTGTGTGGGTCTGGGATATTGGATCTTGACAAAATCAGTGAAGACAATCATTTCTGAAAAGGATTTGAAAAATTGTACCAAGGATGAAAGAAATCTTTTTATGTGGGACATGAGAGCTAGAGAAGCACTATTGACTGCACTTCTCAAAATTGAATACAATAAGGTAAAATCACTTGCTACTTCACATTTGATTTGGAAAGCTTTGGAAACTAGTTTTGAAGGTGATGCACATTCTAAAAAGTTGAGGTTATAAAGTCAGATTTGTGCATTTCAAGATGCTAAAATGATGAAAGATGAATCTATAAGAACATATGTAGGAAGAATAGCAGAAATCACTATGGAAACAAAGAAGAGGATGAGATTATATGGAAGACATTGAAGACTTTAACACCACCATTTAAGTCAATAGTTCAAATGATACAGTTGTTGATATCTTGTACCAAAGATTTCACAAAGGAGACGTTGCTTGGAATACTTGAAGTCATTGAGAATGAACTTAGATAGTCTAGAGAATTGAATAGAATAGAGGTAGCTTTCAGTGCCTTGAATATTCAACCTAGTTTATCAAGGAGCACAAGTGCTAGAGGAGATTTTTCTAGGAGCAACAGAGCTGATGAGGATAGAAAGATTCAAGAAGGAGTATCCCTTTTGGTAAGAAGAGAAAAAGATGATAAGGAAATCTTTAAATGCTGGACTTGTGATGAATATGGTCATTATGCATCTAAATGTCCTAAAAGAGAGAAAAAGTACAAAGGAAATTACAAACCTAGAAGAAATAGAGAGTGTTTGTATGCAGATGAAGAAAATAATTATGATGAACAAGCAGTAAGTGCTAGTGATGATGAAATTGGATTTTTGGCAATTAAAGAAGAAAGTCTAGAGAAAGTAGCTTTGGTATTATAAGTTGAAAAAGAAATCTAATTGGATAATTGATAGTGATTGTTCACATCATATGACTAGTGATATGAAAAAAATTGTTGACTTCAAAAGTCAGGATGGAGGCATTGTCAGAGTTGGAAACAATGCAACATGCCAAGTTATAGGTAAAGGATCTATAACTCTTGATGGTAAAACTAACACTAAGGATGTATATTTTGTTGATGGTTTAAAGTAAAATCTTTTGAGTGCTAGAAAACTAGTGGACAAAGGTTATTAGTTTTAGTTCATAGAAAAGACATGCATGATCAGAGACAAAGATGGAAAGATAATTAGAATAGGAACTAGATCTAGAGGTAATGTATTTCAGTTGAATCCTATTGAAATGATATGTTTGATTGCTAAGGTAAATGAAAGTTGGTTATGGCATAAGATATTTTTTCATATAAACTTTGATAGTATTGTGAAGACTAGTAGTATGTTTGTAGTTAGAGATTTGCCAAAGATTGTAAAGCCTAATAACACAATTTTCAAGGAGTGTGTTTTGGCAAAACATAACATAACTTCTTTTCCCTGCAAGAAGTTTACTACTACAAAAAAATTGGAGATTGTAAACATAGATCTCAGTGGTCCTAGAAAGACTAAAGGATTCTATGATGAACGGTATTTTATAATTCTAGTTGATGACTTTTCTAGAATGATGTGGGTTGCATTTCTTAAAGAGAAATTTGAGGCATTTGATAGGTTTAAAATATTCAAGAATAGAGTTGAGAATGAATCTGGTATGAATATTCAATTTTTAAGATTAGATAGAGGAGAATTTACTTCAAATGAGTTTAACATATTTTGTGAAGAAAATGGAATCAAAAGATAGTTATCAGCTCCAACAACCCTTGAACAGAATGACATTATAGAGAGAAGGAACAGGTCAATATAGAAGCAACAAAAGCTATGTTAGCTGAGAATGATGTATCTAAGATGTTTTAGAGAGAATCTATGAATACAACAGTCTACACTCTGAACAAAATACAAGTCATGAAAGACACAAAAAAGACCCCTTATGAACTGTGGTTTGGTCACTCATCTACAGTTACGTATTTCAAAAATTTTGGTAGTAAGTGCTATATCAAAAGAGATGATGATATTGGTAACTTTGATGATAGAAGTGATGAAGGTATGTTTCTTGGTTATTCATTGAAAAGAAAGGCTTATAGATGCTATAATCTAAGAACTAAGACTATTATAGAAAGTGTAAATGTGAGAATTGATGAGAAATTTAAGATACAAGAGAGAATAGTTGATTACAATTTAGATGATGTTGTTGTTACTAAGCCAAGGAATGATGAAGTATTTCTTGAGACTAACAATAATTTGTAGAATGAAGGAGAGCCAAGGCACGAACAAAGGTCAAAACCTTCAATAGAGCCAAGAATTGAGATAGCAACTCCTACTTCAAGAAAGAATATGATAAAGAATCACCCATTTGGGCAGATCATCGAAAGCAAAGATAAAGGTGTGATGAAAAGAAGTAGAGTTAATGAAGAACTATGCTTGATATATCAAGTTGAACCTAAAAATGCAGATGAATCATGTAAAGACAATTATTGGAAATAATCTATTAAAGAGGAATTGGATCAGATAGTAAAGAATGAGACATGGGAATTGGTCTCTAGACCAGTAGACAAGAATGTGATAAGAACTAAATGGGTGTTCAGAAATAAGATGAATGAACAAGGTGAAGTTGTAAGGAACAAGGCATGGTTGGTATGTAAAGGTTACTCACAACAAGAAGGAATAGACTATGATGAGACCTATGATCTAGTGGCTAGAATAGAAGTAGTAAGATTATTCTTAGCCTATGCAACACAAAATAAATTTAAAGTATATCAGATGAATGTCAAGTCAACATTTGTAAATGGAGAACTTGAAGAAGAGGTATATATTGAAAAAATTGAAGGTTTTCCTTTAATAGATGATAAGGACATAGTATGTAGACTGAAGAAAGCATTGTATGGCTTGAAGCAAGCATCGAGAACCTAGTATATGAGGTTGGACAAGCATTTGACAAAGCTTGGATGTAGCAAAGGTATGGAAGAAAATAATCTATACTGGAAAGAAATTGATGATGGTTTGATGATTTTGGTAATATTTGTTCATGATATCATATTTGGAGGAAATGATGAGGAAAGTGAGAAGTTTTCATAAGAGATGAAGGAAGAATTTGAGATGAGTATGATAGGAGAAATGAAATATTTTCTAGGATTGTAGATTATACAGAATAAAGAAAGAATTTTTATTTCTCAGACTAAGTACTTGAAGGATTTATTGAAAAGGTTTGGTTTGGAAATATGTAAACTCATTGGAACATCTATGGTATATGGACACATGTTATCTATAAAGGATGAGACACCTACTATTGAGAAAAAGTACATATCTATGATTGGAGGTTTACAACATCTGACTCACATAAGGTCAGATATATCAAATGTAGTTGGAATTGTTGCAAGATTTCAAGTTGATTCTAAAGAAGCACATTATGCAATAGTCAAAGGATATTTAGATATCTGAAAGGAACATCATAGTTTGGATTGTGGTATGATAGATCTAATAATTTTACTCTAAGTGCTTAGACTGATGCTAATTAGGCAGGCAGTATGGACAAAAGAAAGAGTACTAGTGGTGGAGCCTTTTTTCTTGGAGGAAGATTGGTTTCTTGGTTGAGTAAGAAGCAGGATTGTCCATCACAAAGTATAGTAGAAGAAAAATATGTTGAAGTAAGAAACAATTGAAATCAAGTTGTTTGGATGAAGCAAATATATAAGGATATAAGGATAGAAATTAGTGAACTTGTTTTCATACATTGTGATGACACAAGCATAGTAAATATGTCTAAGAATCTAGTATTGCGTTCAAAGACTAAGCACATTTCTATTAAGTATCACATGTTGAGAGAAAAATTTGTAGATAAGGAAATCAGATTGGAGTATGTAAGTACTAAAGAGTAGATTGTAGATGTATTCACTAAGCCTCTTCCCAAAGAGACTTTTGAGTATTTGTGAGGTATGCTAGGGGTTATACCCCTCCCTACATTAGAGTAGAAGATGCGAAAGTGCATCAATCCAGTGTAATAAAGCACCATTGTTTGTCTGGACTGAATGCTAATGCTTCCTATATGGGGGAGTACCTGTGATGGACAGAGTCATCTAGGACTCTTGTTGGATGTTTTTTTTGAACAATGTCTTTGGACACTTGATCTAGTAAGAATCAATTGTTCTAGAGTTTGATGCGATGAAGTTGGTTGCTAAAACCTTTGACATTGATGTCAATGGGGGAGAAGTTTAACATGAAAAACATGTTGGGGAGAAGTACTATATTATGAGGAAGAATATCATGGGGAGAAGCAAGCAATAAAAAGTGCAACTTGTTCAGGAGAAGAAAACAGTTGGGGAGAATGATTGATAAAGAGGATTTGAGAAGTAAGATGAATAGTCTTTTGTTGGTATTCTTGGAACTAGATGTTTTCATCAATGTTGCCATTAATGCCAAAGGGGGAGATTATTGAGAGATTGTTGAAGCATGAATGCTGATGATATTCCTATGGGGGAGTATTTTAGATATGTTACTATGATGATATGTTACTTTCATGACTGAGTTTTTCATTGATGTTAACACAACAATTTTCTATGGTATATGACATAAGAAAAACAAAAAGATCAAGTTGGTACAGATGACTAGTTGAGTATTATCACCATCCAAGGTCATGGGAGATATGTCTGAGTATCTAGTATATGTAGTTAATGTCAGATGAAGAAATGATAAGTTTGGAAGAAGTTATGTAAGTTTTAGTGATGTCTGTTCTGAGATAGAGTTTATAGAGGCATATTTTGGTAAACTTGTTAGATATCTTAGTAGAATTGTTATTCTAAGAATCAATGTTTGGGATGTGTTGAAGACATGTTGGTGATGACATGGCTAAGTTTTCTCATCATAATATTGCATGTATGGAAAGTTATTCAAGTTTCAAGGTGGAAGATTGATGTTATCACTAAGTGTAACACGTTCTTAATGTGGTCCTATAATAATTAATTGAGAAGGTCTAACAACCGACTTAGGGAATTATTTTATGGACTTAGTCTAAGGGAAGGATATTTTCCTTTATCATGACATATGTGTGGATGAGATAAAAAAGTGTTTGTAAGTAGTAGAGAGCAAAATGCAAAGTTGAGTAGGGGAGAGCAAAAGTGAAGGAAACTTCATTGCTAATGTTTTTCTGAGTGATCTAAGGTTTGATATTTGGATCTAAGGTTTGTGACCTAGTCTACAAGGTCTAATAGTGTTTGGTTTAGTTGACAGAACAAAGGAAAGAAGAACATAATATTAAATTGCATGTTTGAGTAGTGAGCTCTTCTTGTAGTTGAAATTGCATGTTTGGGTAGTGGGCTCTTCTTGCATATATTGTACTACAACTCCTAACAGGGTTAGAATATTCTAACAGGGATTCAGAGTTTCCTAGCAAGGAGTCTATGTACTAAATGTTGTAATATACTCCTAATAGGGTTCATCCTCTAATAAGGAATATTTATATTAGTACGTCATCTTGTGGGCATCATTCCCACCAGGGTTTTCCCTCTGATCAAGGGTTTACCTAGTTAACACATCTAGTGTAATTATCTATGTGCATCTTATTATGGTTGTTGTTTAATTTGGTTGAATGGTTAAGTTTGTATAAAGAAGATAACTGCTTTAATTGTTGGATAACTGATTCACCCCCCCTCTCAGTTATCTTGGTGGACTATTGTTTCTAACATAAAAATGGCTATAATGCACAAGATTAAAACCCTATCAGTCTTGGGAGATTCTAAACTAATAGTATCTCAAATTAGGAGTTAGTTTACCACTAAGAATTCAAGATTGAAGCAATACAAAAATTATGTATGGAACTTGATTGAAAGCTTTAATGCATTTTCAATAAAGTGGATTGTTAGGAGTGAATTTTTTTTGGCTGATATGATGGATAATCTAGATATCAAATAGATTGATATCCCATTACATGAGATTGTTCAAGTTGAAATAAAAATTAGGCCATCTATACTAGATAATATGCACAATTGGATTTTTTTTTTAATAATGATAAGGATTTACTTGATTTTATAACATGTGAAGGGCATTACCAACATCAAAGGATTGATTGGAATAATTTTGTGGAAAATTAAGATGATAAGGTAAGCATATTTTGAGAAGAAATTGTTGACCTCATATCTAACAAAAAATACCCAAAGGATTGGTAGCATTAGAAAGAATCGTTTATGAACTTGAAAATATCAAAACTTGCAAATCTACTGCTATGCTAGAAGAACTTGAGAAAGTAAGTCTCAGGAATGAAAATTCCCAAAATAAATCTTCATCAACAAAAAATCGAGTCCTAAAATTAGATTATATCTCATCTTTTTTTTGAGAAAGTGCATGCATGTGCATGGTCTTATGATGAATTGAAATCTTATAGAGATATTTTTTTCTAGCATGAAATACCTCTGAGACCAGATGCTAATATATTGAGACAAAATGAGAGGCCTAGATAAATCCAATGTTATCACCAAAGATAAAGGAAGAGATAATAAATATGAGAGATGTAGGGATCATTAAATTGATTGGGCACTCTACACAAGTTTCCAATCTTGTCCCTATAAGGAAAAAAAAATGGCGATATTAGATCGTGCATTGATTTCCAAAGTTTAAACATCTCATCACTAAAATTTATTTGTGCTCTTCCTAACATGGAATCACTTATGACGGATGGTTTCTCTAATTACAACCAAGTCAAAGTAAGGGAATCAAAATAGTATACAATTTCTTTTACTACTCCATGGGGAACATATGTATATGCAAGGAACCCTCCCTTTGATAACCTTACAATCTCAAGAGCTATTTCAGATGTGGGGTGTTAATTTCATAGGGGAGATTTCTAATAAGTCAAGTGGAGGACACAATTCGATCCTTATGGCTACTAATTATTTTACTAAGTGGGTATAAGCTATACCTACAAAATAGTCAACTAGACAATTTGTGATCAATTTTTTGATGGAGAATAATATAACTAGATTTGGATTCCCTTACAAGATTATCATGGATAATGGCATGTGTTTTATATCATATGAATTTTCCAAAAATTTCCACAAATATGCTCTAACTACCTCATATTCCTCTCCATATCATCCTCAAGGAAATGGTTAGGTAGAATTAAATTAAGAACCTACTAAAAATTATCAAGAGAATGTTTGACAATAACAAAAAGTCTTGGGATACTAAATAAAATATGGTAGTATGGGTTGACATAATCATAGTGAAGAAGTCCATAGGTTATTCCCTATACAATCTTGTTCATGGTAAGGAGGATATACTTCCTCTAAAAAATTCATTGCAAGTATAGAAGTTTATGATATAAGAACAACTTCAAGACATTAACTTCATGGAGGAAAGAATGAATGCATTAGTTGAGTTGGATGAAATTAGGAGATCAACATTAGAAAAAAATGTTGAAAAACAAAAATAGATCAAATTCCTTCATGAAAAAAGGTCAACCAAGAGATCCTTCAAAATGGAAGACTTGGTACTTATGTTGAATGTCAAGGATCAAGTCAAACAGAAACATGGAAAATTTGATTCCTTATGGCTTGGGCCATTTGTTATTTTTGACAAGGTAGGAGAAAACTCTTATTTCTTACAAGAAATAGTTGAAAGTATTCAAGAATTCCCTGTGCATGTACAGTTCCTTACACCCCTTTTCTCCTAAGTTAAAATGGGCTTTTCTATTTTGTATTACTAGATAATTGTTTATATTTCCCATGTATTATATTATTTTTTACTAGAGATAGCTGGATTCTCATCATATTTTGAAGTAATATGCATCTCTAGAAAGAGCCACTTGTGGAACCTTCAATTTTGTGATGAAATTTGACATTAAAACTTAATTTTTTGCTTTAGAAGGACATGTGCGAGGGGCTAGTGAAATAGTAAAAATTAGGATTTTGTAGGAATGGTGTAGAAGGTGGTACAAAATGGCAAAATTTTGTGAGATCATAGGGAAAAAGCTTAACATAGCCAAAAAATACAATTTGTCACTATTTTGGAGTAGGTTGCATTGGGTCATGCGAAGTTGTGATTTTGGGTAATGAGCACAAGAAGTATTATGAAATAGAAAGTTTTCAAAACTTCGCAAGGGATGTTGATATGACCTTGAAAATTGGAAATTTTTGAGGTTTTGGGGAGCATGTAGAGGGTACAGTGTAAAATGACAATTTTCACCAAATCATAACAGCTGTTTGACATGTGCCTTGAAATAGTAAAAAGAGTTTGTAGTTCATGAATGACCATCATAGTTTTGGAGAAAGGAGCCAAAAAAGCATGCGAAAAGGTGAATGACTATTGTCAAAATATCTTGAGAAGTACAAAACAATTTTTGGAGAATTCTGGTTGGAAATGATGTAAATTTGCAACCAAATATGTTTGGAATGTCATCAATTTAATTTTTGATTTAATGAGTTATTAAGTACCATTGTTTTATTAAGGTCCCATCACATACTGAATGCACAAGCAAATTTTTGGTGTGCATTCTTTAGTAAATTCTTCAAGTTGTAGGATTTCAGATTATAGGTGCAAAATGGGGTTGCCAATACAAGAGTATCTAGCATGCCAAGAACCAAAGCTAGTGGCACAACTTGATCTCTCTACTAAAGAAGAAGACCAATTTGACATCATCAAAAATATGTACAAAGTTGTGTGGGACCTCGGGAGCAATTATGCTAGCTACGTGAGTGATTTTTGTAATTACTCAAAAATGGTCATCTAGACTATGAGCCCTCTTTCTAGAAATTTTTCATAGTTTATCTAATTCTTATCCTTGATAAAATCTCCAAAAATCTATTTATTTGATTTCATCCTATAGGTTGACCACTTTATCCGAAGTTCATATTTAATTAAAAGAACATGTCCACCTTTTAATTAAATAAAATTCCCCACTCATCTCTTATCCTACATTGCACACACAAAAGAATTTTCATTATTTAAAAATAAAAGAAAAGACATTCTTGTCTCACATGGGGGACAAAAGTCAACTCTTCATCACGAATTGTAGAAATGCTTGAGCACATGAATCACTCCCACTTTCAAACTCCACCCTTGATCACATGCATCTTGCCTCATGATCTCTATCATCCATTTCTCTTTAAAAGGGAGAGCTCTCTCCTCAATTCAAATCTCCACTCTTTTACTAATGTTATGCTGCAGGATTGAAGATTTCATACTTTTGGAACTCCTCTTCGTCTATCTTCTATTCTTCATGCTTCTCATTCGTTCTAGTTTCTCTCCATAGCTTAAATAATCTAGTCTAAATGGGGTTGTAATGCTTATTTTCTAGTTTAGTTTGCATTCTACTTTCTCTCATTTAGCTTTCATTTCCATTACATTCATTCTGGATTCTTGGATGCTAGCATTCTTGCTCCCATCCTTGAATCTCTTGTTCTACAGTGCACCTTCCAATGGTTGCATATTTTGGTTCATTTGAGAGCCACCATCTCATAGATCTTGCACATCATAGATAGGGAGCTATAAGATGCCTCTTTGAATTCCCTCTTTCATGGGTATTCTCAAGAAGTGGGTAGTGAGCCTTGCTTTCTCAATGCTGGGTAATCCAACAATATTTTTCCAATGACTAGGATTGATACTTAGTGATACCTAATGGGAAATATTTGATATAGCTTATGTAGATTTTATTATTTGATGCTCTTTGGATAACAAGTTATTTCCAATGAGAAATGAAAGGTGTAAGACTGAATGCCTTTTGAATACTTGACTAAGTGTTTTTAAATGTTTTGAATAAGCATAGAATTAGCAATTGTAGGGCACTTGAGTATGACAAATAACATGACTAACTTTGATTGATAATATTATTTATTGAAATAAAATTAGACTAGTTCCCTAGTTTGCTTGGGTAGAGTAGAGTTAATTTGATATGAAATTCAATATCATCAAAAACCTTTAGAGATAGTTTGCGCTTATCATCCATCACCAGATAGAGAACTTTAATACAAGCCCTAGTTGAATTATTTTTAACATCAATCTTAGAAGACCAATTGAATTAAAAACACAATGCTTGTGAATTTTAGTTATCAAAGGAATGTATTAAATTTCAATCTATCAATGGAAATATAAATCGAAGAGGAAAATCTATTAAATATAAATAAACAATTATTCTACACTTTTTTTTAGAGAAACAAATTATTTTTATTTAACTTGAAAAAGAGTATAGTGGAGTAGTAGTTAGTTGCATATCACTCAAAAATTGCATAGGTTATTTGATTAAGTACTATGCCTTGGTTTGTATATATTTTGTTGTTTAATAATCTATGAGTAAAAACATGATGATGATTTTTAGGGTCCTCGTACCTCTCCTTATAGCAAAAAAAGCGGTGTGACAAAGCTTCACACCCTTTCAAAATTATTTAACTAAACTAAGTAGAAATATTCATAATATTTATTGTTTTAACAAAAAATAAAATCTTCACAATCTTCAAGGGAGAAATCCACAAAACATATTGAGCATATCATTGAGGTAAGAAAATTCGCCCACTTTTTCTTCCTGCTGCACCAACATTTGTACAATTGCAACCATGTCCTCTTTTGGTTCAAGCTCATGGAAATTGTGTGTACAAAAAATGTCGCACTTCTATAAACCATTATTCTTGATAATACCCATGAAAGGGGGAATCTCAAGAGGCGGCTTATAGCTCTCTATCTATGATGTGCAAAGGCTATGAGATGGTGGCACTCAAATGAACCAAACTATGCACCCCTTGTAAGACACACCATAGAATGAGAGATTCAAAGTCGGGAGTAAGAATGCTAGTTTCCAAGAATCTAGAATGAATGTAATACAAATGAAAGCTAAATGAGAGAAAATACAATGCAAGATAAACTAGAAAATAAGTATTATAACCACTATTTAGACTAGATGATTTAAGTTATAAGCATGGAGAGAAACTAGAATGAATGAGAATCATGAAGAATGAAGAATAGAATATAGAAGAAGAGGAGCTCCACAAGTATGAGATCTTCAATCTTGCAACATAATGTTAGTAAAAGAGTGGAGTTGTGAAGTGAGGAGAGAGCTCTCCCTTTTAAAGAGAAATTGATGATAGATATCATGAGGCAAGGTGCATGTGATCAAGGGTGGAGTTTGAAAGTGGGAGTGATATATGTGCACAAGCATTTCCACCAATCATGATGAAGGGTTGACTTTTGTCCCCCATGTGAGACAAAAATGTCTTTTCTTTTATTTTTAAATAAGGGAAATGCTTTTATGTGTGCAAATTAGGATAAGAGATGAGTGGGGAATTTTATTAAATTAAAAGGGGACGTATTATTTTAATATGAACTTAGGATAAAGTGGTCAAACTATAGGATAAAATCAAATAAATGGATTTTTGGAGATTCGATCAAGGATAAGAATTAGATAAATTATGAAAAAATTCTAGAAAGAGGGTTAATAGTCTAAATGACCATTTTTGGGTGATTACATTTTCCCCTCTTTAACTAATGTATGATAGCCATGGGAACACATTTCGTCAAAGAATTAAGAAGCCAAGATGATAGAGATATCTAACTCTTAAGAATGAAGCACAAAGAGATAACATATTCTGAATGCACAGTCTATGACTCCATCAAACAAAGAACCTAACATATTCTGAATGCACAGTCTATGACTCCATCAAACAAAGAACCTAATGCTTTCCATATGGACTATGTGTACCCTCAAGGGATACCTCTAAAAGAAACTTAAGCTAACCTTCACTTTGCTACAAACATTTTCAATGCTAATAAGGCTAAAGATTGTCAACCTCCATGCAATGCTATGCCTACTATGCCTGATTCAACTATTCTTTAATTACCTCTTCAAGATCCTATCATGAAAACCTCATATTTTTCCATGTCCTTAGAAGTGGCTTCATGTGAAGAGGACTCTCAAAAAGATAAAGGTACAAATTTCAAGAAAGATCAAGATCAAGCACCCTTTCATCTCCTTCATAATTTCACCCCTCTATATCCTATGTTTTTTCCATCTCCCAAGTATGATGACAAAACTTACAGTATCTCCATTGAGCTTAATGAAAATCATAAGAAAGTTGCCATGCCTATGCTATCCAAGGATACTTGTTAAGATCAAAGCACCCCTCATGTTCTACTTCTCCATACCCACTTCAAAACTATGCTAAAACTTCAAATTCTCCCATCAAAGGTGTTGCTCCTATCAAAGATGTTCATGAGTCTATTCATGGCCTTGGTCATGTTGATCACTCTAAAGATGTTGATATCCTTATCCACTATTCCTTTGCATCTTAAAAATCTATCCTTAGTCCTTATCCATCAAAGCTAAACCATCCTTCCATCTATATTGGAACCATATGTTCCTCCATCTCCTATATTCACTTGTAGCTCATCCCCTATCTCTCCTATCATGCCTCAAGATCAACAAAGATACTCATCCTTGAACACTTCACATCAATCTTTCCATCTAAACGCATCATATTAACCTTATTCATCCACAAGTCCCAAGTCTTTTGGAAGTAATTTGGATGATCAACTTAAGAATAAACACAAGAATCCATTTACAAATGAATATCACTATGCCCTATCTAATCAACATGTGAATGTAAATAAAGGAAACTTATTTAAGAGACCACAAAGGTCCACTAACCAAAGAGCTAAATCAAAGCAAATATGAGTTCCTAAACCCATTATTGAAGAAATGTGTTCTAAAGTATCCAAAGGAAAATCTAAAGCTATATGGTTTCCCAAGTCTCTCCTGAAAGACTTGAATATTGAACACAAATCAAAGTTGAAATTCAAGCATCCAAAGGCCTCCACTCTATATTCTTCCAAACATCTTCATAAAAAGCTTCCAAAGCCTTCCACTCAATCTTCTTCTAAAATTGATCTGCTACCTCATACATCTAAACCTCAAGCTATTTCATCCATGATTCCTCCATCATTACAACACCCTTCAAGGTTTCTATCAATGTTGATCTTCCCTAATATTTTAAGTACCCTCATGAAATTCTCTATGGCTTACACTTACTTTCTATCCATGCTCATTCAATTCTTTCAAGACATGAACTCTTATCCTCCATATACTTATCCTACTACCATCTCTCTTCCTTCACCCTATCAACATCTTCGAGCATACTTATCTATGGTCTTGGCTTATCATGACTTATCTTTTTATAGGTGTACTATATAACTTGAAAAACCTTGACCTATTTCTAAAAATTCAAAAAAAAAGGAAAAGAAAAATAAATTAAAAAAAAGAGATACTACACTACAAGTCTAGGATGTTGCAATACTTCTCATTGACAAACTTGAGTCCTACAAGAGATGGTCATATGACTTACATAGACACATACTTAAACATTAAATTTTCTAAGAAATGATGAAATTTATCTTCTTTGTGTGCTATCTATGACAATTTATTTTTTGAGTGTTCCCCCCTAGTAGTCTTTTAAGGATGTCATGGACTAGAAGACTAGGGGCATGTGGCATGTTTTAATTGTTTTTTCTTGTGCGTATACTTTTTTGGTCTAAGGTGTTGAGAGCATTTACACTTGTCCTACTTAACACTTTGACCTAAAATATGTCATCCTTGTCTATATTTTCAAGACCACACTTGGGGGTTATCTTAGTGCTTATGCTTTGAAACAAGTGTAATCTTGCTACACTAAAATTAGGGAATCTAATTGCACTAGTCATTGTTACCTACATGTCTTTGATGCATAGGTTACATTCCCAAAGTCATATCTAATAGAGATCATATTCATATCCTCATAGTTATTCTAGTGATGATTGTATGATCTTTCAATGTCCCTAATAAGGCTTGATGATAAAAACTAGGACCTACTAATGTAACCATGCAATTGCACCTTTTCATACTAGCCTGCATTCTAGGGTTCATTCTAGCTTAGCTTTGCATTGTTCATGTTGAGAGAGCTATCTTCTTTATCTTTCATGGATGTGTCAGCTAACCACATTCATCCTTCTCTTCCATCTTCTTGATCTTATCTTATATCTTCTTTCCTATTTCTTATTTCTTTTCTATCTTACCATCTCATTATGCTTTTGACCTATCTTTTCTGATTTGAACATCTTGGATCTATTTTTAGGATCGAAATCCAAATTTGGGTTCATGTTTCTAGTCAAAATTTCTTCCTTCTTCTATGTAGTTGGTTGACCTATTGAGGCTTAATCTTTGAATCTTTTTGGGGCAATCATCATTTTTTCATTTCTTCATCATTTCTACTGTCTTCCACTCTTTTCTTTCATTTCTATTTTATCTCAGTTCATCTTTCTTTTTTCTTTGACCTAATTCTTATGCTTTATCTTTCTTGGTAAAACTTAGTAAACTAGGGCATATCTTCGTTTCTAGGTGGTCACTCTTTAGTCTTAATCTCTTATGCATCATCATGAAATTTTCTTTGGTCTAATTTGATCAAGTCTAGCTTATTTCTGCATCTCTTCTATCTCATTTTGAATTCACTCCCAAGGGGATAGGAATATTTTATCATTGTTGCAAGTTGCTTTCTGCGACAAGTATCTATTTTCTCTTGATCTATCTACTTTCTTTTCTCAACATATCAGTGCTCATCTCAGGTACTAATATTATATCTTCTCTTTCTCTCCAAATGTTCAATATATCTACTAAATAGACTATGCATTCATGATCTTCTATTTCTCTATGCTTCATTCTTCAGAGTCAGATATCTCTATCATCTTGGCTTCTTCATTATTTGACATAATGTGTTCCCAGTCTGATCACACATTAGTCAAAGAGGGGCAACTATAATCACCCAAAAATGGTCATCTATACTATGAGCCCCCTTTATAATATTTTTGCATAATTAATCTAATGTTTATCCTTGATCAAATCTCCAAAAAATCATTTATTTGATTTTATCCTATAGTTTGACCAGTTTATCCTAACTTCATATTTAATTAAAAGAACATGTCCTCCTTTTAATTTAATAAAATTCCCCACTCTTCTCTTATCCTAAGTTGCACACGCAAAAGAATTTTCCTTATTTAAAAATAGAAGAAAAGACATTTTTGTCCCACATGGGGGACAAAAGTCAACTCTTCATCACAATTGGTGGAAATGCTTGTGCACATGGATCACTCCCACTTTCAAACTCCACCCTTGATCACATGCATCTTGCCTCATGATCTCTATCATCCATTTCTCTTTAAAAGGGAGAGCTCTCTACCCACTTCAAATCTCCACTCTTTTACTAATTTTGTGTTGTAGGATTGAAGATCTCATACTTTTGGAGCTCTTCTTCTATCTTCTATTCTTCATTCTTCATGCTTCTCATTAATTCTACTTTCTCTCCATGCTTATAGCTTAAATCATCTAGTCTAAATAGGGGTTGTAATACTTATTTTCTAGTTTATCTTGCATTGTACTTTCTCTCATTTAGCTTTCATTTGCATTACATTCATTCTAGATTCTTGAAAGCTATCATTCTTACTCCCATCTTTTAATCTCTCATTCTATGGTGCACCTGGAAAGTGTTGCATAGTTTGGTTCCACCATCTCATAGCCTTTTAACATCATAGATACAGAGTTATAAGCTACCTCTTGAGATGCCCTCTTTCATGGGTATTCTCAAGAACAATGGTTTATAGAAGTGTGACAATTTTTGTTCACACAATTTCCATGAGGTTGAACTAGAAGAGAACATGACTGCAATTGAACAAATGTTGGTGGAGTGGGAAGAACAACTGGGTGAATGTGCATACCTCAATGATATGCTAAATATGTTTTGTGAATTTATCCCTTGAGGATTGTGAAGATTTTAGTTTTTGTTAAAACTATAAATATTATGAATAATTGTAATTAGTTTAGTTAAATAATTTTGAAAGAGTATGGAGCTTTGTCGCACCTCTTTTTTTACTATAAGGAGAGGTACTAGGACTCTAAAAATCATCATCATGTTTTTGCTCATAGAATATTATAAAAATATATATATAAAAACTAAGGCATAGTATGAAATCAAATAATCTATGCAAGTTTTGAGTGAATACTGCAACTAACCACTACTCTATTGTACTCTTTTTGAAATTAATTAAAAAAAAAAAAAAAATTCTCTCAAAAATTGTGTAGAATAATCTTTTATTTATATTTAATAGATCGTCCTCTTGTATTTATATTTCCATTGATAGATTAAAATTTAATACATTCCTTTCATAACTAAAATTCACAAGCATTGTGTTTTTAATTCAATTGGTCTTCCAAGATTGATGTTAAAAATAATTGAACTAGGGTTTGTATTAAAGTTCTCTATTTGGTGATTGACGATAAGCTCACACTATCTCTAAAGGGTTTTGATGATATTGAAATGCATATCAAATTAACTCTAGTCCACTCAAGAAAAGTAAGGAAGTAGTCTAATTTTATTTCAATAAAGAATATTATCATTTGAAGTTAGTGGTGTTATTTGTCATACTCAAGTGCTCAATGATTCCTAAATCCATGATTATTCAAAACATTTAAAAACACATAGTAAAGTATTCAAAAGGCATTTAGTCTTACACCTTTTATTTCTCATTGGAAATAACTTGCTATACCAAGAGCATTAAATTAATAAAATTTACATAATCTATATCTTTAGGACCAAAAAAAGGGCTAATATCTAACATACTATGAGAAAATCAAAAACTCAATAAAATTACATTGATACCTTCTAGTCTACCATGAAAGCCAAATAAACAAATAAAGCAACACAAAGTTAAAACCCCCTCTTTCATTTGTATCTCCTAGTCCTTCTTTCTTCTCCATTTGATGTAGCTCTAATTGCCTATAATGCACACAATTGAAAAGTAAAAAGCCTATGATATGATAATGATATGAGAATACTAGAAGAATGATTTTAAGCTTGAGGGACCAAAGACCAAGGGACTAAGAATCAAGGGACTTGTAGGGCTGGAAATTAGAGGAAGAATGCTCAATTTATAATCAACATGCAAGATGAGAGCATTGGACTTGTCACCTCGAAAATGCGACTTGGTGAGAGATTCCTTTGAGAATCCATGACACATATGACACAAGATGCCAAATGTAGGATTGTATGATGCATAAAAATTAACATGGATGAAAATAGAAGAGGATCTATGGCGTGTCATGTGACACCTCAAACCCACTTAAAGCCAAGAATCTATGACAATGGAAGCCAAATATAGATACACATAAAGGAATAAGAATATATGGATTATGAAAATTCTTAGCCAAGTGTATGGATAAAATCCATGATGTAAGATACCCATGTGTCATGATGATGTCAAGATTATGTCAATATTGCGTGAAATATCTGAATTAGAAATCCATATATCCACACAAATTGAAATTAGTAAAATAGAAATTAATGGTGGAAAATATGACTTAGGAAATTATGAATTTCCATAGTTTATGAATGATGAATCAATTAATTAGTAAATATCAATTATTTGAAAATGTTAATGTTACTAAAATTTTGCATGTGTAAAATTTTAAGTATACATGCAATAAAAGTACAAAAGTTCCATTCATTTCATTCAAACAATAGAAATGTCTTTGTATTTATTTACTTTCAAATATACATTGATGTTTTAAAACAATGAAATGAAATGATATGCTGAACAGAAAAAATCTCACACAAGCTGTGAGTATAGCTCACTGTACTAAATTTATTTCATAAGGAAATACACAAACAGATACATATGAATGAAAGAAATAAAGAGTAGAGATAACCAGTCATTGCCTATTGCTTTGACTGGTTATGCATTCTTTCCCTGGCCCAGCAAAATCTAGCTCCGAGCTCCATGATCTCCAGAAGCTGCAAAAACATGAAAGCAATTGATGTTAGATCCTAAAGGATCTAAGCAATGACTACCTATCTCTACGACTACATATTCTATCTGTTTATGCATTTCGTCATGAAAGAAAAGTAAGTAGTGATATTGAAATCTAGTGCTGAAGGAAATAAAATCATTTATGAGTGTCACAAGCCCATGCTCGAACCTCATGAAAGATAGCCTAAATATCACATTTAATCAAAAGTATCCCAACAGTCAGGAGAGCATCATTTTAGCACACAAAGATAGAGAGGATTTAGATGAAATGTGTAAAACATAGATCCATCAACATCTATAACATAGAGGCAACTCAAAAGTTGGAAGGGAAATCAAATTACAAAGAACTCATGGTGGAAACAATAGATAAATAACTACAACACATATTGGGAAAGAAAATGTGTTTTCAAATGTCCATCTTATACTTTGAAGACAACAAGATACTCTCAAGAATTGCAATTAAGAAGATGTATGTCAGTTTGTACCAAAACCTCAACTGGATATTGAGGCAATTTCTACTAGGTTGAAGCTCCTTTTAGGCTACCTATAGTTGACTAACCAATTTCTGCTAACAAACATGCCTGTATTGCTTGCACCAGAGATTCCTGCGGATTCATCAACATCCTATATTAAAGATGAACTTTACAATGTCAAATGAAACCTTTGGAAACCTTTGATGGAACATAACTATACCCCTAAATTGGCATATGAGTAACTCAAAATTGATGTTCATGAACCTATTATATGGGCTGCCATGGGCTTTTATAATGATCTTCAACTAGATAGAGTTTATGGCAGTTCTAATGTGATCCAAGTTGATCCAGAGATTCGAATAGATTTGATTGATATAGTAGAAATGAGGTTGGAGTTTTCTCTAAAGACAACACCTACCTAGAGGCGTCATGAAGTTTTTGGTATTTGGAGTCCTGTGATTGACACTGTTGGGAATATAGCCAAAATGCAGATACAGAGAGGTATGATCCATTTCCTGTCAAAAAGGAAGACATCATTACTGTGGCTATGCGATAGAAGTATGGTAATCGCCCAACTTCTTAATGGTGAATATTGAAAATGTTGGTGATTATTACCTACATGATGAATTTGTTACAAGTGATATGTGGATATGTGTTGTTGAAGTTCATGGTGTCAAGGTTGTATAGTTTTGTTTTGATGACAAAAGAAGTTCTGTACAAAGAAAAGATGCTTCAAACTAACTCATCTTTAAAAAGCATTAGCTGGGCTATGATGGTGATAAGAGATAAATTTAAAGAGATAAATGTTTGTTACACAACTTTGGAAATGAGAGAAAACAATGATAGACACACAATTTATGCTGAAGGAGGATATCACCAGAAATAACCAACATTAGGCATTTACATGCAAGATGGGAAGTTGCCCGAGGTAATATGAAGAAAATAAGGAAGTGAATTTCTGAAAAGGTATCAATGAGTGAAATACTATGAAAAGACCTTTTTCTTTTTCTTTTTAAAAGAGAAAATTGGAAAAGTATTTGAGTCAACATAAGAGAAGAAGGGTAATAGCTTGTAAAAATGGTGTGGCCTCATATGGAGTAATTTTTTGAGAAAACCCAGAACAACAACCAGTAATCCCTCACTAATCAAGTTCTCAAGAGGAAGGGAGAAGAGGTTTTGTAATAGCAAAAATGCATGTTCAAGTTTTAAGCAAGATACAACTCTTTCTTTTCCAATAAAATATGCAATATGAAGCCTAAAGCAATGAAACCCTTGATATACAGGCCATAAAATTATCACAACAATGAGAAATTTGAATATCATATAGTTCTAGCAAAGAGGAAGAATTCAACTACTGTTATAATACATAGTAGAACCCATGTTCCGGTTTTGAAGGGTAAAGTATGCTAAAATGTCAAAATGAAGCAATAACAACAGTATATGGACTAAAGTATCAGAATAAGAAAGCTCAAAGAAAAAAGAGCTTGAAGATCCTTCAAATGCCGACCATTACAACCTATATATTACAAAGAATAAAACCTGTATGTGGCGCACAAGATATATGAAAGGCCAGATGAGTGCAAAATACAGTAGTGGAACTCATATCACTATAAGAGCGAGTGGTAGACAAGCAAACCCGCTTTTGGGTTTCTATCAAAACAAAATAGCAAGTTCCAGTATTCAAGTTCCTACATACATACATACATGGCGGTAAGATAAGATATTTGAAAGCCTAGATCAAAGGTATTCCTTTCAGAAATGACAATGGAAAAATAAAATGCTGTTTCAACCTACAGTGGAGCCCTATTCAGGTTTTTAGAGCGAAGCCAACTATATGCATTTGAGTTTGAAATGAAATTCATGATTTTAAAAGACAAAAGAAAAAAGGCATACCTCCAAATTTGTCAACTAATCTCTATGCAAATTATGCCAAGGAATCTCCTTCATACAGCCAAAATCATATGAGTGATGAGCAAAATCTCAACACAAAGTTCTTAGAAAACCCTCATTCAAAGACTGCAAAATGAGTAAAATGAGATAGGGTTGGCTTTCTTCAACACATTATGTCCTTTACCAAATTGAAGACATGTTTGAAATCCGTAGGGTATATGCATGGGATTGAAATGTCATTTGTTTTGTTTCAAAAAGGTCGATGCCTTAAAGCTTTTTGTGTATGTAATGTTTTTTTTTGTTTTGTTTATTTTGTATATTTTTGCATGCCAATAGTAAAGAGATAATATTTAAATGATTATAATTACATTATTTGATATTATTTTCTTTTTCAAAATGCAAAAAATTAACAAAGTTATTATCCTTCTTATTTCTTTTGCATATGTTTTGATGTAAAGAATGAATATTTAAATGATGTAATTATAAGTCATTAGATATTCTTTTCTATTATTAATGCAAAAGGAAAGTGAGTCATCTTGTTTCCCTTATCATGGTCTTTAAAAATAAAAGTAGTTGGGAAACATATGGAGAGAATATAGGGGGTCGAATTTGACTTTGCCAAGTTAGTTTGGGGGTCTTTATGACCAGTTTGAGCATTTTGTTGGTAGTGGAAGATGAGTCATTGGGTTCTTTATGAGATAATGGATTTTTCCCAGGGGTAGGACTTCATTATGAGAGTTATTAAGTCCTCTTTTTGGGGCTTTTATTCTACATATGACCCAAGGAGTTGGTATTGTACTTAATGAGTTTTTAAAATTCATTTGAGGGGAGTTCTAATTTTGATGATAGAGTTTTGAGACATCTTTCTGAGTCCTAATATTTATTACAAGGTCTGTAATTCAACATTTTGGAGAGATAATACCAGTGACAATAGTGTGATCCTGTTTTATGAAGTTAATTGTTAAGCCTTCTCCTTTCTGCAAATTCTGTGTGCGTCTTTGGATGATTTGATGGATTAACTTGTGAATGTTTCATTGTTCCTTGTTTTCTATCTCATTCCAACACCTTTTTGTAGAAAAGTAAGTTTTCTTACAGGTTATGATATGTGTTTATAGGTGAAAATAATCAAAGTGAGGTATTATTTTATCCTCCTTTTGTAGTTTCAATATTGAAACCTTATCATAAATCACTTGTGCAAGCCTTTACAGGAAGTTGTGCTTTATGTGTATTTCATATAGCTAGATAATCCTCTCTATTACATGTTTATTACATCTTCAAAATCACTTTTGGTGTATCACCTCCTTAGTTTAAACTTTAGGTTTTAGGTTTTCTTTGAGAAATTTCATACCTTTTCCCTACAAGTTTTCATGAGTTTTAAGAGATTTTCACTAAAAGATTAAATAGGAGCTGGCCTAGAACCCAGAGGTCTCATTTCATTTGCATGTCCCATGAAGTGAAGCGATTCCCATGTTAAGTAAGGATTGATGAATTTTTTTTAGTTTAGTACTGGGTGCAAATTTGATTTTATTTCCAGTTCAATTTAGGGTGCAAATCCCGAAACTTAATAGTTAATTAGGAAGAGTATTATCAATGTGAGATGGAAATGATTGGGATGGCATAGGATTAAATTATGGGTCATTTAATCCTATAGAGAAAATTAGTAGATTATTGGCCGATTTGATTAGATAAGTGTGACAATATCCTTTGATGAAATGTGACAATTATGTAGATTGACTGGGACAATGATGGGTAGACCAAAATCATGGTCAAATTTATTGATTGGTTAAAATTGATAACATGCTAAGGACACATGACATGACTTAAGGACACATGACATTTAGCTGATATCATAAATGCTGCAGGATCAAGATTGATTGATATGGTTGATCATAATAACATCAATAGATGCTATCAATGTTATTAAAATATTTTAATGATATCATGATTTGACACTGAGGGACTAAAAAATGTCAATGATGAAATGACAAGAATGATAGTTTGACCTAGCACTGAGAGCCATGACAGTACTAAGGTTAGATTGATAGGTTTCCAAGGCACTGAAAGCCACAACAATACCTAGGATTGGATAGATGGTGATTGATTTGGGATGTTTAACATGTTTTAGGTTGGTTATGGTTGATTTTGGATAGATTTGGGGTGATTCCGGGTTGATTTGATATAATTTTGAGTTGATGAAATTATTTTTGGGTTGATCGGATATGATTCCAAAATGATATGAAAATGATGCACAAGAGGATATAGATGATAAAGAATATGGTTGAGATATCATCAAGTTGGCCAAAAGATTAGAATTAGTGAAATGAGGAAATGGGACGAGTTAGTATGAAACAATGATGAAACCATAGATGTGAACCATTTTTGAGCATCTACAATATCAAATATTTTTCATTAGGTATACCCACCTATGTTAGAATATCCTGAAGTGAAGAGGATTTGATCACTAAGTATCAATCCTAGTCATTGGAAAAATCTTTTTGGATTACCTAGCATTGAGCAAGCAAGGCTCATAGGTTTTCTAATCAAAAATTTGAGGAACCAATAGGATGACGACCAAATTGATGAGTGGGTTGGGGTTGACTAAGGACAAGGATTCTTATCATAAAGATAACCTTGAAGGGTTAATGGGTTTTGGGAGGCTTATAGATGAGATTGGTAGTCCTTTGATAGTTGGGGATGCGACTATTTCCCCTCTTGATACAAATATTTCTGAAGAAAATTGTACTGATGTTAAGAATTTCAATGATAAATAGTTTAAGGAAGAAAGTTTGCAAGATGTGTAGAATGAATAGGATGAGATTACTTAGGATAGTTACCTTGAATTTTTCAATAGGGCTAAGTTGAAAGATTATACCTCCCTAGGTGTTGAAACATGGATTTATAATGAGCTAAAGACTTTGAAGAAAATGGTTAATGACTTGCATCATAAATTTGATGTTGAGATTACGAAGAGGGAGGTCTTGGAAACCAAAGTTGGTGATATTTCTAGTAGGCTATTGGAGTATGAGGGGAAGCTGAGTCAATTGATCAAAGCCAGGTAGAAAAATATTTAGGATGCCAGTTCTAGTCTCCTTATGGCTACTGCTAGTATGGGTACAAGATCTTCGAAGGAGGTCAAGACCCAAGACTCTTCTATTGTTTTCTCTCTTAGTGGGGGTTCAAGTAAATGCACAAGGCTCAATACTAAAAAGGTTGGTATGGTGTCTCCTATAGTGTAGGTGAAAGATTCTATTCAAGAAGTTGCTAACACTGGTAAGAGTCTAGCTAATGCCATCACAGAGCTAGTTTAGTGCTCTTTAGTTGTTTGTTTTCATTTTCCTTGGTTTTTTATTGGTTTTGGGTGTTGGAAACTGGTTTTTTCTACTGCTATTTTTCTTTTTCCAGCAAGTCACTTTGATTTGCACTAGTTGGGCTTTGGTATATATTTTTCTATCTACTATTGTTTGGACTAGGGTTTCAAGTCCTTGTAGCACCTAGTTTTGTGATGGTTATTCATATTTTAATCTTGGTTATTTAATCTTGTAAGTGGTTTTGGGTCCCCTTAAAACCTGTTTTAACCTTAATCCAAAACTAGAATATAAATGGATTCATATAATCAATAATAACATAATAATTTAAAAAATAATAATATATAATATAGTAGTAAGATCTAATTAAAATAATAATATCAATTTATAATCCAACATCGATCATATCATAATCAAAGCTGACACCCCCTTTGGATCAGGGGGCCCATGTGGTAGGGACATCCTAACCATTCACACTATATTGGGTAACAAGGCTGTATAAAAGCTAAGATTATGTATAGGAATGAGAGGGAAGGTAAGGAGCAAAGAAAAGACCATAAGCTCAACTATTAATGTGAATAAGGCCATAAAAAATATATCCTATGTTAGATAAGGGGTCCATTATTAAGTGGGATAAGGTTATTAATTATGGAAGGGAGTAATTTATAATAAAGCCCAATAAGGGTGTGACTATTAATAAATAAGGGTGTTTATAAATAATGGTAATTAAAGTGAAGTAAGATTGAAGGAATTTAAGAAGAATATAAACTATAAGGAAGCTAAGGAGAAATATCATTAGTGTCCTTGACAAGGGAATTCGACACCAACATTAGGAGTTAGAAGTGAAGTATACTAAGAAAGGAGTATACCAAGAAGATACTAATAAGGGTGTATACCAAGAAGGGTCATTACAATAACAAAACAAGAAGAAAATTGGATCCAAACATTTGTTAAGTCCTTTACCTATCTTTGTCAATTCAACATTTAATATCTCTACTTTGCATCATACTTCTTGCATAGATCTGTACCATCTTAAAATGGATCCACTTACTTTTTAAGACCCTTTATCTCCCTTTTCATAATTCCCTCTATGGACCATGGATATGCCTGTGCAAGATCTCCTTTTTCTTCTATCTTCTTCCTCTTTCCACCCTTATCTTTCTAGCACCTACCCCTTCTTTTTGTGACACCTAGGACTTGACCTCTAGGACTAGGTTGATCTAGTCTAGACTGGATCAACCTAGTACCCAGAAGTTCTAGAGCTTAGGGCCCAAAAGACCTCAGGGGTTTAATTAGTTTTTTACCATTATCCAATTGGTGTATATTTTTTCTTTCCCAAAAAATCATATATAAGGAGACTTGGAAGCTTCATTTTAATACACAAGATCATATTCTCAAGATTTTTCTCTCAAGTGAATATTATTTCCTTTTTTCATTCAAGAAGTTCAAGTATTCAAGTATTTTAATCATTTAAGCAAGGAGATTTCTATCTAGTGTTGAAGGATCCTTTGTGAGAATTTCCTGTTCAAGATCTAGTTTATTGATGGCCATCAAGGGAGGATATCTACATTGAAGAATTCATCTTCTTCTTCATTTGATGGAATTTTATATCCATGACACCATGATGGGATTATGATAGGTCCATTAAAAAGAGTGGAGATACCCTACATTTCTAATTCAAGATCTACACTACATTTACATACATACAAGCAAGGTGAATCCTAAAATTTATCTTGTCTTTCAGCCATTTACATTTAAATTTATTAATTATGGTTAATTCCTTAACCTAGGGCTTGACCAAGGCAAGACTTCATCAAAATCCAACCCCAAACCTTCCTTTTCTATGTTGATTTTTAGGTTGGGAGAAAAAAGATTATAGATATGGAACCTACTATTTGTAAGATTTCTAGATTCATCAAATGTAGATCATTGGACTATGTCAAATTGATTGTGGGAAATCTTCACAAGTTGACCTATCCTTCAGTCTCAAATTTTGGGGAGATTTTGGGGTTTTATTCCTTTCATCATTCTATTCCAATATCTATAGATGTATATTCAGGTACAATTTAGATCACATGTTTTGGAGCAAAATACATCTTCCTCTACACGTTTCAAGGTGAGTCATTTATATTTTATTTCCTTTCATATTTTTATCCTTGATTTATATCTTAATTGGAATAATTGTATTTGAATAGTATCTAAATCTATATTATTTAAGCAATTAGGTCAACTCTACATTCACATTATCCTATTAAGGGCCAAAGAGAGTACATTTTATTATATTGCATTCCTCTTTATAATTTGAGTTTAGTATTAGCTCCCTTCTTCCTTTGGGTCCTAGCAAATTTAATTTGGATCATAAGTGGAATCATACATTGAAATCCTCTTCTTTCCCTCTCACACACATTTGAATGGCTTAGTGACCCCTTAAAGTGGTAGTTTATATCTTATAAACATGCTTTCATTATGCCACTAAACATGATCTAAGGTAACTAACCTGTATATTCAAGGGTTTAGTACATTCTTTTACCTAATATTTATAATCATTTGATCTCAGTTTGAGTTAATGCTCCATTATCTCTTAGATTTCATTAACCTAATAAGGTTTAACACCTTTGAGGATTGGTTTGGAAGAAACCCTTTCCTTGGATTTATCCTATTGAGGTACTCCTTGATTCACATTTTCCCCCACACCTTTTTGGTGATCCTTTTATTTATCAAAATAAAAGCAATGTTAATACTTTATCTAATAAAAAAGGAAAACTTAGTCCCAATTGGCTAGGTCCTTTTATGGTTATTGAAGTCTATGGTTTTGGTACTTGTAAAATTACTAATATGAATGGTGTTCCCCTCAAGGAACCTATTAATATTATGAATCTTTTTCATTATTATGTTTATTTTTTTAATTTTTGTATGCTTACGTTTCTCCTAATCAAATATTTCATTGTATTTTATTGCTGTGTAATATTTATCTTACTCATATACTACTTTAGAAACATTAGTATCTTCTTTTCTTCATGGTTATTTTTATGTAATTAATCAATCATTAATCATAGGAATAATAATGTCTCACATATATATCATCAAAATTTGGTGTACATGGAGTCATCATACGTAATATGCCTTTAGTATATCATATGTCTATCTATCTCTATTTATCTAAGTGCTTCATCGAGTGATGATTCCTTAATCTATCTCACCTATAGTGAGAGGAAGATGCCCTCTAAGATGTAGTGATATGGGTAAAGCTCTTGGATGAGATATGTTCACACATACACTCTCACATCACTCATATATCAATCTCCAACTCTTCTATGCAATTCTCAAGTCTCTCCTCATTCTCCTATCTCAAGCTTAGCTCTAGGGAAAGGGATGCTAAGATATTTGAGTGTTTGCATGGATTTTTCTATCTTTTGACCTCATGATGATGGGTGTATAGTATTCTTCAAGCTATAGTTAGATCCTTAAGGACCTCACTTATAAATATCCTCCACTCTCCCTCTATCACTAAAATTAAAGCATATACAACTATCATTATACTCTTCTTTCTTAAATTTGTAATCTACATATATCATCTATTTTATTACACTCTACCCTACCTCTCCCTTGGGATGCTCTATATATATCTCTGATACTGAAGATGGAGTCATGGAATGTCTACTCTCTCCATGTACTTGTTGCTTTAGACATGGGAGTGGTGTTTCACTTTGGTGATGTGGTCATCGTGATTGTAATGGTACAAAAGGAATAGTAAACTCTTGTTTGTCATCTATCGCATGATCCAATGAAAGTATCTCTTTACATATCTTCTCTACAACTACATCCTCTACTAGTAGTTTTCATCTCTCATCTCCTCTCTCCTTTAACTTAGGGATCTCCTTATCTTCTAGACCATATGATGGCTAATCCTCACCTTCCATTTACTCACCCTCACCTATTTCTTCATCCTCATCTCTACTAGTGCCTCTTTGAGCTCTATAGAATGGACGAAGATCTCCTGTAGGGCATGTTAGAAATAGATAATATCGAGAGGGGGGGTGGATGAATTAGTATTTTCAATCTTTTTGCCCACAACTAGATATTATTAATTACTTTACTACATGCATAAGGAAGTAAACCAATAATAACAAATAGTATAAATAACCATACACAAAGAGAGCTCATAACACTGTATTTTGTTAACTAAGGAAACCTTGACCAACGAAAAACCATAGTGGGGATGAAACCCACAAGATGATTCACTATATATAAGAATCTGGTTAAGGATATTGACCCTATTAGGAGTCTATGAAGAATGTATAGTGTCTCAAGTCCTTGTTAGGATGATAGGCCTTGTTAGAAGCCTCAAGCTTATTAGGAGTTGCTTCAACCTTGTTAGGAGTTGGTGGATCATATACAAATGTGTACAAGAAGAGCTCACTACCCTAACATGCAACTATACTATAAGTTCTTCAAGAGAATAGATATACATACAATATTGGATCACTTGTTATACTTTGCAATTCTTCTAATTGTTAGTTCTTCATACAAAGAGTGACTATGCATATATCAATATATATCATATCTCACACTATCATAACATTACTTTGCATCACATATCATAGCATCACATAGCATACTAACTTCACAATTGAAGTTCTTTACTTATATCAATCATATTAATAAATTCATCCTTAGTTGGCTCACATATCATCCTTAGAGTCAACTCATCAAGATTTAGTAATCAAAATAATTCTGTAAGTTGTACAACTCAATTTTTTGACATGCTCTGTTCTACACTGTAAAGTAACTACATAGGTATTTCCTTCATAACTTGAACTTGGTTGCTTGTACGAACATGTGCACTGGTATGCATCATCAGAGTGATGTCATGCATCTATGGTTAACTGCAAAAGAGAATATTCCAAAGGAATATTTTGCTATCAATAAATCTCATCATGCTGCTGTAACATTGTCCAATACTTAGACAATTTTCCTTCACAAATAATCACAAATAAATTGCAAAACATATGTTTCCATAAATGACACCATATATCTCACCTAATTTGACTAATTTCTCATATTGCCAACAATCTTCCCCTTTGGCATTGATGACAACATTTTGGAAAAATTGGCTAAGTCCCAAAAATGCTGTCATACCAATCAAATTAAATAACCATACATAGCATAGTAAAAACATTATATTCATGTTTTGAAAAAAGATTACATCCCTTATAATGCTGATTAAAAAGCTTTCTTAAGGAAAAGATTACTACTATATGTCAAAGTACAACTATATAACTTATAATTATAATTTTCCTTATTTCTCCCCCTTTGACATCAATGACAAAGGTGTCAACAAAAAGAAAAACTTGTCAAAATCTAAAAGTTACATCAAAATTTGGAAAAATAATCACTGAAGTTAGTCTTCAACTACATAAGATGTTTCTTCCGACTTTCTTTTAGTGCATCTGACATATTTATTATTGCACATAAAGCATATATGGCTAACTCTACTGCATTCAAGTTTGTAGCCACAAACTTGTCATATGAGGTCTTAGCTACCAAGCATTCCTCCAACTAATTTTGTAACAATGTAATCTATGGAGATAAATGGTCCTTCAAAAGAGTAAATCTCTTTAGAGCTTTCTCCTTTTCTACTTGTATATCCCAGATGCTACCATGAAATGCTTGCATTGTATGCTCAAAGGTTTCTAATTTTTGATTCTATTTCAGAAAGTTATCAGTGAGCGTCTGAAGATTAGTTATCTTCTCTTTGATTTGCTCATCAAAATTGTGAAGGTGAAGGTATGCCAAGTTGCACTTAGCATATATTTGTTTCCCTTCTTCCATACTCTCCCTCAATACCTTAATGCATTCATTTAATGTTTCTATATCATTTCTTATATTTGTACACATAGTATTAAGAAGTTTACCATCATGCTCAGTCCGTGCTTGAATTGTAGCAACATTAGTAAGCATTGTAAAATCATTATCAAAGGTTTTGCATACAATTGCTACTCTTTGCTAAATGTCTATAGATGTATCAATAGAGCTTACTATCTTCTCCAATCTATCCAAAATTGAAGTTAAAGTCTTCTCAATTGATTTAACTAATTTCTTCTTTTCAAAGAATTTACTTAAAGAAGATATAAGATTTTTTTCTTCATCTTCATCATCTGACTGTACTACTGAGGTCACCACTGCCACTTTGTAGGTGGTGTAGAGGGTTTCACTATAGATGTTTCTAAAGGCACACTTGTAGTCACTACCTCTGTCATAGATTCAAATTTCTTTTTAGAAATTACATCTTCTTTCTTTTGCTCATCTTCTTCTTCATCAAAAGAGCTACCGTGGTCAACAATATTGCCAACAATGATAGACCCAAAATCTTTGAATGGATCTTCAATTCTATCCATTTTTATAGTGGTGTTATCTACTTACATAGATTCACTATCAATGGTAATGTGTGGTGAATCACTTGGAATTGAAGTTTCAGCTGGTTGCTCAGAACTATGAGGTGGACTGACTGCTACCTTAGTAGGGCTTGACTTCTCTGACTGTGCACTCTCCTTAGACTCCTTAGGCATAGCAAACATGTATGCGACTATTGCCTTTTGAGTTTCCATATTCATTTCTTCATAATTTCCTCCCATAAGAAGAATAGATCTCTTCTTATTTCTCAACAATGGTGCTATTCCTTTCAGATTTCCTTTATATATACATAGCTTTTTCACCATGTTTATCCTTATTTATTTATCCTTCTCAATTATTCTACTTTTTCTGTTTCTTAGTCTATTGTACAAATCTTCAAGTATTTCACCTTTTATGCTATCAAACCTTTTATCTTTCAGAATCATATTTCTAACTACAAAATTTTCTAGTTGTCTCCTATCCATATTATTGTACAAATCATAATATTTATTTAATTGCACAAAATTATTGTCATTAATAATTTGCATATTGAGATTTTCTACCTTTTGCTTCCATGCTTTTCTTCTTGCTGAAGTCTTTGCTTCCTAATCTGCTAGCTCTACTAGTCTGTCACTAGTTTCTTCTTAGATTTTGAGGAACTAATTAGCAAGGTTCTCCTCTTACTTGGTCCACTTGTTGTTTGCTTGACTCTCTTCTCAGGAGGGGGTTTAATTTTCTCAAACCTTGTGGACTTTCTTGGTGCTAATGCTTCCTCTATTTTCTTTGGTTTCCTCAAGGTTTGCTACTGCACAATTTCTATATATGACACTACAGTGCTTGTGCACTTGTTTGTGCAACTTTGACCTCTTCAATAGGTCCAGCCATTGCAATAGGTGTAGGGGTCAGTAGTTTAGTTTGACCACTAGCCTTCATTTCTGAGGCTGTACCTTTTACCTCTTCAAATTCCTTTCTAGACATCCCTGAATCTTTTAAGATGGAATCAATCACTTTGTCTACTTCCTTCTTGATATCCTTGTCCATTAGATTTTTTTGGACTTCTTTCATCTTTTCAGCATATGTACCCCATCTAGGGCATCCATAATCAACTTCAAAGTGTAGAATTAATTGCATAGCCTTCAATTAGTTCAACACTCATTTCATAACCCATAGGTTCAATGAACTTCACTTGAGGAACTACTACCTCCATGCATGTAAAATCTATTTCTACCATGATACATAGTTCATTCTTGTATTTTTCTATTAGTGCAAGAGGTATCCTATACCTTTGCTTCATTTTAGCTTGGAATTATTTCATCATTTTGTCAATATCATTATCCCTAACTATTTCTAATTTAGATCTATAAGCATGAGTGATAATTTACATTGCGCACTTGCTTCCATCCCAATTTGAAATACCAAGAAACTTCTTTACTACATAGAAGAATATATGAGTAAGTAGGGATTCAAACATAAAGACTGTGCTCCTAGACTTCTTGATTTGATTTTTTATCCAATAACTAAGTTTGGATAATATCACATAGATTAACCTTTTCAACCTTTACTACCATCACATAAGATGCATGAAGAAATCCAACAGGGACCAAATCTACCTAGGTCCATAGTTGAACTTATATCCCAAAATTTTACTAATATGTCTCACTCCATCATCTTGAATGGTATTGATCTTCATGTTTTTGCCATCAAAACTTGTGTTGAGATTTGTTTCAACTAATTTGTGCACATTCTTTATGTTCACAAGATTGCACTCTTCATTACTCAAACCTGTGACCTTGTGAATTAGGTCATTATCAATGCATATAATTAAATCTCCCAACCATTGAACATAATCATGGACTTTGTTCAGAATGATTCTTGTCCATTCGTGGTTATCAAAGTCCATATAGAACATATGCTTAACTAGGTTAAGTTATTCTAGGTATGCATATTTTGATTTTAATGACAAATCATTGTTGCACATTCTCTCCAACTCCTTATGAATCTCAGTATCTCCTAAGCTTTCTATTTTATAATGAATGTAACTTCTTATGTCTTTGACATGAAGAACATTTTTTGGTACTTGTGAAAAGTCTCCAATGGGGTCATCAAGTAAGGAAACAAATGGGTGTTTCTTGAAGTTATATCTAGGTCTATCACTGATATTAAACACTCCTTATGTTGCCATTACTAAAAATATGCTGAAAAAATTTGAAAAATACCTTAATTTCACATTTTAGGGTTTTCAATGATCACGCATATCTGCAAACTTCTTCAAGACTTCAAATCTCTCTTCAATCTTGCACTTAAAATTTCACACAAGCAAATGATTTTCGTAATCAATTTGCATCCTTTAAATATTTTGCAATCTATACTTTGCATTAAATGCATATCTACCACCAATTTAAATGACTATCTCTATATAATAGAGAGGTTATTTTTCTTACATAACCTTATACTGGTCATGTTAAGCAATGTGCACTTCACTGTAGATTCCTCTTAATGTCTAGTATATACTGCTAACTATGCAACTTGTGGTTTTCTTTCTAACATCAGTTATTATTAACTAACACACTATTTTACTAAGAATACTTAATGTAGGTAGGTTGGGTCATAGATAATAAGTGACTTTACTATCTTATCAGGTACATTAGGATGTGCTTCTTCCTAAATTGTATGAGAACTTTCAGTTTATTTTGCCTTTACAAATATTTCCTTAAATTCTTCTGTCAGATTCTTCATTTCTTCCTTCAGACTATCATCATTTCTTCTTAGGTTCCTTCTGTATTTTTGATTCCTATTAAGGTTCCTTCTATCCATTCTGCAAAACTTTGCTATGTCTAAAGTTATTACATAATTGACATACATGTACATTCCTTCTTTGTTCATTATTTTGGTTGTCAAGTGCTCTGCAATTCCTTGCTATGTGTCCAAATTATTGAATCTAAACAAACAATTTGTCTTCTTTCTCCATTTTCATTGCTTTTAGATCTTCTTCTATTGACTACACGGTTAGTGTTCTTAAACATTCTACTATTTGCATTATCATTATTAGGTTTAGGTTTCTTACAATCTATTACATGATGTCCATATCCATGACAATTATGACAATAAAAATTTGAAATAGATTTAAAACACTCACCTTTGCAATCATCTCTAGTATGTTCAAGTTCATTACACCTGGCATGAGTTTCCTTTCTTCTATTTTCCTCATCTTGATTAGATTCTTTAGATTTCTCAGAGTGAGTAACATTCTCTTTCTCTTTAGATGTATCATCTATTTTTCTTATGTTTAGATCCTTTTTGACTTCAGGAGTATCAGGATCTTTTCTCTCAATATATTTCTTGGCCAATTATCCAAGGAGGAATCCAAGTCCAATCTTCTCATAACTAGCTCTCTTTACAGATATTTGTTCATCAATCTTTTAACTGCTAGTATACAATTTCTCAAGTTGCTATTTAGTTTGTACAAGTTCAACTTTCATAATAGTGTTGTATTTATCTAATTTTGCATGCTCCAACTTGATAGATTCCCATTCAGATGTTACTTTTCTTAACTAGGATCTTAGATATGCATTTTCAACTTTTATTTCAGAGTCATTCTTTCCTCCATTTTTCTTAAGACTTAGCTTGAATTAAACTATTTTTAACTCATGTTTTTAGATCTCATTTTCATTCTTTAGGTCTTCAATATCATCATCACTGGTTTTCTCACAAGGTCCTTTTTGCTTCAGGTCATCTATCTTGTCCTTTAGTTCACCAATGTAAGCTTTTTCATCTTTGTATCTATCCTTTATGCCATCTCTTTCATCACTAAGGAGATCCATTTGTTCAAGAGATTCTTCAAGATTCTTCTTCAATTGTTCCATATCCATAGGGATCTTATTCAAGCTGTTAAGCCTCTTTTGAATAACTATGCTTTGATACCAATTGCTAGAAATAGATAATACTAGGGGGAGGGGGTGAATCAGTATTTTCAATCTTTTTGCCCACAACTGGATATTAGTAATTACTTTAATACATGCATAAGGAAGTAAACCAATAATGTTGAATAGTATAAACAACCATAAAAAAAGAGAGCTCATAAAACCATATTTTTTTAACTAGAGAAACACTGAGCAAGGTAAAACCATGGGGGGGATGAAACCCACAAGATGATTCACTATATATAAGAATTTGGTTAAGGATATTGAACTTGTTACGAGTCTATGAAGGATGTATAGTGTCTTGAGTTCTTGTTAGGAGACTAGGCCTTGTTAGAAGCCTTAACCCTATAAGGATTTGCTTCAACCCTATTAGGAGTTGGTGGATCATATACAAATGTGTGCAAGAAGAGCCCACTACCCTAACATGAAACTATACAATAAGTTTATCAAGAGAATAGATATACATACAATATTGGATCACTTTTTGTACTTCACAATTCTTCTTACTGTTAGTTCTTCATACAAAGAGTGACTATGCATATATCAATCTACATCATATCTCACATTATCATAACATTACTTTGCATCACATATCATAGCATCACATAGCATACTAGCTTTGTAATTGAAGTTCTTTACTTATATTAATCATATTAATAAATTCTTCCTTAGTTAGCTCACATATCATCCTTAGAGTTAGGTCATCAAGATTTAGTAATAAAAAAAGTTCAATAAGTCGTACAACTCAATTTGCTAACATGCTCTGTTCTGCACTGTGAAGTAACTGCATAGATATTTCCTTCATAACTTGGACTTGGTTGATCATACAGACATGCACACTAGTATGTATCATCAGAGTGATGTCATGCATCTATGATTAACTATGTAAGAGAATATTCCAAGGGAATATTTTGCTATCAATAAATCTCATCATGCTGCTGTAACATTGTCCAATACTTAGACAATTTTCCTTCACAAATAATCACAATTAAACTGCAAAACATATGTTTCCATAAATGGCAAACACATATCTCACCTAGTTTGACTAATTGGTCATATTGCCAATAGGGTAGTCTGGTGTGAAGATGGGTCTCACTCCCTTTTTGGTTGAGTAGTGAATGTACTCGTCTATACATCTTGCATATATGTCTATTGTTGATTAAGCATCCTCTCCCTCCTCCATATCACTGGAGAGGATATCAGCTACTATAGGTCGACATATGACTCTAGGTATCTAAACATATCTCATGGGATGATAACACTATGGTACTAAACTTAAGACACTGTGTCATAAGTTAAACTACCTAGGTACTTGATCATAGTAGTATGATATGATCACATGACTCTGTCATCCCTCTAGGAATTTCCCCCTCTACGAGTTTTTGATTTGGTATATGGTATTAGGCCACTCCTCCATTTGGAGGTATAGTATCAATACTATCTCATCATCTCACATCTGCTAGAATTTGCCTCTCCAAAATAGTTTGTCTTTGAATTGCCACATCTTGGCAAGAGGATATGCATACATTCTTAGAAGGCTCTGTTCTAATGCCACTGGAACTCCTATTGACCTAGTGCATGTAAAATCCTTAATAAATCATACCCTTAAGAGTGTAAACACTATCAAGCTATCTCTCTAGTGTCTAATATTGTTTCTCAACTCTGCATATAGAGTTGCTAGCATACTCCTACCCCATGAGAACAATGCTCTCTTTGTATCTACTACTCATACCAAATGTGAAAAGGTGATAGAAATACTATTCCCTTACCATTTGGGGTCATGATGCAGGATAATATACTACATTTCCATTGTATAGGAGTAGCATATTCTATAATATCATGTAGATTGATATGGTCTTCTCTAGATCTCATTTGTGACATACATCCCAGACAATACTCATCATCTCTTAAAATATGCTCCACATCTCTACTAGCAAGTGGTCTTACTAGAAGCCCTCTAATAGGGAGAGTCATAGTATTTGATATACATCCTCTAAGATCAGTGTGGTCTCTCGTATAGAAAGATGGAATGTGCATGTTTTTGTATTCCACTTCTTTATTAGGGCTAACATCATGCCCCAGTAGAATCTCGAGTATGGAAGCTAGCCTACCCAATATAGACCTACATCTCTAAGTATCTAGGTGTCCTCTCTACTCATGCCCTTCATTCTACCATAGATGAAGTGCACCACTTGTGACATCCAATTCTCCCAAAGAGACACTAGTATCTACGAATCACATCAAATCAACAACAAACATAAAAAATTGCAAACTGTGAGACAACTTGATCAGTTTGGACAAGGTTTCCTTTCTCCTAATTCGGGTTGACTTCTCTCAGCAAGATCTACCTTCATAATTAGGATAAAAAATTATCCACCCTAAAAATTAGACTCTCTAGTACATATGAAAAATATATCATAGAAGTCAAAAATATGAAGGAGAAAGGTAAAAAAAATGCATATTGAGGAAAAAATCACTCTACACAAGCACTTACATTATTCGCGGGTCATCAAATTCCATTATTGCTCTAAGAACCTCTATCCATGTTGGATTTATTTCCTTCATTCTCACCATTCTTTTTCAACTTTTTCAAGCTACAAAGATAACAACTAAAAGATAAGTCTCTCTATTTATAATGTTTTTTAGGTAAATTAGGGTTATAGTTAGGGTTTCCTTTTTATGCATTTAGAAGAGGAATTCACTCTATGCATCATAACTTGAGCTAGGTAACTCTAGTTTTATTACTATCAAAAGTGTTGGAATCATGATTTAGTTACTCTCCCTTTTGAACTAGTTTAGTAAAGTTTTTTTACCTTCCTTGCTAGTTTTGAAGGTCTTTTTCACCAATCTGCATTTTTGGCTCACAGGGTTAGCTATATCATGAGAGCAAGCCAAAATAGGGGGGGCATATGGGCACCTATGAATCTTACATGATCATTCTTAGTAAGTTTTAGGTGATTTTGGATTTTCACTAATGTGTATTATGAAGGATATGGGTACTAAGTATTTCTTGCAAGATCACGACTTCTGGACTTTGCTATATCATTTTTCTCTACATAAAAGTTTTCTTTACTTTATCATGCATATTCACATAGTGTCATATCTATAATCACCTAAAAATGATCATCTAGACTTGTATCCCCCTTCTAAGTATTTTTGGTAAATTAATTAATCATTTACCTAGACCAAATTGCTAAAAATCAAATTATTTTATTATAATCTATAGTTTGACTATATTATCCTAAGTCCATATTTGATTAAAATAACATGTCCCCTTTTATTTAAATAAAAGACCCAATTATTCTAACTCACTCAATGTGCACATGTAAAGTCCTTTTTCTATTTTAAAAAATAAAATAAAAGATATTTTTGTCCCACATGGGGGACAAAAGTCAACTCTTCATCACGATTGGTGGAATGCTTATGCACATGGATCACTCCCACTTTCAAACTCCACCCTTGATCACATGAATCTTGCCTCATGATCTCTATCATCTATTTATCTTTAAAAGAGAGAGCTCTCACATCACTTCACAACTCCACTCTTTTACTAATGTTATGCTATAGGATTGAAGATCTTATACTTGTGGAGCTCCTCTTCTTCTATTGTTCATTCTTCATGCGTCTCATTTATTCTAGTTTCTCTCCATGCTTATAGCTTAAATAATCTAGTCCAAATAGAGGTTGTAATACTTATTTTCTAGTTTATCTTGTAGTCCACTTTCTCTCATTTAGCTTTCATTTGCATTACATTTATTCTAGATTTTTGGATATTGGCACTCTTGCCTCTACTCTTTGAATCTTCCATTCTATGGTGCACCTTGCAAGTGTTTTCATAGCTAGGTTCACTTGAGAGCCACCATCTCATAGCTCTTTTACATCATATATAGGAAGCTATAAGCCACTTCTTGAAATTCTCTCATTCATGGGTATTCTCTAAAATAATGGTTTATAAAAGTGTGTCGCATTTTTCACACACATTTTTGGCGCTCACCATGGGGTTAGAACCAAGTTCTTAGCTCCATTTTCTTGCTGGTAGTATAGTTGCATTCTCATATCTATTTTTTTTTACAGCAACTTATTGCATCTAATCAAGTGGTTTGGTAGGTTTCCCTCTTGGTTTTAAGGCTAACCCTTGTGTAGATTGGTTTGAAGGCCAAAACACAAATTTTCAAAGATTTGATCATATCTTTTCAATCACTTGGGGTTCAGATCAATTTTTTTTTTAAATTTAGGGATGCATACAAAATGTCTTAGTCCAATTTTCATATTGTTTTGAGTTAATGTGGGCCCGTTATAATTTTTTCTTTATTTTTCATAAAAAGTCATTTTTGGTTGTAAACCAATAAATTATTTAGAAAAAATTACATTTTTGGAAAGGTTTTTAAATTATATAGGGGGTTTGTTTTTTATGTTTTAAATTTGGAACTAATATTAGGGCTCCATAACTCAATTTGCAAAAACTAGTCTATTTTGGGAAAATGGGTCCCTAGGGTGTACATTAAGAGATATTGCTGGATTTCATGTATTTTTGGAATGTTCTCTTATTTTTAATAGGGTTATCTTCTTTGAATTTTTTTTGGAGCCGAAATAATAGCAAACAAATGAAATATTGTTGACTAGGTCAAAAGAAAAAAGTAAAAAAGAGAGCATTTGTGATTAGTTTGCACCTTTTTTGCATATGTTTTTGATAAGGTAAATAGGTTTTAAGGGGTCCTGAAACCCATAAGTTTAACAAAAAGAAAGGCTGAAAATAAGCGAAAAAATGCCCAGCCAAAACATAAGCTTTACGGCTGAAAATAAGCCCAAAGGCCCAGCCCGAAACAACTGCCCACTAAAAAGGCCAGAGAACCAACCAGAAAAATAGAGACCAGACAAAAAGCCAAAGCCAGGAGAAACAAAAACCAAAGGACAGAGACCCAACCTAGCAGACTACTTCTCCATCTCGATCATGGTCTGGGCAGCTTCGGCGCACTCTTGTTGCTCTTCTGCCTTATGATCCTGGGCATTCGTCAAATCCTGCTCCATAGTGCTGTCCTTGGCTTTATCCACATCCAGCCTATCTTTGTCTCTGTTCTGTTTATCATCTTCCTCCATCTGGTTCCTGTCTTTGAGATTTTCCAAGAGAGAGAGGATGTTGTCATTGATCGAAGCGAGGAGGGAGATCATTTGACTTGCCAGGTTGTGATTGTAGTTCTCAATATTTTTTACTCTCCTCTCCATCAGAGTCTCCCAGCTGTTCCGGTCGCCTTGGCTTTCTGCACCTGTCTTGCTCTTGATTTTTTCCATTTGGGAAACCCTATCTCTGACATCCTCAAGCTCATGGAAAAGCCATTTAATTGATCTGAAGTTGTCATTGTTCAACAGATTCATGCCCGTTTCTCTTGCATTATCGAAAATAGCCACCATAGCCAGGTCAATTAGCTCATTGAGTCTAGGCTTCTCGAGGTCGTCCACCAGGAGTTGGGGGTTCATCGCCTCTCTGTAGATTCCCATAGTGGCCATTCTCACATTGAAGTTCTTGCAAGCCTTCATTCTGTTATTAACTTGCACTTCCCCCTCAATCTGTCCAGAGTTGTCATTTTCCTCCAAAGGAGGCTGAGGATGTATAGGGGAGAGGGGAATGGGCAAAGAATCCTTTCCCTGACTACTGGAGCACTCCATGCTCTCTCCCTCCCTCTTCTGTCTTTTTCTCAATTTCTCCTCATCCAGCTCCTCCTTCGAAACCTTGTCAGAATCATCAGTATCCATTTCCTCCTCCACCTCAGTAGAGCCAGTTTTAGCTGGGGTATGACCTCTAGGGCTCTTTCTGCTGGGTAATTTGATAGAGGGGTAATCCTTCTTATGGCTTTTAGTCTTCTTACCTGAATGCTCAAAAACCTCATCAGAGCTGATGTTCTTGACATCATCGGAATCTGAGGAAAAACTAGAGCTGCTCTTGTCAACATCCGCCCCTTGGATAGGGTTTTTTCTAATGGTTTGAGCGTGGAAATGCTCATGAATCAGAAGCAGAAGACCCTCATGCAGTGCCAGGTTGACGGTAGCTTTCTTTTTAAAACTAGAAATGGCCTTGTTCATCGAGTTAAAAAGATAATACGGGAAGAAGATCTTACTACCATAGTGAAAATGATTCAGAATCACAAAATGGTGAGTCCTAACCCTATCAAACCTGGGTTCTAGGGTTATATATTCAATGACAGCATAGAGAACATACCTCTAGAGCTTCTTTATAGTATCCATTACAAAAAATGTCTCTTTCTTGCCCAGCTTGTTCAGCTCTTCAGTGTTTTTCACAAAATCCTTGATTGCATTAGAAGACATCTTCTTGTCTTTGAAGAATTTATGCCCCTCCATCGGAATTCCCATGACTTCAGCAACCACATCCTCAGTAATTTGAAAGTAGACCCTGTTCACCTTAACCTTACCATTATTCCACGAATTCACCATGCTGTTAGTGATCTCAGGATCCGAGCCATGAAGTTTCTCGAAGAAATTAGTAACCCCACCCTTTTCCAGCTCTCTCCAAACTTTGGCCTTGTTCTTCCACTTCTGAACTTCCCCCACCGGCTCCTTTCTGCTCCTCTCACCCGTCATGTTTACCTGATCAACTTCCACAATTCTCATGAACTCTGAACTGTGCAAGTTATTTGCATTCAAAAAAATGGTGATGTTTCTTTTATGATACCCGTGAATATACCCCTTTCTGAAAATGATGGTATCGTCCTTTCGAACGTGTCAAAATTTCAGAGGAAACCCCTTTTGCTGGTGAAAATCACGATGCCAATAATGGTACTTACCATTCATTAAGCAATCTTTATTATCCATAATTGCATTGGATTTGAGCCGTCCTTCCCAAGATTTTATCTTGGTCGATGAGAAACTTTGCCTCCGCCGAAAAATCTTTTCTGGCATGCCAGGTCAGATTATTGGTGGCGTTAACCCCTTTATTAGCAAACCAATCAACGACTGGGTTTGCCTCTCTGTAAACGTGAGTGACGTGGACCTTATCAAACTTTGTGAGAGTGGCGCAAGTCTCAACAATTATGTTCGCAATCATCCACGAGGGAGGGGAAATACCATTAATGGTATTAATAATGTTTTTGGAGTCCCCCTCAAGCCAGAGTTTAGTAATCCCAGCTTCAAAAGCCAACTTGACCACCTTACTCGCAGCTCTTGCTTCAGCCAGATGAATAGTCTGGATTCCCAGCGGGGAAGCAAAGGCAACTATTCCCTCCCCATAGCTATTTCTTATGATTCCACCGCAACCTGAAGGGCCTGGGTTACCCTTAGAAGCCCCATCAAAGTTGGCTTTTGACCAACCATCTGGGGGAAGAAGCTAGCTAGCATCCTGCCTTTTGAGGTTCCTGTCTTTTTCTTTAGCTATCTTTCTGTCCCCTTCTTCTTCTTCTTCCTCCTTCAGCACTTGGAGATTTTCCTTTATATTCTTCGAGACCTTCCTGCCAAGGATTATAGCCGGCTCTTCTTTGTCTCTAAATATTCTATTATTCCTTTCCTTCCAAATTCCCCAGCAAAAATGGGGTAAAATCCAGTCCGAGTGATCCTGCCGACCAGCAATCTTACTAAGACCTTTCCACTGATGGAAAAAATCCATGAGATTCTCCGGTTTGCACCAGAGGGTTTCATTATCATGTGTGATGACATTCCACACCTCCCTGGCATAGTCACATAAGATGAAAATGTGATTTCTGGTCTCAGCCTGATTCTTACACAAGGGACATCTACTGGGCATAACATGTCCTCGCTTCATGAGATTGTCATGAGTAAGGATTTTGTTCTAAAGAGCCAGCCAGTAAAAAATGTTGATCTTTGGAGTGAGACCCAGAATCCAAGCCTCCGCCCAAGGGGCCTTCTCTTTTAAGCTCCAAAGGGAATTATAGCCTGAGGCAACAGAGTATCTTCCATTGGGATTATCCCTCCAGACCAGCTCATCCCCCAAATTGATAGGAATCATGGAATTGAGCATAAGCATTATAGGAGTCAAGTCCTCAGAGATGAGGGATAGGTCACTCCATTCCTGGCCATTCCAATAATCACAAACTTTGGACCCAATTTGATCAGTACAAGCTTGCATCCATCGCTCAAAAACAGGGTTATTGATAAGTGGATCTTGGGAAAGCCATCTATCCGACCAGAACTAGATGTCCTTCCCATTTCCCAATTTTCATGATATCCTGGCCTTAGCCAGGTCCCTGGCTTTCATGATCCCATTCCAAATGTTCGATCCTTTTGGGATATCTTCATTAAAAAGGGTGAAAAGAAGAGTGGGTCTTCTAAGGTACTTGTTTACCAGGGTGTCCCTCCATTCACCGGTGCTACTAAAGATCCGCCATATTTGTTTAGCTAGGAGAGCCTTATTGAGGTGAGTGATCTTTCTAATGCCCAGACCTCCGTACCTCTTAGGGAGGCAAACCTTCTCCCAAGCAACAAGAGGGTATCTTTTCTTCCCTTCATTACCATTCCAAAGGAAGTCTCTCTGGATTTTCTCCATTCTTTCAGCTATTTTCCTCGAAATTCCAAAGAGGCTCAGGGCGTAGATTGGCAGATTTTGAAGAGAAGATTTGACTAAGAGGCATTTCCCCGCTTGACTAAGAGAGACCCCTTTCCAACCAGCCATCTTCTTGTTGAATCTGTCCAAAATACCATTCCAAAAAGACTCCGGGGGTGAGGATCCCAAAGGAAGACCAAGATAGGTAGAGGGGAAAGAGCCTACCCCACAACCCAGAATCCTGGCAATTTTTCTTTGTCTAAACTCAGAGGTGTTGATGAAAAAGAGTGAGCTTTTGTTCCAATTAATCAGCTGACCTGTCCCACTGGAGTAAGTATCAAGAATCTTCTTCAGGGCTCTGGCCTCTATGACAGAAGCTTCCCCCCCCCAAGATAGTATCGTCAACAAATTGCTGATGAGTGAAGGGAACACAATTAGAGGAGGGAAGGATCCCTTTGATACAAGCCTTACGCTTTCTACAGTCTATAATCCTTCCTAAGCATTCAGCTAAAATGATGAACAAAATGGGCGAAAGGGGGTCTCCTTGTCTGAGGCCTCTGAAAGGTTTGAAAAAATTAGAAGGGACTCCATTAACCAGAATAGCCAAGGAGGAGGTGGACACCAATTGAGAGATAATTTTGCAAACTTTACTGTCAAAGCCAAAAGTCGAGAGGACCTTCCCAAGGAGAGACCAGTCCACCCTGTCATATGCTTTAGAAAGATCTAGTTTGAGAAACATACCTTCCCATTTGGATGCCTCAAGAGAGTGGATGACTTTGTGCACCATCTGGACAGAATCCAAAATTTGTCTCCCTGGAACAAAACCCGATTGATGCTGCGAGATTATCATGGGCAAGATCTTGAGCATTCTTAAAGTGAGAACTTTAGAGATGATCTTGTAGAGTGAGTTGCACAGACTAATAGGTCTAAAGTTGTCCAACGAGTCCGCCCCAGGGGATTTAGGAATGAGAACCACAAAAGTCGAGTTTAGCTCCTTGAGAATAGATTTGGCTCCAAAGAATTTCTGGACAGCCTGAACAACCTCTCCCATGATCACCGGCCAGAACCTTTGGAAGAAAAAAGTGGGAAAACCGTCCGGGCCTGGAGCCTTGTCAGCAGGCAGAGAAAAGAGAGCCTCTCTAACTTTCGAAGCATTAGGAATAGCACAGAGTTGTTTATTATGGATAGGTTGAATGAGCTGAGGGATACAGTGTAACAAATCCTCTTGGTCCAAAATGGAAAGCATTGGGTCCTCAGAGAGAAGGCTAGAGAAAAAAGAAACAGCTTCTTCCGAGATGGCAGATTCTTCAGTTAACAGCTCCTGCCCCTTTCTGATACCATATATCCTGTTACTAGCACGGTGCTTGAGGGTGGTTAGGTGAAAAAACATAATGTTTCAATCTCCTTCCTTTAGCCAGGTGATCCTCGATCTTTGCCTCCAAAATTTTTCTTCCTTATTAATAATGTTATGAATTTCAGACAGGGTCTTGAGCTCCGAAACCCTGTTGGTCTCAGTGTAACCTTCCTTCTGAATGCAATCTTGGATAATAGTTAGATTATCAAATAACTCTTTCTTTTCATGGAAGATGTGACCAAAATCAGACTTGTTCCAAATTTTAATCATCCTCTTCACATTGCTAAGTTTTTTGGTGACTCTAAACATGGCTGAGCCCTCCACCTCTATCCCCCACCATTTCTTGATATTATCCAGGAGGTCAGGGTGAGAGGTCCACATTTTCTCAAACCTGAAAGGATGGTATCTCCTGTGTACCAGAGGGGAAACTAAAAGAGAAATGGAAGAGTGATCCAAACCAATTCTGGGAAGCAGAGATAATCTACAGCTGAAGGATTGAAGCCAGTCCGAAGATATAAGAGCTCTATCTAGCCTAACTTGAATGCAATCATGGCCTTTTCTCTTGTTTGACTAGGTAAAGGATCCGCCCTTAAGCTCTACGTCCATAAGGGCCAGATTATTTATGAAGTTAGAAAGATCCTGTTTACTTTCCCAATGCGGGGGCATACCTCCCTTTTTCTCTTTATCTTCTAGCGGTGTGTTAAAGTCTCCCATGATTATACCTTTCTTAATGTCACAATCTTGCACCATATTACCAACTTTGGTCCAGAAGTTTTTTCTATCTCTCTTATTATTGGGGGCTTAAATATTCACTAAAAACTAGGAATCATTGGTGTGCAAATGTTGAACTCTGCAGAAAAGAATGTTATCTTCATCATACTCAGCTACTATATTGAAATACTTATCATTAAAAAGTAACAGCAGTCCTCCAGATGCTCCTTCAGAGTTAGAGGCTATGCCCTTCATGCTATTGTTGAACTTAATATTTTCCATCCTTTCCTTCTTCATTTTAGTTTCCTGGATTAGAAACACATCAGGCCTTTGGTCCCTTATCATATTTCTAATAACTTCTTGCTTGTGGATTCCATTGAGTCCACGAATATTCCAAGATAAGATCTTCATGATTTAACTACTGAACATGCTTCCTGGATGGTGCGCTGCGTACCATCCTTAATGTTTCTTCTGGCTTCCTATTTCCTGATTTCATTCTTGTTTTTCCTTCCCACTAGGTTAGATTTGTGGCCGAGATCAGCCTTGGCCATGCTTCTAGTAGAAGGGGGAGATACCGGAGAAGGGTCCCTGCTATTCTTCTTCTTTCTACTCCTTACTTCTGTCCAGGGATTCTCTTCTCCCTCTAGTCCTTTGTCCAGCCAAGCATCAATTCTCGCCAAATCTTCCATTGTCGATGCAGATAGCCTCTCTATGATTCTATTTACTATTGAAGGGGGGGGACAACACACCGGGTTAGGGTCCTGGGACATGGGTTCCCCCTCCTTTAGTTCTTCCATGGAGTTCGGGACAAAGGATAGTTTCAAGTCATCCTCCTGAGAATCCAGAGGGGGAAGAGTCATATTTTCACCTATCTCCCTAGGTTTCTTCTCAAATTCCTTTGCATTGGGGAGAGGTGTTGAATCATCTTTCACTCCTTTCTCTTCTCCCCCTCCTACGTTTCCAATCGCCCGAGGAGGCCCTAATTCCTCTTGGGGCGCATTAGGAGCAGTATTTGTTTTTCCTTCTGCCTCTCCATTTTCCTTGACTTGCGATGCTTTTTTCCTCCATTCTTTTTTGGGATCTAGAGAATCTTTTATCCCCCCTTGTGGACGAGCCTTTCCCACCGTACTCTTCCCTTTGAAAAGTGGGCATGATCCAGCCTTGTGGCCAGCTTTCTTACAATGGAAACAAGCAAAAGGCACACTTTCATAGTCAATCTTTTGAGATCTGTTTCCCAGACGAGATTGTAGTTCTAAAACTTGAGGCATGTCCTGGCCTTCGATGACTCCTACACAGATTCTTGCATAGTTCAATCTTTTCTTAGCTGCTGTGACAGGGTCAATGGAGAGGAGCTCTCCAAAGGTCCTGGCTATGCCATCAAAGACATCCTCATGCCAATATTCCAAAGGAAGTTCCGGAAGTCTTAACCAAACTGGAACCTGAGATTGGAAATCATTGTTCAAATCCAAGTTGGATGTCCATTTTTGCAATATTAGGTTGGATCTGCCCAAAGACCAGTTCCCAGCACATAGTATACGAGAAAAATCTTCCGAGCAAGAGAACTCGAAAGACATGAAGCCTTTGGCCATAGTAGTCACTTCTACATGCCCTTTAAGGTCCCATTTTCTCCTGGTAAATGTCCTCACTACATCAATATTAGGTCTTGGCCCTACAAATTTTCCTACCAGAGTGTTCGCCATGCTTAGGATATTGTGGTCAATAATTTCCCTAGGGATTTCCAGAGCAAAAATACCTTTCTCCTTATCAGATTTGTCAATGACTTTTGGGAAAGACGATTTACCTGATGGTTTTATCCCGAATAGATTCGACCAATGATATGTTTGATTGGAAGACAACTTGGATTTTTGAGGCAACTAACCACTTTGTGTTGTAGGTATTACTTATTTTTGATTCCCTAACCTTATTGCTTTTAGGGGTTTCACACTTGCTTGCCAAAACAAAAGGAAAGAATGCTTGTCAAAGATAAAAATTGCAAAAGGGATACTAACACTCATTTGCAGGGCTACCCAAAGAAAATAAATAGACAAATCAAGATTTTTTTTTGTTCTTTAGTTTTTTTTATGTGTGGAATTAGATTAGTTTTCTTTCATTTCTAGACACATAATTACTTACTTTACTAAAGTTTGTCACTTGGTAGGAGAGTATGCTTTGCATTGTTGTGTGAATTAGAAATCTTGACCCATTTGATATGCCAAGGTGGAGTAAGGGGTACATGAAAATTTCTACGTGTATTTGGGAGAATCAATTGAAATAGGAGATTATTCTATTCACCCTTGAGGTGAATTAGAAATCTTGAATTCCAAAAGTGGATCCATTTTGTTTAGTCTAGAATCTATTAGTGGGTTTTCTTTTGAGAGATCAAGAGGAAAAAACCAAGTGGGGACAAGTGAATCTGGCTCTTCCAAACCACTATAAAATCAAGGCTATCAAGGACACAAAACCTTGGTAGACATAGTTCTTGTCTTCATCTAGTGAGATTACTTGTGGGATTGGGACCATGGGGAAATCACTAGATAGGAATGCTTAAGGTACTCTTGTAGCCGTGAGGTCTATTACTTGCCACAAGGTAAGGTGTCTCATATTGGGAGAAAGGGGAGTTATATGAATGGAAGTTCTTTATAAACACCATAGGATTAGAAGCTACCCTCTTTTACTGGTCAAAATCTTGGTGCAAGGATTGATCCTAGTGGATTACCTAGATCACTCCAAGATTTACACTCACCATTTGTGTCCTTTTGGTTGTGCCATTGGAAATTCCATGACAAAACCAACATCTATTATGGGAGATGACTTTGTGTGAGGTTAGGGGGCATCAAGTGTGGGCCAATTTGCTAAGTAATGAACAACGACCTTAGGTAGTTTTTCTTGGAATGTGTCTTCACATTTTAAAAGACCCATGAATTTTTTTTGAAAATACACATGACAATAGTTCTGGGGCTTTCTTTTGAGACCTCACATATGCTTGTATCTTGCAAGGTTTCTTTTTCCCTTTCTTGACTATTTTAAAACTACTCCATGTGTTACATCTTTCTTTTAAAAATGAAATTGCTTTGCTATCAACTTTGTCAACCAAGTCAAAAAATTTTCCTTGTGTTGCTTACTAGGGAGAGTTTCATCATTTGACTTTTCTTTTCTATGTCTCTACTATTTTACCTTGCTTAAAATGGCTCTTTGGTCTAGCTTTTCTCGGTCTCTTCCACTTTCTTGGTCCATGTTAGCATACTAGGACTTTCTTTTTGGCTGAAAATGTTACCTTGATCTCTTGATTACACTCTTTGATTGGGAAAGTTTTTCACTTGTCATCTCACTTTCTCTATCTCATTGGTTGTTGGAGTTCTTTCCTAGTTCTTGACTTGAGTCACTAGTGTCATAAGTTTCTTGGACACTCTTCTTGACTAGTCACTCTCAATATCTTGTCAAGTGAGCACTCTACCTTTCTAGCTTGGATATTAAGATATTTTGTGTCACCTTAGTCTCTTTCATTGGCTTCTTGTCTACAACTATGGAATTCAAACCTTTTGCTACCAAATATCAACCAACTCTAGATGATTATGAGTTACCTGATCTCTTTAGGGAATTGCAATGCCTATACACTCAATACAATAAATTTGAAGAGACCCATGACCCCACTTACCTTAGTCTCACAAAGGGCATGATAAAAACATACTCTAGATATGAGAAAATGGTAAATGATGAAACAACATCATCACCTAATCCTCTCTAGTCCTCCATATGCTCATAAGTCACCTTCTTTACGGTCATCCTCTTCTTCTAGGTCTACATGCTCTACTCCAAGACATCAATTGTCTTCATCAACTAGATCTACTCTTTAGAGAGCTAGCAAGTAAAACTTCCTTTGAGTCTATGTCAAACTTTCATGGAATGCCTATCTTTGACCATTATGATGAATACATGGATGTATTCTATGCACTTGAGAAGCAACAAAAAGAGCCTAGACATACTTTTGAGATGACTTTAATCCATTGGAAGATACTGATGACATCATCTTGAAAATTCTCCTTGCTAATGAGCTCATCACTTTTCCTAAGACTAGCTCATATGGAAACCTATTCTTAGTTATCTATTGTGCTTATCATTGACATAATGAGCATAATACTTCTAATTTTATCAAGCTGAAACATAAAGTCCAAGATCTTATTGATGATGGGATTGTTAATACCTCTAATGAATCATATGGTGAGGATACTTGTCTTAAGCAAGATTATATTAATGAACTTATGCTTAGTGGTGGTTTCCTTGATTTATTTGCTTCTTCCAACATGTGTGAACTTCCTAAATCTTCAAATATTTTCAACATCCCTCCATCAAAAAAAGAACCTAGTACTTTCCATATGGACTATGTGTACCCTAAAGGGATACCTCTAAAAGAAACTCAAGCTAACCTTCGCTTAGGTGTAAACCTTCACTTGGATGCAAACCTTTTCAATGCTACTAAGGCTAAAGATCCTCAAGCTCCATGTAATGCTATGCCTGCTTCAACTAATCCTTCATTACCTCTTCAAGATCATATCATGCAAACCTCATATTTTCCCATGTCCTTAGAAGTGGCTCCATGCTTTTCCATCTCAAAAGTATGATGAAGACATCACTTCCAATATTTTAATTGAGCTTACTGAGAATTATGAGAAAAGTTTTATGCCTATGCTATCTAAAGAAACATGTCAAGATCAAAGCATCCCCTCTTGTTCTACTTCTCTATATCCACTTCAAAACTATACTCAAGCTTCAAATGCTCCTATAAAAGGTGTTACTCCTATCAAAGCTACTCATGAGTCTATTGATGGCCTTGGTCACAATGCTCACTCTAAATATATTGATATCTATCATGTCTCACATATCGACATGCCTAGTTGGTTTCTTAGGTGGTAGTCAAGTCAATTTTTGATGGTCAACCCCTTTTGGTTTGCACAATAATTAAGGAATTTCAAGATATTTTCTTAGTTAATAAATTAAATTCTTTAATCTAGATGAATACCTGATTAATCTAATGTGTATTCTTGTATTTCATTTCTTGTATGATTATATTATTTAATGACATATTATACCATTCATGAATATGTTTAATGTTTTGTATTTAATCATACTATTTGATTGTTGGTTATTGACTTGGTGGATGCAGGATTTGTCAAGATGAGGGTGTGGTTGAGGTAGAGAGGGTTAGTCTCTCAGAAGGGGATGCATCAAATGATCTCAGGCCCACTCTCACACACCACTTAGGCTTTAGATGTTTAATTGGTGTTGTATTTAATTTAAGCTTAATTAGATGTTTAATTGATGTTGCATTTAATTTAAGCTTATTTAGATGTTTAGTTGGTGTTGCATTTAATTTAAGCTTAATTATATGTTTAATCGATGTTGCATTTTAATTTAACCTTATTTAGATGTTTAATCAATGTTTCATTTAATTTAAGACCATTTAGATGTTTAATTTATGTTGCATTATTCTAAGTCTATATAGAAGCTTAAGTAATTTTGTATTTTATTTTAATTTTAAAAAATCCAAAAAAACCTTATCTTTGTATACTCGATGGAGTTGAGATGTAAGTGAATTGCACAATGGGGTCAATTACTATACTTGGCATTATAAAACATAATCAAGAATTAGTGTAGGGACACCAACAACTGGAAAGAGAAGAGAAGTTAGGGCATGGAAGAAAGGGGAAATTCTTGGAGGAAGGAGCACATCAACAATTGTTGGACATTGCAAAGTTTTCCTCATGCTTGGGATTCTTTCCTATGCTATTCTTTATCTTTCCAAAATACATGTTTGAGCTAAGTAAAGAAATTATTGTCTGCTTGAAAACATTGTGAGTCTTGTAATAACATGTTGATTGATGTAATATGTTGACAATAATAAAATTGTGGGTTGAGGGTTTGTGAGTTATCTCTTTAGGAAAGTAATTAACTAACAAGTATTTTTTTCAACGGAGAAAAGTAAGTGAATCCTCATGGAAACCCTACTTTCCATTCACTTCTTTCTTACGTCCTCTTAAACAAATTGAGAGTTTGATGCCAAGTTAGGAGTTAATTCTTCTTTTCTTTGAACCTTGCCAGCTATTGGTGCGACCCATTTTGAGTAACCTATGCCTGTAGGATTTTGCCTGAAATTTGGGCATTACAAGCTAGTCTCTATAGTTGGGTATGGACACAAAGTGCATTATCCAAAACATAATTTATGATGCTCTATTTCCTACTAACCATCAAATTATCCTGCATTGTCTCAAACCTTCGATTGTTCTAGGTTGACTTCTCATCTTTGCAAGCTATAGCACATTCAAACACTTAATTACCTTAAGTATAGGTATTTTTCCATTGTATATTCCTTCTATGTATAAAAGATATTTTACTATATCTTCTCTTCTTGATGAAATGTTATCATGCTGATTGAGGTTCACTATAAGGAATGTGAATTCTGGAAACTGATAGTGAGAAAATAGCCCTGAATCAATTGACTATTGATTTGGATGCAAAGTAATCAACCACAACAAGAGATATAATCAAATAAATCTAACTATGTAATGTTGGTTGTTCCTCTCCTATGTTCTAATTCTTTCTTTAAATTCTAGAGACTGGGGTATTATTCCATCCATAATTTATTAAGATGATTGCTTTGGATTTAAAGTTATACTCTAAAATTTCTTTTACATAGTAGAGTGAGCCATAGATGCCCCAAGACTCAAGTTAAATCCTGAATATGGAATTAGAGTTAGAATGTTATTTATGCTATTTAAGAATCTGAGTTCTTTTAAATTCTTAACATCTTTAATGGTTTGGCCTATGTTTAATACCCAACTAGTAAATTGTCTCCATTACAAAGTAAAAATTAGAAGGATGTCTTCATGTATTACTAATTCCATTTCTATAAATTTTAGGTATAGATGTAATACTAAAGGTGGATTGTTGATCTGTTACTGATTATTTCCAGCATTCATAGTGTATAATGTATTTGCTATAGGTTATTTTGTTGAACTAGTGCTTTCCTTTTCAACATTCATAATGACTAATGAACTGCTGCTTTCATTTCAATAATTTGGGTGTGTAAATGAATTGTTGTAGGATGTTGTTGCTCTATTAATTTCATTCCAGTAATTATGGTGTTTGACTATACCATAGAGGAAGGAAATGTATATATGTATATATAGACTATTTGGATGTAAGTGTATAACCATAATGAGTCCTAGGCTAAAGTCTTATAACAAAAATCCTTCAGTTAAGGGATGAAACTGTTAGTGGAATTATTAGTAAAATAATGCATGGAAAACAATACAATCAGAGTTAGTTTTGTCATCTTGCTATAAGTTAGTGTGTAGATGTTTATTCTTCCTTCATGGATGGGTGTAATTTAACAATAATGGGAAGGATAGAATGGATACTGCATGTATAGTTTCTTCTATCTACCAATTCTTTAGAATGGATACATGTTGTTCTTGTTTCTTCTACCATTAAATCTGGCTTTGTAAGTGCTTGGCCAAGACACTCATTTACTACATTTAATTATGCTATCCAGGTAATGCATGTGTGCGTGACTATGCTTATTTGGTTTTACTACATATGTGTAGATGTGTAGTGTTATTTTCACTCCCTACTACATTCTATGATTAGGCTGCTAGGCACATGATTGCATGTAGTATGCTTCATGGCTGCATCAGATCCATCTGATCCATCTTGTTCTAGGAAGATAGGCTTCTCATGCTAGGGTTAGGGTGCTCTCCATGTCAAAAAGAACCATGGGGGAGTAAACACTTCATGGTTGCTGAGATAATGCACCTGAGTCACACTCTCGTCTCAGATATTAAATGGATGATTATGTTTGATGACTTTGGAGGCAAGTTACATTGAAGGTTACATGACAAGAATGGAGGAACTCAGATTTTATTATAATTTCATCCTTGAGATGAACCATCTCATATAATTATATAAATGAACAATGCAATTTTTGCAATTGATGTACATGTACTTCACTTTAGGTAATGAATGTTTGAATCAACAATTTAGTTTAATGTTGTAGTTATTTTTTCATACATCTTCGACATAACTTTATGATGTGTCAATGTAATTGGAAAGTGTGGCTTCAATGATTACTATGAACTATTATTCATGCATAAGTTGGGAATGAGATGGTTATTTGAAATCTAGAACAACACCTTTGTTAGTACATTGTATTCTTTTATTAATAATAATTGTTCCAAGAAATTTAACAAATGATATTGAATGTAATTAATTATCACCATCATGATGTAAATTTGGTCAATCTTAGGGAATTCAAAAGATGTGAAATTGTAGATCAACATCTTAATCCAATGTACTTATCTGTGTACTAACTCCATTAATTTAATTGAGATTAATGCAAATGAATGGTTTATAACTTTTCAAATTGGTTCTTTTCTACTTTTCATACAAACTGTATAGTGTGGCATTTTAAAGTAGGATATGGTTATTATAATATCCTTATCCCCTATCCATTTGCATCTTCTAAATCTATCCTTGGTCCTTATCCTATTAAGCTAAAGTCTTCAAACCTTCTATCCATATTGGGACCTTATGTTCCTTCATCTCTTATATTTTTCACTCCTACCTCTCCCATTATGCCTCAAGATCAAAAAAGAAACTCATCCTTGATGGATTCCCATCCATCTATCCATCTAAAACCAGTCATATTAGCCTTATACATCCATAAGTCCCAAGTCTTTTGGAAGCAATTTGGATGTTCAACATAAGAAACACAAGAATCCATTTACAAATGAAGATCACTATGTCCTATCTAATAGATATGTAAATAAAAATAAAGAAAAATTATTCAAGAGATGACAAAGGTCTACTACCCAAAGAGATAAATCAAAGAAAATATGGGTCGTGAATCTATCATTGAAGAAATGCACTCTAAATCATCCAAAGAAAAAGAAAAATCTAAAGCTATACGGATTCCAAAGTCTGTCTTGAATGACTCAAATATTGAAAATAAATAAAAGTTGACATTCAAGCTTCCAAAGGATTCCAATCCATTTTCTTCCAAACATCTTTCTCAAAAGCTTCCAAAAACTTCCACTCCATCTTCTTCTAAAATTCTCCTACTACCTAATTGGTACAAGAGCAACTAGGGAAAGGTAAAACCCTAAGCTTAATTTTGGTTTGTAAATGGTATAACCAACCATTATGGAATAAGGACTAGCAATAAAGTCCCAAGATGTGTTTAGGTGGTTTGGATTGATAAGTTTTTTATTAGGAGACTGAATTTTTCAATTAGGTCCTGATAAGGGGAAAATTGCAAAAGATGCTCTAAGAGGAAAAATGACTTAAAAGGAGGAAAGGAGTATGTAAATGTGATCCTTATAGGTTCTAAGGTCATCCTAGGAGGATTGGTAACATCCTATGCAAATTTGAAGAGTCTAGGAGCAAAATTGGAAAAGTTGTTAATAAATTGCATTGAACCCTTTGCAATTTTTGCAAAATTGCTTGACAACTTTTAGGCAATTTTTGTAAAGTCAACAAATTGGGAAGTTATGGTTGGAACTTAAAGCTAGTATGGAGCATGAAGTCTATTTAATAATTTTTAAAATCATTTTTTAAGGGTTAGAAAATAGGGTGTATGGATACCACCTATAGGAGGACAATTTTGTGTATCTGAAGCATAGTTTTGGAATTTGGTTGAAGTTTTTGGATTAAATAGAGGACTATTTTTGATGGAATAGAATCTTGAATTCATGTTATGAATTTATGTATAGTTTTTTTTCTTTCAAGTAAGTTTTTGATAAGGTTTAGAAAATTATTTGTTTCCTGTGAACCTGTTGTCTAGTTTTGTGCTACAGTAATGAAATGGACTATGGCTTGAGTGTCCTTGGTCTGAATTCCATGGATCTTGGAGACCAATAAATAGCCTCTATACACATTTTAAATATTTTTTTTGGAGTTTGTGAAGGCCTTTTGCTAATTTTACAAGTGAGCCCTAAGTAAGCAGATAAGCTTGGCAAGGTGCAAAGAGAAGCTTGTAAAGCAGTTTGTGAGGAACAACAAATTGATATGGATTAATCTTGAATTGGAAATATAGGAGTAGTGTATGAAGGTATTAGAACTTAGAGGAAGAGGTCAGACAAGGAGTTTAACACCTGTGGAGGAAGAAACACTAATATTGCCCTTAAAACCCTTAAAAGTAGGGTTTTTTGAATCCGTACTGTACGAATGTTACTGGAGGCCAAGACCTAAAAAATATTCAAGGATTGGTCATATGAAACAAAAGTATAGTATATACCAAGGTGCCTTGTTAAGGGATTTGGTGAGATACAATACTTTTCTTGTTTCTAGGAGGGCTAAAAGGGGCTCTTAAGGCTACAAGGCCTAACTAGTCAAATTGATGGGTTGTGAGAGAAAACCTTGGAAGGATGGTGTAGAATTATGGGAAATGAGACAAGAACCATAGTGGGAGGGTTAAACCTTTTTTTGGGGCACTTGGTGCATTTTAGTGACGTTTTGGCAAACTAGGCCAAAGAGTGCATATTGGGTGAACTTGGGGAATGACATTGAGTTTTAAATTGTTGGAAGAGTTTCTTGGGTAAGGGGATAATATAAGCATCCTCTAGGTTAGGGTTGGGAGAGAAAACCCTAAAGTGGGCTAAGAGTAGCCTAAGAAGAGCTAGAAAGCTCTTAGTTGAAGAAGCTCCCCATCAAAGTGGTATCAGAGCCATAAGATTAGGCTTGTGGTGGCATGCTATATTCCATTGAATCAAGTGGATCTTTCAAGATGGTTTCCAATACAAAGTTGGAAAAGGAAGTAGATGAGTAGAATAAGCTCTTAGAAGAAAAGATCAGGGTTCTAGATGAGGCCCTAGAGGAGGTGAAGGATAAAGTGAAAGAGATAGAGAATGCAACCAAGGTGAAGGAGGATGGAGAATTTAGCAGGGGTAAAGAAAAGGTGAGTTTGGAGGATGAGATACTAGAACTAGATCCTCCACTTAGTGAATAGGGACCATTCCTAGAATCCCTCAAGGCATTTGGAGGGAACAGTCTAGAGAGTATTTCCTTATTCCATGGAAAGATAGATGTAGAGGTAGTCCTAGAATGGTTGAAAATAATTGAGAACTACTTTAAGTGTGAAGGGAAAATAGAGGCCCAAAAGATGAGGTTTGGAAAGTCTAGATTGAAAGGCCAAGCCTTAACATGATGGAAGTTTGTACAGGAAGAAATCGAAAGTAAGGAAAAGAAACCTATAGCTAATTTGAAAGTAATGGTGGAAAAGATCAAAGAAACATATATATATGAGGATTATGAGATTCAAATTCATAAGAAAAGATAGAATATCAAGTAGAAAGATCTTGATGTGGCTATCTATACTGAGGAGTTTTAGAAATTAGCACTAAGATCAAGGGTGCAAGAAGCAAAGAGAATCAAGGTGGCTAAGTATTTGAATAGCCTTAAATAGTCCATCCAAGATCAAATGAGTTTATTTAACCTCACCACTCTTCAAGGTTGCTTTCAAGTGGCTAGAAAGGTGGAAGAAAAATTGAGGAAGAAAGGAGACTCAAGCTCCAAGAATAGGGGTAGAGAAAAAGATTTTAGGGGTGGCTCAAGGGGAGGCTCTAATAGTAGGAGTAATGAGAACTCTAAGTAGAGTGAGAAGACCAATGAAACTAGTCAAAAAGGAGGCTCTAGCAAAGGCAAAGGGTCCAATAATGGTGGTAGAGGTAGATATGGTAACAACAATAGAGGATTGCACTTTAGAAACATGAAGTGCTACAACTGTGGTAAGTTGGGACACCCTGCTTATAGATGTCTAGAGAGGACATAACCTTCTTATGGGGAAAATAATATTAACTATGTCCAAGAAGAGGACAATTAGAAGGTAGGAGAAGTAGACCTTGATGTTGAGAAAGGTGAAAACCTCATGTTGAGGAGGGTATTAGTTAAAGAGCCAACCAAAGATGAGCCTGAGAAGGGGAGAGTATTATTTAGGACAACTTAAAAAACATTAAGCAAAGTATGTAGGGTGATCATAGACTCAAGGTCTACTGATAATGTCTTGTTACAGGAGGTAGAACAAAAGCTTGGTTTGACCAAGCTTTCACATGTGTGTCCTTACAAGGTGACTTAGTTTATAAAGGGGAAAAATATCCTAGTGAATGAACAAGTGTGTGAAGACATCACCATTGGCAAGTATTAGGATAAGATCTTGTGTGGTGTGCTTCCCATGGATGCTTATCACCTACAATTGGGAAGACCTTGGCAGTATGATAGGGAGGCAGTGCATCATGGGAAGGAAAAAAGTATTCCTTTAAGAAAGATGGTGTCACTTATCGAATCCAGTCAATGGTGGAAGAAGATAAGGTGGAGAAATCTATTACCAAATCCTTTCTCATGAGAAGAAAAAAATTTACTAAGGGCTTGAAGGAGAGTGAAGGAGTAGGTTATGCTATTATGCTAAAGCCTAAGGAGGAGGAGACAAAAATATCCACACCTATACCTGCAGAAGTACAAGAGATGTTGGAACAGTTTAAAGACATCAGTTGTGATAGAGCACCACCTACTCTACCACCTAAGAGGGCCATAAGTCATCAGATTGAATTCATACCAGGAGCATCACTACCAAACAAAGTTGTATACAAGATGAATCTAGAGAAGAAAAAGGAGATTTCAAAGCAAGTTTAAGAGTTGCTTGATTAGGGGCTGATTAGGAAGAGCATTAGTCCATATGCAATACTAGTGGTCTTAGCACCCAAAAAAGGAGGAAAGTGGAGAATGTCTATTGATTCTAGGGAAATCAATAGAATCACAATTAGGTACACATTTCCCATTCCCAACATAGAAGACTTGATGGATTGACTAGGTGGAGCTATTTTCCAAAATTGATCTAAAAAGTGGATACTATCATATTAGGATGAAAGAAGGGGATGAATGGAAGTCTATATTTAAGACTACAAAGGGACTTTATGAGTGGTTGGTAATGGTATTTGGCCTTAATAATGCACCAAGTACCTTCATGAGAGTCATGAATGAGTTTTTGAAGGATTACATTGGGGTGTTTGTTGTGGTATACCTAAATGACATTCTTATATTTATCAAGACCAAGGAGGAACATATGAAACACCTGGAGTTGGTATTGAGGAAGTTGTAGGAGGAGAAGTTGAAAATAAACTTGGAAAAGAGTGAATTCATGAAAGAAGAATTGGTGTATTTGGAATTTGTATTATCCCAAAGAAATGTTAAGATGGATAACGAAAAGGTAGAGGCTATTTTGAGTTGGCCTAGACCTAGATCTACTACTGAGGTTAGGAGTTTTCATGGCTTATCACAATTCTATAGAAATTTTGTAAGAAGGTTTAGTGAAATATGTGCACCTATGATGGACAACATCAAAGGGGGCATGAAGACTAAATTTGTGGACCAAACCTCCGGATCAAAAATTTGAGAGATTGAAGAAGGAGGTAGCAACCAAACCTATCTTGGTTCTACCTAGTTTTGAGAGACCATTTGTGGTGGAGTGTGATGCTAGTAACAAAGCAATTGGGGTAATTTTGAGCTAGGAGGGCAGACCAGTAGCATTTTTTAGTGAGAGGCTAAATGAAGCCAAGATAAGGTGTTCAACATATGACCTAGAGCTTTATGCACTTATCCAAGCCTTCAAGAAGTGGAGGCATTACCTCTTACTTAAGGAGTTTTTTGTCTTCATAGATAACTAGGATTTGAGTTTTATTAACTCATAGGAGAAGTTAAGTATGCGACACATAAAATGGATGGAATTCTTATAGTCCTATACTTTTACTATCAAGCATAAGGAGGGGACAAACAACAAGGTGGTAGATGCTTTGAGTAAGAGGTTGCTGACAGTGCAAGAAGTCAAGTTGTAGAGCATTGGCTTAGATGGTTTTAAAGACCTATATGAGGAGGACACTAATTTCTTAGAGGCTTATAAGGTATGTAGTGACTTTTCTAATCATTTCCATAGTGATTTTGTTGAATATACATTGCATAATAGACTATTGTTCAAAGGATAATAGTTGTGTATCCCAAGGAGATCCATGAGAGAAAATATCATATAAGAGAAGCACAATGGAAGCATAAGTGGGTACTTTGGTCTTAATAAGACTTTGGATCTTGTGGAAATTTTTTATTTCTGGCCTAAAATGCAGAGAGATGTTAGGAGGTATGTTACGAGGTATGAAAAGGTGACTTCATCTAATGCAGGGCTCTACCATCCTCTCCCTATTCCTAATAGGCCTTGGGAATGCATCTACATGGACTTTATAGTGGGATTACCAAGGACTAGAACAAGGATGGATAGTGTCTTTGTGGTAGTAGATAGGTTCATCAAGATGAGCCACTTCATACCATGTAAGACAAAACATGATGTGAGTAATGTTTCCAATCTATTCTTTAGGGAGGTGGTTATTATACATGGCTTTCCAAGAAGCATAGTAGTTGACAGGGATGCCAAGTTTATAGGGCACTTTTGGAAGACCCTATGGAAAAGGCTTGGAAAAAAATTAGCACATAGATCTTCCTTCCATCCTAAAAATAATGGTCAAACAGAGGTAATAAATAGGGTATTATGCAACCTACTAAGGTGTCTTACCAAGGCAAAGGTGGAAAGAAGTTATTCCTCAAGTTGAGTTTGCATATAATGATAGTAAGAATAGGAAAACATTGATAAGTCCTTTCCAAGTGGTATATGGAACTCATCCAAGAGGCATAATGGATTTGATGGACCTACCTTCACATGACAAGGTTAGTGGACAAGCTGATGAATTTGTGCAATCAATGAAGGAGGTTCATGACTAGGTCAAGCAAACTCTAATGCAAGCTGATAAAAGGTTGAAGGAGAAGAAAGATGAGAGGAGAAGAGAGTTGTAGTTTCAAGTAGGAGACTTGGTGATGGTATACCTCAACAAGCCCAGGTTACAAAAAGGAATTCCTAGCAAGTTACAAATGAGAAGCATTGAGCCATGCAAATTTTTTGAGAAGTATGGACCCAATGCCTATAAAATAGATCTACCCAAGGACATGGCTCTCTCCCAAATTTTCAATGCCAAATAATTATCACCTTAAAAAGATCCTAACTTGGATGACATAGGGTATCAAGAAGAGTTAAATAAAGATGTTGCAAACATGAAGGTACTTGAGAAGAAGCAACCATAGGTTGTGAAGATCTTGGATTCTAGAGTGAAGTAGAGCACAAGAAACAAGACCTACAAGGAATTTTTTATAAAATGGATGGAATTACATAAGAATGAGGCAAATTGGATTTCTTAAGGTGACTTTACAAAATTAGGCATAGCAGGGAGTTCCTATCTCTAACAGTACCTTAGGTTTCTTCATGTAGGGGGAGAATGATGTAGGAGCACCTAGGGAAAAGTAAAATCTTGAGCATAATTTTGGTTTTTATATGGTATAACAAACCATTAGGGAATAAGGACTAGAAATAAAGTCCAAAGATGTGTTTAGGTGGTTTGGGTTGATAGGTTTTTGATTAGGAGTCTAAATTTGTCAATTAGGTCTTGATAAGGGAAAATTGCAAAAGTTGCACTAAGAGGAAAAATAAGGTAAAATTCCTTAAAAGGAAGCAAGGAGTATGTAAATGTGGTCCTTATATGTTCCAAAGTCATCCTAGGAGGATTGGTAACATCTTATGGAAATTTTAAGAGTCTAGGAGTAAAATTGCAAAAGTTGTCAAAAAGTTGCATTGACAACTTTGCAATTTTTGCAAAATTGGTTGAAAACTTTTAATTTTGCAAAATCAATGAATTGGGTAGTTATGGTTGGAATTTAAGGCTAGTATGGAGCATGAATTCTATTTAATAATTTTTAAAATCATTTTGTATGGTTTGGAAAACTAGGTGTACGGATACCACCTATAGCAGGATAATTTTATGAATCTGAAGCATAGTTTTTGAATTTGGTTGAAGTTTTTGTATTAAATAGAGGAATATTTTTGATGGAATAGAATATTTAGTTCATGTTTTGAATATTTGTATAGTTATTTTTCTTTCAAGTAAGTTTTTGATAAGGTTTAGAAAATTATTTGTTTCCTATGAACCCACTGTCCAATTTTGTGCTATAGTTATGAAATGGGCTATAGCTTGAGTGTCCTTGGTAGAAAAACCATGTCTCTTGGAGACCAAGAAAATATCCTTTATACATATTTCAAATATGGTTTTTTTATTTTTTTAAAGGCCTTTTTCTATTTTTACAAGCGAGCCCTAGGCAAGCATACAAGCTTGGCAAGGTGCAAAGAGAAGGTTGTAAATCAATTTGTGAGGAATAATGGATTGATATGGATCAATATTGAATTGGAAATGTAGGATTAGTGTATGAATCTAGTAGAACACAATGGAGGAGGTTGGACAAGGAGTTTAACACCCACAGAGGAAGAAACACTAACATTGCCCTTAAAAACCCTTAAAAGTAGGGTTTTTTGAATCTGTATTGTATAGACATTACTAGAAGCCAAGACCTAAAAAATTTTCAAGGGTTGGTAATGTGAAACAAAAGTATAGTATATTCCAAGGTTCCTTGTTAAGGGATTTGGTGAGTTTTAGCACTTTCCTTGTTTTTAAGAGAGCTAAAAGGGGCTCTTAGGGCTACAAGGCCTAACTAGTCAAATTGATGGGTTGTGAGAGAAAAAATTGGAAGTGTTGGCATTAAGTTATGTTTTTCATTAGTGAAAAAACTTATTCATAATTCTATATGGTTACCAAGTTCACCATTCAAACTCCAGTGTTTTTTGAGCAATTCAGTGGTTACCAAGTTTCATAGTTCACACTGAGCATTCTAGAGGTTATCAAGTGAAAATAGGTAGTGTGAAGTCTAGAAGTTATCACTGAGTAGTTAGTGGTTATTGAGCTTCATAGTATCTCTACTAAGTCATCAATTCTTGTGATGTGAAGCCAGTGTTAACCGAGTGATGGGATGAGTAGAGTTTATCGAGTGCAAGTAAGGTAAACATGGTATTTAGTTTCTATTGAGTGACACTATATCTACTAAGTGATACTATATCTACTAAGTCTCCAATGTTCACCAAGTTTGAAGCTACACTGAGTGATTAGTATGGAATATACCTCTACTTCTACCAAATGCATGATGATGTTGAGTAATGTAGTGGACACTGAGTATCAAAAGGTCACCAAGTAAGCTTTTAGAACCTACATTTTGGTTGACTCAGTAATATTGGTGTTAACTTGTGTTTTGGACGACCTTGAAATTATGAGAATTGGGATGGTATATATGCAATATATTGTATCATACCCAAGCATGATGAAGAAGTGATGTTTTGAGAAGAGGGAATGCGAAAGTGATTTAGTAGCAGAGCAAAATATTTAGCAAGGTCAAATTAGGAGCAGTCAAGTTTTATCTATCACAAAGTGATGATCAACATTTCAAGGATCTAATCAACAATTCAGTTGTAAGTCAGATCTACTATTTCATCCTAACAGGTGAATCAGATTCAAATCCTTTAATAGGGAATATTTAACAGTCTTTTCTTTAAATCTCTTAACAAAGTGCATACTTCATTGTATGTTTGTAAAACCTCTAAAAAAGTAGACCTAACAGTCCTAATTGCTCCTGACAGGTAAGATCATCAAAAGTGATCATTGTAAGCTTTAATATGCCAACTTTATACTATAGTATTGAAGTTTTGGGGGTATCATTCCCACCCCAGTTTTGCTTTCTATTTGGAAGGTTTCTGGGTCACCAAATATTATGTTCATGTGCCATGAATGTTTATCTTTTAGTTTCTCATGCATGCAGTAGATTAGATCAATTAATGGTGAATGGATTATGTTGTTAAGTGTTGAATTTGTTAAAAGTTTTGAGGTTACTAATTCACCTTTCCCCTCTCAGTAACCTAGCTAGTTTTGATTATTTCCAACAATTGGTATCAGAGCTTTGTGGTTCTCAGGATAAATTTTGATAGCTTGAACAAAGATCAAAGACAATGGAGATATTCAGACTTGAAAAAGCTAGTGACAATGAGAAGCTAGATTTAGAGATGGCCGTAGCTCAACTCAAGGAAGAAAAAGAGCATCTTTCCCAATCCCTAAAAAGAAGGAAGGAACTTGCAAAATAGATGAATGACCACAAATATGTTCAAGAAAAGATTGAAGACCTTTTCCCTTCAAGTAGTTCAAATGAAGCAAATAAGGAAATCAAAGAACTCCTAGAAAAGAATGGCTCCTTGCAAGAAGAGGTAAGAAAATTGAAAAGAGAACAAGAAATTTAATCAATAAGATTGTGTGAAATTTTGGAACAAAGAAATAAGGCAAGTGAAGACTTGGAGGCAAGAAACAATGGAACTCAAAATCAATCCTTTAAGCAAGAATGCCTTATCAATCAACTCTCCAATGCAAATGAGGAAATCATGAGTCTAAGATCTAAAAATTAAAGGTTAAGGAATGATTTAAGTACTGAAAGACAAATCAATGAAAGATTGAAGGTTGATCTAAATTTTGAGAAGCGACTCAATGAAAGAATAATGAAATCCTAAGCAGACATGGATCAATTGAATCAGCAAAGTGAGTAGAATCCTTATAAGAAAAAGGGTAAAGTAGGACTTGGATACAAAGAAGAAGGTGATTCCTCCACACAAGGTGCTCAAAGGAATCAAATACCTACTTGCAATCACTGTGGTAAGATAGGACATACATCAAACAAATGTTGGAGCAATGAAAAGGAAAAATTCAATGGAAAATGCTACAATTGTAGTCAACATGGTCACAAAGCCAATGAATGCAAGGAGAAACCAAAGTTTGAAGGTAAATGTCACAAATGCAAGAAAAAAGGTCACAAGGTATCTAAATGTAGATCTAAACCATTCAATCTAGCTGAACAATTTGTAAAGGCAATATTTGGTTGGGACTACAATACTTGGTGTAGATGTCATTATTGTGGAGAATATGGAAACATAGGCATAAACTGTGCAAGGCATCACTTGAGAAGAAAAGATACTACAATAAGATGTTACACATGCACTAAACTTGGTCATATAGCTAATAATTGCATGAATATAGGTAGAGTTCATGAAGATGAAAGTAAAGCAAAAGCTGATAACATCAGGAAGTAGATGAGACAACAATGGATTCCCAAATCTACCAAGCAAGCTAGTTCAAATAATGGTCATGTCACTCAAGAAGTGGGTGACTCCACCATTTCTAATTAAGTTCTCAAGGAAGAATTGGAACTACATTCTCAGGGTCATATCTCAAGTAGTTCCAATGAGTGGAAGAAAGTAAAAGATCCAAATTAGTATTTTAGATATAGATGGATCACAAAAGTTTAACATGAGTATTCACCGAGCAAGGTTAGGTCATACCGAGTGAGGTTGGGAGTAACAAAGTTTTGTTTGATCATCGAGTTACAAGGTTCTACTAAGCAATTTGCACAGATAGTGGATGACAACCTGTCAAGCACTATGTCATTATGGCATTCATCATATCGAGCATTAATGGAAAAATTTCATCAAAAAGGTAGAATTTCGATCTCATTTTCACCATGAATTTAGTATATCCAGAGTAGAGCAATTTGTAGAGCATTCAAGCATTCTTAAGCAGAGTTTGTAGCAAAATTTTTGAAGAATTTTTTCTCATCTTACCAAGCGATCATGGCATCCACCACCAGCAGCAACAAGGTGAAGAAAGGATCAGAGATATTGGTGTGAGGTGTCAAATGGAAGGCCCTGAACTTCAAATTGTTACCAACAATTGCAGAATCACTTGACCCCAATGGAGCTCAATCACAAATTCCACCAAAGGTACTCCTTATAAATGATATTTGTACTCATTAAAATGTGTTGTGCAAGAAATTGGAACCCTAGAAATGGATAGTGCCCTAGGTGAACTGTGTGTGGATGAAACCCTCAAACCTGAGCATAAACATCTAAAGGAGAAAGGCTTGACCCACATTTCACACCTGCCAAGAAACTTCCAAATCAAATGGATTAGGTATATTTTGAGCCGAGTGCATAATGGTCAGATGTGGTTAGAGTAGCCAGTCTTGATAATGAAGAAGATGATTCATAGAATCACGGGTCTCCCTATGCTCAATAAGGTTAAAGTTACCAAAACCCTAGATTGGGATGAGCTACAGAAGAAAACCCTAGCTGAGTGGGATGATAGAGGAAAAAAAATCAGCAATGTATCTAATGTGGAACTTAGGTTTGGTATTCATATCATTGCAAATAAGATATACAACTCTAGTCAACTGAATAATGTGCCATGTGAGGCTATGGACCTAGCTTACAAGGTAGTAAAGAAGAATCTGGAATATGATTTAGCAGACTTAATGTTGAAGCAGCTAAACAAGAACATGGAAAGCATAAGAACATCAAAGAATAACCCATGTAAATTTGGTTCTTTGTTAACTTGTTTGTTCTTTTATGTTCAAAAGTTTTTCCCCTCCAAAGGATCAGTGGTATGGAGAAAGTATACTCTAGTTTTGTACCAAATTATTGAGTTTATTGCAAAAATGGGTGAGAATTTTGACAGTATAATGGAAAAATATTTTGAAGTTTTGAAGGAAAAGATGAATAACAAGTTTTGGATTTCACCAAAATTAGTTGAAGACTACAAGGATGATGTTTGTTTCATGGTTGACTATGATAGAGTGTACATTCAGGTAGTTAGGCCTAGAATTGTATGGGTGAAACCTCTTCCTTATGAGGTTAATATTGATGAAACAAAGGAGATAATTGAAGCCTTGGTGAATGAGCTTTTAGATCCAAAGGTACCCATCTTTGGAACTTACAATGAAGAAAAAGCCAGAATAGAGCTTGAGATCAAGCTCCCATAGGTAGTAAACAAAGGTAAGAGGAGGATATCTAAACTGAAAATTGCAAGTGCCCCTCTTATGCTTACCAAGGGAAAAGGAGAAGATGAAGAAGAATCTAAGGATGAAGAACATGAATCAGAAAAGGAGGAAGAGCCTATAAGAAAGAAGGGCAAGGTGATTATCACCAAGCCACCCAAGGCCTCCATAGCTGTATTTACAAAAAGATCCAAGAAGAAAGGAGGAAGTGAGATTGTGTTCAGTAAGCCCCCACTCAACTTCCAAGAAATATTGAACCAATTAGAAGAAGGTGTAGGTATCACAAATTTTAAGGCATTGAAGTATGAAACTAGGACTAATGCAGAGAAGATGCAGATTGAGGAGCTAGTGCTAAATAGAAATATTCCCCAGATCAAATTGCCCCGTAGATTTCCAATGAGTTATTAGCAAGGTTAAAACCTAGATGGGAATAAACTATGCAAATTGCAAAGGATATATATGAGAAATATTTGAGACAGTTGCTACCAAATCTTACAAATGCAAAGGTTAAGGAAGGAATGAAGAAAAATGAAGAAAAGATGGTGATGAGATTTCATACTTGTTTGATTTTGGTGAAAGATATCGAACATGTAGTTAAGGATGCTACATCCATATGGAAATTTTTTTATCATATGCATAAGCCAAGTGAGGATCTAGTGGAAATAAATGATGATGATAGTGACAAGGATGAAGACAATGAAGATGATAATACACCTTGTGTCACTATAGATGCTAAGGATTATCAGGCATTGATGAAGGATGGTGAAGAAGAGAAAGAGGAAGAAGCTAAAGAGAAGGATAGTGAAGGAGAAGAAGAAGAAAATGATCTAGTTAGGATAGCTACACAAATTATAGCCTCCCTTCCTCACTCTCCACCAAAAATTGCTGTATCATCTGGCATGGAGATAGCTTCAACAAGTGTGATTGCAACCTCAACAGATACAACATCTTTACAATCACTCTTTGCTCCCTCTTAGCTCTAGGTATCACTAATGGAAGTGCCTACCACTTCATTGATTGAGCTATAACCTTCCTCTTCTTTAGCTCCCGAGTCAGGGACATCAGGATTAAGCACATCATCTAGTTCTACAATTTTGTCTACTTTAATTTTGCATGCTCCTGTAAGTGATTCATTTGTAAATACTTCTATTAGTGTTCCACCTATAAGTACTTCAATTTTGGGTAGCTCATCAATTTTGGATTCTTCTTGTGCTCTAATTAGTATTCCATCAGTACTCCCTATACAAGTTTTCACTGCAAGCCCTATTGTTTCTACCATTATTTTTGTTTCAAAGTCCAAAGTAGTAATATCAGAAGTTGAACCAAGGACACCACTTAAACTTCTGATTAGTGGAAAAGAAATTGATGAAGATATTGACTAGGACAAGGAAATTGAGATTCCTACGTTGAATTTTGATAATGCTACTATTGATCAAATGAGATTAGTTTGCCTACTTCTAGAACAAAAGGCCATACAAAAGCAATTAAGAGAGGAAAGGGACAAAGAATTTTGAATCATTGAGAATGCAAAGAATATTTTGACAGAGGCCATAGGCATGGATGTTCATTCATCTCAACATATTTTGTTACAGTTAGAGGAAGCATTAATCAAATTCAATGAGGACTCTTCTAACCAAGAAAAGTTGATAGAAAAAGCAAAGAAAAAGTTTGGCAATAAGGTGCTTGAGCACATTGCTCAGCACATTGCTATTCATCAGGTAGAGCTTTCCTCAATTTTGGCTAATCTTGAAAATTCTTTTACAAATGTAGCATCTCTTTTTGCCAAGCTATGTGATGTTACTGAGTATACAAAAGAAATAAAGGGAAAACTAAATAAGATAGATGAGGATCTGAAGGCCAGTGCTCAAAAGTTGTAGCTTGACCCCAACTCAAGCTCAACACATCACATGAGGGTCAAATTCCTATTTGATATGTAGGCTAAATTGTTGACAAAGGAAGAAAGGATCTGGTCTACTCTTATAGACATCTAGAACATGATCCTTCAAATCATGGACTCAATGTTGAAGCACATTACTTATTCAAAAACATTGATCCATGATAACAATTTTTCAATTGCAAATCATAAGATTGAACTCTCAATAGAAGTCCAAGTGGCACTTCAAACCTACAAAATTTTGCAAGATAATTGGGATAAGACATTTTGTCTTATTCTCAAGGTACATTCTGAGTTTTTCTCACATTTTAGTGTCTCTGTATAAGTATGTTGTGTATAAATGTTTGGCATTGTGTGCTAAAATGTTGTCACACTTCTACGAATCATTACATGTAAGAAAACTCAAGAATGAGCCCTCACAAATCAATCCATAGCTCTCTACTCATAGAGTGCAAGGGTTTGCAATGAAGGCCCTCAGTTTGACCTATTTTTGTGCCCATGCAAGTACACCATGAGATGAGAGATTCAAAGAGGAAAAGCAAGAATGCTACTCTCCATGATCTTCAAATATGCATGAAAACAAGATCTAATCTATCAATGCAAAATCTAAGCTATGAAAATAAGATCTAATCTATGAAAGAAAAATCTAATCTATAAATACAAGATCTAAGCTAAAAGCCCATGATGGGTGCAAGAGAGAAAAAGACAAGAAAATAGAAGTTCTCCACAAAAAGCTTTTGTATTCAAACTCCTTCAAAAATTGGTCTTCAAACTTGCAGCATAACGATAGCATAATCATGGGTTTTTAGCTTAGATCTTTCATTTATAGATTAGATTTTGCTTTCATAGATTAGATCTTATTTTCATAGCTTAGATTTTGCATTGATAGATTAGATCTTGTTTTCATGCATATTTGAAGATCATGGAGAGTAGCATTCTTGCTTTTCCTCTTTGAATCTCTCATCTCATGGTGTACTTGCATGGGCACAAAAATAGGTCAAACTGAGGGCCTTCATTGCAAACCCTTGCACTCTATGAGTAGAGAGCTATGGATCGATTTGTGAGGGCTCATTCTTGAGTTTTCTTACATGTAATGATTCGTAGAAGTGTGACAACATTTTAGCACACATTTTTGGCGCCCACCGTGGGGCTTGAATCAAGTTTCTAGCTCCATTTGCTTTTATTTTTCATCTCTTCTTTTTTACAGCAGCATATTGGATCTAATCAAGTTCTCTTGTAATTTTTTCACTTTGGTTTTAAGGCCAACCCATATATAGATTGGTTTGCAGGCAAAAAATCTAGTTGGTTTAAAGATTCAATCATATCTTTTAAAAAAATTAGAGTTTGGTTCTAAATTTTTTTTTTTAGATTGGTTATGTGCTCAAAATGTTCCAATTCGATTTTTAGATCATTTTGACATGATTTGCGTGAGTTATGAATTTCTCTTTATTTTTCATAAAAAGCCATTTCTGATCGCAAATCAGCGTATTTTTTAGAAAAATTTATATTTTCAGAAATCTTTTTGAATTCTAATGGGGGTTATTTCTTTGTGTTTTGAATTTTGAGGCCGTATTAAAGATCAAAAACTCGATTTGATGAATCTGGCCTATTTTAAATAATTGGGTCCCTAGGGCACAAATGAAGAAATTTTTTTGAATTTCTTACATTTTTGGAAAGCTCTTTAGTTTTTACTAGGGGTCTCCTCTTTTCATTTCTATTTTTGGGTTCAAAATCATAGCAAAAAAAAGGTCTAATCATGTTGACTAGGTTATTCGTATTTTTTTTGCAGGGATTTTCGTGTTTTTTTTGATTTTTTTCTGTTAACTGCTCACTGTTTTGGGTTTTTCTATGTTTTCTAATTTTTTTGGAATAGCATAGCAGCAAGTTGTGATTTCATTGGAAAAACGTGCTAAAGTTGTTAAAAATAGGTAAGATCTACTAAGCGCGTTGCGAGGACTTCAGGTATTCTTCTTTGGCTGATAACACTTTGATTTGGAACCTTAAAATGAACCTCTCATGTGTCTAGCTTGTGTGTTTTGCTTATGCTTTTATTTTTCAAACAAATGCATAATTGGTACTAGGTTGTAATCTCCATTGATTTTTATTTAGCAAGCTTGATTATTAATGATAGATTTAGATAGCTATATTGGGTTATTGGACTCGTTGAATCCGCTGGCCCCTCATTCCACCCCGTGGTTGCAAGATCAGCACCACATTAAAGGGGAGGGGTCTATAGGATAGAAGCGTTAAGTGCTCCACTTGGCAACCCTCTTGTGCTTTCTAGAACTCACTAATCTTTGAGTTGTGGACTCATTTTGGCTTGTGTGAGGGGTTAAGTGTTCCACATCTTTGGACTCACCTTGCATTAGTTAAAGTGTTAAGTGTACCACCTTGTGCTTTTTGATTATTCTTGGATAGATTTTCTTTTGGAGAATTAACATCTGTACACACATAGTAATTAGGCTCCATGAATACTATTCGTGGATCTTGAGGGAGTGAGTTCCTAGTGAAACTCCTCTCAAAGATGGATTCCTTGTAGGTGGGGAGGATACTTTGAGAATCTCTTAGATAGATGGATCTTCAACTTGGTGATTGAGGCATCCTTTCTCCGGAGAGGTTGATGGATCACTAGGGGTTGATATCATAGATCTTGAGATAATCTTAGTTAGCGTGTCAGATTAATCAGCTTGCTTTGATTGGGCTAAAAGTGAAAAGGTGTCAAAACCTTGAATCTGAAAGCTAAGTCCCCTTGTGGTCCACTATTGTGAGTCAGTCACCTTTAGAGAGGGTTAACCATAGCAGAAAATCCCTATATAGGGTAAACTGCAGACGGAACCTCAAGCGGTAATAGCCACTTCTGCCGTGGTTGCAACAATCGCTATATAAATGTCCTCGTGGAAGAAATCTCTATAGGGTATGGTTCATTGTGGGTTGTCAGATCTCCCTAGCAGCTCTTGAAAATTAAGTTCTCAAACTGTGTCAAAACCTCGATGCGCTGGGATTGGAGGTCACCCCTGTGAATCATAAAAGTTGCAGAGTCAAACCATTACTAAAAACCTTAGAGAGACCAACTTTTATTTTCTAGGGATGTATGCAATGATTGTGAAACTCTTTGAGAACATACACAATTAGCTCTCCTAGGGATTAGCATAAACTAAGTCACTTGATTGCTCATGCGCAAGGTTGCTTTGCCCCTTGTTCATTGTTTGAAGACTGTTTGCTTGAAATCCTTGTTTTCTATCTTGCGTGCTTGGTTTATGATAAAGAATCTATTGATACATCTAGTTGGATATTTAAAATGAACAAAATCTGAGTTCTAGAGTTGAGACTTTACGATCAAATAACTTTGTTATCCCATTATTTCTAGTCTCCCTAGGTTGCTCCTATTTGGATTAGGCTACTTTTCTCATTGTTAAAAGCCTTTTTGCACCATGGGTTATTGTGCTTTGACCTCTTGAATTAGTAATCATTGATTTCGAAAGAGACCTTGTTTGGAGTTGGTAAGTTAGAAACCGTCCTTATTGAGAAAGATATACACTTGAATCCTTTGATATTACACTTGGAGAGTCTTAGTAATCTCTTGTCCATTAACTTTCATCAAAGTTCAATTTTAATTATTTATAATTTGGGTCAATCATCCTCCTGGTCCATATGTGCTAGGGTATTCACCCAAAGTTGTGGGCACCTCTGTGGCAGTGTTGGTTTACACCTATTGCAAAATTCTATCTTATCACATCTCTTTTGGACAAGTGAGAGCTTTTACTATCCTAGTTTGGTACCAACATTTCTTAGGGTTATCCTATCAACTAGTGCCTTTTCTTTCATGTTGATTACAAGTGCTATTACATGTTGCTCAAATTCAAATGATCTCAAATGGTATCAAATTTTCCAAAATGACTCTTGGTCTTCTTTCTTCTTCATCTTCCATGTCTTTCTAGTCTCTCATTTCCATTATTCCTCTTCTTCATGTCTTCTTGATTCTTTTCCTCCTATTATCATATAGTCTACCTTCTTCTATTCATTCTTTCTCTTCTTCCATACTTGATTCTTCTTCTTCTAGAACCATGGATCTCAGATATCTTTTTAGGGATCCTCATTTGAGATCAGATGAAATCCACCTCCTTCTTGAATTTGAAAAGTGTTGTCACTCCAATAGATGCATGGATGCTAACGTTGCAACAAAAATGATTAAAAAAATGGATAAGTCAGACACCTTTGCTAGGATCATGTGCAAGATCAAATCACAATATCCTTCTTCCAAATATTTTCCATCTTCCAAGTCTTATCATGATTCTTCTAAATATCATACAGATTCTTCATCCTCCAAGTCTTATCATGATTCTTCTAAATATCATATAGATTCTTTATCCTCCAAGTCTTATCAAGATTCTTCTAAATATCGTTCAAATTCCTTATCTTCCAAGTCTTATCATGATTCTTCTAAATATCCTTCACATTCTTCATCTTCTAAGTCTTATCATGCTTCTTCTAAATATTATTCACATTCTTCATCTTCTAAATCTTACCATGATTCTTCTAAATATCATCAATCTAGGTCTTCACCTACTTCTTCTTCACAATATCATTCTTCTTCTACTTCTACCAAGAGTCTTATTCCTCTTATTGAGATAGATCTTAATGAACAACATGAAAAGTCTTGCGATATGCTTATCTACAATGCCTATAGTGACAATGATTATGATAATGATGATTATTACATTCCTACAGTTCCTAAAAGTCCTCCTAGTCCTATGCTTGTGCTTAAAGGGGATGAGTCACAGATGGATATTGATGGTAATCCACATGAATCAAATCTTGAAAACAACATTGATAAATTTTGTGAACAATACCTAAATGATAAATCTGCATTTTTTGATGAAGAGAAAGCATTTTTTTGTGCTGAAATACAACATCAGTGGGATAAGAGTTCCTCTTCTAAGAACCCTCATGCTGAAAATAAAGATTACACTCTTGAGCAAGATCATGTTAATGTTGAACCTTTGTCTTCTGATGCTCCCCTTCCATCTTCTACTTCCTCCACTATCCATACATTCCCTAAAGATTCTGAGACTTTCAAATCTTCTACCAATCATTCGTCCAACAAAGATCCTAATGCTTTTCATGCAGTTCCCTATAGTTATCCTCAAGGGCTACCTCTTAAAGAAACTCAAGCTAAACTTCACCTGGCTGCAAATACTTTTGATAATGCTAAACCTAAAGATCCTAAGCCTTCATGTACTATAATTCCTACTTCAGCTAGTCCTTCATCATCTATTCCAAAGTCTTCCATACAATTCCAACATGCTTCCTTCTCCTTAGCACTGGCTTCATGTCAAGAGGACTCTAAAAATGATAAAGAAAAGAATATAAAAAAAGATCAAGATCAAGAACCTTCCATGTCATCTAATCCTTTTCACAATGTTTCTGATACATTTCATGGTTCTTTTGATCCCTTACACCCTTCCTCATTCATTCCACCATGTCTTAAGTCTTCTCCTAAGAAAGATCAAGATACTACTTACACTACTCAGCTTATTGACAATCAAAATGACCTTAATATAGTTGCACCTTCCAAAGATGATACTTCCATTAAGGTTATTAAAAATAGTGTTGTTACTTCCATTGTTGAGCCTATTGAAAATCAAGAGAGAAACTCTACACTTATGCTATCCAAAGATTCTTGTCAAGATCAAAGTATTCCATCTTCTTGTTCTACCACTCCATGTTCCCTTCCACTTTCTACTCTTCCTAAGTCTTCTCAAGCTATAAGTTCTCCTATTAAAGAAGTTGCTCCTATTCAAGATGTTCATGATATTATTGAAAATCCTAATGTTCACTCTAAAGATGCTGATGTCCTTGACTTTCATATAGATATTGATGAACTTATTGATTACCCTTTTGCATCTTCCACATCCATCCTTGGACCTCCCCCACCAATAATAAATCCTTCACATTTTCCTTCCATCTTGGGTCCTTACATCCCTCCCTATCCTATCTTTCCTCAAGATCAACATAGATGCATATCCTTGAATTCTTTTCATCCACCCACTCACCTAAACCAGTCATATCATCCTTCTTCTTCCACAAGTCCCAATTCTTTTGGAAGTAACTTGAATGTTCAATACAAGAAAAAGAAGCAATTCAAGAATCCATATAAAAAGGTAGACCACCATGTCTCATCTAATCGACATGGGGGCATAAAGTCAAAAGAGATATCTAAGAAAAAAATTATAAGACAAGTATGGGTTCCAAAATCCATCATTGAAGATATTATCTCTACATCATCAAAAAGAAATGAAAAGATGCCTACGGCTATATGGATTCCAAAGTCTTTCTTGAGAAATTCTAATGTTGAACAACAATTGAAGTTGACATTCAAGCTTCCAAAGAATTCCGCTTCATCTTCTTCCAAAAGCATTCTTCCATTCCATGTGCCTAAATTGCAACCTTTTCTATCCACTCACCATATTCCTTCACATATTCCTTCATTCACATTTTCTCCATCCTTTCGCCACCCTTCAAGGTGTGTGTTGACGTTGATCTTGCCTTCATTTCTATCTTCCAATCTCACTTGCTTTGCATAAAGCCATATCCTCCTTTTTTTTATCTTCCATCTTCCTTTCCCTATCAGCATCTTTGAGCATATCATTTGAATTCCTTTGTATATCATGGTTTAAACATTCAAAGAGCATTATCTCAAAAGCTTGACTTCTTCCAAAAAAAATTGAAAAAGATTGAAAAAAAAAGAAAAAAAAAATGAAAAATTTGAAAATGTGCCTTGGTGAAAACCTGGTAATCAGGCACCTTGGTAGCGAAAGTAAAGAGAAATGAATTCATCCTATGGTGAAAACCACTCCCTTGTGGTTCCTTGGATAAGTACCATGATGAAAACCTAACAAATAGGCATCATGCGTAGTTCTTCTACATCTTTCATTCATTTTTTCTTCTCTCTTTGATCTTGACAATGTTGACCTATAGACAAACATTTGTCTATCTTGTGAGATATCTTATGATTATCTTGTTTTCATTCCTTTCATGTTTAGCCTTCATATCTATTTTCCTCCATTCATTCTAGTCTTTCGCTATCCTTTTCCCATTTACCCTTTTGGTCTTGATCTAATAAAAAAGAGTAAAATATGATGCTATGAAGCCTCTTGACATATCTACTCCTTTGGGTTACATCTTTCCCACTTTTACATTATGCTTTCTTGAATTATCCTATACTGGCCTTTCATTTCTTGTCCAAATGTTCTTTACATGACATATTTTCCCTAGCTTGGGTACTCTTGAGGAGTCAACCTTTGAAGATCACTTTCACTTGCTTCATACACTCCTTGCTTATCCATAATATCCATTAGCTTATTGCTTCATCATGTCCTCCACCTTGTTAGACATTGGGACTGCACGATGTGATCTTTCTTAAGAGTTTAATGCCCATTCTATCTAGGGGTATCTTTGTAAATATTTATTGATCCTGAAAAAAAAATTCAAAAAAATTGATATATTTCAAAATTCCAAAAAAATGATATATTGTAAAAATTCTAAAAATTGAAAAATGTCCTAAAAAAATGATCATCTTAGTGACAACCTAGCAAAAGGCACTTTGATGTATCTTCAAAAAAATTATATATTCCAAAAATACAAAAAAAAAAAAAAAAAAAAAAAAAAATCCAAGTGGTGAAAACCTGGAAACGGGCACTACTTGAGGCCTTTGCACCCCTGTTTCTTAGCACATGTCCTCAACACTTAGCCTTTCTCCACCATGCCTTGTCCTTGTTACCTTGGTTTGGAATTGGTCTTTGTCTAGGGGGCATAACTATGTTAGCTTTGGTTTCTTAGATGTGTGAGTCTTTAGGACACCTCGCAAATGGTGTTTTTCAACACCCATTGACATTGAGTGTTTTTCAACACTTATTAGTTTGGTCTTACCCAATATAATCATGTGATCTTACCTTCCTGCAAGCATTTGATCCTTGTCCTCAGAACTCAGTATTAGTTAACACACTTAAATTTTAAACGCAACACTTAATGCTTGACTTATGTCATGATTTTTTCTTTGTGTGCTGACTATTATTGATTTTTGTTGAGTGTCCTTGTCTAATAAGTCTCTCCATGATGCATCGCTAGAGGACTTGGGGCATGGGACATGTTTTTATTTGTTGTTTGCTTGTGGGTGTGGTCTTGAAACTCTAGAGTGTCTCTTGTTGTCCCATTGAAACACTTAGGAGATTTGAGGTATCATCCTTGATTTTTTTTGCACAACCATTCTTATGGTCATCTTGGCATCTATGCCTTGATGCGAGCATGGTTTTGCTACATTAAATTGGGTAAGCTAACATAGAAGTCATCTTGATCTTTATGTCTTTGATGCTTATGTTAGAATCTTTCCACATTCCAATCCGATATTAATTACATTCATATCTTCATAGTTGCGCTTGTGACTAGTGACGATTGTGTGATTTTTTGATGTCCATTAGTAATGGCCCAATGATGAAAATAAGTTCTGTTACATTCTCTAATGAATGATGAACACAAAATCCTATGTTACAGTTGCTCTTTTGCAAGTACACCATTGCATTTCATGTAGCTTGCATTATTAGACTTCATGTTAGTTTGCATTTTTAGGCTGCATTATGAGTTTGAGAGGGTTCTCCTTTCATCTTTATTGTGGACATTTAATCAATTGTGGTCACATTTTGATCTTCATTTCCTTATTTTCTTTCGTGATCTCAATCAAAATTTCTATCTTAAACAGTTGATTGATTTTGGGGCATTTTCTTTTTCTTCTTTCTATTTCTTTCTATATCTTTCAAACTTCTATCTTCCATATTCTTTTTCCCCACTTCTTTTCTTCTAAATCACCTTTGGGGCATAATATTTCATGCTTGATGATCTACCTTGGTTCTATGATTCTTATATCTTTCATCTTACATCAAGAACTTTATCTTTTGTTCGATTTGATCAAATTTATCTATTTTTTGTTTCTCCTCTATCTCATTTTGATTTCGATCACGAGGGGGCAGTAATTATCAATTTCAATCCTTGATTCAGTTTTATCAATTTTATCCTCGACTTTTTCAAGTTAAAATTTATTTGTATTCTTTGTCTTGATGTGTTCCCGAGTCGACCACACATCTGGGTTGTTTTGTGATCCCAAATTGACCTCACACTTCAATTTCTTTCTTTGACTACATGTGTTCCCGAATCGATCACACATTAGTCAAAGAGGGGCAAATGTATGCTCCCAAAAATGGTCGCCTAGACTATGGGCCCCCATTATTCAATTTATCAATTTATCAAATTTTTTGAATCAATGGTTTGTAATATATTCAAATCAATTTCCTTGATCAAATTCGATTTATTTCATTTCTAAGATTGATCATTTTATTCCAAGTCTTATTTAATTAAAAGAAAATCTTCTCTTTTAATTAAATAAAATAAAATCCCCATTTAATTAAAAGAAAACCTCTCTTTTAATTAAACAGTTCATCCACATTTAATTAATTAAGAGAAAAACCTCTCTTTTAATTTAATTATAAAGGAAATTATGGAAGTGAGAGGCTTCTCACATCCAATATGGGATAATAGAGCTTGATCCATGTGAGACAAAATTTCACCAATGAGAAAAGAGGAGTGGTTGAGAAGAAAGTGGTGATCCATGTAAGACAAGATTCCACCAATTAGAAAAGAGGAGTGGTTGAGGAGAAAGTGGAAAGATAAATCCCACTTAGATCACATTTTTAAGTGTAGAGAAATTAAATAAAAAGAATTTATTTTATTTCCGTTTTCCATCAAAAGAGATATTTAAGTGGGATTTTTATTTAATTAAAAGGGAGCAAGTTCTTTTTAATTAAATAGAAGATATTTAATTAAATTAAAAGAGAGGTTTTTCTCTTAATTAATTAAATGTGGATGAACTGTTTAATTAAAAGAGAGGTTTTCTTTTAATTAAATGGGGATTTTATTTTATTTAATTAAAAGAGAAGATTTTCTTTTAATTAAATAAGACTTGGAATAAAATGATCAATCTTAGAAATGAAATAAATCGAATTTGATCAAGGAAATTGATTTGAATATATTACAAACCATTGATTCAGAAAATTTGATAAATTGATAAATTGAATAATGGGGGCCCATAGTCTAGGCGACCATTTTTGGGTGCATACAGGCATTACTATCAAAAAGGGGGAGAAAGAGCTATTTGTGGAGAGAGATATATGTACAAGGGGAGAGACTTGTAAAGAAGAAGAAATACTTGTATATACACTTAGTATGATATTATATGGTATGTAAATTGTATGGGGGAGATATGTGCAAATGTATATATAGCAAAATTACAAAGACAAATTTTGAAAAATAAAAAATCAAAATCAGCATGACACTATACATAAGTTTTGGCTAATAAGTGTTTTTGTCACTAATTGCAAAGGGGGAGATTGTTGGAATTAAGTTATGTTTGTCATTAGTGACAACACTTATTCATAATTTTTTATGGTTACCAAGTTCACCATTTAGTCTCCAGTGTTTGTCGAGCAATTCAGTGGTTACCAGGTTTCATAGTTCACATCGAGCATTTCAGAGGTTACCAAGTGAAAATAGGTAGTGTGAAGTCCAACAGTTATCATTGAGCAGTTAGTGGTTATTGAGCTTTACAGTATCTATCGAGTCATCAGTTCTTGTGATGTGAAGCCAATGTTAATTGAGTGATGGGATGAGTAGAGTTTATCGAGTGCAAGCAAGGTGAGCATGGTATTCAGTTTCTACCAAGTGACACTATATCTACCAAGTCTCCAATGTTCATCAAGTTCAAACCTACATTGAGTGATTAGTATGGACCATGCCTCTACTTCTACCAAATGCATAACAATGCCGAGTAATGCAGTGGATGCTGAGTATCAGAAGGTCACCAAGTCAGCTTTTAGAGCTCAAGTTTCAACATTTGGGCTACTCAGTAATATTAGTGTTAACTTGTGTTTTGGCCAACCTTGTAATTATGAGAATTGGGATGGTATATATGCAATATATTGTATCATACCCAAGCATGATGAAGAAGTAATGTTTTGAGAAGAGTGAATGCGAATGTGAATCAGCAGTAGATCAGAGTATTCAACAAGGTCAAATAAGGAGTATTCAAGTTTTATTGATCACAAAGAGGTGATCATCATTTCAAGGATCTAATCAGTAATTCAGTTGTAAGTTAGATCTACTATTTCATCCTAACAGGTGAATCAGATTCAAATCCTTTAACATGGTAGACTTAATAGTATTTTCTTTAAATCTCTTAACAGAGTGCATACTTCATTGTATGTTTGTAAAACCTCTAACAAGGTGAACCTAGCAGTCCTAATTGCTCCTAATAGGGTAGATCATTAGAAGTGATCATTGTAAGTTTTAACAGGCCAACTTTATATTGTAGTATTAAAGTTTTGTGGGTATCATCCCCACCCCAATTTTACTTTCTATTTGGAAGGTTTTTGGGTCACCAAATATTGTGTTCATGTGCCATGAATGTTTATCTTTCAGTAACCTAGCTAGTCTTGATTATTGGGTGAACTTGGGGAATTACATTAAGTTTTAAATTGTTGGAAGAGTTTCTTGGGTAAGGGGATAGTAGAAGGATCCTCTAGGTTAGGGTTGGGAGAGAAAAACCTAAAGTAGGCTAAAGGTAGCCTAAGAAGATCTAGAAAGCTCTTAGTTGAAGAAGCTCTCCAACACTCATATATTTTAATCTCAAGATATTTCCTCTATCATTCATCCATCATTCCAAAACCCTCCAAGGTGTGTTCCAATGTTGATCTTCCCCACTTTTTCACCTACCCTTATGCAATCTTTTCTATCCTACACTTACCTACTATACATACTCCTAGAATCCTTTCAAGACACAAATTCTTAACCTCCATATACTTATCCTACTACCATCTCTCTTCCTTCACCCTATTATCATCTTTGAGCATAATTATCTATGGTATTGGATTATCATGACTTATCTTTCCTATAGGAGCACTATCTAACTTGAATTTTTTTTACCTATTTTGAAAAATAAAAAATTTAAAAAAAGAAGAAAAGAAAAACATGCACCTTGGTGAAAACCACTTCTTGTGTCACCTTGGTAGCAAAAGTAAAGAGAAATAAATTTGTCCTATGGTGAAAACCACTTCTTGTGGTGCCTTGGATAAGTAGCATGATGAAAACCTAGTAAAGAGGTGTCATGTATAATTCTTCCTTCATCCATCTATACCCTCTTCCTCTTTGATCTTGACAATGTTGAGCTATCCTTGCATATTGGCTATTTTATCTGTCATCTTCCCTATTGTGCTTGCTTGAATTCATTCATAGCCTTCATATCTAGTTTCATTCTCATTTATCTATCTCATTTCTATCATATCCAATCAACCTCTTGGTCTTGATCACACGAAGCAAAACATGGTTCTCATATGCCTCTTGACATGTCTATTCTTTTGGATTGCATGCTTTCATTCTATCTTTCTTATTGGCTTCTACTACTTATCCTACATGCTATCTCATTTCTTGACTTTCTTTTCTTGTACAACACAATATTCATATGGATATCTTTCTCTAGCTTGGGTACTCTTGAGGAGTTAGTCCTCGAGGATCACTTTCACTCACTTCATACTCCTTTCTTATCCATTTCTACTTATCCGCCAACTTGTTGCTCTATCATGTCCTACACCTTGCTAGACACTAGAACAAAATGATGTGATATTTCTTGAGAACTAGTGATCTCCAAATCATTCTAAAAAATCCAAAAAAATCATATATGATGCCAAAAAATACAATTTTTTTTTCTCAAAATATGCAAAAAAATTACAATTAGTCCTGAAAAATTGCCAAGTGGTGAAAACATAAAAACATACACTACTTGATACCCTCACACCTATGCCTATCAGTCTTTCTTTATGCTTATTTTCTCCATTTCTCACTTTTCCATTCCTATCTTGGAATTGACTCTCATGTTTGGGTCTAGGAGGCATAATCTATTTCACTTATCAGGGTCTCCTTATGCATTGGTATTTCTTTGGCAACTCACTAAATAGTGTTTTTCAATGTTCCCATTGACATTGATACTTTTGATATAGTTTGGGATGATGTGATACTTCTCATTGGCATACTCACATCCTACAAGAGATGGTCATGTGACTTGCACACTCATGCCTAAACTAATAACTAGTTGAGACTTGTTGGCTTTATTCCTCTTTGTGTGTTGTTTATGATGATTTCTTTTCTGAGTTTTCTCTCCCTAATAGTCTCTTGAGGATGTCAAGGACTAGAGGACTAGGGACATGAGGCATGGTTTCCTTTGATTTCTATCTTTGGGTGTTCTTTTTGATTTTATCTTAGGTGTCTTAAGAATTTTTCTTGGTCTCATGGACATTTAGGATCAATTCAAAGGCCTCATCCTTGTCTATTTTGTGAGTGCATACTTATGGTCATCTTGACTTTCTTTTGTCTTGATGCAAGCACAATCTCGCTAAATTAAAACTAGGGAATCAAAATGCACTAGTCATCTTGACCTATATGTCTTTGATGCATAGTTTGGATTCCCACATTCTATCCGATATAGATCATATTCATATCCTCATAGTCATACTAGTGATAATTATATGATATTTTGATATCCCTAATAAGGCCCAATGATAAAAGCTAGGACCTATCTATATAACCCTTACAATTGTACCTTTTTCATACTAGATTTCATTTTAGGGTTCATTTTAGGTTAGCTTTGCATTTTTTAATGTTGAGAGTCTTCTTTATCTTTCATGGACATGTCAACTAACTTTGTTCATCTTCTCTTGCTTCTTCTTGATCATACGTTGTCATCTTCTCTTGGCTTTCAATCATCTCTTTTCTATCCTATCATTATATCTATATAACCTATTGACCCTATTTTGACCTAATTCTAACATCCTAAATTCATTTTGGGATTAAAATCAAAATTCAGGTTCATCTTGCTAGTCAAAATTGTGCTTTCAAATTCTTCCTTCTTCTATGTAGTTAGTTGACTTTCTAAGGTTTAATCTTTTCATCTTGCTAGGGTAATCACCATTTCTTCATTTCTTCATCATTTCTACTCTCTTTAATTTCATTTCACCCTTATTCTTGCTTTGACCTACTTTTGATGCTTTATCTTACTAGTCAATTTTGTCAAATTAGGGCATTATATCACTTTTGAATGGTAAATCTTGGGTTTTAATTACTTATCTATCATCATGGACCTTTATTTATCTTTATTTTATCTTGTTTCACTCATTTCTACATCTCCTCTACCATATATCAATTTTTATCTTGAGGGGGTAGGAATATTCCATCACCTTTGCAAATTACTCGCTTGCTACAACTATCTATTTCTTAGGAGCATATGTTGTTGGATACAATTGATTAATTGTGTGTTATATTTGATGTTGCACAAATGTCATATCAGTTGACAAACAATGCCTACCAAGCTCACTTGGTTAGTGAAGATAGTTTTCCTTGTCTATCGAGAATTCACATGTTTACTCTAAATAGATGACAGTGTCTACCAAGCTCACTCGGGTGTCAAAGGAATTGAGGTAGAAAAGACTATTAACCAAGCTCACTTGGTTAACAAAGGGAAATTTGAACAGAATCAGTGTTCCCCAAGTTCACTCAATTGCCAAAGGATTTCTGCAAGTTCGTAGTGTTAACCAAGCCTCTATTGGTTAACACAAAGAATCATTCTAAAGTTAGTTTCTACTGAGCAGGGTCGACTCCTGAAGGATTTTTTCTTGTTTTGGCATATGAAGCTTAATTGCTTTATGTATTGTTTCTATCAAACTATGATGATGAATATTGGTGATTGTAATTTGAATTTGGGTTGATGTAACAATTTGGCAGGTATAAATGAAAGGTCAAGTTGAGATTTCTAGTGTGTGCAAGTGTGTTGATTGAATTGAGAAGAAAAGAGAGGAAACAAACTTGAAGGATAAGTAGGTACCCTTATGGAGCAAAAAAGTAATATTCGATCAAGAAGGATAAAGTTTAAGCAGAAAAGAGATCTAGATTCAATAATTCAGTTTCATTACAACTAGGTCATTCCATTGTTACTCTCTAACCATTGTAGCAGTGATCTAAAATCTCTTAACAAAGTTGGTTTAGCAATTAGTTGTAAATCCTCTAACAAAGTCACACCTAACAGTGTGTTTTGTAACCTTTAACCAGGTTGGCTCCTAACAGGGCTCACTTTAGAAGAGTGAAAATAGTAACTAGTTACATTGGAGGTTTT